>JAKSGN010000023.1:0-1200000 GCA_024180945.1 Macrophomina tecta
TGAATTTGTACGCCGGGCTGTCCCAATCGTGCTGCCGCTGCGTCCGCATAAAAAACATCAACACCTGCTCCCACGACCGGGCACGGTCCTTGATCGATTCCTCGTCCATATACGGCTGCAACGGCTGATATCGGGTCTGATGCTTCTCCGTCCTGATCGCCTGCATCCGCATCGACACGCCCGCCCGCTTCGCCACGCTCTCCTGACTAATGCGGGCAACGTCCTCCATCGCCTGCCACACGGCCGTCTCGATCGGCTCGTTCGGATCGTCTTTTTCCTTATCGGCGGGCTTCCATCGTCTGTTCTTCTTTTCGTCCTCCTCGCCGCCCGGCTTGACGATGCACCGCGACAAATCCTCGCGGTTCTTGCCGGCCAAATACTTCTGCCACTGCGTCCGCTCCAACCACGGGTTCGCCTGATCCCTCTCGGCGTCCTGAACGACGGCGGCTGCCTCCTTCTCGGCCTGCTCGAACCGGGCCTGCATCTGCTGCCACGCCCGCGTCCACGTGTCCCTGCTACTATCGTTGCTGCCGCCGTTGCCGTCTTCGCGCGTTCCATTCTCTTCCTCTGCCGGTTGCTGCACCTCGAAATACTGCGATCCGTGCCGGCTCGTGAAAAATCGCTGACAATGCACCCGCCTCACTGCTTCCTGAAACCGCCTCTCGACCCGCTCGCCCTTGCTCTTGCCCGACCCGCCCTTTCGGCTGCCGGCCGACCACTGATGCTCGATGCGCCAATGCTTCTTCATCGTCATTCTGTCCCGGCAAATATACCGGCACCCGTCGGGCTGTAACTCGCACATTAACCCGTCCTGATGCAACGGCAACTCCGGGATCGGCCTGTCGATGCCTGCGGGCGCCTGAAATTCTCCGGGGGACCTGATTAATCCGGCAAACGCCACGACCTCCTCCGCGATCGCCTCTGCGTTCTTTCCGCTGATGCCGTGATGTCTGCCCTGCAAATGCCCTGCCACCTGATCCGGCCACACCGCGTGCCGGCACTCCTTGCACACGACGACTCCAAATTCTCCTAACCCTAAATGATGAAAATACTCCGCTGTTTCGGCCATGTTGACTTGCGCTTGCTGCATGCTCGTTATTTCGCTGCTATCTGCTTATTCTTTCGCTGCGTTGATGCGGGAAACCACCCTTTGCTATCGAACTAACTACTTTAACCCTTGCTCTTAACTCTCTGACTCGGCGCCTGCTGCACGTTCGCGCGCTGCGTGCCTACCCGGCGAATGCGCGCTCTTTAACCACTACCGCGCTCGGGCCGCTCTTACCCCATCAACCTTACCCTAACTTACCCCAACTGCCAAATTACGCTCGAACACGCGATCGGGCGGGCATGTCATACGCAAAAATTCTTATCGCCTAACCGCGCTCTGCAACATATCTTAATTTAACGCGAATCCGACATCTTTTTTCTGAATCGACCGTACTCAATCGACCGTACTCGTAACCCTAACCCTAAACCTTAATTTTGTATGGGACCTGAATCGACCCTTATAACGGTCGATTCACTCCTTTCGGTTTGGTCCATCATGCTACGCGGCTCGCCCGCGTGCACGATCAACCTGATGCCCGGTATATCGATCCCCATCCCCAACGCGCTCGTCGCCACTACCACCCGTTCTCTACCCACTCGGAAATCCTCCAACACCTCGTCCTTTCGCCGCTCGCTCATGTCTGCCCGGAATTCCTCGCACGCGAACCGGCCTGCTTTCGCCAACCGCTCCACCTCCCCCCGCGTCTTGCAATAAACTACTACTTTCCCCTCCGCCGACGCCCTCAACTCCCGATCCACTAACTCCGCTACCAAATCCTCCTGCTCCTTCCTACTACTCTCCTTCCTGCCAACCACCCGATACCGCACGTTCTTCCGCACCGTCGACCCCCTAAACATCTTTACCTCGTCCGCCCTCCATCCCATCCTTTTATACAACCTGCTCTCCTCCGCCGCCGGCAATGTCGCCGTTAATAATATCATCTGCGTCTCTACTCCCGCCAACTTGCCCAACTGCTGCAAATGCTTCCGAAAATCCACCCTATCGTTCAACACGACGTGACATTCGTCCACCACGATACGGTCCAACTGCCTCGTCCGCCTGATGCGCTTTAAAAACGTCCCGAACTCCTCGCCCACCGCCGCCTCCGGCGTCACCAACACGATCGACTCCGCATCCGCCTGCCGCCTGCCGCCCCATACCGCGCACCGCACCCCCGCCTCATCGCACCGCCGCTTCATATCCTTCCGCAACGACTTCAACGGCACCACTACTACTGTCGTGCCACCGGGTTCTGCCCACGCCGGCAATGTGAATAACACGCTCTTGCCCGCCCCCGTCGGCATCACTGCCACCACGGGGCTGTGCCCTGCCTTGATCGCATCCAATGCCGGCTCCTGCACGCTGCGGAAAACCGCCTCCTTACCCACCAACTGCCGCAACTGTTCCTCGGCATTCATCTTGTTTAACCGGATCCAACGATCCAACCGCTCCTCTTCCGCCTCCTCCTCGAACGGGCACCGCTTGCGCTTTTTGCTCGTCGCCTTGCTATCCGCCGCCTCGTTCCGCTCGTCTGCCTGACCCGTCGGTTCGAATCCTAAAAATCGGTGCCAATCGACGCTGCACGCCCGGAACTGCTGCCTTCGTTCTGCCACCCACCCCAACTGCTCCATGATTCCCCTCGCATATACGATTCCCGCCACGTGCGACGTGTGCCCTGCCTGCGCGTCCGCGATCGCCGCCGCCATGCCGTCCTCATCCTGCCGCTGCTCGCTATCGTCTCCCTCTCCATCGTCCTGCCTGAACGCCGTCGGCCCGCGGATCCACTGCCTGCTGATTGCTATCGCGATATCACGATACGCCCGCACCGTGACTTCATGCCCTAACCCCGCTGCTGTCTCCCGCTTAATCGCCTGTCTCATCCGCTCCGTCGTCCACTTCTTGCCCCCGGGCTCGGCTGCCCATAAATGCGCGGACAACGGCGGCGACTGCTCCTGCTCCTGCTGCTGTTGCTCCTGCTGCTGCTCCTGCTGTTGCTCCTGCTGTTGCTCCTGCTGCTGCCCCTGCCGCTGCCCCTGCTGCTGCTTGCCTCGTATCAACACCTCAATTCTCTGCTGAAACGGCAAAACCAACCACAAATACCACACCAACAACTCGCCCACCTCGCGCGGTAAATACCGGTGAATGATCTTGACATCTCCCTGCAACGCGTACCCCTTGTGATACCGCGTAACAAACACGACCATCCCGTCTTCGATGAAAATATGCCGGTGCCCCGCCTCCGCCGTGTTGCTGTGCCTGATGCTTAATATCTCCGGCCCTCTCGCCGGCTGCCCGCCCGTTATGTGCATCAACACCAATAACTTTTCCTTAAACGCCGCAACCCGGCTCATCCAATCCGATACCGCCTCGCGGCTCAACCCCGACGCCGTCCCCTGCCGGGTGAACCGCTTTCTGACCGCGCCGTTCTGCATAATCTGCTCGAACAACCACGACCCCCCGTCCACGGGGAATCTGTTGCGCTGATCCTGCAAAAAATTCCACCCTCGACGGCCGTTTGTCGGGTCGTCATGCATCGAATGCCACGGCACCGCGGGCACCTCCCGCCGGCTTTTGCAAAACAACAAATCCTCGACCAACACCTGCGCCGTCGTCTGCGCCAAACCGTGTACCATCCCGCGGAACTGCGCCATGCTGAACGATATGTTCTTGTACTCCAACACATCTCTATCCCTCCACCCGACGTGCCCTTTCGCCGTTGTGTTGAAATGAATCTTCATACCATACGCCCGCAAATCCAAAAACCACTGCATCGGGCTGTCGCTGCCGCGGACCATGAAATCGTCCATCATCTTGTTCACCCACTGCAACCCGCTCCTGCCGGGGCGCCTGCTGCTCTCGCCGCTTCTACTGCTTCCCCGCTTTCGTATCCACTATCTTCGAAATCACACGGCCTCGCGCTCGCGCTAAAATGCTCGTTCTCCTCCGCCGGCGTTGCTACCTCGAATGCCTTCTGAATGACCATGAAATGCGCCACCTTGATCAACGCCGATAAAATCGACCCGTATGTCTCCGGGCCTCTCCAACTGTTGTCCGTCGGGTCGACTCCTAACACGGCGGCGGCGCATACCAACGCACTCTCGTACTCGCGCTCGACGAATCGTTGATTCAACAACTCGATGCAAAAATCTAAACATGCCCGTTGAATCGGGGTTAATTTTTGCCACTTCTCTTCGTCCTTCTCGTTTGTCTCGCTTTCTTCCTCGTCGCCTTCCCCTTCTCCCTCCTCTTCTGCTTCCTCGTTATCTTCGTTTTCTTTGTTACTTTCTTCCCCATCTTCGCCTCCTTCTACCTCCCGCTCTGCCTCTTCGACCAATCTGACGAATGCTTCGAACTGACTGCGGGTGAATTTGTACGCCGGGCTGTCCCAATCGTGCTGCCGCTGCGTCCGCATAAAAAACATCAACACCTGCTCCCACGACCGGGCACGGTCCTTGATCGATTCCTCGTCCATATACGGCTGCAACGGCTGATATCGGGTCTGATGCTTCTCCGTCCTGATCGCCTGCATCCGCATCGACACGCCCGCCCGCTTCGCCACGCTCTCCTGACTAATGCGGGCAACGTCCTCCATCGCCTGCCACACGGCCGTCTCGATCGGCTCGTTCGGATCGTCTTTTTCCTTATCGGCGGGCTTCCATCGTCTGTTCTTCTTTTCGTCCTCCTCGCCGCCCGGCTTGACGATGCACCGCGACAAATCCTCGCGGTTCTTGCCGGCCAAATACTTCTGCCACTGCGTCCGCTCCAACCACGGGTTCGCCTGATCCCTCTCGGCGTCCTGAACGACGGCGGCTGCCTCCTTCTCGGCCTGCCCGAACCGGGCCTGCATCTGCTGCCACGCCCGCGTCCACGTGTCCCTGCTACTATCGTTGCTGCCGCCGTTGCCGTCTTCGCGCGTTCCATTCTCTTCCTCTGCCGGTTGCTGCACCTCGAAATACTGCGATCCGTGCCGGCTCGTGAAAAATCGCTGACAATGCACCCGCCTCACTGCTTCCTGAAACCGCCTCTCGACCCGCTCGCCCTTGCTCTTGCCCGACCCGCCCTTTCGGCTGCCGGCCGACCACTGATGCTCGATGCGCCAATGCTTCTTCATCGTCATTCTGTCCCGGCAAATATACCGGCACCCGTCGGGCTGTAACTCGCACATTAACCCGTCCTGATGCAACGGCAACTCCGGGATCGGCCTGTCGATGCCTGCGGGCGCCTGAAATTCTCCGGGGGACCTGATTAATCCGGCAAACGCCACGACCTCCTCCGCGATCGCCTCTGCGTTCTTTCCGCTGATGCCGTGATGTCTGCCCTGCAAATGCCCTGCCACCTGATCCGGCCACACCGCGTGCCGGCACTCCTTGCACACGACGACTCCAAATTCCCCTAACCCTAAATGATGAAAATACTCCGCTGTTTCGGCCATGTTGACTTGCGCTTGCTGCATGCTCGTTATTTCGCTGCTATCTGCTTATTCTTTCGCTGCGTTGATGCGGGAAACCACCCTTTGCTCTCGAACTAACTACTTTAACCCTTGCTCTTAACTCTCTGACTCGGCGCCTGCTGCACGTTCGCGCGCTGCGTGCCTACCCGGCGAATGCGCGCTCTTTAACCACTACCGCGCTCGGGCCGCTCTTACCCCATCAACCTTACCCTAACTTACCCCAACTGCCAAATTACGCTCGAACACGCGATCGGGCGGGCATGTCATACGCAAAAATTCTTATCGCCTAACCGCGCTCTGCAACATATCTTAATTTAACGCGAATCCGACATCTTTTTTCTGAATCGACCGTACTCAATCGACCGTACTCGTAACCCTACCCCTAAACCTTAATTTTGTATGGGACCTGAATCGACCCTTATAACGGTCGATTCACTCCTTTCGGTTTGGGACCTGAATCGACCCTTATAACGGTCGATTCACTCCTTTCGGTTTGGGACCTGAATCGACCCTTATAACGGTCGATTCACTCCTTTCGGTTTGGGAAACCACCCTTTGCTATCGAACTAACTACTTTAACCCTTGCTCTTAACTCTCTGCCTCGGCGCCTGCTGCACGTTCGCGCGCTGCGTGCCTACCCGGCGAATGCGCGCTCTTTAACCACTACCGCGCTCGGGCCGCTCTTACCCCATCAACCTTACCCTAACTTACCCCAACTGCCAAATTACGCTCGAACACGCGATCGGGCGGGCATGTCATACGCAAAAATTCTTATCGCCTAACCGCGCTCTGCAACATATCTTAATTTAACGCGAATCCGACATCTTTTTTCTGAATCGACCGTACTCAATCGACCGTACTCGTAACCCTAACCCTAAACCTTAATTTTGTATGGGACCTGAATCGACCCTTATAACGGCCGATTCACTCCTTTCGGTTTGGGACCTGAATCGACCCTTATAACGGTCGATTCACTCCTTTCGGTTTGGGACCTGAATCGACCCTTATAACGGTCGATTCACTCCTTTCGGTTTGGGAAACCACCCTTTGCTATCGAACTAACTACTTTAACCCTTGCTCTTAACTCTCTGACTCGGCGCCTGCTGCACGTTCGCGCGCTGCGTGCCTACCCGGCGAATGCGCGCTCTTTAACCACTACCGCGCCCGGGCCGCTCTTACCCCATCAACCTTACCCTAACTTACCCCAACTGCCAAATTACGCTCGAACACGCGATCGGGCGGGCATGTCATACGCAAAAATTCTTATCGCCTAACCGCGCTCTGCAACATATCTTAATTTAACGCGAATCCGACATCTTTTTTCTGAATCGACCGTACTCAATCGACCGTACTCGTAACCCTAACCCTAAACCTTAATTTTGTATGGGACCTGAATCGACCCTTATAACGGTCGATTCACTCCTTTCGGTTTGGCGAACAAACGCTCTTGCTCCTGCTGTTCTCGCTCTCGCTCCCGCTCTTGTCCCTGCTCTCCTCGCTGCTGCTGCTGCTCCTTCTGCAAATCCGCCTCGCAAACGTCGCAAACCACCTCCCCTTCCTCGCCCCTGCACCTCGTCCTCTCCCCGTTGCCGTCCATGTAACCGTCGATGACGGCCCGCCGGCACCGCCGCCCGCTCATGAACCTGTCCATCTCCGCTCTCGCGCGCTCGTTGCCGACGTCGTACTGCGTTGCCGCCCTCATCCACCTCTCGCCGCTGTCCACGATGACCGCCTCGCTGGCCTGCCCGTCCCTGCCCGCCCTGCCGCTCTCCTGCCCGTATTCCACCAAACTGGCCGGTCTTTCCGCGTGCACGACCGCCCTGATGTCCGGCACGTCGATGCCCAAACCCAACGCGTTCGTCGCCACGATCAACCGCCCGCTCTCGTACGCCCAATGCGCTAAATTCCTCGACTTCTGCTCCTTGTCCTTCTGCTGCCCGTGGTACGCGTTGCACCCCAATGCCTGGGCTAAACGCTCCGCCCGCTTCGTGCTATTGCTGTACACCACGATCCTGCCGCCGCCTCCCGGGCGCGTCCGGTCCTGGTTTTGATTCTGATGTTGACTGTGCTCTTGCTCGTGCCCTTGCTCTCGGTTTCGGCTTCGATCCTGATCCCGACCCTGATCTCGCCCTTGACCTTGACCTTGATCTTGACCTTGATCTTGGTCTTCATCTTCATCCCGATCTCGACTTCGCTGAATCCCCAACCGCTCCTGCAACCGCCGCACCTCCTGCACCACCGCGGCGATCAACCCGTCCTGCTTGCTCGCCCCGACCGCCCGCACCACCCTGTACCGCACGTTCGCGCGCGTCGTCCGCGCCCGGAACCTCACCACCTCCTCCCCCCTCACGTTCATGATGTCCAACAACCGCCGCTCCTCCGCCGGCGGCAACGTCGCCGTCAACATGACCATCTGCGTCTCCGCCCTCGCCAACTCGCCCAACTCCTGCAACTTCGGCCGGAAACTGCCCCGCCCGTCCAACGCCGTGTGGCATTCGTCGACCACGATCCGGTCCAACCGCTGCCGGCTCCTCAACCGCTCCAAAAACCCGCCGAACGCCTTGGTCGCCGCCGACTCCGGCGTCACGAAAACGACGGACGCCTCCTCCGGCCGCCGCCTGTCCCACTCCGCCGCCGTGATGCCCGCCCGCCGGCACCGGTCCACCATGTTCTCCCTCAACGAATTCAACGGCACCACCACCACCGTCGTGCCCTGCTCGCCCACGGCCGCCGCGCACAACGCCGGGATCATGAACGCCACGCTCTTGCCCGCCCCCGTGCCCATCACCACCAACAACGGGCTGCGGCCCTCCACCACCGCCTCGACCGCCTCCTCCTGCACCCCCCTGAACTCGGCGTCCCTCTTGCCCGTCAACTCGCGCAACACCTGCCGCCTGTCCACCGTCTTGACCTTCTTCCACCGCCTGAAATGGGCGTTCATCACCTCCGCTTCTACCGCCGCCGCCGACCGCTTCTTGCCGGCCTGCTGCCGCAACTGCCGCAACGCCGACGCGTGCTGCTGGAACTGGTGGAATCTGACGCTCGCCGCCCTGTACCGCTCCATCACCGGCTTCAACTCCTGCGCCGCCTCGACTATCAACCGCCCGTACACGGCGCCCGCCATGCGCGTCGTGTGCCCGAACTGCATGTCCCACGTGTGACTTCTGCCCCCCTCCCCCCCTTCCTCCTCGTCCGCCTCCTCCTCCTCGTCGGCGTCGAAAAAATGATCTCCCTTGATGAACTTGTTGCCGATCGCCTGGACGCACTGCCGGTACGCGGCCACGCCCACCTCGACGCCCATCCGCATCTTGCTCTCCCGCTTCAACGCCTTGCGGAACCGGCTGGCCGTCCACTTGGCCGCGCCCGGCCCCTCCTGGCTCCAAATGAACCCGCTCTCCTCCGGCGGCCTGTCCCTGCCGTCCGCCGCGAACGCCAACCGCCGCTCGAACGGGATGACCAACCAAATGTACCACATCAACAACTCGCCGACCTCGCGCGGCAAATACCGGTGGATGACCTTCAAACTGCCGTCCTTGCCGTGCCCCTTGTGGTACCGGGTCACGTACACCATCAATCCGTCCTCGACGAACACGTTGCGCTGCCCGCCGTTGGCCGTGTTGCAATACCGCACGCTCATCAACTCCGGCACCCGCGCCGGCCCGCCGCCGGTGATGTGCATCAAAACGGCCAACTGCTCCTTGAACCGGCCGACCGCGCGCCCGAACGCCTCGACGTGCTCGCGGTTCCACCTGACCGGGTGCCGGCCGGGGTCCTCGTCCGGGTTGGCGATGAACTGCCACCTCTGCTCGTCCCGCCGGCGCGCGATCAACCGGTCGAACAACCACCACTCGCCGTCCACGCCGAACCGGTTGCGCGGGTCCTTGACGAAATACCACCCCGGCTCCGCCGCGCTCGGGTTGTCGTGCAATCGGTCCCACGCGATGGCCGGCAAATGCCCCCCGACCCGCTCCTGGCCGGCCGACACCTGCATGATCTCCTCCACCAACGCGCTCCGGCCGTCGCCCGCCAACCCGTGCACCCACGCCCTGAACCCGTCCATGCCGAACTCGATGCCCCGGTACGACAACGTGTCGCCGTCCGGGCCCTTCCACCGCACCGCCCCGGCCGCCGTCGTCGTGTACCTGATCTTCATGCCGTACGTGCGCGCGTCGTACATCCAACTCATCGGCGTCGGCGCGTTCCTGACCATAAACCGGTCCACCATCGCCCTCACCCGGCGCCAAATCCTGCCGTCGCCGCTGTCCCTGGCCGCCTGCCGCGCGCTTTGGACCACCATCATCCGCGCCAACTTGATCACCGCCGACAACCTGGGCGTGTACACCAACGCGCTCTGCCACCCCTTGCCGTCCTCGTCGATGCCCAAAACGGCCAACCCGCTGACCAACGCGCTGACGTGGCTGCCGTCCTCGGTCTGGTGGTCTAACAAACTGACGCAAAACGCCAAACACTTGCTCTCCAATGCGCTCATGGCTTCCTCCTCTTCCTCCTCTTCGTCATTGCTGCTGCTGCTGCTGCTGCTGCTGCCGTCATTCGCCACCTCCTCGTCAACCACCTCCGTCCACCCGTTCATGCCCCCTCCGCCGTCCTCCTCGTCCTCCGGATCGTCGTCCGCGTCGCCATCCTGGACATTCTCCTCCACCGGCGCCGCCATCTCCGCCGCCCTCCCCTCCGCCCACTCTAACCTGGCCTCCTCGATGAAATCGTACAACGCCATCTTCTGTTCGGCGGTTAACTCGTACGGCGGCCTCTTGGTTTGTCCCCGCCCTTCCTGCCCCGCTCCTCCCTCCCCCTCCCCCTCCTCTGCTCCTCCGCTCCTGCTCCCGCCCCTCGCACCCCTCCCGCCTCTCCTTCTCACCACCTTGGCCATGCCGTGCGTGCGGAAAACGTAACCGATGATCCGCTGCCATGCCTGCTTGTACCGCTGCTTGGTGTCGTCGCCCATGCGGGCTTCGAACGGGTACGCCGGCTTGACGTTGGCCTCCTTGCGGATCATCTCGAACAAAACCTCGATGCTAACGGACGCCAAAACCGTCCGCTGCGCCTTGTCGACCATCTCGCCGAAACTCTGGCACATGATGGCCAAAATCTGCGTCTGCGTCCGCTCGCGCCGCCGTCGGTCCCGCTCGATTCGGTCGCTGGTGGTGGTGCCTCTATTCCCACCTCTCCCGCCTCTCCCGCCTCCCCTGCGCTGCTCCGCCTCCTCCGCCTCCTCCCTGTCCTCCTCCTCTTGCCGCTGCTGCTCCTCCGCCGGCAACTCCACGTGCCGCTTCAAATCCTCCGTGGCCAACCCGGCCAAATGCTCCGTCCATCCGGTCCGCTTCAACCACGGGTCGGCCTCTAACTTCTCCTGCGGCCGCACTACCGTCTTGCGCCGCTCGTCCGCCGCCTTCATCCGCGCCTCGGTCTGCTGGCGGACGTGCTGGCTGATCTTTCCCGCCGCCGCCGCCGCTACTGCTGCTGCTGCTGCTGCTGCTGCTGCTGCTGCTGCTGCTGCTGCTGCTGCTGCTGCTGCTGCTGTCTCTCTTCCTCGCCCGTTGCCCTCTCCTGCCGGGCCCGACACCTCGAAATACTCCTGCCTGGGCCCGCGCTTGAAAAACCTCTGGCACCGCACGCCGGCCCGCCATGGCCTGGGCGCCTCGTGCGCCCTTCGCCGCTGCGCCAACGACCCGCCCTTCCGCTGGCTGTTGACCCATCCGTGCCGGCTGCGGCAATGCGCCTGAATCCCCTCCGTCGTCCGCACGATATGCCCGCACCTGGCCCCGTCCTCGCCCTCTCCTCCGCTCCCCTCTTCCTGCCACTGGCACGCGAAACCATCCGCGTACACCGGCAACCACGGTATGGCTTCGATCGGCTGTGACGGCTTCCTGAACTCGCGCGCCAACTGCTCTTCTGTGCGGATTAAACCGTCAATCTCCCCCACTACCTCCGCGATCCTCTGCCTGCTGGACCCGTCTATCCGCGGGTGCTTGGGCCCTCTCAAATGCGCGTCTATCTGTCCGGGTAACACGGCGAATCCGCAATCTGCGCAAACGATGGCCCTGAACTCGGGTACGTACTTAAGCGGCTCCATAATTGGCTGGCTGGCTGGCTGGCTGGCTGGCTGGCTTGTTCGATTATTTGCTCGCTCGGCTTTACTGCTTAACCGACCGGCTAATTGATGGCTTACACGATATTGATTATTTATATGGTCAATTGATATCATTAACAACCGGCGGTGGCGGTGGCGGTGGTGATGCTGCTGCTGCTGCTACTTCTGCTGCTGATGTTTCCTCCTGGGCGAACGCGTCTTTCCCCCACCAACTCGCGCGTCGGCGCGCGCGCCCTGCCCCCTTGCTAACACGCGTTCTCACCCCCCCGGCTGCCTCGGGCCTTGCATCCGCGGATTGTATCTGACTACCGCCTGGTATGCACCGATCCAATCGAAACCCCGGTTGATTGAACTTTCTGACTCGTCGGGCGGGCCTCCGCCTTCACTCCCTCAACCCTAACCTACCCGGCGAAACTGGCCGTGCCCTTACTTGCTTGGGGTTACTTGGGGTAACTTGGGGTTGCGGGTTGCGGGGTCCGGGGCTTTTCACTCCCCTAACCTACCCGGCGAACTTTTTCTTTCTCCCCCGCGCGCGCCGCCCGGGGCCCGTGCGGGCCGCGCCCTCATCAACTTTCAACCACAATTCTCACCTTCAACCATCAACCTCGCCGCCACGACGACCGCTTTTCGACCCGCGCGGGCCCGCTTCGACACCTCCCGACCGGCGCTCGAAATTCTACCGGGTCGCATTCGCGATCCGGGCGCGCGGCGGGTCGAAATGGTTGGGATTTGAGCGGCCAACCATTTCGACATCGAAAGCTCATTTCTTGGCAGACGGTTTGTATGGGCCCACCAAGCATTTCGACGTCGAAATGGTTGCTGCATTGGGGGCAGGAAACTTGACACCTGCTGTTGGTAGCGGGTTTTTGTCTAAATTGTGTTGCAATCGGTTCCTGCGGTCGAAGTAAAGTTAGTTCTGCGGCTCTGCCCGCAAGCGAGCGCTTGGACCACCCCACCATGAGCGAAATCTTCAAGGAATTCGCGAATGAGGGCGTCGGTGGTAGAGAGGAAAAGGCGGCGCAGGAAAGGCGCAGACTGCCGGCGAGACAAGGAAGTAAAAGAGCAAGACGAGAGGACACGATTGACGTAACCATTGGTACGCCTACAGCCTTTACAAGCAAGGCGGCGGCCGACAAAGATGACGTGCAAATGCTGCGCCAAAAGGCGGAACAGCTCCAGCGCCTGGTCGAGAGCCAGCTGGACATGCTCCAGAAACAAGAAGACATGATCTACGCCCAAGGCGAACAGATTAAGGACCAAAGAAAGGCCATGGCGGCCCTCACGGGTGCACTCAAGGAACTAGCCCAAGACCTAAAGGAAACCAAGAACGAACAGGCCCGCTTTACCCGGGAGGCCGGAGAAATCAAGGCCAAGCTGGCGAAAGCCAAGACTAGCCAAGGCAAGCAGTCGTACAGTGCGGTCGTGGGGGTGCAGCAGAGACCGGCGGCAACCCACCCAGCACCGCCCAGAGCCCAGGGCCCGGCAAAGGTCAGGGCGGGAGAGGAGACCAGGACGGTAACGGTGGATGTCACTAGAGTCAAAGGCGAGAGAAATGACCTTAACGAGATCAAGACGGCAATAGAGAGCGGCCTCGGTCACTACGAGGTTACTAAGGGGATCACGCTCAATTTCATCCGACCCCGGGGCGATAATACAGTCGACCTAGTGTTCAAGACGGAGGCGGAGGCCCAGAAAGCCCGCCAACACCCACGATGGCTGCAGACCGCAATGCCGGGCGCCCGCGCAAGGGGAGAGACGTGGTTCCCGATCAAGTGCGATGGCGTGTCCAGGTACATGGTCCTGAACCAGGAGACCGCCAACGAAAGAACTATCCGTGAAGGAGTCCTCGACGAATTCCGGAAGGACAACAGCAATGACAACGTGGACTGCACGGCGCGGAAAGCCGTATGGCTAAGCAAAGTCGATTCCGGGAAGGCCACCGGGTCACTGGTCATATGGCTAGCAAAGAAGGAGGCGGCGCAATACCTCCTCGCCAGTGGCTCCGTACGGTTTGGAGTCTCGGCGGCGTACTGCACGGAGTTCCAAGCCAGGGAGGACCGAGGTCCGTGCTACCGGTGCAACAAATATGGCCATAAGCAGAGTAGATGCACCGGACGAGTGCGGTGTGGAATATGCTCGAGCGAACATGATACAAGGAACTGCAGTAACCGGGACAACCCCAAGTGCCCGGCCTGCGGAGACGCGCACACAATTTTCGACAGAGGGTGCCCGCTGCACCCAAAGTCGAACCCAAAGTCAAACCCAAAGTCAAACCCAAAGTCAAATCCAAAAGGAACCCCAAAGCCAGCGAAGGAGCCGAGACCGGTGACGGTCGAGGTGGAAATGGGGGAAGCTGACACCACTACAACATGCTAAGGGGTCTACGGATCCTCCAGCTAAACGTCGGGAAGAGAATGGAGGTCCAACAAAGCCTCCTCAACGACCTGGAGACGGCCCAGTTCGACGTGCTGGTAGTGTCAGAGCCGTACCTGTATGGAATGGAAGGAAGCGACAAGCCGAGGGTCACCTCCCATCACCGGTGGGAGGCCGTGACCCCAACAGTCCACAGAAAGGAGGGGCACGTGAGGCACAAGTTCAGGGCGATGATATGGGTCAACAACCGAGTCAGAGCCCAGGCAGTGCCAATCGAGTCGGCGGATGTGGCAGCAGTGTTGATGCGGACGGTTAGTAAGGCAGTACTACTCTTCTCCGTGTACGTACCCGGGAGGGGCAGGACGGTCTACGATGACGCCGACGCCCTCGCTGAGAGGGTCAGACTCATCGACCAGACCATCCGGAAGGTAGGACAGGAGGAGAGGGAAGAGGTGGAGGTGATTGTGGCTGGGGATTTCAACCGCCACGACCAACTGTGGGGAGGAGACGCAATCGCCCACACGGCGCGGCAAGGGGAGGCGAGCGAGGTGATCAATCTCATGCAGGAATGGGGGCTGCAGTCCCTGCTCCGCCCGGGAACGGCCACATGGGAGCACCAAAACGGAGAGCTAAGGTCCACGGTCGACCTGGTGCTGGCATCCGAGTTCCTGGCAGAACGGAGAGAGACCTGCAGGATATACGAGACCGACCATGGCTCCGACCACCGCGCAATCGAGACGTGGTTGGACCTGACAATCACGCGCGAAGCAGAAAAGACGGGACGACGCCTATTTCAGAAGACCGACTGGGCGACGGTAAGGGCAGAGCTACAATCCACCCTGCCAGCAGTAAGGCGGATCGAGAGCGAGAGGGAGCTGGACAGAGAGGCGGACATGTTCGTTCGAGTGGTGCAGCAGATCGTCGAGGCGAGGACGCCCAGGGCCAAACCATCACCGTACGCAAAAAGATGGTGGTCCGACAAACTGACAACGCTCCGCCAGAGCGTATCCGCGCTTCGAAACCGCTGCACGGCGCTAAGGAGACAGGGTCAGGACATCACGGAAGCGACAGGGCAGCTGGCTGCAGCGAGAGCGCTCTACATACGGGAGATCAGGGCCCAAAAACGGAAACACTGGAGGGAGTTCCTCGACGACCCGGCCAACCTATGGAAGGCCAACAACTTTACGAAGGTGGAATCGTCAACAGGGAGGATACCCACCCTAACGAAGGAGGACCGGACGGCAGTGACGGAGGAAGAGAAGGCAAACCTCTTGCTGGACACATTCTTCCCCAAGCAGCCCCAACCGGAACCGGAGGAGATGGATGCGGGACGGGTGCGCCGGCGCCAGCTGGAAGTGCCCCCAATCGAGAAACCAGAGGTGGAGGAAGCGATCATGCTGGCCCACCCAGACAAAGCAGCAGGTGCAGACGAACTCCCGGTCCGAGTGTGGAGAGAGACCTGGCAGGCGACGGGGGATAACATCACCAACCTCTACGAGGCGTCGCTGCGGCTAGGACACCTCCCAGTGGGATGGAGGACGGCCAAAATCGTGCCGCTACGGAAGCCGGATAGGGACTACACGATCCCAAAAGCGTACCGACCAATCTCGCTACTCGCGACTATCAGCAAAGGGCTCGAGACAGTGGTGGCCAGGCGGGTCTCGTACCTCGCGGAAGAACACCAGTTGCTCCCACACAACCACTTCGGAGCCCGGCGCAGGAGGTCATGCGAGCAGGCCATCACCGTGCTAATGGAAAAAATCTTCGAGGCGTGGAGGGGACAGCGCGTCCTCTCCCTCGTCACGTTCGACGTCCAGGGAGCCTACAATGGCGTGAACAAAGAGGTGCTGCTCGAAAGGCTGCGGCAGAGGCTCCTGCCCGAGGACATCGTCCGATGGGTGGACAGCTTCTGCTCGGAAAGGAAGGGATGCGTGGTGGTTAACGGGCACTGCTCACCACTCCGAGACATCAAGTACCCAGGACTGCCCCAGGGCTCACCGCTCTCGCCAATCCTCTATATCCTGTACAACGCGGGACTGGTGGAAGGGCCCATCAACAAGGAACAAGGCACGCTGGGCTTCGTGGACGACTACACGGCATGGGTAACCGGGCCGAGCGTGAGCGCCAACACGGAATCCCTCCAGCAAAACATCATGCCAAAGGTAGAGGACTGGGCGCGCAAGAGCGGCGTCACCTTCGAGGCGGAGAAGACCAAACTGATTCACTTCACGCGGACCGCGGCGAGGTACGACTCGCCCGCCAAGGCCCTCAGCTTCCAGGGCCAAGAAATCCACCCCAGCAAGGCGGTCAAGATCCTGGGGGTGGTACTGGATGAGAAACTAAAGATGGATGACCACGTCGCAAAGGTCACCACCAAGGCCTTTAAGCAGTGCCTGGCAATAAAACGGCTGAAGGGAGTGCGGCCGAGGGCTATGAGGCAACTCTACAACGCCACGGTCGTCCCCATCACCGACTACGCCGCCTCGGCGTGGTACGGCCCGAGCATGTACGGAGTGGGCAGGTTGTTGAGTATGGTGGACAGGGTCCAGCGATTGGGTGCCCAGGTTATCACCAGGGCGTTTAAGAGGGTGGCACTCCCGGTCCTCGAATCGGAGGCGGGGCTGAGTCCGGTGGAATTCAGGCTTAAGAGAAAGGTGGGCAAGCACCTTGCCGGACTCTTTAGCCTCCCCGAGGGCAACCCGGCAGCTAGATGCGCGAGGGCACTCCAGTCACAGGGCGGGAAGTGGCAGAGTCCCTTGCGGCACACGTGGAATGAATTCGCAGAGCTGGTCAGACCGAGGGAGGCACCCAAGATGGAGACAATCCTACCATGGAGCCTCCCGCCGTGGACGGCGCCGGCGGGCGAGATGATCAGGATTGGGGAGAGGGCCGAGGCACTAAGGCTCGCGCAGAGACTGCCCCTGCAGAACACAGTCTTCGTGGACGGGGCATTGAGAGAGGGAATGTGCAGCGTGGGGGTAGTGCGCATGGTAACCACGCGCAAGTCAAAGGTGATCATTAACGAAACGGTAGCGAGGGCAAAGTCCTTTTCGGTCCTTGCCACGGAACTCCTCGCGATACTAGCAGGACTAGAACACCTAGCGACAAGGCCCCGCGGGCGAAGAGAGGTGTGGCTGGCGACGGACAGCCAGAGGGCCCTGGACGCGATCAGGACCGGAGCCCAGCGAACTGAGGGACAATACATCGTGCGGAGGATCTACGAGGTGCTCGACGAGATTGCAACACGAGGCCTCTCCCCCCGGCTCGCCTGGGTTCCGGCCCACTCGGGAGTAGAGGGGAACGAAGCGGCGGATAGGGCAGCGAAGAAGGCGGTAAAGCCAGGCCAGAAACCGGACCGCGACTCGCGGGACAGAAGGAGGCTGGTCAAAACAGTCACTCGGGCGCTGTTGCAAAGCGTTCGAGATGAGGAGAGGAAACACGGGGAAGAACGGCAGCGGTATGGGAAATACACGTGGGAACTAGACGGCGCGGCACCGGGCAGGCACACCATTGGCCTATACAACGCGCTGGGCTCAGAACAGGCGGCAATCCTGATCCAGTGCCGCTCGAACCACTCCCGCCTCAAATTCCACCTATACAGGCTGGGACGAGAGGAATCCGGCGAGTGCGAGTGTGGCACGGGGCAGGAGACGGTCAGGCATGTGCTGCTGGCGTGCCCACGGTGGCAGGCCCTCAGGCGGGAGTTAGTGGCAGAAGCGGGGGCGAGATGGGGGGATATGTCTTTTCTTTTGGGAGGATGGAATGGATGGAAAGACAGGCAGACGGGAAAGCCGATTGACGGCCCGAAAGAGCAGTGGAAACCGAATCTCGCAGTAGTTAAGGCGACCATCCAGTTCCTGCAAAGGACTGGGAGGTTCCAGGACGGAAGAGGGGAGGCGGGTACTGCAGACCCACCACAGGAAACGTAGGGACAGCGGAGAAAATCCAAATACGTCGGACTGAGAAGTGAGGAGAGGCCAGGGGCGAAGGCAACGGCAGGGAAACGGAAAGAACGGCTCATATACCACCTTAGACAGTATCGTAGCCTGATAGAATCAATCAATCAATCAATCAATCATTGGGGGCAGTGGAATTCAGGCTTAAGAGAAAGGTGGGCAAGCACCTTGCCGGACTCTTCAGCCTCCCCGAGGGCAACCCGGCAGCTAGATGCGCGAGGGCACTCCGGTCACAGGGCGGGAAGTGGCAGAGCCCCTTGCGGCACACGTGGAATGAATTCGCAGAGCTGGTCAGACCGAGGGAGGCACCCAAGATGGAGACAATCCTACCGTGGAGCCTCCCGCCGTGGACGGCGCCGGCGGGCGAGATGATCAGGATTGGGGAGAGGGCCGAGGCACTAAGGCTCGCGCAGAGACTGCCCCTGCAGAACACAGTCTTCGTGGACGGGGCATTGAGAGAGGGAATGTGCAGCGTGGGGGTAGTGCGCATGGTAACCACGCGCAAGTCAAAGGTGATCGTTAACGAAACGGTAGCGAGGGCAAAGTCCTTTTCGGTCCTTGCCACGGAACTCCTCGCGATACTAGCAGGACTAGAGCACCTAGCGACAAGGCCCCGCGGGCGAAGAGAGGTGTGGCTGGCGACGGATAGCCAGAGGGCCCTGGACGCGATCAGGACCGGAGCCCAGCGAACTGAGGGACAATACATCGTGCGGAGGATCTACGAGGTGCTCGACGAGATTGCAGCACGAGGCCTCTCCCCCCGGCTCGCCTGGGTTCCGGCCCACTCGGGAGTAGAGGGGAACGAAGCGGCGGATAGGGCAGCAAAGAAGGCGGTAAAGCCAGGCCAGAAACCGGACCGCGACTCGCGGGACAGAAGGAGGCTGGTCAAAACAGTCACTCGGGCGCTGTTGCAAAGCGTTCGAGATGAGGAGAGGAAACACGGGGAAGAACGGCAGCGGTATGGGAAATACACGTGGGAACTAGACGGCGCGGCACCGGGCAGGCACACCATTGGCCTATACAACGCGCTGGGCTCAGAACAGGCGGCAATCCTGATCCAGTGCCGCTCGAACCACTCCCGCCTCAAATTCCACCTATACAGGCTGGGACGAGAGGAATCCGGCGAGTGCGAGTGTGGCACGGGGCAGGAGACGGTCAGGCATGTGCTGCTGGCGTGCCCACGGTGGCAGGCCCTCAGGCGGGAGTTAGTGGCAGAAGCGGGGGCGAGATGGGGGGATATGTCGTTTCTTTTAGGAGGATGGAATGGATGGGAAGACAGGCAGACGGGGAAGCCGATTGACGGCCCGAAGGAGAAGTGGAAGCCGAACCTCGCAGTAGTTAAGGCGGCCATACAGTTCCTGCAACGGACTGGGAGGTTCCAGGACGGAAGAGGGGAGGCGGGTACGGCAGACCCACCACAAGAAACGTAGGGACAGCGGAGAAAATCCAAATACGTCGGACTGAGAAGTGAGGAGAGGCCAGGGGCGAAGGCAACGGCAGGGAAACGAAAAGAACGGCTCATATACCACCTTAGACAGTATCGTAGCCTGATAGAATCAATCAATCAATCAATCAATCAATCATTGGGGTCAGGCATCAGTGAGCATAGCAGAAGACACGACGTGTTCTCTGCGGCCCAGAATCGTGGGAACAACAAACACTCTGACCAGAGCTGTTGACGCACTCACAGCTGCCTATGCGTTGCCGATAATCGCTCATGCATTGACTTATGTGGTGTTCTCGCCGCAGGAGTGGGTCGCATTAACTCGTGCTCGCCTTGACAGACTCATACGATGGTAGCTCCGGGCTCGAGACTTCAGGTAGGATGGGAAGAAGGTGGGTCTGCAACACCATCTTTCCACCTGGGTCCCTGGAATGGAGCGGAACAGAGTTTGACGCTTGGAGCGGCATGCATGGGTAAAGCAACGCGCCGTTACAGCTGGAAGTTGCAACGGTGTCAGCACCAGGTCGCTCCAGCCATTTAAGGAGGATCGCTCTACCATCGTACCTAGCCATTATTCAGGCAAACGGACTCCACTGCATTACCACTGCACAGGTAAACTGCCAGGACACCGCGACGAAACCGTATTTGGACCTAATCTGCTTCATATATCCACAATCAAGCCGGAACCATGGGACGCGGTGCTTACGACACGACGGGGACCCCGAAGCCGACACAACCTCCGCCGCCATCGTAAAAGCGGAGATGGTGCTCACTTGGCAAGTACGAACGACTCAGGAAAAGGCCATTCATGGGTGAGTGTTTTCCGTAGCTCCGCCCTTTCTCGCCGAGTGGACAGTTCCCAAGCTTATATATGCTTTATCTGCTTCTCTTTCCGCTGGAATCGAAGAAATAGACCGCGTAGTTTAGGTATCAGTAGAATGATTTTGCTTGCCATGATCGTGTCAATTATTCTGTGGATATTACCACGCCTTTTTTCTCTTTTCTTTGCCTTGTGTTACTCAATCGACTTTGTCTCCTGCGCCGCATCAATCCTCAAACCGGCTGTGGTCACGCGCCCTAGATGGGAATTGCTACTGCATGATAAGCCACGATTGGCAAGGATTGTTGTGAGAAGACGCCGTGCCTCATCGGCAGGCAAAATCGCGCGAAGACCCCAGTGGGCCAAGCTGGCAAGGGATTCGTATCACATCCTCGCCAGCTGCGTGTCTCTGTTCTGCATGCGATGCCGGCAGACCCCGACAAAGTGCCAAAACAGTGGGGCTGCTCTTTCCAGCGCCTCTGCCTTGTTCCGTTCTATATAATACGGTCATCGACTCGCCTCTGGTCCAGTGTGCCTCATTGCTCATTACCATGACGCGTTCTCCCAGTTTTCCTCCAATGTTGACGCATCAGACCGAACGAAGCATGAATGACTACAGTCATTTCCACGAGCTCGTACGGGTTGACATCCAAGAACTCCTCAAATCGCAACCTTCAACGGAAGAGTTGACGCCCGTGAAGGCGGTACTCGACGGCTTGACGCTGGTCAATCCGATTTCCCAATCGGAGGGAAACCAATCGTCCGTTCACGGGGCTCCGTCCGGTAGGTCGCACATCGCAGTGACGTTGACCCGATTATTAATTGTACTCTGCCGGTAGATCCATCCCCAGATGAGTCTGAGGCTCCTTTCACTTCCTCTGAAGAGGAGGAAGACGCGGAATCTGTGACTACTATCGACGAAAGTTCACGTGAGTGTTTTACACGAAACTTGGTATTCTCGTCGCAACTGACAATTTTCACAGCATCCTTGTGCATGAAACCGCTGAGCCCCGTTTCTGCTGGCTCTGATGGAGAAGAATGGCTCGAATTGGTGGTGTTGAGACGCAAAACTTACCCGCCATCTGGTGATTGGCCAGAGTATAAGAAGGTGGCGCAGTTGCCCGGCGACATCATCTACGGATTGAAGGTTTGGATGGTTGATGGCGTCGTCCACTACAGTAAGAGACACAAGCACGAAATGGTGCTGAATGACGAGGAGTGGGATGGCGTGTTTCTCCGTCTCTCCAGAGACTTTTGGAAGATGTTGCTTAGAGCAGTGAACGATGACGAGGCATGGGACAGTTTTGGTTATTGGACACCCCCACTCAGAGCTGGCGAGGATCCCTTTGATTGGGACCTCTACTGGTTCCTGGTGCACCGCGGCAAAGATTCCCTTTGGTTCATACTGATGGGCCTCCAGCAAGCCCCAGAAGGGCGGTTTTACCTTCACTTTCTGACAGAGTTCAACGAGGAGTTCGAAGAGGGAGAGGAGCGTACTCGGCTGGATTGAGATGGACGCCTCACTTAGCTCTGCTAAATTGGAGGCGCGGCTGGATTTCTCGCAATGAGGGCAAACAATTAGTTTGCTTCTGTTGTCCGCATGTAGCTAGAATTATCTTCTGGATGTCTTCCGTGGTTACGTATCTTGAGCGGTCATATAGCTTGCATCACCAGGTTATTCCAGAGCCGAATGTGCGGCTTTCCTTAGTATAATGTTGGTATCCATGCACAGTAGTAGAGTGGGTTGATAGCAGCATGCCCCGCTGCGTGCCAGTACCAAGGCCCTGAACGAGTCCCATGCTATGCCGCACGTTTCGATACATAAATCGAGGTGCCTGACGCCGACCTGGCTGGCTCCGCATCTTTCATTCGATGCTCAAAGGCACCATATGGGACGTGCGTCCAGCAGATGGCGTCGTTCTGTTTTGAGTCGGATGCCCGCATCGACTGTTCCCGCGCTTGCGGGGCCTGTGGGGTGGCTGCGGTACGTGTCCCCGCGACCATGCCGTTCCTTCCATTCCAGCCGGTAGCTCCTCGAGCCCCGTGGGCCGTCGTGTCCGTAGATGTAGGAGGCGGCAGGGGCCGGCGACCAGTAATGCACGTCTACGTGTCCGTGCCTGGTGGTGTGACAGCTTTCCCGCCATTCCGTCCTTTCAGCGCGGTCGTTCCTCGGACTTAATGCGGGGATTCTCGGCACGTCGGCTTGTCTGGACCGCTGCGGGTAGGTTTAGCAAGACGTTTGTTCCACCCCAACAGTGACCAGGGTCATTTGGCTAGCCAACGAATAGCGTTTGAGACACCAAGGGGGTCTGGTTTGTAAACTCACCGATTTGGCTAGCCAAACGCTATTCGTTGGCTAGCCAAATGACCCTGGTCACTGTTGGGGTGGAACAACGTTCAATGGGAAGAGCCGTCGTTTGACATTCCTCGTGTGCCGCGCTTCCTCCGACCTGCGCGTGCCGCGCGACATGGCCCGAACCCCGTCAGCTGCAAGCGACTCTCGGCCACCTCATCAGGCCACAGTGAGTCACGCGCCCGGGCTACAATGAGCCTCGACTTACTGAAAGCTGGACAATCTTTTCAACCTCGCCGCTCGGCGGCTACATCTACGCAGCAAGGATTACCACGAAAGTGCGCGCTTTACCATCCTTCCTTAGCCGCCTCAGCCACGCGCGACTCCCCCGGCAATCCTGCGCGCACCGCTGCAAGGGTGCCTGGTAGCCCCAGCCTGTTTCCTCCGTCGTCTGGCCGCCATCCAGGCGCTTCCTACGGAGTATGACAAGCAAGAAGAAGAAGAGCAAAGAAGACATTGAGAAAGAGTTGGGGCTCACAGAACACAACGGAAATAATGACGACCTTTGGGAAATGTTTACCGTAAGTCTTGATAAGCGGTAGGGCTACTGCCGTACACTCATTAGACCGTAGAAAGTGACCGCTGCGGAGGCAGAGAAGGTGCTCTTCACCGACGACTATTGGGGAAATATTCCCAAACCTCAGGTGAGATCATGGGGCGAGATCAAGACCCCGGTGCGGAACCGGCTTTTTGAAGCAGTCAAGAAAGGTCTCGAGCATGAGGTTTACTCAGATGGACGCCCCTTTATAATTACTCGCAGCGCCTTTGAGTGGAAAATGAAGCAAGCCATCACGTATAGACTTTCCGGTAAGTGAAAATTCCACCGTCTTTCGAATCGCTGTTACTCATCAATCACGAAGGCAAATATGTCCCTCCGAGCGCGAAAACACCTGAGACCAGTACTTCTCGCGCGTCCGAGTACTACGATCCCGTTAGAGAGTGTGGCCGCAGCTAGAGGATTCGACGCACGTAGATCAGCATATGAGTAATTCATATTTGTCTCCCTGAATGAATGCATCGATGTGATCGTTCTGTCTTTGGAGAAAGGAGTCTTGCCCGCTCGTGTTGGCTCCAGCTCCTTTTTTCACTTCAAGCGGTGGGGACGCACGAACGCCAGCCACGTCTCATAGATCGCCAGCCCCTCTTTTTTTTTTTTTTTTTTTTGTCGGCTTGTCATCGGAAAGAGAAAGAGCCCGTGAGGAAACAGCTGCCGGCTGAGGACTATCATCTCGAAAGCGATGCCGAGTTACATGGGTTCGTCCACCTAGACCCATTGGCAGCGCGTACCCGTGGGTGGTCATGCAGATGATTGCTGTTCAGCTTCGGGCCAACCTGGCGTACCGAGTCGGTGTGAAGCACTATCACGTCTTTGAGTAATAGCTGATCTTCTCTCTGTGAACGAGCAGTGAGGCGACCACAAGAAGCTCCCGCTGAACCGACTCGCAAGATGAGGACCATCCGAACAGAAGGAGAAATGAAAATGCTCAAGAGGCCAGCTTCGATACTTGTAGCACTTGATCCGGGACGCCTTGTGGTTCTGAAATTAGCTGACTCATAGTCAACTTACAAGTTATCTGAACTTGTCGCCACGTACATTCAGTCCAGGGTGGTAATCAATTCAATTCAATCAATCGCGGCCTCGCGATTGATTGATTGCCAAGAATTTATCAAAAGCGCGATTGATTGAGTCAACCGGCTGATCTGGTTGAGTTGAATTGAGTTGAGTTGAGTTGAGTTGAATTCATTTACCCTGACCCATCGCCCTAAGCGATATGCAGGCTACAGACTATTAAGATGTTCCTCTAGTAATACATTGGTGCGTGTCAAATTGGGAGAGTAATTAGGTAGTTAGGAGGGCGGGCAGTAAGGATTGTAGGGGTGTAGCGGAGTTCTACTCTGTGTGCTCGTCTCTGTTAATAAACCGCTGTGATTCTTTGGCGAACTTGAGCACAGCTTGTAGCTGTGTCGCAGATGTTTTCCATTTGGGTTCCTTTCCCGGAGTGGTTTCGGTGTTTCTTGGGGGCTTGCCGCCAAGTAGAGCTGATAAGCTGTTCTTTGTGAGACCGCTGTCTTCGTACATCTTTCGCCGGCCTTCTTGTAGCAGTGGACAGTCGAGGAGGACGTGGGAGACCGATTCAACTTCTCCGCATTCACATTTCTCATTGTCGGTGCGGCCCATCCGCTTGCGATGTTGGTTGAGCCAGCAATGGCCAGTGCGTAGTTGGGCGAGAAGACCAGCCTGGCTGCGCGAGAGCTTGTCGTATAGGTGGCGGACATGGGGTCCTGGTTGCGCCGTGTCTATATTGCGGAGGTGCTGTCCTTTCTCTGAGCTTGTCCATTGTGCCGCCCATTGCTTGTGCGCTCCTCCTACAGCAGCTTGGGTCAGGAGAGATGCTAGTGGTTGATGATCGTGCTCTCTTAGACGCCTTGTCGCTTCCTTGGCCAGCTTGTCTGCCTCCTCGTTTCCGTGGACCCCGCAGTGGCTTGGTATCCATTGGAGGGTGAATGTGATTTGAAGGCTTTCTTTCAGGGCTTGAGCTGTTGTTAGAATAGACCTGACTATGCTCCGTCCTGATTTCCGTTTGTAAGGGTTAGCCAGCGCCTGGAGGGCTGCCTTGGAGTCGCTGTAGATGGTGTAGGTGCTCGGTTCTTGGCTGGCTTCCTCTAGCTGTTGTACAGCCGCTAGTTCCATCCCGGTGTTAATGGCGATGAGTTCTGCGGCCGTGATGCTGTAGTATCTACCAGATCCCACTCCTTTCTGGGCTTTCCTTTGGACTTTCTGCTCTTGGTTGAGAATCACTGCTGCTGCTCCTAGCTGGTCTTTTGTTTTAGACGCATCCGCGAATACTCTTGTGGCAGGGGACTCCTGTAGCTCTTGTTTGAAGGCTAGCGTGTCTTCTGTGTGAGGCGACCGTAGCTGAATCTTCTCTATTGGGTGCGCCTGCCAAGGTGGCAGGGGGCAGGTATCAACTACCTCCACTTCCTCTAGTTGCTTCGGGTCGTGTTGCTTAAGGAATGCGTTCAGAGGGCTCGTGGAGCTGGCTGCCGGGCTCAGCGATGTGACCTCCTTTTCGACCAGCTTCCTGCATGGGTGTGAGGCTGGGAGTGTTCTCAGGTTTGTGATTACCCTCGCTGCCCTGGTTTGAAGGCGCAACTTTGTTGGCAGGAGGAAGTTCTCATAGTCTAGCGTCTCTGTTGCTACAGTTCGGAATGCTGAGATGGCCTTTGCTGTTGCTATCCGTTGAATCCTCGAGAGCACTGCCACTTGCCATTTACACCTTTTAGGGGAGTGCCAGACTGTAGAAGCATAATCCATTTGGGGAATCACGCATGCCTGATAAAGCTGTCGCATCTGTTTCGGTCTCAAGTGTCTTAGCCTGCCGATGGCTAGACAGGTCTTAGTGGCTCGCTTCACTGCTCTCTGGATGTGGGCTCTCCACCGGAGCTGTTGGTCAAAGATCACTCCCAAGAGCTTTACTTCACCCTTTGGTTTTACTTCGTAGTTACCCATTGTCACTGTTGCCGGGCAGGTCTGGTTCGCGTTTCTCGTGAAGTGGATGAGCTCTGTTTTGTCAGCCTCGAATGAGTTGAATTGATTGATTGAGTCGGTTGAACGGCTGCTGACTAAACCCGTGATACTTGGCATGGTGTTAAGACCTGCCTACTATCGATTATAGTTATACAAAATCGCCTATGCCTATCAGCTTCGCTATCGTAGGCTATTATCATCGCTTGATGATGCCTGCTCCAACCCATGATCGCAGGATCTGTGCCACAGCAATAGTATTGCCTTCCAGCCTACTCCGTAGGGGCGTTATCATCTGTCCAGCTAAGCTGAAGATCCTCTCCACCTCTGTCGACATTGCTGGTATTGAGAAGAGGTCTAGAGCCATCCGAGAGAGCCGTGGATACTGCTTCTGCCGTAGTAACCAATACTCAATTGGATTTCGCTGTTCCGTATCTAGTGGAGACGTATCAGTCTGCCAGGTGGTGTACTCGTCGGAGGTGGTAGGTATGAGAGGCTTCGCTGTAGATGACTGGAGCCAGCTAGCGAAGCTGGTAGTCTCATCTCGTATACGCCTCAGTGGACGCTCATCTGATGCCTCATCAGTGGCTTGTGTCAATTGATACTGACCCTTCCATAGCTGATTGACAGATGTCTTCGCTGACGCTATCCACTCAGGCCTATCTGCCCAGTGCTTCTCAATCCACGTCCAGCGAAAGGCTGGGTGAAGCACCAGCGCTGCGACGTAGGCAGGGGTGTCGTCAAGCAGCGTGTAGTACTCATTGAGCTTAGCCCAGCCCAATTCGACGTTAATCTTGAAGTGCTCCTCTGGATATACGTCGTTACGATCCTTTACCTCCTCCAGATGGCCTAAGAGGAACTCCATAACTGGAAGGACCTCCCAAAGAGCACCAAACTGACCCTGAGTAGGGTTGCCCTGAAGCCTTATTGTAACCTCTTTGAAGGGCTGAAGGATAGAGTGATACTCATTGATTGTAGCCCAGTCATCTGCGGTGAGATAGTCGTCTATGAGGACAGGCTGCTTTCGCTTGATCTCTCTACCGTCAGCCCTAGCTCGAAGGATGTACGCTTTCCACTCTGAGACCTCGTTCAGCAGGATTGCGTCAATGAAGTATCGTAGCTTGATTGAGCGCTCGATCATAGCCTCAAAGGAGTTCCAGCGGGTTGCGTTATCGAGTACGAGCTCGTACGTAACGGCGTCGCCTTCACCGGCTGGCTGGCCAGCTTGCTGAAGCCGACGAAGCTTTGCGCGAAGGCTCTCTGATCGTGCAATCGCATGGATAACATTGTGAAGCTTGCCAAGCGCTCCCTTTTGACGCCAGTGACGATGTTCAGCGAGTAGATCACGGGCGTCATGACAGTCCTGTTCAAAGAGATCAAAATCTACGCCGAAGAGAATCTGACGTACAACAAGGTTGATAATGTGTCCAATACAGCGGAGGCGACGCTGCTTAGCGTCGAAGCCGAATTCGTCAGCTAGCTGATCAAGCGCCGTATCGTTGTTGAAGGCGTTATCGGTGATGAAGTATCCAATCTTGTTACCAATCCCCAGTCTGCAATGATCTGAGCTACCTCCTCGGCCATATCTACGCCGTGATGGCCCTCTAGTTGTGGTAATCCAATTGTGAATTGTCGCAGCTTGCCATTAGAGCTAAGGAAGTGCACAATAACGCCAAGCAAGCTCTTGTGATTGCGGGACGTCCAGCCGTCAAATGAGAGGTGGATAAGGCCTAGTGAGCCGTGAAGAAGTTCAGTGACGATGCCTCGGTGCCTATTGAACTCATTGAGGAGCCACTTTCGCACCGTTGGATGAGAGGGTAAGGATG
The DNA here is from genome assembly GCA_024180945.1 of Macrophomina tecta. Taxonomy (NCBI): domain Eukaryota; kingdom Fungi; phylum Ascomycota; class Dothideomycetes; order Botryosphaeriales; family Botryosphaeriaceae; genus Macrophomina; species Macrophomina tecta. Next base: position 27,906 of record JAKSGN010000023.1, read on the forward strand.
AAGCACAAGCAGGGTTGGTATACTCCATTAAACGATGAGAGTGATGGCTCTCAACCTTGCGAAAAGGGACATTGTCATGCGTGATCCAGTCTACGAGGAGTTCCTGAAAGTAGGTAGGATTGAAGCTTTGAATAAGCCGATTGACAACTGCCTGTTCAGCTGGCTTGGTGACGTCCATATGAAGCCTCTCAGCGATAGAGACCTTTGCACGCTTCGCTGGCCGCTTGCCTGTAGGATCGTGAACACCGTGCTCATTGACGAGGTGCTTGGCTTGATTTGCTGTACCTGCGGCGGCGAAGATAGCCGGTTGAGGGCTTCGCCTCGTAACGCAGTGCCAGCAGATCCAATGAGATGAGTTATTATGGCGCTTGACGTCGAAGCCGTGCTCCCACGTCCAGCCAGAGCGATTGGACCTCTCATTAATAACGAAGCCTTTGAACTTCTCCCAAGGGAAGCATTCCCACCCTTCACGCTGTGGACCGCGGCTGTCCGTAGCCGGATTACTAGATTCTGCTAGGGTAAGAAGGCCCGTAGCCGCTATAGAGAGTGTAGAAGCGATAAACGGCGGGCTGTCAGAAGCCATAAGGTGTGATGTGCAGCTGATTGAGACGGTCGGGTAGGCGATACGATACCTATGCGAGGTGAAAATTTTTTATCCAATCACGGAGGCTAGATTAATAATATGCCGGTCGGATCCGGCGTGAATGGTACTCAACACCATGCCAAGACCTCGTGATAGCCTCATGGACGGGCTGGCCAGCGGCCAGTAGGCAGTCAGCCAGGGCCAGGTGGCCAGTTTAATGCTCTCCTATCACGTGCCTTCAATCGCTTCAACATTGCAATCAACCAGGCCTTTTAGATTGATTGATTGACAAAATGACGGCTTTATGATTGATTGATTGAGTTGCCAAGACCTCAATCTTTATTGCAATCGGTTGAAGATGGTTGAATTGTTTACCACCCTGGGCTGAAGGCTAACCCTCGGTCAAATAGTGATGCTTTAGCGTACGCTTTGAAACGAAAACACCAAGCGTTGGTCGCGAATGTCCCATGAAACCCCTCAACCGGCCAGAGCGGTAGGAGGCTATCTAAGTACAAAAGCGGTCCTCAACGAATTTTAAGCATCTCATCGTGCCCCCTGATGTCACAATAGCGGCATAACGGCATGTCTGGGGCCAAGAGCGCTGTCGGCGTCAACGTCCGCCGCCCCGTCCCTACACTTGACGCAATTTTTACTAGAGAGCGGCTTTCCCTTTCAAAACTTCAACAGCGAGGCCTGGCGCTTACGGGCCACAGTGCACAAATTCGGTAAGTAAGCACCTGCTTGCTGAGTACTCAGACTTTAAGGACGGAAACGGTTAGACGCCGCTATAGTGGGCGGCAGAAAATAGGCGCAAGGCGGCAATGGAGATGCTGCTCGGGACTGACAGCATTGGCCCGAACTTCAAAGACAACGAGGGGCGGACACCGCTTTCGTGGACGGCGGAGAGTGGACACATGGAGGTGGTGGGACTCGTACTCGCGAAGGACGGCGTCGACTCGAAATTCAAAGGACAACAGAGGGCGTACGCTACTGGTGCGGGCGGTAGAGAAGGGTCACGAAGATGTAGTAGATATGCTTACTTCTGGTACATAGGTTTTGTGTTCTTCTTCTACCAATCTGACAATCTTGGTAGACCGAAGCACACTCAACGGTTTTGGAATATTTCTACGCAGTGTTCTATCAGGAAGACTGAAGCTTCTGAATTGAATTGCATTGACATTATTTAACGTCCGGCGGGTGACGCGTGAGCGCGACCGTAGTCGGCCCCATCTTACCCTAGAGCCTCCCAGGGGCCATAGGACGTGCTGTGCTACCTATATCCATGTACAGGGCAGCAAATTAGGGGACAAGGCATCCTTCGCATGCTTGTAGAAGCTCCGCTTTAACACCAAGTTCATGCGAAACCTGGAATCGATGCACGAACGGATTGAAACTACTGATGGTATGATGCATTAATGAAGAAAAGGCAATCAGAAAGCCCACAAAAAGAAATAAATAAGAGCCTACGTGATTGAAGTGAGTAGTGCTATAATGTCATTGTGCTGACCCGTCATCGCCAACAAAAGCGGCGTCCATCCATCGTTATCTTTGGAGTCTGGGTCGACGCCCTTAGTTGCGAGTAGCAGCTCCACCACCGTCTTGTGCCCGTTTAGTGCGGCAGTTGACAGTGGCGTCCGCCCGATAATGCTTTTCGTGTTTGGGTCGATGCCGCCGTTCGCGAGCAGTAGTTCCACCACCGCCTCGTGGCCCCACTCTGCCGCACACGACAGCGGGGTTTTACCAAATTCATCTTTGGGGTCTGGATCGACACCGGCTTTCACGAGTAGGAGCCCCACCACTCCCTCGTGCCCATTCCGTGCAGCCCAAGACAGCGGTGTCCGACCATCGTTGTCCTTAGAGTTTAGGTTAACTCGGTTATTCGCGAGGAGCACCCTCACCACCTCCTCGCACCCATAGAATGCGGCACGTGACAGTGGCGTCTGGCCGTGTTTATCCTCGGAGTTAGGATCGACATCTTCGCTTGCGAGTAATAATTCAACTCCCTTCTCGTATCCATTTCGTGCAGCAACCGATAGCAGTGTCCGGCCATTGTTGTCCTTATGGTCCCGGTCCACACGGTCGTCTGCGAGAAGTATTTCTGTCACTGCTTTGTGCCTTTCCAATACGGCTAACGACAGTGGCGTTTGCCCCTTATTATCCTTAGAGTTCGGGTTGACTCCCTTATTCGCAAGGAGCAACTTCACCACCTCGTTGTGCCCATTTTGTGCAGCCCACAACAGTGGCGTCCGGCCGCCTCCATCCTTGGAGTCAGGATCGACGCCGTCATGCGCGAGCAACAGCCTCACGACCGCCTCTTTTCCATTTTGTGCAGCCCAGAATAGTGGCGTCTGGCCGTCTCCATCCTTGGAGTTCGGATCGACGCCGTCATGTGCGAGCAACAGCTTCGCGACCGCCTCTCTTCCCTTCGCTGCGGCCCACAATAGTGGCGTCCGGCCGCCTCTATCCTTGGAGTTGGGATCGACGCCGTCATGTGCGAGCAATAGCCTCGCGACCGCCTCTCTTCCATTTACTGCTGCCCATGACAGCAGTGTCTGACCGTATGGATCCTTAAAGTCTGGGTCGATGCCGTTCTTAGTAAGTAGGTGCTCTACTACGGTCTCATGCCCATTCCACACAGCCAATGACAGCGGCCTCTGTCCCTGGTGATCCTCGGAGTTCGGATCGATGCGTCCACTCGCAAGTAGTAGCTTCACCACTGCTCCGTACCCCTGCCCCGCCGCCCACGATAACGGCGTCTTCCCCTTATAGTCCTTAGAGTCAGGGTCGATGCCGTCATGCGCGAGCAACAGCCTCACGACCGCCTCTTTTCCATTCCCTGCTGCCAACGAGAGCAGCGTCCGACCGCCATAAGCCCACAAGTGCACGTCGGCGCCCTCGTCCAGTAACCTTTGAATTGTCGTCTCTTGCCCTTTTTTTGCAGCCCACCGCAATGCAGAACTCCCACAATGCTGTATGTTATGTCGATAGAGATAGGTATTCAGAAGATTGTACATGTGCTGATTCGTCCGGGCCAAAGCATTGATGTCGTTTTCTGCTTCCAAGTTCTCCGCAATCGACAAGAGTAATTCATTCGACAGACCAAGTAGCGACATATCTAGGCGTGTTAGCTTTAGCTTCCGCGTACTGAAAGTATATACTGAGTCAACCGGGTGTAGTCAGCTGGCTTACTGAGTGAAAAGCGCTGTTTTGGTTGATGGACGGATGATCAGGATCACGCGGAGCGGAAGAGAGTGCGGAAACGTCAAGTCGTCACGTTATAGCGCGCCCGGCACCTAGAAAGGCGTCGCCCCGCAATTGGCAGCGCGAACGCGGGTCCGGCTTCACAACGCGCAAACCGTGGTCCACGAAATGGAAGCTCAAAGCGTCCGCGCTCGTCGCTGACCGGCTTGCGAATGAGCAACCGCTCGAATGAGACTCCGTAATGTGCCCGCGTCATATTTGAGATCAGCGCAGGTAGGTTGGCGCTTAACTATAAAGTACAGCAACAGTTCGCCACCATAAAGCAAGCAGCGGTAGAAGGATCTGAATTTTACCAAGATTTACAATACTGCAGACTCCTTTAGATGCGCGAAAGTAAAGCTCCGCAAAGTAGCTTGAAAACATCCTACAGCCCTTGTCGGACCCCAGCAAAGAGAGAAAGGAACCGCGTCCTGGTCTCCCGACACCTCCAAGAGGCGACCCTACGCCTGCAAGCACGGAATGACTAGCTGTGTGCTCCAACGACGGGTCCTCCATGGTGTACGCATGCCGCGACCTACCCCGTCCTTTTGCAAGCAACCAAGCAGCACTTGACCTTGTATTCGTGAGGCGGCGACGGAGACTTCACCAGATTGAGGACGGGTGGAAACGGTCGGAGGATAGCGGTGATGCTGTCTCATTCGTGCACTGGACCGGCTTTCGCGAAGTCGGGATGAGGGCGCAATCTATGCTCCAGCTTGTGTGCGTAAGCGACGGAGGGACCGATATAGGGCGGCGTTGTCGGCTCGGCAGGCAATCGATAGCTCGGTCGTCGCGCGGGGTCATCGGCGAGCAGGTGGTCAGAGCAGCGCATAGATCACAATATTTGATGAACAGCGACGGGCGCAAGGCCATTGGTCGCTGAGATGAGAAGTTCTGGATTGATGGTTTGGAGGAGGAAGGGCGTTGAGGTCGTGTGTCGGGGCTGCGGGTCTGTAGACTTGTAAGTTAATCACCAGTTCACGGCATTTCTCGGTCGGGCTTGGCAAGGCTGCACTACGTCTGCCGTTCGCAGCGCCGCCCATGTCATGGGGCTCTGTTTCGTGCTGCGCGAAAGGGGCTGCCGGATTAATAGTGTCAGTGGTGCGCTTGATGGCGGTCTGGAGGACTGAGTTTTGTGGCTGCCTTCGGCTCGGCCAGCGTCGGTTGACCAAGGGCTTCTGGTCGCCGCCAAGCGCCGAATCGAGTGCGCAAATGGCCCTGCATCGCCCCAAAACGGTCGCTGCAAGTGCTAAAAACTGGTCATAAAACCCATAGGCTATGATCTTACAAAAGCGTTAAAAGTAAGGCGACGGAGGCACGCCGATGAGCTAAATCGCGATTGCGACGTACGACGGCGTGACTTAGCGATTACGCGAGGCAACCACGTGTTATCCCTGGCGGTTGCCAGTGAAACGCGACGACGCGCCTTCTCCCTTCGCTCTGCGAACCCACAAGAGCCCGCCCTCCCGACACGCAGCACCTCACTCTTCGGACGACACGACGCCTTTCGGCTGTCAGACTTCCTTAACATCATCTGGTCCCCGCATCATCGCCTGGTCAAGCAGCCGAGGACCGCCACCATGGCACAGCTCTCGGACAGCCAGCTTGCCACCATCAGAGACCATCCGATTGGAGATGCACTCGACTCATTTCGAGCTGCATTCAAGTCAGCTCCTCCTCGCACAAGACTTCGAGGCAAAATAGACCACTTCCAGCAACTGGTCGCTCAGCCAGGTGAGTACCGACATCCAACCCCTACGGCACACGCTAATTAAAGCAGCGAGGAAAAGCCTCGTGCTTCAACTCATAAATACCTTCCAAATACATCCAGCTGCTTTAAATCTTCCATCACATAGCAAACAAGGCCCTCTGCTCAGCGATATCGCTATGCTATACATTCGTCTTTCCACAAATCAAACGGACGTCAAGCACACCGCCCAGCTCGTGAAAAACATCATAGATGAGCAGGACGACCCCACGATATGGACAGCCGTGTACGACCTCATCCGCCAGACGCAGCCCGCCGCTCTGACATTCGCTCGCCCGACAGCCCCTGCTTCCGCAACCCTACCGATCACCCCCAAGCGCACTCCGTCCACCACCTCGGCCCAGCAGACCCCGAATACACGCACGACAAGCGTTATTGTCAACTCCTCCGAACAGAGAAAGCTTTTCGACGATGTGCTCAGGGCTGAGCTGGATGGCTCTTTGTTTGCCGGAGTGCCCAACTTCTTTGAGACATTCTTCGGCGAAGTCGAAAATCTCGAGCAGACGGCCGCGACGATCTTTCAGAAATGCAGCGAGGGAACCAACCCGCTGTACACGGCAGACCGTGGCTGGCGTGGCTGGCCGGGGAGCTCGACGCAGAACAACGTGTTGGGGTGGTTTACAAGGCTCGTAAAACAGCTGAAAACACTCGCGGAAAAACACTGTTCAGTCGGCACTATCCAACGGGGAACGCTTGCGAAGCCTGATCTGCCCCTTGAAGGATCCGTAGCGGAAAGGAAGATGGACCTCGGTTTCGCGGATACCATGGCGCACGGACGGCCCCGCTGGTCCCAAATACTCATCGTGGGAGAGCTAAAGAGCAATCCGGGGCTCGATGGAAGCTCGGAAACCTGGCGCGACCTCGCAAGATACGCGAGAGAGGTCTTCACTGCGCAAGACACCCGTCGCTTCGTCCTCGGCTTCACGCTGTGCGGACCCACTATGCGGCTGTGGGAATTCGACCGACTTGGAGGCATCGCATCAGAGCAGTTCAACGTCAACAACGATGGCAAGCGGCTCGTTTCGGTGATCATGGGATATCTCCTGATGGACAAGAAGCAGCTCGGATTCGATCCGACCATCCTGGAAGCGGACGGCAAGCGGTGGATTGAAATCAAGCGCAACAACAGAACAGAGCGCCTTGTTTTGGATGAAGTAATCACGCGGGCCCCATGCGTTGTCGGTCGGGCGACGACCTGCTGGAAGGCTTATCGCGAGGGAAACAAGTCGCGGCGGCCCTACGTAATCAAAGACTCGTGGCAATATCCCGAGCGCGATGAGGAGGGCGAGCTGTTGAAAGAGGCAACGAAGAAAGGAGTTGTCAACGTGGCAAGGCACTATCACCACGAGACAGTCTGCGTTTCCGGTACAGAGGATGATATATACAACAACATCCGCAAAGGGCTGGACGTTTCGAAGGCGACCAACTACCGGCCGAGCGAGTCCATGCCACCTCCGAGCACATCCGGGATCGTGCGAGACACACGAAGCACTAGTTCAGCAGGGCAGAAGAGGTCATCCAGCTATATCGACGCATCAGAGCCAGTCAGCAAACGGATCTGCTCCGACTCGCGAGTCACAGTAAGAGGCGAGCTCCCGAAGAACCGTGTGCATCGCCGCGTGATCACCCTTGACTACGGGAAGCCCATCTACAAGGCGAGTTCTCGGGCCGCCCTGCTCGCTGCGATGGAGGGGTGCATCAAGGGACACCAGTCTCTTCACAAGAAGGGAAAGATGCTCCAGCGCGATGTTTCTAAGAACAACCTGATGATCAACGAGGATAGCAGCAACCCTTCCTGGGATGCATTCTTGATCGACCTCGATCTTGCGATTAGTAAAGAGAGGGAAGGTGTATCGGGGGCTAAAGGCAAGACCGGAACGCTCGCGTTCATGGCGATCGGGGTGCTTCTAGGGGAGCAGCACTCCTTCATGCATGATCTCGAGTCGTTCTTCTGGGTCCTCTTCTGGATCTGCATCCATTATGAAGGGCCAGGTAAGGGGAGAGTAGTAAAGCGGTTTGACAAGTGGAACTATACGGACCCCGAAGAGCTGGCGGAGATGAAGAAGGGACTAGTAAGCGATGGAACCGACTTTCTCAATACTTTAGTGGAATGTTTCACTCCGTATTACCAGCAACTGGTCCCTTGGGTCAATGAGCTGCGCAAGGCGGTCTTCCCAAACGGGGGAAGGTGGAAGCAAGAAGAGCCGGAATTATATTCACGTATGATGGACATACTCCGGAAAGCACGGGAAGATTCGAGAGTGCTACGAGGAGCATGAGGTCTCAGTTTCACTGGAGGGGGAGTGTCAGATGGGAAAACTTTTTATTTTTCGTTTGATAACGTGGTTCACAAGCGAGTGACACACAAGCGAGTGACACACCCCACCAAGTTCACGCGACGCGTTAACAACTAACCGCGATGCAGCAACAACCCAGCATTGAATCTATTTACCATGAAGGCAGGGTAACCCTAGCTATTGAAGCTATCAATCGAGATCAAATCCAGAGCGAACGACGCGCTGCTTCAACCTTTAAGTGCGCCCACAAAACGCTGAGCCGACGACGCGCCGGAACGACCGCGAGACGCGATTGCGAGCCCAACTGCAAGAAGCTTAAGCTCGGCTATATAGTTTCTGCGCAGAGGGGGTTCCTGCGCACCCCCACCACAACGCGTAATAATCAAACTATCGCGATTTCCTACAACACCACATAATTTACTATGGATCCTCGAGAGCGGGCTATTGAGCTAGCTATCTCTGATTATTGCGCAGGCGCGTACCCTAGCAAAAGAGCTGCTGCTAAGGCGTACGGTATCCCTGAATCCACGCTTCGGAATCGCATGAATGGCGCGTCAAACAGCGCGATCAGCCATCAACACCAGCAGCGATTAAGCCCTCAGCAAGAAGATTTTCTCGTTGAGTGGATACTCGAAGAAGACGCGCGCGGCTGCCCTCCCTCACACGCTCGAGCTCGAGAAATGGCGAATCGAATTCTACGGATGAACGGCGATCAGCAACCTATTGGCAAGCTCTGGCTCCTACACTTCATTAAGCGCAATCCACGCGTCGCCTCTGTTGTTGGTAGAAAGCTTGAAGCTCCTAGAGCTGAAGCTGCTACACCAGCTCAGGTGCGCGCGTTCCTAGAGCTCTTCGAGCGTACGAGACAGAGGCTCAACATTCGGCTGGAGGATATACACAACATGGATGAGACTGGAGTAGCGCTAGGCGTATGTACGAACACCCTGGTCCTCGCCAGCTCATCTAAAAAGAAGACTTATGTCAAAAGTCCAGAGAATCGCGAGTGGGTCTCAATAATTGAGTGTGTTTCGGCGACTGGCAAGAAGCTCCGGTGTGTGGCTATCTTCAAAGGCCAGTCTCTACAGACCACCTGGTTCCCAGCTGAGTCTATCCCAGATTGGCTCTATACTACGTCTGAGAATGGCTGGACTTCAAATGAGCTTGGCTGCGAGTGGCTACGGCGCGTATTCATTCCTGAGACTTCTACGACTCCAGTTCGACCACGGCTGCTAATTCTTGACGGCCACGGCAGCCATGTCAGCATAGATTTCCTATGGACCTGCAAACAGAATCAGATCCACCTCCTCTTTCTGCCTCCTCATTCCACAACACGTCCTGCAGCCTCTAGATCTCACAGGCTTCTCAGTCGCCAAGTCAAAGTACCGTCGTCGAATTCTCGAGCTCTCTACGCTAGACGATGCAGCACCTGTTAAGAAGGAACGCTTTATCACCTGCTACGAGCACGCTAGGCAGGAAGGCCTTACAGAACGAGTGATTCGAGCAGGCTGGCGAGCTGCTGGCCTATGCCCATTTAACATTGACCACGTATTACAATCGACACAAATCTCTCACAGGCCCATCACGCCTCCGACCCAGATCCGACCTCATTCGCCTACGGAGAGCTTCTTTAGGACGCCCCAGAAGCCTCACGATTTCTATTACGCTCAGCAGCAGCTTCAAAAGTCAGAGAAAGTCACGCGTAGGACTCGGGTGGTGCTCCAGAAAGCAGGCAAGGCGCTTTCAGCTGCAAACACAAGGGCTGCAGCGCTCGAGGCAGAGAATTCTAGATTGAAACACCAACTTAGTATTACTCAGTCGAAGAAGCCTCGTAAACGCGTCCAGATAGACCCCAATCAACGATTTGCAGACATTGAAAATATCACGAGTACAATCAATCAATCAGCAGCTAAGCAGGCTCAGCAGAGCAGGAATATTGGGGAAGAAGCTGCTACAGCAGCTGCAGCTGCTGTAACTCTCGAATCTATGTGTAATAGGTGGCAATTATCTCTGTAGATTATTAAGTTTTGGGATTTTTTGTACAGTAGCAAGTTTTGGTGGGGGTGCGCAGGAACCCCCTCTGCGCAGAAACTATATAGCCGAGCTTAAGCATTGTTCTCGCTGACCTGTACTGCATGGAATTGGGGGCTCGCCGCCCAATGAGAATGCCCAATATTACGCTAACGCATTTCCTTGCAAAGGGCGGCTTCCACGTTCAGCCGGAAATCGGCTCAACTCTGCTGTCATACGACATTACGGGGCCTTGCCTCGAGGCTTCCTCCGCAAGCCTGGCCGGGATTCGGTGGCACAGATTCAAGCCAGACACCACCTCACCCCGCGCCCACTCACATCAATTGTAAAACCAGACTCGGGATGGTGAAGGGTGGATGGCCGAGAGGAACGGTGTTCCCATGAGCGTGATGCAATTCTCTCTGCCCGTTTCCCAGGCGGGATGACTTCTGCCGCAGGGAGATTGCAGGAACTGCGTCCAGCAGCCCTGTTATCAATTTACGTGGCGGCAAATGTATCCCGGAAAGAACAGGCCTACCTCTGGGCATGAGCGTTTGAGTAGCCGTGCGCCATAGGTCAACTGCTCGGGACTCAGTAGAGCCGGCTCTCCGCTTATCGTCAGCAGCGGATGGATATAAAGTCTCCAGAGAGTGTTAAGGCCAGGCTTGAAATGTAATCATTGACACTCTTTCAGGAATCACGATCAAACAAAGGCTCTCTAGTCAGTATGCGTTCGCTTGATCATATCTTGCTCGCTATCGCGTCCGTTAGGTGGGCATGCCACCCTTCCAACTTTCCCAAGAGCCGAGTTCCTCACACGTAACAGCGCAGTCATCAACGCTCTTCCTGTCGCTCAGGATGCGAATACCGGTGCTCTCGTCGCCAGGAGTGATGGAATGGCTCATTTGGACGAGCCTTTTAGCCTTGCAGTCCGCGCGAATAAGTCTTCCGCAGCCCCTTGACGATCAATGAGGCCCGAAGTACCACTAATATGTACGAAGATGACGCTGTGGAGAAGTCGTGGCTTGAATCTCACGTAACGGACCCTAAGGCTGAGAAGGACAAGGATAAGATAAAGCCTAAGAATGGAAAGCACCCTCCGCGTGATGCTGCTGTCGCCGAGGTGGAGGAGCATGAGGTCGAAGCTCGTGAAGCCGGTCCTGAGGACAAGAAGAAGCATCACAAGAAGCCGAAGAAGGGAAAGCACCCTCCGGCGTGGTGCTGCAGTCATCAGTGAGGTTGAAGATCCTCGCCACTGAGTCCCGCGGGGCTGAAACCAAAAGGCAAAAATTGGAAATACGCGGATGGAAAAGCGCCTGGGCAATTCTCATCATGGAGACTGGATTAGCAGTTGTTTTCTATTCTCCTTTTGTCCTCTGCTTGATTAAATATGATTAAAGCACGGGAACTGACAGTGAACTGCGCGCTGGGCCTGCGGCCCAGCCATGCAGCCGTTGGCTCCGAGTAGCTGTCTGCCGGCCACCGCATGGTATTCACCGTTATCTCCCATCCAGGCACACCTTTAACTATTCCTCAGTCAAAGCGATCGCGTTCGTTGCCTCCTTCTTTCCACCTTTACCTCCTGGCTCGGCGCCCGACCATTCTAACAGCCGTAGTCGTGCATTTGGTTTCCGCTGCTGTCCCTTTGCTTCACAAGTCTCCTCGTCCCGGGTTTTACGGCGCAGCCTCCACAGTATGAGGAATAAGGAAGAGGGAACGTGATGATGATTTATACACCCCGTCGGCCTCCACGGACCACAGGGAAGAACTAGCGCTAAGCAGACGTCTACCTACATTAACTCCCGGTTCATTCAAAGCCCTCACCCTCAAACCAAGTTAGGAAAACTCACGCTAACCACAGTCCCTAAATACAACAAAACAAGAGAAACAGGAAGAAAATAGCGAGGGAATAAAAGGGGGGGGGGGGGGAAACCGCTCAAGCCGTGGAATTTCCAAGCCTACGCCTAACGTGTCCCACAAGCATGCGGTCCACAAGCATGCGGTCCACAAGCATGCGGTCCACACAAGCATGCGGTCCACCCCACCAACAAAACGCGTCCTCCTTTGCAACGCGATGCATCAACAACCAAAACGTCAATCTTCTTTATATGAAGCAAATATACTCCTAGCATCACAGGCTATCGACCGAAACCAAATTGAAAGCGAACGACGTGCTGCAGACACGTATAGCGTCTCCCGCACCACACTCCGGCGACGACGTAACAGAATCACAGCACGACGCGATTACACGCCCAAAGCTCAAAACCTCACGCCGCTTGAAGAGGAGGTTATTATCAAGTACATCCTCAACTTAGATTTGCGAGGATTTCCCGCCCCGGCTCGAAGCCGTTCGAGCAATGGCCAATCTTCTTCTTTCCAAACGCGACGCGCCTCCTGTTGGCAAGAACTGGCCTTCAAACTTTGTCAGACGAGCTCCCGGGCTGAAAACCTGTTTGAATCGCGCGTACGACCGACAGAGAGCAAAACGCGAAGATCCGGTTATCATTACGAAGTGGTTTGATCTCGTGCGGAATACAAAAGCGAAGTATGGGATCGTGGACGAGGATATACACAACTTCGACGAGACGGGCTTTATGATGGGCATGATTTCGACGGGCTCAGTTGTCACCTCTTCAGAAAGACGGAATCGGCCAAAACAATTACAGCAAGGCGATCGCGAATGGGTTACGGTGATCCAAGGAATCAACGCGACGGGTTGGGCGATTCCGCCGTTCGTGATCTTCAAGGCACAAAATCACCTTGCTAACTGGTATACCAACGAAACACCACGCGATTGGGCTATCGGCGTAAGCGACAACGGCTGGACGACGAATGAACTTGGTCTCGAATGGATAAAGCACTTCGACAAACACACAAAAGATCGCATGAAGGGGCATATCGTCTCCTAATCCTCGATGGCCATGAAAGTCACCAGTCCGTTGAATTCGACGAGTTCTGCGAGCAAAACAAGATTATCACGCTCTGCATGCCTGCGCATTCGTCCCATCTCCTCCAGCCGCTCGATGTTGGTTGTTTTTCGCCCCTAAAAAAGGCGTATGGAACATACATGGGTAACTTGTTCTGTTATCCTGTTTGTTATCCTGTTAAACATGTTATGGCGACGATTTTCGGCTTATCCTGTTAACCTGTTAAGGCTTTCCACTAATCTGTTAACAGGTTATAACAGGATAAGAAATCCCGCTTATAAACCACTTTATCATCACAAACGCCGCGAACATTTAAAAATTTAGATCGCGACAGATTTCATGTTGCGAGCATGGAACAACGACGACTCCTAGAGGAAGGTGCTGCCTAGAGCGAACTACCATTTAAGGTTTGACGGCGTAGGGTGCAGCCTAGAGTAGTGGACGGAGTTACACAGGCAGCAGAGGCTGCCTGTGCAAGTCTCGTGCACTTAAAGCGACCCAATATTCAGTCAATAGAACTATAGTTAACCCGATTCTACTTCCTTGCAGGATTCGTTCTCATCGCAGTTGGTTATTCAACTTCCTTGCTTAGCTCTCAACGTCAAACATTTAACATAACTATACCGCATCACCATGGCTTCAGAAAGCTCATTGTCGTCCTCAATCACCAGCTCTACAACACCTAATCAATTAACTATTAATCTTGTCTTGGTAACGCTTGCAGAATGTGGCCACCCAGTTCTTTCCAGGCTGCTTTTTCACAATCTCGAACACGAGATTCCTGAGAATTTGAGGTGTGGGAGGTAGACCACGATCTAAAAGATTATTGATATGCCGTATAAGGACCTCTTCTTGTTCATCCGTGAGTAACTGAAGAGATTCAGAGTGTGCTTCCTGAACAGTGCGAGAAATGCCTTTATGCCTGCGCATCAGGGTTGTACGGTCAATTTTGAATTTTCTTGCAGTTTTGGCATTTTACACTATTCTGATGTTTGTGTGTGCGGAGGGGTGAAGGTGTGCAAGTAGCAGGGCTGTGCAAGTAGCCGGGAATTACGTTAACGTAAGCGATCATTGAATGCACGCTATCACTGAATGCACGGTCGCCCCTCTGTTGGATGGGAGAGAAGGGATAGTTTCTCTGTATACAGCGTGCTGGGCCTTGAATGAACCGGGATCCCAATGTAGATTAGCGTAGGTTAGCGTTCCTTGTCCCTATGGCTTGCGGAGGCCGACGGGGTGTATAAATCATCATCATCATCATCATAACCATACGGGGCGTGGTCGCTTTAGCGTCTGAACGCCATGCTCCTGCGGCAACACGCTGCGCTGGACGGTCACGATTCGTTGGATGCTGCAAGCAGGGTCCGTGCGGCCTCGGCTGCGCTGCAGGCAATCTGATTGCAGCCTCGTTCAACCCGGACCTCGAGTGCGCCCAAGGAGCCCAGTCCTTCACCTGCAACTCAACCACTCCGCCCTTCTGGGGCTGCTCATGGCAGAGCTGGTAGTTCCCGTCGAACTCGATGTCGGTTCAGCGTCTTCGCCGCCGCCACAGAGTAGTGGAAGGACAACAAGCAGCACAAGGTTTAGCGGCAGCAGTCTCCCTTTGGTTAAGGAGCAACAAATCGACTCTTGATGCCGTCCCGAATGGCGCCCCAGAGGTCTCTCCGCAATCAGCAACCTTCACCAACGACGGCAGCGAAGGCAATCGGTTTTCCGGCATCTCGATCGTTGACGATGACTCCTCGATCACCACTTTCACCACAAGATAGTCCTAAAATCATAGAGGACAGGCCCTTAAGGGGGAGGTTCAGAAATTGATGCTCTTTTTCTGTCTGCTCTTCGAGCTCCCGGCTGTATTCGACCGTTACCAACGTGATCATCCCCTTGCGTTTTCCAAAAGTTGCGCAACTCTGCCTGCCCCAGAAGTCTTGTCATGTCTTCTCTCAGCCACCTGTTGCGCTCGCCACACGCCATCGGGATCAAAAAACACCCGATCCATTTGACGATGAAATCGAGAGTCTCTCCCACTCGCGCTTAACCTATACCACACGCTGAGGCTCCACTGACCGGACGGGCGCATGGGTGTAACGGGGAGTTTGCGTCGGTGTTTCTGGAACCGTGCAGCGAAAGTTGTTCAGGAAAGGAACCCACGTGCCACGGACAAAATGCGCTCTAGTAATAAGCATTCACAAGATAGACTAGTACGGCGTTCGTGGCGGACTCCAGGTTGCGGGGTGCTCTGCTTAGTGCTGCTTCAGAAGGGGTGCATCGCTCCCCTACGGCGTAGTCTATAGTACACATAAGCCAATGTGTGAGACGCGACAAGCCTCTACAAAGTCTGGTTTAGCTCTGCAGTGAGCATCATAAGCGAGGGGCGCTCGTAGCTTGTAGATGTGGCACGAGTAATCCCAAGACACGTCAGCTTCTGCATCATCCAATATGGCGCGCCTAAAGGGAAATTCGGCTGCTTACTTGACGCATGCGGATATATTGCAGTGGTTTCTGCGACATAAGAAGCATTACCCCGCACGCGAGTGTTTTCTGGTCCTCGGCTCGCCCTCGGATTGGTTGCGCGTTATGCAACATATGGTGGTTTCTAAATTGTGTTGCAAAACAAGGCGCACATGCATGTGTCCACAGTAACATTAATATATGCTTTAAGATTAACGATCGAACGGTATAAACGTTTCTTTCCTCCTCGCTAAGGATTCATTAAAAGGTAATTCCATTCTACAATTAAACCTTTCTACTTCCTTCGCAATTGATGCAGCATGTCGAACTCGGCCGACAAACGGCGGCTGGCCCCTGCTTTAGGCTCTTGCTCTCCAGCGATTCCTGAGCGACTTCGCCGCCCTATTATCGATTTGCTACCCGCAGGCCAACTGTTTCCGGGATTTGAGACTGAAGTCAGAACGGACGCTCCGTTAAGGGTAAAATGGGAATGCGTCCGAGCCGCGCTTGATTCCAATTCGCCCGTCCAGCGCATGTTCCCAATTCCGCAGGGTTTTTGGGACGACTACGACAGTTTGTGGGAGCACTTGGACAGAAAAACACCTGAAGGACAATCGCAATTGCGGCTTCGCGTCAGTCCTGAAGCGTGGGAAAATGCCGTGACACCATCCGGGACAATTGTGTTGAGGGGCTCACTGACCCTGAACGGGGATAAGAAAGACCTTTGCTTTATCTCTCAACTGGACCCTATATGTCAAGAGGGAGATGGGAGGTCATGCCGCTTTGCCCGCAGATTTGGTGGAGATAGATTCTTGACAATGACCATATTCTTGGGCGCTCGCGCGTCTCAGAACGTCAGGGATCATCTTTCTGCGTGGCTCAAAGGAGCAAAGACATTCTTGGGTCGAACTTGGCACACTCTGTTCGTCCGAGACAAGAAACCGGGTCCGAATTGCTATGAAGTCAAATTCTTCGCCACAGCCGGCGGAGACCTTTCACCGACTCCTCTCGACTGCGTGGTTCAATGGCTTATACCGCTAAGCGATGAAGCAAATAAACGCGTGCCCGCTTGCAAGCTGTACTCTCGCATCGGGCTTGGATTTTCTAAGACCTACCCAACTGTTGCTTTCTCTCCTGACTGCATTGACGAGGTGGACGATGAGTATGGTGATGAGACCGAAGAGGATTCTCGACACAACGACCGTGACCTTGACTGGACTCTCTTCACGGAGCAGCTGCGCGCTTCGAGCCGAGGCCGAGTCATGAATGATGGGTGCGCCCGCATTTCTGTTGAAGCGGCGAATGCTTTGTGGAAGTCTTTTGACTCCCCGGATCCGGTTCCGAGTGTATTCCAAGGGCGGATCGGCAATGCTAAAGGAGTGTGGGTTAAATCCATTGACCCGGAAAAAGACGCGAGGAACCGCACTTGGATAGAGACAACCACATCGCAAAGAAAATTTCAACGCCATGAGGAGGATGGCGACGAGGCTAGCTATGATAAGCATCGCACCACGTTCGACCTTCTGGCTTGGTCAAGCCAACTGGCCTCTTCGCATCTGAGCGTCTCCCTCCTCTCAGTCCTTCGAGACAGAGGAGTCTCAGAGTCGTCAATCACACAATTTGTCTGCGCTCAGATGGATCTTGAGAAAGATCTGTTTTTCAACGCGCTTGACGACCCGATCTCTTTGCTCAAATGGACATCGGATAGGTTTCCTAACACATCACCGGACGGCGACCTTGCGGTGTTTCAAGCAAGCATGCCGAAGTTGCGTCTGGAGAGGATTGCCCGCCTGCTCAAGGCCGGGTTTGAGCCGCGCACCTGCTCCTACCTTTCTTGGCTCATCAAGAAAGGCGTTACGGACTGGTTGAATCGTCTCGGCGAGAAGCTGGAAGTTCGGGTTCCTCGGTCGACGTCTGCCTTCGGCGTGGCTGATTTTCAGCGTGTTCTTCGACCCGGAGAGATATTTTTATCGTTTTCCCGCGCCCTGACGGATGCGCAGCTCCCGTGCTTGCACGATAGAGAGGTGCTCGTCGCTCGTTATCCTATCCACCGACACTCCGATGTCCAGAAGGTTCGCGCAGTCTACTATCCCGAGCTCGCCTCGATCCAGGATGTTGTCGTTTTCTCTACCCGCGGCTCCTTTCCGCTTGCGGAAAAGCTTTCGAATGGAGACTATGACGGAGACCGGTATTGGATCTGCTGGGAGCCTTTGCTTGTAGAGGAATTCAAGAATGCGCCTCCTCCGACACCAATCGATGCGGAAGGCCTTGGGATACGCGTGGCGTCAGAGAGTTTCTTGGATATGGACGGGATCCATGGATTTCTCGAAAAATCCATCGATTTCCAACTCTCAGAAAAGATACTGGGACTTTGCGCAAGCTATCAGGACAAGTACGCATACAGGGTCAACGCGCTCAGCACACCCGAGATGGCTCGTCTATCAGACCTTCGAGATCATCTGGTTGATGCACCCAAGAACGGATACCAATTCTCCATGGGAGCTTGGAACCGCTTTCTGACCCACGGACGGTATCCCCAATACCTAAGCGACCCAGCGTACAAGACGTCAATCCACAAAGTGACCACGTACAAAAAAGACAACATTGTGGACCATGTCAAGTTCGCTGTAATGAGCGAACGTTTGCGGGATTTCAAGACCGAGGCAGAAGCGCGCCTCGCAAGAAGGAGCAGCGAAGATGAACACCCATCTAGTCTATATAGAACTAGGTACCGGAATGCTTGTGCAGAAGCAAACCACGAGATCAGAGAAGAGATCGAACGCCTGGTCGACAACCTGGACGATCTTGTACGGGATTGGAGAAAAAGAGAGTTCAGCCTCAAGCATTACGACGACGATATCGAGCGAGCGTATGCCAGGTTCCAAAATATCTCCCCGCAGAATACGGCCCACTCGGCGATTGGCGAGTGGATGGGGAGCCCTCTGCAGCACGGCTTCGCCTTCTGGGATCTTCTTAAGGCTTCGGCGCTGTACTCGAAGTTCATGAATGAGGCAATGGCCCATTTCGTCTTCTCCATGGCAGGCCGTGAATTGCTTTTTATGAAGGCGTTCTCCGTTGATCCAGACGCGCAATTTGTCGTGTCTGATGTCATGAGCATATTGAGGGTCAAAAGGCGGAAGGATATTCGCCGGAAACTATAGCGGTCTCTGGTTTGTATGCTCGCGGTTCACTCTCCAGAAAGCCGATGTGTGGGAGTGCAACAGCTCTCATCGACTTCTGTACCCAGTACTTTCTTTCTTTCTTTAAAGTATTTGGAGGAGTGCTTTCTGGCATGGATCTCTTCTATGATGTCGTGAGTCGTTTCCAGATAGTAGAAGTTCGTAGTTCTTAGGTCTCTATCCGCTCCAGCTTCGTTCTTGATTATTGTTATATCTCTTCGATTAAACATTCGAGGACTCCTCCACGAAATAAAGACTGCTAAACTACGCGAATCCCTCTCACACAGCAGTTTGCCAGAAGCCTGCTCCTGGTTCTCTTACTTGCCATACTATCACCTTGTGGCACACCGTTCGGGACCGGCGGTATTGGCCACCCAACGTCATGCTTTTGGCTAGCCAAATCAGTGCTTAGGCCCTGAAACATCGCGTGTTTTCAGGACCAGAGGGGGTCTGGGGGGCATCGCGTAATAATCTCACACCCCAGCACCTGCGCCTGCAGCCATTCCCACCACCCCCCACTATACCAGGTGAGTTCCCAAGTACTCGCGGCCGCTCACCAGGCACACGCTCGAAGTGCTTGGGAACTCACCTGGTATTAGTGGGGGGTGGTGGGGTGGCCCGGGGAACCAGCAGGAATCGACAGATTTTCACTTCAGCAGCATAGTGTTGAGCCTTTAGTGCGGTGGGCGCCAGAGAACCGGAGATTAATTGTATTTTGTCAACCACATCGGCCCCCAATGACGTGCTTTATTTGCTTTTGCTTACACGCATTCTTTCTTTGCTTTTCTCGCAACACAAAACACCTACCCCTACACACCTCATTTACCCCGTTTATGCGTATTTCCGTAAATCCGATTATCACTTGTATATAGCCAGCTTTCGTAGTAACAATAGAAAGGACAGCGGTGTCTTACTTTCTCGCACCGTTCGACAGATATATAGTACAAGTGGAGCGAAGTCCACTTCTAACATTGTTCCTAACCAACAGCAAATTGTTTCCTGCCGACGTGCTTCTTTATTGTTGTCTCCGCAAAGAACGACTACGCAAACCAAATAGTAACGACGCTCGCAAGAGAAGTTGTCAGACTTTCTTGCCTTACTACCTCAGGCATCCCATTTATCTCGAATATTCTATCCTTTAGGCAACAACACTTTTTGATGTCCAACCCCGCATCGACACTCTCCCTCGGATCTTTAGTATCCTCGGTTATGTAGCTATCACTCATGTATATAAGCAAGCCTACCGGCCTCCCTCTTATGAGACAGGCAGAATCTACTCTCTTTCTGACCTCACTACTCTTCACTCTAAAATCCAACAGAAGTTGACCCAAAGGGCTTCCGGACTCTTGGTATAATCACCAAGCCAGACACATTGCATGCGGGGTCGGAGAGCGAGATGATGTTCCTTAATCTTGCAAGAAACGAGGAAGTCGTCTTCCGGCTTGGCTGGCATGTTCTTAGGAATAGGGACTATGACAGCCGAGATTGCTCCATCACAGAACGTGACCAACAAGAAAGAGAATTCTTCTCCCAGGGGGTCTGGACATCTCTTTCGCCGAGCTTCGTCGGCATAGGCGCATTAAAACCTCGTCTAAGCACCATCCTCAAGGACTAAATCGTATCCGAGCTTCCCGGTCTCATCCGAGATGTGCAGTCTGGTATTGAAGATTGCAAAACAAGGCTGCGCCGACTGGGAGAGGCAAGAGGGACGCTGCATGAACAACGGCAGTACCTGGTGCGTGTTAGCCGTTCCTTCTCGTCACTGGTTAAGGCAGCGCTAGATGGCACATATTCCGACGAATTCTTCGGCGATGCGATGACCGAGGTGGGCTTCAGCAAGCGACTGCGAGCCGTGATCCAGAACTGTCTGTTGGATTTTGCAGATGACATGCGTTGCGAGGGTCATAGCCAGAAAATCATCGAAGACGATTCCATCGTAGATGATATAATGGTTCCGAGGCAAATCACCCTCTCCGATTTTCTCGATCATGTGCGCGACTTGATGACGAGGACCCGAGGACGCGAACTGCCGGGAACTTTCAATCCCCTCATCGTTGGGGATCTTTTT
This sequence comes from Macrophomina tecta, assembly GCA_024180945.1. Classification (NCBI taxonomy): domain Eukaryota; kingdom Fungi; phylum Ascomycota; class Dothideomycetes; order Botryosphaeriales; family Botryosphaeriaceae; genus Macrophomina; species Macrophomina tecta. Next base: position 48,426 of record JAKSGN010000023.1, read on the forward strand.
TTTCAACAGTCAAAGCCATGGAAGCAGCTTGCAGACCGCTTTTGCAGCAGGATCCTAGATGCTATTAGGACCTTTCTTGAGTTGGTCCTAGAGCGTACAGCGGACGAGAGCACGAGTGAGGGGCTTCTACGTGAGGTCGTTGACCCAGCCGTGGAGAAATGCACAGTGTTTCTTCAGAACAAAATCAGGGAGATTCTGCGTCCCCATCAAAGAGGCCACCCAATCACGTATAACCACTACTTTTCAGAGACTGTGCAGAAAGCGCGAAAAGAACACTCCCGAAAGGAACAGGCCAAGAAGGTTAATGCATTCTTCCGCCACAAAGGAAGTGATTCCGAATGCATATATCGAGAGTTCACTACTGGCGACCTTCTGCAAGCGCTCAGCCCACAAATGGAGGTGGACATGGATCGCTTTGCATGCTCTGAAGCAATGCAGTGCATGAATGTATACTACAAAGTAAGTGTAGTCTTTAAAAATACTCTTAAGATGAGTGCACATAACATTCTAGTACATGTTCACAAATATTCGACGCAGGTGGCCATGAAAGTCATGGTGGACAATTTTGCCGCTCTGGGAATCGAACAGTGCCTCCTTGAAAACCTCTCCGAAATATTTTCGCCGGACAATGTGATGGAACTTGATGAAAGTTTCATCAGAATCATTGCTGCAGAATCTGAAGCCTCGTCTTCCGAACGGGCCTATGCAACGAAGAAGCTTAATAGTCTTGAGGCGGCTTTACGATCTTTGATACGCCTTGCCAGACAGAAGCTTGCAGGTGAGTCTACTGATTGTAATGGACTAGCTTTCATGTTTCACCTTGTAGAAGTGCTGATGAACGTGCTGTAGTTCGACTTGAGGAAGCATTTGACAATCAGAAAAAGGATGATGAAGCTTCTGTTGACCAAGCAGAAATCAAGATCCCCGAAGCAGATCAGGATACTAGAGTTGGCACGCCTCCGTGCGTGGAAGAGAATACATATGAACCACTCCCCAGCCCCTCATCTTGCGGAACTGACGGCCACGTCCCTGCGGTTGATTCGCCGGTCGCAAGCGGTTTCAAGAGGAAAAAGCCTTTTCGCCGATAAATGAGGTAGTTTATAGCTAATGGAGTTCCGTCGATTCGCTTATCTACGGAAGGCTGTGCGAGTCGAGCTGGGGTTTTATTTATCGTATGCCGTCTAACCGCGAGCCGATTGGATCGCCATGACCGCTCTGCAGCGTAGCGAAGGAGCCAGGTGCAACCCGCTTGACCACTCCTGCCATAGGAGATGTTGGCCCTGGCCAGGTGTTGGAGCGAGGCGACCTTGGCTCGCTTCAATAGCAGCGGGGATATCGCCAGACCTAGTCCAAAACTCCAAAGCGCTCAAAGCGCTCAAAGCGCTCAAACCCTGTACTACCACCGACGCCAACGGCAATAACGAGGACAGCTGCTGTGACTGTAGAGCTATGGTTGTCGGAGACGGTGGCAAGGACGGTCCTCGCCGGAGACCGCTGCCGAGGTGTGCTGTTGCGCGGCGCAGCTGCAAAAGGCAATGATGCAACGTTGTTGATGGGTTAACGTAGCACCCCCATCGGCAGGCCTGAGCGAAGCGCCAACGTCAGGGTTATAGCCACAACGGTACCTTTCCCGGTTGGCCAGAGTGGGCCACACCGCGCAGGTCGTTTGCCCCAGGCTCACCCACGGGTTAGCGCGCACGCTTACTGGCGGCCATTGTAGGGTGGATGTCAGCAGCCGCCCAGCCACCCGGTTTTCTCCGCAACCAACGTCGCTGCTAAGTTGCTAATGGCTCACCAGGGCGCGATCCGGCCGCTTGGATCGCCAGTTAGCCTTCCCAGTTTCCAAGACGCATGAACTCTCCGGCATGCACCTATATGCAAGATTCCATTGAAATTTGGGCCAACTCATCTTCTCCCACGCAGTCAGTGCAGGCACGGATAGCTGCAGCCTTTAGCTAACCGCATTCAGCGTCGGGCCAGGGCAGCGAGACTTAAGTGGGTATTAGCCCGGGCAGTGACAGCAGTTATCGTACCCACAACACAAATCTTCCACACCGAGCCAGCAGAGTGCCTTAACGTCGATCGCAGATTTAAGTGTGCACACCGCACACGGTAATATCACTTCAGGCCCAAATCGTTCTCCCTGTATATCGACATCGCTCATTGGTCAGTTTCTATTGAAGCACATCGAGATGAACGAACCAACAGTGTAGTTTCCACACTAGGTAAACTCATCACTATCGCTCCAAACGCATCGGAAAAGTCAGAACAATGCCGACTTGTCACTGCGGCCGTCACTTCTCCAATGCCGATGCACTTGGCCAGCACCAAAGAACCAAACTCCACGGCTACTGTAAGCTTTGCGACCGTACCTTCCGTACGCCCAGTGGGCTTGCACAACACAACTCGGACCTCCATAATTGGCTCTGCGGCCACTGCAATCGGAAATTTAGCGCCCAAAAAAGTCTCGCACATCACCAGCGGTCAACAGGTCACTGCTATTGCCGCGAGTGCAATCGTCTCTTCGTCCACAATGACGCGCTGGGCCAGCATCTCCGCTCCTCCATCCATGCTACTCAGTTCCACTGTTGCGATTGCGATCGCGACTTCGTCAACGAGCAGGCCTTACGACAGCATCTCACTGATAAGACTCACAAGATCACGCGATGCCAAGTTTCTGGTTACGCATGCGAGAAATGTGATCGTGATTTTGGGGACGAACGAGCATTGGAGCAACATCGAAAATCATTAGCTCACCAGCCTCTCAGCAACTTGAAGTGCGTCGCTGGTGGCAGTGGACAGCGGGAATGTCAGAAAAGATTCACCAGTCCGTCCGCCCTGCTACATCATCTAGAAAGTGGGGCATGCCGATCCGGAATGACGCGCCGGATGTTGAACGCGGTGGTGCAAACGAACGATGTCGATCGTATTATCAGCAGCCTTGATAAGGGATCAAACGACAAATTGCTCCGGGCCACAGGTCTACAGACCACAAGCAGCTGCAGGCCTGCCACACCGACGACAGAGTTGGATGATACTATCATCCTGACGCCTAGCGGCAGCTCTACTGGGGATCGCTTCTCACCGCACATACTAACTCCACAATCTGATTTATCGGAAAGCCTGATGAACTTACGTTCAACGTCCTTGTCGAAAGTTTGCCCTCTCTGCCCTTCATCCCGTCGTTCATTCTCCACAGCTGAATCTCTCCGCCAACACCTTGCATCCCCCGCTCATGCACTTCGGATTTTCCATTGCCCAGTTTTCCTCCAATCACCTGTGTTCAGGCCTACAACAATAAAATACTTCTCCACACTTAGCGGGCTAGCGCAGCATCTCGAGAGTGGTGCTTGCCAAGGTGGGATGGACACATTCCATCAGGCAGCAAAATATATTGAAAAGAAACTGAAGAAGTCGGGTATGACTGAGGTAGAGCTCTTGATGTAGGGAGTCGTCTGTATGCCCCTAAAGGAAGAGCGCGAGTTGTCCGAATGTGAAGCAAGTGCTGAAGGAAATTATCAATAGGCCGAATCCGCCGTAAATGGGAAGGTCAAGCAGTTATGCGGAGACAGGAGGAGATAGTTCTACGATCTTAGCGCAATGGAAGGTGGTTTGAAGAGACAGCACATACCATTATCCAGTAGATACACATAAGGAGGCCACTTCGGATAAGAATCCTCCGAGGGCGTCTGGTGAGGAGCGAAGCGGTTGTGAGGCGGCCATTCGAATGTAAGGGTCATGTTTGTTCTTGAGCGTTCTTGTTGACTTTGAAGTATGGAAAGCTTGAATGGAGCTGTGAATATATTCTCTGAGTTACCAATGCTGGATGTGCCCATATGCGCTTGGATGAGGTTTTTTTCGGTATATATGTTCTATTTTCTAGCCTGTGGGTGCTGCCTGGGCTGGTATAATTCCGGATGTGGTAAGGCCGCCGTCGTTCCTCTAGTGACAAGGGTGCCTTGCACAGTGTAGTTTTCAATCCTGTCAATCCCTATCAATCGATATCGACGATTGAATTGAATTGAGATGGAATTGACAGAAAATTGATCAATCCTCCTGGAATTTCCGCCACCGGGGCGCCACCCCTCTTCTATCACAGATATCACAACGCCAACTCCCACTGTGGCTTATTGGCAGGACAACCAGTGGAAAAAAAAAATTCAATTTCAAAGTCTAATCAAGCATTTCGATGCCAGCTCTTTATACATTCGAGCATTTCAATTGTTTGAGCGGATAACTGCGCTCTATTGTTACGACGGACCCGACCGTGTTGGGTTTCAGCCGGTGCGTAAGACCATTCGGCCAACCTCCCGTCGACTCTCAGTCGACAAAAGGTTCAGCAATGATCAGCCTAGTGGCTGATCGTGCCCCAACAACTCTATATACAGGTAGGTCCGTAACATCTATCCCATGAGATTGTACGACGAGCTCCTGAAAAGACTCGCTCCGCCTCGTCACTCATTGCTGGGATTGAGAGGATATCAAGTGCCATTCTTGAAAGCCTTGGAAAGCGTCTTCTTTGTGGCTCTTGTAGCCACCACTCAATAGCACTCATATTCCCGAGGTCGTAAGGCTCTTGATCGCAATAGTCATCAAACTCATCCAGGCTGCGTGGCCGAGAGTAACCCTCCAGGTCTCGTGCAATCTTACGGAATGCGGAGACTGGCTTTTGAGTCTCTTGACTCGCTTCGACTTCGTATGATGGTATTACAGGAAGGTGTGTGCTATCCCGGTAGCCCCGCCAAAGCTTTCTGACGCTATTGATGGCCCTTTTTTGCCAGGATGCTTTCCAGTTGCTTTGGATATACTTCGTACGGCGGTTTGGATGAAGTATGATACCAGCGGCATAGAGAGGTGAGTCATCTGTCTTGCTATAATACTTGTCGAGAGTCTCCCAGCTACTGGTAATCCGAGAACAGAGCTCCTTGTCGTCTTTGAACTCATCGAGCGCCGATTCCAGGTGCCTGATCAGCACATCCATAGTGAAGAGCACAAAGTCGATTGTCGCCTTATGTCCTTGGCAGTACAGAGTTGCCTCCTGAAACGGCCCCAGAAACGTCTGGATAGTACGAATCTTTGGCCAGTCTAGGGGAGACAGGAAGTCATCCTTCAGGTCCGCCCAATAGGCTTTGCAGAACTCGTCAATCTTGCTTTCATACTTGAGTGCAATATCGCACATGCTGGTCCAGCTATTCCATCTTGTACGGTTGTCCAGCGGAATCAACCTTCCCACCAGGTCGATGAAGGCCTGAGTGCGGCCGCTTGATGCTCGCACGAAGACAACGATGTTGTGAAGCTTGCCTAGGGGACCCATAACTCGAAATGACTGCCGTAAGGCTTCGGTAGCTCCAACTGGGCCATCTCTCGCGATAATCTCCTGCTCTTCGAATGAGTCCAGCTCCTCCACCTGCATGAAATTGTGGAAGAGGAATGCCTGAACGGCCAAATTAATTATATGGCCAATGCAACGTATACGATGAGTAAGTATGTCCCAAGGGACATCTTGTTCTTCAAGATAGCCACCAATCGCAGAACAAAGAGTATCGTTTGAGCTTGCGTTGTCGCTAATGATGGATCCAATCTTTTAAACGATGCCGAAGTCTTCGAGAATTGGTTTGAGAGCCTTAAATTGCTCCTCTCCAGCATGATTAGGAATCGTGCGAAGACCAATGAGAAGCCTGGACACTTCGGTTTCGCCTTCTGCAATGTAATGGGCGCAGATTCCAAGCAGAAGGAGCCTATTGGGAGATGACCATACATCGACTGCAAGATTGACCTTTGAGATCGACGACTGAAGCCTCTTTCGTATGGAATCTTTCCGGCATTCGTAGAGCATCTTGATCTTCTTTCTGACCTCCGAGTGTGCGGTTGTGATGCAGCCTTCGACCTCCGGGTTGAGAAGTTGGCAAAAGGCGTGAAATTCGGGCCACTCCACAATACGAAATGACAGATTCCGCGCAATGATTAACGTAGCCAGCGCCTCCGTGATGACCTCCTTGTTAAGAACCTTTCGAAAGACTTGAGCGTCTATCTTTTGCGACGTTTGCCCTGCTGATGCCGCCTTTAAGTAAAGGCGTTCGAGCTGGTCGGCGGTTGGTTTACAAATCGCTCCAGGCTCTTCCACGACAGTGATTCCATGGACACTTGCGAGATGGTTTCGAAATGTGTTGCTTGCCTGGCTTCGATAGCCATTCGTACAGTATTTGCAATAGGAAAGTCGGTTTTTCCCTTCCTTTTCCGGTTCATTTGGCCCTGGCTGACGACAGTGTGCCCTCGTTGCAGATGCTGCAGTTCCTCTTGTATTTCTGGATCGTGATGTTGCCTCGGTGGTGAGAGAGTCCTCAACGGAAAGGTTTGTAAAAGACGAATTGAGCTCGTCATCCATGCCCGATAATTGATAATGCAATAGAAGAGGACTGTTTGATGCATTTCGGGTCCTGCGGCTCCCTGCGGGCGTGTTTTATGGCGTTTGTTTGGTGGCGTTTGGCAGGGCAACCAGGAGGCTGTCGATCCTTATCAATCGTCAATTCAATTCCATGATGGACTTGATATCGATTGATAGGGATCGATTGATAAGATTGATAAGATCGAGATTGAAAACCACACTGCTTCCAGCTGCTACCTAACTGGTATGTATATCTCTACTTCTATGCCGTAGTAGCTGCTAACATCTATATAGCATGTATCTCCTCTAATTACCGGGGCTTGCGCTATAGCACCTCCAATTTCTCGCTAAATCTATCCCTACTCAATAGCCTAAGAAGGAGGCATGACGCGCTCCTAGTTGAATTTATAAGCCGTTACGGGATGCAGCAGCGTACACTGCTCAACCATCAAGCACACGCCCGTCTCGGAATACTTAATACTGCTGATTGTAGTTGTCTCACGCGTCTTGCACGCGATATGGGATGCGAGTATTTGCAGATAAAGTTACTAGAATATTTACTGGAGTAGTCGGCATTGTAGAGGCTCTCCAGACATCTAATTAGATGAAACGGTCAAGGAGCTTAGACCAATTAAATCATACGTCCTTGCAGAGCAAAATACATTTTTGTCGTGGTGTAATCGAGGTTCGAATGTAGCGCTAGTTATTATGTTAACAAAGCTGGCCTGCGTTAACCCGAATGGGTTAGATAAGCGAAGCGCGTCGCGGACGGCCGAGCGGGGGACGGTCTGAGGTTGCTGAGACTACCTCGTCAACCTGTGGAACATTAAACCATTCTCGTACTAGGTCCTCCTTCACAGATCCGCGACATCCGTAAGCTGCAATTTAGTGTTCGTCTTAAAATTGTAACGTTACTTAAGTTTCTGATAGCTAGGTAGGGCGTTACTGGAGCCGGATAGGTCTAGAAGCAGGCTAGCATTGACAGCTTAACGGGCGCCCCCAATAGCATCTACTGGAGAACTTCTACCTGTATATTTAAACATCCACATGGGTGGTATGTTCCACTTTTATGCATACTCAAGCGCGACTATTGAAGGATGTGCTCGTGGCCACTCTGAGAAAAACAGGAGCAGCACGCAGGCAGCAAAAGCCTAGTCTTTTATAGCAGCATTGAGCGGGGTGTTTCAACCCTTACTGTATTAAATAGCGAATGTCTGCCTCTCCTAGAACCATTTCTTCCATGTCGCTTATAGATACTTTGAACCCATCATTTTCATATTTTTTTTTTATTTTTAATACAGAAATGCCACGACGAAAGAAGTCAAAATCCGGAGACTTCCATGGATTCTACGATCCAGGAGCATCAACTCCGGACAAGCCTCGAAGAGATCCGCAACAACGTCTTCTAAGTCGCTTCTACGAGCCCCTCGTTTTGCTTCATACGCTAGGCCGTACGAGGGGCGAACGGATCCCTCGACCTCTCAATGGAGAACTCGCTGATTTGTCGACATGCCAGCTTCGCAGGTCATTTCTTGACAGTCTCGCGTACGTTTGTGACTACGACAAGGGCGGCGATACAGTTACGGCGATTGGGCTAGAGAGCAGACCTCAAGGTCCAATATTTTGGATCAGTGCGAACAAAAATCCCGGACCGAGAGTAACATGCTTTCTAGAAGACACTTTGAAGAAGCTGAGGAAGATATCACGGAAACCAGAAAAGAACATAGAAGAGAAGGTACAGTCAATAGCCAGGGATTGCATCAATTTCGGTCGGAATCGGATCAAGAAGTACTGGTCATGCCTTGCTCCATTACTCCGACAGTGCCTAGCAACACTCTCGAGTCAGGATTCGAATCAGGATTCTTGCGAAGGTACGATTGAAATTCTAACCCAACTAAGCGTGTTTCAACGGCTGAATGGTTCCTATAGGCCGCGAGCTTTATCACTGGTTGAAAAGCATCAGTTTCGACCCCGCGAATCCTTTTACTCTTTGCCAATGGTGTTACGAGACGAGAAAAGCGCCTCAAATGCAATATCTTCGCATTTGGAGCCAGGAACATACATCCCGCAGCGACAATGGCTTCCGCTCGAGCCCGTTCCAACAGGTCAGGCATTACATTGGACGACTGGGTTACCACTTCCGGGCTACAGCTTGTTTAGTTGCTGCTGCAAGGCGGCTTCCCTATCTTTTTGAGGATTTTGAGGTTCGCTGCGTAGAAACGCCGCCCGTATCGTATCATCCTCCCACAACGGACGCAAAAACGACTTTCGACAGCATCATTCTTCGTATGCTTCCATCGAATGCCACGGATGACGTGCTTCGCTACCAGTCTAAGCTTGCTTCTATGAACGAGAAATTCGGCCTCTACTCTCGATTCATGTCCTCTTACAAGGATCCGAACTTTCACCCACGCGTTCACTGCGAGCTGGCCCTGCTTGAGCATTATTATACCAAAAACCTTCCTTTTGTCGATTCGGATAGATACATCGGTTGCAGTAAGCCTGCATGCTACTGCTGTGCGCTTTACGTACGAAATCACCCCGGAGGATTCGTGGAACCTGCATCCCATCAAAAGATTTACCTGAACTGGCGGCCACCGGATCTGGCTTGGCAGGACCAAGAGAAAGCACGCATTCACCAGCGTGATATTCTGAATTCAATAATATCTGTCTTGAGAAGGGAAGCACTGCGTCAGATTTCAGAATGCAGTAGTCCGTTCCAATGGCATCCCGACTCTACAACCGGCACTACCAATTCAGGCGACTCCATGCGCGAGCCACTTGCGCAAGAAGGGAAGGGAGTGACCATTAAGGAGGGTCCGAGCCATGCAAACGGTTAGAGAAAGGTCAGCAACAACGCTAGGAGGAAAGGCCACACTTTTTATCCGATACCGAACATATTTGCCTTCTCGATGGCTATAGGCCGCTTCACCGCTTGATTATAAATCATATGTAGCTCTTGCCATAGTAGCAATAAGACCGTAACACTCGTATGCAGGCTTGGAATATACTCAAACTGGCCTTTTCTTTTTTTTTAAGAGAGAGAGAGAGAGAGAGAGAGAGACAGCCCTGACCTAGTCTACCCGGTTGGCAAGCTTTCACCACTCCAACGCTCGCGCAAGTTTGGAGACCGACTGCGGTTCTCGACTCCAGTCATAGACTCCCCCCCTAGCCCTGAAACTATTCTCATCCCAGTAGACGCTGGCAAGCGCTTTCTCTACGCCCACCTCCAAAATGGAGGCGGAAGGCTGACGGCCGTCGCGGTCCAAAAACCTTAGATATTCGTCCAGAATCAGATACGACTTCGCCATAACCTTGTTCGATTCCGGGACAAAACACTTTTGGTAGTTGTGCTTCCGACAGAAAAATTGGTACTCTTCGTCAGTGATTAGGAAGCGCCGTACATCCCGAAGTCTTTCAGCCGACTCATTCTCGCCTGAGACTGAGAGGACCTGGAAGCATTTCCAGCGGAACGGCTTCAACTCATTGATATGTTCGTTCATGTCTTCGCCGTAGTTGAGTTTACATACCACCGTATTGATCTTAAACTTGATGCCGTACTCCCTGCACCAGTTCCGGATTCGGTAAAGTTGTTCCACTTGATTTCCGGATCCGCGGCCGATCTCGATATTTGTCGCTTCATCAAATGAGTCGCAGGAGACAGCTAAGATGTCGATATGTCGTCCATACTTTGCGAGGAAATCTCTCGTAACAAGACTGCCGTTTGTGACAACCGAAACAGACTCGAGCGACAGGTTCTCTTTGCAAAACCCGGTCATTTCTCCAAGAAATTTTGGGTAGAGGAATGGTTCGCCGCCAGCAAAATTGATCTTTCGCATTCCAGCAGTCTTAAGTAAACGAAGGCCTTCCTTGGCTCGCCCTGTGTTTTCTTTGTAGGAAGTCGTGGCAGTGTGGAAGCAGAACCCACAAGATTTGTTGCATCGACGGGTAAAGTGATAATTAACCGATATAGGACGATTCTGGTGGCGATGGAACAGCGCCCACCAAAACACTCCCGGGAGGAGAACTGATACCAATAAAAGCAGAGAGAGCAAAAGAGCCATGATGATTTCAAGAAAGTAAAAAGGTGTTCGAGGTAAGCTAATAAACTGGTCGCGAGGCATATATAGTGCGAGCAGCCGTCCCTACGATTTCTTAAATTCAATTCGGCATGATATAAGGGACAGCCTAGACTTTCGCGTGAAGATCTACGCAGCTTGTTATACCATCACGTTCATAGCTGCTATGTCGAATGAAGACAGTCCATGCACCTTCATTTACGTCGTAGGTGAGCGACCTTGTCCTTATCGTCCGCCGTACTTGACCGGCAATAGGTGCACCTGGATCTGGCAAGGGAACACTGTGCAAAAGGCTGGCGCGGGATTACAGTCTTCATCACCTGTCGGTTGGGGATTTGCTAAGACAAACCGTCGACAATAACCCTGCGACCGTGGACGAAGTCATTATCGACCATGTACGGAAAAGCGAACTCTTACCAATCGAGGCACTGGAGCCGATCATGATGAGAGCTATAGAAGAGTTAAAACGGGAAGGCTGTCGTAGATTCATTGTGGATGGTTTTCCAAGGAGGTTGGATCAGGTGCACGCCTTTCAGGCTTCGGTAAGTTCTCGTAGGCTTCGCTGTCGCTGTTTCTTGCTTAAGCGGCTTAGGTGGGGATGCCTACACTTGTGTTGTTCTTTGACTGCCCGAAAGAAATTGCGGAGCATAGATTTTCGACCAGGAACATTCCTGGTCGCGACGACGGCAGACAAATCTTCAAAAAAAGATACCGAGAGTTCGTTCAGCTCAACCCGAGAATTGTCGAGTTCTACGAATCAAGAGGCATCTTGCTCAAGGTTCGCAGCCAAGCGCTTAATTGTTAAATTGGTTGAACCTAACAATGCTGTAGTTTGACACGAGAGGGGAGACTGAAGTTTCCTACCGAGCCCTGCTGGACTCGCTACGCTACCAACACGGGTGGTAGAGTGGATACGTCCGGCATCCATGTGAAATCAGCCACATTGTCTTTGATTGCGGGGACGGTGGATGGGTTTTCGGATCGGAACGGAAGAATGTCCAAGTGTTTCATAAGTAGCTAGGGCGGGATTTCCCCCGCAGAAAACTGCAATAATCCGGAAAGTTCAGCTGATTCAACTTTCCTCCCATAACACAGTAACAGTTGCACGCAAAGGACAGAAGAGTTCACCAAAAAAAAAAAAAAAATCTCTAGCGGGGTGCGAGGTTTCAATTCCCCAATTTCATTCTGATCGATTTCTAAAGGTTCCAGCAGCATCGAACTCATCCTCACAAAGGAGTTATGACGGCATCCTCTCTTATCCGTACGACTCTTGAGGTCGAGCGGAAATTCACCGGCCTTGCGGTCAAGACTTTGACATTGAACGGGGGTAATCCCCCCTTTCAAACCCTGATAGGTCTCCGCCCTCGAACGTTCACAGACGTCTATTATGACAAATCGAATCTCCTATCATCCAACGGTGTATGGCTGAGGCAACGCGATGGCCAGTGGCAGGCGAAAATAAAGCAAGGTGGAGATTTCAGCAACTCAAAGTTCGAAGAGTTGAGCGATCCGATCGATATCGCACGACACTTGCGGGTGATTATGGGCAGAAATGGGGAGCCTAGCGACTCTTTCGGGCTGGAAAAGCTAGCGGCTCTCACAACTGTGCGACACAGTTGGCTGGCAGATGGCGAGTTCACCATCGTGCTGGATCGGACGGATTTCGGTCACACGGTCGGGGAAGTCGAGCTGCAGTGCTCGATGCAGTTTCAGCCTCAAGCTGAGTCCATCATCGCTGAACTGAAAAAAGCAAAGATGAAGGAGATGGACGACAGAATTGCCAGATTTATGAACCACTATTCGTGGGCTTTTTGCCCTGGAATGTCTAAAGGCAAGCTGACAGCATTCTTCGAACGCGCTGCAAGCTCTAAGTCGCGCTGATTGATTGCTCGATTCCGCGTGTATGTAAAGTATTCTTCGAGGGAGCACCGATCTACATGGAATCCATCACATTTCGCCATCCATGCAGGGCAGTAAGGCGTGTCTGCACACATGGGCCAACAGAGGACAGATTTGGGCCCAATTAACCACTGTTCATTTTTGTCGCAGTTCGTGGACTGCAGCTGATGTGCAGCGTATCCTCGCGTGCAAGGGAGAGAATCTAGTATGTGGAGAATGGGCTGAAATGCAGAGCATAATGTTACACGCTCCGAAATCGGACGAAACTGAAGCAATGACGTATCAGTATCTAACAATTTTCATTATAAAGATAGACATTCTGCCTAGAGCATGTGCTGCGTGCTGATTTCTCATCCCGCATCCTAGCGTACCGAAAAAGGACCTCAGAAACATGAAAGACATGGCCGACGAAGCTTTGTCGAAACCTCCGAACATCTACCTTGTTGGAGCGCAGTGCACTGGAAAAACAACGCTTCTCGAGTCGCTGTTGGAGCATTTCAAAGACACCAAGAATCGCGATCACTGCTGCGAACCACCCTGCCTTATTCGAGAGGTCGCCAGAGAAGTTATGCGTGATAAAGGGTTCAATTCCGCAGACATCACGAAGCCCGACAGGGGCTTCGAGCTCCAAAAAGAGATCCTGATAGCCCAATACAACGCCGAAGAGAATCTCCGGGATTGCTGGTATATATCTGACAGATCTGCGATCGATCCAATCGTATACGCACAAGTCTACCTGGGAAACCCGTGGGCGGAGAAGCTTTTGTTGCTACCAGAATGGATCTTCCTACGGGAACGGATGCAAAAGTCGATAGTCATTCTTTGTGCGCCTGGCTGCCGGGAATGGCTAAGCGGAGATGATGTGCGGATGACCTATGAAGGAACTAGTGAGTGGCAGAGATTCAGCGACGAGTTTTGCAAGGCGCTGAAAAAGCATGCCATTGTGTTTATAGTTCTGCGGGGAGAATTGACAGATTTAGGCCAAAGAGTGCAATACGTCATCAACGCATTCAATTCAAGGTTGTAATGCAGCTCACTAGACAGGTCGGTGAGATATCGCGAATGTGGAAGGATCACTATTCATCTGCAAGAAGGTCAGACGTCCAGAACCTGTAGCAAATTGGTTCTCTAAATCAATCAAGGCCCCGAGCATTCTTAGGTCTGCTACTGCGATCGGTGGTGCGTCCAGACGTGCATATGATTAAAAGATTAGCAAATGGGCGTTGTGGAATGGCGGCTAGCGGGAATTAAAGTTTCGGTGCGCATTGATCAACCCAGTCGGGAGTTATTCCGGTAGACCCGGGTTCACTTCAAGAAATGAAGCGAACCCCTGGTCATTCTAGTGATTCAGACTTTCCGCAATTTCTGCGCATACTTATCCAGATTCACTTATGGACCTGGAGAGACCACTGTCAAAAAAAAAAAAAACTCTCAACCATCTTCTTTAATTAAGAATTGAAACCCACCGCGCGGCAACCGTATGACTGATGATGGCCGACCCCACCACCGACGATTGTCTCAGAGTTGGCAACAGATCTCATGCTTATGTCAACTTAGCAAATTTCCAAGCAGCTCTTGTCCTGCTTGACGCTGTCTACCCTTGTGTAGTATCCGAAAACCCAGTAGGTCGAGTAGCTCTCTGCAAGGAAATTAAGAAAATCCCTTCATATTAACTTAACAGCAATTGAAAAATCTTTTCCAAAGGTTCTTGGGAGAGGAGTTCGTTGAACATTTCTTGCAATTTTCGCCAACCTCCCTCGGGTACCGTGAAACTTCGTTGCTCTCATTTTTGAGAGCAACACGACAAACCCGGCCAGTACATACCGCAATACCATGCGGTGAAGACGGGGACCGTCATTCGACATTGATCCGCCCTTCCGAACCCGTTTCTTCCTTTTCAGCAGTGGTTGCTCCGGAGAACTTGTCCTCGACCGTAGCCGTGGTCGATTCCATCAGTACTGCTCCTACACAAGATGCCCCCGTAGCACATGATGGCTGTAGGCTCAACCTGGATGGGAGGTCCTCAAGGAAAAGATATAGCCGCAAAGGCCTGAAAACGGAGGCGAACCCAAAGAGAGTCCAAGCCGCCATTGAAAGTTTCCGAGGCGTAGATCTCCTCCCAGAGCCGCCTATCAGGGAACTCAGAGAAATCATTGGCTGCCATCTTCAAACGCTGCAGCCTGCCCACACGTCCTACAGCACCGAAGTCTTCCGAGAACGCGTGCGAACGACGATGCAAATAGTGGCCAAAATATACAAGAAAAACAAAAAGGACAAATACTTGGTTGGCTGCGTGAGCCGCATCACATACCTCTTCCTATCTCACTGCGCCGATTGCTACGAACAATCGGCTGAAATAACCGCAAACAAAGAGAACGGTCGCGCTCGATCTTATGCGATCCAAGCACTCTCGGAAGCGACTGAGGACGACGCAGAAACGATTTATCATGTCATGTGTAGCTCAAACAAATACATTCAGCTGTCGGATAAACTGGGCCTAGGACGTCTCCTTGAAATAAGGGGCGGTTGCTCAAGCCTGTGAGTAACATCCTATCGTGATCCTGAGAGTGCTGCTGAGCACCGTGGCTCTAGTTGGGAAAACCAAATGAACATGCCGGACGTCGACAGGGCTTGTGTCGAATTGATGAGAAATTTGACGCCAGAGGACCAAGTTAGGAGGTCGAACTGGGACTTCTTGACTGCAAAATTCATGATTGACGTTTTGACAAGCTCTGGAACAATGATGGCCGAACTTGCTAACGTGGAGACAAAGCTAACAAAGCTCCTGCGCAACCACGTGGACTTTGACGGTCTTCGCCGCGAGGCTGTCGTCCCAGACGAGCAAGGCTTATATAAGAGAAGGTATCGCAATACCCAGAGATGTCGGAAAAACGCATCTGCGCCAGACGTAGCTAAGCATCCCGAAGGCATGCCCTTTCTCCAGCGGCACCTTCCGTAACCGACGGTTCTTCCAGCATGACGTTCAGCCCCCCGTCAGGTAGGAATACTTTCCACCAGAGTGAGTTCAGACGCTGACCAGCTGTGACTAGCGACGAATGAAGTCGCATCACAACACAATATTCAATCATTGCCGCCTCAAGCCCGAGATAATTTCTTGGAGAGTTTTGAGTCCAATCTTTCGCAACATATACCGGTAGTTGCTCCTGGGTCTTTCCTTCAAGTAACTCTTCAAGACTAATCCCTCACAATGCAGCGTCCGTGGGACCAGCCAGCTCGTAGTATATCGGAATACTACCTTGCTACTGGTGAGGCAGGATTGTTCGACCCGAACCATGACGGGTTTATCTCGCCATCCAGGCTCACCGCGCTTGAGGTCCAGCAGACATTCAGCGACATGAATTGCGAGAATGAACACTCCAACTCAGCCCAGCGGGGGTAATCAGCAGCTTCAATGCTGGAGTTCTTCGGGTCGGACGTCCAGATATCAGAGCTGATATGGACATTGGACGTACCCCCGTGCATAACAGACCCTTTAGCGCCAAGCTGATATATATTAACCAGCGAGTGGTTTTAAAGCGGTTTGAGGTAACGAAGCCAGGAGATATTGCTATATTGAAATATTCCGCTCAGCGCATCGTCAACGAGGTTCGGTAATGATCGTATGATGCAATCAGCAGTCATATCTGTGATCTTCTCTCTGCGGAATGCTCTTCGGTGCAGCAGTGACGCGGAATTGTCTGTATATGTTGCCGGCTACTGGTTTCTGCGTTAATCCAACAGGCTACCGAACCCCTAGTTATTAACCGGATCTTTACAGTCTTACCTCCGATATATCTTCGCGTCGCTTCTTTTGTTTTTTTCTTTTTAAACCAAAAAAGGCCGATGTACTACAGGTGTATAGCATAGCGGTTGTCCAATGACAGACGCAGAGTTTTTATGACTCGTTGCTCTCTTCCAGCTAAAGGCGCCACATAGTAGTATACATATGTAAAAGAGTCGGTGGCGGGTGGTCGGAGTCTTACAGCGTATACGATTTCGAATATGAGGGGAGGCAGCGGAGGGTCGATGTTCAAGCGAGCCAAGAGTTATATCCGGATGCTAAGTCAAGTCGCATTCTTGCGCGAAACTATTGGCAAAGGTCAGAATTTCATAGATACCTGCCGTCCGGATGCTGTCGGCATCGGTCTCCAGGAGTCCAGGGGACCGGTTAGGGGTCACTATTTGGCTCTCAGCCAGAGCGGCGGTACTTGGTGGCCCCGCCGTGGCGAGTATGAAACAGGACGCCAAGAACTTACGTAGACTTAGACATGGCCAGTCCTTACTGCGAATGTTTTGCCACCGGGGGGGGGAGGGGGGGCAGGTCATAATCTAGCGGTGAGGTGCAGTAATGCGGTTCACCCCGATTGTTGCAAATTTTGCGACGTTTTCGATGCTGAGTCATCATTCCTAAGCTTGGCATTGAGGGGTTCATCACGTGAAGAGGACACCGTGCACAGCAGGGCGCGCCTTATTTCTACATGGTCCGCTCGCTAATCCTACAAGGTCGCTGAAACTAGTAAGCGGTCTGCGTATTCTGCCAGCAGAATACTCTACCTTTTACCATCTTTGCAAGCCTACCTAAACGCGACGAAATCCGCACCTGTAACTACTGGGAAAGCTACAGATGGATGATCTAAAAAGGGGAGATGATATGAAAGCCCTTCACCTACAAATATCGGAAATTACCGAGCGTCAATTCGTCAAAAGAACATTGTTTGTTATGGAATGCGGAGAAAGAAGATAGTTGATCGGTCGAGGATGCTCGAGTAGGCGGTGATATACCCGGATGTAGGTCACATGGCAAGATCCCACGTGCCTGACAGCCGTGTGATCACCCTGCGGGTGGCCTCGCTATCTAATCTATCTGATGTAAAGATGCCTTAGGCCCGCCTAAGGGCATCTACAGGGAAAATCCGTAACATTGTTAGAATGTCAAGGCCATTAACCCGCGCTGTAATCAGTGCGGCGTCGTACTTTTTCAGTTCGACAAACATTCACAGCACCGGCCATTGTCCATTCCCACGCTCCATTACCTGATATTGTGCTCCGGGCGCCATACTATTCCTTCAACCCCCGTCGGCTTTATAGATTCGACTACTTTAGGATTTAAAATGGGCTCTTGTCGTGAACCCGCCCAGGAGTCGTGCTCGCCGTCAAGGTCGTTGATGATGTTAAACCTGCTAGAGTCGCACTCTATTTTTGAGGCCCCCGCTACTAAGGCAACGGAGACTCATAATTAGATCTTAAAATGCTGAGGAATTGAAAATCTTAAGGTGCAGCTCCGCTGTCTCTTCTTAATGGTCTGCTAAGGCCGTTAGACTATGTATAGATCCATATAGGATTAGCAAGCGGGCCTTATCTAGCAAACGACCTGCCCTAGTTCAGTGATTATTCTGTGTTATTAACTTTGCGATCACCGTAACAGAAGTCTGCGCAATCCACGATAACTATTAATTTTCCACTAAAGGAAGGGTAACATCGTAGACGTGATTGCGATATTAAACATATTATAACTACCTAATGGAACGTGAGCCCAATCGTTGACTGATGAGTGCCTTATTGCCTGATTTGTTTTAGCTTTCTGTTTACCTCGGTTATAGTATATACTATTGTTGAAATGGTAAACGGTTATTAAATGGTCAAGATGCCGCTTCTTCATTGAATTGCGCTAATGATGCTAACTAAATACCCATATTGCTGAATAGCAATGTGTCCATTTAATGAGGCAGTCCAGTACTGTAACGAATGTGAAGCGTATAAGAGCTTGGGTGCAGGGGGGTAATGCAGAGGGTGTATGAGCTGGTTTGATCAGCAAAAGCAAAACGAAACAATGATAATAACCAATGTGATTGGGTATTGCTGGTTGACAACTATCTATAGCTAACTCCGCTCATTAGCTACTAAAAACAACCAGAAATCTATCAACATTCATAGTTTCTGGTTTATACATTTGAGGCTCTCATACCCACGCACCGTTATTAATGCATCTAGATGTGTAGATAAGCTTGTAAGAACATCAGGGAATACAAAGTGTATCCACGGTTACCACTATCCCTGAAAGACGCTACCTGTCCGTCAATGAAATCTAGGGTATCTGAAGGATTAAACGCTTTGGCTAAATGCTTGCGACGGTTGAACCGAGAGCAAGGATCCATGTATTAATTTAACTCCTCAATGTGAGAGCACTGCAACTTCCGTGGGAGGTGGTTGTCATTAATCGTAAAAGCCCTTTGTTTAACAAAGAGCATTGCACTATTTAAGCTTCCGTGCGGCGAGGTGATTTTCTACCCATAATTTACTCAGTCGACCTCCTTTCTGCCAGAGTTGTTCCGAGGTCTGGACTCTACAACACCTGCTCCATTCACAGCAATACCATCTCAGCATAATTCAAGTCAGTCAAGCCACTTCAAGTCACCATGGCAAATAATCCACAAAAAGACGCGAAAGACTCTGAACCAGCTACTGTGTTGCTGGAATCGAATGATCATCGAGATCTACTGGACATCATCGACAGGCTCCGATCTCAAGGGATCAGCAGATATGTGGACCTACCCCAGATTATTGTTTGCGGAGATCAATCTTCGGGCAAGAGTTCCGTTCTCGAGGCAATATCTGGCATGTCGTTTCCTACGAAGGACAATCTCTGCACAAGGTTCGCAACGGAGCTCATACTTCGACGCGGCTCTACCAAAGCAACGACATTCTCTATCGTTCCGGCTACTGATCGCTCCGAAGAGGAGAAACAAAGACTTCGCGCCTTCACCTACTCGTCAGATGCTGACGAACCATGCCTCGGCAAAGTTGTGGAGGAGGCGAAAGTAGAGATGGGCCTTTCAGGTGCAAATTCTGGCAAGGTTTTCAGTACAGACATTCTCCGTGTAGAGCTCTCTGGACCAAAACAACCACATCTGACCATGGTTGATCTACCCGGCCTTTTCAAAGCCGGAAACCGCGAACAATCCGATGAAGATGCGGCGCTGGTCACGTCCTTAGTTCTTTCATACATGAAGAGGCCGCGCAGCATAATACTCGCCGTTGTCTCTGCAAAGAGCGATTTCGCACTCCAAGAGGTCACAAAATACGCACGGGAGCTGGATCCCCAAGGAACCAGGACTTTAGGCCTGATAACGAAGCCGGACACTCTGGATGAAGGCTCGGATAGCGAACGGGCTTATCTTGAACTTGCTCAGAACAGCGACGTCAAATTTCGTCTCGGTTGGCATGTTTTACGCAACAGAGACTTCGCAATGAGGAACGCGTCCTCCGCCGAGCGGGACGAGGCCGAGGCTGAATTCTTTTCGCGCGGCATCTGGACATCGCTCGACTCCGCGCAACTGGGCGTCGCCACTTTGCGCCCTCGGCTGAGCCATGTGCTCAAGGATCAGATCCTAATTCAACTGCCAAACCTGCTCGAAGATATCGAAGTGGGTATTCAAGATTGCAAAGGCAGGCTGGAAAGGCTGGGCGCTCCACGAGGGACGCTTTCTGATCAACGTCGATATTTGCTCCATATCAGCCACAATTTCTCCAACCTCATCAAGGCAGCGGTAGACGGAATGTACGGAGATAGTTTTTTTGGAGTCTCAAAGACATCCGATGGCTACCGAAAACGATTGCGCGCAGTAGTCCAAAATACACTAGTCGATTTTTCGGAACAAATGCGCTGCGAGGGACACGCGAAGGAGATTATCGAAACAGCTTCGAAATACAAACCTCGGCAGGTTTCTCGATCGCAGTATCTCGAGGAAGTCAAAACTTTGATGAGGAGGAGCCGGGGCTGCGAGCTTCCAGGTACTTTCAACCCTCTCATCGTAGGGGAATTGTTCAGCGAGCAGTGCAGACCGTGGAAGGGCTTAGTTGAGAGGTATACTCGATGCATTGTGGACGCTGCCAGCCACACGGTTAATACCGCGCTTGAGTACGTCGCTGACGAGCGTACCTCGGAAGGCCTCCTTCAGGAAATTATCAATCCTGCAATGGACCAACTAAAGCGAAACCTAAAGCGGAAGGTCGCCGAGATTCTAGAACCACATCAAACCGGGCATCCCATCACGTACAATCATTACTTGACGGAAAACGTACAGAAGGCGCAGTTAGAGCGACGGAAGCACGATTTGGAGCGACGCTTAAAAGACTTCTTCGGCACACAATACTCAACATCAGGTGTTTGGAACTACAATTTCGAAATGAAGTCTTTGCTCAATGCATTGTTTGACAGCACAGAAGCTGACATGGACCGTTATGCCTGCTCAGCAGCAATCGATATGATGCAGGCATACTACAAGGTTAGCTTCCGTTCTTTTCCATGGCGTCTTATGTGAGACCAGCGGTTCAGTTCTCATTTTTATGAGCTGATCATGCATAGGTTGCGCTCAAAAAAGTGGTTGATGATATAAGCGTCCTAGCAATCGAGAGGTGTCTGGTCCAAGAGCTGCCTCTTTTGTTTTCTCCAGCGGCTGTCTACGATCTCGAGGATACTGATATCCAGAAGATTGCATCTGAGGGTGAGGAGTCGATTGTTGAACGGACGCGCCTGGCGAAAAAGCTCAATGTTCTGGAAAATGGTCTGGGGGATCTCAAACGTCTAGACAGGCATCACGTGTCAAGTCTGAGTAAGTCTAAAAATCGCCTCTTTGGATGCGATACTCATGACCTGAATAGCCGAGGACCTAAAATCAGCAAACGCTTCGGAATCGATATCTGGGGATGAAGTCACCCCCGAATTGCCGTACACGGCCCATGGTACAGAAGCGGCTGTTCCTCCATTAAACAGTCTGTGGACGGAGGCAGCGCCCGACGCCGAAGATTCCCCTTCAGTTCGTACCTTTTTCAGTAAACGTAGGAAGGCGAAGAAATAGGGGGCATATTATCAGCGAATGCTGAACTTTGAAGGGATATGAATTCCGTCTTGGTTGTCCATCGCTTGGAATAGGAGAGCGTTTGCAGTTCTATTGAGTTGAGTTGAATTCATTTACAATGACCTGACAAAAGTTCTCGCACGGTCGGCGAACGCAAGCGATCGCTCCCACCCAACAAAGTCGCTGTTTCTCAACGCATGCTTTCTGCTGCTTATACAAAGTTGCTTATAGGTCAAAAATGACTGCTGAGATCGAATTTGGTGTTGATTTTCTATTAGTACTTAGTATGCTAGCCCTCTGCAGCAATTACTGCCTCACATCTACGTTTCATACTACCTAACACCGAGTCAAAAAGCGACTGTGGTAATTGCTCCCATGCTTCCTCTAGTGCTCTGCCTAGCTTCTCTTTTATTATATCCTCGCCCCCCGGTGCGTTGTTTAATTCAGGATAAAGCTCTAGAACCTTAGCCTTTAAATGAAACCAGACGTGTTCAATAGGATTTAGATCCGGACTATATGCTGGCCATTTTATTACATTTATACGTTTTGCTTCTAACTAGGTGGTTACTTTTTTTGCGGTATGAATAGACGCATTATCCTGCATAAAGCTCATACCTCTTCGCCAAATAATTGGTATATTTTCCTCGAGTACCTCGAGATAGGAGTTAGCAGAATACCCCCCTCTCTTAGCCTCTAGATCACGCATCATTACGTGTAATTTCGACCTTCCACGCTTGCTAGAGAATGCGGCCCAAACCATAACAGATACGTCCTTGCCTTTAGCATACGTTTGGATCATTGGTTGGTCCCATTTTTGGCCAGGCGTGCGAAAGCACCATTCGCGTTTCTTACCGGTTCCTCGCTCCGCAGAGCACTCATCTAACCAGATAATTTTTACCCATTGCTGTTCGGTCCAGTCTAGATGCTCGATCGCCTAGGCAAGTCGGTTGGTAGCGTGTTCCTCTATAAGCTCTGGCCGGCCTGCTGCACGCCATTTGCGTATGTTGTACGTATCTAAGAGACGCGCAATTGTTCGATCGTGGCAGTCGACTCCAGTCTGCTCGCGTACTTGTTTGTAGGTGGCCTTTGGGTCCTTTCACACGATACGAAGAATATGTCTTTTATCGCCATCTGACAAGATCTTAGGCCTGCCAGAGCGAAGCTGAGAGCGTCCTTCGTTGCGTAGTGGCGCGAGCAATGAAGTCGATCTAATGGTGGATTTCGGCACGCCAAGCTCCTTGCGAAACCACGCCGGCTTCTGCCCCAACGCCGTGCAGGCAAGCAAAATGCCGCGCTGGTAAGGAGATTACTGTTGATTTAGAGCATGAGGACCGAAGAGCTCCTTTAAAGGCGTGCGTTGCGGCGGCATAAGAGTGGCGCAAAGAAGTCGTGTTGCTGCGCGTCGCGATTTTGACGCGCGCGCGCGGTGGACCGTGCGAGAACTTTTGTCCTAGTACTG
This sequence comes from Macrophomina tecta, assembly GCA_024180945.1. NCBI lineage: Eukaryota > Fungi > Ascomycota > Dothideomycetes > Botryosphaeriales > Botryosphaeriaceae > Macrophomina > Macrophomina tecta. The sequence goes on from JAKSGN010000023.1 coordinate 71,106, forward strand.
TACCCTGACCCGTCGCCCTAAGCGATATGCAGGCTACAGACTATTCAAAATATTTCTCTAATAGTACATTGGTGTGATCTATTGAGTGCCAAAAGCATCGGATGAGAGTGGGACTCTTTGACGAAGGCGGTGGATGGGAGAAGCTTTACGATATTTGACAAATTTCAGCATTTCCCCAGCCCAATGTGTCGGATTTGGGTGAGAAGAGTTGTTGTTGGACTGGCAAAAGCACGACGCCGCACTATTATTCAGTACGAATTGATTGAGTTATATCCCAACAGTTGTGAAGTCAGAAAAGAGAGTAGATTCTGCCTGTATTTGAAGAGAGGTGAAAGAGAGTCTTTATATACACAACTTCAGACAGTATAACCGAGGAAGTAATAGATTCGAGGAGATTGCATTACCGAGGGTAGGGAGTGACCGAGGAAGGAATCAATGCGGTGCCTGAGGAAGTAGTGAGATAGTCCGACACAATGATATATCGCGGGTTTCCTATCTAGGAAAGATTTCTTCCATCCACCCACCTGACGGATGAGCGGGTTACGTAATCACCCACCCGACAGGCCTTCGCCTGCCACCCACCCGACGGAGGCCTCCGTCGGGGTCGGTCGGGTGGATGGAAGCACAGAGCCGGATAGCCGCATGTTCAGGTGAGAGTTCTGGACGGCCGGCACACCGCCATTTTCTGATGTTATATACGTCTAAGAGACGTGCGATGGTTCGGTCGTGGCAGGTAACGCCTGTGGCTTCCCGCATGTCTCTATACGCGCGCCTCGCTTAAGTGGCCCAGAACTTTTGTCAGGTCACTGTAAGGAGAGGAAAATGGGATAGAGGGGCAAAGGGAAAAGGTTTCTTACATACCCGATGCTGGGCAGCAGCCAGGCAGAAGCCAAATATGGTAAATGAAAGCAAAGGTGAACGCTCAGTCAAAACAACAACCACCAACCAAGTCACCCAATCAGTGTATCCTGTATTTAGGGCTTCGCGTATTTTCTCAAGTGACAAACGGTGAAGCCTTATGATTTTAGGAGAGGCGTTCGTCTTGCGGCTATTAAACGCCATCTATTCAAAGAAATAATACTAGTCAAATGACCCCCACCATAACCCTTGGGACATCATGCATGTGTCTCTCCAGAACACGCCCAACACCAACTCTTTCATATGCTCTTCCCGCAGAACATGGTTTGACAACCAGAACGTAGACCCAGCCATCTCTTTCGCCATACCGCTTCCCGCGCCCAACAATAGCCAACTTGAGTTGTCGGTCGCGTGTTGGATTGTTCCCATTTGGATCGTCTCCGTCGAAGGTCAACTGTTGTCCATCCTTATTCACATCCTCCCAGTTCAGCCCTCTCAATTCCATACAAAGCCCGGTGCCAGATTGCGAATTTCCGGCAGACAGAAAAGAGATCTCATCTCCCTCAAACCCAGTTCCGATGTCGATATACTCGATCTCACCCTCGTATGCCATCCAAGACCAGGATGGTATAGCTGGCAGTGTCTTCCTCTCGAGACTCCTCTTTTCACCACATCTTCGCCATAGCAGGCTCTCCTGGAGGTATTTATGGAAAATACCATATGTCTGTGATGTTCCAAGGCTATCCTCAAGCCGCTTAACAACTCCAGAGATAGCAATAGACCGGTCGGAACATTTCGTGAGAGAAAGTTGCGGATATTGCTGAAAGGCGAACTTAAATATCTCACGCCCAGAATAGCTACCTAACGGACCAGACCGGGGAAATTGAGGCTCGTGCAATCTGTAACGCAGCGGACTAGATGATAAAGTTAGATAGCTCTTGATCGCATGCTAGTATAAAGTTTTAGAAATATTTTTTAAGAGAATGTACATGAATTGTTAAGGAAGATTTTGTAAGAGAAATAGGTAAAGAATGTGGGACTTACGGACTAAGTGCTCCGAGGGTTTCACAGCGGATCCTGCACCCACATTCCCAATAGGTTTGGGTATTCGTGTAATGAATTGTTCGACACGACAGGGCTCTTTCTTGGAACACCCATCCCCGCTTGTTGAGAACTCCTTTGTCCACGTCGCGGTCGAAATCGTCGATTGCTTCACAGAGGTAAAGCGTAGTGTCTCGCGAATTTGGGAGTCGCACGTATTGACGAGCTCGTCGGGATTGAAACAATCCACCATTGGAATCTTCAGCAGAGTCCGCAGCGATTGTGCAGTAGGCTGAGCTGTAGTACTGCTCCATCTTTCTCGACTCGGTATCCCAGTCCTCACTTTTGCAGGAACAATTTTCATGAGGCTGTACGATGCACATCGAGTCAATCCAGAGGTATCGTACGCCTAATTTCCGTGCAACAGTCACGGCGTCTCGGAAAGTCTTAGGCAGATCATTGAAGTTAATGCGCCTCCTTCGTTCCTCAATATTGCAGGCGTAGGTGCAGAACTTCGATTTCTCAGCCTTCGTTAGTTCACCCCAACAATGAGATAAAGCGATGTATCTTCCTTTCTCTCCATCATCTGTCTCGTGAAGTAGCAGCCTCTGATTTTTTTGATCGCCCACGTCTAGGACTCTTGTCGGGAGTAATCGTAGCTGAGTGTGATTTTCGTAGCATTTGCCACCCTCGTTACAGGCTCGAAGCCATTCGCGGAGGAGTGTGAAATGGGTCGAGTCTCCCGCTTCGGGCAAGACTGGGAATCCAATTTGGATATCCTGCGGAACTGCTCTTGCTCCTATTAATAGTTAGTTATCTTTTCTAACAATAATAAAAAAACTTGATAGTACTAACCAGGGACAGCGACTATTGTAAGACCAGGTTGAGAACGGTCCTCAACTTGAAGATCCAAACTTGATCCATCCCTACGGAATACCACAGAACCGTGGCTATTTGTAAATGGTCCAAAAAGTTGAAGAATCATTGCACAGAGCTGGCAAGACTGCGACGTGGTTCGCATTTCCGAGGCGTTGAAAGAAAGTTCAGAAGATCCTAAAGGGAAATGAATCCGCACACATCGATAGCACAGCGCGGGTGAAGTTTCATGTCGTAATAGCGCTTCTAATATATTATTAGCCTTCCTAAAGCTAAGATCTTCTCACGCAGTTGCCTACTCTGAATCTGATTGAGCCGCGTAAGAATCCGACTCGCAAACCTATACGGCGTCCGATGAAGCCGGGTAAAAAATTGACTGGCAAAGCGCTCATCGGGAATGGAAGTCTAAGATATCTTTAGTATTAGCATAGAACTTCTATAATAGATTTTAGTCCTTAAAGTAGATTACTTACCCACTAGACCACCAAGTCGTTCCTCGTCAGCGTCGTCCATACTCGCTATCTTTCAGACGGCGCTACTTGCCCGCTACACCACCAAATCGCTCCTTGTCAGCGTCGTCTATACTCGCGATCTTCTAGACGGCGCTACTTACGACCTACGCCACCAAATCGCTCCTCGTCAGCGTCGTCCATACTCGCGATCTTTCAGACGGCGCTAATTACCTGCTACACCACCAAATCGCTCCTTGTCAGCGTCGTCCGTACTCGTGATCTTCTAGACGGCGCTACTTACGACCTACGCCAGCAAATCGCTCCTCGTCAGCGTCGTCCATACTCGCGATCTTCTAGGCGGCGCTACTTACCCCCTACACCACCAAATCGCTCCTTGTCAGCGTCGTCTATACTCGCGATCTTCTAGGCGGCGCTACTTAGCTTCTATGCCACCAAATCACACCTCGTCAGCGTCGTCCATACTCGCGATCTTTCAGACGGCGCTACTTACCCGCTACACCACCAAATCGCTCCTCGTCAGCATTTCGTATACTTAATAATATTTCAAACTAGGAGTAATCAAATAAATACCATCGCAAATCCTTTAGTAGTTGTTACAAAATCCAGGCCACACGGACTAGTTAACCCTAAGGATAGAAGGTTCGCATGGGAAGAAGCGCCACAAGAGCCAGCAACACCAAGATGTGGCAGAGCCGCACTAGTCGAAATCCCGCACGGGACAGACGGAAACACGGGAACCGGGCACAGGCTTAATATATTCGCGTCAGCTCAGCTCTTGGCATGTACCACCTACCTGGGCTTTAAAGGATCAAGGCCCTCTTAAAGAGGATTTCACTGGCGCGATTCATGTTAACTTACAATGGTGATGGTGATGGGAAAGGGGAATGAGTGATAAGCTGCACCAGGCATCAGTGCAAGAGGACACGTAGCTGCCCATGGACACTTCCAGAAACCTTCGCCACACTAGGATCCATTCTGGTATAACGTGTTCCACCACTCACCGGCCCACCCAAGTCACCGGCCCGCCTCACCAACACCGCGACGCGTCGCCAGCAAAAACAACAATGGCGTCGACACAGAACCTCGAATCACTCCAGAAAGAAGGCAGACTGTCTCTTACACAGCATGCTATTCAAAATAAACAATTTTCGAGCGTTCGCAGAGCGGCGACCTCATACAACGATCCTCGAACGACCCTACGGCGTCGAATCCACGGGTCTTTCTCAATTACAAAATCAAACGCAAAGAAACGAAAGCTGCAACTATCTGAAGAACAAGCGCTAGTTCAGTGGGTCCTGCACTTAGACAGACGAGCATTTCCGCCACATTATTGACGTACGGCGAATGGCAGACACTCTACTCGCAGCACGTGGCGAGAATCCTCCACCCCAACCGGTCGGCAAGAACTGGGTATCCCGCTTTCTCAACGCCCAGCCTGAGCTCCAAACGAAATGGAATCGAAAGTTCCACCCACAGCGTGCCAAATGCGAAGGTCCCGGCACGATTGACGCGTGGTTCAAGCGCGTTCAGGAGGCGCGTCAGTTGTACGGCATTCTAGACGACGACGTATACAACTTTGACGAGACAGGATTCATGATGGGGATGGTTGCGACATCTAAGGTGGTTACAAGCTCCGACACAATCGGCCGAGCAATTGTTGTGCAACCAGGAAACCGGGAGTGGGCAACGGCGATCGAGGGCATTAATGCCTCTGGCTGGGCGATTCCGCCATTCATTATTCTTGCAGGAAAAGTCCATCAGTCAAACTGGTACCGAGAGCTGCCGGCCGATTGGGTGATTGCTGTAAGCGACAATGGCTGGACGACAGATCAGCTGGGTCTTGAATGGATCAAGCATTTCAATATGCACACGGAATCTCGCACCAAGGGAACCCACCGTCTGCTCATCCTCGACGGCCACAGCAGCCATGCAACACCCGAGTTTGACCAACACTGCACCGCAAACAGCATTGTCACGTTGTGTATGCCTGCGCACACCTCGCATCTTCTTCAACCGCTTGATGTGAGCTGCTTCTCCCCTCTAAAGCGCTCGTATGGCCAAGAGGTACAACAGCTTGTCCGCCAAGGAATCCATTATATCGACAAAGATGGACTTTCTAGCAACCTATTCTAAAGATCTGGCGGCCAACCTTTACAGAACAGAATATCAGAAGTGGATTTCAGGCTGCAGGTCTTATACCATATGATCCACAACGTGTCTTATCGTCGCTCACAGTTACCAAGACTCCCTCACCACCAGGCACATCCAGTGGTGAAGCCCCTCCATGGACATCAGAAACGCCACACACTCTCGCACAGCTAGGAAAACAGTCTAGGCTTGTACAAGAACTCCTTCGGCGCCCCTCGCAGAGCCCGACTAGTCGGGCAGTCAATCAACTCATCAAAGGGTGCCAGATGGCGATGCATTCGGCAGTTGTGCTTGCGAAGGAAAATTCGGAGCTTCGTGCGGTAAACCAACGCCGAAAGCACAAGGAGCAATTTCGCCGAAGGTATATTGCACAGGGAGGTGCTTTGCAGGCCCAGCAAGGCCAATTTCTACTTGAGGGGACTGTATCTAGGGGGCAGGAGGTAGATCGAAGCAAAGCTGCTAACGCGAGACGACGAGCATTGCCGACGTGCAGTAGCTGCCATGTTCAAGGCCATACTAGGCGACGGTGCACTAGTGCTCAGAGAAGTAGCTAGGTTTATTTTTTTTTTTTTTTGTTAAATTCATTCTGTTGTTGTGGAGCAATTGTACAAAGACGTGCTGTGGTGTTGGTGAGGGCGGGCTGGTGACTGGGGTGGGCCGGTGAGTGGTGGAACACGTTATGTCCGCTTTTGTGGCTAATCGTAGCCAATGGTTGCTTTCTCAATAAGCCTGCTTATTCATCGCAATCACTCGTGCCTCCGGACTGCCCGTATACTGTGGTCGGCGCCATATCTTTCGTAAATGCCGCGCCAAGTGGGGCGAGAAGCTATGCCTTTTCTAGGCAAAATACGACGTGTTTCTCGCATCTTCTGGCATTATGTTATCTTGTTTTATTAACGCACTTATGGGCTCCCCTACTGCCTCCTGCCATCACGACTCTCATGGTGTTGTTACTTAACACGGCCTCGCCGGCCACGCCAGCCACGCCTCCGCCAGCCACGCCTCCGCCAGCCACGCCTCCGCTAGCCACGCCTCCCACTCCCTCTACTCCCTCCACGCCCGGCACGTCCTCTGAGGAGCCAAAGCGACACAAGAACCATGACCTTACGCGTGATGAGCGCTTACAGTGCCTCACGCTACGCTCCGTCAACTGGGAGTATAAGCAGATTACTGATAAGCTTGGCTGTACGGTCCGCCAAGTATAGTATGCGTGTAATGCCGGTTATCCAACGCCACGCAAGAAGACTGGCCGACGCCTTAAGCTAACTTAAGAGCAAGCTAATGAGCTTGAGGTGTTTGTGTGTAGCTCGCGTACCAACCGCCTACTCGACTACTTTACGCTTGCGAACGGTCCCTTTCGTCACTAGGGAGTTAGTAAAGGGTATATTCGACGTACGCTTGAAGCGCGTGGCTTTAAGCGCTACGTAGCTCGAGCTAAACCACCACTTAGTGCGAAGAATAAGAGAGATAGGCTCTAATTCGCTTAAGAGCACGTAGGCTGGACTATCGAGCAATGGTGTACAATTCTCTGGACGGATGAGACGTGGGTAACCGGTTAGCGGCATCGAAAACAATGGGTTACCCGAAGGAAGGGAGAGGAGCTTAACGAGACTTGCGTTATTTATAAGGAACCTAAGCTAAAAAGCTGGATGTTCTAGGGCAGCTTTAATGGCTGCCAAAAGGGTCCCTGTCTATTTTGGGAAAAGAAATGGGGTAAGATTAATAACGTTACCTACCGAAGGTATATTGTCCCTCTTATTCACTAGCGGATTCTTGAGAGCCCGGACCTGCTTCTTATGCAGGATAGCGCTCCTAGCCATACGGCCGCTGCTACTCAAGCCGACCTCTAGGCACGCGGAATCAGGGTGATAAAATGGCCGGCTTTCTCACCAGATTTGAACCCAATCGAGACTGTATGGAACTGGATGAAGGACTGGATTGATAGCCGGTACGGCACAAGTTATAAATGGACGCAAAAGGAGCTAAGAAAGGCGGTATAAGAGGCGTGGAACGCAGTCTTAGAAGAGCGGCTTTGGGAGCTTCTTAATACTATGAGGCAGCGTTGTTAGGACGTTATTGACGCAGATGGCGGATATACTAAGTGGTAGATAGCCAAGCAAATAGGGGTAGAGAATCAACTGTTTTTTACGTACAAAACCGTGTATGATCTCCAAGCCCCGTTGGCTCGAGCGTCAACGAAAGATATGGCGCCGACCATAGTACGAGTAGCCGACACCCTAACGCACGGGACACGGCCGTACGTACGTGTCTCTCCCCCGTAGCGCCTGCACCGCCCTCTACTACAGGGATAATCCCCTCAACGTGGCTGTGGGGAGGCGACTAAGTGCCTGAAGTACGGAGGTTCCTACCAAAAGTATTACTCATGCCCGTGATCAGCCAGGCGCCGGCTGGTGTTTCATAACCTTACTGCCCGCACACCGCCTTTACTCACCGCCTCTCATGAAGACACGTATATTCCTCCACCGTTCGCTGCACACACTTGCTGCTAGCTACCCAGCCAGCCTACCTACCTACTATGCCCTACCTTGACCTTGCAACGCGCGCGCAAGCGGTCACTCTTAAGCATAATCGTTTTCCCAACAAGATTGTTAAGCAGTAGACTGGTGTTCCTGCCCAACCCGCGAACCGGCTGTACAGAGGTGCCAAAGCCAACGGCTGGCAGCCTGATGAAGCGCCTCTTCTCGACGAATACCTTGCCAATAAGCCTAAATCCGGCCGCCCTTCCAAGCGGACAAACTCGGTCAAGAAGAAGGTGGTGGAGGCCGTTAAGAAAAACCGGAATGGTAGAGAAAAGGCTTGCCAAATCATCGCTGATGAGGTAGGAAATATCTCTATGACCGTATGGCGCATCCTTAAGGGACTCTACATAAGTAAGACGAAGTTTACACGGAAACCGGGCCTTAGCATACAGGCTAAGATAGCTCGGCTTGCCTTCGCTCGTGCGCACCAACATTGGACATTGGAGGACTGGAAGAATGTTATGTGGTCGGACGAAACAAGCGTCGTTCTCGGCCACCGACGTGGCAAGCACCGTGTGTGGCGTACTGCAGATGAACGCTCCCTTCCTAGCTGCGTTCGCCCTCGGTGGAAGTCGGCCTCAGAGTTTATATTCTGGGGTTGCTTCTCTTACGATAAGAAGGGCCCATGTCACGTATAGAAGCGTGAGACGGCTAAAGCGAAGAGAGAGGCACAGAAGATCTTAGCTAAGATCAACGCACGGCTCGAGCCGGAGGCACGGCGGAGGTGGGAGTTGGAAACAGCTATGAATAGGCTGGGCCTCCGTAACCGTCCTGGGCGTAAGCCGCAGTGGAAGTTTACGCAGAAAACCGGTGCCCTCGTCCGTAACGAGAAGAATAATGGCGGCATCGATTGGTGGCGTTATCACCAAGTGATTCTTATTCCAAAGCTACTCCCATTTGCTAAGAAGTACATAAAGGACCGTCCCAATACGGTCGTATAGAAAGACCTCGCACCTGCTCATGCGCACGAACATCAGAAGCAAGTATACTCTATATATATAAGGTACAGCGTCTCTTCTAGCCGGGCAATTCACCACACTTAAACATAATTGAGCCGTGCTGGCAGTAGATGAAGTAGAGAACTACGAAGAAGGGAGCGCCTCAGAATACGAAGACGGCAGAGGCACTCTGGCTAAAGGCGTGGGAGGAACTACCCCAGGAGCGTATTCAACGCTGGATTGAGCGCATTATAAGACATATTCAAGAGGTGATCAGGCTGGAGGGCGGTAACGAGTATGAGGAGGGAGTTACTGATACATACGTGCGTAGAAGACGCAGAAGAGGGCATCCTGGAGTGAAGAAAGACGATATAAACATATACGAGCTACTACAAGTGTAGAGAAAACACTATGAATTCGACTGTCCAAGATTCTGCCGGCAGAATATGCATGCGGGTGGTGGGCAACGGGGTGGAACAGACCAGGTCCGGGGCGCAAACAAGACCTCTGAGAAGAACCTCAGTAACCTACTATAATATCAGGCATAAGTACTGTTAGCGCGGCCTCGACGCACATCCCCGTGCGCAGAAGAGCTGAATATCTGATTGGCTGTTAATTGCCCAGCACAGCCGCTTGTTAGGCGCTGCGTCAGGTCCGCCGCTCCCGTTTCTTAAAACGCCTTGCTGATTCTCCGTCCCTCCGCACAGCCCACCGGTCGAGGCAGCCTTGGATTGTGTAATTCAGCTAGAAGATCAGACACAAATGGCGCCTATAAACTCGGTGGTCGTGTGCCCACGTTCGGACCAATCGGACAAATACAAATCTTCTTTTAATAACGAAACCATTATATCTCTTATTGCCGTTCTCCTCATGGTCATCATTCCCTGCGTCGGCTATATCTTTCGCACACGAGTCAGGGCATGGCTCCGGTTCATAAGTCGGTGCAGTCGGCGATGTAAGCGGCGAGGTATATGGACTTACCCCCAGTATTACGCTTTTATAAATAATTATCATTATCCTCAGCTGCAAACCCGGAAACAATCCCTTTGCCGAACATATCCAGCAACTACACGATCATACTCCCGTCCTACGCGCACGAATCGCCGTTCGATACCTCCAGAATAGCCACGTCGGATTGGAGAGAAATCGCGCTGCTAAATGCCGGTGGGCGGCAAACGCAAGCAATCGGGATTTAATTACTAGCGCAAAGCCCTCAAGGCTCTCCATAGGCCATATACAAGGCCTTCTCAAGGTTTACTTTCCGGCTAGCGTTCAGTTAGTCTCTCTCTGCGAGGTGTAAGTTTTGCTGCATGTAGAGCGAGTGCAGCGAGGAGTTTCGGTTTTTAAACACGGTGTGCCGGGGCTCTATCTAGTTCTAAATTGGAGAAATGCTTTCTTGGGGCCATTGTACGTAACGGTGTAATCGACCTTATTAAAACGATTGAAACCCAAAAATTTCAATCTTAGGGCTTGACAAACAAGACGAAAGTCTCGGAATTTTAATAAATCACTAAGTCTAGAGTTGAAGAGACTGAATCGCACAGAGAGGAAAAAAGAGGACGATGGAAGGAAGGAATCTCAAGGAGCTGAATGAAATGCAGAAACTTTTAAGTAGAAATTTATTCGAAATCTTGTTCTCTGTGTAAAGACGGAGAATCTAAATGTAAATGTTGCAATCTGGATAGTAGTAGTGGCCTGTCTTCCATTGATGTACCTACATGTCTCCCAACCCTAAAGATCGCTTATAACATGCTCTACATCGCGGATGAATGTTGTGTTTCTGGCGTCCGAATTTGCTGGACGAGGTATCTCCGCAAAAATCACACTTGTGACTGTTTGGAATCTGGGTGTTACGACGGACCCGACCGTGTTGGGTTTCAGCCGGCGCGTAAGACCATTCGGCCAACCTCCCGTCGACTCCCAGTCGACAAAAGGTTCAGCAATGATCAGCCTGGTGGCTGATCGTGCCCCAACAACTCTATATACAGGTAGGTCCGTAACACTGGGCAGACATGATTCGGCCACTTTGCCAATCGCGAGCACCAGGATAAATTGTTAGTAAAACTATGACTGTTAAGTAGCGGTATAGTGGCGGCAAGAGAGGGCAAGAGGGTGTGAGCATTGTGAGGAAAGGGAGGGCGGGCCACGCTTTAATTAATAGTTGTAGAGAGCGAGGGTGCCAGATGGCGCTCTTCGCTCTCTCAGGCGAAGGTTCGGATCAAATTCCGCCTTGGCGGCGCTTCCACCAAGTAGAGCGGATGCCAGTCGATCCGAGCCAATGGATTTGCACGCGGGAAGTCCAGGCGGCTAACGCCGATGGCTTGCGAAACTCTTGTCCCAGGCGAGCGAATGGGGCCACCAGAGAAAGGCGTCACAAAGTCCGGCGGGTGCAAAGAGCCATCAATGAGCGGAGCAGCAAATCATGCCCTAAGACCTATGCTTTATGGTAAACAGCCCTCGTTTCCACTCCCTCTGCTCTGATTGGTCATCATCTATCCTTGACGCGGGCGGTCGGAGGAATACCAATATTCTGCCGCTGACGAAGTTCTTCGCTCAGCTTCACGCGGCCGCCTGCTTATCGGCCTCGTCCCACTGTGCCTGCGCCTGCTGCCACACCCGCGCCCATGCCGCCTTAATCATCGTCGTCGCCTTGATCACCCTGCCTGCCGTACCTCGAAATACTGCGACCCGTGCCGGCTTTGTAAAATACCGCTGACAACGGACCGGCTTCGCTGCCTTTCGAAATCGCCTCTCCACCCTGTTGGCTTTGCTCTTACCCGACCCTCCTCCATTCCGGCTACCGCCTGCTGACCACCGATTCTCGACCCGCCAGTGCTTTTTGATCATCTTCTTGTCCCAGCAAATATATGTACACCTGCCCCACCTCTAAGCGACACGATAACCTGTTCTTATGCAGCGGTAACTCCGGGATCGGCCTGTCGACGCCTGTGGGCACCTCGAATTCGCCGGGGAATTTGATCAGTCCGGGGACCACCCTGACCTCCTCCGCAATCGATTCTGCGTCCTTTCCGGGCATACCGTGATGCCTGCCCTGCAAATGTCCTACCACCTGGTCCGGCCATACGGCGTGCCGGCATTCCTTGCATATCACGACCCGATACTCACCTGAATGATAAAAAATGCTTGCTCGCCATTCTGCTGACTACTTTCCTCGACCGTCAAAGTTCTCGGAATCGTGAAAGCGGCTTGAACGGGTGCTCGAATATTTCTCCCCTTTTCAATTCCGGCACGGTATCGCGCACCCCTGCCCGCGTCCGAATAAACTTAACCCTACCCGCTCTACCCTTGCTGCTCGCACCCCATCAACCTTACCCTAACTGACCTTCGCCCTCGAATTCTTCATGAACGGACGGGCGCATCGGCTTAAATCCTACTATGTTTGGACGGCAACGATGCACTCTATAATATATCTTAATTTAATACCAATCAAGTCACTTTTCTTGAGTCCACCGTACTCAGTCCATCGTACCGTAACCTTAAGTCACCCGGCGAAAATTTGTGTAAGCGCTCAGTCCACCATTAGAACGGTGGACTCGCGCATATATCTTAGGGTTCGTCTCTGGCCAGCGCATCCACGAGGAATTCACATAGCCAATGCGACCGCACGTAGAATGAATTCTCGGTGTAGTAGACCTCTCGCGCCTCTTCCGCGATCTGGCGCCCTGCCGCGTCGCTGCCAACGAAGTGCTCCTGCCTTAAAATAACGCCCTTTGCGATTTCAGGGTTGAGGTCGTCTTCGTCCGATTCATCGACAATCACATGGCCGCTGTCCTTAACCAGATAGCGCCAATACACGTCCTCACGCGAATCGCGGTCCAGCGCCACGAATTCGGCCGGCGTCAAGCGACCGAGCATCCGCCACACCTTGGTCTTGTCTTCCATCGTCGAGTAGAGAATGGGTAGGAGTTGAGGTTCAGTCGAAGGTGTTGGTTAGGATGATGATGATGATGATTTGAGGATGGTGAGGATGAGGAGCCGCCGGCGAGAAACCCCAGTGGTCGGAAGAATGGTTCACCCGCGTTACCTAATAAGCCAGACCTCTAATTGGCCAAGCAAGGCTAGAGGTAGTAAAGGCTCACTACTCCAGCACTCTCCAGCCTAAACGGGTCATTCTTAGCGTAGATAGGACCTTCGTGGTCAACTTGTCCTTTAAATCTAGCACCTACTTTATCTACCTTAAACGCTTTATACCACCTCCCCTGTCTAAGTACAGCTGCTATCCTCTAAGAAGGTTCTTAGTAACATTATTTATATAACGTGTTTCACCACTCACCCGGCCACACCAGTCATCCGGCCACCCCACCAACACCAAAACGCGCCCTCGTGAAAATCAGCAATGACATCAACACAGAACCAAGAATCACACCAGAAAGAGGGCAGACTACTTCTTGCTAAGCAGGCTGTTCAAAACAATCGAATTTCGAGCATTCGCAAGGCTGCAACATCGTACGATATACCTCGAACTACTCTCCAAGATCATCTCAATGGAACAGCCCCACGAAGCGTGTCTAATTCGCAAAAACGAAAGCTGCAGCCGTCCGAAGAGAAGGCTTTAGTTGAGTGGATTCTAAGCCTTGATCGGCGAGGATTCCCTCCCCAGGTCATTGATGTACGAAGGATGGCAGACTGTTTACTCGCAGCGCGCGGCCATAATCCTCCACCTCAACCAGTCGGCAAGAACTGGATATCTCGGTTTATCAACAACCAGCCCGAGCTTAAAATGAAATGGAATCGAAAGTTCCATTTACAACGCGCCAAATGCGAGGATCCAGACACGATTAACGCGTGGTTTACGCGTGTTCAAGAGACGCGTCAGTCGTACGGCATTCTCGACGACGACTTCTACAATTTTGACGAGACAGGATTTATGATGGGTGTAATTGCGACATCTAAGGTCGTCACAAGCTCTGATACGACCGGTCGAGCAACTGCTGTGCAACCAGGGAACCGTGAGTGGACAACGGCAATCGAGGGCATCAACGCGTCCGGCTGGGCGATTCCGCCGTTCATCATCCTAGCAGGGAAGGTGCACCAGTCAAACTGGTATCGAGAACTGCCGGCTGACTGGGTAATTGCTGTAAGCAGTAATGGCTGGACGACAGACCAGCTCGGATTTGAATGGATCAAGCACTTCAATACGCACACAGAGTCTTGTACGAAGGGAGCCTACCGTCTCCTTATCCTCGATGGCCACAGCAGCCACGCAACGCCCGAATTTGACCAATACTGTATGGCAAATAATATCGTCACGCTCTGTATGCCTGCGCATACATCGCATCTTCTCCAGCCGCTTGATGTAAGCTGCTTCTCCCCCCTCAAGCGCTCGTACGGTCAGGAGGTTCAGGAAAGCGTCCGCCAAGGAATCCACCATATTGACAAAGACGACTTTCTCGCAATATACTCGAAGGTGCGCCCATCAGTCTTTACGGGCCAAAATATCAGAAGTGGATTTCAAGCCACGGGGCTTATACCGTATAACCCACAACGCGTCTTATCGTCGCTTACCGTTACCAAAACACCCTCTCCACCAGCTACGGCGAACGGACAAGCACCTCAATGGACGTCAGAAACACCTCATACTTTGGCTCAGCTAGAGAAGCAGGCTCGGCTCATACGGGATCTCATCCAGCGCCAATCTCAGAGCCCGACGAGCCAAGCATTTAGTCAACTTGTGAAGGGATGTCAGATGGCGATGAATTCAGCTGTGATACTTGCAAAGGAGAATTCGGAGCTTCGTACAGCTAATCAACGGCGAAAACAAAAGCAGCAATACCGCCGAAGGTATATTGCACAGGGAGGTGCTCTGCAGGCTCAGCAGGGGCAGTTCTTGGTTCACGGGATAGAAAATGAGGAGGAAGAGGCTGATCAACAGGAGGCGACGGCTGTACGACAACGTGCGCCGCCGACGTGCAGCAATTGCCATTTACAAGGTCACACAATCCGCCGATGTCCTAGTAATCAAGGAGTAGTTAGATAGAAATTTCGATTGAATTCAAGGCGTTGTGGTGGAATAATTGTACAAAGAAGCGTTTTGGTGTTGGTGGGGTGGCCGGATGACTGGTGTGGCCGGGTGAGTGGTGAAACACGTTACCCGCAATAGCCCTGGTTCCACTGGTGTTCCATGTATCCTTAGCAATTCAGACTATATAGCGTATCACACGAGCGAGAGAGACACGGACACGTTGTAATGCGTCAATCATCAGTAGACCACCATGTCATCAATCCCAGCTGATCAGAAGCGAAAGCTCTCTAAGCGCAGGCGGCCGCCGAAGCGCGAGGTGTCGTATGTTAGAAGCTCGCGTAGGCAGGAAGTACATATGCGGAGATCCCGAGGAGAGGTACAGGCATGGGTATAGCCTAGGTGTTGCGCCGGCGAGCGCTATAGACGATATGCAAGGTAAAAGCGCGAGGCGGAGAGAACATGCGAAAGCGCACTTAAACTAGGACAAAGGCGCATTATAACCCCGTTCATAAGACCTTGCAACCATTATATATATGCGACGAGAAGACTTTAAGACCTACTGTTCCACGCCACGGGCCACCACCCCTGTTTGGTGCACCAACACCACGTATTTGGTGCACCAAATCGGTGACTTCATCCACCAAGGGGGCCTGGTGGGTAAATGACGTGATGTTGGTGCACCAAATGCGCGGTTTCAGGGGTGGGGGGTGGTGTTGACTCGTGCGCGCAGGGGTGTAACGAAGAGTTTTCAACTCTCAACGCCGCTTACCCAACAACATGACGCAAGACTCGCTTGCAAGGCCCACATGGGCAAGAAAACGCCGCGGTTACTGCCAAAGATGTTTTTGCAATAATCTAATAGGCGTTGCTTAACTACAACACCATTGGGATCGACGCTGGGAACCGGTGATGGCAAACGATGAGATACGGCGACCAGCCGGTGATCGCATCGATACAAGTAGGTAAATATTATATCAAAGCATTATCCATATCATCGATTTTCTCAGGTATTTCAATGGATCTTATAGCCTCCGCGATACTGGCCGTACCTGGGAGTATCATCTTGCACCCGTGGGTGTCATCTTATACCCCTCGTTTCTCACCATGCCGTTTGACGATGAAGGACCCCCAGCGGCCTCTTATACGCCTCATGCACGTCTATCGTCAATATCTTCTTCTGTTTTGGGACATCAAGAAACGTCACATGATGTTGCAAGCGCTCATCTAGAGGAGTCAGCTACGTCGGTAGCTCCTCTATTGGCCCGGCCTCGCAACGAGGGTCGGTCTCTAGAGTCGTTTAATGACGCCAGCCGTCTCGCCTTCAACGCGTATTTGGCGCGCGGCGTCGACGCCGTGCGTCATTTCAACGAAGAGGAATACGACGATTACGTGGGTTGGTGTTCAGGCCGCTCTGCGAGGGGTGAAGCGCAGCGGTCTCATATGAGGCTCATCCAGCGTAACTACGTATATTATCGCGCCGAAACCAACAATAGGCTAGGCCTGTATAGGCGTCCTATTAAGAGCTTCTCCTTTAGGGAGGTTCTGAAGAAGCATGAGGTGTTTGATGCAATCACACAAGCGCATTGCGACACTGGCCATGGAGGTAAGTTTTCACACACCCCCCGGGGAACCCGGAGATGTTCTGGGGATATACACTAAAGATTGCGGGTATATCTCGCGGGAATCTAACCTTTCTCTTGCTAATCTCACCAGGGATTGAAATGACGTGGAAGGACGTTCAAGCGCGTTATTGGGGGGTCACTCGCAATGATGTGAAAGAGGCTCAAAGTATGCCGTAATTACGTGCGCAGGCGTCATCAAAACGTTGCAAGAGCACCTCTGCGTCCAATCGTCGTTCATGACGTATTTGAGAAGTTGCAGATTGACCTTATTGACTACTCCAATCGTCCCGATCCCATAACCGGTGATAGGTATGTTCTGCACATGAGAGACTACTTTACGGACTACACAATGCTTGTTCCACTTCCTACGAAGTCCGCCATGTGCGTTGCGGCCGGTGTATTACGTTGGCTCATTGCATTTGGCCCAATGCGGTCGGTGCAGAATGATCGAGGTGAGTTTCAGGCGGAGAATCCTCCGGAGAGCCCCATACATTTTTGGGATAAATTCGAAATCCACACCTCAGAGGGTCAAATTCACCAAATCCACACACCCGCTCTGAATCCACACCTCCGACGTACCACCGTATTAGTGCGATGGCACAGACAAGACGCTTTTCCCTTATCGTATTCTCGCTTATTTAGCGCCCGTCACACAGACGGGGGGTTTCTACACCTAATTCGTAGCAATGTAACTCTATGCTATAAGTCAGCCACCCTAGTTTCCGCCCACCTGTACAATCAGCATCACAAGTCAATCCGGTTTGCAAACTGCAACATAACTTCGTCAATTTTAATGCTAAGAACACCAGAAAACTTGCATATAATGTATTTTTAAGCGCTTTCTTCGTCTGCACTCAAATCGCGCTCTACATACCGTCTTGTTGGTCGCCGATTGCGTGCCGACTGTCGAGTCGGTGCCGGCTCTTCCGACTCGGACCCACTCTCCGCCTCCACAACAATGACCTCCTTCTTCACATTTCTCGTCTTCCGAACACGCTGGGAGGGTTCCTGATTAGACTGTGAAAGGATCTGCGCAAGGTTTGATGGAACATGAGCCCAATCGTTGGCTGATCAATGCCTTAATGCCTGATTTAGTTAAGCTTACCTCGGCTATAGTGTAAATATCTATAGCCAGCGCCACTCATTAGTAGAAGAACAACCAGATTTTCCATCATCAGTTTCGCGGACTGGTTCCCATTTTGAGGCTCGCAGGACCATGCACCATCATTATCACCATCTGTCTACCTGCTCATTCGTCCCACTTGACCCAACCACTTGACGTCGGCTTCTTTAGCGCGTTAAAAAGGGCATATGGCAAGGAAATCGGGTTGTTTGTCCGGGCGCATATCAACCATATCACCAAGGTCGAGTTCTTATTGGCATTTCGCGCAGCATATAATGCTACAATGACCAAAGAAAATATTTCCGGTGGTTTTCGGGGTGCTGGACTTATTCCATTTGATGCGCAAGCCGTTATTTCCAAGCTAGATGTCAAGTTACGGACGCCAACACCTACAGGCACCCCTAACGCCAGCGCCGACCTTTGGGTCTCCCAGACGCCACACAACCCGACTGAGGCCATTTCGCAGTCCGAGCTGGCTACATCTCGGATTAATGGTCACCAAGGAAGCTCCCCGACGCCTATTTTTTCCGCTGTCAAGCAAATTGCAAAGGGTTTGGAGGGGACGGCCCATACGGTAACCCTTTTGACCGAGGAGAACCGCGCGCTTCGAAAGGCAAATGAGGCACTTAGCAAGCGCCGGAGGGCTAAAAGAACACGTATCCGTAAAGGAGGTGCGTTAACTACGGAAGATGCACGAGATATTTTAGCTCAAAGGAATGCTGAGGAACAGGTAGCGCGCGATAGGCGCGAAAATCGGGATAGCGGTAGAGAGAGGCCGGCGACTATACGGCGATGCGGTACCTGCGGCGAGCCCGGTCATAATGCACGAACGTGCTAGGTCGAAGAAGTAATATCTGATGTCTATAGTTCCGACTAATTTTAATTAACTAATTTCAGCGACGTTGGTTGCGCAATTTGGGTGAAGAGTGGTAGCGCCAATGAAAAGTGCGCGGGTCACTGATATGCGCGGCTCGCTGATAAACCACGTTACGTAAAATAGAAGACGGGGTTAACGTAATCAACAAGCGAGTCGCACACACAAGCGAGTCGCACACCTCCCACCTCCATCTCAACTTTGTGGCTCGACTAACACCACAACAACTCATACAATTCAAATAAAACGTGGTATATAAATTCATTGAGACCTATGGCATGACCTCGTTTTATGATCAGAGGCATAGCACTTCATACAGGAAGGCAGAACACTACTTCTCAGCTGAGTGACGACCGTTGAAGTAGGAAGGTTTGGGGCTACTTCTGGCTGCTGTATGAGCTCCTGGGCCTCTGCCACTGTAAGAGTGGTTTCTTTTGATATCTGAGACCGCTTTGCAGCCTTTCTCCTTTTCTGTCTCTCATTTGCAGCCCTTAATTTCTCATTTTCGCTTGCCAGAAGCACAACACTGTGCATGGCCATCTGACAGCCTTTGACCAGCCGGTTCAACGCAGCATCTGTTGGAGTTGGAGGACTCTGGGTGCGACGCTTAAGGTAGCCCTTAATTACCTCAACCTGCTGTTCCAATTGCGCAACATTGTGAGGTGTTTCTGGATGCCAGGGGGCCTGCATTGGCTCTGGAGGTGGTGTATTATGTATACGGATTTGCAACTTCGAGAGTACCCGATCTGGACCAAATGGAATCAGGCCTGCTGCTGCAAACCCACTCAAAATGTTGCCTTTTGAAAGCGCTTCGGCCCGTGCCTGCTTGAATATTGGTAGGAATTCAGCCTTGTCGATATGGTTGATACCAAGTCGGATCTGATCTGCAACCAGGCGCCCATATGATCGCTTTAAAGTCGAAAAACAGCCCACATCAAGGGGTTGTAAGAGGTGAGAGGAGTGAGCTGGCATACAGAGCGTGATAATTGACCGTTCTGAGCAGAATTTGTCGAATTTTGGTGTCGCATGGCTTCCATGGCCATCCAGAATAAGGAGTCGATATGTGCCAATAGTCCTTGGAGCCGTATATTTATCAAAGACGTCCTGAAGCCACTTCAAACCAAGCTCATTATTGGTCCATCCATTCTCAGAGAGCGCAATTACCCACTCAGGTGGGAGGTCAGTTGTTCTATACCAGGTCGACAGGTGCACCTTGCCCTTAAGGATCACCATAGGAGGCAAACACCAACCGAATGCATTGATTGTCTCAATGGCAGTAGCCCACTCACGATCGCCTGGCTGTATTTGACGAGGCCTGCCACGTCGGTCTGAGGAAGTGACAACACGTGAAGTGCTTGCAATTCCCATTGCAAAGCCTGTCTCGTCGAAGTTGTATGAGTCCTCATCTGCAATCCCATATTTTCGCTTTGTATTGCCAACAAGGTTAAACCAGCTCTGTATAATTGCCGGATCTTCGCATCGAGCCCTCTGGTAGTCGTATTTGCGCGTATACATCGATTTAATCTCGTCGTGATTGTTTACAAAGTTGTGAGGCCAGTTGATGCCGATATAGGCGGAATCGCCCACGCGCTCCTTGAGCAATAATAAGGCTGCCTCACGCACTGCATCGATTCTAAGTGGGTAGCCACGTGCGTCCATATCTAGAATCCATTCTACAAGTGTTTGTTCCTCCGTCTGAGTGAGTTTGCGATTGTGTGCGCGTAAATTGATGCGTGCGACGCGTCCGTGTATGCGATCGTCGAGGGTCTTATGAGGTACATTATAGATCTTTGCAGCTTTGCGAATGCTCGAAATTTGGCCCTTTTCATAGGCCTGACGTGCGAGACGTACTTTGGCCTCTTTCTGGGCCTTTGCAGACCTTATTTGCGGAGGCATAAGGAGTTGAAGTTGAGATGGGGGTGGGAGGTGTGCGACTCGCTTGTGTGTGCGACTCGCTTGTTGATTACGTTACCGTTGCTTCACGACCTGCACTGATATCGAATCAAAGTGGCTGCTCAATTCCCGAAGTTCCTAAAGCTAAGGAGAGGGGAAAAAAAAAAGAAAAGAGAAAGAATAAACGATTGGAATGAGAGACCTTTATACCCATAAAACTCCGCACTAAGGACCCGGCTATCTGCTAGGTTGTCGGGAAGGTCAGGGACTGCATGTCAGATCCTGACAAGTTGGGCGGGGTCAAGTCGCACTATGACTCCTAATCGTCTTCCAGGATATCATAACCTTGTGCCTCCCAGAACCTCCGCAGCTCCTCCTGCCCGAGAGGCCTCGTTCTCGCTTCCTCCAGCCATTCCTTCTCGGCAAACCACGACCCGTGAGGATCCGAGCGTAGCCGCTCGTTTTCCAGATGCTGATGGTAAAGCCTGTCCAGTTCCTCGTCCGACAACGTTGCATCAGACGCTGACGTCTGAGAGTTGTTCATGTCAAAAGCGACGTCAGCGGCGTCATCGGGCAATGAGGCGCGGTCGGGGGTCTGCGAGCGCGGGCTGCTCTGTGGGGAAGCGTTTTGGCGCGACGATCGACGCTTCCGAGGCCTTTTAGAGTTGAGCGGGCACTGGTAGTCTTCGGACTCAGCCACGGCGTCTTGGTGGCTACGCTTTTTCGGACTAACGCTCCTAGAACGTTGGCCTTGGCGAGTGAGGAGTGCGCACTGTTCATGCGGCAAGGTTACCGGCTGGTCACCGCGGGATACCATGAGCAGCTTCCTATGTACTTGCTGCAGCAAGAAGGTCTCGAGCATGGGGAACAGAGCCCAGGCGAAACGGGCAAAGATGAATTCGGGAGAAACGCCTAGCGGCAGCTGTAGTGGGACGTTATGGTAGAGGCGGCGTAGCTCCAGTGCCAGCGGATCAAGGAGGTGGACGGCAAAGGGGCACCATGGCTCGTCGGACGGCAGAGGCTTGGGAACGAAGGCAAACTTGGCCTGGTCGAAGGCGGCGTGGAGATCGGCGCGCAATAGCAGCGCGTTGCGCGACTCTCGGGCGGCGTCGACACGCCGGTACTGGGCGGCGTAGAGTCCCATGGTATTGGCAAGGAACCAGGCATCCTCCTTCTGTGGTATGAGGTGCGCGACCTGACAGCCCTCCTCGCACGCGCTCATACGGCATGAGCCGTCGCGCAGCGCCAGCGCCGCCGACAAGCTCGACAGGGCGCGACCGGTCTGCTGCCGTGCCGGCTGAAGTATAGATGCGGCGACCGTCCAAGATGGGGGGAGGTTGTTGTGGGGAAAAGTCCACTCGCGGAAGGTGGGCACGACGGGATACTCTGGCGAGTCTGGGACGTGGAAGTAGTAGCTTTGGGCGTCGAGGAGGTCGTCCGGGCGTGCATCAACGCGGGAGCCGTGGGCGTCGGTCAGGAAGCCGTCCCAGCGATTGCCGGCAACGATGGCGCAAGCAATGCGAGCAGTCTCGTGGTGGAGGCCTCCGGTGGGCCCGTCGACAGCGGGCAGGCTGAGCAGGACGTTGTGCGCATCTGCGTAGCCGGGGTGGCGGAACACGACCGGCCGGGCGGTGGGCGACGCAGCGTCGGCATCATAATGGGTTGGAGGTGCATGCGGGCGGCGAGCGGTGATGGGAGCCGTCATGGCGCGACATGGCGGTGTGGTGCGGTGCTGGTGGCGATAGTGAATGAAGGTGGTGATGGTAATGGCACCAGCGGTTGGTCGGCGGGACGACGGCGAACAAGCGACTCGCTGACAAGTGCGTGCTTGGCACCCCGCCACGCCATTCCTTCCCGTTTTATCCAACGGTGGGCGTGGGTGTCAAGCGGAACGGAGCAAAAGGGCGCGCTACTGCTCCGTAAGGGTTTCCCTATGACAGGCCGACCGTGTCTTGCAGAAGGGATAACGGACCAGATCCCGCTCCGGGCGACCTGCTCCACCCTCTTTACTAACCAAGCTTGTGTCCCCCCTTGTCCTAAGCTGGCCTATATTTTCTCAAAATGCCTCCCCTCGTCGCCGGCCTGTCATCGTCGTAGGTTGCGCGCTCCACGCCTATTAAGACCTCCAATGAGTCGCCTAGACGCCCGCTTAACAGGTTCGCTGAGGGCCGTCGAAGCTGGCCTGTGTTTCCCTTCCCCAGAGCTTGCCCGTGTTTCCATCTCGTCGAGCCGACCGGTCGCATCTTGCCAGGTTGCAAGCACCACGCCTATCAAGACCCTCCGCTGAGTCTCCTGTGTGCGCACCGGATCGGCTCTCTCGGAAAAGCCTTAACGAGTTCTCGAGGTTGAGCCTTAACAAGGTCTTTGCGGTCGGACGCCCCAAGGCCTTAACAGGTTTCGCACCGAGGGTCTGCAACACGTCAGCCTTAACAAATTCTCAGAAAAGAGGTTCCCCTACGCCCTCGCCGCATTCTCAGCGATCTTAGAGCCGGTGCAAGCCCAAGGGTATCCTGTCGTACGCCTAGGGCGCGTCCACATCGGCTGGCTGGATAGGGCCAGCGTCGGGCCTGGTTGCGAGCCAGGTAGTCGTACATCGGGCGGTATTCGTATCCTGTTTTCTCTCGATGGTTGTCCCTTGATGGGCTTCCCTGGATAGATGGTCGCGTTGCCCGAGCGTTAGCAGTAGACAATGTGGTTATAGTTGCGGTCGGCGCGTCGAAGAAAAAAATTTTCATCGCGTGGCGTGTGACAGGCTCTCACCACCACCTCTGCAGCTCAGCTGCCCATCAGAGACGCTCCTCTGATGAGTATCACCGGCCGCAGCGACGTGAATGTATGCAGTAGAACTTCGCGGCCATGAAAACGTAGAGCACTCTGCATTGATGACTAAAGAGGCCGATGCCAGTAGGGTTCGTTCGCACCCATCATCATCATACGTTTCATCCTCATCATGCTGTGGGACATTCGCATCAAGTCTTCAAGCGCAATATCCCGGTGCCTTGCCACGCTTATCGTCTTTTCTACAGGGTTTCCTCCTTTCTTTCTTCGGCACCGGACAAGCACTGTAAACGACGTTATAAGTTACCCCGAGGTCAGCGCTCCGGTGCTAAGTGCGCGACGCATCACCAGAAAACCAACCACACCTTGTGCATAGTTCTACACTGGCCTCGTCATACACCCGCATCTCCGGCATTCAATTTGAGTTCGTTCTCATGGACATCCTTGTACGCGGAGTTCCCGTCCAGACGACCGATTCCGCACTGAAGGACTTCTTCACGCCGGTCATGAAGCAATTCTCAATCCATGTATTCCACTGCAGAAAGTTTAAGAACAAGCCATTGGCTATCCTTACCGTGACCGACATTGCGAAAGCCGACAGCTTTCTTAAGAAATACAGCAACACTACGTCCCTTGCCAGTGACAAGGCACTCCTTTTCTTCAATACGGCTCTGCAAGTCAGCGAAAGCAGATATAAGTCAGATGAGCTCATTCTGAAGACGCTCCGATACGAGGAAGGTCTCCTGCGAAAGACCGATCGGTCCATCGCGACAAAACCATCCAAGCTTCAAAGAACATTCGATTTCTCCTGCCTTCAGTGTGGTATCTGGGACTATGATGGATCCGAAATAATGTTCGCCTCTCAATTCCAGGATACGAGACGAGGCAGTGTCGTGTTCGGCCACAGGGCTCTGGCAATGATCCTACGCACGGACCACATGAACACGTCTACCACTCGAATCGACATTCCGTACTGGAGTGTCGATACCATTTTGACATGTTCGCAGATGAACAGAGTTACCTTCACGCTTACGCTTGCGCCTCGAGTCTACAAGCTAGGAGACGATTTGGAGAGATTGATGAGTGATCTTGGCTTGGGCCGCCAACGCCGACAAAAATACAATCGCACGCGGGTATGCGCGATCGATGAGTCGCACAGATCAGTCATAGGAAGCTGCTTCGTCTATCAAATATCGCTTGCCAATTCAGAGGACGCCTCGAAGCTCGATCAGCTTGTTCAAAGAAATCGTGGCATGCCACCAATCCTCGGCCTTTCGACCCCATACACCCAGGCCCATGGCACTTTTTTGCGGGATCTCGAGCGTTTGATGGAGTACCTCCACACTGGCCATGAGTTTGGCGGGCTGACATTTTCCGCCAAGTTTCAAATTGAGCGACTTGCGAGAAATGCGTACTTACCGCCATCGAAAATCGTTGCATTATTCCCAGTCATTGAACGCCTTTCTTACCAGACAGGCCACATTCCGACGAGTATGGCCATCCGCATGCTATCCAGGTATATTGAGTCTCCTGGGCCCCACATGGATTCAGGCAACTTTGAAAACGACTCCTTAGTAGAGGCGCTCGCTCGATTTGCTCAAGAGTTCAAGCTTGAGGGCTCCATTTACGACGTAAACTCGTGGAAGAATCAGGGTGCTCTAATTCATAGGGTCATCATAACTCCCGCTGGCACATACCTGGAGGGTCCTGAACCAGAAGTGAGCAACCGCGTCCTTCGCCAGTTTCCCGCTCACACGGATTGTTTCCTCCGAGTTGAATTCATGGACGAGGATGGCGACTTAATTCGATTTGAGCCAAAAACCAATCTATCAGAGATATTCAATAGCCGATTCAAAGGTGTCCTTGACAGCGCAATCTCCATCGGTGGACGCAGTTTCGAATTTTTAGGATTCTCTCACTCTTCACTCCGTCAAAAAACATGTTGGTTCATGTCTGCCTTTGTGCAAAATGATTCCCTGATCACAGCCCAAGATGTCATCAAGGGTCTGGGCGATTTCTCGACGATCCGTTCCCCAGCGAGATGTGCAGCGCGAATTGGACAGGCGTTCTCCGACACGACCGCTGCGGTGACTGTATCGCCGGAAGCTGTCCGAGCTGCGCATGATGTGGTCAGAAATGGCCACACGTTTAGTGACGGAGTTGGTACTATCTCCGATGCTTTGCTGAGGCGTGTATGGAAGCAGTATGAACGAGGTCAAGGTCTCAGACCAACCTGCCTACAAATTCGTTTTGCTGGTGAGTAAACCGTTGATGAGACAGAGCTGCCGGTGTACTAATTATTATTAGGTGCCAAGGGTGTTGTATCACTTGACAACCGCCTGCAGGGCGAACAATTAGTTCTTCGTCAGTCAATGGTCAAATTTTACGGATCAAAGGCGTGGGATATCGAACTTTGTGGCGCTAATTTCAGGCCTCTACCACTTTACCTCAATCGACAACTAATCAAGATTCTCGAGGATCTTGGCGTGCCTGCGCACGGCTTCCTCGAGCTTCAAAACACCATGGTCGAACAGATCCGCCGCATCACCGAGTCGCCTATCAATGCTGCTACATTTTTAGAGTCGGCTCGTGTCGGTTTGGCTTCGAGGATGCCATTTCTTTTCCGGATGCTAGAGGAACTCGGCCTTTCTTTCGACGGAGACAAATTCCTGTCCGATGTCGTGGAGATTGCTGCACTGTCTCAACTCCGTGATCTGAAGTATCGCTCCCGCATCCATGTGGAGAAGGGGGTAACCCTGTACGGTATCATGGATGAGACTGGCGTCCTAGAGGAGGGCGAGATTTATTGTGTCATGGAACGGCCGGGAGACAACGGCAGGTCGAAACGCACTGTCCTTTCGGGCGGGGATGTCATTGTTACAAGATCCCCAGCTATGCACCCAGGTGACGTCCAGAAAGCCCGAGCTGTCAGCGTGCCTGCCGATTCTCCGCTGCAAGCTCTCTCCAACGTCGTGGTTTTCAGCCGGAATGGCCAACGAGATTTGCCTTCCCAGCTCAGTGGCGGAGACCTTGACGGTGACCTTTACAACGTCATTTTTGACAAGCGCCTTATGCCACAAGTAACCCACATAGCTGCGGAGTACAGAAACATTCCACCTTTGGACATTGGTCGACCGGTTACCCGAAAAGATATCACAGACTTCTTTATCAAGTTCATGGAGGCGGACCAACTCGGTCGCATATCCATGGTACACATGCAGCTGGCAGATAGGCGTCCTAATGGAACACTAGATCCCGACTGCAAGAAGCTGGCAGAAATGGCATCAACGGCGGTAGACTTCTCGAAAACAGGTATTCCTGTGGATATGAGCCAGTGTCCGCGATATGATATGATCCGTCCAGACTTCATGGCTGGTAGTCCTCACGTTACCGTTGAGCGGAACGGAGTCAACTTTCCCAAAATTCAAGACGATGCCACGGATGGTGATGATGCCGTCGGTGCCCTTGATCCTGATTTTAAGACATTCAACTACTACGAGAGCGAACGTGTACTTGGACGACTGTACCGGGCAATTGACGAAAAGAGAATCTTCCAGGAAATGCATCAGAACGCCCAAACCGTAAACAAAACCCTCGGCGGCTTGGGTCTTATAGAGCAGGTCTGGGAATATGTCCTTCGCGAAACCGCTCTAATCCAGTGGGAGGCATACAAACCTCTGGCCAGAGAGGTTCGAGAAATGTGAGTTCCAAATCGAGCCTTCCTTGAGCACTTCACAAAATGAGGTCCGTTATTGATATATTACGCTCTGCAGATACGAGTCTAACCTTCTCGATATTATGTCCGATTACTCAACGCACCCGCGATATCCGCTCTCAGAAATCGAAGTCTTTGGCGGGAATATTGTTGGTAAGAATAGCGGCAACACCAATCGCCGTATCCGTGAGCGTACAACGGAGATGAACCAGCGCTTTGAGCGTGACGTCACTTTCATTATTCAGCGTATCAAGCAGGGCGATGACGGCGACCGCGATGAGGCGCTTGCACGATCGATTGCGTGTCTGGCCGTCGGCATGTCTGAGCAACGCAGGCCCAATAATAGAATCGGCGCGCCGAGGAGCTGGAAGTATGTTGCTGCAGCAGTATGCTTGCGGGAAGTCGAGCTGTTCAAGATGAAATACGATCCTTTCAACAGTATTTGAATATCGTTGGGAAAGCGTCGATTATTTTGCCTTACTTCCTCAGGCGTCACCTTTCTTCTCTCCGAGAACAGGAAGGTATCACTTTGCCGCCCTCCATACCCAATAACCTCGGAACTACACTTACTCGGTTATACAAATTCCCTCGGCTATATCACTTGTTGTTCATGTATATAAGCAGACCTACTTACCGCCTCCTTCAGAGGACAGGCAGAATACACTCGTTCCGACCTCACTGCTCTACAAAATCCGACAGTTTTCCACATCCATTGTTCTCGTCTTGCGAGCCCAACCCGTATACCGAGATGGACGAATCCGATTTCGATGTCAAGATTATAATGTAGACCATCGTATAAGAAAAGTCTGGGCAGGCTTGCATTTTTCTTTTGCTCAAGGCAGCGTATAGGCTTCCTAAGAGAGTTGGATCCTCCTTCTATAACGTAGTTCACCAACGAGCGGGCCACCCCAGCGAGCGGGCCACCTCCCCACCAAAACACGCGTCAGACAACAACTCAACGCGATACATCACCACAACACTACTGGATTATCTCAAAAATCTGTATATCAACCTTGCCCTACATGCTATCGATACCCACGCGTCTACTAGCGAACGAGCTGCGTGTCGCGAGCATCTCGCACCCCGATCAACTGTACAAGCGCGACGCAACGGACGACTCCCACGCGCAGAAGTTGAGCCCAACAACGAAAAGCTCACTAAACCTGAAGAAGAAGCGATTGTTGAGCGTGTACTAGACCTGGATTCGAGAGGATTTCCGCACTCGAAGGCTATACTACGCAATATGGCCAATAAACTACTGGCAGAGCGGGGCGCGGGTACCGTGGGCAAGAACTGGCCGGACAGGTTCATCAACCGCAGAGATGAACTCAAAACGTGCTGGGCTCGCGTGTACAATCGCCAGCGAGCCTTGAACGAGGACCCAGAGGCTATTGAGCAGTGGTTCGACCTCGTTCGCTCTGTAAAGGAGAAGTACGGCATCCTAGACGAGGATACGTACAACTTTGATGAGACTGGCTTTATGATGGGCGTAATAGGCTCTCTGCTAGTTATTACAGGCTCCGAAAGGCGCGGGAAACGAAAATATATCCAGTCAGGCAATCGCGAGTGGACTTCAGTTATTAACGCGATCAACGCGCTCGGTTGGACGATCCCACCCTTTACGATCTTCGCTGGCAAGAACCACATTAACACTTGGTACGAGGACACCTCTGGTATGAAGGACTGGGTTGTGCTGTCAGTGCCAACGGCTGGACGACAAATAAGCTTGGAGTGAAGTGGTTAGAGCACTTTAACGCGCATACAAAGTCGCGTACTGTGGGGTGTACCAGCTGCTCATAATCGACGGCCACGAGAGCCACAACTCTATCGAGTTCCAGGATCTGTGCAAGAAGGAGAAGATTATTAGGTCTTCTCCTCAGCGCAAGGCGTATATCGCTGTTCACGCCCAATGGGTTGACGAGGCCTGCAAACCTCGGAAAGCATTGCTAGGGCTACCAAACCTCCGCCGCTCTCACGCCGGCACGGCTATGGCACCTCACTTGATGACGATTATCCGACAGTACCACTTAGCGACCCGAATCGGCTACTTCACTGGGGACAATGACGCAAAGAATGACACCTGTCTCCGCCAACTTGCTGTTGAGCTGTCGCAAGAGTACGGCCTTACACTTGATCCAGTGTCCTCTCGAACGCGGTGTGCCGGCCACATCATTAACTTGTCCCTTCAAGCCTTTCTCTTTGCAACTAGTGAGGACGCTCTACAGGCCGCAATTGCGCAGGCACAACACGAGGCAAATGATGTAACAGTTGCGGACGCGTTACACAGCCAGATTCAGTCGAATACTTGTCACAAGAGTCACGACAGGCGCAAGAAACGCCATGACACCGCCGGCTGGCGGAGCATCGGCCCAATGGGTAAACTCCACAACATTGCGGTGTTCATCCGTAATTCCACGGTGCGCAACGATGCATGGGATGACATAACAGAAAAGGCGCTTGGAATTGACAATATTACCCGTTGGAACTCATGGTTCAAGTTGCTTGATGCGGCTATCAGCCAAGAGGGTCCATTGTCAATATTCCTCAACCAATACCACAACGAGCTGGAAGACGACATCCTCACACATGATGATTGGCAAGTACTCGAAATGACTCACGAGTTCTTGCAGCCGTTTTACCAAGCGACCTTGGAGCAGCAAATGGAGTGGGCATCGATAGATCAGGTGCTAGAGAATATGGATATTCTTTCCATGCAGTTTGAGAATGCCAAGGTAAGTCATGGACGGCTCGATCGATTACCAGACCTGGACTGATGTTAAAGAAGGTCAAATACGCCAGCAACGCGCGTATGGTTCATTCCATTCACATGGGTTGGTGGGTTCTCTCGAAGTATTATGAAGAGAGTGACAGAAACCCAATATATGCCACGGCATTATTGCTCCATCCAGAAAAGCGCCGGAGGTACCTTGACCGCCACTGGGCAGAGGAATGGAGACAGACCGCTATTGCTGGTGCACGGCAGCTTTGGGCGAAGTACAAGGACCGGCCACTCCTGTCGGAGTCCGCGGCTCGGCTGAACGACGAACGACGGGAAGTAACACCGTACGAGCGTATTAAGCAGTCAATGAGTGTCTTGGATGAGCCCGGAGATGAGGATGAGTTCGAAAAATTCGTCAATTCTCCGCCAAGACCTATGACGACCAAAACACCGCTTGAATGGTGGTGTCGAGAAGAACAGAGGATTGAGTATCCACGTTTACACCAATTGGCCATTGACATACTAAGTGTGCCGGCGATGTCAGACGACCCGGAACGGGTATTCTCTTGCGCAAGGCGGACAATTTCTTGGGACAGGGCGCGGCTCTCGCCTGATACTATCGAGAAGCTTCAATGCCTGAGCAACTGGGTGAAGAATGACTTGGTCCGCAAAGTCTACGTGGCAGTAGATGGTAAGGTCATGGATATTGCTGGCGGCAACGACGACATGTATGGCGCTTCAGGTTTGTATTAATAATTATTGATAAGCTTAGCAATCGATAACAATATTAGGATCTGCCAATGAATACATAAGAATATGCCAATATTAGTATTTATTTATTATTGGGATGTCTGGTAGGCAGGTTTTCGTACACGCTAGGCACGGCATCGTCCCCATATCCCTAATGGACCGCTTTCGACCTCATTGGATGATCGAGCCAACAAGGCAAGATACATGCTGATCGCGTTGCACAAGAGTAAGCCGGACGAGAGTAGAATGGGCGATTAGTGCGGAAGGCGCCGTAGAGTGCCTGACTCGCTGCCGGCCGAAAGTGTGCTATGGCTCAGCAAGCTCACCAGCCGCCAGAGGTGCGGATATTGAAAAGAGACCGATTAGACGGCCCTAAGCGGCTGACCAAACGGGTATTCGACCGGCGGGCTTCTGAGCGCGCGCTGCTTCCTGTCTGCCACACGCTCTCATTTGCACGCTCTCGGCGGAGGGCCATCCTAACTACCCTCCGACCTGCGACCTGCGACCTGCACATCCCCTGCCTTCCCCAAAATGTAGGTAAATGTTTGCTCAGCGTTAGTTCTTTCCTATGGCACGTGGATACCGATGGGGTTGTATAATCATCATTATCACCGCCCTTACTGCGACAGGGTAGCCAACGGTTGAGCAACATTTTCTAGTATTGGAAAGAGTCTAATTGACAGCCTTTATACAACTGATGTAGATGAGTTGGCATGGATTGGCATATCTCGTAGAGGAAGGCCGTATAGGCTCCTCTTTATACCTATTTTACCCACTAACCGTGTTTCACCAGTCAGTGGGCCACACCAGTCAGTGGGCCACCCCAAAAACCACCAAAAATCAGAGAATCCGTACCTTAATATCTCAACAACGGCTGGGTAATAAATTCTAAAATTTTACTAGATGATAGGTAATACTTAGAAATAGAGTATATTAAATTTCTAAGAGCGAAACTTCTATAGTTCTTGAGATATTAAGGAAAAGGTAAAAATTTTTAAATTTGGGGGCCAATACACCGCTATTTTAAAAACTATAAGCTTTTAGCATTTAAGAATTTAATGACCTTTAGTTTTAGGCAATATATATAACGTATTAAAATTTTAGAATTTATTACCCAGCCGTTGTTGAGATACTGAGGTACGATTTTTCTGATTTTTGGTGGGTTTTTGGAGTGGGCCGAGGACTGGGGTGGGCCGAGGAGTGGTGGAACACGTTACAGAGAAAGCTTAGTAGCTGATTAAATGCACAAAACAAAATGCTGAAAAGCAGTTTGATTGGGTAATGCTGGGATAGTTTTATGTTGCAAGAAGAAAGAGCTGCCACAACGGTCAATCCCTAAGCTTAAGTTACTTTATGGTTTTCCTTAATTTGACGGATCCATTTTAGATCTGTATTAAGTGTGCATAATTCCAAGATAATACATCAAACCCAAGTAATTAAATGATTCCTACTCGGCAGTGCTTCTCTGCACTTAAATGATAGCGACGACACTGACAAGACTGTCCGAATGACCTTCATTTGCCCGGCAGAACGTACTGTAATTAATAGAACATATAAATAGACTCGTAGGTAACTAATACCTGAGTACGCTGAGTTCGCACAATTCTTTCAACTCTTGGGGGAAAAAAAGAGCATTGCAAAGACGTTCAGTTAGAAATGTTACCGTGGTACTAACTAGGTTGTTTTCAACTTTTTTTTTGGTGCACTAAATCAGCGCTTACGCTTCCTGTATTATTCCCCTGCACCAGAGGTCTGATGCGCCTCACATTGGTGACGAAAATTCATTGCCTCGTTTAGTATGCAGACACATTACTATGATCAGCGAAATTCAATGGACCAACGGCCTCTTTGTCGCTAGCGACAGTCGAACAAAAGGGATGTATTCATATTTCTATGTCCAGTGCATGATCAAGTTAGAACTAATTTCGCGAAACGTGCGTGATTTGATATGAGCAGTAGTATCTACTTCCTTCACACCGTGCAACTATACGTCTGGTGATGATGAACTTGTAAGTTGGAACGCAGACCATAATGGACCGAGCTTATTTACCTTGCAGCTTAGACGCCTCTGGATGCTTGTATCTTGACTTGGTCTGACATAGCCTGACGAAGTTTTGTACGGTGAGCATGTAGAAAATGCAGAACCGCTAAGTCAGCAAAAGAAAGACAAGGGTCAGCTTTTTGTCTCGTATTCAAAGTAAGAGCTTCCTTACCAAAATCATGTGAAGTCCCCAGAAAAGCATTTTTAATCGTGCAGCTAGGGAACACAGGTGATACGTAGGAAAACTTTTTCTGCAGGTGAAGCACCCTACTTATGTTCACCCCTCTCTAGGCTGCAATTACAGCGCGTCTGCACCGCCACTCCATAGCCTTGCTTCTAATGGAGGCAGCAATGGCGTGTCACCAGATTGCGGCCCATCACCTCTGCGCTCGGCTGCCCATCAGAGACGAATGTTTTCGGCCGTGGCGATGTGGACGCGTGCAGTAAGATTTTCGCGGCCCTTCGAAAGCGGTTTGGATAGCAGGGTCCGGTAATTTGCCGCAGACTTAACAGACCGCGCGCATGCGATGGGTGTTGAGCTGGCTGGGCCGCACCCGTGCGGCTCCACTTTTGACCTTGCCTCAGAAACTCCCCGTTAAATCAGTAATCCTAACTTGTCAGCCAAGCTCATTTGGCGAACTTCCGAGCGCATTTTAATATAAGAACCTCGGAACTAGTGATTTTCCGGCAAAGCCGGTTCAGGTATAATAATGGATATATAAAATCGATGTCAGGTCGATTTGCTACTCCGAAAAATTATGCTTACCTTATATGGGGCTTCTTTTCGACTGCGTCAGACCTTCAACGAACTCGGTCTTCCTTCTATTTGCCAGTGCGATAGTAGCCGGTAAAAGCCTGCTCCTGTAGCAGCTGGCAGCTAGTGCAAGGAGCAACCGGTGCAGCTAATGAAGCCTGCCAGCAGCAGCATCCGGTGTAGTGGCAAGCCGGTGAAGCCTGCTAAGTAGCAGCCCCTGTATAGCGACTAGCAAGTATGGCTTAATGAGGGCTGACCCGCACATGACAGAGAGAATATGGAGAGCAAGCGCTTTCAAATGACGTAAATTTGAGATGGTTCGCGATGGTTGCGGAGTGTAGTTCATTCGAATCCCGTCCCTGCTGTGACTCTAAAAATCCCCGGCAATTCCCTCAGATGTCTTGACGCGTTGAGCGGACCGGAAAGAGTATAGCGCCTGACGTCGGAGGGTCTGAGGCAACTTTTTGACCACCATTCGTCATTCGATCAACGCGCTTTGTGACTGCAACGACACCAGTCTTATGTCCTGACAACCCGAGAAACCCCACTCTAGAACCCTCCTGACCCTTGTGATAGAAAAGAGAAAAGAAAAAAGACTTCGGATGCGAATTGAATTTCTCGACCCTGCAATGTGGGCGGACGAAGATGATGGCGGGTGGACACGCGACCGTTTGGCGTGTTGCGACGCGCTGCGCGTCTCCATGCCCCGACAAACCGACTACCGCGCTCGCAAAAACCAACGGGGCAGCGAAGGACTCGCCTGACGACCGTATCCGATCTACCTAGCACTCGATGTCATTTTACGCAGAATGACCGGCTTGCCGAGCGGAACGAAGAGCTCGCGGAGCAGATAGCCAGGAACGAAGACGAGATCGGGCGCCTGCGCAGCGCGCTCGAGACGTCTGAGGAAACGCAGCCAAGATGGAGGACCGTATGGGGAAGATGGAGAAACAGATGGCAGCTCTGGTGCGTTCGACGCGTAGGAACCTGAGCTGACAGTCATAGATCAACGCTGCATGTTTGAGCGTGCTCCGGAGCTGGGGCTACAGCAGGTGCTAGCTGTTGGAGGATTCCGCTTAGGATTTCAGCCGGGCGCAGCGCTTTCTATGGTTTCATGGCTGACTCCACCTCTTCCTTCGTTCGCCCTACACCCTGGTCGGTTATCCATTAAACACCAATCCGTCGCCGCACACGCTGTCACAACCATCTGTTACCGCTTCCGCTTCACGCGCTCGTCTGCTCCTTCACCGCGGTTGCGACCGACCAAGGCTGCCCTCGGCCGCAGTCCAGCCGCACCATTCGCTGTGAACCGCCGCCGGGATCTAAGCCCTCTGAACTCCTCTCTCATCAGAATTTGATGGCGCATGGTCCTGCGAGCCTCAATATGGGAACCCGTTCGCGAAACTGACCATCGAAAATCTGGTTATTCTCCTAGCTAATGAGTGGCGTTGGCTATAGATATCTGACACTATAACCGAGGCAAACAAAAAAGCTTAAACAGATCAGGCAATAAGGTGTTGATCAGCCAACGATTGGGCTCATGTTCCATCACCTTACTATCACATTACAATGCTGTTTCTTGCGTCAAGTGGCACTGTGGCCTCTGCGGGCAGTTTTAGAAGCGACCCATGACGTAAGTGGGGTGACAAACGATTTCAGTCGAACATGCCAAGTCAACTGTAGACTAGTCGTGAAGCTGATGCGACTGAGTGACGTGAAATCTCTCATGTAGTTAATGTTACATCCACTCTTGCTTTGTTAATGGTCGAAGGAGTATTTTGCACATGACGGGTGTTAAAATACGAGTTTCCCGGATCTTGACTTCTACACTTGCAAAGGGAGGATATTCCTGCTGTTATCCCGTTCACTCCCGCGTCCTTTGTGAGCTTTCTGCATTTCCGGCGTGGATCTTCTTCCCAAGAAGGATTCTTCTAAGGATTGTCGTCTCTCTATTCCGTTCGGGAGCTTTGACCGTGCGGCTTCTGTTGTCCACGTGGATTCTTGGCCACTACCGTATTTTTTTCTCGTGCAGGCTTCACGCCGGTGGGGTTATTAAACTCGCATACGCGGATACCTGCCGCTGCAGCAATATTTACTGCACGCAATATTACCCACCGCCACCATGTGATAAGACTTGAAACATCGGCAGAGACTGCGATTCGCCAATTTAAGCGCCCTTCTCTCTCTTATCGGGACTAGGTTCTACCCCTGTACCTATTGATAATGGTTATATATGACCCATCATGTCACCCCGATCCTCAAGAATTTATATTCTCATTCAAAATTAAACTTTTTTATAAAGCGATCGGTGCTGCTTGAGGAGACTAATGATCCGTTCTCCGAGAAGCTGGAAAGAGCTTTTTTAAGCAGATAGTGGTACCCGCCGGAAGCAATGTCGACCTTAGATTCACGCACTGTTTGTCTTATAGAGTCAATCAAGAGGTAATAGCGGGTCATTCTTGATTTTTCCCTTCGCTTACGGTAGCAGTTTGTTCGTTGAAGACCGATTTGCAGACTTTAAAATCTTCTGTGCGGACCGTTGGTTCTCAGTACATCGGGCTGTCATCTGCTCCCAATCAAAGGTTTTCAGCAGAATGTGTTTAAGCAAGTTCAAGGTATGTTTCACGCGTGATAAAAGTCATTCTCCCCCATGCTCACGGTGTTAGGAGGCTGCGTGTAACGAAGTCGCACTTCTGCACGATGACCCGGTGCTTGTCACGAAGCTTGTTAGCTTTCTTTACAGCCTTGACTACGATGATCGATCACCCATTGAGGAGTGGATGAACAACGCAACCGGAATGAAGCTTGGGAAGTTTGAGAAGGATATCGGCAGCCAGCATCTTGATGAAGACTCAGAAATGGAATTTCTATCCGCAGTCGAAGAAATTCCGAACAAGGAAACACCCCAAGAAAAAGCAGAAAACTGCATCTCTCTTGGCGAGAGAGTGAAAAAGAGCAAAAAAGCAAAAAAGAAGGCACGAAAGAACACCCAAGCGAGCTGCAGTTCCATCGGTTATCAAGCGGGAGCGAATGACTCACCGCTCATACTTAACGTGCTTGTATACGCGATTGCCGACAAATATGACGTTCCCGAATTAAAGTGCTTGGCAAGAGAAAAGTTTGAAAAGAGTCTAGCCGAGCAAGAGTGGAGCGGTTCTTCGATCTCAAAAGTCATACGAGAGACCTATAGCACGACACCAGACACGGATCGCGGACTTCGCGACATCCTCGTAGTGGCCGTGGAGAAGAGGTATCGATCAGTCCGGAATGACGCCGAGTTAAGAGCTGTGTTAAGGGAGGTGAATGACTTCACAGTTGATTTGTTGGAGGAGGTCTTTAACGACGAAAGGCCCGTTTGCATGAACTGTCGAGGAGGAGAGCGAAGCGAGAGCGGGTCTTTCCGCTCGTGTGTAAGATGTAAGAGGTACTTATCTTAGATATGATAAAGTTCTGCTTTCGCTGTTCAATCTCCGCCAAAGCTGGGAGAATTGGAAAGAATAACGCATCCTGACTGGGAGAGACGAGAGCATAAGAGATAAAAAATAATGGCAACCGCCAGAGCTTCTGCGTAAGAACTTATGAAGGTTTCTTATCGTTGTGTTACAGCCTTCACAGGGTCGGAACAGTACAGCGACGACGTACCAGGCAATTGGGTCATCGCATTAAGCGAAAACGGCTGGACGACGAACGAGCTTGGTCTGCAGTGGCTGCAGCACTTCGAAAAGCACACAAAGGATCGTACAACTAGAGCATGGCGACTTCTGATTCTTGACGGCCATGCGAGCCACAATTCGGCTGAATTCGACACGTTCTGCCAGGAACGCAAGATCATCACGCTCTGCATGCCTGCGCATTCATCGCACCTCCTCCAGCCGCTCGATGTAGGCTGTTTTGCGCCTCTCAAGAAGGCGTACGGAAAGCAGGTTGAAGAGCTGATGCGATCCCACATCAACCACATCACGAAGCTCGAGTTTCTGCCTGCGTTTAAAACGGCGTTCGAAGCCGCATTCACGCAGCAGAATGTCGTAGGCGGGTTCCGAGGCGCAGGACTGGTTCCGCTCGATCCAGAGGCCGTGATTTCCAAGCTCGATGTCAAGCTTCGGACGCCGACACCCCCCGGGGTAGAGGCTGCAACTTGGGACTCCCAAACACCGCACAACCCAGCTGAATTGGCCGCTGAAACTGAGCTTAACCTCCCCCCAGGTGTAACGAAAAACCCTGTGTACCGAAAAATGACCGAGGTACTTCAGACATTGAGCAACGCGGAAGCTACGCTCATGCAAATATTCTTGTTAAATTATTGTTAGTATGCTCAATGGCCACTGCAGTCATTCAAAGTACCTTCTACCTGCAAAATTACAACGAGCACGGTCAATCTCTTGCCAAATTCCTACACAGTGCCCTTTGACATCTCAAGCTATATTTCTTTCGCGCAGCACCACCATAGCTTCTTATTACTAGAAAAATACATACGGGAGACGGATCAACAGAAAAAATTATGCCAATTACTGAAATCTTATTAGAGACGAGATGCGTGATGCAGGAGGCTAATCCGCCACGCAGGTCGGTACCTGTTAGCACAGCTTTGGCCAATTACGGCTAGCTACACCGGCTGAAAAGTATTTACTAATTGCAGAGGCTGTAAACAGTTGATCATTTCATTGGGTAACAGCGAGCTGAACCGTGCGCCAAGAGCGAGCGGAACATGAAAAATAGCCAGCGCGGGTGTAAGAAAGTAAGCTGACTCAAATTTACGCACACCACTACTAGGCTGCAATAGGCCAAAAATGCGTTCACAGGTACCGACCTGCGTGGCGGATTCGCCTTCCGCACCACGCACCTTATTATTGATAGCATACCGGCATTATGACATGATTTCCAATATCCGTCAGTGTCCTGTAGAGGTTTTCTAGAGAATAAAAAAGCCAATGGTGGTGTTATAGAAGAGAAATATAACTTGTGGCGTCAAGGCGTACTTTGTAGGAATCCTGCAAGAGAACAACAACCTTTCTGTAATTTAATAGATCAAAAAAGTTCAAGTATTGAGATGTAGCTATGAAACTCACTGAAGGTAGTTTTCCAAGCATATCAGCAGAGTCGCATCTTCTATATTGCTTGCAACTTGAAGTACCTCGGTCATTTTTCGGTACATAGGGTTTTTGGTTACACTGGGGGGAGGTTAAGCTGTCACTGCACTTGTTCCAACAGTCTTATATTTTTTTTTTTTTTCAGAAATCCTCTTTCTATTCCGTCCTGATTTCCTTGCATGAATAGCCCAGCCAACTCCCGCCCGGCATAGGTTTTCACAAGCTCATATCCCTCCCGACCAACTAACGGCCTACAGATTACATATATACGTCATACAGAACGTATTTCAATCTCAGACACGTAAATTAGATCGGTTAGCCTTTTAGTGTGCATGTCAATGTTGCTCCGGTATGTGGAAGCTGTAGATAGGCCGGACCCATGCTGCTCTATTGCGAGAATTACGGTCCACGATTGTGGCGAATCTGAGATATGCGAATAAAGGCTCGAACTCTGCGATACTCAGATCAATGAAGCTCTTATTTCCATCACCAGCTAATTGATTCTGCCGCATGATTTTCTCGCTCAATTATTACCTTAACGACTTTTTCTTTTAATTTCATTTTTTTTTTTTTACAAATGGCTGCTACTTACCTTCGCTTCTTTTGATGTGAAGGATTTTGCATCACGCTTTTGGTCGCTTGATTTGGGGCAGTGCCTAGCAATAATACGACCCACACTTATTTGCGGAGCTTTAACTCAGTATATTAAGCATCAAGTCGTTCTTACGGAAGGCATAAGGCAATTTTCACTTCATCAACCTAGTCGGTACGTCGAAAAGGCAGCGTAGGCTCCGTTTCTACTATCTATACACTGGATCTCCCTTTTCCTTTCTACACTATATCTATCAAATAAAAAGGGGGAAAATGATTCTAGTTATTGGTTTCATTTTTTTTTTTCATCTTAGATCTGTGTCCTTTTTCTTTCACCTTGAGTCTTAACTCTGAATTTTTCCAGACTAGTGGAGTTACTGTAAGGGATGCAATCAATGATGAGAACGGTGCCTTCGCGACTGTGGAATGACATCATGAATGACCATCACTATTATTGACAGCTTTTTCTCACGTAAATCCTCGGGTAATAGCTTATATTGCTAATATCTCGCAATAATTGTGCTGGTTCAACAGCATGGGGCGTAATTCTATGGAATTACCCGTTAGCGTTGTCAGAAATCAACGTTCGCCATTCACTTCCGTACATAAAGAGCTGCATGTCAGCGAGAGGCCTCGCAAAATTATGCTGCACAGAGAATACGAAATTTCAGTCAGCCTTGTCCTACAGTAACTTGCCCGGTTAGTGTCCATCATGCAACGGTCTGCTTCTGTCTTTACAGAGAAGCACCCCGGCTACGAGTGTCATTCGCTTTTTCCCAGCGTGGGTGCCACCAGCAGCGCACCGAAACCCCGCACACCGACTTCTTACCCGCTGGATTCAGGCATTTCGCACTGGTGCGTGACTTTGATTCAAGAGCTGCGATCTGCAAAGCGAGAATTCGACCAGGCTATCCAAAGCATCAATCTGGAGAGCACGGCCAAGCTTAAAGACTTGCAGTCAGATGTGCGGTGCTGTGCGGCCGCAGCTGCTCGCGACCATGAGCAGCTTCGCGCGATACGCAATGACATCCACGGGCAAGAGCAACGGTTGCTGCAGCTTGGCAGCGATACCAGCGCAATCAAGAAACAGCTATCGTCTATCGACCAAATGCTCGCTCTCAGCGATGCAGA
Source organism: Macrophomina tecta (assembly GCA_024180945.1). Lineage (NCBI taxonomy): Eukaryota > Fungi > Ascomycota > Dothideomycetes > Botryosphaeriales > Botryosphaeriaceae > Macrophomina > Macrophomina tecta. Next base: position 111,041 of record JAKSGN010000023.1, read on the forward strand.
GCAAAAACTACACGCGATCGAGATCCGCATGATGTCAGAGCAGATTCAAACTCTCCCTGAACGCGTCAACCAGAAGCTGGGGAGAGGCAGTACGCCCACAATGGTCCGAGAAGCAACGCCTGTGAGGTGAGTTGGGTGGCTACCTTTTCTCTTTTTCTCTTTTTCTTTTTGTCTTTTATCTTTTTGTATTTTTGTTTTCTTACTTTCTTCCTTCTTTTCTTCATTCGTTCTTTAATTCATTTATTTTTAAAGCGCATTCGCTGAGAGTATATAGACGCTCGCTGCGTTTGGCAAGAAGAAAACAAAAGGGAGCGAGGCCGAAAGCACAGAAAGGGAAAAAGTAAGCAAGGCAAGCGGGGAGTTTAGATAACGTGTTTCACCAGTGAACTGCGCAACCCAGTGAGCTGCGCACCGCGTTTCTCACCAAAAATCGTAAATTTGGCAGCACAGTATCTCCACAACCACTAGATATCAACTTCTAAAGCTCTACGGATAAGTTTGCACACACATCCCACTATTACTCTCTTAAAGTTATAAAAATGCGTCAAGTGGCCATGGAGATATGTAATTTCGGGCCCTAAAATCTGCTCCAATTCTTGCATGTCAACACTCACCCCGTCAATTCACTCTAAAAATGAGAAAGAGAAAACATTGAACGTATAAAAGCTTAATAATGGAATTTTGGCAGTTTTTATTAGGTGCATGTGGAGATATCATGCTGCCAAATTTGCGAATTTTGGTGAGAACCGCGGTGCGTAGCTCACTGGGGTGCGCAGCTCAATGGTGGAACACGTTAACTACTGGCGTTTGCACCTTAACTGTCAGTTTCGGAAAAACGGAATTTTTCCCCGCCAGCCTCAACTGTTCCACCCCGTTGCCCACCACCCGCATTTGGTGCACCAACGACACGCAATTGGTGCACCAAATCCGCTCGTTTACCGACCGGGGCCCCCTGGTGGGTGAATGCCGTGTCGTTGGTGCACCAAATGCGGGTGGTGGGCAACGGGGTGGAACAGAGCGTGACCAGGGCGATGGCAGTGCGACCGATGTATCTACAAAAGGCATGGATCGCCATTTGAACTTAGATAAGTACTTGGCAAAAGTTCTCGCGTGATTATTGTGCCCCGGTATAACGTAATCAACAAGCGAGTCGCACACACAAGCGAGTCGCACACCTCCCACCCCCATCTCAACTTCAACTCCTTATGCCTCCGCAAATAAGGTCTGCAAAGGCCCAGAAAGAGGCCAAAGTACGTCTCGCACGTCAGGCCTATGAAAAGGGCCAAATTTCGAGCATTCGCAAAGCTGCAAAGATCTATAATGTACCTCATAAGACCCTCGACGATCGCATACACGGACGCGTCGCACGCATCAATTTACGCGCACACAATCGCAAACTCACTCAGACGGAGGAACAAACACTTGTAGAATGGATTCTAGATATGGACGCACGTGGCTACCCACTTAGAATCGATGCAGTGCGTGAGGCAGCCTTATTATTGCTCAAGGAGCGCGTGGGCGATTCCGCCTATATCGGCATCAACTGGCCTCACAACTTTGTAAACAATCACGACGAGATTAAATCGATGTATACGCGCAAATACGACTACCAGAGGGCTCGATGCGAAGATCCGGCAATTATACAGAGCTGGTTTAACCTTGTTGGCAATACAAAGCGAAAATATGGGATTGCAGATGAGGACTCATACAACTTCGACGAGACAGGCTTTGCAATGGGAATTGCAAGCACTTCACGTGTTGTCACTTCCTCAGACCGACGTGGCAGGCCTCGTCAAATACAGCCAGGCGATCGTGAGTGGGCTACTGCCATTGAGACAATCAATGCATTCGGTTGGTGTTTGCCTCCTATGGTGATCCTTAAGGGCAAGGTGCACCTGTCGACCTGGTATAGAACAACTGACCTCCCACCTGAGTGGGTAATTGCGCTCTCTGAGAATGGATGGACCAATAATGAGCTTGGTTTGAAGTGGCTTCAGGACGTCTTTGATAAATATACGGCTCCAAGGACTATTGGCACATATCGACTCCTTATTCTGGATGGCCATGGAAGCCATGCGACACCAAAATTCGACAAATTCTGCTCAGAACGGTCAATTATCACGCTCTGTATGCCAGCTCACTCCTCTCACCTCTTACAACCCCTTGATGTGGGCTGTTTTTCGACTTTAAAGCGATCATATGGGCGCCTGGTTGCAGATCAGATCCGACTTGGTATCAACCATATCGACAAGGCTGAATTCCTACCAATATTCAAGCAGGCACGGGCCGAAGCGCTTTCAAAAGGCAACATTTTGAGTGGGTTTGCAGCAGCAGGCCTGATTCCATTTGGTCCAGATCGGGTACTCTCGAAGTTGCAAATCCGTATACATAATACACCACCTCCAGAGCCAATGCAGGCCCCCTGGCATCCAGAAACACCTCACAATGTTGCGCAATTGGAACAGCAGGTTGAGGTAATTAAGGGCTACCTTAAGCGTCGCACCCAGAGTCCTCCAACTCCAACAGATGCTGCGTTGAACCGGCTGGTCAAAGGCTGTCAGATGGCCATGCACAGTGTTGTGCTTCTGGCAAGCGAAAATGAGAAATTAAGGGCTGCAAATGAGAGACAGAAAAGGAGAAAGGCTGCAAAGCGGTCTCAGATATCAAAAGAAACCACTCTTACAGTGGCAGAGGCCCAGGAGCTCATACAGCAGCCAGAAGTAGCCCCAAACCTTCCTACTTCAACGGTCGTCACTCAGCTGAGAAGTAGTGTTCTGCCTTCCTGTATGAAGTGCTATGCCTCTGATCATAAAACGAGGTCATGCCATAGGTCTCAATGAATTTATATACCACGTTTTATTTGAATTGTATGAGTTGTTGTGGTGTTAGTCGAGCCACAAAGTTGAGATGGAGGTGGGAGGTGTGCGACTCGCTTGTGTGTGCGACTCGCTTGTTGATTACGTTAAAAGCCAACGATTAACGTAATCCACAAGCGAGTCGGCCACACAAGCGAGTCGGCCAGCCGCGTCCAACCCACTATGCGGAGCTAACAGCCGACTGGGGTTGGGCTGCGGGCCAACCCCGGTCCACATTCTGTGGACTCCTCGCAAGCGAGGAGCTCCCACCTCAATGAACAATCCCACCCCAATGAACAAAAATCTCAAAATCGCGACACCTTGTCAACAACCAATCACCATGCAGCCACCACAACCCTTTGGTTCTTATCAAGAGGTAGAGAAGCGAGTTCAACAAGCGCTTGACGAAGCGAACACTCAAATCTCACCAAATATTAAGAAATTGGCTGAGAAATACCATGTTCCGCGCCTCCGCTTGCACCGACGCTGGCGAGGCACTGGATCACGAATGGGCCGGAAGCCGACTGGCAGGCTACTCACTAATGACCAGGAGCTGGCCCTGGTCCTCTACTGCGCTGATTTGGACGAAATTGGAGTGTCCTGCCGCCTGCATATGCTGCAGTCAAGTGCCTACCAGCTGCTAGTTCGCGCCCACTTGGATCCGACTACTAAGCCCCCTCCAATTGGCCATAACTGGGTTGGACGCTTCCTCACCCGACACCCTGAACTATCAGTCATTAAGCAGAAGCCAGTCGAGATTCTACGAACTACTAGTCACGATTCAGCTGCAATTAGTCGTTATTTTACTAGGCTTAAGCGCGTTATTGATGAGCACGGTATTCAACTAGCAGACATCTGGAACTACGACGAAACCGGCTTTCGAGTCGGTATTGGTGGCAGCCAGTGGATTATTACTCTACAGGCTGACCGTAAGGCGATTCTACCTAGTGACTCTTGTCGAGAGTTAGTTACCTGCTGCGAGTGTATTAGTGCAGATGGAGGCGTTATTCCCCCAATGGTTATTTTACCTGGTTCAAATATCTATACGGCCTGGACTGAAAACGACCTGCCAGCTAATACCCTATTGGCTAACTCGGATACCGGCTATACAGATGACTGCCTAGCACTTGAATGGATTCGACATTTCGACAGGCAGACTAGAAGAAGGGGACAGGGTGGCTACCGGCTATTACTACTAGACGGCCATGGTTCGCACTGCACCTACGAATTCCTTAGTTTTTGCGAACAAAACAACATCCTTGTCTACTGCCTGCCACCTCACAGTACGCACCTACTCCAGCCGCTTGATCTGGTTGCGTTTCAGCCACATAAGCACTGGCGCCGACAGGCAGTTGATAAGGCAACACGTACCGGTTGTACCAACTTTAATAAAGTTGAATTTTTAGCTGCCTTGCACTCTATTCGTCAACAGACATTTGACAAGCACACGATTAAGAGTGCCTGGAGGGAGGCAGGCATTCACCCCTGGAACCCGCAGTATGTAGTTGTGGGATTTTGGTAAGTGAAGAGTAGTGAGGTCAGAAAGAGAGTAGATTCTGCCTGTCTCCTGAGAGGGAGGTAAGTAGGCTTGCTTATATACATAAATGAGTGCTTGAATAACCGAGGAGAATAGAAGCCGATATTGCTATCCGATGCTTGTGAAGATGAGGAGTAGTGAGGAGGTGGCAAAGAGTAGAAGCTGATCTGAGGCAGTAAGGCAAAATAGTCTGACAGTAGTGGATAAGGTAATCCAGATGGAATCCAGTCAACAGCCACGCGATAAGACACCATCCCTTCGACAGAACACGGACCCCAACACCTCACTGACTATTCGAACATTAAGGCGGGTCGGTAGTCAACTAGCAGAGGACCTAGAAGGCCCAATTGACCCGCTTTTACTACAAAAATTCATTAAGGGAAGCCTTGCCCAGGCCCAGGCTGGTGCTCAGGCAGTCAACGGCCTGAAGGAGCAGTCAGCAGCCCAGTTAGCAAGGCGTCAACGTAAAGCTGACGCTAGGAAGATTACGTCAACTGGTAACGTTATGTATGCTAGCGAAGCACGGCGTATTGAGCAAGCAAAGCTGGAATTAGCAGTTACCAGGCAGCGGACTGCAAGAAACCGAGAGAAGAAGATTAAGGAAAAAGGGCAGCGTGCAAAGCTAAGAAACCAAAAAGCAGCTGCAACTGTAAGTGGAAGGGTAGTTAAGCGCAAATCTACTAGTAGAGGTACTAGCAAGTGATGGAACATGAGCCCAATCGTTGGCTGATCAATGCCTTATTACCTGATTGTTTAAGCTTTCTGTTTGCCTCGGTTATAGTGCTAGATGCTTATAGCCAGCGCCACTTATTTCGTAGTAGCGAACAACCAGAATTCATCATCAGTTTCGCGGACTGGTTCCCATTTTGAGGCTCGCAGGACCATGCACCATCAGCAAGTAGGGTGGTTGTTAAGTAACGTGGTTTATCAGCGAGCCGCGCATACTGGGGTTTGCAAATCATTAGCGACGGGGGGCCTAATCCCCGGATTTTTCGCGCGCGACCTCACCAAAAAAAAGCGAGAACGCGCCCAAACGTCCTACCCACCCCAAGTCGCCCAAACAACGCGTTTCTTCGTGCTTCTTCGCCTCATTACATCGTGAACTTCCTTTTGCGGTAATACCCTGGTGTTGTAGCACAGCATAACAGCACTCATGGCACCTCCTCGCCTCCAAGAACACCAAATCGTTACAATCCTCGACTGCCTACGCGCCCAATGGCATACAGGCGCTATTGCAGACGCCGCCAAGTGTCATAAAGCGTCTGTGTACCGTATTAAGCGCAATCTACGTGTTTGGGGCGAGCCGTACGCACCAACTAGCCCTGATGGGCGGAAGAGAACCCTCACAGCTCATGAAGAAGATGTAGCAGCCCCCTCCTGCATATTTTATATAGCTAATAGCTATAGGTGCTTCTGAACTTCCTGGACTCAAACCCTACGGCTTATCTTGACGAAATGACATGGTATATGGAGCAAACTTGTGGTGTTGTTGTGCATATTACGACTCTTTGGCGTACACTTTATCGCCGCGGCTGGAGTCGTACTTACGTTCGTAGAAGGGCTGCAGAACGTTGCCTAATTACGAAGGCCATCTTTCGTGGCCGCATGCTTGCCTTTGACCCCAATCAATTGGTGTTTATTGACGAGTCTGGTGCTGACGAGCGTACTGGCTGGCGCTCATATGGGTGGAGCTCGGTGGGCGTCGAGGCGACGGTGGAAGGCTCAATACGACGCTCACCACGCTGGAGTATTCTACCGGCGTATACACTAGATGGCTATATGGAGGGAGTACTTGTCGAGCAAGTAACGATTAATACGGAAGTCCTGCTACGGTGGTTACAAGAGACGGTGTTGCCACAGCTCCGCGGAGGCTATCATATTATTATCATGGATAACGCCTCGATCCACCGAGCGCCAGTAAGTTTAAGGTTCTCATAAAGCTTAGTATATTCTATTAATAAAAGTAGGAGATTCGAGAAGCCGTTCGCGCCGCCGGTATCCACCTCGTATTTCTTCCTCCATACTGCCCTGAACTCAACCCCATTGAGCATAGCTTTCACGACATTAAGACATGGATTCGTCGCAACTACGCTTATACCTCGGAGTATACTGATTTTGGGTCCTTCCTACACCATGCAATCAATGTAGCTACTTCTACTACTTCCGCCCTATCACACTTCAGAAAGGCGGGCTACTGCGGCGCAGAAGAGGCTCTTCCTGTTGGTGAGTAGTAGTAGCGAGCCGTACGCCTCTATAGCGACGTACCTCACGTTTGAGGCGCTGAAGAAGGCCCTCGGGCAAGCCCCAACTAGCCCACTGTACTGTAGAAATATCATTCCTTAGCCCTTCAAGATCCCACTCGCCATCTATAAGAATTTGGTGTGCTCGCTGGAGATTTGAGCTTCTGAACGAAGGCTGACTCTCTAGCCAAGTAAAGAAACCAGCTAACTGCTGAGAGGGTGATTCCTCGAGCCTAATTGGGCTTGACGGAGGAGGCTCGTGAGGAGGGGTTACTGCCGTAGGCGCTGCAGGCGGCGGAGGAAAAGCTGAATACGATTGTGGGTGTGCTACACCATAGCCTGGCGGTGGCGGAAGCGTCCATGGGTTCCAGAAAGGTGATATAAAGGGTGTAGCGCTTGCTAGAGGTGGCTCATACGGTTGACGAGTCCTCCTTGAGGCCTCCTGAGCTCTGATAGCTCGTACAGCTACACTGCCTGGCAATTCATCGATTGTTGCCTCTCCTTTGCGTATAGCGTCACCCCACATACTCAGGAGGGCGCCGTCAAGCTTTATATGGTTATGAGGGCCATCCTGACCTTGTGGATGATAGCAGGTGCCAGTATAATTACGGCATTGGCGGTGTTGGCAGCGCCAACGAGTCGTCAGTACGACACCAACGTTGCCGCTTGCGAGTTCGGTGATAATATGATCCGGTAGCTGCTGACGGTGAGTAGTAGTAGTCGTTGCACGGCCGCGGCCTCCTCCTTCTCTATTACTTAGAGACGTCAGTAACTCCCTCATTTGATCTACTTGCTGATTCAACGCCGCCGCCGCAGGGTCTTCTAATAAAGCTGCCGCCGTTCGCTCATTCGCTACTCGATTAGCTGCTTGAGCTGTCTCTTGAGGCGTTGGTGCCGGCCTTATATAGCAGACGACTTCAATTTGATGACCTTTCTTGCCAGCCTTGGTATTACGTTCGATGAGCGCCTCTACTTTGTCAAAGTCCTGCCAAGAGCTAACATCTACAGCAGGACGGCCAGCCTGTGCCAAACGATCATGGCTTACGATAACGCAGATCTTAGAGCGCTCGAAAGGGCGTCTAATACTCGTTGAGAGGCTACTCACGACGCTATTAGCCCAGTCATCGACCTCGCGCCAGTTCATAACGTCGCCTAACGAAAAGATCCTCATGTCACGTCTCTCGTCCTCCAAATATGGCTTCGCGCCGCTCGTTCGCAAAGCAACAACGTACTCGATGGTAATAACAGGTGGTGAGGACGGAGGAGCGTCGTCAGACGTCTCAATCGGGTCGCTGAAGCCTTGGAAGGGTAACGACGAGCGAGCCGATGGCGTAGGCGCGTGAGGGCGGCCAGAGGACGCTTTCTGAGCCTTCTTAGACACCTTGTACGTTGGAGCCTTATTCGCCATCCTCTGGGCTCTTTCACGAGCCAGTTGTTCAGCCAATTTGGCAGGGCGCTGACGTCTTATAGGCCTCGGAGGGGTACGAGGCACAGCCTGAGCCGTGGAAGCCGTCGCCCGAGCCTTCGCAGAGGGCCTACGAGGCCTGGCGGAGTAGCGGCCAGGCGTTGGAGTCGACGGTAGGCCAGCCTCACCGCTACGCACGTCGGATGACGGCTCCTCTTGCTCAAGCGGCGTCTCTACACGCGCAGGAAGCGGAGCAGCGGGCAGAGGAGCGTCCTCATCGAGGTTGGGGTCATAATCGTCAGGTATAGGCTCATCGCAGCCGTCGGAGGCTATGGCAGCCGAAACAGCACTCAAGGGCGCATTGGCTATGGCAAATAACGTTAATATAAGGCTAACACGGTATAGGGACAGCTATATGACCTTCAGAAGGCACCTGAGAACGCGAAACGGCAGTAAGAGCCTCCTGGATGAGCTCCGCGTTGTTCAGGCGACGAGAGCGACGTTGGGCCGGCATTGCAACACCATGAGGATTACCCAATTGGGCCAATTGTATAAGGAAACACGGAAAGCACGAAAAAAAAAAAAAAGCGTTGTTTAGGCAATTTGGGGCGGGTAGGACGTTTAGGCGCGTTCTCGCGTTTTTTGGTGAGGACGCGCGCGAAAAATCCGGGGATTAGGCCCCCCGTCGCTAATGATTTGCAAAACCCGGTATCAGTGACCCGCGCACTTTTCCTTGGCGCTACCACTCTTCGTCTTCCACACGCGTTTTTTCTATAGCAAAGTATGCAAATCCAAACAACCGAAGCATAAATTATCTTAGCCATCGAAGCTATCCGAACCTCCCGAAAATTAAGCCGCCGAGCCGCCGCAAAGATCTATAACGTGCCCGAATCAACGCTCCGCGATAGAATGAACGGCAGAACCCCCAAAACCGATTCCCGGCCCGCCACTCAGAATTTGACCGAGATCGAGGAGGATGTGATCGTCCAATACATCTTAGACCTAGATTCGCGAGGATTTCCGCCCTCGATCGAAGATGTACGCGCAATGGCAGGTTACATCCTCGCGTCGCGGGGCGCGCGACGCGTCGGAAAACTCTGGCCAAACCGCTTCATTAAGCGACGAGAAGAGCTGCGCACGCGTTTTTCTCGCGCCTACGACTTCCAGCGAGCCCTTTGCGAAAATCCTCGGCTTATAAGCGAATGGTTCAGCCTGTTCTCGAATATGCGGGCCAAATACGGCATCCAGGACTGCGATTTATACAACTTCGACGAGACCGGCTTTATGATGGGCATGATCTGCTCTTCTATGGTTGTTACTAGAGCCGATCGACCCGGAAAAGGCAAGGCAATTCAGCCTGGCAATCGAGATTGGGCGACCGCGATTACCTGTGTCAGTGGTGACGGCTTTGACGTCCCCCCGTTTCTGCTGGTTCAAGGCCAGTGCCACCTCGCCAACTGGTACATCGACGGCGGTCTTCCCGACTCCTGGCCTGTCAAGCCGACTTCTAATGGTTGGACCGATAATGAGACGGGTCTAGATTGGATTAAGCACTTCGAGAAACATACTGCGGCGCGTACAAAGGGTGGTTACCGGATGCTAGTACTCGATGGGCACGAGAGCCACCAATCAGTCGAATTCGAGGAATTCTGCAAGGCACACAACGTTATCACCATCTGTCTACCTCCTCATTTGTCCCACTTGACCCAACCACTTGACGTCGGCTTCTTTAGCGCGTTAAAAAGGGCATACGGCAAGGAAATCGGGTTGTTTGTCCGCGCGCATATCAACCATATCACCAAGGTCGAGTTCTTTTTGGCATTTCGCGCAGCATATAATGCTACAATGACCAAAGAAAACATTGCCGGTGGTTTTCGGGGAGCTGGACTTATTCCATTTGATCCGCAAGCCGTTATTTCCAAGCTAGATGTCAGGTTACGGACGCCAACACCCACGGGCACCCCTAATGCCAGCGCCGACCTTTGGGTCTCCCAGACGCCACACAACCCGACTGAGGCCATTTCGCAGTCCGAGCTGGTTACATCTCGGATTAATGGTCACCAAGGAAGCTCCCCGACGCCTATTTTTTCCGCTGTCAAGCAAATGGCAAAGGGTTTGGAGGGAATGGCCCACACGGTAACCCTTTTGACCGAGGAGAACCACGCGCTTCGAAAGGCAAATGAGGCACTTAGCAAGCGCCGGAGGGCTAAAAGAACACGTATCCGTAAAGGAGGTGCGTTAACTACGGGAGATGCACGAGATGTTTTAGCTCAAAGGAATGCTGAGGAACAGGTAGCGCGCGATAGGCGCGAAAATCGGGATAGCGGTAGAGAGAGGCCGGCGACTATACGGCGATGCGGTACCTGCGGCGAGCCCGGTCATAACGCACGAACGTGCTAGGTCGAAGAAGTAATATCTGATGTCTATAGTTCCGACTAATTTTAATTAATTTCAGCGATGTTGGTTGCGCAATTTGGGTGAAGAGTGGTAGCGCCAAGGAAAAGTGCGCGGGTCACTGATATGCGCGGCTCGCTGATAAACCACGTTAGTAGTTAATTAAATGTGGACTTTGAGATTTTTGTTCGTTGGGGTGGGATTGTTCATTGAGGTGGGAGCTCCTCGCTTGCGAGGAGTCCACAGAATGTGGACCGGGGTTGGCCCGCAGCCCAACCCCAGTCGGCTGTTAGCTCCGGATAGAGTCGGGCGGAAGTTCGCCCGGTTACGACTATATAAACACCCTTTAAGCAAGTCCCTAATGAGTCTGTAAGACAAAACCCAGTTGCCATACCTAGTATCAGCTTTGGGTCGGACACTACTTACTCATCAGTTCAATTTACCTCGTCGCGTTACTCCCAGAAACGAATAACCCTAACCCTCTACTGCCTTGGCCTGCTGCCCTTATCTCCGGGCCGTGACATGTGAACTGCATGGGGCCACAGTAGAAAGCGGGGTAAAGTAAGCTATTATTCCTTATTTAAACTCATCGAAGAATTTTTTCATGTTGGAGTGGCAAACTTCAGGCCTCTAAAGAGCGGATGTGGTAAGCTATATATGATTAACAGTAGCGCGCGCGATAAACCTAATCGTCTCCGAGAAGTAGACTTCCCCAACCATGGGAACGCAAACTACGAACTGGCTTAAGCCGATTGTCTCTCCGACGAACGCGACGCTTGAGTGAGTGCGTGTACTGCTTCTCCGTTGTTCCTGTGCTTACAACAGTAAGCATTGTCGCGATACACGGGATGAATATAGCAGACGATGAGGACCACGCAGACAACACTTGGACGGATAGGGAGTCTGGGACGAACTGGCTGAGAGATCTTCTTCCCTTACGAATCCCGAATGCAAGGATCTTATCCTACCAATACAACGCTAATGTTGCCTTTGGGACATCGGTTGCCGGTGTGGAAGAACAGGCCAAGAATTTACTTCTTTGCCTTGGACTACAACGAAAGGTTTATTGATCTTCCTGTAAAAGGTCTTATGCAGTACAATACTGACACATGAACGGGCAGTCTAACAGTTCTCGGCCCATCGTCTTCATTGCACATAGTCTGGGTGGTATCATTGTTAAAGAGGCTCTTGTCCAGGCACTCCAAGGTGACAACACGTATGCTATGATCTGGATCATGACTTACGGTCTTCTCTTCTTTGCCGTGCCTCATCGAGGATCGAAGCATGCAAAGTGGGGCAGAATCGCCGCCAACATCCTCGGACTCTTTTCGGGTCAAGTCGACAACTCATTTCTCAGCAGCATCGAGTCAGGCTCTGAATACAATGAGAAGCTTAATGCCAGGTTTGAACCCCTACTCAAATGTTACAAGTTTTTCACATCTTGCGAGACTCTGCCGGAGAAAAAGAACGGCATCAACCACGGCATTGTAAGTCTCGACCCGCTCCCATCTGATTGTTTGGAACATGAGTCTAAGTTTGCAAGATTGTCGACAAAGAGTCGGCTATTCTAGGTCTACCCGATGGTCAAGAGGTCAAATCCTTCCCGAACCGCAGCCACACGACTGTCTGCAAGTTCGCGAGTGCCGTCGAACCAGGATGGATGCAAATATCTGACATTCTTTGCGTTGCTGCAAATTTCGCTGTCGGATCGTATCATTTCAGTCCGACCATCCCTGAGCGTAAGAAGATGTTGCAGGATCTTCCTCGAGAATCCAAAGGTATACACACGTGTGCTTATTAGACATCATGATGCGTTTAGGCTCATTTCGTTTACCAGGCACAGAGGACAAGACTGCTGCTCTACCTCAAGTCGTTAAACGAGCTCAGGATGTTCTCAAGCGTCTCAAAGAGGGCTCCGAAAGCAGCATCCAGATCCAGGAAGTCCGCGGCAAAGTCAACGACCTTACTGTTTGTATTCTGTCCATTGCTGCCTTCTTTATGCCCTTCATCGTGCCGATTATGAACTACCTTGGCGTTGCTTCAGTAGTTTTCTCAGCGGTGCCAGTCTTGGTTCTGCCAAGCAAAGCTGAGATCATGAAAAAAACCGAAGAAGCCCGACAGTCAGAGAAAGCACTCATCGAGCTTGAACGATTCGCTATAGAGGCACTGGATAACCAACGACGCGATGCTTTGCAGAGCATCAACATGCTTCAAGTTGCTTCAGGGTCTACTCCGTTGCAAAACCAAGCTCAGACGAGTACAGATCAAATAGTGCTCGCTCATCGGCTACAACAAGAGCTGCAAACACACTTTGAGCGGACTGTCTGGGACTTGCTCCATCATCACAAAGTCTACAATGAAAATGTGAGGAGGCTTAAGTTAATCGAGGAAGGCCAAAGGATAACAGAGGGGATGAACGAGAAAGAGATTCTGATGTATATCGCCAAGAAAGCAGGGGACGAGCGGGATAGAGTGAAGGAAGAGCAATCCGTAGAGAAAGATAGCTGGTGTTGTTGAATTTGACGTGGTTATGGTGGAAAAAGAGTGGATTATTGGCATGAGGGGTGCCTGGTGGTGAGGGCTTACCCTAAGATATATGGATTATATTGGTTTGGTCTATTCAGGCTGCGATGTCTTCTGGGGAGACATAAGAGCCGTCCTATGTACATTATCTTATCACTCATCCCTCATTGCCTTGCCTCACTTCTCAGCCCAACTCAGTTTAATAATCGTGCGGCGGCTGCGGGGAGCAGGAAGAGCTCGACGTCGAGCGCCGCTTTGAATGTGGCTCTGTAGGCGCCAACTATAATCCGAGCTGCCGGATATTGGATCGCTTCTACGGTGTCTGTGAGCCGGGCTTCTATCGATCTGCTACGTTGGCTTCCCATGGCCCAGAAGCTGCAACAGTTCAGAACCTGTAGCTGGATAACAGATCTGTAGATCTGGCGTAGCCCCAAAATGGGGATCCCCCAAGCCGAGACTGCGATGCTTGATGGTGCTGTCAGTGGTGTGGTTGCTCGGGCTTGCAGCTGTTGGACATGCGCCTTCCCTTGACCGAGAAAGAATTGCCTCGGTTGGTTACTGGAACAGCAGCGTTATCCAGACTGCTTCAATATCTACGGGGGAGTAGATCCATGTTTTGAGACAAGTGATGATTTACGTTAATGTCGTCAATTCTATTGATCGGAATGCATAACAACTGACGTAGCAAGGATAGCTAAGCCAACAGACGATACCATTCAAGTTGACCGGACGAATACCCCGACTATGGTAGTACAGCCGAATCAGCGCCTAAGTTTGCGATGCTAACAATGGTAGTGAGGTGAAGCTAGATCTATAATACAAATAATGCGGTCAGCGTAGATGCCTACACGACGAGCTGTCTGGGAGCGACGTTCGCGGGGGACGGCGGAGAGCCTGAAAATTGCCATGATGGTGACAAAGAGTGAAGGTGAAGTTACGGTAGCAGCAAAGTAACTGCTGGGTAAAGAAATGAGGACAAGGCTGAAAAGCAAGGGTGCCAGAAAAACAGGGTTGGGAGAGAAGGAGCGAGAGAGAATAAACTCAGAAAAGTGAAATCGAGGCAGAAGATGAGGCGCTCAAACAAATGAGGGCGGAGCAGAAAACTAAGGCCCTCTTGGCAATTGTCCGGGTTTCGCAATGCCCCGCGAGCCACGCGCCGCTTGTCGTTCCCAGTTCCTCATACCGTGTGTCGGCCGTCGTGGTACATGTGCTGTCATTCGAGACTACATACTAAAACTACCTACCGCCTGATATTTCACTATCGCCGAATATTTCATCGTCGCCTGACATTTAGTCGCTCTGCGGATAGTGCTCTCAGCTGCTACATCGCTGTGTTAAGCATGTTACGGTCGTCCAAAAGTGTTGGGTTTTCATTGGCGCCCCACGGCATTGCGCCAACCTCCTGTCAACTGTGAGCGGTAAGCCAGTCGACAAAAGTTACGGCAATGATAAGCCTGATGCCCGCTCGTGCCTACAATAACTCTATACACAGGTAGATCCGTAACAATAGGCTGCCAAGCAGATTGCTTGCGGACAATGTCGCTGAGCATCCGTTCGTGATCGATGAGGCTGCAATCGTCAGCTCGCGTCGGGTCGTCTGCCAGTCCGATCTCAGGCTTGAGTTATGGACCCTGTATACCTGTCCGGAAGAACACAATCTCACGCACAGGTAGACAAGGAGCATGAGACTCAAGTATCTATGGGACTCCTCTTTGTTCCGCTCAAGCCGGCGAACATCAAGTCAGCCTGGTCGGCCCAGTCATTCTGCACCTGGTAAAGGATGTGGATTGGTTCACCTCGGCTTGCGAATAGTAATGCGCGATGCTGTCCAAGCCGGACTCGTACAAGGAGACAGAAGTGCAGGATGGACTCGGGAACGCGCGGGTGCGGTGGTCCGGTCGGAAGATGGTAAAACGGCATGATCTGAGCTTATTGGAACATGGCTATACACGAGCACACTGATATGTTACGGCGCAGCCTCCACAAGGTGAGGAAGTCGGGATGATGATGATGATGATGATGATGATGATGCATACACCCCGTCGGCCTCAGCGGACCATAGGGACAAGTGACGCTATTCTACGCTAAGTCTACATTGGGATCCCGGTTTATTCGAGGCCCAGCACGCTGTATACAAAGGAAACATCCCTTCTCTCCTATCCAATAAACCAAAACGCAGATGCAATCGAGAGTACAAGTAGAGAAAGTTAAGTAAAGCGCGAGAAAAGTAAGAAATAAAATATAAAATGTGTTTCACCAGTGAGCTGGCCACCCCAGTGAGCTGGCCACCCAAAAACCCACCAAAAATCAGAAAAATCGTACCTTGATATCTCGACAACGGCGTAATAATAAATTCCAAAATTCTAAAACTAGTTTTTTATACCTTCTTTAAGACTCTTGTCAAAGTTCTAGAATAATAAGCGTAGCCATTATTAAGATATCGAGTTTTTGGTCCTAATTTTAAGCTGAATTGCTAGATCTCTAGGGCTGCTTAGTGAATTCTTTTTAAAATCGAATAAGAGTGTCAAAATAGGTATAAAAGGCTAAATATAAAATTCTGAAATATATTATTACGCCGTTGTCGAGATATCAAGGTACGATTTTTCCGATTTTTGGTGGGTTTTTGGGTGGCCAGCTCACTGGGGTGGCCAGCTCACTTGGTGGAACACGTTAACGTGTTCCACCAGTCCTCGGGCCACCCCACTCCTCGGGCCACCTCGCGAACACCAACACGCATCTGTGTACGATTATTCCACCACAACAAAATAAATTTGATCAAAAGTTCTACCTAGCGATTCTCTGAATAGTAGGGCATTGTCGCATAGTATGGCCTTGAACATGACAGCTACTACATGTTGGTGGTGCTCGTTGCACGTTGGTCGCCTCGTTCTGGTTAGCCTTTAGATCCCTATTATCCATCCTCTCAACTAAGAACTGGCCTTGCTGAGCCTGCAGAACGCCTCCCTGTGCAATATACCTTCGGCGGTATTGTTGCTTTTGTTTCCGACGTTGACTTTCCTTACGAAGCTCTGAATTCTCTTTTGCAAGAACAACTGCTGAATGCATCGCCATCTGACATCCTCTGATAAGTTGATTGACTGCTTGACTGGTTGGGCTCTGGGACTGCCGCTGGATGAGACCTCGTACGAGCCGAGCCTGCTGCTCTAGCTGGGCTATAGTATGTGGCGTTTCTGATGTCCATGGAGGTGCTTCTCCATTAGGTGTGTGTGGCGGAGAGGGTGTCTTGGTGACGGTAAGCGACGATAAAACGCGTTGAGGGTCATATGGTATGAGTCCTGTAGCTTGGAATCCACTCCTGATATTCTGGTCCGTAAAGACGAACGGTCGGATCTTTGAATATATCGATAGAAAGTCCTCCTTGTCGATATGGTGGATTCCTTGGCGGACGAGCTGCTGAACCTCTTGACCGTACGAGCGCTTTAGAGGCGAGAAACAGCTTACGTCGAGCGGCTGAAGAAGGTGCGACGTATGAGCAGGCATGCAGAGCGTGATGATATTGTTCGTGGTACAGTATTGGTTGAATTCAGGCGTCGCATGGCTACCATGGCCGTCGAGGATGAGTAGACGGTGAGCTCCCTTCGTACGAGATTCTGTATGTGTATTGAAGTGCTTGATCCATTCAAAACCCAGCTGATCTGTCGTCCAGCCATTGTCGCTTACGGCAATTACCCAGTCGGCCGGTAGATCTCGATACCAGTTCGATTGGTGGACCTTTCCCGCGAGGATGATGAAGGGCGGAACCGCCCAGCCAGAGGCGTTGATTCCCTCGATCGCTGTCGCCCACTCGCGATTCCCTGGTTGTACGACAGTTGCTCGGCCAATTGTATCGGAGCTTGTAACCACGATGATGATGATGATGATGATTCATACACCCCGTCAGCCTCTACGGGCCATAGGGAAGAGCTAGCGCTGAGCAGACGTTTACTTACACTGCTTCCCGGTTCATTCAAAGCCCTCACTACCAAAACAGAACATAAGAAAGCTACGTCGGGCGCACATTTTAGTAGAGAAGGAAGGTAGACCAAGGACAGAAAGAAAGACAGAAAAGGAAGGAAAATTGCAAAAAAGTGAAAAGGAAAAGAAAAAAAAAAGAAAAAAGAAATAAAAAATAAAAAAAATAAAATAAAATAAAATAGGCGAGCAAGATAGTCTGCCAACACGAGCCGTGGTTTTCTTAAGCTACGTCTGGCCAATCTTTAGGACATTCTCCTAAGTGCTGCCAGTCCCTGTAGCGGCGTGGCAGCTGGCCAGACTCTAGGCTCCATGATGGCTTCCTCAGCTTCATCACTCTATGACTGCCCGCAGTCGTCCTGTCGCAATCGCGAACGCCGCCGTCGCCTTGACGGTTGCTATGTCAGCCTTCCATCTTTCCGCTGGTCCGTCGAGGTACGTTCCGTCCGGCCGCTTCGTTCCTGACCACCCACCTAGCATGTACGAAATATCTCCGAATCTCTTTCCTACCGCTCTCTGAAGCTCCGCACGCTGTTCAGACCAGCGAGTGCACTGAAGTAGAAAATGCTTGGCTGTTTCTTCTCCGCGTCCGCACGCGCACCGTGGGGAATCTGCTCTTCTGATTTTGTGGAGCGACTCGTTCAATCCTGATTTCGAAGTCCTTAGCTGAGCAATTACTGCCGCCTCCGCCGCGTTGAGCTTGTCGTACAGCTTCCTAGTGTGGTTTTGTGATAGCGCTCTGTCGAGTGTGCGAGCAAGGCGCCCCTCCTTGATGCCATCAAGTTCCTTGGCCCACGCTCGAGAGATAGCCCGCTTAACGTCCGCAAGTGCGACTGACTTCAACCGCACGCCGCTGTCCGGGAGAGCTTTGTCAGGTTCGGTGGCCTGCAGCGCTAGTTTGTTCGCTCGCTCGTTTCCTGGCACTCCCGCGTGCGCCGGCACCCACCTTAGCTGGACAACCGGCACCTTTCTCCTCTGCATCTTGTCAAGGGTCTCGAGTATTTGCTTTAGCACCACCTGGCCACTTCTCTGCCTCGGTCGCAGCAGAGACTGCAGCGCAGACTTGCTGTCGCAGTAGATGACATGCTTCACCCGTGCTGCGATCGGTCGCGCTATGATCTCCCTCTGCGGCCATGCCTGGTCGATAAGCGCCACGGCTTGTCTGATAGCCTCAAGCTCGGCAAGGTGGTTGTCAATCTTTTCGTTGCTGCCGAGTGTCTCCGAATGCTCTATGACCGTTGCACTCGCACCACCCGTGCAATAAATCCCGATCCCCACGCGTCCGTTCCGAGCGGACCCATCCGTGAAAATGGATACTTGGGAACGTGGCGGATTGCTCGCCTCGCTGCTAGCGGTATCCGAATGTTCAATTGTCACTGCCGGGTTGTCCTGCCACGGGTGCTTGCCAAACGGCTCGATAGTCTCAAGGCCGTCCAGGTTGACTTCCTGAGCCTGCCGCATAATGCGCTGTAGGGGGGAGACGTATCGTCTGTTTCTGACATCAATTCTCCTTTTCAACTTCCAGAATAGATGCGCAGGAGGAAGCGAGCAGGAGCACACCCAGAAACGGAGCATCTGCTCTTTTAGCCGCACCTCGATAGGCGCGATTCCTGCCTCGGCCTCCAAGATGGTCAGTGCAGTAGTCTTGAAGGCTCCAGTAATCGCTCTAGCCGCCATCCTCTGGATTGGCTGCAGCGCTCTCAGCAGCGACTTCGAGATTACTGGGGCCCATACGGGCGAAGCGTAATCCACGACGGGAGCCACCGTAGCGGTGAAAAGCTGACGCGCTGCACTCGGCTGGAGTCCCTGTAGCCGCCTGAGGGCCAGGGCAGCTCTCATGCCTCTCTTTGCGACCCTGGCTGCGTGAGCCCTAAACCGCAGCTGGGTGTCGAGAACCACTCCCAGGATCTTGGCCGTCTCCTCTGGGCGGATTTCTACACCCTCCACCACCAGAGGTTGATCGCCCAGCTGCCGACTGTTCCTGGTGAAGTGGACCAGCGATGTTTTCTTAATGTCGAACGTCGCTCCACTGGTTCTTTCCCATTCCTCCGTCTTTGGCACTATCGTCTCCTGGAGACGCTGCACGTTTCCATCCGCCGAGTGCCCTGTCACCCAGGCGCTGTAATCGTCAATGAATGCGATTGCCCCTTTGTTCTTGTTGATTGCTGACTGCACCAAGTCAGCGTTGAAGAACAGGAAGAGGATCGGCGAGAGCGGCGAGCCCTGGGGAAGGCCTGTTTGCGGTAGGGCAGTGACGGCTGATATTTCCCCATTGACGGCAACCGACGCGCTTCTGTCCGAGCAGAAAGCTTCAATCCACTTGACAAGCACTTCCGGAATCCTCCTCGCTCGTAACCGCCGGACGAGCACCTCCCGTGACACCCCGTTGTAGGCCCCTTTCACGTCAAAGGACACCAGTGTGAGCACCTTTCCCTCTCTCCAGGCGTCGTACACGTGCTGCTGCAACACCGTCAGTGCCTGCACTGTCGACCGTTGCTTCCGCGCGCCAAAGTGTGCTTTTGGTAGGAGCGAATGTTCCTCCACCAGTGCTGAGATTCTCTCCGCCACAACAGACTCAAGCGCCTTCCCCAAGGTTGACAAAAGCGAGATCGGCCTGTAGGCTCCCGCTAACTCGTAATTTCGCTTGTCTGTCTTGCGCAGGGGGACAATCTTCGCTGTCCGCCAATGGCTAGGTAGTCGTGCTTGTCTGATAGATTCGCTGAAAAGTTGATGGATGTGGTGCCTTAGCACTGGCCAGAGCTCTCTCCATGCTGCCGCCGGGATCCCATCCACTCCAGGAGCCTTTAACGGCTTTGCTACGAAAATCGCCCTCCGTACCTCGTCCTCTTTTAATGGCTCGCTTGCAAGTTGATTTTCTATAGGGCCCGTTTGTTCGATGTCTTCCGTCCGGGCCTCTACGACCGGCAGAGCCGGAAAGAAGGACCGCAGAAACACGTCTGACATCTCTTGATTCGACTCGGCGTAGCTCCCGTCCTGTTCTAAGCGCGCCACCTGCATCTGTGACAGTGCCCCGGGGCCGCCAATATACTTCGTGGCTTTCCAGATGTTCGTCCGCTCCGCAAGGAATTCTCTCCAGCATGATCGCCTCCTCCGCCTAATCGTGTCATGAAAAGCCTTCGCCGCCGCCCTCACTTGGCCCGCTAGTTCTTGATGGGGCAGCCCTATCCGCCGTGCGGTTCGGGCCTGGTTCCTCAGCCGCGTGTAGGCTCGCCGAAGTTGGGTCAAGTCTGCACACCACCATTTCTTGACGTATGGCGATGGCCTCGCTCTTGGAGTGTAGCGCTCTAGCGCGGCAGAGACGGCATGGGTCAGGTACTCGGCCATGCCCTCTACGTCCGACGGGATTGGTGATGGGAACTCCTCCAGGTGTCGCCGCACCT
The DNA here is from genome assembly GCA_024180945.1 of Macrophomina tecta. Taxonomy (NCBI): domain Eukaryota; kingdom Fungi; phylum Ascomycota; class Dothideomycetes; order Botryosphaeriales; family Botryosphaeriaceae; genus Macrophomina; species Macrophomina tecta. The sequence goes on from JAKSGN010000023.1 coordinate 131,368, forward strand.
GTTTCCTCACAGCTTCCCAATTTGTATTCTTGAAGACCTGCCGTGGCTGTTCTCGATCTTCCCCACTCGGCGTTAGGAAGCTGCTTTCAATTGCTCGATGTTCCGCTCCGTAATCTGTGTGGAACGGCTGACAGATGATCCGGTCCTCTGCCAAGCCGGGTGATACAAATACAAGGTCAATGGTGGATTGGTGCTGCCCTGATTCATATGTTATGGTGCCTCGCGGAAGTATACACTGTAGGTCGAAGTCTTCCGTGAAGTCGATGATCGGGAGCGCCTCCCCAATGTGGTGCGAGTTAAAGATTGCGTCACCTCCCCACAGCTGGTCATGCCGATTAAAGTCACCAGAGAGGAGTATTTCAAACACGCCGCTGGCCTCTTCTCTGGCTCGCAGGATTGCGTTACGGAGGTGCGTCAGCACGTTGTTCAGCTCTGCGTCTTCAGTTGACCGCTTCGCCGGAACATATACTGACACCACCAGAACTATCCGACCCGGGAGAGATACCAGCGCTGCCGTAATGTAGGGAGACGCCACCATAATCTGACGAGCTGGGATGCCTTTTCTAATCCATAGTAGAGAGTAGACCGGATACCGACCGTCCAAAGTTGTTGTCGGTCTGAACTGTGTCCAGTATGGGTGGGAAGTCGGAACCGCTACCACTTCTCCCTCCGCCGTCCTAAAGCAATTTGGTTCGGAAATGTTAATGATGCTGAAGTCCCTCAGGTCTTCGTCGTTGAGGATGCTGTACTGCGCCGTCATATTTTTCCCCAGGTTCGCTTGGATGCTCTTCAGTCTCCTACTCATTTTGCTTTCTGATCATTGCCTCCAGCATTCTCTTGTACACTGGGCATCCCCGGTCGTCAGCCCGATGTGGGCCGCCGCACGCCGCGCATGCCTCAGGGCCAGTCGAGCAGTCCGTGGCTCTATGGCCGTGCTCGGCGCACCTCGCGCATCTTTCCTCGCCCCTGCATCTTAGTTCGAGATGGTCGTAGCTCTGGCACCGAAAGCATCGGCGCGGCCTAGGTCGGTACTCAAAAGCGCTGGTATACGCCGTCTCGCCTCCCACGTCAATAATCCGACGGGCCAGAAGCTCGTCTGCCTCGCTCTTCTTTGCCAAGTAAATCACCGCCGAGCCGTACAGTCGTCCACTCGCTCTGCTCAGCCATCGTGCTTGCATCACTCCTACCCTGTTTTCTTCCCCGATAACCCGGTGGGCATCTGTCCTAAGCGCCGTCCGCTCCTCGTTGAAGACCGCTGTCTTGTTGATGTTGTCGACCTTTACCGGGTACCACTGTGGGCCCCGCATCCTGGCGCCTCGAAAAGCGTTGTCTAGCCAGCCCGTGTTTGCCCTTACCTCCTCCTCATCCCTCTCGCAACAAAAGAGAAAGCGCACTTTGGTTGGTTCGCTCGGGCTCCGCGTTAGCCCGCAGCACTTAATGTTCTTCGTCGCCTCTTGGCTCTTAAGCGCCTCTTGGAAACGTGCACGAATGTCCCCTGCTTTGGTGATGTCAAATTCCACGTTGGTCAGATCAAGTTCGACGTGAGCTGCCTTTGCTGGCGTCGCGGTTGGCACGGCGGTGGCGCTTGGCAGAGCACCCCTGCCAACTTGATTCGGTGGCGAATCTCCACGAAGAACGCTCGCGTAGGTGGTGCTACCCTGGATCTGCGAAGCGGTGCTTCCACGCGTAATCTCGATGAGTTCCGATATTTCTTTCTTTAGTTCAGAAACCTGCTCCGTTAGCTGTTCACGTGCTTCTTGGGACTGTTGGAGTTTTTCAGTCAGGCTCTTAATCTGATCTTCGTTTTTCGTGCATTGCATCGTCAGGCGCTTGTTCTGGTCAGAGATTGCCTCTAGCAGGTCGACAATATCATCGAGAGTAGTTTCCTTAGTCAATTTCCTCGGCTTAGCTGGGCGAGATGAAGCCTCAGTGGACGGTTTTCCACGGTGAAGAGCTCGATAGTCGGTGCGGTCGATCTGGCGGAGTGAGACGCGCTCCGACGCGTCCGCGACGCGTCCATCTCCACCCGCACCTTCTTCGGCCGACGCCGCCGGCATTGCAGCCAGCTTTTATTGTTTTTCGAGATTCGAGATTCGATATTCGTAAAGATCTAACAATACCTCTTCCAAACCAGCAGAAGAGTCTCCCGCTTGTAACCACTTTAGATGTTGCTGATGGAACATAGGCTCAGTCGTCACCTGACCTGTTTCATATTCTAGATAAAGTTCCTTATCATGTAGTAACGTATCCCACAAGCGAGCGGCGCACACAAGCGAGCGGCGCACCCATCAACAAAACGCGTCACCCTAACTTTCGTTATCTATGCCTCAACCAACACATACTCAATCTACTTCTTATGAAGCTCATCTATTCCTAGCATCACAAGCTATCGATCAAAACGAAGATCAAACTACCCGAGGCGCTGCAAGGGCTTATAGTGTCGCCGAAACAACGCTTAGGCGACGACGCGGCGGTATCCCTTCACGACGCGATTGCACGCCCAATTCTCGAAAGCTTACCAATCTCGAAGAGTCCGTGATTGTCAAGCGTATCCTCGACTTAGGTTCGCGAGGATTTCCCCCCCGACTTCGCGATGTTGAAGATATGGCGAATAAAGTACTTGCCGATCGCGCTGGAGGCAAGGTTGGCAAGAACTGGACCTCCAACTTTGTGAGACGCTCCCCCGAGCTAAAAACGCATTTAAATCGCAAGTACGATTACCAGCGAGCGAAATGCGAGGATCCTGAGATTATTACGAAGTGGTTTGAGCTCGTGCGGAATACAATCGCGAAGTACGGGATCGTGGACGGTGATATCTACAACTTCGACGAAATCGGCTTCCTTATGGGCATGATCGCAGCTGGAATGGTTGTTACAGCATCGGAGCAATGTACTCGATCAAAGACTGTTCAGTCAGGCAATCGCGAATGGGTTACGGTGATGATGGCGCATTCGGCTGTCCTTTTGCAGGTGGAAGCCGCGAATCTTCAAAGGGCAAACGAGGCCGCAACGAGACGCAAGAAGCGGCAAAAAAAGCGGATTCAGAAGCGCGGGACGCTAACGATTCAAGCCGGGCAGGATTTGGTCGATAAAAATGCTGTTAACCAGCAGATTTCGACGGAAACGCGCGAAGGTGGTGCGCAATCGGATGGGCCTGCGACGAAGCGACGGCGATGTGGGCAATGCGGTGAGCCTGGTCACAACTCTCGCACATGTCAGGAAGATGCGCAAACACTATAGAATAGGCTCTCTATTATAGATAGTCAATTATCCAAGGCGTTGCGGAGTTATTCGTACTTAAAGCGATTGAGCTTTGATGGGGTGCGCCGCTCGCTTGTGTGCGCCGCTCGCTTGTGGGATACGTTATGTTGTAATAGAGCTAAACGTGGTATGTGTGTCAGGTAATGCGCGAATGGACACTTCTGGTGATGCTCACATTAAGAACTGGCACCTAAAGTTATAATATTCGACCTCGACCCGATGGTTCTGTCTTCCTCTGGTTCTGTAATTTGGAGGGCCTTAATGACCTAAGTACAAGATATCATGTTCTTTTAGACTGAGAAAAATCCCACAATTCATTGGCCTCTCCGTAATAATCCGACCGTTATGGGCTCTCGAAGCAGATTTATCCCTAAACCCTCTGGCTGGTTCTTGTTCCTGATGCTGTGTTATACCGTGCGCCTGAAATATTCTTAAACCACGAGAGAAAGACCTCGCCATCTAGAGACATTGATCACATTCCTCGACGGTCCTTGGAGGGCTTCGCATAATGGAACAGCCTTACCGCGTATCCCCAGTGAGATACTCTAGTCGCCTGACTGTCATCACTGGGCGTTGGTGTAGAAAGTAGAATCAGCGCTTTCTAAGGTCACCCAAAAAGCGCGCAATTATTACGACATTTCCCATCCGAGAGGGAAAAAAGATTGAGTCATCAGGAGAGCTTTTCAAGAGCGCTGACCAGCTGGTAAATGGCACACTCCCAAATATTCGAGTGTACCATAATTGGCATTCAGAATCTTCTTTTAAGCGTTTTCTCTTTCCGCATAATGCAATGCAATAGCCATCTGCGAGCTCAGCCACTGCGACACCGCCTTCAAGGTCGCCTCCATGGCCGACGAATACTGGGTCAAATGGGCACGGGATATATCAGCCGCCACTTCTCACCTCCTCGAATCGCTGCGCGCTTTCGAGCAGCCAGCTGTCGATACATATCCTCTGAGGGAATGGCCAGGTGCCCCTCACATACCGGAGCAATCTGCGAGCCGAACTCAGAACGACTCTACGTCGACTTACTCGCCATGTCTGGGCAGTCCTCTGGGCCGACGCAGCCCTCTCGGCCGACGCAGTTCATTGGAAGCGCACACAACAACCGGCTTTGCAGAGAGAACAGTCGATGATCAAACAGACACCAGCAATAAGGATGGCCCAGAGGATAGAGATTATTGCAGAGACGAACCCACGACTCCTCTAAACTACTCCGATCCAGAGAGCCGGACTTCTTCCTCTAGGTTTGTGGAGACACCACGGACACAAGGGACGCCGCGCAACCATAGCGAGAGAACATATCAGGCATACGATTCATACGATTCATACAACCCAGGCCAGACTTACTTTAACGACGACGGCTCCGAGCATCGAAGATACGGATGGCACCGCGGGCGGGGCCGGAACCAGTATTACAGAGGCTCTTACCGCACGCGACCTAGAAGGGGAGGCCCCTACAGACCGAACCCGTACCGGCAAAGTCCATACTGAGTCGTGAGTGAGGTACGGATTCTGGCGACCCGGTATCTAAAGCAGTGGGTTGAGAGCGCGCTGAACGTTTCATAGCGGGACTCCGAGGAGGCACGATGGCGTGCATAAGGCCGGCCTCTCAAAGCCCAGTCAGTGTTTCACAAACTAAGGGCTACTGTCCTGTTTTACGCCTTTTTTTCCATTTTTCCAACCCTGTCCTAGGTCTGTAGACATTATTATATCTTATAATATTAAGCTAGCAGACGATAAACCTGCCCAGTTGATGGACGGTCTGCGGGTGGCTCATATTCCGGACTACACCTACTGACTATGGCTGCATTATTGCCGCTTTTCCATCTTGCTATCGCCTTGCAATATCGCGCAGCGGCTACTACAGTGACTTTCGGGTAGATTTTTTTTTTCTTCAAAAACTAAGAAAAATCAAAATGCATGACAAATGGGACTTCACAGACGACGGTTGGCTTTGACAGGTAACGTTAAACCTTCAATCCCACCGCGAGAATCCGATTTATGGATCATGGGTCCTGTGTTTGCCTCATCTATTCTTTGTTGCTAGAAATTCTCTTCTGTTGCAAGAAAAGGGCGCAGTCATCACGCTCAATTTCTGAGCTTGCTATGATATCTTACCCTGCAACAGGTTCTCATGAGTACTTCGATCATTCAATTAAAGCAATTCTCATCTGATTTCGAGCCGGAAAATTTTAAAATCATACGCATTGTGGGTCTGTACGACCATCTATAAACGATAAATATATTTCACTTGCTGTGAATCTTGATCATGGATGAGTTTAAAAAAAAAATAAGACCGTTCAGAAGATATACGCAATGATTTAATGGTGTAACGGTCGACATAAACCGGAAACAAATTCCATCAGTCAATTGCCTTCGCTTGCCTTAATTAGTCAGTAATCATAACTTTAACATGCATACTCAAAAGCACAGAAGGGAAACATAGCGCTGATGCGTTTACTTACCTGCACATTTATTCTTCTTTTACGCTGGCTTTCGATTAACCGACCGCATAAAACTGTAAAGGCCTTTCGACGCTTGCAGAACCGAAAGCAAATCCTATGACGAAAACGAGGAGATCTTGAGTCGCACTGCTGACCTGGTCGTGTCGGAATGTGATGGCTTGGGTTGGAAGTAGCGGGCAAAGGTTTACTATGACCCCCTTCTAGCGGTCTACCGCGTGACCGACGTAGTAGTCTTTCTAAGTGCGGTAGGCTCTTTGATCGGCATGTTCCACAGGATGCCTCGTAGCATGGCTGTGCTACCCTGACGGAGTCTTTTCCATATAGGAAACGGAAGGCACGCTTTCGACAGTTGGTCATGAATATGCGTTTTATTCAGTAGCACGCAAAAAGTCCCGGCATCCTAACCAGCCCGTCCTCGTATATAAGATCGCATTCTCGCGCTTCTATGTGAATAAGCTTCAATGAGGATGTTTACCAAGGCGTGCATCCTGCTGCAACAATTCTCGGCAAAGGATAAACAAATGACGGCCATTCATAAGCGTATCTGTTAGTCCGCAGCTTTGATGACGGAATAACGTGGTACCCTAGCAATATTGATGACCTCATTACAGTATCAGTCTCGTCGGCCAGATCATGCCAGCCCCTTGAGCAGCTTTAGATAAGCCGAGGAAGCGAAGGTTCCAACCTCGCTTTTGATGCTGTGAATCGTCAAATACCGTCTCTGCTGCTGTTTTGCTTAATATCGAGCAGAAACTCGTAACACGTTGTTCGCCAAACACGATTTAATACAATTTTGGACGTCTTGCAGTCACGTAGCAGGGATATCTATCAGTTGAAAGTGGTGATTTTGTCATTTGAGAATTGTCTACTCCTTGAACGGTTTCTCCACAATTCGTATGCACTCTCCCATCCAGTATCTTGCATCAGATTCATTAAACCACTACAGTGCCTATTAGATATGAGTCAACAAAAGAAGCGGTATGATAAGAGGTGAGAAGCGTTCTGTAGCGCTGTTCGATTTATGATACCGAGTGCTAAATTGCCGGAACTCCTCACTCACGATGACCGACCCTACGCATGGAACCGTATTTGTGACGCACTCCTGCTTTCCTGCATATATAAGTTAACTTCGTGATGAATCCTCTCATAGCCAATGCAATTTCTACCGTTTCTCGACTGTTTCAACATCTGCGCGCTATTGAGCGCATATGTAGCTCTGCGCGCAGATGCTACAGTACAATAGATGATTTCGTATATATGTGTACCGTATCTTTTGTTCTGGACGCGATTTAATATTGAAAGTTATCATTAAATTGAATAGTTGGATAAAATTTTTGCTATTTCTCCATTTCTTTAATTCCAAAGTCTTTAATTTTTCCCTGTTTCAGGAAATTTTGGCTCACGACATCAACTTAAACTTTCGCACATACAGTCACTAGCGAAATCGGCTTCCGCCTAAGTGCAGCTAAGAACTTTGTTCCAGCCCTACTGCCAAGCTATTGCCACCAAGCTATTCTATATACGGTTAGACTAGAGGAATATTCTAGACCATGGCTGGAACTGTTTTAATTCAGCTGTCCCCGTATCTTTCTCTTTCGCCGTCTTAAGACCCAGCACTCGCACCACTCCTCGCCGGAAGGGTCTCGGTGCTCAGTCGCAAAATTGGTTTCGCTCTACCTTGCCTAATTTTTTATCTCAGCACAATTGCCATGCTACCTCGAGCCGGTGGCCACCTGACATCAGCGCATATGGAAGGTCTCTAATTCGATCCTCGGGGGTGGTGATCGAACATTGCCGTCTTTTTAGCGCTGTGACTGGCCGGTTTAGAGACCCTAACCCGGGCCTTATAACAGGTTTCGATCCGACCACACACAGACACCCGATGTACAAGTGTCGACCGGACGCATGTTAGATTCTGACATTAATGTCACAATCTAACATCAGATATGGAGAAACTTTTGCGCCGCGGGAGTTTGCTTGCTGAGATAGGGAGCACGAAAACCCAACGAGAGTAGAGGCAAGCGAGCAACTATATATCGAGGCCAGAGTAAAGCTGCTCTATCTACCGCCTTACTCGCCGGACTTGAATCCTATTAAAGAATTCTTCGCAGAGTTGAAGATATTCATTAAACGGAATTGGTAATATTGTAGCAACGTCATCTGGCATAATTTTAGAGCGTTTTTAGAGATGGCGTATCGATAACGTAGGGCAAGGAAGTCAAGTACTGAAGGTCATTTTCGGCATGCTGGGCTTTCAATCGAGGAGCTGTAAAAGCAACTAAGTTGTGCGATGTTCAGGGCTACTGAGAAATGCATCATACTCTAAGCTATATTATATTGTTTGGACCAAGTCTCGATATCACGGACAAAACGTCGTGCAACGCCACTCTTGACGCCCTTCTGAATATAGAACTCAGCATGCTGATCCTCCCACACTAATTCAAGGTCGAGGCCTTCAGCTAATGTCAAGTCACAAGCCTTCTTGTACTCCATTTTAAGAGCCTTGTTGCTTACTTGCGAGCACTGCCATTCACTGTACCTTATAACAGCAATGTCCCGTGGCCCCGGAATCTCCAGAGAAGTAGGAGGCCTAGATTGCACAGCCTCTACAGGCGCCGGAGTCAAGGCCACAGAGTTTAAGGCTGAGGTTTGAGAGGGCAGAACGTTAGTGATATTGATAGGCGGATAACTTGCCAGCGAAGAGGCTCTACGTTTCCGCCGGTGTTCAGTATCCTGCTGCTCTTCAGCATACAGTTGTTCACGAATATTATCGGGAACGTCATCGTGAGTCCGCAGTGCACCACCTTGCTCTACATGCTTGATAAGGCTTTTCAAGTGGTGTGTCCTAAGTTTGTAGTGCTTCTTGCCGATGCTATCACGCCAGCAATGAGGTCCTAGATTGCAAGGCGGTCCTGGACATCGCATGAGGTTGTAGACATCCCGCCAGATTGATGAACGGCCTGCAGCATCCTCTTCAGCATTAAGCTGCATAGCTCGCTCCGAGAGCATATACTGAGAGGCTGAGGAGTATCCTCGTTTGGTTTCCTGTCGAGTTGACGCTCCGACCGTATCGCTAGTCTCTAGGTAATGGAACGACATGTCGATCCGAAGCCTCTTTCCGACGCGGAATAGGTGGCTCCAAGTTGTGAGCTGCCTCTCCAGTATTGTCCAGTCGATATCAAGGTCGTCGAAGCGCTTGACAAGGTCACGCTCTGTGCGGTCCGTAACAGATACGACGACAGCGGTGTCGTCTACCCGAAAAGACTTGTTCTGCGGCAGCTTCCTAGCCAAAAGCTTATCCAGTTTCGGTCGCAGGAAAGCAGTCCAGAAAGCACTAGGGGCAAGGACGAGATTCGGTTCTGTCTCCTTTGCGACTTGTTTACTGTTGACTATCAACTTCCATTCGATGGAGTAATGGATGCAGGTTGGCGGGCGCTCGTTATAGGCCTTGTCCTGGGACCAATCAGCTAACTGTAGCAACGGTAATGAGTCTTGGCCATGCTGCAGTTGGCTTTGACGAGTTGGAACTATGTTGGAAACGGCCTCGACGCCACTCGGTGCGGGACTTGCGGTAGATGCCTGCTCAGTCTGGGTCTCGAGAGCATCTCCAGCAGGCAAGTCTGAGCCATCAAATTGTGCCCAAAAGACAGTTTCAAATGACAGATTGGGCAGATGCTCAGGCATGCTCATGGTTACTTTAGAGGCGGGTGGCGATAGTGGCGGGAGGCTATCGTACAAAGAGGGGAACGCCATACGGAACCGCTCCTTAGCGGGGCGATGATGCCACGTCGCCAGAAGCCATTCTAACCAATAGCGGCATAGCGCGCTATACGCAGTCCTGGACTTGAAGATTGGCAGTAGCTAAGTGCCCATCACTAAAGGTGGTCAAAAAAGAGTACCGACTCAATCATTGAGGAAGGAACGGACTGTTCCAGGCGCTGTGTGGGGTAAGGATGTGCAAATTAAGCTCCAAACGGTATCAGATAATATCACGTGATCAAGCAAAGGTCAAATAGGCGTCCCGTTTTCTTTACTAATTGAAGCAAGGTAACTAGAGCTAGTCAATGTGAATAAGTTAAGAGTAATGAAACTTCTAGACGCATCTCAATCCGTGTATATATGTCTCTGTATAGGAAGTGTCCGACCATCTCATTCACGTGGATGGCTGTGCTACAACATGTTTGCCCCGCTTACAGCCTTGCGGAATGTCTCTATAGAGCCACTGCTTCATTAATCCTACGAAACCAGATCATTCCATCCTCAAAATCTCTGGGAACCATCCTCCAATCCGCACCGTGATACTATGGAAGGGCTAGGAATCGCTGCAAATGTCATCGCCGTGATCGAGCTGTCTACGAAGGTTGCGTCGCTTTGCTTGAAATACTCTCGCGCCGTCAAGAGAGCCAAAGGCGATATACAGCGCTTGTTGAATGAGCTTGGTACGCTGAAGGTCACTCTCGAAGGCGCGCGACAGCTTCTTGAGAGTCCAAATGGCGGGAGGCTGCAGACTTCGCAACGCTTGCGTGATGGTCTCAGCGGCTGTTCATTCCAACTGACAGAGCTGGAAACAAAGCTGGAAACCAAACTCAATACCGGAAAAACGCGTAAGGCAATGAGGAAAATTGGTTTCCGCGCTTTGAAATGGCCATTTGAGGGCAAGGATGTCGACGGCATTATCGTGACCTTCGAGCGGTGTCGAGACACTCTCTCTGCGGCTCTCAACGTGGATCAGACGTACGTTATAGCTTTTCAATGAGATATTTTTCTCTAGCTAACAAATTTTACAGTACGCAGATACTTGATATTGGCCAGAAACTCGATCTTTCTCAATTGCCGACCGCGAGAGACGCAGCCTTCGACTCATACGCCGACGAGCACGACGCGCGATGTCATCCAGAGACCCGAGTTAAACTCCGCGAGGATATAAATAAGTGGGCAGGGAGCCCTCAAGGAGAGTGTATCTTCTGGCTTAACGGCATGGCGGGCACCGGAAAGTCTACAATATCACGCACGGTCGCCCAATCGTTTGCCGACCAAGGGGTCCTTGGCGGTAGCTTCTTCTTCAAGCGAGGCGAGCGAGATCGTGGTAACGCGAATCTGCTGTTCACAACCATTGCTGCTCAACTTATCGTCAAGGAGCCTGCTTTGGCAGTGTTTATCAGAGACGCCGATCCTGCTATCTCCGGAAAGGCCTTGAAAACGCAGTTCGAGCAGCTCATTTTAGCGCCTCTGAGGAGTTTGGGTAGTGACTCAAAGAACAAAAAGCGAATTGTGCTCGTGATTGATGCTCTCGATGAGTGCGAGCGAGATGACGACATTCGAGTCATTATCCGGCTGCTATCACAGGCAAGAACATTGAGTTCGGTGCGGCTGAGGACTTTTGTGACAAGTAGACCCGAACTGCCGATCCGAATTGGCTTCAACGACATCAATGGCAGATTCCAGGATCTGATCCTACACGAGATACCGAGGCCTATCATCCAGCACGACATTACTGCGTTTCTAGAGTACAGACTCTCAAGTATCAGGGAAGACTACAATGGTCTGTATCCTAGCAGGCGACAGCTTTCGGTGGATTGGCCAAGCCCAGACATTATTCAGACACTGGTCCAGATGGCAATTCCGCTCTTCATTTTTGCTGCCACAATCTGTCGTTTTATTGAAGACCCTACGTGGTCAGACCCAAACGGCCAACTGGATAAGGTCCTGCGGTACCAGTCAAGGGCCGAGAACGCCGAGATGGATAAGCTTGACGCGACATACCGCCCGATTCTTGACCAGCTTGTCCTTGGAAAGACCGAGGTGGCCAAGAAATCCCTCCTACACGAATTCCACGTCGTTGTAGGTTCTATTATTCTCTTGGCCGAATCTCTCTCGATAGCGTCGCTGGCCTGTATTCTCGACATTCCTGGGCCCGTCATAGATCGCAGGCTCGCAACTCTCCATTCTGTCCTGAGTGTGCCGCCCTCCGACGACTCTCCCGTTAGGATGTTCCATCTATCATTCCGTGACTTTCTCGTTGATCCAAATAAGCGCGACACCAATCCATTCTGGATAGACGAGAGGGCAACCCACAAAAAGATCGCGAACAGGTGTCTAGAGCTGCTGTCCTCGGGTGACCGCTTAAGAAAAGACATCTGTAACCTCGATATGCCCGGAATGGCCCGTGCAGATGTTGACCCCGCGGTCATCAACTCACACCTCCCCGCAGACGTTCGATACGCGTGCCTCTATTGGGTCTATCACTTGGACCAGAGTCGTTCGGCAGAGGATAAAGCTTGCATAACAGATGATCATCAAGCATACATCTTCCTGAAACGTCACTTTTTGCACTGGCTGGAGGCATTGAGTCTTTTGGGAAAAATATCCGAAAGCATTGCTATGATTGGATATCTACAAGCTCTTGTCAGCGTAGGTAATAGCGAGCTGACTTATGTACTTTGCTAACATTCGTGATCTAGTCTCAAAGTAATACCGAAGTTACCTCCTTCTTACGTGACGCGAGCCGATTTATCCTCAACTTCCGATCTATAATCGATATCTCTCCTCTCCAAGCCTATTCTTCTGCGATAGTTTTTGCTCCGAAGACAAGTGTAATTAGGAATAACTTCCAGGAAGATATCCCAAAATGGATCTCAGTCTTACCAAAAGTCGATCTAGAGTGGGGTGCTTGCCGACAAACGATCGAGGGCCACGGTAGTTTGGTTAGCGCCGTAGCCTTCTCGCCTGACGGGAAGACGGTGGCATCGGGTTCGAAGGATAAGACGGTGCGGCTCTGGGACGCGGCGACGGGCGAAGAGAGGCAGAAGCTCGAGGGCCACGGTAATTCGGTTTGGGCCGTGGCCTTCTCGGCGGACGGGAAGACGGTGGCATCGGGTTCGAACGATAAGACGGTGCGGCTCTGGGACGCGGCAACGGGCGAAGAGAGACAGAAGCTCGAAGTCGATCACGCCCTTTCGAACCTATCGTTCTCTACGGATTCTCGGCATCTGAAGACGGATCGAGGTCTGCTAAGCCTTGAATCAGGCTCTCAAGAGATCTCCCCCTTACATGCGACCTCGGACCACGCACTTATATTTGGCAAAGACTGGGTGACTGACAACGGGAGAAGAGTCCTCTGGCTTCCTCCCGACTATAGGCCCAACTGTATGGCTTATCATCATAATACATTCGCGTTGGGATACAATTCTGGTCTTGTAAAAACTATTCAGTTCACGTTCTAAGATGAAAGTGGTGCTTAGTGTTACTTTCCTATCAATATTACCAATATTTTGTTAGAAAACTCTAAATGAATACCTGTTCCTCTGTTATATGCTGGAACACCTGTTTCGATTCAATTTTCGGATTCCTTGTCCGTCGACCGTGCCGATATTTCTAGCCCGAGAGGTACTGCTATACGAGTACATTAAGTGGCAGCAGTAAAAGATCGGCACTAAAACTAGAGTGTGAGTTTCAAAAAGTTTATAATGCGATATTAGTGGAAGGCTTTAATCTCGAGCAGGTTTAGAATAGGTGAAAGGAATTGCTTGATGCTTTGTAAGATTAGTCGCCAGGCGAAGAAATATAAGCTTGATACTAAGGATTATAGGCACGTTGTAGAGCCTTCCATCATCCTATTACTTAAGATGTAATTAAGTAATTTGGAGAATGTCAGATGCCTAGATCCTCGACAGTAATTCCTGCATGGCGGAAATGACCTCTGGCACTACGGTCCCTTGCTCCCACCATATCAACGCACCATTCTAAAAATGAGTCAAACCCTTGCGCAGGGCTCTCCGCATATTCTTTCCAGTTTCGCCTAATGAATGCCTTAAGTTCAGCAAAGAACTCTTCTATAGGGTTAAGATCCGGGGAGTACGGCGGTAAGTACAGCAGCTTGACCCCCGCGTTGCAGCAAAGCTGCTCAACACGTTCAGACCGATGGAAGGATGCGTTATCCATTATTATAACCGATTTAGGCCCCGGAAACCTGCCGCAGTGGGGAAGGAGCTGCTCGATGAAGTCCTCGAAGACGGTAGCGTCCGTCGATCCCTGGAATACTCGTGCAAGCACAATGCCGTCTTGCGCATACGCCGGCAAGATTTGATATCTCTGCTCACGTTGAAACTGGGCAACCTGTACAGGGGTTACCCCAACAGGCGACCAGCCTGTCCGCCTGAATCCGATCCGTTTGTCACATCCGGACTCATCTACGAAGACCAGCTGGTATGATCGGAAACATGATAGCTCGTAGAGGTAAAAGTCTCGCAGATCCGCGTTTCGCCCCTTTGCTATCCGACGAGCGGCCTTCTTTGACCAGCCAACAGAGGCCAGGGCCCTGCCAATGCTGTGAACTGTCACCTGGACTTCAAACTCGTCCCATAGGAAGACAGCCATCTCCTCCTGGTATAGTTCTGGCTTCTCGATCAAATGTTCGCAGAGGGCCCTAATCATTGGAAAGGTGATGCTTCGCGGTCGTCCGACGCCGTTGTAGGGAGCTCTGGTAGTGCCAAAGCAACGTAAGTTGGAGCGGATGTGTCGAACAGAACGCTCACTGCAGCCTGCTGCGTCAGCCATTTCGGCAGTCGTTAGCGAGTTACTGAGAATCATGTCACGAATAAGATCGTGCTGCGATGCTGCGAGATTAGGTGCCATAGTGACGGCCTATGGCCAGTGCTGCGGAACGTGCAGTTAGTTGAGATGCCTCTGCCCGCTTCGGACACGTATCGGACAATAGTCTTGGCATAAGCACGGCCCATATGCAGCTGATAGCTGGGGTTGAAAAATTCCAGCAGTGTTCTAGAATGTTCGATCAATCTAACTACATAAGAAATAGCTTCAGTGCTAGCAGCTTGGCAGAAGGGCTAGAATAAAGTTCTCGGCTGTGCTTGGGCGGAAGCCAATTTCGCTAGTGACTGTATAATAGTTAAGATTATAATAGATCCATTTAAACTCGCGATACGAAAGGACAGCTGTTATATGACCGGTTTTTGCTCTTTTACTCCGAACGACATGGCTTATATCTTCTCCCTGCCGGCAGAGTTACGACTTCAGATTCTCGAGTACTGCTTAACTACATCCGTACCTATTCGCATAGAAAACGATAAACATCACGGCCGACAAACCCATATTAACGCTCAAGTCCTTCGCATAAATAAAAAAAATCTATAGAGAAGCTCGCAAGCTTCTGTATCGCCAAAATACATTTTGTGTGCACGTACAAAGGCGCAGCGGATGCGACAACAACTACAGATTTAACTTCAAGTTCCTGGGGTTTGTAGCGACTTTACACATCACTTTCTGTCCCCAAAGCACAGCAACTCCGATCCCTACCTTAGCTTCCACGTTGGCCGCTAGCAGAGTCCTACAGTGTCTTTACATCACAGCGTGGGACGAAAGCTGCCCCAAACACGAAGTCGAAGCCCTGTTCAGCTCCTTTCGAGCAGTCAAAGTCTCACAGAAGCTAGTGTTGGACACTGCTCGTTGGCGCCAACGGATCAGTTGTGCAAGGAGATTTATTGGGCCATACCCCAAGCTTGATGAGGGACGTGGACTGAGCACAGCCTTTCTCTTCAGCCTTTCTCAAGATATGACGGGCCAACAGCCCTGGGGTTCAGCTTCGCGCTCATAAAATTACGGACGTCGACATCCTCATTGTTTTTTTAGTGCGATGATCGCTCACGGCATAATCACTTTAATATTGAGGAAAGAACCGTCTCGTACTAGCAAATTCCGACAATCGAGGGATACTCTTGTCCCTCCTGCCACCGTTGAAAATACTGTCTTCATCCTTACTCATCCTTATAAGCATTCCAAAGGGGAGAAAAGACATTTTAAGAGGCGGCTGCGGTATCAGAGCAAAATGACCGACAGATATAAAATAAATTGTCAACCATCATCACCATTTACGGTCATTATCTGCCGTTATTATTTGCTGTCTCACTACACGTATCAGTATTTGCTTTTCTATTACTCTTTTCATACCTTTAAGCGTAGCACCACTGTTAAGAGACGTTACAGGGTCCCTCGCCATCGTGTATATAATGAGTAGCTTTAGCATCATTCAATGAGGCAGCAGTGAACCTCAATTCCTCACTGTTCAACAACAACTAAAGTGTACTTTTTTGCTCATAGTTTCGTGCTTGAGACCATGTCACCTCGTTACGCTACTCTTCCTACTCCCCCAAGACTAGTATCTAACAAGAAAGAGGGACAGAAAGTTCGAAATGAAGATGAGGAATCAAAGCGGCGTAAAGCATATAATGGTTTAGCACGGACGCTCGAAGCTGAGTCGGACAAAAAGGACGCAGCAATGAACTGCCTTAATATCACAACCTCGCTTTTGAGCGAGCGTAGCCTTTCCAAGGACGACAGATCGTATGTTTCGCTGGAACATGCCCCTCCTATACGGCTGAAAGACGAATCGTCCTTTCGTACGCTACTGGACTACACAAAGCGCGAAACTACATCAATCCTCAATATCTTAGATGTTTCCATTCGGAGCCATCCTCGGACTGTCCTACCTCCATCTAAGTCAGAAGAATTTCTTTACAGACTCCAATGTGATCACAATGGTACATCCCATTATAAGGACTTGGGGTTGGTAAGCGCTCAGCTACACCGACTTTGTGGTCTCAAAGGAGCAACAGCGAAAGATTTCGAGATGCATATGGAAGGAGTGATGTTCCCGACAAAATATATATCTACGACCGAAAGCCCGGGCCGCCTGATTAACCTTGCCATCCGCGGATGTTGTACTCCTCCGCAGTGGCGAGTCTTACTGATTGATATCAGAGGGCTTCATCAGATGGGAATTCCAACAAAGCGAACGACTGAGCTTGCCAAGGAATTCGGCACCTACCCAAAATATATCACCTCTACTCATTGGTTGATTCAGTACTGGATTCCAAGCAGCTGCATCATCTTGGATATGAGCTACAGTGTCTTCCTCACGGTGTGCAAAGAGCAAGGTATTTGTGATGGTGCGCGAGTATGATTCCTTCCAGCTTCTTGATTTCTGATGATAACAGGACGAGAAAAAGTATTGGACCAGACATTTGCAGCAAAGCTTCCTCTGCAAGGTTTCCAAGAAGCACAAAATCGCGATCAACGGCGAGGTCGAAGACAGGTTGGCATCGTGAGCGATGAAGAGAATTCGTCTGATTACGAAAAATTAGCATGCAAAACCAGTCAGTTAGAACTAGAGGATAAGCCGTAGATTACTTTGGGTGCTTTCTATGCTTATTGTTCCTGCAATAGAAAAATAAATTTTTAAAAATTAGATTGCAGCATTAGCAGTCTCATCAACCATTAACGTGTTTCACCAGTGAGCTGCGCACCCCAGTGAGCTGCGCACCGCGTTTCTCACCAAAAATCGTAAATTTGGCAGCACGATATCTCCACAGTCACCTAATAAAAACTGCCAAAATTCCATTATGAAGCTTTTATACGTTCTCTTTCCCATTTTTAGAGTAATTGACAGGGTGAGTGTTGACATGCAAGAATTGGAGCAGATTTTGGGGTCCGAAATTACATATCTCCATGGCCACTTGACGCATTCTTATAAATTTAAGAGGGGAATAGTGGAATATGTGTGCAAACTTATCTGTAGAGTTTTAGAAGTTGTTATCTAGTGGTTGTGGAGATACTGTGCTGCCAAATGTACGATTTTTGGTGAGAAACGCGGTGCGCAGCTCACTGGGGGGCGCAGCTCACTGGTGAAACACGTTATTAAAATTTTAGAATCTATTACGCAGCCGTTGTTGAGATATTAAGGTACGGATTCTCTGATTTTTGGTGGTTTTTGGGGTGGCCCACTGACTGGTGTGGCCCACTGAGTGGTGAAACACGTTATCTGTTAGGTCTTAACTGTGCCACGTTCTGCAGACGACATGGTCGTGTCTCAAAGTCGGCAGGCCCGGTGTGGAATGGGCACATTCTCACTAAACTACCGGGTCCCCTCATAAATTGTCATGTAAGGAATGGAACGGAATAAATGGGCCGGCAAAGCTCCCAATTTGCAGGAATAAGCCATCTCAACGCCGCATTGCCGCCTTCGGATCGGCAAGCTGGTTCATCCCTGCTTGGATTCCCGTTAGGCGCCAGCTGGCTTCCTACTGGCGGGCGAGAGCTACTTAGTGGCCCTGAGCTCGCACGGCCCTCATCTAACCGGCGATTCGCTTGCATATTGGGCATGGACGATCAACGTCCGCTACGTCGGCTCGCTCGGCCCCGCCGGCTTCCTTCCGATAGGTCAGGAATGAAGTTGATCTTCGAGACTAAATTGCGCCCAAGGGGTTATTCAAGAGGCGCTGGTGGTCAACGTGCTGGAACACACAAAGTATCGATGAGTCTGAAGATGGGGCAATCACAAAATATATACCAAACTTGGGTTCTGACTGAAGGCTGAATTACAGAATGTCCGGGCCGAATCACTGAACATTACATGAAGCCCCCGGTTCATCCAAAGCCCCACATAGAGTTAAAAGTCAGGGCGAGGCTTACCGAAGAGATTCTTTATGCCGCTCATAAAGAGGAACGCTGTCGCTAGGATAAAGCAAGGCCTAGCCATCCCGTATGCAATTCCCAGAGATTTGTGCTTCACCTTGAGGGGGGAGAAGCCTCGTTGCTGGCAGCGGCTCGCGGCACGAGAACCAGGGACACAAGAAGGATTATTGCAGCTGGGGCCAATAGCGATACGACAACTAATAACTCGGAACGATACCGTCTCCTGGGCAATGTATGGATAAGGTATCTCGGAATTGACGAGAGAAAATGGTCGTTCATTGGGTTCTATGGATGACACTGCGGCACAGACCCCGAAAGCGGCTCTGCCTATGAATTAATACACGACTCTTGTTACTCTGGAACACACATATGATATAATCTAATGGACAGCATAAGATACGACTAATAAATTCGACAAAAATGTATTTCTGAGAGCCATATTATCCCTCCAGGACGAGAGACGGAATGATAGCAGCCAGCGGGGCGATGTACTGTACCAACGTGCAAGTCGCTGAGAAGTACAGTTGTGAGCCTCAAAATCGGCAGGTGACGATAAAGGACAATAGGTTGGCGAATGGTCATGAACGGTGCCATTTAGCTTCTCTGCGATTGGTTGAGTTGAGTTGTGTTGAATTCATTTACCCTGACCCATCGCCCTGAGCGATATGCAGGCTACAACTATTTAAGGTGTTTTTCTACTAGTATACATATTTTGTATCAATCTGGGCGGAAGAGAGAAGGTAAGGAAGGGCGGATAGTAAGGTGTAAGGGATGTGAAGTGAAGAGTTTCTAAGCTGTGGTTCATCTCTATCTTAAACCGTTGTGAGCCTTGTGCAAAGCTTAGCACAGCCTGAAGCTGTTATGCTGTTGTCTTCCCTTTGTGACTTTTGCTCTGGGTAGGTGCAGCATTGCTTAGAGGCTTTCCACCAAGTAGAGCAGATAAGTTGTTCCGTTCTAGACCACTGTCTTCGTACATCTTTTGTCGGCGTTGCTGGAGCAAGCAGCAGCCAAGAAGGACATGGGAAACTGAGTCAACTTCTCCACATTCGCATTGTTCATTATTGATCCGGCCCATTCGAGTGCGGTGTTGATTGAGCCAACAGTGGCCAGTTCGCAGCTGGGCAAGAAGACCAGTCTGACTCCGCGGGAGCTTGTCGTATAGGTGCCGGGTGTGAAGGCGTGATGGTGCTGTGTCAATGCTTCGGAGGTGCTGGCTTTTGTCCGAGTTTTCCCATTGTGCTGCCCAAGTTGCTTGTGCTACTTCCTTGACTGCCTGGGCCTGAGTGATGCTAATGGTCCAAAACTGTGCTCTCTAAAGCGTGTGGTTGCAGCTTTGGCAAGCTTGTCCGCTTCTTCATTCCCTCTGATCCCACTGTGGCTTGGAACCCATTGAAGAGAGAAGCTGATCTGATGGATGTCCCTAATATGCTGAGCTGCTTCTGTAATCGAGCGCACTATGCCTTGGCCGGATCGCCGTTTGTGTGGGTTTGCCAGTGCTTGCAGGGCTACCTTGGAGCCGCTGTAGATTGTGTAGGACGCTGGGTTTGAGTTGCCTTCTTCGAGATTCTGCTGCACTGCTAGTTCCATGCCAGTGTTGATAGCGATAAGCTCAGCGGCTGTGATGCTGTAGAACTTGCTAGAGCCAACCCCCTTCTGGGCTTGTCTGTGGATTCTCTGCTCCTGGCCGCTGCGATTGGTTGATTGATGTTGTTAGTAGAGAAAGCTTTTACTAAGTTTGTGGTCAAAGGCTCAGCTTGGATGACGACGCACAGTGACCGCCAGCGACGAGCAGATTGGTGAGTTTGATCCAAGACTGGACGGCTGAGACATACTGCATCGCACTAAGCAACCTAAGGATTTTAGCGTACCACCACGGCCCAACAGGTGGTAAGATCTATAGCGATTAGGAGAAGACATAAAAGCGTTCAGGGATCAACTTGAACTCCAAGACGAGCGCAGTCAGGCCGGGCCAATTACTTCAAACTACCGAAAATGCTGACAAACCTGACAGTACGCCTTCGGGAGTTTTTCTATCCCGTGGGAAATACTCCAGCCGCGAACTTGCTCCGCGATGTTCCTGAACCCACTTCTCGGCCTGGTGAGCCATGTGTGCTGAAACTCCTTTCTCTTGCGTGTGGAGACCCGCGCAGTATCCTTTTCTCACTCTATGCCACCGACTTGCAAGGTAAGCTCCATCCTACTTATCTCGAGTTATTCTAAGTACTCTAGCGCCAACCAAAATCCATATCACTTGCTGCGATCAGGAGCCCGCCATTCTAGGTAAACATCTCCTCCTATCCATACGGAATCCTCAGTAACACCCAACTAGCCCGGAACACCCTTCTATTTGCTTTCCTGGCGGATCGATACGCCATGGGTGCACCAATACTGGACCAGGATGAATTCTTCTCCACGACTTGGAACGTGTTTTATCACATGTTCATTCCTGATGGAGACCTTACCATTATCCAGAACCAAGCTCAGAAGCTAGCAAATTTAGCTGAAAGCATGGATGCCTGGTCGTCTTCGACGTACGGCGCATGGACACGATTCGTGGACGAGGACACCCGTGTCCGGGTTCGCGACATATGGCTCTTGTATGCCAGAACTGCGTCATTTACCAGACAGCGGAAGCGAGACTTCGAAAAGCGTGGCCGGGACGCGATTTCGAACATCTACAACACAAAAATTCGAGATCGCGGGCTTGTGATAAACGGGACGCGATCGGCAGGCCTTCATGCAACCCGGTCGGCCAAAGCAGTGTCAACGGCGTTCGGCAGGTATTGGACGACTGGAGTGGTTGGTGGGAACAAAATGACGTTAGATGCCTGGGATCCGACGGCAAAGGGCGCCTGAACCCGCTATTTGCCATTTCATCTGCGTCCAATGGGGACTTCGCCGTCCACTACGGAACTGACCCTCTTCTCGGATTCCACTTGGCACAGGCTTTCGAGTATTCTGATGAGTCGAATGAGATCGAGCGCATGGTATCTCTCGCAAAGTCGCAGTTTCAAGAATGGTGCTGTGCTTTCGTCCGACATCTGGCCGATCCGTGCATTGCTCTGTCTCTTTACTGCGGAGATGCCATTCGTTTTTGTTACGGACTCCAAGCGCACAATCCGCAGATCTCGGAACCGCCGACAATTTCAACTGTTTATAAGGACCCCTGGAGCGCCACCGCTCTTCAGCTTCTCCCAGACGAGAGAGATTTCTTCGACATCATCGATACTTCCAACCTCCTTGACCACGTCGGCGTTTTAAACGTCCTTCCAGCAGTCGTCCCTCTTCTCTGTCGCGAGCCATCTTCGGTAATGTATACTGAGAGTCTGCTGAGGGCTGCCGAGGATCCAAAGTTCTCTCTGGACCAGATGCTGTGTTCCGACGTCAGGACGATGTCACTGCTTCTGGGGATTGCTCCAGTCCCATATCTGACCGGAGTGAGTGTCGACAACTATATCTCAGAGATTGCTATGTTCGGCTGTAAACAGTTTCGGTTGCGAATTCCTTGGCGAGTACCTGCCTTTGGAGATCAACACTTCAATTCGTTGGACTATTCCAAATCCTCTAGCTATATCCAAATACCTCGACCCAGCTTCGAGCCAGGAGAACTAGCAAGCGTTCTTTTCCAAGCGTATCTTAGAATGTTCGAGTATGAAGACTGGAGCAAGTCTTTTTCCAGTCTGAATCAGGTGTCAATAATGCGTCAACTCATATCGCCTATAGCAGCGGATCTACGTTACTACAGCCGCATCAACCTGGCGTTGCTCATCACTATGATGAAACGGAACGTCAGCACAGATTGGAGTGTGTGTATGGCGATCCTTCTAGACGCGATAGAGTCTGACA
This sequence comes from Macrophomina tecta, assembly GCA_024180945.1. Taxonomy (NCBI): domain Eukaryota; kingdom Fungi; phylum Ascomycota; class Dothideomycetes; order Botryosphaeriales; family Botryosphaeriaceae; genus Macrophomina; species Macrophomina tecta. The sequence goes on from JAKSGN010000023.1 coordinate 153,429, forward strand.
CGACTCTCATGATTGGCGGGAACTGTTTACAAGAACTTCGCCTCCACATGCACACCTTTGGACTTTCGCCGAACCTCGCAATCGAATGTCCTCCAAGGTATCTCTCTCTACCACCATTCGAGATCTTTGGACCAACCCCTTTTGATTTAGGTCTCTTGGGGGAAGCGGATGTGCCGTCTGTAATCTTTGTGGCACTCGTTGTTCCAAGATTGAAGCTACGAGTTTTCACCAACGAAAGCCCCGATACAATTGGCACTCCAGGACTGCACCTCTCCATTACGCATGGAATTTTATATCAAAACTCGTTCCACTCCATTCAGTGCTTCTTCGGACGTGTAGTCAAAGGGTCTGAAAATGGCATTTGCACAGCCGATGAAGACAGCACCGGGTGGAAGGGCAGCTCAGACCTTGTTGTCGTTTGCCAAGTTCCAGTATACACTCTGTTCCTGGGTCCCAGAAGCAGCTTACGTGTTGGCCTAGCAGTGAACACTTCTCCATCAACCGTTCACTTCACAATGGAGCTTGGACTGGAAAATAAGGTCTTTGACACCGGACTTGAGGACAGCGACAGATTGCACCTTCTAAGGAAGCCGCCAAAATCTCAACTCCAGGAGGAACAAAGGCCTCGGGCTTCGTGCAGGAAAACCACGCCGGAAAATCCACCTCCAGTCGCTTGGATTGCTTTGGACGAAGTGGCGCAAGCAAAGAGAATCAGTATCCGGACCCACCTTGAACGGCATACGCCAGCATCTAAGGCTCTTCATGATGGGGCATCTGTAGTTGTGGTCTCCGAATCTCCGTGTACAACGACCGTCAGCATTTCTGGATGCCGGCCCATAATCCTCACCTATCCGTATCCTGTCGATGGCCGCTCCCTGAAGACAAGAGTTGCCAGGTCGAGCTCTTGGATCGAAGTCTCGGCGCTCTTGGCACAGCCTCTGGCTTCAAACGGCTACGCGCAGAACCCATGTCCCGTCGTCCACAATCTTCGAGGAGAACTTTTCTCATGGGCGCTTCCACGGATAAACTTACGTAAAGCGCCGATTATTGAAGTTTCGCGAAAGTCCGGTTGGGTAGAAGGCTTCATGGATGCGACATTCGGCACGAGGGAACGTGTTCGACGCGCCCCGTTCGGCGGCCATAAGGCCGAACGTGCCCTCTCGTCCCTTAAAGAATCCTTGGTCCACATCTTCGCCGCATTTGTCGGCGATGACCGGGAGAATCGAAGCGATGGAGTAGCTGTCCTCATCGGCCGGGGGAAAGAGGTCCGGGACTGCGATACTGCTATAATCGCTTCCGCTATCCGACATGACGGTGAATCCGGATCCCTCGTCCTCGATGCGTACTTCGTACCTTTAGAGCACACAGGCTTTAATTCCCTCTCTTCCACAGAGACCGTGGAACCCACAGAGGCGCATCTTCTTAAAATCTCACGCGACGAAGAGATGCTCTGGAAGCGCATCCTTCCCGCGACGGCTGAGCGATGTCGAGATTGGCAGCATCACGATACCTGCCAGTACAACCCGCATGGAGGGGTCCCCACGTCCCTAACGCACGGTGAGAATCCACTCTGCTCTTGCGGCGAAGGGGTCATGCTAGAGAGATTCCCTAGTGTGGCCCCTTACAGCCGCTTTCGCGATCGCGCCACCCGCATCGCTATCCCGGCCCTATTTGCCATTCCTTACGTTGAGGACGTTCATGTGCCGAGCTCTGTATTTAATTCCCTCGCATACGGACTTGGAAGAGCCCTACCAACCGAGAACAGTGTTACCAGTCTAAACGACGTCTGCGCCAGCTGCGGAACGGTAAAACCAGAACTGAAAGGATGCCAACGATGTAAGAAAGTGAAGTACTGCAATCATGTTTGCCAGAAGGCGCATTGGAAGGCACACAAAAAAGCGTGCCGTGGAAGTTGAAGTAGAGGAGGTGGGGTTGGCTTCCTTGGTATCCTTGACAACGTTACGGAGTTCTTTCACCATTGCCAACCAGCATCAAACATGCAGAGACCAAGTAAGAATCCCTTCTCATCGAAATTGTAAATGTTTGCCGGACGGATGTGGTATTTTTCGATCTTTTCCTAAAGCTGGAAGGGGAAGTCGGTCTACGTGCTTTACATACCCAATTCAAGGCGGCTAGGAAAGGAAGGGCTCGTACAACTAAATAAAAATGTTCGAAATATACGGAATTGTCGGCAACTTTGCGGGTTTGGTCAATCCCGCGAAGATAAAATGCTTTTTATCTTGTCTTGGTATCGTTGACAGAACCGGCGAACCCAACACTGTCCAATCGGCCGTCGATCGATCTCCACGATCAGATTTTCGAGAATCTGAGGGGTCGGATGCATTCCACATTCTGAAAGGTCTGATATATGCTTAAGAATGACCTCTTCTTGCGCATTTGTGAGAAGCTGGAGGTGAGTAGAGTGAGCTTCGGGGAGGCCGTTTGCCGTTTATAGCGGCGCATAAGGGTTGTACGACCGATACGGTACTTTTTGGCAATAGCGATAAAATTGATGACGTCTTGTGATTTCAAATCATTAATCGCGAGCGGAATAGCTGCTCGTTGACCATTTATGGTATTTTGAAGATGGTGGGTTTTGTGTGGGCGACCGGAAATCAATGATCGCTTACGTTATACTTCGAGCGGCGTGACCCCGTTTCCTGCGGCTGAGGAGCGACACCCACAATTCCCATTCCCGCTTGCTGGCCCTGAGCGTGCTGTAACCACAGAGCAGGCGAGTCGCAGAAACCTAATGTTGACGCATTGCAAGGCTACCCCTGCTTGGAGGTTTCAGAATAGTTTCGCACTACTATAGCTCGTTAGGGGATCTGCTGCATAAAGGGGGCCGTCGCCTCACCACCGAGCACTTTCTTGCTCATGCAAACAATCACCTCTACCTTTTCTCCAGCACCTAGTTTTTTTTTTACGGGTAGATATTGAGCAGGCCACACAGTGTACAATATCCGTTTTCGATTCCGAGTTGCATACTATCCAAATTTCGGGGAGAGGAATGGGGTATGTTTACTCCCAATATTTGCAGGCCGTGTATGACAAATATAGTTCAGAAATATATAGTCCTCCAAAAAATTATACTCGATAAGTGCAATGACCCTTATCTCTCAAACAGAAATCTTCTACGGAGCATGCATATGCAACCTCCTGAGACATCATTGAGGCAGCTCCATTCTGCTATTTCCCGTAACATTGCGTGGGAACGTGCAAAGATATTGGAGATCAAGGAAAGAAATTCAAACAAGCTCCAAGCGCATAGCGGCATCACCAATCAGAAGAGAAGGAAAAAAGGCGGTCGGTTGGAGGACGAAGACATCAAATCCCACCTAAAGCAAGGACTGTCGTTCGTGGAACTGGAATTTCATCTCCGGAGGACTAAAGAATACATTTACAGGAGGGCTAAACAGTTCCCTGGGGAAGAGTTGAAAGAATTGACAAAGAACAAACGAGGTAAATGGTCAGAAGAGGAAATCGAAGCGTTGTTGCTCCTGCGAGAAGAGAGCAGAAAGATCAGCAAGATTGCCATATTGCTGCGTAGGCCCGTCCAGAGTGTTCGCAGAAGCTCGACGAGCTGGCTGGCCGCATTTCCGCTATGGAGGACCCTCGCGTCACTCCTGGACCACACGAACTGCCACCGGTTGTGGGAGAATCTCTCTTCAAGTCTCGATTTCTGCAAATTTGGAAAGGTATGATGGCAGACGAGGTGACTGAGACTTGGAAGGAATTTATCTCACAGAAATGTACGGATGACTGGCTATCCCTTATTTCGAAAGGAATTCCCGAGCCTGTGAAGCGTTTGCTTACGAAGCTGGACAACCCGTCATTCGAAGATCTGTAAGACTTGCTATGGATGCACACAACTAAAGCAGGTATCTATGGCAGACTGTTGGTTCCACGATACTACGATGTATCGATGAGGCATGAACGACTTCTTTACATCGGTTCTGCAACCAAGTTTGGAGCTGGCTTGGACGGAAGGATGGCGCAGCACATCAAGCTGAAGTTGGGACGGGTGGAGAAATTGGAAAGAGAGATAAAAGCTATGAACCTTGAGAGGCCGGGCCAGTTCATTACTCTGATGGCCATGAATATGGACAGCTCGAAGGAAGAAGATGTCCTTGAAGTTCGAAGGACAGTGATCATAGCTGAGGCTATTCTCACCATCTGGTTGGATGCATTCAGAGAAGAGTCTCCACTTTGTTCTCTCTATCCCTGGGATTCAACGCTGAAAAACTACGCCGGCTCTTGCTCGCACAACCCGTTAGCAAAAGATCTCCCGATTCCAGGCGCCGAAGACGAGCAGCGATGGGAGAGTGTTAAGCGCCGCTATGAGTGGCTATTTCCGGCCGCTTGCTTTGATACCGCGAGCGATGGTAGTCCGGTATCAGAGGAGTAACATAATGCACACAGAAAATTTTAATCCGTTATATGCAGTGCTTAGAAATAGAAGCTATTAAATTTCTAAGAGCTAAACTTCCATAGTTATTAAGATATTAACTAGTTATTCTAAAAAGTATAAGCTTTTAGGATCTAAAAATTTAATAGCTTCTAGTTTTAAGCACTGCATAGTTATAACGTATCAAAATTTTAGAATTTATCACCTAGCCGTTTTTGGGATATTAAGGTACGGTTTTTCTGATTTTTGGTGGTTTTTGGGGTGGCCGGATGACTGGTGTGGCCGGATGAGTGGTGAAACACGTTATTCCTAAGTACTACCTATCATCTATTAAAATTTTAGAATCTATTACCCAGCCGTTGTTGAGATATTAAGGTACGACTTTTCCGATTTTTGGTGGGTGTTTGGAGTGGGGCGAGGACTGGGGTGGGCCGAGGAGTGGTAGAACACGTTAGTTAATGAGCGCGCAGAGTTATAACGTGTTCCACCCCTGTCGCCCTAGTCGCGCTAAAAGGCCCTCACAGAGCGAGTACATACCTGGCCAACGAGCACATAGTAGGAGAGTTAATACAATCTAGTGTGCCGTTGTTACTTGGCACGTTGGGTGGAGTGTGCCATTTCCAAACGGCATCATGGTGCCGTCTATTGACGGCTTACCTTACATGTTGATGATGATGATGAATTCATAGTCCGTCCCTTCGCTTCCGTTGGACCATCTGAGTCTAAGCGGGGCGGTAAGAGCTGGCTTGGCACTTCAATCAATTAATACTCTCTAAGTGAGTGAATTTACTCTCTAAGTGAGTGAATTGAAGTGATTACTAGCCTGCACACGATGCCATATCTAAAAGTGCGAAGGAATGTAAGGCCTGTATGGCTCAAGGTCGTACGGCTCAAGCAAGTGGGAAAAGAAAAGTTCTTCAAGAGCTTTCAGAACAGACCGTACGGATTAATCAGGACGGAGAAAAATCAAGAAGACCTCGACCACCGCGAACCAGATATGGCTGTTCGGCATGTCAGATTCATCTCTGTCAGGGAGGAACCTGCTGGGAAGAGCATACTCAATTATCAAAGCTTGAGGTTTAGAACAATGGTTCGAAACCAGGCCATGGGATATAGCAGTAGATGTCGTCCGAGTTTAAAAGGCGTTAAGATTGTGCCTTATTACCTTTGTGCTTTATCTTTTCGCAGGGTTCGGCGTTGTGAAAAGTTTCGAGTGTTAATCTAGCCTCGTGAAGTGTATCTGAAGTGCGTTTCCATGTCGGGACCATTGCGAGATCGCGCGTGAGTCGGGTGGGTAACCGCCCATAAGCCTGGGCGCTGTTTTATTACCTTAGTCAGCACGAGGTGTCGACAGTGCAGGGGATAGGCCGCCGGCGGCATCATGCCGGCGAACCGGCGCCTGGCTAGTACGCCTTGCCGCTGCCGTTGATACACCTCTCTCCTGTCTCTCCAGCCATTTTTCCATCTGTCCCACGTCGAAAGTAGGGCTAGAACGCGCCATCTTGCCCATTCGCGAGTCGATTGCTGCCTCTACTACCTGCGCCGGGCAGCCACCCATTATTGTCCACTCTAGCAAATGCAAAGTGTCGCGTAGAGTCGCCTTATAAGCCGCACAGCGCTGAGCTTGTGCTTTTAACTCCTACTACAGAAACTTGCAGAAGCTTCCGCCACAAGCTACTACCACTGCTCTTGCTATGACTGCTGCTGCTACTGTTATCAATATCCGAGACGAGCGCATGTAGGTCACTGCGTAGTGATCGAGCAGCGTCGATATGGGAGAGTTGAGATTGAGTGAACAGGTGCGCGAGCTGAATTAGTTGGTCGACTCGGCTCGTCCAACAGGTGAAGCAGAGGAGGCACTTCTAGAGAGATTTATCGTTGCGGAAAATACTCGCCTCAGTTTGATTGTAAGCAGCCGCTCCGTGCGCGAGGACTCGCCGGCTATAAAGCTGTTGATGCGGGCCTGGTCGAAAACGCTGATCTTATTCTCGCAGAGCGTTTGGTATGCACGCGTAAGGACGCGGTTAAGACTCTCGGAGAGTAGAACTAGTAGGGGCTCCGTTGTCGGATCTGCCGTGTAGGCAAGTGGGGAGAAGTTGGAAAGGTTGAAGCCGTTAAAAAAGAGACGGCCAGCGGGTCATCTCCAGCCAAGAAACTTCTGTTTTGGTGGTTCGTTCGCGGTAGGCATGACGTGCTTTGTAGAGATCTCGGCCCTGCTCCACAAGGTCTTTCTCGACAAGCTTCCCAATAAGATCGCGTGGAACAGCGCGAGAAAGAAAGGACGCTGCTGAACTCTGAATTGATGCCTATCTGTCCTGAATATATGGTTGCGATAGTAGGGGGTCATGTGTGCGTTTGGAAGGGCCGCATAATGCAAGAGATGGGGGATGCTCACGTAGAAAGACACAGGGGTGCCGTGATAGAAACGTGATGCTGATCGAAAAGCAAAGAAAGCACGTGTTCATGCGCGGCTTCTGTTCGCTGTTGGTTAGATTTACTTATCTGAGTCCAAGCACTTCTTGCTCAAACCGAGGCCTGTCCGTCTTTTCGATCCACCCAGCCAATGTTCTCAACGACATGACCAGCTGATAGACACCGAGAACCGAATCTGTTGCGCCCAGATTCAAATCGCGGTAAATTCGGATGCTGCCGCTGGGCGCGTATTGGGCGAGCATCATTTCCATTCATGGCCTTGTGCGATGGCCCGCAGCAGCGATGGCATTGTCGAGGGGCCGCCTGCGACCAGCTGCTACAGCCGCCGCAAGTGCGCTGAGACCCACACGGGAAGCTGTAGGTTGGCGGCATTCCCTTCAACGGCACCACGTTTCGTTTCGATGCTAACTGCTATGAGGTAGAAGCGTATGTGTTCCGTAGCAGCGTGGCTGATGGAAGGCGCGCCGTCTTGCCGTAGCTTAGCCGCGACTTGGTTGTGCAGAGGCCTGTCGACGCTCAAGTCGAGGACGCGGACGCACTAGACCAGTCGCAGACGTCGGCAGCAACGACACGTCGGTGATCTTGGCCTTGGTAACATCGCGGTACTATATAGCCTTTTACTCACTTTGAAGGCCAGTTGTAGAGTCTCCGAGTGCACTTCGCTGTTCCAGGCAGCCTCTACAGTCCGCATCCCTGGCACTTAAACGCCGTCTCCAGGAGTTCTCGCGCTCGCGTCTAGAACCTCTCGTGCTCGAGCGCGCATCGCGGTCATCGCCTATTGTTCCGATTAAATTTGCCTTATGAAGCATATAATCGTCCAGGAGGGTTGCGGCGTGACCCATGGCCGCCCTGGGAATGACACCCCTAGCGGTGCTTATGCGCCGTAGGTCCCGACAGAGCTCCCTCACGTCTTTCGGCACCTCGCGGGCCTGCCCGCCTTTAGTTATGGGTCGTTTATACGTCTGACGGGGCTGCGCGAACGACTGCTGCTGGCGTAGCTCAACGACTGGCACGGGTACGGAGAGCGCCGCAAAACGATGCCCGACGACGGCTCGAGGATGGAAATGGCCACCATCGAGGGCGGGCGCGGCGTGATTTGTTCAGCAGCACGACTAGATACCGCTTGCCAGCCAGACAGGATAGGTGGCGGTGTTCTCGGCGGTGCAGGTGGTGGTGCCTTGCGTGGTGGGCGACGTAGTTGGTGGGATGCATTGACCGACGCCTTTGGCCAGCGCCGGCCACGGCGCGTTGTTTTGCATTGCTGCGGCATGACAGGCGGTCGATGGTGACGGTGTTGCTGCGGCCACGGCGCTCCAGTCGTGGGGTTGGGGGGCAGCCGGTGTTGTGCCGCGGTCAGCCGTGAGGCACGGACCTTTATTTACCCCGCCCTTGGGCCTCCACCATATTCAAAAGCTGTTCGATCCCCGTCAGCCTTGCTCCCTCACACGGCTCGAGTTGCGCAAGCTGGTGCGATTTCACACGTGATTCACAGCTAAGAGCGTGGCGCTGTAAAGGGCGGCTCTCCGGGGGCCTAAACGCCGCCACATTTATTCCACGCCACTCTTCCAAGAACTCTCAACCTTTTACCAGAATTCTCCATTGAACCGATCGCTCTTGAACTGCGAGGTAATTTGAACCAACGCTTCTTGGCTTGCCAACTCGGTCAATACTAGCAGCTGCTAGCATCTTTTCAGGTTGCCTTCGCAGCTCCAAACTTCTTTGTCCCTTCCTTCTCTTGTATTCCCCTCTCTTTTCATTCCACTCGCCCGCTCTAACATCTTGTCAATGCAGGTTGAGACGGCCTCGGTCATGGCCATTCCCGAATTCCTCTCCGGCAGCTACCGCCGCTATAAAGAAGACACCATCTCCTTCACTACTTGGCTATCCCAAGCTGCCACTGCCGTTGGCTGGAAGTCTACAAAGAAACTGCCACAAGATGCACGATCAACGCCAAATGCAGACAGTCCTACACCTCCAAGGTTGTCTTCCGATATTATTCAAGCGCCGTCCCGCCGCCTCAAAGGCAAGGCCCGCAAGGCTGCGAAGGCTGCCTCTCAGCAATCGTCTACCACTGCTGACACCGGCTATACCAAAACACCTGCAAAAGGAGATGTGGCACGCTATATCCTCTCGACGCAAGACCTACTCTCGCAGGCAGAGGCCGTAGCGCGGGCAGCAGCAACACAGGCAGACATGCGGATGCCGGAGGATGTGCGGTTAGTGCTGGAACGGGCGATCACGGCAAGACGAAGGTGCGCAGATTGGTTTGAGATGGCAAAGGTGGAGGCAAGGTGGAGTAATAAGGGACATAGGCATTTCATTGATGCTCTGCAGAGGGCATTGGATCTGCTAAATTGGAGGCAGGAAGATGCGAAGAGTGAGGTAAAGGAGGAAGGGAGACATGAGCCCGACAATACGGTGCAGAGCTTGCAGTACGTTTATTGTCCTCACTTCCTTTTTCCGCTCCGCTCATGTTTCAACTCCCCTCCGGGAGTGCAATATTTGGTGGTACTAACAAGGGATACAGGGATCAACTCGCGGCAGTTCGTGTTGAGGATATGGTCGAGGAGTCGGTGTTGGCTTGTGCAGATGGACCCAACAGCGGCGCCAAGACGCAGAGTAAAGTTTACGAGCTTGAGGCCGACGCTGCCTGGGAGGACGCCTTTATTTGCTACTGCTTCTTTCAGGATCTACACTCCATCCAGGACACGCTAAAGAGCGTATGGAAGAAGTACAAGGACGGTGAGCTGGACTTGATATCCGCAACGATTGCAACCCAGGTCGGAATCGAATCCGTGCACCGCGCCGAGAAGGACCTTCTAGACGCGAATCCACGCCTCAAGGCGTATAGAAGAGATTATGACAGCATAGCCATGGCTGTTTTCTACGCTGAGAGTCTTCGCAACGGCAGAGACCCTGATGAATATCTCAACTCGCCAGAATCCTTGGAAGTCACTGAGTTGGAAGAATTCATCTACCTCCCCACGGCACGTGTGCTCATGAAAATGGCTCAGGTGGCCAAGCATCTGGACCAAATTAGCTGGCCCCTACCCGTTCCCCAAATGCGATTTAGCTACATTGCGCGCCCGGAGCTATTGGATTTTCCTAAGTATAGCAAACTGGAAGATGAGGACAGACTTTTGACCCAACTTCTCCAGGAGCTTGTTCTCGTCCACCTCATGAAGAAGTTCCCAGGCGTAGGCTCCGCCCAGCTACTGCCAAGCATTCAGGATGAATTTTCGAAAAGCCTGGACGGATTGTGGGCGAAAGGTGACATTAACATCCACAATGTCTTCGCGTCTCGCATCATGCTCGATATCATTGAAACTATCGGTAACCGGCCTAAACACCATGACGACCTTCTAAGGATGGCAAAGCATGCCAAACAGGATTTTGAGTTCCAACTCTACCCGAATAGGTCTCTCGGTACCGGCGAGACACGTTGGCTTGCCAGAGACAAAAATACCCTCATGGATGCCTATCAACTAATAGAGAAGCATATCCCGTACTTGCCCGTCGCTGAATTTAAGAAAATGTTGATGGAGGCCAATAAGCACAATCTTGGGCCGGGTTATGCAATGGACGATGCACCGCCAGAGATACAGGAAGCTATTAGAGAACATTACAGGAAACGAGGGCGGAACTCAAGTTTTGACGGTCCGTCGGAGGAGCATAAGGCGAACGCCAAGCGTCTCAACCTGAGGCCAATCGGACCAGCGCCGGAGCCTGACTTTGCAATCACACACAATCCCCTTTTATGCGGCACGCTGGCTCTCCAGCTAGCCTTGCTGACCGAAGATGCTGGCGTGGCGCTCTCCAACCACCACCTCTCGATCTTTGCCACAGCACATCTCTACAACGCTCTTCGCCAGCTTAAATACATCCAAATCGGCTGGCCAGAGCTGGATCGAGTCATGGAACTCCATGCCGGCCCTCTCTTTGCTAATGATGTGCCCGATACGCCGGAGAAGTTCTACGCGCGAATGGCCTTCCGCCTTGGCAACTCCCGTCCTACTCGAAGGCTTGACGAGCTACAGAAGTGGAAAATGCAGATCACGCCAGCATCCAAGATCCTACGCGAGTACCTCAACAGCAACCACACTATTGAGGGTGTCGTTCAGCAGATTCAGGACCAGTTGCAAAAGCACATGCCAGGGGAGAGCTCTGATGCCGTTGCTGTCAGCTCAAGCAATATCCAGAAGAAGAGTAACAACGAGAGACTTCATCGCCGCCGCTTGGCGCCACTACAATTTGTCGAGGTGCTACAGTCCTACTTCCCAGAGATCCTACCAAATGTGACGGTCAACTACATCGCCCTGACAAAAACATGCAACGCGCTTATGCGGACACTTCGGCAGCGAATCCAAGATGAGCTAGGAATTGAATACACATCAATGGCTGATCCGAGTGATAGCAACGACCACGGGTTTGTATTTATGGTCTTGAAGATTTTGGAAGAGACGAAGATGAAAGAGCAGGCCTGGCAGAGTACGACGAAGAAGAAGAACAATGGCGAAGCAAATAATTTCGACGGGGGAAGGCAGTTGCGGCTGGCGGCGGAAACCGTAGAGGGATATCTAACGAGCATGGAGAAAGCAGCGAGGCGTTGAGTGAAGAGAGTTGTCTCGATCAATGTGTTTTAATAGTAAGCTGCGCAGATCCCTTCAGAATTAAAAAACGTTTTGGTGGAATACCCCCACCGTAATGCCTTAAATCTGATTGGATCTTCACTCTAACTACTTGCTGAATTTCAGAACATCGATGGGCCGTATGGCTCTGTATACTATAATTATTGCACGTCGGTAGTGCTTGTCCGTGGCTTACCAGTCCAACCACTTTAGCACAAAAGGGGTCCTCCCCCACTACTCGTCTCACTCTTCAGTAGCAACATTAATTCCTCTACTTATCAAATGTCTCACGGCTAAAGAGAAAACAAGAGAAAAAAAAGTGCCGAAGTTTGAGCAAAAGACAAAATGCGCACTCAACAACTCGTTTTTGACGGACAGGATATAGCTACATGGGGGTATCCTCGCCCAATCCTTGCCTACATTAAATCTTCTGAGTCAGCCGGAGTCGCAAGGGGGAAATGTATTCGGAGGCGCCGGTAAGTGCGGGACCGCATACACGTGCTGCCAATACCGTGATACCTGGCTTGGTGTTGACCAGCATTAACTCCATTGAATGCATATGATACAGCCTTCGCGCCTACGTCACCTCCAACCTAGCTGCTTGGTGCCTATGTGAGCTGGATGGCGTACTCTTGGCGTTGCTGATGTTGGTATCCAATGAGAGGCCGCCAGCGCTGTCCGTACATACATATCACGGTGTTGCACTGCCGACTCTCGCTGCGAAACCTTAAGCTAACGGTCCTCGTAAGACTCCATTTCAGCCTCGTATCCAAGGTCAGCAGTGCACCTCTTTTGCCGGTCTATACACTCTTTGAGGTGGCACACCTCACTGCTTATCAAGCATCATCTTGGTGGCTAGCGAGCGAGCCTGCTGGACGCCATTTCGGGCCTCCTTCGCCTCACTCAGCTCAACCTGCGGGTGCTGAAGGACCCCCCTGGCACGCGCAGCGCTCGCTGCCCACATTGTTGCTGAAGGCGAGCCTGGCTCAGGCCATTCAATCGGGCCGTGCGGCCTAGCTGGAATGCGCGAGGCCTCCGAGGCGGCGGGTGAGTCCATGTGCGGCTGAGGATGTCCTGCAGAGGCGCCATTGGTGGAGGATGGTAGGTATCGATTCCCCCGACAGGGTCGGGCGCAACGTCATCGTTGAAGCCGCTTAAGCTGCTGGAGTCACTGTCAGAGGTTGATGTGGCAGGCAGGGGAGTCAGCCGTTGCACACCATCCTGGAACGGCATTCGACTTAACTTGGACCGCTTGTATAAGAGGCCTCCACTATACGCTCCTCATCCTTCGAAATTCCGCTTGGCCTCAGGTGACTCATTTCGGCAAGGATATCACTAAAGAATTAAAGTTTGACCATGGGACATCTCAAGAAATTTGAAAACTAACCTTTCAAGTTGCAAGCATGTCCAATACAAGAACTTAATCAAGTTGGCCTTGCGTTGGTCCACACCGCTGGACACGTGCGGGGCAAGCTTTCTCAGATTCATGTTGTCCGAAACATTTTGCTCTGGAGCATTGGGGAAAAGCGATTCCTTGTCTCTACTCTGAAGTTAGTATTAGTCAAGCCGGATTATATGTAATCAAAAAGCTTCTTACTTGTCAATAAGGACACCGCAAACTCTGCAAGCGTAGCAGATCCATCCCCAGCTTTCCAAAACTCGCGCCAGCTGGCTCATGTAAAGGCATGCCAAAACACCGGCTTGTCCGTGAGACAGATAGTTCCCTCCGTGAACTGCACCGAGTATCTTAACGGCGTAGGCATAGTAAGCAAGACCGGGCGTGATATCCATATTGCGTGCCACAGTTTCTCTCTTTTCTGATGTGGGCACTTGGTCTGTTGGCGGTCTCTGACTTGCGAGGCGCGCTCCATCGATGCTAGGTGATGGGATGCTGGCCAGAGGTGAATTTGATAAGACGGGTGAAGGCTGAATTGCGGCAGACTGGGAATCCATGGAGGTCATTTGAAGAGAGCTGCCAACAACCGAGTTTGGACCGCTCAAAGGACCAGACAGATGAGTCTTGTGTTCGCAGATCCTGCCAATAGCGAGAACAAGGAGGACTATTGCGTTCCTAATCGTTCGTTCTATGTTGTTTTCCCTGCTAGGTGGAGTTCTAGGTTTTGGTCCCGAGACTGGGCCACCATTCGCCCTCTCCCGCTTGAGGGGGTCAACGGGATAGGTCTCCGGCAAGGCAAATGGCGATCTCGCATTGTGATTGCCAGCATCCGGGCTGTAAATTTGAATGAACTTCTCAACCATAGATGCTAGTCGCTCTTTTTCCAGGAACGGTTGCAAAGGGTACATGTGGCTTAAGTAGCTCTGGTGTAAGCGTCTCACAGTCCAAACATCTATTTTAAGGGTACCATCCGGATTCAGACCGCCCCAGTTGTGTTGATATCCTGATTGGTGGATGTCTGCTCCAGTGAAAGGTGCGGTAAATCCAATGCCCCAGCTGTTGGTTCCAGGTGAAGGCGCAGAAGTGCTGACAACACCATCTTCAGTACCTTCTGCTGCCGGACTGCCACCACGTGCACCATCATAGAGGTCTTCGCCCTCTCCTCTTCCGTAAAGCTTAAGCAATCCTCGGTTCTCTTCTTGCTCTCTTGGGTAATTCGTTCCATAGGGAATGACATCTTTGAAAAAGGGTTGCATTGCAGACCAATCCATCAACATGGTGTGGGCGGCGGTCGTGTGGTCGGCGGGTAATGTGATTTCGGCCTCGAAAAAGTCTGGGACCTGCGTGTGTTTCGGGCCGAATGTCTGGGAAACGTCGGGAGGGAGAGAGTACTTAGGCCCAGACGAAGCTTTACTCGCAGTGGTCGGCGGTTCGGACGACGTTTTCTCCCTAACTGGATTATAGGTACTTCCCTCAGCCTTTTCTACTATAGCGGGTGTTAGCGCAGGGAATCAGTCCGATGGAGTCGTAAGCGTACCCTCTCCATTCTGATAGCCACGGAGCTGTCGCTCTATTCTATCCAGGCGGCCCGGAATGGACGCAAAGTTTTCCATAAGCAAGTTGACCTTCGTCACGATGTCGTGCAGCATTCGGTCTTGCCTAAAATTCTGGTGAGCATGCCGCCAAAAGGGCGGTGAAGAATTAAAAAAAAAAAAAAAAAAATAGCTGACTTAGGCGGTGGCACTTCCTTGTACTCGCATTTCAGGCCAGATTCGTGGCAGAACTGGCATGGTTGTTCCTCGTTGCACTTTTGTTTGCGGCTCCGGCAGTTGTTGCATGCCTCCAGGTACAATGTGAGTTTGACGGAGGGCGATATAGGTACGGGAGAGAAGACGTACCTGCACCGCGCGCACTTGGCGCTTGCGGCCAGCGCCCGCGTAGTCCGCAGTTTGGCCATATACACCTGGCTGAGCGTAAGGTGAGGGGTGATAGACTTGGGTCGGACCGATGGGGGGCGGGCCATTGTTAGGGTTGTGGTGATTTGCCGGGGGAGGACAGTGTGCCGGCGCAGCGCCATTCATGTGGGGATCATTACTGGGGTATGCGCCGGGACGGTGGCCACCATGGTCCATTGGTAGTCGTGGGTGAGGGCATTCGGGCGGCGGAGGACCTAAGGCGGCAAGCTGCCGAGGGCTTGTGTCGATTAGCGAGGGCTGGTTGGGATTGCTGGGCGTGCGCGCCAATGAGTCCACATTGTAGGACCTCGACGGGATGGTTACGGGCGGCGCATTGCCTGGGCACTTGTTCGGGTGCTGGCTGAAGTCGACGGGCTCAGGCAGGACTCGACTGCGTGGACCGAGAAGCGGACCCGCGATAGAATGCGGATGTGCCTGGAATGGCAGCGACGGCAGCGTGTTAGGCGGGTAGGCGGAGGGAGAAGCTGGTTTGTGATAGGGAGTAGGCGGTGGAGGAGGCATGGGAGAGTGAGGAGGGTGGTGAGTGTCTGAACGGGGACTTTTGACATTTGGACTATCAGCTTCAATGCTTACGTTGGCGCAGCGGTTATGGCAATGCACGCTGATGCCCCCTTGCTCGGATAGACGCGATAACTGGCATGCTATGGTGCGGACGACGGAAGACTGTTGAAAGCTCCCAAAAAGTCGGTCTGGAGGAGGGGAATGAGATGGCCCACTACGCGTTATACCTAAAAAGTCGAGGGCAAGAATCTAGCTCTGGCTTGATCATCGCCTAAAGAGAAGAGATGCTGCGACGAATGCAGGCAAGTCGTGTAACTCCTACTCGCAACACCCAGAGAAGAGTAAGGCTGTGCTTGGGAGTAAGGTAGGGCGAGGGAAACGGTGAAGGGAAGGTCGAGAAAGGGCCGGACGCTGTGCTGAATGCCAGGCGGGAGAGACAGCTCTTACCATGGAGCCGGAAAAGCTTGCTTCAAGGAGCAATCAGATGGTGGGCGATCATGGAAGCTGAAGCAGAACTTTCAAGAAGTGGCGGAGAAGCGAGCGCATCTAGCGGGCAAAGATCAGGTGCTGCCCCTTGACCTCTACCGCACCCGTGCAAAAGTCAGGGCGCACGGCCAAGGCGCTAATTATCCTGCCACCAACACCAACACTTTGGAGTCGCATTGTTCAACAACGAGTTGCTCAAATGCAGTGAGAGTTGATTCTTTATAAAGCTAGGCTACCAGCGAGTTTGATAGCCACCAGCTTGAATAACATCTGTAAGCCGTTATGGCATACTTTTACAAAGCACTTCAAGGCTTGGTTTTTCCACCAATGCGTATGCCCTAGGTAACCACTCAGCCAGCAACGCCTCCACGCGCTCAGGATTCTTCTCAAGCTTAATAAATGGCGCAATCTCTTGAAGCTTCATCTTTAGTGGCCACCAAAGGTATTCCTGGAGGTTTAGATCAGGCAAATATGGGGGGTGAGTAATGCACCTGATTTGGTGATCATACAGCCATTTATTTACCCGGTTCGCTCGATGAATGCCAGCACCATCTTGTAACCAGTACATACCATAGTCGTAGTTTCTTGGCATCTGTTCCTCCAGTACTCTGATGTAGGATTGGGCAGTATAGCCTTGCCTAGGAGAGTCCAAATCACGCTCCATAATGTGTAAATCAGACACCCCTAGCTGGCCTGAAAAGCCACCCCATACCATACACCTTGCCTTCTTGCCAAGTGGCCGTGTATTAAGCCGGCTTTGGTCCCACTTTTGGTGGCCAGGCGTACGGAAAACCCAGCTTGATGCGTGGCCAGAGCCCTGCTCAACTGAGCACTCATCACCAAACGTAACCCTCATCCACCATCTCCAGCTCTTATACCGGTATTTCTTTGCATATTGGTACCGAATGCGGGCATTCGCTTGAGAGATCCAAGGCCGATTCTTTGCACGCCATTTGGTGATATGGTTCTTGCGTAGAATACGCCTGAGCGTATCTTTATGGATAGATAACTGGAGTTGCTTAATCACCTGGCTGTGCTTAAGTTTTTGGGAACCGGTTAACAAAACGAATAATCTGGCGCTCCGTGCGAAGGCCAACTTTGGGGGGACGGCCAGTACGAGGTGTTAGATGATGGAACATAAGCTCAGTGGTCACCTGATCTGTTTCATGATTTGAAATTATCAGGATAAAGCTCCTCATGATTAAGTGTAAACTAGGACAACCAACTATCAATTCATTCGTCCAGTCCAAAGTCCCATCTCTTGCAACATCATTAGATCAACCTGGCCAGTCGTATTGTAGTGGTTGATGCAGCTCCTGATTGCGTGTTCTGAGAAGCGAGTCTCACGGCAATTTGACGCCCATATTTGCCATCTTGCGATTATGTAATAACCGAAACTCGTTGATCATGTGAAAGCTGATGCGTTTGCCTAGCATTGCCTGAAATTTCGCGTCCAAAGATGCGCTGCATGGTGGTGTAATGAGGCAAGGGATGAAGAGGGTACGTTGTTGTTTTGACTCGTGCACGTCCGTGCGCCCTGACTTTTGCACGGGTGCGGTACCACTTTACTGCCGCGCTCTCTCCGCTCGGGCCCATAGCTTGCGTCGCAGATTTAGTACCCCTATCGCAGCGCCACATCCAGATAATGCATAAAGGAACCTTATAAAGTCCGTTCAGCAGTCTGCCTGAGCCCCGCAATGGGTTAATGATCGCGAGTCATGTCTACGAGCTCGTCTACGTATGATATTTAATGTTCTGCAAATATTGAGCCGTTAGACGCTAGACGAAGGCAAGCAGAATAGAGTCGCCCTGATGTATAGCCACTTCAAACTACTCCTGATTGATCCCATATCCCCTCATGAGTGCGCTTGTGCACAAATGCAAGTCTGTATCTGTTGGATTGTGTTGAGTGAAGAGTAGTGAGGTCAGAAAAGAGAGTAGATTCTGCCTGTCTCCTGAGAGGGAGGTAATAGTAGTAGTAGTGGCATTAACGTCTATCTGTACTAACTTAACAGCTAGTTTGCCTCCCATGGGGCTTATTGACGGGTGGAGTAGCCACCTTTTCGCTGAACAAATGAGATCCTCCGCTTCCTACCTAGGTTTTATTACAGGTCATGCTGTGCAGCCGCCTTGTTGGCCGCCCCAGCGGTCCGCGAGTTAGACTCGCGGTCTCATCCATTTACGGTGCCTGGCATCCGCCCCGGAACACCGCCGTTGATTCAAGGAGGTTTTGAAAGAGAAACCACCCAGTTGGTCCGAGGAGGTTCCTAATCTTCTCTGCTCTCGTCGCAGTTCCTGGATACTCCCAGCCCGCTGCCAGGCGGCAGTCGATAAAGTGCCATTGCGCCTTCTCAGCGCCGCATTTGCAGGTAAGTTCTGCCCTTTCGTGCTTAGCGCGTCTGTGGTATTCGGCGAAATCCCCGTGTCCCGTTCTTTCGGCTATCAGCCGGTATAGCGTCTGCCTTGGTAGCGCCAGCTCGGGGTTCCTTCCCTTTCTTATCTTGAGGCCTAGGTGTTGGTAGGTTGGTGTTTGGTGCTCCTCCCACCAGGCCTCGTAGATACGCGACCTCTCCTCCCTGTTCCTCCGCCTTGTCCAGGATACCGATGCCGGCCCCTGTTCGTCATTTTGTAGACTGATGGCTGCCTTCGCTAGCTGATCGGCCTCCTCGTTTCCCGTGATTCCCATATGGCCAGGGCACCACCTAGTCTCCACTGGGATTGGGAGCTCCTGTCTCGTGCTCTTTAGCCTCGTGAATTGGCTCTGTGAGCTAGCCGGGGTGTGCCCGTCTATGCCCTGTATGACCGACGTATTGTCTATGCATAGCGTGACGTTCGTAGCCTGTAGGGCCTCTGCGTTGGCGGCCGCCCACGCGAGTCCTTCTGCTGCGCCTCGGATCTCCGCGTCAAACACCTCCGCCTTGTGTAGGCTTCCGCTTTGGGCATGAATCCGTGCGCCGTGACTATAGGCAACGAAGGCCCAGGCGGCCTTCGAGTTCATGCTTGAGCCATCCGAATAGATATGTAGAGTTTCCGGTGGGTCTCGTTTCAGTGATTCTGCAAATTCTTTTGTTCCCCTCTCTTTCCCCTGCACCGTCTTTTGGGGGCTATTGGTGTAGCTCGGCTGTAGTAGCTGGGGTCTTTCGCAGTCTTCCACGAGCTGCGCCGTTCTCTGTAGCCTTGTGGCCCTCGGCGGCGAATTAGGGGCCCTCGGTGCCCATCCCCCGTGTCCTCTTATGACCTGTGTCCGCCCGACGATTGGGTGTGCCTCGTCCAGCAGCCGTGAGCGAAGTGATGCTCTTCTCTGGATCTGCTGTAGGAGTACGCTTGCCGGTGGGATCCCTGTCTCGCGGTGGAGCACCGGGATCGGGGTCGTTCTCCATACGGGTACTACAGCCCAGGCCGCTGTCCGCAGCGCTCTATCAATAGTCGCCGTATGGTATGATTGTCTCGGTATTACCGTCCTGGCAGTGTATGGTATCGGCTTCATTGTTCCTTCATACCAGACCTCCGCGCCGTACGTGGCGACCGGGAGCATGCATGCGTGTGCGGCTTTCGCCGCTGCTGCCGGGGGCATTCCCTTCATAACCTGGTTTAGGCCTCTGAGGTGTGCTGCGACTCTGCTGCCTTTAGAACCCCATACTTCGGCGTGATGCCTAAAGTTAAGCTTTTGGTCAAAGTAGACCCCTAGCCATCGGACTGGCTTTTCTTTAGGGCGGATTACCGTCTCTCCCACTTGGATCGTTTCGGATAGTTCTGAGGATCTACTTCTTGAGAAGTGAATAAGTTCATACTTATCTGGCGCGAAGGCGATTGCGTTCTCCTCCCCCCAGCAGAGCGCATCCTCTAGGTCAGCCGTAAGGGCCTCAGTTGTCTCTTCTGTATTTTTCCCAGTGCGTAGGAAGGCGACATCGTCGGAGTATGCGAACCTCGTCTGTACGTTCCTCCGCTTTAGCAGCGGCGAGAGGTAGAGCATATAGAGGATTGGCGAGGCTGGAGATCCCTGAGAGGGAGGTAAGTAGGCTTGCTTATATACATAAATGAGTGATTGAATAACCGAGGAGAATAGAAGCCGATATTGCTATCCGAAGCTTGTGAATATGAGGAGTAGTGAGGAGGTGGCAAAGAGTAGATGCTGATCTGAGGCAGTAAGGCAAAATATTCTGACATAAACATAAACTATAGCGTCTCTTCTATGGATGAAGGCATAGCGCTGTCCGCAACTCTTATTTTAATGCCACTACTAACATACAGCGTTGGATCAGGTTCTTATTGGCGCGACAGCAGGAAAGAAACGCCAATTATAAATAGGTAAGAGCTAGTTGGCAGTTACGTTTTCAGTATTAACCTACGTGCTATCTATGGGTTCCACCTTTATAACGATCTAATTCGCACTGTCTCTTACTAATTAAGGAATACTCTCATGCATATGTATCGCTGCAGTGCTAGTCATTCAATCCATCATGTTTATGTTGGAACAAGTGGTGTGACGGCTTGATCATTGATAAACGAATCAATTGGAATGAGTTGGCATAGATTGGCATGGTGTTCGAGGAGGGCGGCCGTGGAGTGGCCTTTTATCCTCTCCTGAATAGACTATACTTGTCGAAAGTAAAATACACGTGATTGATCCAACAGTTTATCTCACGCATTTGCGTTGGAATGTATTGAATGGTCGTCAATGATGAAGATGCCGATGCTCCACTGAATGTGAAGCATATTAGTAGTGATGTGCAGGGGGTAGCACAGAGACTGTAAGAGTCATGTTTGATGAGCAAAATCAAACAAAATAGTACTAATATCCAACAAACATGGATTATGCTGGTTGAAACGGAACAATTAATTTCGACATCTAGTTAATACCTATCAGAAGTATACATAATAAAGAATTAGCTTAATCACCTCCGTCATGCTTTTGGATAAGTATATTAGCTTAGCCATTCAATCTGAGACGTCCTAGGCTCAACACCACAAGCGTCTGAGTAACCAAGTCAGTTCGTTCATCAATTGTGACCAATCAAGCGCGAATTCAATCAGCTATATATACACCGCTTGTGACAAATTAGTGGATGGGGATGGGTGCGTCATTATAGGAGGAATACCAACCGGTACCGGTATAGGTGAAGACTCGAGCTCAAAACCAAGCATAAATTCTAAGAACCACGGCCTGTAAACCGTGTTCACCCATCTACAGAGGCGCTGAAGTGAAGCCATCAGGTGGTACAATCCCACCATGCTTTCCGTGGTCCCAAGCTTTATGCCGCGGAAAATACGGAGCCTTTTTTGCGTAACCTGGGCGAGAAAGTATTTCCATTCATGGCCATACACTAATATTAGAGGGACGGCTGGAAGTTTGCGTCTGTCGATTACGTCCGTGTTCTTTGTCGCAGCCATTAGCTGAAACAACCGCACAAAATGATCTGATACGGATAAGGATAGTCGTTCAAGCGATTCATCTTCATCCTCTACGCTCGTCATGGTCTGAATCATGACTGCAATCGGCAGAGTTCTGATGTGCTCCTGGCACACGTAGTTGATCGAGCGACATTTTTTCTTGTTTTTTCTTGTTGCACCATCTCTTCTGAATCCGTAACTGCGAACATCTTCGTGCTCTTGGTGTAATATCTCCTCGATCCTCACCTCCATCTTTTCGTCGGGGCCAAGCACCATCACAAAATCAATTCCTGTATCCTTCTGCAAAGCTTTGGTTAGCCGGCATTTGCAGATGTGTGCGGTAGGTACAGTTTTATTGTGGCGATATTTGACGTTTGGAATAGGCTCAACGGCTTCCTTTTCATGTGAAAGTGCTTGTTTTATAACTTGATCATGCAGCCTATTCCAATCTGTTTCAGGGCTTCTGTCATTAAAAAGTTTGATTGCGCGTTCATGTAAAATAAGAAGCTCTTCCCAGAAATCTTCGTGCCGCATATCTTGCCAACTTCTACTTTCGCCATTGGCAGAAGAATGGTCTGAGAAATGGTCTTCTATTAGGATGCCTTGTCTTAGGTGCCTTCTGGCTTGGGGCATGACCACCCTCGGAATAATGCCTCTGTGATGCGATATAATCCGGAGGTCTCTGATCATCTCTTTACAACTCGTTGGTATTATTTCAGTGACGCCTGGCTTCTGTAGTGAGACATAAGTGGGGTTCAACGTGAATAATCGATACTCGCCAAAATAGATGACAATCTGCTCCTGGGAATTTGATGGTGGTTGCACAGCTGCGGGCCGGTCGTTACACTGTTTTCTTTCACCCATTTCAGTCGGTCCCTCTTCATTAGTCCCCGTCACTTCCTCGGGATTGGTCTCCATCTCTTCTTGCTCCACCGAACTCATTAGCTTTCGACATCCTGGCTCTACCTCATCCCCTTTGCTCTGCTTGGCTCTCGGCTCCGTCTTTAATTGCGTGTTACCGGTCGTCTGTTGTCCTCCTCTCAAGGCAAATTTGGACCCTGTCTGTATCCTGTGAGGGATCCCTTCATTTTGGCCACTATACAGTAATGCGTTGCCTTCACGACTACGTTTATGCATATGGCACGGGCCAGGCACGCTCACTGTATTCTGGAACGGATTACGGTCAGCGCCGTTTTCCGAGCAGTATACTGTAGCACTCTGTTCCTTAGGTCGAGGTTTAACGATAGGATTTTTTAGGCCCTTCCGACCGTCTCTTAAAGATCTGTTTAGCATTTTCGTTGCAAGTATTTTCCGATTATCAAAAAAAAAAAAATGGAAAGACGTTGCTAAAATATCTCTGACTTATGATGAATGAGTATACCATCGTCCGTCAGCAGTGTTCATTATCATTGATTATCAATTTTAATTTCATTTTGTCTATGCTTATCAAACACGGCCGTTACTATCTCTACATCACCCACCTTCATCCAGGGGCTCATGCAATTCATTTTCGTTGAAAGACACATTGATTAATTATATGGCCACGCTATTCGGTGAAGGGGCCACTTAGTGATCGTCAGTAACCTCCCCCCCTGCGTAACGAAAACCCCTGTGTACCGAAAAGGGACCAAGGTGTTTCGGACTTAGAGTAACTCAGAAGGTACGACTGCATAGATTTAGTTAGAAGCCAGCCGTCTGTAGCTACGTGTCGCCATTTACAACCCTTCAATATATTAACTTAAGCCTGTGCTCCAAGCGGTCCTGCTGCATCCTACCGGCCGGGATCATTGATCCTGGATCTTACTCTAACTGTAAGCAGACCAGAGGACGAAAGTTTCATAAGCTTCAAAATATGCACCGATAAAGAGCTTTTAAAGCCGTTGGAAACTTTATAGGCTCCGCAGCCGAGTAGGGGGAGATCTGGGTCGAAGATGGCCTCAAGACGTCGATCCGGTATGCCTGAGGCTTCAGTCGTGTTAATTCAGGAACATTGTGTGATATAGTCTGAAACCGGTGTGCACTGCCGGCACAGCACTTGGAAATCGGTGTGCGCCGTGGAGCACAGACTCCGGGGAACCTCACCCGGTTCAGATGGAGCAAAGATTAACAAAATGGGGTCAAAGTTGTGCGACAAAGGCGGAACGGCAGGTCCTAAGATACAGAACGGCTCAGCCAAGCGGTGAGCAGATTAATGGGCCACTTCTACTAGACTTGGGTGGCAATTTGGAACTGCTCACTCGCCGGTTTCGAGCTTACGCTGCACTATTTGTCCGCCGGCAGGTTCCAGGGCACATCCAAGTTTTTACACCGAAAAGCTCTCCCGTCCAACGGATCGCCCCTTGGGCTTATCAACATTGTTACTAACTTAGCTCGTAAGCAGACAGGAGAAGGCAGGACGTGTGTCTGCACATAAAGCGAGCCCTTTACACTCCCACCTTCCAATTGATGCAATTGTTCCAATTGAAATCCCCTGTTATCTCCGTTCCCAAATATGCAAGATCCTGTCATCTGTCGCAGGATGTCTGCCAGTACATTTCTTCACTGTGACCCCCGGAGCGATGACTGTGCAGAGGCTGGTTCCGAGCTAAGCTTACGGGTAAGTCTTGGGGGGCTGAGCCAATCCAGCAGAGCTCCACCTAGCCTTGGCCGAGTTCTTCGTGCTTCAGTTCGAGAGACGTACGGTTCTGGACGGCCTACGCGTAAGTGTAGCCCCTACTTCCTGAATACGAGCACCTCTAAATGGTAAAACCGCAGCAATGCTGGCCAGGAAAACCTCTGATCGAGCATTGAGGCGTGCACTACTGTTACAGGATTCGGGCAGACGTAGAGCTCACAGAAACCCTTTCGACGCTCCAGACGAACCTATGGCTCCTTGTTTGCATTTGCATGACATAGCAAGCACGCCGCAAGTATTGGGAAAAGGGACCGCTCAAAAAAGAAGAGCACGTCAGCCAATCCGATCAAAGCACGTCTGGACCGTAGCGGACTGGTGGGATAGCGAATGATTATGTTGGCTGATCATGAAACACCGTTCACCAGTCGTTGAGCTTATGCCTGGACACTCGGCGCTATTGCATGGGTTACAGCAGAGACGGTACAGACACACTTCTAAGCCCAGCTGGCTGCTGGCCAATGTAGTATTTTTGGCCTCTCGAAAGCTGCAAACAAACCAGACGGCAGTACCTTATGAGATCCAGGGTAACTAAGACCTTAGATTGGGTTGTGATTGGACTAGAGGAATGTAGGTAGACACACCGTAGCAGTTTTGTGGTAACGTGAAAATACCAAGCGGTAGCATCCTCCAAATATGGCTCTTATTTCTTATTTTCTCGTCTCTCATAGGGTTTTCCAGGTCTTGAAAAGCCGGTGCGCCGTCATGCTTCTCGTCTTTTTCCGCGGCTGTTTCCTTGATGACTGGCAGTAGGAAGACCGGCCCCGAGTAGAGCCTCCTTACGTGCCTGATGCGTCTCCAACGATAATGTGGCCTTTGGCCCCCATACTCCATGGCTGTTTCGCTGACAGCAGGACTGCTGATTTAGAGTGCTACAGACGAGAAGCAGCATCCGGCGCTATGCAGCTGTCATTTATATACCCAACAGTCCCCATCGTGCTCAAATTAAATAAGCAGCCCTAATTACTTGGTCTAGACCCAGAAAAAAAAAAAGAAAAGGCCATGCTGTGGTATTATCAGAACACGCCAACAGGCCCTATGTGCTTCCACTCAGTGATATCGGCCGAACGGTGCAAAAAGAGACACACAGTTCGTACCGATGATTTATAGCCCTCTGCTCATGCTATGTAGTGCCTTGGAAGACGGCAGGTACGAGGAAGAATATATTAGGGACGAGCCTGACATAGCCGCGAGCGAAAATTATGCGGCTTGTACATACATTTCAGATTATCACAGTGGAGTGCCGCCACACGCTTATCCAGCTCTTCCCTCTTCCCACTTCATGTGTGTCGTCGGGCATATAGTGCGCGAACCTAACCAGTCTGTTTTCCCTCTTCACAACGCATCCGCTACCATCGATTTCTGGAATGACGTGCCCGTCGGAATCATAGGCGACCGTCTCACCGAGGTGCTGCTCGTACATCTCCGAAGATACGCCGAAAGGCGGGCCTCCAGTCGACGGCGGTTTGAACAACGGGTACTCGACGCAGACAAGTGCAGCATGGGGGTCCCGCGATAGGAGCTGCGACATCCGCCGCGCCCAGGCAGGCCGTAGTTCTGGCGGCAAGGCACAGAAGAACTATGTGATGGTGCATGGTCCTGCGAGCCTCAAAATGGGAACCAGTCCGCGAAACTGATGATGAATTCTGGTTGTTCGCTACTACCAAATAAGTGGCGCTGGCTATAAGCATCTAGCACTATAACCGAGGCAAACAGAAAGCTTAAACAAATCAGGTAATAAGGCGTTGATCAGCCAACGATTGGGCTCATGTTCCATCATTAAGGATTAGGTGATATTCCTCAATCAGCCGCTCTACTATTTGATTGTTGTAGGGGGCTCTTTTCCAAGGGTCCCAGAAGCCCCTAGCGTTAAAATCGCCGGCTAGCATCGTTCTGTCTTCTATTATACCTTCCCAGTTGATTTGATTGATAGCAAAGCCATTATCAAACTTCCCGTTATAGATATTAAGAATTCGGGTTCTCCTAGTGCGGTTGTTTTCCCAGATGTCGAAGCATTGGATGTTAGCGGATTGTTAGTACAGCAGGTTTGGCGTACGCAGCGGGAGCAAGTATACATATAAATGTCAGATTTTATTTTCAGTCGAGGGGCGAATGATTCAACACAGCGTTTGGCGTTGTGGCGGGATTGTTGAGGTGGCCAAGTCGCACCCATGCGAAGGGTTTGGAAGGGGGGATCGCACATGTGCGGCACTATCATCGCACGCGTGCGACGCAGGATCGCCCACCCATTGCTAGCCGCAACAGCCCCGACCCGAATTTGGTTCACCATGGTCTTCATTCTTCCTCTTCCTTGTCCTTCAACCCTGGCGTTTTCAGATATTTTCCTTAGCAATTTGTCAAGATCTACAATCATTCCAACTCTTTTTTTTTTTTTTTTTTTGGATCTGACGGATGATTGCAGTCGGCGTGAGGTGAGGAGGATGCTTGAATTTATCTACCCCGAAGCTTACTGCTATATTAACGTTAGATCAGTCCATCTTTAAGCCCGGTGACTCATTTTGACTGCATGCGCACCTCACAAGGCAGACCGGTGTGTGACGGAGCCTTGCAGCCTAACGTCCCTGCCTTGCGCCTTGCGTCTTGCATGTTGGCGAGGTAACACGCAGGCAGCAATCGCGTTTGATAAGGAGCGATGCGCAACTGCGCAGTCAACGAAAGCGAATTTACTTGTCCCTCTCCGTATATGGAGCAAGTACGTTCGTCCGCACCCAGAAGTTCTTTCCTGTGAACAACCCTTTTATTGTCCCACCTCGACGTCGGCTCTGTCGCTCTTCCGTTGTCGAGGTCCCTTCATGTACCTCCCAGACTTTTCTTTGGGCCACAGCATCTGTGCGTAACTCGAACAGCCCAGCCTTTTACGAAGACTGCTCCAATCCGTATACGGTCCTTCCACCCTTCTTGGAACACTTTCAAGCAGCTAATATTCTACCAGAGATGTTTCTACACCGTTGATATTTCCTCACTCCGGGTCCCGCCACTTCTCAGACTGTCAGCTCCAGATATCTAGAGCCATTGACCAGTTCGGCAATACGAGATTGTGACTTGTAATAAGCAGAATATTTGTCGCTACTCGCAACCCTCGGTAGTTCGCTGCACGTCCTTACTTCTGAATACACATATCTTATTGCGTATCTTAAGTTTTCTGCTTGCTAGCTCAGAGCGCATCATTTTCTATCAGTCCATCCTGCACTCTTTCATACTAGTATATCCATACTCTTCTTCGTTCGTATTCTCTAGAACGATATCTCACTGATGACTCATTACAAGTTCAATATAAAAGCATAGCAGCCATGAGCGTCCAGAATCTTCCCAGTTCCCAGCCCGTTACAACTCTAGAGGAAGGGAGCAGAATCGGGAAAAGGAAGCAAAATTCGTCTTCTAGTGAAGAGGACCTTGAGGCCGATAGAGTTCCCGTCTCAGATACATCAGCAACGAATTCAGCGTCGTATCGGCTAAAGAGGCGGAAAGTGGAAGAACAGAAGGTATTTATCAAACCAGAGGTGCGACTGGCCTGTCCCTTCTTCCAACACGGCAACGTAAGAAAAACGACCTCGTGTGCTTTTCCTGGGTTTAGCAGCATTGCTCGGCTCAAGTGAGTGTCGTATTCAATACCATACAGTTCGAATCTAATTGGCCAAGGGAGCACCTGTACCGTCAACACATGTTGCCACCCCATAAATGCCTACGATGTTTGGAGTATTTCGAAACAGATGAAGATCTCCGCAGGCACTCGATCTCTACTACTCGTTGCGAGGTTGGGTGGGCAAAAACGCCCGTCGGGATTGATGTCCAAAAGGAAAAGCTACTTAAGAGAAAGGGAAGGAGCAAGAATTCAGCGGGTGTGAAAAGCAATGAAGAGAAATGGAAAGATATATATGAAATTCTGTTTCCCTCGGAGGCCGTACCTTCTCCATGTAGGTACTCCAGAAACTGCTTTCTTTCACACTGATAAGCTAACCTTTCCCTTGACCATGATACAATACCTGGTCTGCAACACAAAGAAGCTCTGCAGCGAAGCCTTGAGTCCAGTTTCAGGAGCAGGTTGTCGGAGGCTCTCAGTGAGCTCGACAGTCAAACCGCGGCCACGATTATCACCGTCTTCCACGAGTCTGTTGAAAGATGCCTCAAGCATGGGGTTCAAATGTCCACTTCTAATGAAGTTGAGCAAACCTATCGCTAGTGGTCACTTCCTTCTTACTGATTCCAATGTGTGGATATGAGATGAAGGTTAAGCGTGTTAAGTATAAGCAAGCCGCTCTAAGCCCCTGCTTGACTCAACAGACTGCGTAGTAGTCCTTCAGGAATGAGTTTCGATAGCCATATTGCTCTAAGATACAGTTTCAGAGATCTAGCAGACTCATGGTTGGCCGAAACTAAAGACTGAGTTGGTAAGAGCTCTCGGGATCTACTACCTACTCTAGAGTCAACTTCGGGCATTCCAAACCGTTGATAACAAGAATGGAAATGCCGATGGAGATACATGATCATAATCTGCATTTTCTGTAGAGATAGCATCAGATCTCGACTGCTTCTGTGAGCATTTTCAGCGAAGATATCTGGAACCTCAGGGAGCGTTGGTGTCAAAGGATAAATTCTATACAATTTCCCAGGAGGCATGAATTTTTGACCTTATATACATGACTTGAGCACATTGAATTGATGGTGCGTGGACGTTCGAACCTCGAATTTGGTGGACATTCGAAGCTGTTCTGCCTGGAGGTGATTTTCTCTGGTCATATATGATCTGTGAAAGATTAAGCACACATTTCATCAATGCAAAAACACTCTTTGACGTCGCAAAGGGAGATCATTAGAAGTTCAAGATATAATATATTTAGTCTTCTGACCTTAATCATCACAAGGGAAGTGGCATCCTCTAAAGCCCAGAATCATCCTTTCCCTAGTTTTGCTCGAGAAGAATGATATTTGTTTTGAGCAACACGAGTGGTTGGCTGACAGGTGCTATCAGGTGAAGGAGAAAGATTGAGAGTACGAGGTGAGTAAGGTATGCTGGTGCAAGGCCTGTTCTCCTAAATGATGAGGCAATAATGAGGTGGATAGGTGTACGAGGTTGGGAATAACCTACATATTGAGGAGAGCTTTGCGGCATAGCAGGGGAGGGCGCAACACAACAGCAGAGAAGAGACAAGGACGTTCACTTATAAGCTTAGCATCACTCTGGCGCCACGTGCCATATCAGTGTGAAGCACCCTTCATCATCCTCGGCTAACTGGCGAGATGGAGCTCGACACGGAGGGCATGCGATCGCGCAGCGCTCGCTCCTGGGTGCTGTGCAGTGCATCCGTGGGAGGAATCGGACAAGACGGCAGGAGCGTTGCGGCACAGAGGCATGTTCTTTAGCGAAGGAGAACTGGTATGAGGGATTGGGAGGCGACGAGCGGTGTGCAGTCTGTGGGGGATAGCAAAATCCCGGAAAGTCGCTAGGAAACGCTCGCCTTTCTGCTCACCATTATTTTTCTACCGCGTCACTTTACTACATCATTTCCTTAATTTTTTTTGCAGGCTATGCAACTCTGAGTGCTAGAATTCCACCATCTTCATGCCATCCATCATCGGCTGACGGCCCAGCTTCACCGGTAGGCTTGAAAATGTTACTCCTCCGTCCTGGTTGGATGAATCTGAAACTCTGTTTCCACAATACCGTCTTGTCACCCTCGTAATCCTTGCTGTCGTCCAAGGTTGCTGATTATTTTTTTCCCTCTCATTTTGCGTCGTCTGCGTCGCTCTTGTCAGCTAGGTAGATCATTGCTGAGTCGTACGGTCGATTGCCGGGCCTGGCTTCTCTATTATGGTCCAATTGCTAAGGACGTGGCGTCCATGTAGTAGCCCATACGGCTATCGTCGGTTAATTGTCTGATATTTCGCTTGCAGCAGGTCCTTCGGCAATGGGTTTCGGGCGACCTAGCCACAGACCACCAAGGGCGTGTCGCGCTTTGGTCTCCAGGCAACAGCACAGCGCGCGCGGCCCTAATTCCGGCAAGAGTGGTGAACGACAGGTGACGGAGAGAGACTGGTAACTGCACCGCATGAGGTTCGATCAGAGCACAATCCCAAGACGGATTCGGGGACGCCTAACCCTATCGACGAGTTGGCTGTCGAACCGGAGCGGAAATGTGCCGGAGCTTCCATGCATGCATCCATGCAAACAGCAACGCGCCTGTAATTGGCGTCAAATAGGAATCGAGATCTTACTGGTCCAACAAGGTTCTGAGTAAGATTCTCGGGTTTGGCTTGATGAGACAGAACCGCGACCTTCACATGTTTTCTTAGCTGATGCTACTACTGGTGCAAATGTTCACTGACTAAGACTAACGAAAGAAAATTCATATGTAACATGTTAAGTGGTTGGTTGGTACGGAGCGACAGCGAAATCCGGAGCTATGAAAGAGCAAGCGTCAGCGTCAGCGTAAGGTCGTCGCGGTGTTGCGACTGAAATGGGATCTCCAAAGTCCTGGCATCTAACCGCTAGAACGTCCACCCCCCGGTAGCCAAGTTACGCGGATCTGTGAGTGCCGTTGACATTGCCGATGCCAACGAACCAGAAGACGACGATCGTCTACTTCACAAGAAACCACTAAGCTAAGAAAAGAAAAGGTAACCGAAACACAGCACGAAATGCTGGACATCGTGCTGGACCAGCAGCTCCTATTTGACGGGCGAAGGTAGACTTACGCAAACATCTACAGAACCTCCAATATCGCTACCGATAGGCCGGCCGTCCTGCTGGTCAGAAGCGATCGAAACAGCTAATGATCTCAGCAGCTCTAACGTTAGCCGCACGGTACGTACATCTTAAAGTCGCGAAGTAGGGAATTAGAGTCTGGACAGCAGGAGGCACTATTAGCGGCGCGTCCATGATCAGTCAGCTGCGTTCGCTAGCTTTGCCTTAGTAGGTCTTCGAGCGGACTTGTTAACGTAACGGGCGCACGTTTGCTGATCTGCCTTTCCGCTGTAGCAGTCGGATCTGCTACGGGTTGGCCAATCCGGAGAGCCGAGATTGAACCGAAAAGTGCAGCTAAGCTCCAACAGGAATGTGGCCAAGAGCGCGAAAAGTCAGGCCGTTCGGTTCAAGCGGCGCGCCGCATGACCTCCTCCGCCGCCATCTTCTCCTTGTTATTGACTATACAGAAGGAGAACAGGGCACAAAAGTCGAAGATTTAGGATCGGCTTTGCAACGATTCGATTTTGGGATCTAAGATTGGGGAAGAGGTTGTGGCGGGGAGAGATTGCAGTAGGGAGTGGTGATGCGGCAGGGAGCCAACCGGGGACCTCCCGAACTCCCGACTTCTTTGTCAACAAACCTGTCCGTGCTTATCAACGTCTACCATAGCGACTGTTCTTGGAGCTGGGCAAGTCGTTCGAGCATGATTTGTTCTAACCAGTGTTGCCCAATGACTTCGTAATGGCAGGCGGCGGGTTAGAATATTACGCAGCTACGCCCATGTTATCGACAGAATTATGCATCACGAGTCTAGTGTACAGTCGCTTGCAAAATCGGCTTCGCCCTCCGTCGCTAAATAAAAATTCTGGGCACGGACCTCTCAGATGCGTACTTTATTTGCCGCTTGTATTCTTACCATCACCACTGTAAGATCATGATCCATTCTTTTACTGTAGCTACACGCTTTCTGGAAACGCATCAACTCGACACGGCTGTAGGCGGCGAGGCCAAGGTGCGCAGCCGTGAGCAAGAGTTATCACGTTATAGGTCTGCGAAGCTTTAATAGTGCTGCGAGGTTAATGCTTTGTCTACGATATAAAGTAGTGATCATGAATACCCAAGCACCTGTAAGTATACGGGTGTAACAAAGATAGTACAAATTGAGATGGTCGGTGCCCAGAGTTTCTTTTTGGCGACGGAGGGCGAAACCGATTTTGCAAGCGACTGTATATTCTCCAACAGCTCGGCGGTGTTTCCAGGAATTCGATCCAAAAAAAATTAAAAAATATCATCCATAGGCCAAGACAGAAAAATACGCCAGATTAAAGGCGCCTACATCCTGTCCATAGACAGCGTCATCTCTTTTTCTTTTTCTTTTTCTTTTTCTTTTTTTTTTTAGACATCAGTGCCAGCAATTAATTGATTAGATGACGCACAGTGTCTCAGCGACCGCCAAAGTAGAGCGCTCACCTTGATTTATCCTCTTAGTCACTACGGCGGCGTAATAGTTTCGTAGGCGTGAGTGACTATAAGTCATAACCCATGGTGAGAAGCTGCGATAACACAACCGGTGATGACAATGGCGTGAGCAGAGAATGACGTCCTTTTTTTTTTCATTTATTTTTCTCTACTTCTTCCAGGCTGCAACACTCAGAGCTAAAGTTTTGTCGTCTCGATGCAATCCATCACCCGCTAAAGACCCATCTTCACTCGCCCTCATGAGGATATTACGCCGCCGTAGTAATTAGGGCAAACCTAAGAAACTGTTTCCACAGTGTCATCTTTGCCATTCTTGCCGTCATTGTTATTCATACTGTTGTTCTCAGCATCACTCCTGCAATCACAGTGTCATTTCTGCTGCCATCAATGACTTCTGCAATTTTGTTTGGAAGATAGCGAAGTGAGGTGACATGGGCCTAGGTAATGCGTGATCTTCGATAAAATTACTAGTTGACTCCGCCTCGTTGGTGGTAAGCGAATGACCTATGGGTGAGAATTACTTACAAGCGGGCGACTGCGAGGCTCTGCATGCGCTACTTCACTGTAACTATTCTTTCTACCACGAGATATGATATGGCTGCTGTAGGCGCACACAGGGCTAGGGTTCCGTTATAACCCGCCATATCCAGCACTTTCAATACGAAACGCATCCATATTCTAGCACAATTCGTTGTCAGCATAGTTTCTACCCCGACCAAATTTTCAAGAGTCATTTCTCACCTAATAAATGTGTCTAGCACAAAAGGGAAATTACTACACAGCTCGTAAAGTCTTGGGTTTCCGGGTGATTCATCATGCAGGCGCGAGCTAGCACGAGTCACTACAGCGAGCAACATAAGCAAAGTTGCGCCCCACTAGGTAATCCGTTGGCGAGCGGCGCCAGAGAATAGACGCCACCAGTTGTATATTGATGCTATCTACAGCGGTATATATAGATGGACAGGTTGGGGTGTAGTATCCGAGGTAAACGAATGTCCGAGATAGTCGATATTTCTGAACAGAATGCAGAAATCACGTAACGATAATGCTAATATTGGTAGTGACTGTTGACAGCTTCCGATTCCTGCTACCCCAGGTTGGTGTAAGCGTCGCATCACCCGTTAGGCTCTGTTCTCGCACGTCTACCAACCTTTGGTAACCTCTTCGCGCACAAAGGCAGGGATACGTTGCGCTGTTTTCGAGCAGGCTAGGGAAAGAGACCAGTCATAATCTCCCGTTTAGTCCCTGTTGGCAGCCTCCATTCGGTAATGGTTCCAGAAACGTTGGACGGCCTTGGTGGCGATCTCGTTGCCGGTGTACTGCTGGCGGAAGTAGTTGAACAGGCCGAACTCGTAGCGCGTCAGGATGTAGTCGTTGGGCTGGGCGAGCAGCTTCGACCACACGCTCTGCAACTCGCGCTGAAGGAAGGAATAGACGGCCGGGTCGGCGCCAGACTCATTCTCGCGCGCAAGTTCGAGAGCCCTCTGAAGGCTGAGGTAGCCGTTGCTGTTGACTACATCGCCGTTGCCCATAGTTGGCTGCGCGTATATGGTGCGTGGGTTGCTATGGAGCCAGGCGATGTTAGGCGGGGAAAGGGTTAGGCCTTGGCGGGAAGGTGCAAGGCAGCGATAAAGAGCAGGGGCGGAAACGGCAGAGGAAAGGGCAATGTGATGGAGAGCAGCATGGCGAGAGTAGGTAGCGGGCGGAATATATTGTACACTGCAAATGCTGGAGTTGGAGGACAAAATGAGAATAGGACCGACGTGGAGCGATAAGGCCGGAGTAGCACAAACGGCGCCGAGCCTCGAGAATGTCAGTTCGGCGCACCGGCCGCTACTTGGTGCGCGCGAGGCAAGCGAAGTTGAGCAGAGGCACCAATATAGGTTCATCAGACGGCCGAGAGCGTATGGCGGGGAAGGTCCTTCACGTGCGGCGCTGACGCACGCCGCGATACCGCGCAGACGTCTATGCCGCTGCCTTGGCGGTGCTGCGGGGCTGCTCGCTTGTGCAGAGTCCGAGGAGTGCGCCGCGAGCTAGCGACCGACTCGCCGTATTGCAACAGGGCGGGGACAGGCTTGGCAGTGAGATCCTTGGCTGGGGTTGGAACATGCCGGAGTTCAGGCGCGCACGGCGGTGATGCGGCGCTGATGGGAAGTTTAACCCCTGACAAGACCGGCCATGCAAAGGACAAGCCGCCAGGCCCTGCCTTCTAGGATTGCGACATCCCGTATCTTGACGCTCCTTACTACCACTTTCGCTCTTCAATTCACTGGCGTTATCGGAAATTAATAACGAAAGGACGATCCACTTTTCTATAGTTTGAATAACATTCACAAAATTGAGGATTAACGTTATGGCTAGTATCGGAGACTACAACTACATCCCAAGAAACTCATGCATTCCTGACTGGCCTCTCAAGAATAATAACTGCGAAGGCCAAGTAGCCGATGAGAGCTCAATATGTTCCGTTTGCCAGAGGGTGAGCCCTGCAGCTGCCTGCAAAGCTTGTGTTCTTGCATCGGCTCGATCCGGATCGACCTGCAAGTCGTAAATATGAATACCCTGACTGGCGCGACGGAGCGACGAACCAATTGCTGAAAATTGCCTCTTGGACCTGACTTCGATTCCCGTTTACGAGGGGGCCTTGCCGGGTTTTGCAATTTATGCCATTTCCTGCTGACGGCATCTGAGGAACGACGACGTTCTTCCGCCCTCATTTCGTTGAATAATCGCGCAATTTTCCGCCAGGTAAGGTCTGGGTGCGAGTCGCGTAGGTCAAGAAGTTCGCACTCTTCGGATGCCGTCCAGATATCGCGCTTGGCTGCTGCTGTAGGCGCCATGTCAGCTGTCGTTAACATAGCAAGGCTTGGGCGGCTTTTCCTGCATTTAAGTATGCACATGGCTGTGGCGTAGTCAACGACTGAGTCGCAAATCCTCACAGCTTGGTCCAAGTTGTTAACCGTGCCGCACCAGACGCATGGGCTATTTTGGTCTCAGCGGACTTAATACCGTTTCTGTCCTAGACTGTGTCATTAAGTCGTTAGCAAGCGGATGCTTCGTTACGACAAGCTACCCGATGATGCTTGTATGTGTTCGTCGCTGTAAACTTCACTGCGTCTCTATCGCTTATCATACAAATGTCAATGGTGAGCAAGTTTTCTGGCCGGCGTTTCTTGTGGCGGATAGTAAACGAGATGTTTTCAGAGGAGTTGCAGTATGCTGCAAAGGTACCAGCTGCGATTCTAACGCGGCATTAACCGCCACAACGCAGGACAGGCATGTACGTGATGGCGCATATTTCGTCAGGCTTGACATCGCTATGCAGATTAAAAATAGTGAAGCCATTAAATTCTACTATATACTACAAGCGCATGTTATGAAGCTCCATTTCCAGGTCCTCCGCACGGTGTACTCCAGCTGCTGGTTGGTGGCTCCTGCCTCCAGCAGGCGCACCGCATTGAGGACAGCGCGTCTCTTCCATTGGCATGCCGCACTCACCCACCGTGAAAGGGTGCCCATTTCCGCAGTAATACCAGTGTCCGGTTCCCCGAAACTCGGTGGCCATGGCAGCAAGCACGTTTCGCCGCTCTTCTGATGTGACGACGCTGTGGAAGGTAGAAGCCCTAAGCATTTTCTCTACCGCTTCCACTTCATCCATCATGCCGCTGGTAGAACCCGGGTTCTTTGCGCAGAGAGTCTTAGCCGCCTCAATATGGTATACTCCTTGCTCGCGCAGTTGCTCCTTACTCTCCGGGCAGACAACCGAACGCTCCATGGCATTGTACTGAGCGTAGAAAACATGAGCTTCAACTGCCTGAAGGGGGTTGTTTGAGTGAATAGCTTCCTTCAACAGTTCTTGACAGCATTCACGGTGGCATGAGAAATCAATTGCAGATTCTGCGCGCAATGAAGATGGAACTTTGTCTTTCCAGATGGAGAGAAAGTCGGAAAGGATAGCCGAATCACAGCGAATTAGAAGTGCCATGGCCATGAGATGGGCCTTGGTCTGTAAAACCTCGTTGTTAAAGTCGAACGAGCTCTTCGCATTTCGCCTACGGCGAGCATCTTCACAGAAGTCCCAGACACGTTTGAACGGCTGTTCTTCTTTCTGGACTTTGTTGACGTATGTCTGGATTCGGTTCCGCAACTGGAAAATGGGCTTGTACCGCGAAGTGAGCAGAAGACTACCCACAGCTTGCTTGATCAAGTTGAACTGATGAGAGGCCCGTCCTGAGATCTGCAGTTTCAGTGGAACGGTAAGCTCAATTTGGATGTTCCCTACTGTGTTGACGAGCTGTTCATGTTGCTTCTGAAAGTCTCCATGGAGTCCAAGATACTCCTTGTGGGACCAGATGATGAATTTCTTGGTGGACTCATCTAAATGAGCGCGTCTCACAATCCGGCCATATCTTGCAATATTCCGGAAGGATCCTCGACAGGTAGGACAAGTCTTTAGTTCGTCGTTGGAAAATGGGGGGGCAGGTCTAATTCCACGGAGGTTGCCGTCCGGAGATGTGTCGTAGTGCTTTTCCATATCCATGTGGCCATCCATATTCGCCAAAGTCATAATATGACCACAACTAGTGAAGATGCATGGGTCCTGGTCCAAATCGACTTCTTTGTATGTAAGCATTTCAATGTAGTCGACTTGAATATCTTTGACCTCGTCCGTGGCACAGATCTGACAAAATCGAACGTCGGGACATTGCTCTCCACAGAGTGATGGGCCTATTGATTGGTCAGATAGCGGACATATAAAACGTGCGCTCTCAAACTCACAGTTATGGCCGCAGGACAGAATTTCCTCGCATCTCTTGGAGCACGGCAGCCAATCACAGGGCGCTGCGCATGGCAACGTGCATTGGCTGTGGGGGCATCTCGAGGGGCACGTCGGTTGAGCGCACGGCGTGCATGGCTCGTTGCACTTCTTGTCGCACCGAGAATGGCTGCAGAACACTTCGCACGGAGCGCTGCAGAGAGGACAGGGCCTCTCACCATGGCATGTGGCTGTGCACCTATGTCTACAAGTGTTGTAGTTCCTTCCGCAGATCTGTTGACAGATTCCATGGTCCGCGATGGTAATGATGCCGTCGCTTCTTCTCCTGCAAGAAGTGCATCGTTGCTTACAGGTATGGCCACACTGCAATATGGCATCGCAAACAGCGGTGCAGTCAAAGTCGTCGGCAGTATGATTGACATGGCATGGAAGTTCCACCTTGTGGCCACAGCCAGGTACGATGCGACCAACCTTGACCTTACAGACGACGGTGGATAGATCTTGAGCTCGCCAGCAAGGAAGGTCCGTTCTCTTGTGCCCGCATGATAATGTCCTTGATGGATCATGGACATTAACGGTGCACTTTTCGGGGCATGGTTCACCACAAGTCCGCGGACAGGAATGGTCGCAACCATTTAGTGATCTGGGACAAGACACCAGACATACCACTGCATCATGCAACATACTTGAGTGGCATCTGTTGATGCAAGCATGGCCACAGCGCAGTCTTTGTTCACACTGTTGGTTGCACCCTCCTTCGGGAGAGGACTGGACAAAGTCATCGGGCCGGTGGACCCTGATGGGCTTGTCAGGATGTCGCGGACATTGCAGTTCGAAATGTGATCCGATGTGGCCTCCGTCTTGGAGAATGCCAATTACGTCGGCCCACATCTGGATCCCGCCGGCCGTTTGTGAGTTTCCGATAATGTACATTCCATGCTGGGCTCTGGAAAGGAGAACATTGATCCTGTTTGACGTTTTCAAGAAGCCACAATTATTTCCTTTATTGGATCTGACAAGGGAAATGATAACGACCTTAGCCTCCTCTCCTTGGAAGTTGTCGATCGTGGCAACCTTCAATGCGGTCAGGACAGATGCCTTGCTAGTCTGTGGCGTTTCGTCCGCCGTCAATCCGGCTTGTTCCAATTCGTCCAGGTCGCGGTCATTCAGGACGAGCTCACACATCTTTCCCAACCTCTTCCGAAGCCGCTGCAACTGCCCCAAGTAGGGGGTGATGACCGCAATGTCGTTCGCATGATAGATACCTTGCCTCATCAGATGGGAAACTAGGCCAACGGCCATTTCAGTCTCGAAATCGTTCGAGTGACTGGTCGAAATCGCTGCTTGGGTATCGTGGCCATTGGCCTCAAACTCGGAATGTTCAAACCAAAACAATCTCTGCCTCATTCCAGGGACTTCAGGGTAGATGGTCGTTGAAGGAGCATCCTTGAGCGCCGGGTAGAGCGTGTCCCGGACGAGCTGAGAAATTAAAGGGTGCATTCGTCGTTGCGTCTCGAGAGTCGTGAATGGTAACTTGACAGCCGACGTGTCACTGGGTTGCACTAGCCTCTCGAAGAGAGAGACATCCAGTGAGTATTGGACACCACGCGGATGCTCTCGTCCAAGATCGTATCGCTGGATTTGCGGACGCAGCTGAAGGTGGTCCCCGATAAGGATGGCATGCTCCACTGAAGGCAGCATCGCTGTGAGAGTGTGAGACTCCAGAACCTCTCCCGCTTCTTCGCAGATCATGACCTTCGTGCGGATGCGGCGGAGCAGCTCAAGATTACGCGCCAATCCGCTTGTCGTTATGCCGATGACGTGAGCCTGCTGAAGACAGCGGAGATCTAGTTCCATCCTATTCCGTTCGTGTAGGGACTTTCGTTCGTGGTATTCTCCAAAAGCAGTAATGAGACTGCTTCGGATGTTGTTTCTGGCTTGCTTCGTCCAATAGCGATAAAGCATGTTCCGTTCCTGGTTTGTCATTCCGTTTAGATCGCTCTCCTGCAAGATCTCGAGCGGCCGAGGTTGCTGCCAGGCATATACGTTGACGTCTCCAAGAAGCCAGTTGTGCATTATCTGGCCCGGATGATAGTCTACCCGAATCCAACCTTCTTCGTCGATGCCGTAAAGTTGATCATGATGGTGCGGAAAATAATCTCGGAGATACTCTTTGACTGACATCCAGGAGTCCGCATTGCGAAGCAGTGTAATGAGACCCTGGATTTCGTTTTCGTCGTCCGAAAGTCGCTTCCCAATTTGCCAAGCCTGATGCCTTTCCGTCTTGGTTCTTTCCATCTTCTGTGCCACCAGTCGCAGATTGAGAGGCTGCAGTGTCTCTGACTTGGATCGAGAGCCAACACGGATGATTTGTTTGACGCCGCTGTTGACGAGGTGCTCGAGTAACTGATCTAGGGCATGATTCGTGTAGCAAACACAGAGAATTGGGCCCAGGTTGGCTGAAGTTCTGTTATCGAGGAGCACCTTTATGAGCATAATTCCAGTGTAACTTTTACCCGTACCGGGTGGGCCTTGGATGAGTGCGAGACTCCTTGTGAGTGCATCGACGATTGCGCGAGATTGGGATTCATCCAAGCTCGAACCCTCCTGTAATGCATTCATCTCAAAGGGATGTTGAGCTGACAAGTGCAGGTCGCTATTGTCGCTCATTATGGTCCTCAGGTTGTACCGGAAGCCGGACTTCCTGGAGTACGCAGGAGGTGGGACGTGAAATATGCCATTCGTGTTTTGGTTAGAAGGAGCGAGGAATTCCGGAAAGGGCACGTCTTCGGTTTCGGACATCCGCTGTAGGGCCTTGAGGGTTGGTTGGAAGGATGGCAGCAATACTCCAGGGAATTCCACAAGCGAGAGTTGGTCAGTGGTTGGAAATCGCCGGAGCAGAGCGCTCGTCGATTGATCGTTGCACTCGACCAGACGGAGAGTAAGAAATGCGCGTTCGGCATCTGCGTGGAGGTTGCGAGGCTGTTCAGACATCACATTGGAATCGCCTTCCTGAGTCTCCCTCTGCTGTGATTTCTTCGAGGTATCGCAAACCGAACAAAACAGCAAAAGACCACGTTGGTCGACAAGGCAGACAAGAGCATCTGGCTGAAGGCGCCTGGAGTTGGCCCACCATTCCTGCCTAGAGACTTTGTTGAGTCCGCGGACCTGTTGAGGCTGCATGAAACAGACTTCAAACTGAAGGCCATCACGCCGATTAACGCAAAAATTTATAATGCTGACGCCTCGGTATGTGTAGGTCCTAATGAGTTGACGGCTCTCTTGGCGAACGTCCACGTAGGTGCCATCCTGTTGGATCTTCCCAAGCTCTATCTGAATGACGTCGCGGAGCTGGCCGATGGTGTCCTCACGCAGCAAGCGGAAATGCCTGTCCAATAGGCCCTGAATACCAGGCCGGCGCCACTCCGCCGAGTCTTTGACTGGCAAGTACTCAGACCTCAATGACTGAATCTCCTGCCACGTTGGCAAGATACTGATGTCGCGAATGTCGGAACAGTCGTTATCATGTCGGGGACCTTTTTGGGAGAGCGAACCCGGATGGTCCTGAATCAGCGCAAAAGATGCTTTCGTTGCTGGTACAGCTGGCATTTTGGTCAGCTCCGGAATCGCCTCGCCAATGCCTAGCCGTCGTTGGATCCTTGCAAGATGTGTATGGCTTAGTTGGAAGGCTGAATCGTCATGAGTAAGAATGACCTGTTCAAGCGCCTCTGAGAATGTCTCCACGATGGACGGAATCCCTGGGTTGATCTGGGCTCCCCCGTTGACATCGATGATTCTCGAAAACACGAGAAAGACGGCCTCGAATACGTTTGGAAGCGAATGTGAAATCGCATTGCAGTCGCCCAGGAGATTTATAAGAATTTCAGCCGTAAAAGAAAAGATCCTGATGGCCCTTTGGCCAGACAGACCATAGAGAGAGGTGAATATGTCGCCGAGTGGTTGCTCGAGGATTACTGACGACATGACGTCTGGGTGCGCCAGTGTTTGGAAAAAGGGCAGGTATTGGCTCATGAACCTGCGCACCTTCAGTCTCTCGGGGACTGTTCCCAGGTCTTGATCAGCCAGTTCTTTGATACACAACAAGCCTCCGTCAGAAGCAAGTTCTGAAATTACGGCCTGGCGTATCTCAGGATCGATTGCGACGAGTTCGGAGCCCTTTTGGAAAAACTTTGAGAGTGCAGGACCAAACGGAGTCTGTCCAACATTTTTCGGGATCTGAAATCTCCACTTGCGAAAGTCCGCTTCGGAAGTTGAGACAGGATGGTCTGCCGCGGATTTTTGCCTGGAGAACTGAGTTGATCCTCTTCCCGTCCTATCACTGCTAAGTGAATTTTGCAAGTCATGCGAAAACTTGCAGGTCTCCCCGAAACGGCAGCCTTCACTCCGTGTAACATAGCGACAAGCCCGTCGTTTCTCCATAAGGATGCTGCCCTGAGGAATTTCGGTTATGGTGCTGTTGAAATGGGAGTAAGGTAGGCTCAAGAATGAGAAGAGACATGAGTACGCTGCCGCGAAGCAAAAACCCCCTGCGCCCCACGGATGTGCTCGTGTGTGCGTGTGAGCTGGTTGGAGGGGGGAGGGAAGGGAAGAGAGGGGGTTTGGGGGGGGAGCGGGATTGCTGTGGCGTGAGTTGTTTCGACGACTGAAACAAGAGGAAAAGGAAAGTTGCATAACGGTGAGACGGCTTTACGCGTCCCGTCATTCTTGTCGAATAAAGCGCGCCTTGGTTTCCGTCTTCAAGCTTTTTATCGAATCAAGGTCGACCACGATGACGGCGAAAGGAACCACTAAAAGCGCCATCTACTAGTTAGCACCATAGAGCAAGAAAAGGAAAAAAAAAAAAAGCTTCATATGACAATCATGAGCATAATGGCCTTGCCGGCGTCGATGTTTGTATATTCATTGGTCAGCCAAAGGTGGATAGCTTAAGTCCACAGTGTGGTAGCCTGCGGTAGTCAAACAACATAGTATTCATCACTCAGGTGGATGGAAATCTCCTCCTCCGCTAGTATATCTCACAACGAAGACTTGCGACATCGCTCTTTGGCGTATTACGCTGTTTCTGCCTCCCGGTAAAGGAAGAAGCAAGAAAGTAACCTCAGCCATTAAAGGCTATGCGAGCCATAGCACGCGTATAGGATCAACCGAAAGTTTAATCCTTTGAGATGGCAGATCATGGCACCATCTGCGTCGTTTTCAACCTAGTATGATTCAAAGGTTGATAAAGCCAAATTCTCTGCTTTCGTTCCGATTCGTGATTGCATAAATCCATGTAATGGGAGGGGAACCCTGCGTTAGGGCTCTGCGGTTGAATTGCCTTGATGGTAATCCCACATTTAACCGGGGGGAATGCGGTAACTTGATGGCATCAAGGAGGGCGCTTTACTCGCACACTCGATAGAGCGCTATCACAAAACCACACTAGGAAGCTGTACGACAAGCTCAACGCGGCGGAGGCGGCAGTGATTGCTCAGCTAAGGACTTCGAGATCAAGATTGAATGAGTCGCTGCACAAAATCAGAAGAGCGGATTCCCCACGGTGCGCGTGCGGACGCGGAGAAGAAACAGCCAATAATTTTCTACTTGAGTGCACTCGCTGGTCTGAACAGCGTACGGAGCTTCAGAGAGCGGTAAGAAAGAGATTCGGTGATATTTCGTATATGCTAGGTGGATGGTCAGGAACGAAGCGGCCGGACGGAACGTACCTCGACGGACTAGCGGAAAGATAGAAGGCTGACATAGCAACCGTCAAGGCGACGGCGGCGTTCGCGATTGCGACAGGACTGCGGGCAGTCATAGAGTGATGAAGCTGAGGAAGCCATCATGGAGCCTAGAGTCTGACCAGCTGCCACGCCGCTACAGGGACTGGCAGCACTTAGGAGAATGTCCTAAAGATTGGCCAGACGTAGCTTAAAAAAACCACGGCTCATGTTGGCAGACTATCTCGCTTGCCTATTTTATTTTATTCCCTTTTCGTTTTTTTTTTTTTTCTTTTTCACTTTTTTGCAATTTTCCTTCCTTTCTTTCTGTCTTTGCTCTACCTTCCTTCTCTACTGAAATGTGTGCCCGACGTAGCTTTCTTATGCTCTGGTTTTGTAGTGAGGGCTTTGAATGAACCTGGAAGCAGTGTAGGTAAACGTCTGCTCAGCGCTAGCTCTTCCCTATGGCCTGTGGAGGCCGACGGGGTGTATGAATCATCATCATCATCATCATCATCATCCTGCTGTGCCACAATGCTGCCTTCGGGGTCAAGCCCATCATCCACCTTACCTCATGCACCTGTCTCCTCATCTTTTCCTTCTCCTTCGCCTTTACCTACAATGTGCTGTGCCGCAGAGCTTTCTTCGAAATACTGGCTATCCCCCGCTTCACGTCGCGTTCCCCTCACCTCATCCCTTCGCTCTCATCCCCCCGTGCCACAATGCTGCTCTTGAACTGACCATCATCCATCGCGCCTCACGTGCACGCCTCTGCGCTTACCATATTTTTTGCAGGCCTATGCTTCCTCCTTACAGATTTGTGCCCCTAATCAGAATAATTTCGGCAAGATCTCCGCCAGTGTGGAGACACAGTAGATGTGTTAAGAATATGCTCAGCTCAATTAAAGGAGAGTAAGGTAGATCGCATAGCTGCTCATGTGTATCTGACTTCCACTGAGATGGCACAATGGGCTTAAAACCCTCTCACCGTCAAGTCGAGAATCTATACATGCCTCTGACTTCTTCATTCTCCTCCACACAAGCTAAATTGACTAAATCGGTTGTCTTCAAACCACCCTGATCCGTCCCCGAATCTCCGTTTCAATCTGCTCCGC
This sequence comes from Macrophomina tecta, assembly GCA_024180945.1. Classification (NCBI taxonomy): domain Eukaryota; kingdom Fungi; phylum Ascomycota; class Dothideomycetes; order Botryosphaeriales; family Botryosphaeriaceae; genus Macrophomina; species Macrophomina tecta. Next base: position 197,113 of record JAKSGN010000023.1, read on the forward strand.
TGTCAAGGCATGCACAGGAAAATGCTTTCTCCGTCCAAGTAGCCAACCCCAACGAGATGCTGGCCGTCGTAAGGACATACGTAGTTCTTAATATCTACGTTCGTATGGCCACCAGCTCTGCATGAGAAGTATATCCCGGTAACGACGGTCGAGACTCCGATCGAGTTGACAGAATAGCCCTCAGAAGCTCTCAAAGGTTGTGATGGACGATCGGTGCGCATGAGAGGATGAGGACTGTGTTGATTGTTAACGAGTGTATCTAGCTATCAATATATAGAAAGGAGTGATAGTAGGCAACCGGCCTAGTGTAAGCAGTGGGAGGCAGTAATAGGCAGCAGTAGGCAACTATGCGCACAGACGCCCACATCTCGAAGAAGTTAACAGTATATGTCCCAAAAAAGGATTTATATAAAATCTTACATTTGCTGCTCGATATAAGTCTTTTTATCTCACCCCTCAAAGGGTAGGTGTCAGCAGAACTGTAGCACAGGCAGCTTGACACGACCCAAATGCTGTGTTGCAGGCTACTATTGAAGCCGGAGCGGTCGTTCCCAATATGGCGCCCTATGTGAAACCTGCGGCCGCATAACAGGCGGTTACAACGCCAGCGCATCCCGCCTGGCATATGCCCTATGCAGCCGGACCCGCATTTGCGAAGCTCTGGAGCATAAGAACTCCACCGATGAATTTCTGACGTGATGGTCGCATTGTGTCTAATGATTATTGTTAAAACAAATGTTAGGCAGCAGTATAGAATTGCACAAACGGGATAATACAACATGCACACTTGCGTAGCGAAATACACACCTGTTTTGCCAAGAAATACGATCTTTTCTTAAATATCTCTACTACAACGCAGTAATATATAAATAGCTAACTTAGACATAGAAATTTAGCGTCTTCTTAGGGTTAGGAGGGTAAGGGCGGTTAGAAAGGGTTAGTTAGGGGTTTAGATTAGTGTTTTAGGGTAGGAGTATAGGGGATTTATCCCCGACTAATTGCTCCCCCCTAAAACGTTTCGGAGTCTAATTTAAGTTCGGAATATCTAACTTATTGATAATTAAAGAGATTGCTAGGATATTTATAGGGGATTTAATAGGTGGATGCAAGTAAGAGCCGGGGGTAGAGTTAATGGTGTGCATCTTGCAACGCAAGTGTGCAAAGTGCTACATTGCACGCCAAGAGTGTGCATGTTGTTTCTTCCCCTTGCACAAACCTACGTCTTCGTGCAATTTACAGGTCTGCAGAGACTTGGAGAGTTGAAGGGAGAGACCGGCATCTGCACGCAGAAGGTTAATATATCTACCCGTCAATTGTTGTTTGACATCATGGTGATGTAAAGGTGAGTAGGCTGTGCACGTTGCGGGGTTTCAGGTTGTTACCACGGGATGTAAGTGTAGACTTGTAGCGAGGTGTACGTGCTTATAGAGTACGTGAAGGGACCCATGGTATGACATACTGTCAAACATTAAGCGTTACAGGACTATCCGCGGCTTACTAGCCCGACACTGTAGTATAAAGGGGATCCTCCCCCACCACTCGTTACACTCTTCAGTAGCATCGTCAATTCATTCTCTACTCATTACAAAGTCTCACACATACTCTACTAGTTAGTATTGTGCAACATTATTTAGAATGCGGTATTCTCATGTGAGAATGCACTCGGGCAAACCACTTCCACACTAGCTCAGCTATTCCACTTGTTAAGTACTTGAACTTCGGGCCCTATCTACGAGCTCTCAATCGACTAAGTCAATGCTAATGGTGCAAAAACATAGTCTGGCTGTTTAAGCGTGGTATAAGAAGACTATTTCGCTCCATGCACATCCGGTATGACACCTAAAATTTATAAATGAATATGCGCGTGTCCAATAACCAAGAGCGTAGGAGAAGAGATGCTAGTCTCAAAAGGCTTAGTGCTTGATAGATCAGCACGAGTAGCGCCGACTGAAAATTCTTAGGCAGAGCATCCTTTGTGTGCAGTATGATTTGCTTTGGGAACTTAGCGCATCATGCAGGCTACAAGGTCGTTGATTGAGAGCAGGCGGAGGTTCACGGCCGAGCCGCCAAATTTTTTCCAAAGTGACGAGGACTCTCGACTCAAAGCAGTCAAGAATAAAGACTTTGGTAACTAGGTAAGATTGCCATGTTTCATCCGCCAGCTGCCAGTGTATTCCATCGACTTAATCTACATCGAAAGGAGAAGGCGTTGTCCGATTGAATATCTTTCTCACTAGCGTGGCAATCAGCTGTAGCATGGGCTAGACCACACAGACGTGGTTGCGTGCATGCGTGCTGACAAGTGTTACCGAGCGTGCCGGGCCCCATGCACTCCAGAATGCACTTTAACAAGGGTACCTCATGCATGCAGGTGTCTGGGCATTCAATTTACGGTTCGGGCTTATGACACCACAAAGCAACTTGCTACAAGTGGTTGCAGCCGGCTCAAATCTCGATTTCTGATGGAAAATGAGCTCAATCACCTCCGTTATGCTATTGGATAAGCCTATTAGCTTAGCCATTAATTCTGAGACGCCTCGGGGCTTCACACCAGAGGCTCTAGGAGAACTATGGCCCGTGGAGGCCGACGGGGTGTACGAATCATCATCATCAGCTCTAGGAGAACCAAGCAATCAAGTCACTCATTCATCAATTTTGGCCGATCAAGCGCAAATTCCATCAAAAACCTATGTCGAGAGCCCGTCTTACTGGATATTTTGACGGAAGTAGCACGAGGAATTAATTTCACAGGCAAATCACAGACTATGACGCTTACACTACGTAATATGGCCTATGATATGACCTGAGCAAAGTCGGTGACTCGTATAGCGGAACTCGGAAAAGATAGTATTAAACGATTATCGTTGTGTGAAGATGCCGCCCTTCGTTGAATTATGTTAATAATACTAAATACCCACGTAGCTGAATAACAACCTGTTCTTTCAATAAGGCAGTGAAGGTTTGTGTTGAACAGTGAGGAATTGAGGTCCACTGCTACCTCATTAAACTATACTAAAGCTAAGGTTAATCCCGGGGTTGCGGGACGCACGGTGTTATGAGACAAAGCAGAGGTACTTCGACTTTAGGAGACGATGGTCTTTCCCAAAAAGCTAATAGTTGCGGTACCTATACCGGAATAATTTCTACACCTTCTCATAATACTCCGCACCCTGTTTAATCTAGAAAATTACAATCGCATTAACACTTTTTAACCTTGGGCGCGATAAGCCTTCTTTTTATAGCCAAACTAGTCCTTTCTATATACACCCACGACAAGGCTTTTGCTTAGCCAAATTCTATGCCAAAGATCGTTCCTGACTCTTAGAAACCGGCTCTGATGAAGTTAGGCTAACATCAGCCTTATGGCTGGCGTGGCGCGAGGATTCATGCGGTCTCGCCACTCTGGTCAGTACTTCTGTTTAAGCAGCTTCTATATCTGGTTAGATTGAGCCCGCACTATGCTGTAACGCGATGTAAATTACTTATGTCAGTGCTGCCAAGCTCGTCAGCTGTCAGCTTGTGGCTTTGCTGACTCTCGCGTTCTGATTGGCAGCCTTGTTGGTATGACACTGAAGTTGCACCTGCTTTTCTGATTGACACAGCGATACAGTCGTTCTCGAATTCGGCTTCTAACCTCCCCCCCGGTGTAACGAAAAACCCTGCGTTCCGAAAAAAGCCCGAGGTACTTCGGACTTTAAGCAGCTTAGTAGGTGTCTCTGTGTAGAAATTCTTATTGAACTGGGTCACACATACTCTATAGCTATTCTAGTTACTTGCAAGGCTTTCTATCTCTAATATTACGCAGGCGTGGTTGTTCTCTTGCCTAATTTCTACAGGATGAGTCTTGATGCTGCGAACGATATTTCTCTACTACAGCACCATGACTGCTTTTTATTACTAGTCAAATTTATTGAAGAGACGAATGTACACTACAATATCATACTATAGACTAAGGTACTATTAGCAACAAGATACGTGGTGTAGCAGGCAGATCCGCCACGCAGGGCGGTACTTGTCAGCGCAGCTTTGGCCAATCTCGGCTAGCTGCGATGCGCTGAGCAGTCGTTACTAAGTACGAAAACTGCGCGTAAAGCTAGGTTAGTCTGTTTCCTTACTATTGCGAGCAGAAATAGCAGCCAACTTTACGTTCTGTTCGATTCTTGCGCACGGTCCACGTTGCAACAACCTTACAAGATAGTTACCAAGTTAATGCTAGTACGTTATAGGGGTTCGTCTTAGTATTTAACTCCTGTCATTATGTAGTATAAATAGATGCTGCCTTAGAGCCGCACGCATTATATAACTTCCCACCCACAGCAAGGATTAACGATAAGAAAATAAAAAGCTAACGTATTCCACAAGCGAGCGGCGCACACAAGCGAGCGGCGCACACAAGCGAGCGGCGCACCCCATGAAAGCTCAATCGCTTTAAGGACGAATAACTCCGCAACGCCTTAGATAATCAACTATCTATAATAGGGAGCCTATTCTATAGTAGTTTGCGCATCTTTTTGGCATGTGCGAGAGGTGTGTCCAGCCTCGCCGCATTGCCCACATCGCCGTTTCTTCGTCGCAGCCCCATACGATCGCCCGCCACTTTGGCGCATTTCCTGCGAAATCTGCTGGTTAACAGCAGCTCCATCGATTAAATCCTGCCCCTCTTGGACCGCAAGAGTCCCTCGCTTCTGAGTCCGCTTTTTTTGCCGCTTCTTGCATCTCGTTGCGGCCTCGTTTGCCCTTTGAAGATTCGCGGCTTCCGCCTGCAAAAGGACAGCCGAATGCGCCATCATCACCGTAACCCATTCGCGATTGCCTGACTGAACAGTCTTTGATCGAGTGCGTTGCTCCGATGCTGTAACAACCATTCCAGCTGCGATCATGCCCATAAGGAAGCCAGCTCCGTCGAAGTTGTAGATGTCTCCGTCTACGATCCCGTACTTCGCGATAGTATTCCGGACGAGCTCGAACCATTACGCGATGAGCTCTAGGTCCTCGTATTTCGCTCGCTAGTAGTCATACTTGCGATTCAGACGCGTTTTCAGCTCGGGAGTCCGTTTCACGAAGTTGGAGGGCCAGTTCTTGCCAACGGTACATCCGGCGCGGTCGGCGGGTAGCTTATTTGCCATATCTTCAACAGCACTCAATCGCAGCGGGAATCCTCGTAAATCTAGGTCGAGGATATGTTGAACACTCACAGATTCCTCGGCAAGCGTAATTTTTCGAGAATTAGGCGTGCAATCACGTCGCGAGAGGATCCCATCACGTCGTCGCGTAAGCGTTGTTGCGGCGACGTGATACGCCCTCGCAGCACCCCGAGTGCTTTGAACGTGGGTTTGATCGATGGCTTGTGATGCTAGGAGTAGGTGAGCTTCATATAAAGAAGATTGAACATGTTGTGGTTGTTGCATGGTGGTAAAAGCTGAGGAGTCGCGTTTTGTTGATGGGGTGCGCCGCTCGCTTGTGTGCGCCGCTCGCTTGTGGAATACGTTATTGAAAAGTGGATAGAAATGAAGAGATACTGTCCTATGAAGCTGTTCTACGGAATTTTCCCTTCAAACGCATGACAATTGAGCCTTTCTTATTCCCCTGGCTGCTGCTTGCTAATGCGGATCAGTGTTCAGGACGGACGACGTCACTAAAGGGGGTCCTATCGCTGTAAATCGGTTCATTGCTTTGCTTAAGCCCGGCTTACTTTGCTTCTTGCTGCATGGCTGAGAAGTTATTAAAACAGGCCGTAGTTGTTGGGTGCTGAGCACCGAGCGTCTGTTCGAAGCCGCCGCATGCTCGTTGGTATAGCCCACCTGCATCGTCGTATCGCTTCTGTTGGTGTAGAAGATATGCAAGGTTGTAGACAGAGGTGAGCGTATCCGGATGGCACACCCCAAGCTCCTTCTCCCTCCCTTCCAGCGCCCGCCGGCTCAGCTCCTCCGCCTCGCCGTACTTCCCCTCATACTGCATCACCAACGCCAGGTTGTTCATGCTCGTCAGCGTAGAAGGGTGCTGCACCCCCAGCTCCTTCTCGCACCCTTCCAGCACCCGCCGGTTCAGCTCCTCCGCCTCGCCGTACTTCCCCTGATACTGCATCACCAACGCCAGGTTGTTCACGCTCATTAGCGTATTCGGATGCTGCTCGCCTAGCACCTTCTCCCTCCCTTCTAGCGCCCGCCGGTGCAGTTTCTCCGCCTCTCCGTACTTCCCCTGATCCCGCAGCACTAACGCCAGGTTGTTCACGCTCATTAGCGTATTCGGATGCTGCTCGCCTAGCACCTCCTCCCTCCCTTCTAGCGCCCGCCGGTGCAGCTTCTCCGCCTCGCCGTACTTCCCCTGAGCCTGCAGCACCAACGCCACGTTATTCACGCTTATTAGCGTATTCGGGTGTTGCACACCCAGCTCCTTCTCCCACCCTTCCAGCGCCCGCCGGCTCAGCTCCTCCGCCTCGCCGTAGTTCCCCTGATCCCGCAGCACTAACGCCAGGTTGTTCACGCTCATTAGCGTATTCGGATGCTGCTCGCCTAGCACCTTCTCCCTCCCTTCTAGCGCCCGCCGGTCCAGCTCCTCCGCCTCACCGTAGTTCCCCTGATACTGCATCACCAACGCCAGGTTGTTCATGCTCGTCAGCGTAGAAGGGTGCTGCACCCCCAGCTCCTTCTCCCTCCCTTCTAGCGCCCGCCGGCTCAGCTCCTCCGCCTCACCGTAGTTCCCCTCATACTGCATCACCAACGCCAGGTTGTTCATGCTCGTCAGCGTAGAAGGGTGCTGCACCCCCAGCTCCTTCTCGCACCCTTCCAGCACCCGCCGGTTCAGCTCCTCCGCCTCGCCGTACTTCCCCTGATACTGCATCACCAACGCCAGGTTGTTCACGCTCATTAGCGTATCCGGATGCTGCTCGCCTAGCACCTTCTCCCTCCCTTCTAGCGCCCGCCGGTTCAGCTCCTCCGCCTCGCCGTAGTTCCCCTGATACTGCATCACCGACGCCAAGATGCTCACGCTCGCAAGCGTGGATTCGTTTTCCGCCCCCAACACAAGCTCTCTAGTCGTTACTGCCTTTCTTGCTATTCTTTCCCCTGTCTTATAGTCACCTTTCATCATCATGTACCATGCAGCATTTGTAAGGACCTGAGATGATGCCTTCAGCAACTCACCGGTCACTGCCTTATCATCAAACAGCCGCTCAACATGCGGAAGCAGCTGCTGGCAACGCCCCCAGTTCTCAAATTCCCCATTTGGAAACTCTCTTGCCATCAGCTCCACATACTCCCGCTGCCACTGCTCCGCATCGCCAGACGACGACAGCCACACTTGCGTGCAGAACTGCACGAGAGCATGCATCTCACACATATCAGGCTCGGCCGTTTCTGCAATAAGCGAGTATGCCCGTAGCATGTCGAAGTCCTCGGTGAAAACGTCATCAGCCTCGTCTTCGCAGCTTGGTCCTGCTGTAGCTCTGCTGAACCCTCGGAGTATCGGCTCTGGAATGCCTTGGGGATTGAAGAAGCTCATAAGTGATAGTAGATCGGTAGCGGAGGGCCGCTCTTGCCGGATGCGTTCGAACGATATCTGCCATGTTGTTACCACCGAGTTCGATGCGCTCTCATCCCGACGCAAGTCGCCTGCGTCTCGATGTAGTAGGTTTTCTCTTTTCTTATCGTTCGCGCGAAATTCGCCTAGATAGCCTAGTATCGTCATGCGTGTCCGTCGGTTGATATAGGCAGTAGCCTGCGTAATTGCAAGAGGCATGTAGTCGAGGGCACGTAGTAGATCTATCGCAACTTCTTCGCTTGATGTGTCATGCAGCTTGTCGGGGAGCAGCTTATTGCGGAGAAGCTGCAGGCCTTGGCTCTCATCCATCGCACGCACCTCTCTGATCTGATTATAGCCTCCAGCCAGCCTGGATGCCGCATCCTTGTTCCGGGAGGTGATTAGGATCGATCCGTTATGGCTTTGAGGGAGGTACGCCGCTAGCGATGCCGACGCGCCTTCGAGTGGCTCGCCCTGCCCGCGCACCTGCGATAGGAAGAAGGTCCCGACATCGTCTGCGTTGTCCACGATCATCGTCCACCGTCCATTCGCCTCGTCGCATAGCCAGGTATAGACTAGTCGTAGAACGTCCGTCTTTGGATCGTGTCGCCCAGGAAGCGCGAGCCTGTCTGCGAGACCTCTGTACGCCTCTTCGAACCGAGCCTTACTACTAGCGTGCACCCAGAGGATATATGTGTGTGGCGTCGCATCGCGGATACTGTGGGCATATTGGATGGCCAGCTGCGATTTTCTACGTCTCGTCAGCACCGTGGTATTCGAGAAAGTAGAGGTTGATATACCCCACGCCGCCGAGGCCGACGAGCGCCGCCCGAGCGCCAGGTCCGGCGCACTTGTAGCGGATCCACGCTAAGATGTCGGGCCGATCCACGAAGTCAGGGTCTGGGGCGAATGGGATGGTGGAGAAGGGTTCGCGTTTCTGGGTGGAGGCATCTGTGAGCATAGCATGTATTAGCCATGGGTTGCTGGCTGTCACTCGACGCGTTTACCTTGGCCTGATGAATAGTCGAAGTTAAAGTTCGTTGTTCCGCCGCCCGCTGTATAGGTGCCAGGAATAACGAATCGGCCGTCAAGGTTTCCCTGGAAGCTGCTCATTTCTGCCCTCAGCGCGAGGCTCGCAGCATCCTTCTGGGAGGGTGATGGAGTTGGGAACTTGGAGGGCCACGAGCTGAGCTGTTGGCGACGTCAGCATCGCTTGGCGAGGCTCAGCCGTAGTTAACGCGGCCTAGCTCATGTGACAACGGGCCTGTTCTATAGGGCTTTAGTCACGTAGCGGACAGCAAGCCACATGGATTCGCCTGAGACATAATACGATGTGTAAGTTGAGCCGCCCGCTTAAATCTGTATTGTCGCCTATAAGTCTTGAAATCCTAGGCCGGGGGTTTGACTGAGCGCGAAATGTCACGTGATCTCGTTCCCCGCTTCGTGTTCTTGCGACCCTGTCCTTCCGGCGGCCTTCTCACCGCCTGTGAACGCTGCGCCGTAACAGCTAGATTCATCAGCCCGTCAACCGATCGTATGCTCTATTCAAAGCCATCAATCTAAGTATATTAATGAGCCTTGCATATCAGCGTCTTTAGTATTGCTACTGGCGTGATGCCTCTCTTCAGGAAACCGACGCAGTCGTCGGGGTCTTGCACTGAAGTTACTCTCAGACCTGACATGGGCGCTGACAACGAGCTGTAAGCAGCTTTCTAGATGTCTAGCTGTTGCTAATACAGATACAGATATGCTACCGACGGATCAACCGGAGTTAGGGTTGTCGCTAACCCCCCGGATGCAGTTGTTGAGTAGGAACTCCGCGATATAGCATTTAGCTACTTGCTGACTTGTGTTTCTAGTATTGTCTTCGTCCATGGACTCACGGGAAACCGCGAGAAGACATGGACGCATCCTAACGGGATCTTCTGGCCAGGCACCCTCCTCTCACAAGACTTCCCTCGAGCTCGCATCATGACATTCGGATACGACGCCGACGTTGTCCGCTTCTGGACCATCGCAAGCTCGAATCGGCTGGATGACCACGGGAAGTCGTTGGCGTACGCACTCCTCGACCAGCGAGCACAGATTAGCCAACGACCGATCATATTCATCGCTCACAGCCTTGGGGGTTTAGTGTGTGAGGAAGCTCTAAACCTCAGCAACAAAAGACAGGACTTGGGGACCGTTTTGTCCAATACGCTAGGTATCGTGTTTATGGGTACTCCTCACGGAGGCTCACGTGTGGCAAATTGGGGAAACACCGTGGCAAAATACGTGAACATATTCCGCGGCACAAACCGGGAGATCTTGCGAAATCTACAGCCGGGCTCCTCGGACCTACAGAGGACTGAAGAAGACTTTCAGCACATGCTTCGGCGAGACGACATCAAGCTCAAGATATACTGCTTCTACGAGGCTCTCAAGATGGACGACATGATCGGCAAGATTGTGGAACGAGAGTCTGCGATACTCCCTGCATACGACAACTGCAGCATCAATGCAGATCATCGGGACATGACGAAGTTTACTGGAAGAGCGGACCCGGGATACGGGCAGGTCCGAGGTGTGCTGGAAAGATGGATGCAGGAGTTTGAAAGCAACGTTGGCCGTTCCGATGTTAGCGAAGCGGAGAGCGCATCAACGACCGATGACAGTGCTGGTGGAAGAACTTCATACAACGGCCCGGTTTTCAACGGTGCCATCTCTGGTCGGTATGTGATTCCTGGAGCTCACACCACCGGCGGTACGGTTACCTTTAATTTTCCTGCATGATCCGGACGCATTCAGTAGCCAATGATAGTCTTTTTTTTGTGCATCCTACAATCATGCAAGCAGCGAAAATCGTTCTTTTATCAAGGCGATAAGTCACTTCGGCACTGGCTTTCTACCTAGGGCTTGCATTGCAAACCGGCTTATCCGGTATTACCCAAACCCAAACGCTGCTGTTGTTCGATGGGCCCACGTTCACAGGCACTATCCTCTGCCAGCACTGTGTTCTGTCAAATCCTGATGACCGGTTTGATGAGTCTGAATAACAGCTCGACGATACATGTGCAACAAATTGCCTGACGACAGTCACGAGGTGCTGACAGAAGACTTGACTGCATAATGCATACGAAGGCGAAGCAATTGCATGCAATAGTATGCTGGTACTCGCTTTTGTAAAGCACTAGCAAGGCAACTGACGCCTCTGCTTACGCTCTCCGGTGGGATACATGCACAATCTTTGATCCTTGCAATGTAAGTACATTACGTTGCAAAAGACTAGATTGTACATATTAAATGCCCGTCAAAATTTCAGAACAGAGCAGTAACGCCCCAGCCCTAGTGTCTCTATCTCATCCTCTGCAGCTTCTGCTTCGCTCTTCCTTTTTCTTTTGGCCTGCGTTACTACCGGTGTAGCGCTTTTACGCTTGGAACTATGCTTCCCTTTAACTGCCGCAGCTTCTTTCGCATCACGCTTCGCTTGTGCTTGAACAATGTCCTCATAGCTCATTACTTTCGCCTTCCCGACCACCGTTGACCTGGCTGATTTGCGGCAATTGCTTTCATTGTTCTGCTCGAACAAGAGCCGGTTCTCATCGAGAAGAAGAGCGCATTCAGCAAAGGATTTTGAGCAGTATTGGCCAGCTTACGTAGGCGCTGTCTGCTCCGACGATCGAGCGTATGCGCATCCTGTTCGATTTGGTCATGCAGCAAAGTAAGAGCCTCTAACGTTACGGGCGTTCGGATTACTTCGCGTGGACAAGATTCCGCCTTCACCTCACCTTCCTTAGGGATAAACAGTTGGGCTAATGGCTTTTGGATACCTCTAAGTACCTTGTCTGGGCTGAATGGATACAAACCTACCTTTGCCTAGCCTGACTTGATGTTTCGCGGGGTAAGTGCCTGTTCGCGTGCACGGCTATAGAGAGAAGTAAAATGCTGCTTTCTAACTGTATTTGCACCTCCTCGATATAGCCGCTCAACCTGTTCTCGATATGCTGTCTTTAGTGGGCCAAAAACTCCAACGTCACAGGGCTGGAGCTTATGGGAGGTTGTGAGACGGGATACGGCAGAGAATGATGTTGTTTTCAAAACAATACTGCATGACTTCGAGCGACTTATGCGTCCCGAAGCCGTCGCAGATAAGAATCCGTGGCTTCTGGTTCGCTCGTGATTTAGTCTGCGGGTCAAACACGTGTTTGACCCAGTACAAGCTGATCCTGGAGTCCGTGTATCCAGATTGAGAGCACGCAAAATGCCATCCAGGAGTTGGGTATGCAGTCCATGTGTTTCGATGAGTTGCTGCTGGCCAGATTACTAGTGGGAAGAGACACCTGCCATCTGCAGAAATGTACTCGATCGCCGTTACGGTTGTCCGCTTGACGCCTGCACCTCTATAAGCTCGCAGGTTATCCTTACCTACTAGGACCTTGAGGGAAGCAAGCATGCTTAACATGACTCCCGTTTCGTCTATATTGTAGACGTTCTCCGGCACAATAGCGGGGTCATGTAGCTCCTTCCCGATAGTCTCAAACCAGTGCGTTATCTTATCGTAGATGTTATTGTCGTGCCGGTTCCAATCGAGCGCCTTGACTCTTTTCGCTTTGAGCTCGGGATGGCGATTCCAGAAGGCTTGCGGCCAGTTCTTGCCGGGAGGGCGGATCGTTTCGTCGGTCGCAGGAGCCTGAAAAACGGACGAGCGCTGGCGGGCGATGACGAGTGCTAGCGAGCGTAGGTACTTGATCGAAATGGGGAAGCGATTGTTAGACATTCGCAATAGGTACTCGACAAGGGCTTTCTCTTCCGAAGGGCTGAGGTACTGTTGGCGTTGCCCTTTATCTTCTTTCGAGGGCCGTCCGTGTGCGCGGTGCCATAGCGTGGAAAAAGGCACATCACTAGATGCCGATAGGGCGACATACGTTTTAGGTTTCGTGGGCACAAGGCCTTCAGACAACACAGAACTGGCGGGATCCATCTTGCGATGATGATTATGGGGGATGGGCGACGAGCTGCAGCGCTAGACAGCGGACTTAGAGAACACGTGGCTGGATTGGCCTATCAATCCTTCTAAAATTCTTCCGCGACTCACTTTTCAGCATGAAGAAAATACTAAACATTTGGAAAAAATTTAAGAAGTATTGCCTCACTGCACGGTATAAGGAAACATCTCCTCTATCACAACGCCTGATGTTATGGTTAGGCATAAGCAACGTTTGAAGCCTAGTGGACGAGCCCGTCGTTATATAAGCTGGGCTGCGTCGACTGCGGCTAAGCCCCCGCCGGCGAGGCTGACATGGTCAGCAGCTCAGCTCGGGGGCCTTTGGGTTCCTGACTCTATCATCCTCACCGTAGCCAGACGTGGGCTCACACTAAAGGCAGAAAATGAGCACCTTCTACGGAAATCTTGACGGGCGTGTCGTTATCGCCGGCCCCTCCACCGGGCCCGGCGGAACGACGAACTTTAACTTCGGCTATCTGCCGGGACGAGGTAAATGCGCTGACCGACAGCTAGTAGCCCGCACCCCGAGGCTAACCCAGGCCCACAGATAGCTCCACCCTGAATCGCGAGCCCTTCTCCACCGTCCCGTTCGCCCCAGACCCTGACTTCGTGGACCGGCCCGAAATCTTAGCGTGGATCCGTGACAAGTGCGCGGGTCCTGGCGCTCGAGCGGCGCTCATCGGCCTCGGCGGCGTGGGGTATGTCAACGTCCGCCTCCCAAATATTACGGTGGTGCTAACGGTCCAAAGAAAGTCGCAGCTCGCCATTCAGTATGCACATAGTATCCGCAACGCGACGCCGCATACGTACGTGCTCTGGGTGCACGCCAGCACCAAGGCCCGGTTCGAAGAAGCGTACAGAAGCCTCGCAGACAGGCTCGCGCTTCCTAGGCGACACGATCCAAAGACGGACGTTCTACGACTAGTCTATACCTGGCTACACGATGAGGCGAGTGGACGATGGACGATGATCGTGGACAACGCAGACGATGTCGGGACCTTCTTCCCATCGCAGGTGCGCGGACAGGACGAGCCACTCGAAGGCGCGTCGGCATCGCTAGCGTCGTACCTCCCTCAAAGCCGCAACGGATCGATTCTAATCACGTCTCGGAACAAGGATGCAGCAGCTAGGCTGGCTGGAGGCTATAATCGAATTAGAGAGGTGCGCGTGATGGATGAGAGCCAAGGCTTGCAGCTTCTCCGCAATAAGCTGCAGGACACGTCGGCCGAGGAAGGCGCGGTGGATCTACTGCGTGCTCTCGATTACACGCCTCTTGCAATCACGCAGGCTACTGCCTACATCAACCGGCGAGCCCGCATGACAATACTAGGCTATCTAGACGAGTTTCGCGCGAACGACAAGAAAAGAGAAAACCTACTATATCGAGACGCAGGCGACTTGCGTCGCGATGAGAGCGCATCGAACTCGGTGGTGACGACATGGCAGATGTCGTTTGAGCGCATCCGGCAAGAGCGGCCCTCCGCTACGGATCTGCTATCGCTTATGAGCTTCTTCAATTCCCAACGCATTCCAGAGTCAATACTCCGAGAGTTCAGGAGAGCTGCAGTAGAACCGGGCTACGAAGACGAGGCTGATGACGTTTTCATCGAGGACTTCGACATCCTACGGGCGTACTCGCTTATAGCCGAAACAGCCGAGCCAGACATGTGTAAGATGCATGCTCTCGTGCAGTTCTGCACCCAAGTGTGGCTGTCATCTGGCGATGCGGAGCGGTGGAAGCGGGAGTATGTAGAGCTAATGGCACGAGAGTTTCCTACCGGGGAATTTGAGAACTGGACACGTTGCCAGCAGCTGCTTCCGCATGTCGAATGGCTTCTTGACGCTGAGCCAGCTACCGACGAGTTTCTAAAGGCATCTGCTCAGGTCCTCACAAATGTTGGGTGGTATATGTGGATGAAAGGGGACTACAAGACGGGCGAAAAGATAGCAAGAAAGGCGGTCATGGCTAGAGGGCGTGTGTTAGGGCCGGATGATGAGTTGACACTGACGAGCGTGAACAACCTGGCGGGCGTGCTGTGGGGTCAGGGAAAGTACGGCGAGGCGGAGGAGCTGAACCGGCGGGCGCTGGAAGGGAGGGAGAAGGAGTTGGGGGTGCGGCACCCTTCTACGCTGACGAGCGTGGGCAACCTGGCGATGGTGCTGCAGTATCAGGGGAAGTACGACGAGGCGGAGGAGCTGAACCGGCGGGCGCTGGAAGGGAGGGAGAAGGAGTTGGGGGTGCGGCACCCGTCTACGCTGGCGAGCGTGAACAACCTGGCGATGGTGCTGCAGCATCAGGGGAAGTACGGCGAGGCGGAGGAGCTGAACCGGCGGGCGGTAGAAGGGTGCGAGAAGGAGCTGGGGGTGCAGCACCCTTCTACGCTGACGAGCGTGAGCAACTTGGCGAGCGTGCTGCAGGCTCAGGGGAAGTACGGCGAGGCGGAGGAGCTGAACCGGCGAGCGCTGGAAGGGTACGAGAAGGAGCTGGGGGTGCGGCACCCGGATACGCTGATGAGCGTGAACAACCTGGCGATGGTGCTGCAGTATCAGGGGAACTACGGCGAGGCGGAGGAGCTGAACCGGCGGGCGGTAGAAGGGTGCGAGAAGGAGCTGGGGGTGCAGCACCCTTCTACGCTGACGAGCGTGAGCAACTTGGCGAGCGTGCTGCAGGCTCAGGGGAAGTACGGCGAGGCGGAGGAGCTGAACCGGCGGGCGCTAGAAGGGAGCGATAAGGAGCTGGGGGTGCAGCACCCGTCTACGCTGATGAGCGTGAACAACTTGGCGATGGTGCTGCAGGCTCAGGGGAAGTACGGCGAGGCGGAGGAGCTGAACCGGCGGGCGCTAGAAGGGAGCGATAAGGAGCTGGGGGTGCAGCACCCGTCTACGCTGATGAGCGTGAACAACTTGGCGATGGTGCTGCAGGCTCAAGGGAAGTACGGCGAGGCGGAGGAGCTGCACCGGCGAGCGCTGGAAGGGAGGGAGAAGGAGCTGGGGGTGCGGCACCCGTCTACGCTGATGAGCGTGGGCAACCTGGCGAGCGTGCTGCAGGCTCAGGGGAAGTATGGCGAGGCGGAGGAGCTGAACCGGCGAGCGCTGGAAGGGTACGAGAAGGAGCTGGGGGTGCGGCACCCGGATACGCTGGCGAGCGTGAACAACCTGGCGTTGGTGCTGCAGGCTCAGGGAAAGTACGGCGAGGCGGAGGAGCTGAACCGGCGGGCGCTAGAAGGGTTCGAGAAGGAGCTGGGGGTGCGGCACCCTTCTACGCTGGCGAGCGTGAACAACCTGGCGATGGTGCTGCAGCATCAGGGGAACTACGGCGAGGCGGAGGAGCTGAACCGGCGGGCGGTAGAAGGGTGCGAGAAGGAGCTGGGGGTGCAGCACCCTTCTACGCTGACGAGCGTGAGCAACTTGGCGAGCGTGCTGCAGGCTCAGGGGAAGTATGGCGAGGCGGAGGAGCTGCACCGGCGGGCGCTGGAAGGGTTCGAGAAGGAGCTGGGGGTGCGGCACCCCGATACGCTCACCTCTATCTACTGTCTCGCTTATCTTTTACACAAACAGAAGCGGTACGAAGATGCAAGCGAGCTATACCAACGAGCATGCGACGGCTTCGAACAGACGCTCGGTTCTCAGCATCCAACAACTACGGCCTGTCTGAATCACTTTTCAACCATACAGCAAGAAGCAAGACAAGTTGGACTCGAGCAAAGCCAGGAACCAGTTCACAACGATAAGACCCCCTTTAGTGACGTCATTCGTCCTAAACACAGATCCGGATCAGTAAGCTGCAGCCAGAGGAATAAGCAAGGCTCAGTCTTCATGCGTTTAAAGGAAAAATTTCGTAGAAAAGCTTCATAGTCTAGAGTATCTATTCATTTCTATCCACTTTTTAATATCGTTTAATTTTCGTATGGCCTTGCTGTAGGTGAGAAATCACGTAATTTGTGCGGCTCCAAGGCAGCATTGATTTATGCTCGTACATAATGACAGGAGTTAAATACCAAGATAAACCCCTATAGTTAACGTACCAGGATTGCCTTGGTAACTATCTTGCAAGGCCGTTGCAACATGGACCGTGCGCTAGAAGCGAACAGAACGTAAAACCCGGCTGCTGTTTCTGCTCGCGGCTGATGAGATTTGTCCCCCCGTTTTTGAGATTTGTCCCCCCTTTGAGACTTGTCCCCCGCGCTAGTGCTAGTGGAAATTAATCGCTCAATTCAGCTTAGCGCACAATCTATCAGTGCGCGACCTGCGCGCGACCAGCGCGTGCTGCAGCAGTGACGGCTTCAGAGGCTTGGAAAGGACTCAGCCCACGCAAGAGACAGCGGCGTCAATAGAGGCTTAAAGATATAGAGTAACCAATATGAGCCACATGAGACATCCGAATGTCCTTGCACCTGATATGCTGTAATTTATTTCCACGCTAGTAGATATATGGTTAGCGGGGGGGACAAATCTCAAAGGGGGGACAAATCTCAAAAACGGGGGGACAAATCTCATCAGCCTCTGCTCGCAACAGTAAAGAAACAGACTGACCCAGCTTTACGCACAGTTTTCGTACTTAGTAATAATAGCTCAGCGCATTGCAGCTAGCCGAGATTGGCCAAAGCTGCACCAATAAGTACCGCCCTGCGTGGCGGATCCGTCTGCTACACCACGTATCTTGTTGCTGATAGTATCTCAGTACGTAGTGTGATACTAGAGTGTATATGCGCCTCTCTAACAAGCTTACCTAGTGGAAAAAGGCATTTGTGGCGCTATAGTAGAGCAATATCGTTTGCGGCGTCAAGGCTCACCCTATAGAAATTAGGCAAGAGAACCACCACGCCTGCGTAATATTGGAAATAGAAAACTTTGCAGGTAGCTAGAATGGCTATAGAGTATATCTAGCGCAGTCTTATAAGAACTTCTACACAATCGCACTTGCTGAGCTGCTTCGAATCTAAAGTACCTCGGGCTTTTTTCGGGACACAGGGTTTTTCGTTACACCGGGGGGGAGGTTACCTAAAAATTTTCTCTAAATGTTACCCCGCGAAGGCACGTGCCTACGCTATACCGCAAGTAGTAACGCTCTATCCTTCTAAATTTCACTGCAGCGTGTAAAATACGCTAACATATGTAACCGTAAGTCCAGACCGCATCACATAACCTGATCACTAATCAGGTCAACCTGCATCCGATCTCAGATCTCTCTTCAGCTCTCACATGTACTCATATATGTCTTCACATATATACAATACAATCATCTCAACACACAACTTTTGTGCCTCAATCTACTTATACAGTCGCTTGCCAGCCTTACCCCGCTCAATGCTTCCTCCAAGGAACCGACAGAAGATTAAGGATACGCCGGACAGCTCGGCGCAAGATCATCATCACTCTGTAAGTGTTTTCGGTCCGTATTTTAGGCGTAGATGAATGCTAATTCTTGCGTTCTCACCTCGCAGACTAGCTCCATCCGCTGTATCGGCGTGGCGAATGGAGATTAACGGCCCGGGCAACCCTTCACCCTATGCAGGGCATCTGCGATCTCATTTGGCGATGCGAATTCGGCTTCCAAGCCATCGACGGACCTCAGCTATGTGGCAGAGCTGAGGCGGCTTGCACTTACTTTTGATATTATCGCTGGAGGAGGCTCCCCGGCCACGGGTCTAAGGACGGTCAGAAGAGCTTTCGGGACTCGGCCAAATTGAAGTACATGGGCGACATAATCGACGAATTTAGGCAACAACTAGTTGCTCCAGAGAGCATCAAAGATGGACACCACTGAGTAAGAGGTGAAACCGTACGCATGCCCGCCGTGGGTATGCAGGCCCAAGGTAGTGATATGCGAGGGCGAAGAGCAGGCACGGGCCATCATCGCAGACTATAGGCCAGGGTGAGTGGACATTTACGTGGATACGTCGGTGCGCAACGGGCGGACTGGAATCGGCATATATACCACTCCATCCAAGCGTACATCTCGAGGACGGTGGCGAGCTCGGATCAAGCGGACGCGCACCTCACGAAATAACTAGTCCTCCCCTCTTATATGATAGTAATCCTGGCATCTGGCACGATATCGAAGGCTGAAGGCGGGAGATCAAACGCTGTGCCAGCACGCTTGAAAGTGTAGGGCTCATCGCCATCCCTCCTCAGGACAAGAGCGTGCACACGATGAATGACTTCTTCGTTATCGTCCCGATCATCCCATTCTGTGTCGCGAAATAAATCAAAGCAATAGACCTCTTCATCCGTACCGCCTTGGCGGAGCTCTTCCTCATCTTCTTCGGTATCAAACTCTAGAACCGTAGTGTACTCTTGTCCTTGGGCATCCCGAACTGCCATGCGAGTCGAGCCCCTCCCATAGATTCTGATGGTGCCAGGTATTAGCTTGCCTTGCAAAACTATATATCCACCACAGACCTGGCCATACGGATCTGCTCCCTTGACATCGCAATTGATGTCGAGGACCGTGCAAGCGCTCGTCATAAGACATTCGTGTGGAAACCCGACTGGGCCGATTCGAGATGCCCAGGAAAACGACGGCACGGTGTTTTCCTCCGGTCGACAGCACCTGCCGTTCCCCCCCGGTACAGAAAACCAGCCCAGGATGTAATGGATATCGCGCTCCCAGATTCCAGCAAAGTAGCGACCGGGCTTGTATGCTAGCATCAGGTTGGCAATGCCAGAAAGCGCTGGCAAGATGTCTCGCTGGAATGTGAGATTGAGAGCAACATAGTCAGACACGACATGGCCCCACAGTTGACCAAAATTGATGGGCACTTCCGAGTCCGCAGTGACGCCAGCACGAGCGTAGTAGAGCCTCCGTACAAGAGCTACCGCGTTGCTCCCCAGAGGACTTGCTGCTCTGCTGGACTCTTCTGTGGAGATAGAACCGGCTTCACCGTCGGTTTCGGAGTCCATATCGAGCTGCTTCTCTCGTTTTTCGATGGCACGAATTTGGCGGGTTGTTCTGGAGACCGTCGCCGCATAGTATGCATGGCAGTGTTTCCTTGCAGGCCGCCACGCACTGCGGCCTCCGCATTCGCACCAGTCCTCCGTCCGACACTGGAAAAATAACTCGTTGAGTGTGAAGTGAAGGGTCCGGGGAGCCATCAGACGCTCTTGAAAGCACCATCCTCGGCTGAAGAGCGGTAGCGTACACAAAGGGTACGGTACAGCCCCGAGAGATGCGAGGTGTTCATTCTTATCCCTTGAAAACACGACAAGTTGATTCCCCTCATACTGTCCGGACATAACTAATTTGCTCTCATTCCGGACCTGCAGAAATCCCTCGTCACAGTTGGAGGCTCGGCTAGCTGCAATCGCGAGCTCACATCTGCTATATATGCCGGCCATCTTAGCTGATTCTTCCTCCCAGTCGCGCTCGTCATCTTGGATGATACACAGCGAGTCGATCCAGATGTAGCGCTTACCCAACCACTTCGTGACCTCAATGGCATGCTGGAAAGACCGCGGCAAAAGTTTCCAGGGTATCTCGAGCCTCATAGATGCTTCGTTGGCCTTGGTGGTGCTAAGTGGTTGCCTAGATCCCCAGCAGTAGCTAAGCGCCAAGTATATGTGGTCTTCAGTAGCCGAAGTAAGTCTTATTGTCGGATCCTCCGAGCTACCGGCATCAACCAGTCGTTTCGGAAAGATTTTGATGCCATCGGAGCTGCAGTCTTCGTGCTTGCTGCAGGACTCTAGCCAGCGGTGCACCGTCTCCCGTGCAGCACGCGAGAGTGGGTCTGAATTAATATGCGGGAGCGACGGTATCCGTTCAATAGGACTAGGCGATTCTTTTGGCAAACATATTAGTCATTGGGGTGGCAAGATCTGGGGATGCCTCCTTACCCAACGGGGAATACAGGCTCGCAGTAAACAGACGCTGAGAGTTCCCGTACCATTCGGCTTGATCTAGCCGACAATGTCTGAGAATCTCAGATCCAATCACCCCTAGTTCCATGGAACATTCGTTCTCGGCGTACATTGTTTTGACCGTGATCAGCACTTTATCTAGGGCGAGATGCCTCCAGGAGTCAGCGCGAGTGACGGCTGTGTTGCAAATTAGGGCACAGATCATGCAACCACGCGTCGCTCTGTCTGTAAAGTTCCGAAGAGTCGCGATAGCGATGGTGTAACGATCCGCGAGTGGCTCGCTGCGGAGGTGGCGGCATATGTCGCATGGAACGTTTAGCTCCCCCGAGCAGTCCTCTGACATTGTGGCGGGTAAAGCGACGCAAATAAGACAAAAAATATGTAGATTGTCCAGATCCAGATCCCGACTGCGGTTCGAATGGATGCTAATAGTCAGGCAGCAATATGTTTAAGACAGTGTCGCACTAGGTGTGCTAAGACGATGATCGGTCAAATAATTTTTGATGATAAGCAGCAGTGTTGTATTGTGTGTCGATGTCTCAGATGTGGGGTAACTGATGGAACAAAATGAGGAGAAGCTCTGATGATTGAACTATCGAGCGGGGTAACTAGGTTAACTACGTTATATACATTGAGCTGACTAAGCAGAGATAGTGCGACAGACAGGCTGCCTTCGTTCCATCAGTAACTACTCCAACCCGCTGTTTCCTGAGGCTCGTGCCTCGCCTACGACATCATCACATGCAATGTATGTCAGCATATTTTACACGCAGCAGTGAAATTTAGAAGTATGGAGCGTTACTGCTTGCGGGATAGCGTAGGCACGGGCCTCGCGGGGTAATATTCAGAGAGTGTGTTTGGGTAGAAGCCGAATTCGAAAACGGCTATATCATCCTGCAGTGTAGCAATTACATAACTTGTCCATCTTTAAGCTAACTGAGACTAGAAAGAATCAATACACCTTCGCTACTGGGACGCTCCATGGATGCTGTGAGTCTAACACCTCAGTGACACGCGTCTTCTTTGCCTGTGGCTCTAACGCATTTGCTTCAGTCCCGTCTGTTTCTGACGCAGTATACTTGCGTTTTCGACCACGTTTCCGTTTCCGTTTCCCTTTCTCTTTAGCAGCATCCTTCTCAGCCCGCTTCGCCCGAGCCTCTACAAGGTCCTGATAACTCATAACTCTTGCCGTTCCTAGTACTTTTGGTTTAGTTGCCCGCCGGACCTTCGCTTCGTTGTTCATCGCCACTAGGAATCGAATGTGATTCTGCTGGAGTATGCCCTTGGCGAAAGACATCTGGGCGGCTTTAGCAGGCTTCTGGATAAGCCTCTGTAGGCGCTGTCTAGTCGTCTCATTCTGAGGGCAGGTCGTATTTTGCTGGACAATCAGATTTTGTAGCGATACAAGACCTTCCGCTGTCACTGGTGTCTTCGGCGACTGCATCGCGTCTTGCGGTAGACTAGTCTCAACTGGACGACAAGGCCCTACCGTCACCCCATCGGCTTTCGGAGTGATCAGCTCAGGTGGGGGCTTTGGCATAGTCTCAAGCACTCGATCTGGGTTGAATGGAAACAATCCGCATGCAGCAAAGCCAGCCTTAATGTTCCGTGGTGTGAAGGCTCTGCTCCTCGCAGGGCTATACAGATAAGTGAAATGCTCCTTGCCTACTGTATTGATACCGCCTCGCTCTAATCGTTCGACTTGCTCACGATAGGCCGTCTTTAGAGGGGAGAATGTGGAGACGTCGCACGGCTGCAACTTGTGGGAGGTGTGAGAGGGAAGTCGACACAATATAACGTTGTTTGAGAGACAGAACTCTAGGATTTCAAGGGTGTCGTGCGTGCCAAAACCATCGCAAATCAGCACTCGAGGTTTGAGTGCTCCAGACTTATGCTGAGCTCGTTCCTTAGTTTCAGGGTCGAAAATACGCTTCAGCCACTGTAGGCTAAGGTAAGAGTCTGTGTATCCAGACTCAGACAGCGCATACTGCCATCCAGGGGTATGAAAGGTAGTCCAGTTACTCCGATGAGTCGCAGCTGGCCAGATAACCATAGGGTTCAGATACCTACCATCAGCGCTAACGCATTCGACAGCAGTTACGACTTCACGCTTGACACGCGCTCCTCTATAGGTTCGCATGTCGTTATTACCTAAAAGGACCTTTACAGAGCCTAGCATGGACAGCATCACTCCGGTCTCATCCACGTTGTAGACATTCTCTGCCAGGACAGCTGGATCACGTAGTACCCTTTCAACGACGTCGAACCACTGCGTTACTTTATTATAGATGTTCTTCTCGTGACGATTCCAGTCTAGCGCCTTGACTGTTCTCGCTCGAACCTCTGGATGTCGATCCTGGAACGCCTTCGCCCAGTTCTTGCCTGGAGGCTTGGACGGTCTACTCGATTCTATTCGGTGCCGGGCAAGGCAGAAGGCTAACGAGGGTAGAAACTTTATTCGAACGGGTTGTCCGAGATCGGCTAACTGCAAGACAAATTTAGCGAGGGCGTCTTCTTCGTAAACGGTCAGATATTGTTGGCTTTGGGCCTTCTCCTCAATCGAGCGTTGACCGTGTGCACGACGGTGGAGGGTAGACTTTGGGACTTTGCCGTGGTCTGCTAGCGCTCGATACGAGTGCGGTACACCAGGTGGAACCCCTTGAGATAATACTCGGCTGGCCTTGTCCATATTGGTTGGCTATAGTGGTGGTGTTGAGGGCTTTGAGGTGCAGCGATCAATGGTGTGGGGCGCGCCTGAGGATTGAAGGGGAGGCGAGGGGAAGCCTCGAGAGGAAGGGGCGCCAAAGGACACGGTGGAAACAATGAAACTGGGCACGTGATGGCTGATTCTAAAAAAGGAACAATACCCCATAGACGGATGGCTAGGGAAGAATACCATTTAATACCGCGCTTTGTCAGCCACGCTAATGCACATAAAGGACCACTAAAACATCCAAGGATTTCAAGGGTCAATCAGCCGACGGCGAAACTCTCGGAAAGCATCTTCATCCAGTCAAATCGAACTTCATGGCTCGGAAAAATTTCTTTAGTGATCGAGCTCTCTTCTCAAACATCCGGATTTAAGGGAGGTCTTGCATGTCCTGAAAAAACAGGGGCGGATTGATAATTTGGCGATTGACGGCGTCGACGAATCGACGTATTGCACGACGACCACGGAGCAAAACCCAAAGAAAAGCTAGGATCCTAGAGTCAGATGGCTATAGAATATTTATTTATCAATCAAAGCTCTATATACCTAAAGAACAAGGTTTTAAGATGTCTTTTTCACAAAATCGTCCCGCTACACCGTGCGTCCCGCGACTCGGGGATAGACCTTACTGATTATATACACGAATGAGGGCCATGAGTGCTCAGGTGCTGGTGGTTCAGTGATGAGGTGATTCTGAAGGATCTGAAACTGTAGCTGTAAAAAGCAAACAATAACGGCAGGCAAGAACGGCAAATGGTGATGATGGTTGACAGTTTGTAACGAATGTGAACCGCATAAGTACTTATATGCAGGGAGTAATGCAGAGACTATAAGGGTCGTATTTGATAAGCATAAGCAAACAAAACAATGATGATAACTAGTAACATTAGGCCATGCTGGTTGACAGATAACGTTAGATGTACTTTATAATAATCTAAACAACTTAGATTTGCAACCAGGGTTTACTGTATTGTCTTTTCCGTTTCGGCGGGTATTGTTGAGAAGGAAGTCTTTAATTACGTTGTATTCGAATATAAAGCGATAATATTAAACGTGGAGCGAGTAATTGCAGTGAATAACCCGTTTGAGACGTCGCGTCTTCAAGAGAGTGGACGCGTTTTGTTAGTGGTGCTGATGCACTCGCTTATCCAACACGTTATATTCCAGACATACTTCTAATAATAGACCTATCGATTGTTAATTTCCTATAGTCAGCGGTCCAAAAACATCCTCATATAATGTAACATTGACGCCTAATGAATCCGCATCCGGAGCTAAGAACAGTTCATAACAGATGTGTGGTGTTGAAGAGACGATTGCCAGTATCAGTGCTACCGCTACCAGTAAACTTAGTGTCAGAACGCCGAACTGCAACAAGACTGATGTTTCTATAACCGGCGAGCGTCTTATAGAGTGCGCCGCTCGGAGAAGTGCACTGCGCCTGGACCACGCCAGCTACAACGACGATGCGAATGTTCGAGTCGAGCCTGCGAATCGCTTGCACAAATTCGAGAATTGTCTTGCCGCTGTTGATGACCGAATCCACCAGTAAGACTTGGCGTTGTCCTTGTAAGTGATGGAGCTTGATGTTATCCGGAACGCTGGCATGGACGAACATAGCCAGCGGGAACACCTCGTTGACACCACTTGCCATTGGTTCACCGGCTCGCATGAGCGCCACGATTGTGGTCTGTGGCTCATGCAGAAGTCGATAACCAGTGGTGGTATGGCCCAGGACGTGCGAAATCCGACACTCTTCGACACCGATCACGCTGGTCAAGAATTCGGTCGCCAGATACGCTCCAGCGCGACGATGTGCTTGCCTCAGAGCAGGACCAGCAATGGCTGAATCTCGCATAGGCGTCGCGAGCAATCTTGCCGCATTCTTGTCAGTTGCAAGAAAGATTCGAAAGCCAGTAGATTGATTGTGGCGGTAGAGGATGGAGCTGATAAGATCGGCCTCAGTGAACTGAACCAGGGGAAGTGTTGAAACATCAAGCCGTGGCGATACACTACTGGGTAGCAGAACTTGGCGAGCTTGAAGACCGCCTTGATTGATGGCAACGGATAGCGCATCGTCCATGCTCTTGCTCCTGGAGCTCTCGTCACCCACCACGACAACCGCTTGATCTGCTTTCTTCAACATCTCCAAGTCCAGTGGACTGTCTCCAAATGCCCAAACATGCATCTGGTGCACGTTCTGTAGACGGGCAACGATAGCAGCTTTGACTGCTGCGGTGACCACAAGTCCGTCTGCAACACGTCCTCCAGCGATAACTTTAACTGCGCCTGAGAGTCCTTCTCTTTCCAGCACTTTCTCCCAAACACGAAGAAGACCACAGCTGACGACAACAACACCAACATGTTTTTTTTGTGCTACCAGCTGCAACAGAGATACGAATTCTGGGTATATAGTGACCCCTGACGCCACGTGTTGACAGAGCGTTTCGTATTCTTCGTAGTCGACGGCTTCTTCGTACAGCAATGCGGCTTGCCGGAAGGCATCATATGAGTAGCCCAATGGACTGCTGAACAGAGACTTCAATGGAGAATCTTCGCCCGCCCATTGCCGAGACTCGCAAAGTTTGTTCCAGAACAATGCACCAGTGTCCTCCGCGGCCAACGTTCGATCGGCGTCAATGACCAGAATCGTCTCCAAATGGTCTTGGTGAGGGGCTATAATCTCGTCCAGCCTGTTCTCGGCGCGAGATAAGTTGTACTTTTCCGTGTGGAGATGGAAATCTCGAAGCAGGGTGGAAACTTTACCCGGCAAAGACGGATGTGGGGCGAGAAGCGAGAACAGAATGCCGTGGTCGCGGCAGAGCAGGCGTAGCTGAGCTTTTTCGGCCTGCTGCCATTTGATCAGATGAGCTGTCGTTGCAGATGGACGCGTTCGTTCCGCATCGTCTCGATGGCGTTGCTCGATGACCGCAGCAGGGACATCCAAGTAGAGAATGTGTGTGAACGTGGCCAGGTCGTTCGAGGTGTAGACCATCTGCCCTTTCTCCTCTCCTTCTGGCCAGAGTATGAGGTGCCCCGTGACGACCGCAGACTTGCCGCTAGTGGTGCATCTTTTCCCGATAGTGTCAATAGCAAGCTGCCGCCAACGTGTCTTGTGCTGTTCGCCCAACTTCTGGAAGGCTTCAAGGCCGCCCGGAACAAGAGTCGCAATCATCTCAGACCCTTCGAAAAATGAGAAGTGCTCATCGCCCAGTTCATGCTTCAGCTGGTTCAGCATAAACGTCTTCCCGGACCCAGGGATTCCGTAGATGCCAATGACTTTTGCTTTGCCGCTGGCAGAAGGGTCATGTCCAAGGTTGAACGGTTGGTTCGAGCAGTGGTCTACTGTCAAGCTAGGCTTGGTGCCTAATACGTTTTTTCCATGTTGAGGTATCATAACGGTCACCTGCGTCCTCGAGAGGGGTTGCAAAAAGAATAATCGCAGATGATGAGACTGTGGAAGACGATTTTGAGGAGTTCAGGAAACCGATATGAAGATTGGTTAGCAGAGTCGCCAAATGGCACCTACTTATCTATTTTCCAGTCAGTTACCTTGACTGTATTCACTTGACTCTATCGAATAACTTACACGAGCTTTGCGCCTCCGTACAATAATGTCTGGATTGGACCATGTTCACGTCCTCATCCCTCCAGTCTCTTAGGTCAGCAATCATCCACCCATCCCACAGTCCACAACATAGTGCTCTGGTTCTGTGGTATAACCAGAATAGCCCCGCAGCTTAGCCTGACAATTGCCAGGAGCAACCTCTATGGTAAAAGAGGCCAAAGTCGTCGCAGCTTGCCACCGACGCGCTTGAATGCGACCGGGTCGATCTGGTGGCGAGAAGCAACCTCTTCAAGCTTACGATCTTTGCTGGGGTTCACGACCTCACGCACCGATTCGTAATAAGGTGCATGACAGAGCAACGCAGCCACCCGATAGAATTGCCAGCGTAACGTGTATTTTGCTAGCATATACACGTATACGGGCGCATGGCGCGGGGTAGCAAAAGGCGGCAGCCTCCGCACCGGAAACCCATCGTGCTGGGCTCGACTGATCGAAAAGAAGACGTCTGATGTCTCGCCAAGCCTCTGCCAGCGTGTTGTTGCAGTGTTGCGTTCCCGAAGCTCCTCCCGGAGTCGATCCCGATACCACGATGGTGGCGATTGTCGTGGAAGGCCCAGCATCTCATGCCATCGACGTAGAAACCCGTAAGCTGTAGGTCGCATTTTGTGTGGTAAACGATTAATCCTGATTGGCTAACAGGTGTGGCCGTTTTATGTACACACGCGCAATTCAGGCTCGAAGGTGATGAGGGGTGGGGAAAAAAAACAAAGCTGAGTGGAAGAACGAGAGGAAAGCATCGGGCGAAGCAAAGAAAAACACGTTGAGGTAAGCTAGGGCTTCATCTCGGCTCTCTTGCGCTATTCCCTTTTTTAGGGGGTTCCGTCTGGCATAGTTCGCAAAGTCTCATTTCGGGCTAGCGCTAGCGTCGGCAGATTCCGATCGTGATTGGATCAATTGAGATTGCAATACGTAATCGACGCATTCAATTCAAGATGGTAATAAAGCTCCCTAGATAGGTCGGTGAGATATCGCGAATGTCCAGGATCCCTATTAGGGATACTTTCATCACTAGAAGGCCCGGAGGTCTTAGAATTTGTGGCAATAGTAGTAGTAGTAGTAGTAGTAGTAGTAGTAGTAGTAGTAGTAGTAGTAGTAATAGTAGTAACGTATCCCACAAGCGAGCGGACCACCCAAGCGAGCGGACCACCCCATTAACAAAACGCGTCACCTTAGCTTCTATTAACTATGCAACAACCAAACCACGCGTAATCACCCTTATATGAATCTCGTTTATTCTTAGTAAAGCAAGCTATCGATCAAGGCAGATTTCGGAGTAATCGGGGCGTTGCGGAAACGTACCACGTTAATCGAATGACTCTTAAGCGACGACGCGACGGGACCCATTCACGACGCGATTGCACGCCCAATTCGCGAAAGCTTACCGATCCCGAGGAATATTTGATTGTTCAACGCATTCTCGACCTAGATTCGCGAGGATTTCCGCCGCGGTTGAGTGCTGTTGAAGATATGGCAAATAAGCTACTTACTGACCGCGCCGGATGTACCGTTGGCAAGAACTGGCCCTCCAACTTCGTGAAACGGACTCCCGGGCTTAAAACGCCTCTGAATCGCAAGTACGACTATCAGCGAGCGAAATGCGAGGACCTAGAGCTCATCGCGCAATGGTTCGAGCTCGTCCGGAACACTATCGCGAAGTATAGGATCGTGGACGGAGACACGTACAACTTCGACGAAGCCGGCTTCCTTATGGACATGATCGCAGCTGGAATGGTTGTTACAGCATCGGAGCAACGTACTCGATTAAAGACTGTTCAGTCAGGCAATCGTGAATGGGTTACGGTGATGATGGCGCATTCGGCTGTCCTTTTGCAGGCGGAAGCCGCGAATCTTCAAAGGGCAAACGAGGCCGCAACGAGACGCAAGAAGCGGCAAAAAAGGGGATTTAAGAAGCGCAGGACCCTAATAATTTAAGCTGGGCAGGATTTGGTCGATAAAAATGCTGTTAACCAGCAGAT
Organism: Macrophomina tecta; assembly: GCA_024180945.1. Taxonomy (NCBI): domain Eukaryota; kingdom Fungi; phylum Ascomycota; class Dothideomycetes; order Botryosphaeriales; family Botryosphaeriaceae; genus Macrophomina; species Macrophomina tecta. Next base: position 225,786 of record JAKSGN010000023.1, read on the forward strand.
TCGACGGAAACGCGCGAAGGTGGTGCGCAATCGGATGGGCCTGCGGTGAAGCGACGGCGATGTGGGCAATGCGGTGAGCCTGGTCACAACTCTCGCACATGTTAAAAAGATGCGCAAACTACTATAGAATAGGCTCTCTATTATAGATGGTTAATTATCCAAGGCGTTGTGGAGTTATTCGTACTTAAAGCGATTGAGCTTTGATGGGGTGGTCCGCTCGCTTGGGTGGTCCGCTCGCTTGTGGGATACGTTAGTAGTAGTAATTAGTATTCATACACCCCGTCGGCCTCCACGGGGTATAGGGAAGGACTGATGCTAAAGCAAAATTCATACCTACACTGATCTCCCGGTTTATTCAAACCCTACTCCAAGAACAAAGCACGAAGTAATATTGGTCAAAATTCCCGAAATCAAAGGCAGAAAAGGTAAGGAACGGGAATAAAGAGAGCAAAGTGAAAAGCAAAAGGAAAGAGAAAAATAAAATTAAAAAAGAAAAGTAACCGAAAGGATGAGGGCTGTGACTTTCTCAAGCCTATTTCGGACCAATCTTTAGGCCATTTACCTAAATGCTGCCAGTCCCTATAGGGGCGTGGCAACTGGCCGGGTCATAGGCTTTGCAGGAAACCCTCTTTCCCTCATTACTCTGTGACTGCCTGCGGTCGTCCTGTCGCAATTGCGAATGCCGCCGTCACCTTGACCGCCTTCATATCCGCTCTCAACTTCGCAGGCAGTCCATCTAGAGTCCGATAAAGCACACATTCGCTTAACTATGGCTTAGCAAGCTTACTAATGTGCATCCCTGCGTAGCGAGACACCCGGTGTGGCGAGACAAATGAGGGGTATTTTGACTTTCAGCAGCTGGAAAGCCCATGCGCACAACGAATATTGCTATAATTCCGCAGAAATAGTCTGCTGTAGCTAATCCTAAATGCCTATTATTAACTCTTTCCTAAAATTACGTTTGCATCGTCGCCTCCGCGCCTAATTTATAAAGCGCCTTCCTTCCTGGCGTAACAGACTTTCTATCCTACGGCACCAACGTTACGTCTTTTTTCGCTCCGAATTTTTGTAAATCGGCCTTATGCTAGCCTTGAAACCTTACTATAATACTAGTAAGTTATTATTAGCCTTGTGCGCGCTATCGCGGGCAAATTCATGCAGGATCGCCACGCTGATCGGTACCTTCGGCGGAAGCGAGCACCGATCCTGGCTAGTGCAAAGCGTCCCCGCACGTCCTACCCCGTCGTTAGGATGTAATGTAATATATCTATAGCGACGGTCAGACCCGTGGCTGTGCAGCGCTATTACTAAGCGCTGCGGGACATCTAAAATCCGGCTTTAGATTGGGAGCAGGGCTAGGGCTCCCAAGGGCCCTAGCGCTTATCAAAGTCAACGAACGCGTCCGGCATCGAAACCGCGAAACCGCAATTAGCTTCCGACACAGCCGTCGTACAACTTCGAGATGTAATCTAACAGCCGACTACGTTTACTTCGGTGACTTCCGCAACATCTATCACGTCGCCCTCAAGCCCTACAGACTCGACGTTAACCCTCCGCTAACCGAGCAAAAGACCCGCTTAAGCCCTATTATATCCTCGCGCTTCCCGAGCACATCATGACCGAGACACATACCGAGCGGCAGCCAGATGGCTTAAATAGAGTGGGTGGGCGTTGGACATTGCGGGTATGGCAGCGGATGCCAGTGATTGGCGTGATAAGTTAGGGAATACCAAGATCGAAGCCTCCGCTCCGGTAAGCGGATTAAGTGTTACTGGCGGAAAGCCACAGTTGCAAGCATATACAAAGATGGAAAGGCGTTTTATATCTTGGTGATGCAGCTGTCGCACGGTTATACAACGAACGGCTCCTTAGATGGGCGCTGCGGTCGTTGGCGCTGTAAACGGGTGCTTATGTTTGACCTGTACGGTCCACGAGGAGCTCAGATTGTCAAAAGTTCACGAGGGCTGGGTAAGACAGCAGAGATCCAGGATAAAGTAGTGTGGAACCGACCGCCAGGTTCCGGGCCGTTTTTATCCGAAATCGTATCTAATGGTGACTATGCTTGGCAAGACGCCACATCGTCTGAGGCTGCATACCGTCCTCTTCTCTTCATCCACATCAACATAATTATCGCCTTCTGCACAACCCTGTGACGGAAGCTGTTCGGCCATCCTCCCTGACAGAGCCACAAAAGTGTTCCTCTACTTTAGGTATAAGTATGTTAAGCTGGTCGCCCGCAAAATCGCCTTCCGCGGAATCTGACCCGGCCTATCTGCCGTACCGCGCCACACTTTGGGCTGTGCAATCAAACGCATATGCCGTACTTGTATTTAACGGCAGGAAGAATGTCGACCGGCTACAGTACAGTTCTGGGATGACTAGGCCAGAGCCAGGCCAGATTTGAACCGCTGATATGTCCTCGAGGCTATGGTCATGAGTCAGAAGCCCCCAGCCAATGGTATCCTCGCAACACAGCAAATCTCGTGTATACCCCGCACTGCCGCGTGACTTTTTAGGCAAAACATTAAATTGTTGTCTGAGCGGCTTGGTTCCCATTCATTCCGTCAAATAATTCTCCCGACTTGAACAAGCTATATCATGGACGCTGCCACAAATCCATACATAAGAGTCAGCCTCTCCTATCTCTGGGATAACGGGAAGTGAATTGTTAAGTTTGGAGACACGATCGTCGAACTGGGCGCACTGCCACCTGCTGTTACTGCAGCTTGCAAAACGAGCTTTACAGCGCTTGGAAGGACGGCTCCTATTCTTTCGGCTTTCTACTCTGAATGGGCACGACGAGAAGCTCAAGCGGCTCGAAATGAGGCCGAGCAGCGAGCTGAGAGCGCTCAGCAAAGGCAGCGGGAGGCACAGCAAAGGGAGCGGGAGGCACGGGAAAGTGGAGACATTCTTGAGGAAGAGATCCAACAGTACGTCGCTCCAACCTCTCACAAGGATCAAGGATCACATAGAATTGACATTCAATAGGGGCCACCCCAACGTCATACAACTCTCAGCTGACGAAATCCAAGAGTTGAGGACAATCCTTGGGCTTGGAGGCACTGAAATGAAGAACATTGCATGCGTTGGAAGGGTTTCTGCCGGGAAAACGTCCTTTATCAACAGCTGCCGTGGGCTTCACCAACGATCACGGCTGTCCGATGATACGATCCCCGAGCACCGACCTGGCGAAGTGGGAGTTGAGGAGACTACACGAGAAAGAACGAAATATGTTCACAAAAATTTTCCCCTCTTGACCTTTTGGGACATGCCAGGCACTGGAGGAAGGAACCAGCGGGAGTGGACATACTACTCGGACTACAATCTTGGTATCTACGACTGTCTTTTGGTCCTTCACGACATGCCATTCTCACAGGTAACTGCTCTCTGAACACTCATATTTCCTCGAGATTGAAACTAATGCGCATGAGCAATAGACCGAATGCAACATCGTGAAGATGCACCAACGGCAAGCCGCCAACCTGACGAACCCGCCTCGGCTTTTTATTATTCGCACAAAGGCAGATGAGGTCTTGAGAAGCAAGAGAAGAGATAGTAATTTGCCATGGGACGAGCTGGCTGCAGAGTTTAAAAGAGACAATGTCAACTCTGTCCAGGCTTTCCTGAAAAGGGAAGGTCTGAATCACGCTATTCCAATCTACCATATCTCTTCGGATGCTTTGTATACAGTTGCAACTGGAGAATCACTCAGAGAAAGGCGACGGATCACATTCCTCGACGAGTTGAACTTGGTGCAGGACTTGGGCCTGGAAAACAAATACCCTGAAGTTGAGCCTGACTTCATCTGGAGTGGTTCTCCGGAGTCTAGCGAGGTCGAGGATTACTAGAATCATGTTGTCGTAACCGGTATGTCGAAAATGTGAAGCTAGGGTTTTAACAATGTGGACTCCTCGCGGACTTTGAGCACCCGTTTACAGCGCCAACGACCGCAGCGCCCATCTAAGGAGCCGTTCGTTGTATAACCGTGCGACAGCTGCATCACCAAGATATAAAACGCCTTTCCATCTTTGTATATGCTTGCAACTGTGGCTTTCCGCCAGTAACACTTAATCCGCTTACCGGAGCGGAGGCTTCGATCTTGGTATTCCCTAACTTATCACGCCAATCACTGGCATCCGCTGCCATACCCGCAATGTCCAACGCCCACCCACTCTATTTAAGCCATCTGGCTGCCGCTCGGTATGTGTCTCGGTCATGATGTGCTCGGGAAGCGCGAGGATATAATAGGGCTTAAGCGGGTCTTTTGCTCGGTTAGCGGAGGGTTAACGTCGAGTCTGTAGGGCTTGAGGGCGACGTGATAGATGTTGCGGAAGTCACCGAAGTAAACGTAGTCGGCTGTTAGATTACATCTCGAAGTTGTACGACGGCTGTGTCGGAAGCTAATTGCGGTTTCGCGGTTTCGATGCCGGACGCGTTCGTTGACTTTGATAAGCGCTAGGGCCCTTGGGAGCCCTAGCCCTGCTCCCAATCTAAAGCCGGATTTTAGATGTCCCGCAGCGCTTAGTAATAGCGCTGCACAGCCACGGGTCTGACCGTCGCTATAGATATATTACATTACATCCTAACGACGGGGTAGGACGTGCGGGGACGCTTTGCACTAGCCAGGATCGGTGCTCGCTTCCGCCGAAGGTACCGATCAGCGTGGCGATCCTGCATGAATTTGCCCGCGATAGCGCGCACAAGGCTAATAATAACTTACTAGTATTATAGTAAGGTTTCAAGGCTAGCATAAGGCCGATTTACAAAAATTCGGAGCGAAAAAAGACGTAACGTTGGTGCCGTAGGATAGAAAGTCTGTTACGCCAGGAAGGAAGGCGCTTTATAAATTAGGCGCGGAGGCGACGATGCAAACGTAATTTTAGGAAAGAGTTAATAATAGGCATTTAGGATTAGCTACAGCAGACTATTTCTGCGGAATTATAGCAATATTCGTTGTGCGCATGGGCTTTCCAGCTGCTGAAAGTCAAAATACCCCTCATTTGTCTCGCCACACCGGGTGTCTCGCTACGCAGGGATGCACATTAGCCGCTAGAGGTGCGGATATTGAAAAGAGACCGATTAGACGGCCCTAAGCGGCTGACCAAACGGTTATTCGACCGGCGGGCTTCTGAGCGCGCGCTGCTTCCTGTCTGCCACACGCTCTCATTTGCACGCTCTCGGCGGAGGGCCATCCTAACTACCCTGCGACCTGCGACCTGCGACCTGCACATCCCCTGCCTTCCCCAAAATGTAGGTAAATGTTTGCTCAGCGTTAGTTCTTTCCTATGGCCCGTGGAGACCGATGGGGTTGTATAATCATCATTATCACCGCCCTTACTGCGACAGGGTAGCCAACGGTTGAGCAACATTTTCTAGTATTGGAAAGAGTCTAATTGACAGCCTTTATACAACTGATGTAGATGAGTTGGCATGGATTGGCATATCTCGTAGAGGAAGGCCGTATAGGCTCCTCTTTATACCTATTTTACCCACTAGGGTAAAATTGGTGGCGTAGCTTACTAACTTAGCAGGATTACTAGGCAACGAACTATCGATGCCTAGGAATCCTCTAATAGAACTAAAGAATCCTCCAATATGACTTAGTTATCCCAACATCTAGACACCTCGCGCGAGATATTTACTCCATGGCTGTATCTGACAATGGACGAAGTATCAAAATTATTTACATGCCATACATTGTAGATGTACAGGTTAAGGGTAGGTAGCAAGCATCCCTAAGGTATGATAGTGTTGTACGGTGTTGGTGCTTGGATATAAAGTTTAGCTTCGTCACTTTGCAGGGTATATAAGCCTCCCCCGGCTTGGAGCCCTCTCATTCCTCATGCCTCACTGGTATGAACAGCAATTCATCATTTTCATCACTCAGTGCAACAGATAGTGCATGGTCATGAGAGCCTCAAAAATGGGAACCAGGAGCCATCGACGACGACAGATCCTTAGTTGTTCTTCCTAATGAGCGGAATTGCTATAGATAGTTGATGCCATAACCGAGGTAAACAGAAAGCTTAGTAAGGCAACAATGTCATGATCAGGCAACGATTGGGCTCAAGTTCCATCAAGGTGTTGACACGTTAACACGTCATAGGTAAGCTAGTTCGTAAAAGGTTTAAACTCCAGGAAATAACTCTTAGCATCATTTTCAACCAGGAACACCCACCCGCGAGCAAGAGATCTGGGGCATCGACCCATTAATGGAGCAAATATTGGGCTGACGGTCGAGCACTCGTCCTTCAGCTTGCTAGCGAGCTCCTAAAGCCTCCTCTTCCTAACTCCTACTCTTATTAACGGATCCTATTAGCTTTACATTGATAACTTCAACGACGCCGCCAACCGTACGCCAAACTCTTATTGCACGTTATGCTGGCGCTCGGCTTTCCTGCGGAGAGGTTCCCAACAGCTTATTTTGTGAAACCTTTACATGCATTGCATGCAATCCCGCATGATGACAAATCCCGGGTCTTCACATGCTGAAACGGGGTACGGCCTGTGTAATAGTTCACTTTTCTTAGAACTCCTCGAGACGAGGGCAATCAAGCTCATTATGACCAGAGATTCAGTACCACTATGCCTTTCTCATTTCGGCGATGACTGCGTAGCTCAAGGGCTGTTTAATTGCCGCATGATCAGCTACGGCCCCACTCGACCCACTCGAAAAACGATACGTTAACATGCCAAGAAGAACCCTTCACCAATGCGAGTACCCCGGTGCAAGCTGCTGAGTAAAGGGCTCAATAAGCTGTATCGCGGTCGGCCAGAGCGGCAGACTGGAATGTTGAAGTGGTTCGGACGTAATTTATGCGCGTCAACAAAGTCTAGCGCCCGATGGACGTCCAGCGCAGACGAGTAATTTGCGCAGGTCGGGAGGCCTAAGATACGACAATTTGGTACTCGGAAGCTCTTCCGCCCATCTCATGCCCTATTTAATCCTTGAGGGAACATAGTAAACGCGCGTGTGGGTTTACGCTAGCACTTGAAGCGATCGCCCAAGCCAGCGAAGGCTTGCTAGAGTTGACAGCAGCGACATGCAGTTGAGAAGCGGGAACGGGAATTCAGCCGAGAAGCGTTATCACAGGTCTTATCCTTGTGCAGCGGGGCCTAGCTGCAGCCTAGAACCTTATCAACGCCATACGCTGTACTTTTAAAGTGAGGATACGTCAAAAGCAGCACGATTTATTATCATGCACTTGCCATCCATTCTATGACCACATAGCCATGAATGCTGAGCACGACAACCCGAAAGACCCTAAGGTAACATATTGTGAATTCTACGAAGAAGCGTTTAATTTCAACGGCTAACTCTTTCAGCATGCCAAATTGTGCGTAAAGGAAATTAAACATTCCGACACCCCCAAATTCTCCGAGTAAGGCAGTTATCACACCTCTTTGAGTGTTAAAAGCGCCGTGTTTAACTTTGACAACAGGCTAATCTCTTCTCCATGCGTCACCGTGATCGTCGGCTCAACCGAGGACAAGAAGAAGTTTTTCCTCCATGAAGACCTATTGATCTACGAATCTAAGAAATTCCGCGGACAGTTTCAAGGCGGCTTCAGCGAAACAACCACTCAATGCCTACCCGACTGTGAGGAAGACGTAGAACTCTTCCGTTTCTTTGTGGAATATCTTTACCGGGACGGCTGGGTGAGCTCTAAGAGCATCAAGCACGACTCCGAGTACGTCAAGCTGGCTCGGATGTACAGCATGGGCGAGAGGCTGCAGGCCGAACGCTTCCAGCAAGCCGTGCTGTGGAAGTTCTCGGCAAGCTTCTCTGGTACTTCCATCCCCGACCAAGCGATCTGCGAGCTCCTAGAAATCGTCTGCACGGAGCTTCCTGAGAGGTCGGATGAAGACTCTTTGCGAGATCTGATCTTCTGGTATGCGGCGAAAAGGCTTTCCACTTTGAAGAAATACACCGTATTCCAGCAGATGCTAGTAGATATTCCTGATCTTGGGCGTTACTTGTGCATGAGAGCAGGTGATAGCTCGTCGGGCCGGCCGAATAAGGATGCGAAGCAACCAACTCGCAGGTTCCAGGCGGAAGGGGATGTATACCCAGTTTCTAGTCAGGCTGAAAGCGGCTTGGATTTTTAAAGGAGTAAAATGACTTTTGACCCTTTCAAAATTTGAGGTTCGCATGACCGTGCAACATCAATTTCTCCATCCAATTTGTCATACTCCATACGACAAATACGGAACAAAGAAACATGATCGAAGATAAACGCAAATGCACCTTTGTCACAGATGTTCACGCATCCGAAGAAGCCATAGGACCCGCTGACGCGATCTTGAATTCTTCCTGCCTCTTGGCCATCATTTCTTGGAGACGCTTCAGCACCCCTTTGGCGATCTCCTCCTTCGTCTTCTTTTTACCGAAAATCATTCTGACTTCACCAACTGGTTGGTCCGGCAGGGCGACGGCCGGGTCGTGAGCGAAATAGGCGGCGCCGGACCACATACTTGCGGCATATGGGTCGGGGGTAAGTTTGTAAATGGGTAGTGTGCAGCCGAGCTTCCGACAGATGGCTGAATCAGGCGTGACATTATTAGCATGATACACTGTTGGGTTGAGCTGGCGTTTGAGAGCGTTGTGTGGATGTGCTAACATACTATTAACTTGTTCCCCGAGACTGCAATCCTTCTGGCCGATCGAGCCTGGGAGACTGTCACTCTTGGCTACCCTGACGGCTGAGAATGATGTGCCGGATGCTGTGGCTTTTCCAGTTGTAGAAGTCTGTCTTAGGAACGGGACGGTTTCAGATTCAGTCCCAGCGGCTCGAGCCGTGCTCTTAGAAGGGTGACCCTTTCTAGGCATACGCTCAGTTTTACGAAGCCATCTAACAGCTTCGTGCGCCGCATTGGCCTTGGCAGCCTTCTTGCTACTAAAGAGGATTTTGCGGCCGCCAAAGGGTTCGTTGGGGCGATCTGGTATTGTGACTTCCATCGAGTAACGTGAACCCAGTCCGAATTCCTGGAACATCGGCATCGGCTGGCCTTTAGCCTGGCAGTATTCTGTTCGAGGAGTTCCGTGAGAACATGATTAGTAATAACATGGTAATGGCAGTGGCACGGGTGAATACCTCCCAGCAGACCAATCCAGTTCTCGTTCTCAGCGTTATCGCCGTTGCCGTCGGTGTCTTTTCCCATATTGCCACTGCTTTTCTTCGCCAGGGCTTCGGTTAGGACCTTGAGCCCCTCCTGGGCGGCCGCAGCCTTGGCCTCCTTCTTGCTGCTGAATGGACCAGGCAACGTTACGCTGAACTGCTCGCCATCACCGCTCAGTATATTAAAGCCAAATTTGAGCACAACCGCCCAACCTGGCGGAATATCTTGCGTTTCCGTAAAGTTGAAAACATTAACCACCGCACTCTTGATGCAGAGGTTGCTGAATGAAGAGATTGGCCCGCTGGACCAAACACCGCCGGCCTGGAATGGTGGCTGATTGGATGTTGGCATGGACATCACTTGTACGTTCGCGCCGGCACAAGTCATCGTTATCGTTGTTGCGGGGTGATTTGAGAATGTCGGTATACTTCTGATGCTGTGGCAGTGTCCGGCCAGCGCTATAAACGAATTTTGTCCATGCGCCGCGTACGATGGCAGGCGTATTAAGCCCCGCACTTGAAGCGGAATGTTGCTTGCTTATACCTCAGGTTACTTTCAGTATAGATGCATGTGTCATCCTATCATCGCGCAAATCGCTACATCAGAATTTAAGCCATACGTCAGCAGGTGACGTCGAGTGAGGTGATTGAAGCTAATATTGGCTGGCGGTACTGGTATGGCCTTGAGCACGGTGATGTGGCATGCATTTGCATGATGAGGTAATTGTAGCATGCAGCCGCTTTCAAAGCATTTGTTGGGGGAAAATGGATGTGCAGCGTGCACAAGGTCTGTTGAGAAAGATTGTTGAGTTGAGTTGAGTTGAATTCATTTACCCTGACCCATCGCCCTAAGCGATATGCAGGCTAAAGACTATTAAGATGCTCCTCTAGTAATATATTGGTGCGTGTCAAACTGGGAGAGTAATTAGGTAGTTAAGAGGGCGGGCAGTAAGGATTGGAGGAGTGTAGCGGAGTTCTACTCCGTGTACTCGTCTCTGTTAATAAACCGCTGTGATCCTTTGGCGAATTTGAGCACAGCTTGTAGCTGTGTCGCAGATGTTTTCCATTTGGGTTCCTTTTCCGGAGTGGTTTCGGTGTTTCTTGGGGGCTTGCCGCCAAATATAGCTGATAAGCTGTTCTTTGTGAGACCGCTGTCTTCGTACATCTTTCGCCGGCCTTCTTGTAGCAGTGGACAGTCGAGGAGGACGTGGGAGACCGATTTAACTTCTCCACATTCACATTTCTTATTGTCGGTGCGGCCCGTCCGCTTGCGGTGTTGGTTGAGCCAGCAATGGCCAGTGCGTAGTTGGGCGAGAAGACCAGCCTGGCTGCGCGAGAGCTTGTCGTATAGGTGGTGGACATGGGGTCCTGGTTGCGCCGTGTCTATATTGCGGAGGTGCTGTCCTTTCTCTGAGCTTGTCCATTGTGCCGCCCATTGCTTGTGCGCTCTTCCTACAGCTGCTTGGGTCAGGAGAGATGCTAGTGGTTGATGATCGTGCTCTCTTAGACGCCTTGTCGCTTCCTTGGCCAGCTTGTCTGCCTCCTCGTTTCCGTGGATCCCGTAATGGCTTGTGTTGGATTTGGGTGAGTGAAAAGTAGTGAGGTCAGAAAGAGAGTAGATTCTGCCTGTCTCCTGAGAGGGAGGCAAGTAGGCTTGGTTATATACATAAATGAGTGCTTGAATAACCGAGGAGAGTAGAAGCCGATATTGTTATCCGAAGCTTGTGAAGATGAGGAGTAGTGAGGAGGTGGCAAAGAGTAGGTGCTGATCTGAGGCAGTAAGGCAAAATAGTCTGACAGCTTGGTATCCATTGGAGGGTGAATGTGATTTGAAGGTGTCAACCAGAATCCCCTTGTTTTTTAGGCAACACTTATCATTGCTTCCTTAGGCTCTACATTGATTCCTTCCTCGGTATCCCCTACACCTCGGATCTTCTACTTTTCCTCGGATGTTCTCAATTCCTCGGTTATACTGTTTCAGACTCATGTATTTAAGGACACTCATTCTCCTTCAGTTAGAAGGACAGGCAGAAGTACACAGGCAGAAATTCGATTCTCTCTTCTGACCTCACCGAGTTCGGGCCTGAGGCCCACCCAAATTCGACAGTTAGTTATAGAGTAGTGAGAGTCCAATAGCCGTGACGAATTGAGCGTGCTTTTGGCGAGGCAAGGCTTTGGTTAAACCGTCTGCTAACATCACTGCTGTAGGCGTCCACTGGAGGTGTACGTTGCCTGCTTGGGTTTCCTGGCGCAGCCAATGGTGGTGTATATCCACATGACGTAGCTTGGTGTTGAGTTTGCCAACGTTCTCTTGCATAAGGCGAAGCGTCTGCTTGTTATCGCACTGAACGTTGATTTGATGGCCTGGATCGAACTGCACTCCTCTGAAGAGGCGCTTCCACCAGAAGCACTGCTTGGCAGCTTCTGACAAGGCGAGAAGCTCGGCTTCGGTGGTAGAGGTTGTGACAGTAGGCTGTTTAATAGCCTTCCAATCAACAGCTGCTCCGAACATTGTGATGATCGAGCCTTGGTGGCTGCGGCGTGTATCCGGATCGTTGGCAAATGCCGCATCACTGCTGATGGTAAAGATGCTGTCCTCATCGTAATTGCCTTGGAAGCATAAGGCGAGTTTCTTCGTTCCTGCCAGGTAGCTGAGGAGCCGCTGTGATAGCTCTAGGTGGCGAGGAGACGGATTGGTAAGGTAGGATGAGAGTGCTGAACAGGCGTACGCAATATCTACCATTGTGCTGGTGGCTGCAAACTGCGCTGAGCCAATCCTGCTTTGATAAAGGTGAATGTCTTGTGCGCTTGCATGCGTGCCTTGATTCGCTTGAAGCACTTCATCTGATGGAAGAGGCGTTGGTGGGAAGTGATTTTCACCAACACCGTAGCGAGCGATGAGGCCGGAGATATATGATTCCTGAGAAAGCCATAAGAGCTTCTGCTCTCTGTCCCTCACAATGCGCAAGGCTAAGAACCATTGTGCTTCTCCTAGTGCTCTCATCTCGTAGCGCTTAAATAGATCTTCTTGGAAAGCATCTGCAAAAGGCTCATCTCGCTTGTGGTATGCCATAATAACGTCATCTACAAAGAAGAAGACGAATAGGCGATCGTTTGAGTATAAGCAAGGCGCATCAGGCACCTGAGTCAGGCCGAGCTCTTCTAAGGATTTGCAGAAGTGCCTCTGCCAGAGAGCTGGAGACTCCTTAAGGCCATAAAGCGCTCGTAATAGTCGAAGGATTTGACCTTGTTCAAGCTTTATCCCTTCTGGAGGTCGACAGTATGTCCTTCCCTCGAGTGGTACGTGAGGGAATGCGTTTACAACGTCGTACTGGCGCATTTCTAAGTCAAAGGCGCAGATGATGGCAATCAAGGCTCGGAAGGTCCGGAAGGCAAGGGTGGCTGCATAAGTGTCTTGCTGAGTAGCTTGGAGGTCTCCCCTTACACAGATGCGTGCCTTAACCTTAATGAGCCAGCCGTGTTCATCGAACTTGTACTTGAATACCCAGGTAAGAGGAATCACTTCCTTATTAAGGCTTTGGGCTTCACTGAGTGCCACTATCTCCCACAACCCTTACCCTGTAGTTCCTGGAGTTCTGTTTGAATTGCCTCCAACAGATGGGTTTTCATTGGGTGGTTGAAGATGTCTTTGTAGAAGCGAGGTTCAGGTGGCAGTTGATCTCTGTGAATGCGTGGCAGGCCTATAGGCAGTGCTTGAGCTTGTGCTGGAGTAGATTCCTGAAGAGATGCGAGAAAAGATGTGAACAGCATTTGATGGCTGAACATATTGTCGTGAATTGACGCAATATACGCGTCTCTACGGGGTTTGCGAGTCCTTGATCCATGGATGATTAGATTTGGATTGATATCCGCTGCAATATCACGTCCTCTTGGGGCACGGTTTCCTCTGGCAGCTCCTGGATCAGGTGGATTCTCGTATTGGGCTGGAAGAAGAGGCCCGAGTCCTTGTGGTTGCTGATTCTGTTGATCTTCACCCCCTAAGCCTTGAGAGGCTTGCTGTTGGACTGGAGTGGATCGATCTGGTGATGCATGATCTGAAGGATCTGGTGATTGTTCACCTTGAGTTAAGCCTGCTTGTGGGCTGCTTTCTGCGCGCTGTTCGCGTGCGAGGCCTTCACTGGTTGATTCTGAAGGGCTTGGTAGATAATCTAGTTGTGCTCCTTGTGATTGGGTGCCTGGCTGGCTGCCTGGAGTCTCTGGAGTTTCTTGAGTTGGAGACGGTGATAGTTCATCACTGAGGTGAAAGGAGGCCTCAGAGTCCTCATCTGAAGGGATGATGTCCTCCTCATAAAGCGTGATACGAGGAATTACTACCTCTTGCTCTTGATCCTGCTCCTGCTGCTGTAGAGAGAGTATCTTTTCTAGATCCTCTGGAGAGAACTTGCTTGATTCGTCAAAGGTGACGTCTCTGGAGCGTACTACTCGGTCCTTTGGAGGATGCCAGATTCTGTAGATGTTGGTGGAGTCATATCCAACTAAGTATCCAATGAGGACACGCTCATCCAGCTTGTTGCTGCGTGGAATGTTCTTAAGCAGTGAGTAGGCTTTGCAGCCATAGACTCGTAGGTGAGTTACTTTTGGCTTCTTGCCATGAACTCGCTCAAATGGCGTTTTCCAGTTGTGGCGCTTCATTGGAGTTCTGTTGTGGATGTAGACTGCCGCCTTGATTATTTCAGGCCAGAGGTGTTCAGGTAGGTTGGCACTAACTCGTAAGGATCTTGCCTTGATGATGATCGATTGGCTAGACCGTTCTGATGCACCGTTCTGCTGTGGAGTATAAGGAGCCGACACCTCATGGGTGACTCCTTGTTGTTCAAGCTGCTGCTTGAAGGCTCGTGTGAGCGACACTTCTCCATCTGATCTGAGAAAGGCGACTGATTTGCCAAATCTCGTCTTGATCATTTGAATGATATTGAGAAGGTGCTGGGTGCACTCATCCTTGGTGGTGTGAGTGACTGCAAAGGTAAACTTGGTAGAAGCGCATTCAAGATGCGTAATCCATTGGTGGCCGTTGTTGGCTCGTGTCATCTGTGTTAAGTCGAATGAGACTCGGAAGAAGGCTTCGGTAGATGACTCCTCTGGATCCATATCACGTGAAATTTGTTGATGCGCCTTGGTGCGAGCGCATACATCACAGTGATCAGTCAAGTCTTGATCTGTAATAACTGCTCCTTGCACTGCTTGAGGCAAGGCTTTGATGGCTCTTTGGCCTGCGTGTGCAAAGATGTCATGCCATTGTGTGGCTGGCAGTGAGCGATTGGCAACGTTTGATACCACAGCTGGTGGATCATCTGCTTCCTTGTATTCCATGAAGAAGTGGTTTTGAGTGAAGGTTAGGTAAGCCACAGTGAAGTCCTCTAAGTAGAGGCACATGCGTCCTGTGTCTAATTCGATTCCCTTCTCTCTTGCCTTGGCAATAGAGACGAGGTTGGCCATGAATGAGGGTACGTAGGCAACATCTACAAGCTTGATTGTGCGTGGACCCTTATGATTAGTGGTGTACACCAGTGCCTCACCAAATGACTCGATCTTGACTGTGGTGTTTCCTGATGTGACGTAGTCATCTGGCCCTGCATCCCTTGTTTTGGTATAGCGATCCTTCATGTACTTGTTGCAGATATGGTGTGTAGTGCCAGTATCGGCGATCCATGATAGATCAAGCGTTGTAGGCCTTGAAATGCGTTGTGCACTGAATGCTGAGGCAACTACAGCTGGAAAGGAAGACGTTTTCGTGTCCTTTTGGCCTTGGTTTGGCTCTTGTTCCTTTTGAGAAGCGTTGTTTTGCTTCTTCTGGCCTTGGCCGTGCTTTTGACCATCCTTGAACCGCTTTATGGCGCGCTCCACCTTCTCCTTGGTTTGTGGATCTTCTAGTGCCTTAGCAACCTTGTCTTGAACCTCTGGATTTGGTGTCCAATTAGCTGGCTTGGCAGCTGGGTTGCAGTAGTAGCACTTTTGGTAGAAGTGATGCTCTCCACATAAGCAGGGAGGTAGGTTCTTCTCTTGCCTTTTGTCCCTTAGGGAGGCGGTGAAAGCGGCTTTCGTAGCCTTTGGGTTCTCAGAAGCATTTTGACGTTGGTAGTTTCGGTACTCAACGATTAGATCATGAAGGGGCTTGGTAAGCTCATCATTGTGGAGCTTAATCTTGTAGTTGGTGGCCCAGTGGCTATCAAGAGGTGTAAGCGCCTTAAGAAAAGCGGCCTTGCCTCTATCACCTGCCACGTCAGGTAGTTCCAGCTCCTCTGCCTTGAAGAGAGTCTCTTCCCATTGTACGAGCCACTTGTCAATGTTCTGGCTGCTAGGAGGCTTTTCCAATTGGCGTAGCTGATTGATAATGAGTCCTTCCTGAGTCTTCTTTGTTGGTTGGAGCCGTCCCTTGAGTGCTGTGAGCTGGGAGTAGGGATGAGAGTCGTCTCTTAGCTTATGGAGAATGGGCAGCAGTGAGATGCTCACTGAGTCCTCAATAATCGTGGAAAGATCATTGATCTCCTTCTTAAGCTTCTCGTACTTAATTAGGCCTCTCTCGTACGCCCTGATTTGTATTTTGTAGCGCTTCCAGGCTCGTTGTTGGTTTGGATCAGAGGCTGGAGGCTCCTCAACCTCGGCTGGTTCGGTTGGTTGAGCAGGTTTCTCAGGCTTCGAAGGATCGATGTATTTGAATATATCGTACTTCTTAGCCCTTGACTGAATAACGAAGTACCATTCATCCCAGTTATCAGCTGACTTTAGGACGACGATAGGCTTAGAAGATGACATGGTGTAATGTTGTTTTGCTTTGCGTTGCGTTGCGTTGCGTTGCGTTGTATTGCGTTGCGTTGCGTGCCAATGCAGGCACAGGTAAGTTGCCAAAGTAGGCAGTAGGCGTGAGGCCAATAAATAAGCCGTCACTTAAGGGTGTTGCGCTGGGGAGGCTGTAAAGGCACTCCACTGCAGGCAGGAAACGTGTTGTAGGAGGCAGCAGGGGCGCTCCGTTACAGGACACGTATGGCAGATGATTGCCAGGGAGGAACGTCCGGATGCCACGGAACGCTCGGAATAGCACAAAGTAGTGCTAGGGAGGATGGCTTAGACTGCGAAAGGCATCAAAGACGCATCCGGGCTCATAACTGTTGGAACAAGTGATGGGACAGCTTATTCAGTAGTGAAAGGCATTGATTGGCATGAGTTGGCATGAAGAGGGAGAGGGTAGGTAACCCGACCGCCTCTTATACGAGTGATTGTAGCTAAGCGAGGTGGTGTGATAATAAGGAGACCTTGAAACACGTGATTGATCCAACAGAAGGTGTTGGACTGAAAAAAGCACGGCGCCGCACTGTTATTCAGTGCGAATTGATTGAGTTATATCCCAACAGAAGGTGATCATGTATTCGAGTGAATCCGGAAGGTGGTCATGCAGAAGCTCCAGAAAAGAATGAATCCCATGCTTCCACATTCGCTCTGGCATAGAATACTTCGCTGCGAGCCGACGCACTGCAGGGCTCGCTAGAGGGTGCTGTGATGCTAGGAAGAAGTCATGATGTTCGTGCAGCAGAGTATTATGCAACGCAATGAGAGTTTGCCAGTATTCTGAGGTGGAGATCAATGGCTGATCAGACACCGGATCTGTATGGAAAGGCGGCTGCGTTTTGTTGACATTGATGCACTTGGACTCAACCATCGTAAGCCCAGCATATATAGTTTTTATTTCCACTGCAAGTTGCTCCTGGGAGATGGGTCGGGAGTCTGGTTGGAGCGCTAAGTCCGGCCATTGCTTATTCGTGGGCATTACCAAGACAAGCGTCTGATATGAGGCCGGAAGGAGTAGTGGTCTGCTAGTTGCTGCAGCCAAGGATGAACCTGACCCATTGTCACTGCTAGTGTTGCATTGTGGATCTTGCTGCTGTACCGGGTACAGCAGCTCCGCCCGGGGCCGTGTATATGGCTTCCGCGCCGTGACCTGGGGTTTCGTACACAGGTCTGTGGTCTCGCCGTTGCGGCCGATGCGGTGTGGGAGGTCTCTCCAACATCTCTCAGGCTCGACTGCGTCGTTCCCGATGACCCGGGGCTCAGATACGGTAGTAGCCCCGTCAGCTTGTACTGGCTTGTCATTCTGATAGTCGGGGAAGCAATCGGGCGATCCTAAGGCAGGGTAATTAGATTTAATGCGCTTAGAGATGCCGCTGTGCATGAAGGCAGCCATTATAGGCAGCAGAGATCTTACCTTGAAGGTTGAGCAGAGTCAGATTCGACATAGCTCCTGTGAGGGACGAGCACCTCCTGCATCCAAGGGTTCCAAAACGCAGCTGGCGCTGCATACTAGCAGCTTGTTGTCTGCAAATAAAGTCAGAATCGGCTGGAGCGGTGCGAGGCGGCTTGCAACAGGCTTACGCTTTGTATAGAGCTTCATCCCGGAGCAGCTCCCGAAAAAAGGGAGTGATATTGTGCACCCCGAAGGCCCGGATTTTAGCATCGTGGCTGCGGCAGACGTGATCGAAAAGCTTTTCATCCTCATAGAAAAGCTGACAGTCGCAGTATGGGCAAGCAAGCGTCTCATGGATGTGTTGCCTACTGGTTGCTAGCTGTGCGTGGATCCGTGCTGCGCATTCGTGCAGGTCAGATTCGTCTGTATACATGCTGTGGGCGCGGCTACGCAGGAGGGAAGAATGATCCAGATGCAACAGATCAGCGAATTTATGAGTGTTTATATAAAAATCTCACTCCAGGCTGCAAGTTTAAGGCAGACGGTCCGCATTGGTGGCTGCAATACCACCCCCTGTTCATGCGCCGCACTTCCGCATTAGCGCTGGACTGGATCCGGAAGTCATCAGGTTACTCTCGATAACTGGATGATCTGCAGGGCAAGGACGTATTAGGATAAGAGACATAACAAGGAATCTTGCGGCGCAGTATAACGAGAAAATGGTGCTGTGATGGGGAGACCCTAGCCTACATTCCGAGAATTACGGCAAACTATTATGTTTAGTTACTTAATCCCATCGCCCATTCTTGATTTTCACCATGCTATAGAAATTCAAGGAAAACTAAGGCGACAAGGTAAGACGGAGCAGCGAAGAAACTGACAATGACTGCAGGTCGCAGCTTTTCGGCCATTCAATGCAAGCAGCAAGTCAGCCCCCCCTGGAAAATTTGCTCACCTTGCCAGAGAATATCTAATTTTAACATAGTGAGGCGGAAGTCAGGTCTGAGGTGCCGCCTCGTTTTATGCAAACGGATGCCTATGGACACCAGTCAGCGGTTCGACCAATCAGTGAACTTACAGCATCCTGTGGGTAAACTCACGCGGAAAGCGTTAGTATCCATCCCATATCTTTAGAATACATACCCTCAGGCGACCATTTCTCCAGCACAGAGCAGCTCTGTTTAAGAAGCGTTGTTAGAAGATTCTGGCACCAGACAATGGCTCGATGGACTGGCAAACTACCCTCTACATTCAGTACCTGCTGGTTCTAACCTTGTTCACGGCCGGAATCAATATTGACCCAACATCCGCAAGTGATGGTCTCTTGGACATCCAACCTTTTCGCAGCATCCACTCCATCTCCACCCGTTGAGCTCTTGAGCAGGAAGCTCATCATAAACGAACGGGATCGACCATCCCTGCTTTGCGCCCCACAAATATCCTTCACATGCCTGATCCCCCGTCATGAAAACTCTTTTCCAACGTACCACGGGTCCCCAATCTTCATCTCCTTTCCTACGCCAGTGCGTCTCGTAAACCACAGCGAATCTGGCTCCCGCGTCAACATCTGATCGAAAGAATGGATCCGGCCGAGCAAGCTCGATTTCTCCCTTTCTTTCCAGCTCTCCGTCATCTATAGGATTGCCAGTGAGGGTGTGCCAAGTGTTATCGCACCACTTGTCTAAAGTACCCACGTCCTCCTCACCGTAGCTGGCGCTTCCCACCAAAGAGACGCGGGGACCAATCTGATTGATGAGGCTCAGGATATAAAGTTCGCAAGAATACTCAAGGATGCCGTGAGTGAATTCAGAGGTTATCTTTTCTTGCAACGATAACAGGCATGAGGATGGAGATGGTGGTGGCGGGGGTGGCGAGAGCGGTGCCAAGTCTGACTGCGCAGGGCGGAAAACAGACGGTTTCGGAGGTGGTACTGGCCCAAAAAGCGGGTGTGTTGCTCCTCTTGCGTATGTATGTACAGACTGAGAATATTAATCAAGATCAGCAGGCAGCTTTATGTAGTGGGAGGGAGTTTACCTTCATCGTACTGGAAAGCAGCTCTTTCCTCCAGTGGCCTGTGGCAGGTACTGACTACGGTGAGGAAATGCATGGTTTCTTTAAGTATCGGGCAGGCAACTCCCTCTTAAGTACTAAAATCTCATTGAGCACATCATAATGGAATAGCTTGGTTTGCAATCAACTGCGATCAATGCGAAGACCAAGTAGGTAGCTGCGTACTCCTGTATGTCTCCATCGAGTTACTTTACTCACTTTTATTGTCTCGCATTTACCAACAGACTTCGGTAACGACCATGTCAGACTGTGAATAAAGATTTTCTCCAAAAGAAAAGCTAGTGATTCCTCGTATCCCATTATTACCAGTGACTATTCAGAACCTACACTGTTCCCGTCTTTTTATTTTTATTTTTTTTTTTGGACTCGCTGCATCAGTAGTGCTTATCAACTGCTAATCCGCTCCTGGCCAGATGGTTCCATGCCTGACAAACTCGGCCACAACTGGGCCGGGCGCTTTTTAAAGCACCATGAGGATCTACATGTCATTAGACAACGACCAGTCGAGCTGCTGAGGACTATTAGTCACGGCCTAGATGCAATTTCCCGGCACTTTAGTAAGATCAAGCGCATTATTGACGAACACGGCATTCAACTAAAAGATATCTAGAACTACGATGAAACCGGCTTTCGTGTTGGTATTAGTGGTAGCTAGTGGATTATTACTCTATAGCCAGACCGTAAGGCAGTTATGACTAGTGAGACTTGTCGTGATCCAGTTACCTGCTGCGAGCGTATTAACAAAGCTGGGGACGTGGTTCCGCCGATAGTTACCTTGCCGGGGGTGAACGTCTACACGTAATGGACTAAGACTCAACTGGGCGGCAACACCCTATTGGCCAATTAGAGACTGGAGCGGTACGAGGCAACAGATTGTCTAAGAATTGGGAGCCAAAATTCTTGCAGAGTCTTACCACGAGATGGAAGGCTTTATACCTTTTCCCTTGCGGCTCAGCAAGAAGCACGGCTTACTCTCCTCCTATCTTCTTCAATTTTTTTTCTTCGCGCAAGACGATTATAATGATGCCCAATAGCATCTAGTATTGGAGCGCATCGGTGTTATTGCTTGAAGGTTCCTAAAAAAGAATCATACCTACGACCTGGTCTTGAGTACTTGCGCCTGTTTGTCCTCCTGTATCCTCTTCTTGTATGCTCTGCAAAGTTCACAAGTTTCGCCTTGCAAGCATATAGGCCTCTTTCTGCTGATGAATGAAATGCATGTATCCGTAATTATTCTATCAAACTCCGCCCAGCGATCCTTCCGGTATAGCATCACCGCTTTAGTGAAGTGGAAGAGCGGTGGCCGTGAGATGGGCTCCTTTCTGCGGCCTTTTTCACCGAGCATGGACCAAAGGTCCTCGTCTGCTTGATCTGAGATCCTACTGAGGAAACGACTGCTCATGTCCTTACTCAAATTAGCTGAAGCCTTTTAGACGTCCCAGGTAGGCCACATACAAGCAAGTCGTGGATAACATCCATTGATGACTTGCCTTCGTTTGGGGCACTGAGGTCGAGATTGCAAGACGCCTCAAGAGCAGCATGCATCTGTGGAGCTTAGTTTCTATTAGTTCAAATGAGGACAATCTTACGATTATTTGTTCCGTTCTTATATCGGGCATCGTATCAGATGAGCGTGATGACGCGGTATTTCGACTATGATGAGGGATTTTTCTCTGCGCAGCTGTGGGTAGATCGCTTTCTAAAAGAATAAAATGAGTTGAGAGCTTCTAAATTGCAGGATGGACAAGAAATCGGCTCTTTATACTCATAATAACGAATTCGACGGGTTGCGCATAGCCAGATAATCATCCAAGTCTAGCGCTTAATTCGTATACAGCTTTGTGAACTAAATCAGGTCTACCACTGCCGGAATCCCAAGCCAAACCTCTATTTTGCGGCCATATTTCGTTAGCGTAAATCTACAGTCGGGTTCTGAAGAGTATGCCGACGAAGGCCAGCACACTGGTGAGATCTAAGTGACCTTCAAGCTAGGCTGATTGAGTATCCTCTCCATGAACGGTGGACCAGCAGGAACTAAGTCAGCGCTTCGAGCAATCGATGATGCCTGCCGCAGGCTTACGAGCAGACACGGGCTAGAAGCACAGGCATCCACACGGTATCTCCGGAATTTATTTCACGAGGCATGGGTCCCCGCCAGGGTTGTATCCTAACCAGGAACTGGCGGTAGGAGATAATCACACCGCAGAAAGGCGGATAGTCTAAGAGAATCCCCGCATTGGCTCCTCCCCCTTTTCCCTCCTCTCAGGAAAGTCTGTGGCAAGTGGTTAAGGAGAAAGACCTTCACGCTCGGATACCCGCATAATGCTAGAACCGTACCTTATTTTTGACTAAACTTATGTAATTATAGTCTCAGAAATTGCCAGAATTAAACTAGTGTTGCTTAACTGCCGCGCTTGGCGGCCAACGTCTCCAATGACAAGAAATGAAATTTTGATTTCCAAAGTCCATCAGCATCACGATAAGAAATGGAGCCAATGCGAATCCAAGGATAGTTCCATCGAAGTCCATCAGGAGCATTCGTGAAATATCCCGCGCGAATACTGCTGTTTTTCCATGGTCAACACAAATATCTGTCGTGACTTGGATCCCCTACAGTGATATAAGTACTGAGGTCATAGTAGATTGAGGGGACCTTACGTTTCCTGACTCTTCTGGATGAATCAGCTGAGAGGCATGAGCGTCCACATTGCCTGGGTTCTGTCCATGAGACATTGTCTGCTGCTCAACAGTGTAGTTGTGGTGAAAGCTGCCAGTCGTTGCTTGTAGATAGCCCAGTCGTCGTGAATTGCTCGTAAGACTGCCTCGGTCCGGCTCTTCGTGTGCTTGCGCAACTTCGCAATCGTATTGAGACGACTGAGGACCGTTCACTTGGATTTTCCAGTAGACCTGTTATTTGCTTAGACATTGTATTACACGCCTGGAACAAAAACTAAAGTATAAGCACTTACCGGACTCTGAAGTATTCCCTGGCGGCCATCGCGGGCAACCCTTTTGCTCTCACAGACCAAGTGCTATGCTGTTGTTGATGTCGAGGTGCCACCATTGGACGTAGGGGTCTCTGGATGAAGTTGGATCTCTTCGAGAGCATAGTATCGTCTGGGCATGGTGCTTGCAAATGTACAATATTTCTTTATCTCGTGTGCTAGAAGTAGACAGCTTGGAAATAATAAGACCAAGAGAAGGAGAGCCTATTTAAGGTTTAGCATGTACCTTCTTTGCATAACACAATACTTACCCAGTATGACCAGCTTATAATGCTCGTTTCTCTGAAGTGGAACCCAAGAATTGATGATATGAGGAATGCTGAGGCCATCGAAGGGGGGTATAATTGCTGTACTCTGTGCTTGTATAGGTGGAAAGTCATAACAGTAAGAAGGACGAACTCAAATGTCACTCCGGAGAGGAACACGGAGAGTAAGATGTTGCTAAGGTGCGGCTTGGTTCTGTGTATTGTCAAAACAGTTCACCGATAGGAAGACCTGACTTACATGAACGTTATGACGATTTTCAAGACAGCGAATGCACGAGCAAACATGATACATCGTGATGCGTATAGTGGGAGTATGCCCGATGGTTCCAGAGCCTCATCCAAGATCTCGAACTACACAGAGTCAGCGGAATCGCAATACAGTATGAAACAGGGTGGTACTTGAATGAGAGGAGCTGTGCCGATAACCGCACATAGGAAGATGTTGGTAACTTTTGCAAGGACTGGATCATCCGACTGGGTACTGATTATGCTCACAGCGGCGAGGGCAGCGGTAATGAGAGTGACGATCCCGTGTCCGATGCGGGACGCTCTTTCATAATTGCGAGTGATAGCGAGCGCAGTCGTGCAGCCGGTGAGGGAAAGAGCGGTGAAGGAGAAGGCGATTCTGCAGCTGTCAGGGACAGTCATGATGGAGTCGAATGGATCGGAAGAATGGGGCGGTCTCAGCCTTGCGAAGTGCCTCATATAATGAAGCAACAACTCTTCTGAGCAATCCTTGGGAGAACCGCATCACTTCTTAAATTGCTGGATAGAATGTCGCCGGAAAGAGCTGCTATGGCTTCGAAGCTGTGAAATAGCCACCTAGGTAGAGCTAAGCCATTTCTCTAGATCACGATGGAGAAGGGATGTTTGCTGAAGAGGGAAGCTGTCGACGCCGACAGAAGCATGTAACGATCTGTTGGTTTGGCTGCATTAAAGACAAGATATTCTAGCTATACAACATATTCGATCACTTCAATATTAGAACTGGCTTTATCGGAAGTAGCTTGGATAACGGCTGATACGAAGGTGGCCGCAGGAGACAGATGGAGAGAAAATCAGATGCAGCTGTTTCGTGGTGTCGCTGTTCACATCCATTAGCTGATAATCTCTAGCGTTGGTGCCAACGAGGCAGGGATGCCCGAGCCTACCATCCGCTGCCAACACAGGCCACATGCATGTATCATAAAAGGCGCCTAAAGGATATTTCAGGAAAGGCGGCCGGCAGGAGCCCCACCGGCCATACTTCCAGAAATAGCCTAGTGCCATGCGCAAGCGGTTCAATTCTGAATTAGCGGCTTTAGAGGAAAATGGGGAGTCCCATTATCCCTCTCCCTTCATACCACTGTCCCATCATCCTCCTCACAGCGAATCTACCTGACCTCCAATGGCTGATGATAAATGTCGGGCAGAGCTTGCTAACCTTCTCAAAGCTATGTCATCACTAACACCTGGTTATGTGATTGCGCATGGAGTGAGTGCAAAGACAGCCCGACCCAGCCAGCTATTTGTCGCATTCTGCGAGTTGACACTCAGGCAGTGGAAAGATCGTATGCAGAAATTCTTCGAAAAGGGCACGGAAGATGAATTTTTCCAGTTCAAGCCGGTTTCATTCAGAGCCGATTCATTACCATCACCAACGTCGACCACAGCTTCCAGACCCAGTTCTCTGCCTATGACGAGGTCCATTGTGCCTTCAGTAGCATCTCCTCGTCCCTCTTCATCTGATGAATTTCCTGCGGCCCTTAAACACAAGAAGGTCCCAGCTTCCAACTTGCTTACATTTGTACCGTGGCAAGCGCCTGATTCGCCTCCGTTGAAGAAAAGAAAACCACATCGATCGACAGAAGATGAGGCTATCGATTCGCTAAGGCCGATCGCTGACTTCGACCTTCTGTGTACAACGTTGTGGGAATCCCAGCCGCTGATTCCATCTTCTTCCAGTCCATCTTCACGTTACGAAATTTTAGGAAAGGCTATCAACGGACTATCCGATCGCGTCCACGTCACTGGATGTTATGACCGTATTTTCTTTTTGTTCGTATCACATGTCGTGGATGAGCAGGAGAATGAAAGCAGAAGAGCCCAAAATCCCGCCGTCATCAACCACCGGTCTGCAGCGATAGAGCGAGCTGCACAACTGATGGCTATGACGCACCAAAAGGTATCAAATATGACGAAGAAAAGCAATAAGTATTTGAGGCTATTGAGAAAGGGCGCAGGTCTCTTATTTGACATCAAGGAGGGCAAGAAAGACCTGTAAGTGCTACAAATCTGCTTCTTTGCTTTTCTTATACTGAATTTCTGGGTAAGTTGGGAAAAGAAGGTACATTTGGATGACATCGATCGACTTTGCGACACTGCAAAAACCCGCTGGAGAGGCAGCAGTTGCGAAGAATTCAATCGGAATTACCTGGCTTCAAAGGCGATAGTTGAGGGTCTTGTCCGGTCCGGCTGGACCTTTTCCAGTCTAGCTGTGGCTGACACCGATCTAATGGGGAGTCTGAGAAAGTGGGTAGATGGTGAAGAACTACTAAACGGCAAAATCCAGATGCGACAAAAACCGGTTGACAGTGGGGATAGCCACCATCAAGATCAACAAAACCAAAGAAACCTTGAATCAAATGCAAGAGATGTTCGATCTCAGGACAATAACGCTCGAATGGCGAGCAGTGGCTTGCATGAAGTTATGTACCAAGCGGTTCCTGGCATATATGCTTCCGATGCGAACTACAATGGTAAGCATAGTAAGCTGATTCGCACAAGTCACTAGACGTTTACTCGATCACAGAGCCCATGGTCAGACCAAGTGTTCACCGTCAGGCTACACAACCTGCAAGTTCTCCCCAGAGCTCGAATGAATTTGGTATACGCGCAGCAAATACTGGAGCTGCGTGCTATCTAGTCTCAAATGGGCAGGACTCTACTCAAGCGCAGCGCAGATTGGGGCAAGACGGACTGAATGCTCTAGCTCAAGCAGCCAACTTTCAGTTTCATAATTGCAACAACCAGCCAGATAACCTCCGTAGTTCAACCGTACTCCATGGTCCGCCAGCCTCGAGTCCAACGGCGAATGAACAGACTCAAGCGTTCATCGGAAGGTTCGACAACCTGCAAAGACAGACATCAACCTTGCAGCAGCCTAGCCAGCATAGCCACGGGTATCAAGGCAGGTCAAAAAGGACCATAGATGCAAGCCAGCATGCTAACAAAACTTGATTTAGTCGACGCACCTCATCTGCAGCATCAGACACAAATACCGCTGACATTTCAACTTGGACAAAGCACATCTAGAGCCCATGAGAGTAATCACGCGCATTTTACCAGCGACATATCTACACTCGGACCTATTACAACAGAAAACAGACACGAGGATGGTGAAGAGGTAGCTCAGCAGCCTCGAGAGGATAGGCCAGCCATTCTCAACAGCTCTCAGGAGGCAGGCGTTGAAGCAATATTTGAAGCAGTATGCGATTCATATTGGACAATCGATAACTCCGACCTCACAGATTTCAACTCGATGGAAAGTGCCCAGGCCCTTGCCCTTCCAGAGCCTTCCATTCAGACGAGCGGAGGATCAGTATGGTAACGCCAGAGGGTATGACAGTTCCTGGCTCTGTCATAGCCACTGCCCAGCCGACTCGAAGATTGCGATCTTTGATTTTCGGGTCACCGTGAATCTCGATTGGTACGATTATGGCGGGAAGGTACTTTTTAGGGAGTGGTGCGGTATCGATTTGGCGAGTGATGAGCCATGCATACGGGCCTTTAGGCATATTCTTTACGTTCTGGTTAGCGGTTTCCTTGGAAAGAAGAGCTTGAAAGTACCTTGCACGAGCTCTTGACAAGGAGCACTCGACCTTTGTGCGGCTGCGTAAAATCATGGTTCGCAACTAAGACGGGGTCCCGTCCTTCCCACTTGCAGGATGGTAGATCCTCTGCTATTTCATACAAAGCCTTCGTCGCATCTTCATTGAGCTTGTCCTCATCAAGATGAGCTGGGTAGGGTGTTTCACCGGCCATGGATTCCACCAAGCGTCGAGACAGTAGCCGGTATGTGGGGCAAACTTCCAGTGGTGTGCTGGCATTCGGAGGGGCAGAGAATTAGGGGCGGATTATTTATAACCCGGTCCGATCACCGCAACAGAGCCTCATCTCAAAGCGCACCCAGTCCCCCTGCAAACAAGTCCGGAATATCACAAAAAGGACATAATCTACCAAGTTGCAGCCGTCAATAATGTGTCCGCTATCCCCGTGAGAGGGCGGCCACCGTCGTATATTGAGGCAAGAGTAATCAGTGAAGCGAACTGAAAGTATAGAAAAGAACACCGCATCAGCTGTCTTTACAGACGCATCCAAAGTAGATGATGGACTCAAAGCTGCAGCAGTGCTCTTGAAAGAGCGGAACCAAGAAATAAAGAGCACGTTTTCTAGAAGTCCAATGTGCAAGGTTTTCTATTTTGCACTTCATCGAGCCGACTGCTATACTAATTGGGATACCTCTCGTTGGCGCCTTACAATCTCAATATGGCTACTACTGCGCCGGTGCGGTTGCGTTGATAGTTACAATCGGACAGCTACGGTCGATGAGGGCCGCCTGCTTGTAAGCCGATGTCTAAGACAGAACCCTCCACGACATAGCAAGAACAGTCTGTTTCCTAATGACAGAAGATAAAAGCAGCTCGTCCATTTATTTTTAAGTATGCAGGTCTCGTATTGTCTTCTCTAGTGCAGCCGTCATCCGGATGTAGAGATCAGGACTCTCGCTTCTCCGCCGCTTTCCACCTGGGAAAACCACCTCGCGCAGATCTTGAATGCAAGAAACCAATGTCCTACAATATGGTGTAAATTTCTTTTTCACATCATCCATAAACTTTTCCTCTTCAATTATTAGCCCAGCCTTTTCTCTCGCAAGTTCCTCAGTATTCTTCGAACTCCAGGAATCGTATTCAGACCCACTTAGCTCTTCGTCTGGCCCATTCCAATGGGTGCCAATCCAGAAAAGCAACCAGAAAAAAGATTCTTTATCATGTACGTTCAGGTGGTCTTCGCCGTAGAGAGGCCCAATCCCCATAAATACCTTGGTCCCGGTCTTGCTCGGCGCTCCGGAAGCCTCTTGGCGGTCAGTCTTGATGGCAAGGTCGAGATCGATGAGGAAGCCATCGTCCTCTGCGTCATTCAACAGAACATTTCCGATAGAAATATCGCGATGAAGGATCTTACTCTTTCCGAGTAGGGATTCATGTCCTGGAATGACCATTAGTATTGCAAATTCCTTCTCAAGCGCATGCTCACCTTTCAGGCCCCCAAGCAATCCCGTGAGCATGGCCTTGAGGCTGCTCGCTTTATAGAGACTTTTTCCAACACTCCCCATGATGACACGACGGTGCACGCGATTGCGCCGACGTGAAGGCTCTTCGTTCCCGGCAGAATCCGAGCAGGGACGTTTCGGAGGCGGCATCGATCCATCCACGTAGCTCGATGACCGTTTCCGCGAAGCGCTCTGGCCCCTGCTTCCACCTTTCTCCCATCCTTGACTGGAGTCTCCCGAAGCAGCTGCGCTTGTGAGCCCATCGCAAAGCCTGGTGCGTCGATGTTTAAACGGGTTCCTTCCGTCGGTGCCGCTCAAAGACTTTCGAATATGTCCAAGCACATCGTCGACAGCATCCCCGATGCGTACGGTCTCGTGATGGTAGTATTGCGCCACGTTCGTCACTCCAGCCGCCGTCGCCTCTTGTAGCAAAAGGCCCTCTTCCGGACGCTCCTCGTATTCCCATGAATCCTTGATGACAAGCCGTTCGTTGGACCGGTCGTTGTCAACACGGCCTCTCCAGCACCTCGTCGCGCGGCCAGCAATTGAGCGCTGACGCTTCATGACTTCTTCCAGATAAATGCGCTCCAACTTGCCACCCCGCTGGATCTCGAGCCATCTGCCATCGTCCTCCAAAATGGTAGGATCGAACCCAAGTTCTTCGTCATTCATCCACAGACATCCAAGAATCACAGAGACGAATTTGTGCGCATCTGTGTGAATGTTGAATGAAGTGGACCCGACGCATCCAAGACGGTCAAACTCCCACAGCCGCATGATTGAGCCGCACAATGTAAATCCTATGACGAAGCGCCGGGTGTCCTGCGCGGCAAACACCTCTCGTGCGTACCTGGAGATATCCAGCCAAGTGTCGTTGTGATTGTCTTTCGATGGGTTGCTCTTCAGCTCGCCGGGAATAAGGATCTGCGACCAGTTGCATGGTGCGCTGTCATCGTCCGGCTCGCCAGGGTTGCTGCGCGCGATGCCAATATCGAGCTTCCGTTTGGCGATAGACCCAGCAAGCGGCTGGTTCGGTTTAGCAACGCATCGTCGGCGTTCTGAAGGTTGGAAACCGCGCTCATCAGCGAATGCCAAAAACTGATCCACGTAGCGACGGAGAAAGCGCAGCACTTCGTCTTCCTTGCAACTCGGCGGCCAATCCACCCAACCAGTATCCTCGTTGTAAATTGGCTCATTTGCGCCCTCGCACATATCCAGCACTGCCGTAGCAATGTCTGGCAGCAGTGCCACACGCCCCCAAAAGGTGTCGAACACTTCAGGATGGTCGATGATGAGGCTTCTCTCCAACTCGGTCTTTAGCATAGGATCTATGTCGTCTCTGGTCTCGGATGCATATACGCCGCTGCCGGAGTGGAAGACGGTGGGTGTTTGCTGGAAGGGCGGGGCGATGGGTGTGGATGTAGTGGACTTGGGAGGCGTTTCGGGGCCTGGTTGAGTAGGGACTGTTGGTAGGGTTGCGGAAGCAGGGGCTGTCGGGAAAGCGAATGTCGGAACGGCGGGCTGCGTCTGGCGGATGAGTTCGTACACGGCTATCCATATCGTGGGGTCGTCCTTCTTATCTATGACGTGTTTGACGAGCTGGGTGGTGGGTTTCACGTCCGTTTGGTTCGACAGCAGCCGTGCGTACAAATGGGCCACAGCGCTACCCAAGAGACCTCCATCGGCGGTGGTGAGAATATCAGCTGCAGGAAGTCCTGCGAGAGTGTAGATAAGCCTGAGGACGAGGCTTCTCCTCGCTGCGTTGGTTAGCGTGTGCCGCAAAGATTGGACGTTGCTACTCACCTGGCTGGGCGACCAGTTGCTGGTAGTGGTTTAACTCGCCCCGAAGACTTGCGCGGGGATGAGCTGACCTGAATGCAGCTCGAAATGAGTCGAGTGCATCTCCAATCGGATGGTCTCTGATGGTGGCGAGCTGGCTGTCCGAGAGCTGTGCCATGGCGGCGGTCCTTGGCTGCTTGACCGGGCGACGATGCGGGGCACCGGATGATGTTAATGAGGTCTGACAGCCGAAAGACGTTGTGTCGTCTGAAGAGTGAGGTGCTGCGTGTCGGGAGGGCGGGCGGGCGCTTGTTGTGGGTTTGCAGAGCAAAGGGAGGGCGCGTCGTCGCGTTTCACTGGCAACCGCCAGGGATAACACGTGGTTTCCTCGCGTAATCGCTAAGTCACGCCGTCGTACGTCGCAATCGCGATTTCGCTCATCGGCGTGCCTTCGTCGCCTTACTTTTTAACACTTTGTAAGATCATAGCCCAGGGTTTTTAAAACCAGTTTTTAGCACTTGCAGCGACCGTTTTGGGGCGATGCAAGGCCATTTGCGCACTCAATCCGGCGCTTGGCGGCGACCAGAAGCCCTCGGCCAACCGACGCCGGCCGAGCCGAAGGCAGCCGCAAAACTCAGTCCTCCAGACCGCCATCAAGCGCACCACGGACACTATTCATCCGGCAGCCCCTTTCGCGCAGCACGAAACAGAGTCCCATGACATGGGCGGCGCTGCGAACGGCAGACGTAGCGCAGCCTTGCGCCAAGCCCGACCGAGAAATGCCGTGAACTGGTGATTAGCTTACAAGTCTACAGACCCGCAGCCCCGACACACGACCTCAACGCCCTTCCTCCTCCAAACCATCAACCCAGAACTTCTCATCTCAGCGATCAATGGCCTTGCGCCCGTCGCTGTTCATCAAATATTGTGATCTATGCGCTGCTCTGACCACCTGCTCGCCGATGACCCCACGCGACGACCGAGCTATCGATTGCCTGCCGAGCCGACAACGCCGCCCTATATCGGTCCCTCCGTCGCTTACGCACACAAGCTGGAGCACAGATTGCGCCCTCATCCCGACTTCGCAAAAGCCGGTCCAGTGCACGAATGAGACAGCATCACCGCTATCCTCCGACTGTTTCCACCCGTCCTCGATCTGGTGAAGCCTTCCTCCATCGCCGCCTCACGAATACAGGGTCAGAGCTGCTCGCTTGCTTACAAAAGCTGGAGGGTGGACGGGGTAGGTTGCGGCATGCGCACACCATGGAGGACCCGTCGTTGGAACACACAGCCAATCATTCCGTGCTTACATGCGTAGGGCCGCCTCTCGGAGGTGTCGGGATACCGGGAGGCGGTTCCTTTCTCTCTTTGCTGAGGTTGGTAAGGGCTGTGGAATTTTTCGAGCTGCTTTGCGGAGCTTTACTTTCGCGCATCTAAGGGCTTCGGTAGTATTCTTGTAAATCTGATGAATTTGAGATCCTTCTGCCGCTTGCTTTAAGGTGCCGAATCGTTGCTGTATTATAGTTAAGCGCCGACCTTACTCCTGCGCTGAATTCAACCAGCTTGAGCATGATGCGGGCATTTTACGGAGCTTCATGCGAGTAGTTGCTCATTCGCAAGCCCAGTCAGCGACGAGCGCGGACGCTTTTGAGCTCCCATTTCGCAGACCACGGTTTGCGCGTTGCGAAGCCCGGTCCCCGCGTTCGTATAGGATGCGCTGCCAATTGCGGGACGAAGCGCGCAATACTCTTACTGGCGCGTTTCCCGGGCAGTGGGGACGTGACGAGGAACGCGTTTCCGCCCGATCTCTTCCGCTCCTGATCATCCACCCATCAACCAAACCAGCGCTTTTTACTCAGTAAGCCATCTTACTTCACCCGATTGACTAGTATGTGCTTTCAGTACATGTATCCTAAAGCTAACACGCCTAAATATGTCGCTACTTGGCCTGTCAAATGAATTACTCTTGTCTATTGCGGAGAACTTGGAAGCAGAAAAAGAAATCAATGCTTTGGCCCGGACAAATCAGCACCTGTACAATCTTCTGAATACTTATCTCTACCGACACAATATACAGTATTGTGGGGGTTCTGCATTGTTGTGGGCTGCAAAAGAAGGGCAAGAGACGACACTTCAAAGGTTACTGGACGAGGGCGCCAACGTGCACTTGATGGAGAAGACAACTCAAATGTCACTGGACGAGCTCCTCAACAGCTACTTCAGGGTCGATATCCATCGGACACTGCTCTCATTGGCAGCAGAGAATGGAGGAGAGGCGGTCGTGAGGCTGTTGCTCGCGCATGACGGTGTCGACCCGAACTCCAAGGACTATTGGGGGAGGACGCCGCTGTTGTGGGCGGCAATGCAGGGGCATGGAGCAGTGGTGAAGCTGCTGCTTACGCATGACGGCATTAACCCCAACCCCAAGGACTATGAGAGGAAGAGGACGCCGCTGTTGTGGGCGGCAGAGGGAGGATATGAGGCAGTGGTGAAGCCATTGCTTGCGCATGACGGCATTGACCTCAGCTCCAAAGATATAGACGGCCGGACGCCACTATATTGGGCTGCACGAAATGGGCACAGCGTGGTGGTGAAGTTGCTTCTTGCGAACAGGGAAGTCAACCCGAACTCTAAGGATAGGCTGGGTCAAACGCCACTCTCATTGGCCGTATTGAATGGGCACGAAGCGGTGATGGAACTACTTCTCTCAGACGACCGTGTTGACCGGAATCCCAAGGACAACGAAGGCCAGACACCACTGTCGCTTGCCGCACAAAAGGGATACAAGATGGGGGTTGAATTACTCCTCGCAAGCGAAGATGTTGATCTCAACTCCAAGGATAAATACGGTCGGACACCGCTATCTTGGGCTGCACGGAATGGGCACGAGGGAGTGGTGGGGCTCCTACTCGTTAAAGATGGTATCAATCCAGACCCCAAAGATGAATTTGGTAAGACCCCGTTGTCGTGTGCGGCAGAGTGGGGGCACGCGGCGGTGGTGAAGCTACTACTCGCGAACGGCGGCATCGACCTAAACTCCAAAGACACTATCGGGCGGACGCCACTATCAATGGCCGCACTAAACGGACACAGAGCGGTGGTGGAGCTGCTACTCGCAACCGGGGGCGTTGACCTAGACTCCAAAGATAACGAAGGATGGACGCCGCTTTGGTTGGCGATGGCGGGTAAGCACAATGACATTATAGCACTACTCACTCCAATCACGTAGGCTCTTAGTTGTTTCTTTTTTGTGGATTTTCCGATTGCCTTTTCTACTTTAATGCATAATACCATCAGTAGTTTCAATCCGTTCGTGCACCGATTCCAGGTTTCGCATGAACTTGGTGTTAAAGCAGAGCTTCTACAAGCATGCGAAGGAAGCCTTGTCCCCTAACTTGCTGCCCTGTACATGGATATAGGTAGCACAGCACGTCCTATGGCCCCTGGGAGGCTCTAGGGTAAGATGGGGCCGACTACGGTCGCGCTCACGCGTCACCCGCCGGACGTTAAATAGTGTCAATGCAATTCAATTCAGAAGCTTCAGTGTTCCTGATAGAACACTGCGAAGAAATATTCCAAAACCGTTGAGTGTGCTTCGGTCTACCAAGGTTGTCAGATTGGTAGAAGAACACAAAACCTATGTACCAGAAGTAAGCATATCTACTACATCTTCGTGACCCTTCTCTGCCGCCCGCACCAGTAGTGTACGCCCTCTGTTATCCTTTGAATTTCGGTTCGACGCCATCCTTCGCGAGTACGAGTCCCACCACCTGCTTGTGTCCACTCTCCGCCGCCCACGAAAGCGGTGTCCGCCCCTCGTTACCTTTGAAGTCCGGGCCAATGCTGTCAGTTCCGAGCAGCAGCTCCATTGCCGCTTTGCGCCCATTTTCTGCCGCCCACTATAGCGGCGTCTAACCGTATCCGTCCTTAAAGTATGGGTCCTCAGCAAGCAGGTGCTTGCTTACCGAATTTGTGCACTGGGGCCCTTAAGCGTCAGGCCTCGTTGTTGAAGTGTTAAAAGGGAGAGCCGCTCTCTAGTAAGAATCGCGTCCAGTTTAGGGACGGCGCGGCGGGCGTTGACGCCGACAGCGCTCTTGGCCCCAGACATGCCGTTATGCCGCTATTATGACGTCATGGAGCACGATGGAATTCTTAAAATTCGTTGAGCACCGCTTTTGTGCTTACATAGCCTCCTACCGTTCTAGCCGGCTGAGGGGTTCATAGGACATTCGCCACCAACGCTTGGTGTTTTCGTTTCAAAGCGCACGCTGAAGCATCACTATACGACCGAGGGTTAGTCTTCAGCCAGGCAGTGCGGATCTCCTGGCTATTGTCCTCGAGCCTTCCTGCTGGCCGTGCACAACGAGAACCGCACTCCATAACCAATCCTGGAAGGCAAGCAACTCTCTGTCATCAAGCCGAGCTGCTCCGTCTATACACGTAAACAAAGCATCCTGCTGGCTGCTTAGAGCCCATCGCGGAGTTTGGCTGCCCGAATCGCGGGAATTTCGACACGATAATGCAGAGAGGCAAGCATAGACTGCTTTGTACCGTGGAGCAAGCAGTGTCCCGCCGGGAAAGCATCAGCGCTCAAAGAATCAGCGCTTGAATGGGTAAGTTTCCGCTCTCGCACGCAGATAGAGTGCCGACTGGACGTTTGGTTATCTCGGATACTCAATTAATCAAATACTACTGCCCGCATACGCGCCTTTTGGGATTGTGAAGTTATCTCCAGCTCCACGCCACCGCACGTGGCTTAATACCGACTAAACTTAAGAACGCTACGGGTAAGTCGCTCTCAAACTCAACAGACTCACCATCGCAAATCTTGGTTGCTTCTCTCGTTTAGTCAAGCTCTGAGTTCATCTCACAAGCGACACGTATCCCCAGGGAACGGCAACTTCGGCGCCTGTCGATGTACTTCTTGCCCAGAACCTTGGACGCCGCCCGTTAGATTTTGTCCACGCGCCTCGTATCCCGTAATTGTAGCCCGCTCGACTCCTCGGCGCCAGAACGTCGCTGACAGAATGCGCGAAGCCTAATGTTGGCATTTCCCGCGTTTACCACCAAAACGGACTCGGCATTCCGCTACCAGCTTGAATATAGGAATTATCTCCGTCCATCTCGCTTCTGGATAGCGTTAACAGCGATCCAGCTGGCCTTCACCGCGGATCGAGATACTGGGCACCTACGCAGAAGTCCCTGTTTCCACGTAAGCAGTGGATCCTGACTGCGGTGGATACGCCCCGTCCACGAGCATCGATCCACGTGCCATCTCCGGCGGCCAAGGGGATGAAGATGCCTGCCAGTGGAGTTAGCCTGGACGAGCTGGGAAACAAGGGAAAATGGCGTAATATGCCACGGTAAGTCAGCCACCCTAGTTTCCGCCCACCCCTAGTTTCCGCCCGCCCCACAAACGCGCTTCCCTGCACGCGTAAGGTCCGCGCAATCACCACGAATAAATGCAGCAAATATTGAATTCTTCTCTAATTGACTGCGCTTCTTTTCTAGCCCTTTCTCTAGCCTCGAATATGGTCAGATATACCGAAAAAGACGTTGAAAACGCCTTGCGAGATATTGAAAGTGGGGTCGCAGTAAGGCATGCCACTCGGCGCCATGGAGTACCAAGGGGCACACTTCGTGACCGGCTTAATGGCGCCCAACCACACTAGCTGGCGCACTTCGACCAACTGCGGCTTTTAGCACCTTAGGAAGAGCATCTGAAGCATGGATTCTCCGCTAGGAAGCCCTCGGTTATGCTCCAACCCATGGGCAAGTGCGAGCGATCGCTAGTAGCGTGCTTAAGCGACAAGGCGATAATCGACCGCTTGGGAAGAAGTGGTCTACCCACTTTGTCAGACGCCACCAAGAAGTCAAGACAAAGTTGGGTCGCCGAACTGACTGGGAGCGTATAAAGGCGGCCACTCCGGAGAATATCAGGCACCTGTTTAGCCTGTACGAGACGGTGACTTGGATCCCTCCCCGGCGGAGGTACAACGCCGACGAGGGCGGTATTATGGAAGGCCACGGCGTCAATGGGCTCGTTATCGGCTCCTCTCAAGAGAACCCTAGCGCTGTACCGGTTAAGACGATAAATGCCCGTACTTGGACCTCAGTAATAGAGTGTATCTCTGCGCTTGGGGTCGCTTTAAACCCCTTAGTCATCTTCAAGGCCAAAAGCATTCAAGAACAATGGTTCATGAAAGAGTTCTTGGCTCAGCATCCTGATTGGCACGTTACTTTCTCAGAAAACGGGTGGACAAGTGTTGAGTTTTGGGGTAACTCATCCTGGTGCGCAGCATACCCTTGCGTGCATAGGGAGAGGCATCAAAATGGAGGAATCTCTGGTTCTGTGAATGAAGCTATCTACTGTAGAATATATACACGAGTTCTCGGAGAATCGGAAATGAAGGTGGGGCTGCTCATAAAAGCGAAATATTAAAGATTCCGAATTGGGACGACAATGAAGAAGTAACGCGTCAGTATCCTTACAACAAGCAATGATATTGCTGTTGAGTGGCTAGAGAAGGTGTTTTAACCCCAGACAGAGCCTGACGATCCGTCTGACGCCCGCTTGCTCATCGTCGACGGCCACGGCAGTCATACTTCAGACGAATTTATGAGTAACGTAGTTGGCAAGCGAGCCGTCCATGCAAGCGAGCCGTCCACCTCACCAACTTTACGCGACGCGTCAACTGTCAACAACAATGGCTCAATCAACTACTGCCCAATCAACTTGCAACGAAGCAGATATCTTCCTTGCTATTTCAGCTATAAATACAAATCAGATTCAGAGCGAAAGACGCGCTGCACGAACGTTTGACGTCCCCCGAACCACGCTCCGCGACCGACGCGCTGGAGTCGCCTTACGACGCGATTGCGAGCCCAATTCAAAGAAGCTTACAAAACCCGAGGAGGAGGCAATTATTCAATATATACTTGACCTAGATTCACGAGGCTTTGCGCCTACGTTGGATGCAGTGCGGGATATGGCTAATAAACTACTTACTGAGCGCGCTGCTGGCCAGGTTGGCCAGAAGTGGCCAAGGAACTTTGTTAGGCGGAGTCCACAGCTTATAACCCGATTAAATCGACCATATGATCGCCAGAGGGCTATGTGTGAGGATCCTGAGGTCCTTAGCGAGTGGTTTAAGCTTGTACAGCGTACGAAAGAGAAGTACGGCATTCTTAACGAAGATACCCACAACTTTGACGAGACTGGCTTTATAATGGGCAAAATATTGGCTCAGCTCGTTGTTACAGGCTCAGAGAGGCGTAATCGACCAAAGGCGATACAACCAGGCGATCGTGAGTGGGTGACTGTCATCCAAGGAATCAACGCTACTGGGTGGGCGATCCCACCGTTCATTATCTTCGCGGCCAAGTACCACCTCTCTGCCTGGTACAAAGACGACGATATACCTGGCGATTGGGCTATCGCAGTTAGTAATAACGGCTGGACAACAAATGAGCTTGGAGTTGCGTGGCTAAAGCACTTCAACAAGCATACAAAGGCGCGTACGGTGGGGATGCATCGGCTGCTAATTATCGACGGCCACAAGAGCCACAACTCGCTTGAATTCCAGGAAATCTGTAAGAAGGAGAAGATTATTACCCTCTGCATGCCTCCCCATTCGTCGCACCTGCTGCAGCCGCTTGATGTGGGCTGCTTTGCGCCGTTAAAGCGGGCATATGGGGATCAGATTGGAGGCTTGGCGCGTAACCACATCAACCATATTACCAAGCTTGAGTTCCTAGCAGCCTTCAAAGCAGCCTTTGATAAGTCAATTACAAAGGCTAACATCTGCGCAAGCTTTCGAGGAGCTGGTCTAGTACCATACGACCCAGAGACTGTGCTATCAAGGCTTGATGTCAAGCTTCGTACGCCAACAACCCCAGCTGCCCCAGAGGCTCCATGGGAGTCAAAGACACCAAGCAACGCGCGCGAACTAGAGTCTCAATCAACTCTAATTCGCGATCGGATTCAAAGGCATCAAGATTCTTCGCCTACGTCAATCGTCCAGTCGCTTGATCAGCTTACTAAGGGCGCTGAGATAATGATGCATTCAGCAGCCCTAATGCGCGATCAGCTCGCAAGCCTTCAGAAGGCAAATGAGGCCGCCACAAAGCGTAAACAGCGCAAAAGAAAGCGGATTCAGAAGCGAGGCACCTTAACAAAGGCAGAGGGCGAGGAAATTATTGCTCAAAAGGACGTTAATGAGCAACTTAAGAGCGAAACGCGTCAAGGCAAGGCGCGATCAGGTGTGAGCAGGCAGCAAACAGCGCGCTGTGGGCGCTGTAGGAAGCCAGGGCACAATTCTCGTACGTGCCAAAAAGATACTGGGGAGGCTTCTTAAGCTAGGATAGTTGTTATTCTTATTGTATTTTAATGCGTTGTTGAAATATATACGTGTAAAAGCGTAGAAAGTTGGTGAGGTGGACGGCTCGCTTGCATGGACGGCTCGCTTGCCAACTACGTTATGTGTTATTTAAACAACGTTTACTTGCTCTTTTTCCCTGCACATACTTCCCACATCCTCCAGCCTTTGGATCTTGTTGGATCAATCACGTGTTTCAAGGTCTCCTTATTATCACACCACATCGCTTAGCCACAATCACTCGTATAAGAGGCGGTCGGGTCAGCTACCCTCTCCCTCTTCATGCCAATTCATCCCATTACTACTGAATAAGCTGTCCCATCACTTGTTCCAACAGATGCGCTTTGTCTGACTGAAAACGCGCTCACACTCAGAGCTCATTGCAGGAATACTAAACAGGTCCAGGGCCATTCGTTGGAGTATAGGCCACTTGCCCCCCTTTTCAAGCCACCAGGCGAGCGGATCCTTAACCTTGCTTTCAGTGACTCCGAGCTCCATAAAAGCCTCAAGTTCCGAAGCGATTTTCCTCCTCTTGCCGTTGAACTTGAGTGAATCTTGTTGTAACGCGGCTAAACCTCACGAAATAGTCCTCAGAGGATGAGTCCTCCGTAGATTCTGCAGCTTGTGCAGCAGCCCTGCGAGCAGCGGCGTCCTCTTCAATCCAAGCTGCTTCGTAGCGCTCATACAGCTTACGAACAGAGCCTTTAGCGCGTGAAATCCAGTTGGGGTGCTTGGCCCAATACTCGTTGAAGTAGTCGTACTTCATCCTAGGGTGGAGGGCAATAGCAGTACGATAGAGAGGAGTCTTGTCCGTCTCATCGTAGTACTCGTTGAGCTTGTAGAAAGCAGCATCAATCCCAAGCGTATAGGGTTCGCTGAAGGCTCCAGGGTTGCTGTTAATGGCTCCTGTAGCGCGCTCAAGGTGCGCGTACATATAAGCCATGCTCTTCAGCGTTTCTCATAGCGCTCCGTGACTGCCTTCCAAGCCTGCCTTGTTCGCGTTACCTTCCATGTGTCTTGTAAGATCCTTGAAGGGCTTTAACAGCGCAGAGAAGAGCTCGAGTTGGTGCCAATCGTCTTCGCTGAGTGCGTCTTGGCTTATATCATCATCGTCGTGGTCGGTGGGGCGGAATCGGTGGAAGAAAAGGTCAATCGCAGTGCGAAGCTGGAGAGCTTTTTCAAACTTGTTAGCGGGAGAACTAGCAAACGGAGGACATTCTTACCCCTCTTAATCATGTAGTACACAGAGTTCCATCTTACTCCACCGTCACCAAGTAACTGGTAATGAAATTGAGGATCGGAATCTTCATTGGGATCGTCGTCCAATTCGGTAGAATCAGCCTGACCAGAGAAGAACTTCTGACGTCTCAGATCAGATCGATTTACCCATACACAGAGGTTGTGGAGCTTGCCGATTGGACCCTCTTGCCTCCAACGTGTGAACGTCTCTTTGTCGCCTGCGCTTAGAAGGTCCTTCTCAAGCTTGCCAAGGCCTTTGCCGAAGAGGAGGGCCTTAACAATTAGGTTGATGATATGCCCTACGCAGCAAAGACGGTCCTCCCTGCCATGAAGTCCTGGCAAATGTTCCGCAAGAGACCTCAGAAGGGTGTTGTTGTTGGACGCGTTGTCCGTAACGAAGGACCCGATTCTAGGCTCAATTTCGTAGATCTTGAAGATTCGTAGGAGACAATACGCAATATTTTCACCAGTGTGTTCGCCGAGGAGTCGTGGGAGGCCGATAAGGAGCACGCGAAGCTTGCCGATCTGATCGATGAAGTGGGCGCAAATAGCGACGTAAGAGCGCTTGTTGGTGCTACTCCACACATCTGTGCTGATGTTGATTTTGCTGCGAGCCTTCAGAAGGATATTCTTGACGACTTGGCGGCGCGATTCGAACGTGGATCTGACCCAGGAGGACACGCTTGTCGCGCTCTGGGCGAGGATTTGCTGGGCCTGCTGACCTCCATGGCAGACAACCGTCTGAAACGTTCGCTGGTAGCCTGCTTGAAGCTTAGATCCTCAGCAATAACCAAATCGACGAATTCGCGCTTGAAGCGAAGGTCTTGGAAGGGTGCAGTAACGTAGTAAGTACGTAGCAGGCGTGCCTTACTCTGTCGCCACTCGCTCAATTGGTGCAGGCTTGTTGGGATTCGATAACTTATGAGCCTTCTAGAGGTGCTCAGATTGGTGTTGAGTGCCTTCTCCTTGATAAACACCATCATGATAGCGTTTAGTAAGATGACAGCGCCTACACACCCACACGCGGGTCCCATCACTATCCTCTAGGTCGGCTCCATGATCAAAGGTCCAGGAAGGGCGTCT
The DNA here is from genome assembly GCA_024180945.1 of Macrophomina tecta. Lineage (NCBI taxonomy): Eukaryota > Fungi > Ascomycota > Dothideomycetes > Botryosphaeriales > Botryosphaeriaceae > Macrophomina > Macrophomina tecta. The sequence continues at coordinate 266,233 of JAKSGN010000023.1, forward strand.
ATTCGTGCCAAGTAAGGTTTTATGTCTTGGTCGATAATGTAGACCGTTGAAGATGCGGCCATTCTTGGTCACCTTGTTCCACTGTATGGGGAATGTGCAGGAGTGGCTAGAATCGTCTGAGGATGGGGTGGAGCGAGTCGACAGGGCAGAACAGCGCTCGCTCGATGGGAGAGCCTGATTAGGATCAGGTACACGTGTTAGGCTAAGCCCGGAAAGGGGGGAAGAGGAGGTACGAGCCGAAGATTTATGGAAAAAGTCCTGAATCATGACGACTTGTCGACCGGTGGAAGGAGGGCTATGTAGATCAAGATGCTTGATTGCAGGAACTGTGCTATCTACTAGGTACCTATATAAAGGAGCGACCGTAGGGAAGCATAAAATAGTGTCAGAAAGTGTCGGAAACGAGAGAAGCCGGTGTAGCACCATAAGATGTCGTACGTAGAAGTAATGGTGATGCGGCACACGCTGAAACACAGGAGGAACTAGTCACATCCTGGTACTTTGATCTCTGCTAAGCCAGGGGGAGGGCCTCAACACCATGCCAAGCATCCCGAGGTTTCCCAGGGCGGGCAACCTGCCACCTGCCACCCACCTCCCGACGGCCCGCTAAGACCCGTCGGGTGGGTGACCTGCGGTGGCTCCGTCGGGTGGGTGGATTACTAAGCAGCCACCTGCCACCCGACCAGCCGACGGTCGGGTGGTTCCTACTCCCCGCAGCGCAGATAGTTAAAAAAGCATATGAGCGAGACGTTCCTGCGGATAGCATCGACACCGTTATACTGGCAACTGATCCAGCTCACAGAACGCACATGGGACTCGAGAAAGCGTGACTGCCCCAAAACGCGCAGCCCGATGCTAAGAATCAGGGAGCACTGGAACGAATGGCTAGATGGCCTGCTCACGAACATTGAACAGAGGCTGCCACACTTCTTCGCCCCATGGCAGAAGCCGGCTGACGTGTGCATAGCAAAATCACGCGACCTGGCGATATCTCAGCACGATCAGACCAGAGAAGACACGGAGACGCTGGCCATCTACACTGACGGCAGCGCACTAGACGGTCATGTCGGTGCTGCAGCGACTGCACCCGCCACCAATATGAGGCGCACGAGGTATATAGGTACGATCAGAACCGCGACGGTGTTTGCTGCGGAGCTCTGGGGCATAGAAATGGCACTTGATCTGGCAGAAGTGGAGACGGCCCACAGTAAGCGGAGGATAGCTCTCTTCACGGACAACCAAGCAGCGCTGCGTGCACTTGTGACACCCGGCGAGCAGTCCGGACAGTACCTATTGGGATCAATCACCGCAAAGCTGACAGGCCTCCAGCAGCAAGGCGTGTCGATCAAGTTCCACCGGGTCCCATCCCACCGGGGTGTGCCAGGGAATGAAGAAGCGGATAAACTTGCCAAGGCGGCAGCGCAGGAGTGGCGCACTCTAGAGGCCGAACGGTGTATGACAGGACCGCACGTGCAGCCGAGCCTGGTAGCAGCAGCACTCAAGCAAGCCATCAACCAGGTGGTGATGGGCGAGTGGAAGCAGCGCTGGAAGGATAGCGAGCGGGGACGGCAGCTCTTCAAAGTGGCCCCGGAGCCGAGTAGGAAATTCTTAGCACTCCACCGAGGCACGCCAAGGGCATTAAGCTCGCTGATTGTGCAGATGAGAACAGGCAAGATCGGGCTAAGACACTTCCTCTACCTAAAACGGGTGCCGGGCGTGGCGTCGGGCGAGTGCGACTTGCGGTCGTGGACTGCAGACAGTCAGCCACGTGCTGTACTCGTGCAGCAAATTTAGCGAGCTAAGACTCACCTTCCGCACGCCGGACAAGAAGGGGCAGAGGAGTTGGACGACGGATCTGAGGAAGCTGCTGAGCCAGCGCAGCACAGCCATAGCAGCAGCAAAGTTTATGATGGCAACTAAGCTCCTTGGGCAATTTGGAGCGACATCACACTCACGACATGAAGCTTGACACTGGAGGAAGACGGGATAGTTCACCGGAGAAGTCTGCGCTGGGGGAAGACCGTGGCGCCAAGAGACATGTCTGTAGAGATATGCAGGATAAATAGTGAAAGGCCAGCTCTTACCGCCCCGCTTAGACTTAGATGGGTCCAACGGAAGCGAAGGAGCCGGCCGCATGCCGCATAGCTGCCTCCGGCGGCTGGGACGGACTATGAATTCATCATCATCATCATCATCATCATCAACCCTGCCATAGTGTGGATTCTGAGTGCAGGTGTGGATATATAACAATTAACGCCAAGAAGTGTGGATTTGGTATTTACCTCAAAGGGAAACTAGGAGAAGAATTCGCGATGAGAAGCAGCAGCAAAAGGGACGGAAAAAAAAAAAAAAAAAGAGAGCGTCTCGTACGGCAGCACGCCAATAAACAGCTTCAGGAGGAAAAGCGGCTTCAAAAGGGTCAAGTAAAAAAAGGAAATTCGAGCTCAGAAGCGGAAGAGAGAGGATGCGATACAGAGAAGTCCAAAAAGGCAGAAATCGGTAGTTGCACGAAGTGGACGTAATATCACGCTTCCCTCAAGATTTCAGGACTAGACAATAATATAATCTTTTTCGCACGGTCCTATTTACTCTAGTTAACTACCTATTTCCATGTATCACACTTTTAGCAGTTTCGAATCAATTCGCGCATGAAACCCCAAGATTTCGCGCAAGACTAGAGCTATCTCGAGGCATATCTCAATGTAGGTGACCACTATTACCTTAAATTACTGCATTGGGATTACAACGGAGCCTCTACAAATTACCAGGGTATTAAGAACAGCAGGAGCAGTATTGGTGATGACTTGTCGTAGTTCGGACAGCCATGCAATGCGGCTAAAGATACAATAGGAGCGTATGAGGAAGCTTAAGATCCCCATGTGCGGTGAATCTCCTCGACGAATTAGTCGCGTAATGCCGTGTAAAATATGGAGACGTGGAAAGCTTGAGTAGTCAAAATCTTCGCCGTTGCTTCCCCGTCGAATGCTGGAGTGTAAAGTGCCAGGCTCTTTGATCCAAGATTCTGACTGGGCACGCTGGCGCCCCAAACATGTTGAGCCGAGGTTATCCCGAGCGGTTTCCAGGTGAAACGCGACCGACGCGCCCCTCCCATCGCTCTGCAACCTCACAACAAGCGCCCGCTCTCCTAACACGCAGCGACTCGCTCTTCTAACGACATAACACCTTCCAGCCACCTCTCAAGACCTCCTTGACTTCATTCGGTGCCCCGTGTCATCGCTCGGTCAAGCAGCCGAGGTCCGCCACCATGGCGCAGCTCTCGGAGAGCCAGCTCGCCACCATCAGAGCTCATACTATCGAGGACGCCCTGGACTCATTTCAGACTGCGTTTGAGTCAGCCCATCCTCGAACACGCCTTAGAGGCAGAGTAGATCACTTTCAGCAGCTGGTTACCCAGCCAGGTAAGTGCCAACTCCCGCCGTGAACAGCACTCGCTGATCGGTGCAGCGAGGAGAACCCTTGTCCTCAGACTTATAGGAACGCTCCAGTCACATCCCGCAGCTTCAGAACTCGCCTCTCATGACGGAAATAGCCCGCTGCTTAGTAACCTTGCTATGCTATCCTTTCGCCTCTCAACAAACGAAACCGACGTCAAACACACAGCACAGCTCGTTAAAGCCGTAGTAGATAAGGAAGACGATCCGACGATATGGACAACCGTATACGACCTCATCCGCCAGACGCAGCCCGCCCCTCCCACAATCACTTCGATAACCCCCTTCCCGACGGCACATCTCAGGACGCCTCCCAAATCCATAACATCTGCCACTCGTTCGATCCAGCAGACCCCGAATACGCGCGCCACAAGCAGCATCGCCAATTCCTCGGAGTTCAGAAAATACTTCGACGAGGAGCTGAAGGCAGAGCTGAAGGGTTCTCTGTTCGTCGGAGTGCCCAACTTCTTCGAGACTTTCTTCGGCCAAGTCGAAGGTCTCCAGCAGACGGCCGAGACGGTCTTTCAGAAATGCCGCGAGGGAAACGATCCGCTGTACGAGACAGGCAGCTGGCGCGGGTGGCCGGAGAGATCCACGCAGAATGATGTGTTGAGGTGGTTCACAAGGATTGTAGACCGGTTAAAGACGCTTGCGGAGGAACACTGTTCAGTCGACAGCATCCAACGAACAACACTGGCACAACCGGATAAATACGTGGAGGGATCTGTCGCAGACAGAAAGATGGACGCCGGGTTCGTGGCTGTCACGGAGGACGGACGCCATTGGTCTCAAATCCTCGTGGCGGGAGAGTTGAAGGGCAATCCGGACCTTGATAGGAGCTCACAAACTTGGCGCGACCTGGCACGATACGCAAGGGAGGTCTTCACTGCCCAAGACACCCGTCGCTTCGTCCTCGGCTTCACGCTGTGTGGGTCTACCATGCGGCTATGGGAGTTTGACCGACTCGGAGGTACCGCGTCAGAACCATTCGACGTCAACGAAAATGGTCTGCGGTTCGTTTCGGCGGTCCTGGGGTATCTCCTGATGAACAACGAACAGCTTGGGTTCGATCCCACCATCCTAGAGGTAGACGGCAAGCGGGTTGTGGAAGTCACACGCAACGACCAAACGGAGCGTCTTGTCCTGGACAAGCTGATAAAGCGGGCTCCATGCGTTGTCGGCCGGGCGACGACCTGCTGGAAAGCGTACCGCGAGGGGGACGAGTCGCGGAGTCCGCTTGTCGTCAAAGACTCGTGGCAGTATCCCGAGCGCGATGAGGAGGGCGAGCTGTTGCGGGAGGCGGCGGTCCCGGAGAAGGAAGTTGTCAACGTTGCGAGATACTACCACCATGAGACGGTGCGCGTGAACGGTCAAGAAGACGACGTCTACGACAGCATCCGCAAGGGGCTGGACGTCATGAAGGCGAAGAATTACCGGCTAAGCGACTCCATGCCGCCTCCGAACACGTCTGGAAGCGTGCGAACCACCCGAAGTTCCAGTAGAGCGGGGCAGAAGAGGTCATCCAGCAGCATCGACGCACCTGAGCCGTCCAGCAAACGCACCCGCTCCAGCGCGCAATTCACCGCAACGGGCCCGGTCCCGGAGAACCGGGTGCATCGTCGCGTCGTCGTGCGGGACTATGGGAAGCCGATCTACAAGGCGGGCTCTCGGGTCGCTCTGCTTGCTGCGATGGAGGGCTGCATCAGAGGACACCAGACTTTGTACAAGGAAGCCAATATACTTCAGCGCGATGTGTCCGCGAACAACCTCATGATTAACGAGGACAGCGGCAACCCTTCCTGGAACGCATTCTTGATCGATCTCGATCTTGCGATCAATAAAGAGAGGGAAGGTGCTTCGGGGGCTAAAGGCAAGACCGGCACGCTGGCGTTCATGGCGATCGGAATTCTCTTTGGGGAGGAACAGCATTCGTTCATGCACGACCTCGAATCATTCTTCGGGGCGCTCTTCTGGATTTGCATTCATTATGAAGGGCCAGGTAAGGAGAGAGTGGTTAAGCGGTTTGAGAGGTGGAACTATATGAACCTAGAAGAGCTAGCGGGGATGAAGATGGGCATCGTTGCAGACGAGAGCATTTTTCGGAGGACAGTAACGGACTACTTCACCGAGTACTATCAATCACTCATACCTTGGATTGACGAATTGCGGAAGACAGTCTTCCCGAACGGTGGGAGGTGGAAGGAGGAGGATGAAGGGCTATATTCACGTATGATGAACATACTTCGGGAAGCACGGGAAGACTCGAGAGTAAAATGAGGATCGTGAGTTCTCACCTTCGCTGGAGTGGTCCAGTTTTAGACGGGAAAGGCGCTTTTTTTTTGATTCCTGTTTGATAACGTGGTTTATCAGTGAGCGACGCATATCAGTAAGCGACGCACTTTTCCTTGGCGCTACCACCCTTCATCTTCCACACGCGTTTTTTCCACAACAAAGCATGCAAGTCCAAACAACCGAAGCACGAATTATCTTAGCCATCGAAGCTATCCGAACATCCCGAAAACTCAGCCGCCGAGCCGCCGCAAAGGTCTATAACGTGCCCGAAGCAACGCTCCGCCATAGAATGAACGGCAGAACCGCAAAAACCGATTCCCGGCCCGCTATTCAGAATTTGACCGAGATCGAGGAGGATGTGATCGTTCAATATATCTTAGACCTAGATTCGCGAGGATTTCCACCCTCGATCGAAGACGTGCGTGCAATGGCTGATCACATCCTCGCGTCGCGGGGCGCGCGACGCGTCGGAAAACTCTGGCCAAACCGCTTCATTAAGCGACGAGAAGAGCTGCGCGCGCGTTTCTCTCGCGCCTACGACTTCCAGCGAGCCCTTTGCGAAGATCCCCAGCTTATAAGCGAATGGTTCAGCCTGTTCTCGAACATGCGGGCCAAATACGGCGTCCAGCACTGCGATTTATACAACTTCGACGAGACCGGCTTTATGATGGGCATGATCTGCTCTTCTATGGTTGTTACCCGTGCCGATCGACGCGGAAAAGGCAAGGCAATTCAGCCTGGCAATCGAGAATGGGCGACCGTGATTACCTGTATTAGTGGTGACGGCTTTGACGTGCCCCCGTTTTTGCTAGTTCAAGGCCAGTACCATCTCGCCAATTGGTACACCGAGGGCGGTCTTCCCGACTCCTGGCCTGTCAAGCCGACTTCTAATGGTTGGACCGATAATGAGACGGGTCTAGATTGGATTAAGCACTTCGAGAAACATACTGCGGCGCGTACAAAGGGTGGTTACCGGATGTTGATACTCGACGGGCACGAGAGCCACCAATCGGTCGAATTCGAGGATTTCTGCAAGGCACATAACATTATTACTATCTGTCTACCTGCTCATTCATCCCACTTAACCCAGCCACTCGACGTCGGCTTCTTCGGCCCGTTAAAAAAGGCATACGGCAAGGAAATCGGGTTGTTTGTCCGCGCGCATATCAACCATATCACCAAGGTCGAGTTCTTTTTGGCATTTCGCGCAGCATATAATGCTACAATGACCAAAGAAAACATTGCCGGTGGTTTTCGGAGTGCTGGACTTATTCCATTTGACCCGCAAGCCGTCATTTCTAAGCTAGATGTCAAGTTACGGACGCCAACACCCACGGGCACCCCTAACGCCAGCGCCGACCTTTGGGTCTCCCAGACGCCACACAACCCGACCGAGGCTATTTCGCAGTCCGAGCTAGTTAAATCTTGGATTAGTGGTCACCAAGGAAGCTCCCCGACGCCTATTTTTTCCGCTGTCAAGCAAATGGCGAAGGGTTTGGAGGGAATGGCCCATACGGTAACCCTTTTGACCGAGGAGAACCGCGCGCTTCGAAAGGCAAATGAGGCACTTAGCAAGCGCCGGAGGGCTAAAAAAACACGTGTTCGTAATGGAGGCGCACTAACCACGGAAGATGCGCGAGATATTCTAGCTCAGAAGAATGCTAAGGAGCAGGTAGCACGCGATAAGCGCGAAAATCGGGATGGCGGCGGAGAGAGGCCGGCGAGTATACGGCGATGCGGCACCTGCGGCGAGCCCGGGCATAATGCACGAACATGCCAGGTCGAAGAAGTAATGTCCGATGTCCATAGTTCCGACTAATTTTAATTAATTTAAGCGATGTTGGCTGCGCAATTCGGGTGAAGAGTGGTGGCGCCAAGGAAAAGTGCGTCGCTTACTGATATGCGTCGCTCACTGATAAACCACGTTATCCATTTTTGACCGAGTGGTTGAGTATCGCCGTTAGAACGTAGGATTCGCGAGGCCATTTCTCGAGCGCGTGCGTGTGAAAGAGGATATCCGCGTGTATCTTCTTCGAGTATCCATTCAACAAGAAATTCTTCTTGCAAAGGTGTTAGCCTTTGCTGGTGTTGATGGCTGATATCGCGTCGAGACGCGGTGCCGTTGATTCGGGCGCCGAGCGTGCTTCGCGAGACGTTATGCGCTATTGCAGCGGCTCGAATAGATGTGCATTCGCCTGATTGGAAGTCTGTAATTGCCTGTTGAAGAGCATCTTCATAGGGATCCATTTAAATGACGATGTGGTGAGAATTCGCTGCGTGAGTAGGGTGGAATGAGTTTGGTGGGGTGGCCAGCTTCTAGGGGTGGCCAGCTTCCATGGCGCCCAGCTTAGTGGATGTTACTTTCCTTAACCTGGCTTAGCGCGTAATTTACGAACGCGAAACCACCGCGACACCACCGCGTCTCTGCCGCAGGTAGACAGTCATCGAAGCACGTAGGTGTTAAGTTTGTTTTCTTGTTCTTGAACAACATGGGAGACATTGCGGCCCCTCCAGACCTGCTCTACGGCTCCTACGAAGAAGCGTATGACGCGCTCAAGACGCATGGCATGCAGCATGGTTACGGCTTCGTCCTTAAGCGGAGCTGGCCTCACAACTCAACTATTAAAACACGCTACTACTACCACTGCGATCGATTCAGGAACTATCAGTCAAGGGCAAAGATCCTAAGCACAAGCACACGCTCAACAGGATGCCCTTTCAAGCTCGTTATCTTCAAGGCGAAGCACAGCGACCAGTGGAAGCTAGAGGTCCAGGACGAGCATCACAACCACCCACGATCAATCAACCCTAGCGCGCACAATGTCTATCGCAGGCGTACATCGTCACAAAAGGAGGTGATTGAGTCAATGACCCATGCTGGGGCGCGGCCGATGCAAATATTGGCCGCGATTCAAATAGAAGATCAAGACACACTGGTTTCTGCTACCGATATCCGGAGCGAGAGGAAGGCAATTCGAGAGAAACATTTGAACGGGAGGAGTCCGATGGAGACACTACTAGACAACTTATCTACGGCGGACTGGATCTTCGCTATCAAGAAGGATGCTAATAATCGTGTACAAAATCTCTTCTTCGCCCACCAGAAGCAGATCGAGCTGCTACTTACGAATCCCGATGTCCTCTTAATGGACTGCACGTACCGAACTAATAAATATAAACTTCCGCTATTGCACATACTCGGCTGCACCAACCTACAGACCTTTTTCTCTGCAGGCTTCTGCTTGCTTAGCAGTGAGACACAAGCAGACTATCATTGGGCAATCGCAAACTTTTCGCTTCTTGTACTCCAATTATGGCGTGGAACTATCATTTTGGAGATATGGACGCTTTCTATGCTGAGAGATTTGCGCAAGTCGATGCTCAGAATGCACTTATTGAGCCTCAAGATGTACCTACGCCACGGCCTAAGCGCGCTGCAGCAATGGCGGCTTCAGAGGCATGGAAAACTCTTGGACCGCGTAAGAGACCTCGACATTAGTAGAAGATTTTGAGCAAGTATTAGCCTCTATTTCGAGGTCTAGACGTCGATGCACATTGATGGTTGTAATTTATTTTGACGCTAGTTAAGGTATGGCTAGCGTTGGGGACAAATCTCACTAGCCGCTTGTGGGATACGTTAGTTATCTGTAAACTCGAGGAGTAATACTAGACGCATTCTGAGCCATATAAAACCATTAAAGCACTCCAAGGTGGTGTGAACCCGATCTTGCATGCGTAGTCTGACGATATGTCAGACCAGCCGGAAGGGATGAATATGTCCCATCATGAGATAACTATTCAAAAACCACGGTCGCATGGCAGGACTGGGGTATACCGCTGCTGCGAAGCCCGCCTCAGCCCCTTACAAGCCGGTAAAACGCGCGTCCACTTGGGGTGTCAGACGGCCGGGGCGCTCTCGACCACCGCCACCAAAATGTTCATCCCATTCTCTCCAACCGCGTGCACCATGACGTTCGAGTCAAACGGCCAGTCGTCCTGCCCCGCATTCTCCTCATACGACGCAAAATCCGACTTCTTGATCTCGCGCTCGCCCTCCTCGTTCCCGAGCAGGACGGTCAGCGCGCGCGCGGCGGCCTCGTCCCTAGTGCGGAAGACGCCCTCGATGGCCACCTGCCGGCTGCCGACGGACCAGTCCTTGGCGTAGTCGATGGTCGTCTGGACGAGGAAGAACAGCGGCTCTTTGACGCGCCCGTCGCCGTCGTGGTCTAGCACGCTACCCAGCGTGTTAGGCGTCGTCTCGATTTCGACCGTCACAATGCCCTCGTCGACCGTCTTGGCCCAGACGCTGACACCGTCGCCGTACGGCCAGATGCTGGGCTCCTCCGCCTGCGTAGCGTGCCGCATGTGCAGCTCCAGGAATTGCTCCGGCTGGTAGCTCTCATCGAGCAGGGCGCGGAGCGCGTATTTCTTGGCTTTGGCCAGGTCCATGTACGTGGCTCGGATCGAGGGTTGGAGGATCGAGTTGGCATGGCCCGGCGTGGGGTAGTGGAAAATGCGTTTGACGTGAAAGAGGCTTTCGGCAATCTGATTTTTCGGCTCGGGAGATTGGATGGACATGTTTGCGTTCGTTGCTGGAAAATATAAGGCTTGATTCTAACGAGCAGTGAATGACTCGGTAAATGCTTACCTAGTTTACTTGGCGTAGAGTTTGCAGAATGTCAATTGAGATTTACTTCAGATGTCCATAGATATCACCGGATTCTCGGAGGGCCTTAAGTAAAACTGCATTAGGAGTCAGCACATCCGCTTTCCGCTTACTTAACTATATTCAAGAGCTCTCGGATGAATGGGTGGCGGTGGCGTAAGAGGCATGGTCTAGAATCGAGCTTGTGAATTGTCGAATATGGCCGCGGTGGTTCCACCGCGGGATGGCAAAGTGTCACATGGCGGATATGGCAGGTCTGCGATGCAGGTTCCCCTTCAGACCAGTAGCTATTAGGCAAAGTCTCGGTCTAGAGCTAATCGATTGCGCCATCGCATGGATATCAACTACAGGGCGGAAAGGGTAGCTTTGTATTTCTACAGGAAATCCCGCCCTTTAGTTCCGGCCCCTCCTATGCAGCCATTGCCAAGCAACCACTGTTTCCTTGCCATATAGTTGCACATAACGTAGTTTACAAATGTTGAACAGTGTGTGAATTGGAGACACTGCTACCTCATTGAATAGTGTTGAAGCGACAGTATATATACATGATAGTGGGGAGGGTACATGAGGTGATGATGGTGTCTTGGTGGTGTGATGCTAAAAGTATAAACTGGTGGCTGAAAAGATACGAATGACGGCAATCCGTAACGACAATAGTGGTGATGGTTGACACTATTGCATCCAGCGAAAGACCGCGACGCTGTATGAAGAAACGTCAATTTGGCGCGGCAGGCGTTGAAAAAACGGCGCGAACGCGTTCTTTGCGCAACACAACGAGAAACCTTCGCAACAGTAGGTTCTACATTATCTTCATGTTGTCCAGAGCTAATGTAGTGATCTCGTTGTGCTCCGCAGATAACATACAAGGGGACCGATATCCACTGCGCAGGCGCAACCATCAGGCTGCTCTCTCATTGGCCAAAGCTGGCACCATTAGTCATCCCCAGCCCGTAAAAAAACAAGGATCTCTGTAGATGATTAGGGATGTTGACAGAAGGGTTGGATGCAGTAGGATCCGATGGGAATTATGTTAAAACATTGCATGTAATCGTCATTTTATGGCGCTTTTCCTGTACCATTCAATCATCTTGGAGCTCTCGATTTTCTTGTCTTGGCAAGTTCTCATATTGGTGTGGCTCTTTCAGCGACTCAGTCCTGGAGCTCTTCCTGACCCCTGAGCCATCGCTGCATCTTCTGAAAGGCAATACATTCAACTGCAAGCGATAGGGGTATTGCGGGCGCGATTCCACGAAACCTGGCTCGAACTTCTCGAATACACGATTGCGTTCTGGACATGGCCGTGCCGGTCCGCCGGACGAGCCGCCTCCGTCATCGGCAGTCGGTCCAGCCCATTCCATGCCTACTCCAAGTCCTCGAGTCAACGAGAACAGCATACGAATGCCGAGCTGCGCAGAGTCCAACAACAGCGGGCCCACTGTGCCACTGAACCGGGTGTCATCGTGCGTTCCGGCGTCCCTTTCGTTGTTTTCGCGCTCCAGCCGCATCCGGCAACAGGTTTGGTTGCCGACGCTCAATGATTGGTCAGTCAATGCCGATCACGTTTGCTGCCTTGATGCTGGCTGTTATCCCATTGGGTACGGATTAGACCGAAACCCACTTGCGGCGTAGAGTCTCAAAGATGAGTGGGATAAGCGCGTCTGCGGGGCTTGCTTGCTGTGCCACAGGAGTAGCCCTCGCACAGCACGTGCCCTGCGGGGGCCATCCGGGCCAGCCAGACACGGAGCAGGTTTTCCCTTTTCCCGCCCCAGCTCAAGTGCTGCCAAACACAACAACCACGCGAAATCTTTTGCTTTTGAATCACCAAATGCTTCTAAGGAGCTACCATACAGTATCTTTGACTTCCCTTCGAAATTTCACAAATCACGTTATTGCTTGGTTATTAGAGAAGTCTGCGAAGAACAGCCCGCAACGACTTTCTCGGGGAAGCCTTGTGCCGTCCGATCATTGCTGGAGTGGACTATCTTCGCACTGACTCAACTGTTCACGGAAAGCGGCTAGATGCTACTAATTATATACACATTAAGAGGCGCAGTCCTTCCTGTTCTGGCTGTGTAGCAAGCTGTGGCAAATCGGTTCGATTGCCGGGCACGGGCCAAGGTCAGGATAACCCTTGCGCTCAGTGTTGGCGTCACGCCGGCGCCGAAGGCAGCAGTCCAACATACCGTCGCGCCACAGGCCACCTACGTTCCCAAGTTCCGGATGGCCTGAAGACCGGAGATTAAAGCGTTATTTGTTTCTGGTAAGTGGGACTGATGGTGGCACTCAGCTGAGTAGACGCCGCAGAGTGTTATCTACTTGCCTCCGGAGATACTTCCGGTTATCTCGGGGAAGAAAAGAAGGCGCCCAAGCGCGGTCTTCAAGGTACGAAACTGCGGCTCTGGTACCTTGAGGTGGTTCTGTGAGCTCGCTATTCAATGCTATAGAGCACCACTAACCGCAGTATCAAAAGAGGACTGCGGCCAACAGTAAGTTTCAGCATTATGCAAACGAAACTGAGCACGAGAATATATATCAATGCTAGGCTGAGATAAAAGCCACGTGACCACGGACGCAACGCATGCCTTTCTTGAGCACCACTGAGCTTTCTGTGAGGTCCTGATCCCCGCCTATGAGAAAGTAACGCAACTGCAAGGTTGGCCCAGACACCAGGCAAGCAAATTTCGCGCCATAAGCGCCGGATTTACTGCAAACAGCCACCGAATCGACTTTCGCACTCCAGGTTTAGTTACTGTGCGGCTTTCGGCCAGTATAGGATCCTTCCCGATCGGATTTAGGGGTCGAGCCGTGGATCAGGCCCAACGGCAAGCTGGCGCAGCAGCTCTCAGCCGTTGTCAGTGCTTGCTTGACTGGAGCACGTGTGAGGAAAGGGGACTATCAGAGCTGTCTATGCCTGAAAGTTCATGACTAGCACAAGCATTGGCACACCGATAATCGGGGGGCGCAATGAGAGCAACAGTGCTGCGTATACCAAAATTGTTGTCACTCCCATGGGCATCAGCACTGCTCTGCGGCACAGTCTTGAGAAATACCTTAAAAAAAAAAAAAAGGCGCGATGGCGCTCACATGGGTCTCTTCAAGATACTCTATCAGCGACAATGGGGGGAAACAACAGCATTAAAGCCTATTTACCCGTTTCGGAGGACGTGCATGCGCGTTTGTGGAGTGAGATGGGGCGCGAGGAAGAGCCTCGGCGGATCGCGCTGCGCGAGTCAACAGGAACACCGGACAAAGGTGACATAAGCCCACACTAAATCAAAGCGTACCTAAACTGTTCCTGCTAACTTCGACACAGAATCAGGAGCGCCTGGACAAGTTTCACAGTCCCCGTCCGCAGCGCTTTCCAAGTTGGATTTGCATCAAGACTTCGACAGTGAAAGTCCTAGCGTTCCCTGTACAGCGGTTGCCGATCATGACAGTGAGGAATCCGATGCAGAAGACGACAACCCCAACTCTCAGCTGCCCCTGGAGAAAAAGCTGTACTTCATGCAGTCGAATTGCAGCAAGTATTTTCGGGTCAACAGATACAAAAAAGCGGGCGTACCAAAATGGAAGCTTCTGCCCCGCAAAACATCCGTTCTTCTCGGAGACGTTGAACTCAAGGTTGGCGATCTCGTCGAGACACAGCTCAACACGAACCCCATGGCCGTTGCGGAGATTGCCGAAATCTGCGACCTCCAGGACGGTCGGCACATCCTCCGCATCTACTGGTTCGCCAAAAGACTTTCAGCGCTCGAGAGGCTCCGCAAGGCAGGCAGTAGAGACACGATTCCCAGCAACTATCGATTCATCAAGAAGGCCCATACACAGGTGATAATGTGGGACACTGTGAAACGGCAACTGAACTTGGAGGAAAGGAAAAAGTGCAAGACTGATGAGGTCTTTTACTGTACGGGCGAGCGGACCCAACTGTACTCCGCGGACTCGGAGACCGTAGGATGGACAAAGGTGGAGAAGGCCTAGTGTGTGGTAGCATGTATCTTGTACCTAATAATGTATTTTCATTCGTCTCTTTGCGAGAATCGAGGGTATACCGAGCCATGATTGCTAAGGAAGTCCTTCTTCGCCGGTCCTGCCGTGTCCGGGCTTGCTTCTTCTTCTACCTACAGTGTTCACAGCTGTTTCATGAGCAGCTGACTTTTGATGTACAATATTTGGACCTGAAATTCACAGAGAAAGAGAGAGAGAAAGAGAGAGGAGGAGGAGGAGGTGAGGGGGGGAAAAGAATTACACCATAACGTAAGTTACAGGCATTCTGTTCCGCTAATAAAAAAAAGGAAAACCAAACGCTTTCGCCGGCCTTGACCACCATTTTCTGAATCGCCGCTCGAGGAGTACGTAGGACAGAGATCCGGTCTGCGCCGTCGAAGCACAGGTGAAGCACGGGCCAAGCTCCATGTGTCCCGTGTAGTGATCAAGATTTGCAGGAAGCGAGCAGGCCAGGCCGCGCCGCTGACCTTGCTTCTCCTGTCACAGACGCACTGACAGGCTTGAGTGCCGAAACAAAGACCGATCTCAACTGCCGCGCGAAAACCACGATCATTCGTTGCTGTGCCGCCGGTTAGTCGGAAGTATGCTCTAGAATCGATTTGACTGTGCCGGTGTAGATACAGTTGCGCGTAATATGCAGGTGACGGACAGGCAAAGGAAGATGACTGGGATGATAAGCGCGCTCTCTCCCCGGACATAATATCTGTGACTGCGGAGAACCCTCCCAAATAGTCTAGAGGAGAATCCCTCCACGTCCTGAGTGCCACGCGCATGCATTTTCTCCCTTCCATCCTGGCTGCTACGCCTCTTCTGAGTGGCGCTCGCAATCGTGGTGTGATCGCGCGGCGTATATGCGACGCTTCTCGCCGCGGTAGCACCGAGGGTGTGACGATCAGAATCCTGCTGCATATTTGAGCCTCACGCTTTGCTCTCGGGGGCGAGCGGGTAAGATAAGGTCGATATATGTGTGCTAGTCGACCTCCATAGACGCGTCGAGAATTCCCTGCGCCCTCTTGACGATTCGCGAGTCTTCCGAGTAGTCTGCGGGGCAGCTGTGCGGCGCAGTAGCAAAGGGAGAAAAGGAACAAAAAGAAGACAGTGCGAGGGCGAGCGGAGAGACCGTACAGCGGCTACAGCAAAAAGTCTTATAGATGGTGATGGTGCATGTCACGCGAGCCTCAAAATGGGGACCAGTCCGCGAAGCTCATGATGGAATTCAGTTGTCCCGCTAACTAATGAGTGGCTCTAGCTATAGTTAATTTAAAGTTGAAAAGTAAGAATTAGATATAACTATCTCAAGAACTAACGTGTTCCACCAGTCATCCAGACACACTAGTCATCCGGACACCTCGTTTCTCACCAAAAATCACACAAATTGCGGCGCGATATCGCAACAATCACTGCATAATAAAATCCCAAAACTTAGCCTTAGGCTCGTTGATATACTCCACTTCTTTCTTGCCGAATGCATACAAATCTATCAACTAGATATGGAGATATGACGTTTTCGACTTCAAGTGTTGCTCAAACCTTAATATGTCAACATTCACCTCGCCAATCACCTAGAAAATAGGAAAGAAGAAATAGAGGATATATAAAATCTAAAGAATTCACTCTTGGATGTTATTATATAGATGTTGGTAAGATATCGTGCTGCAAATTGTGTGATTTTTGGTGAGAAACGAGGTGTCCGGATGACTAGTGTGTCCGGATGACTGGTGGAACACGTTAGCCTCTATTTCTAAGCACTGCACATAACGTATTAAAATTTTAGAATTTATTACCCAGCCGTTGTTGGGATATTAAGGTATGGTTTTTCTGTTTTTTGGTGGTTTTTGGGTTGGCCGGATGACTGGTGTGGCCGGATGATGATGATGATGATGATGATTATTTATACACCCCGTCGGCCTCCGCAGGCCATAGGGACAAGGAACGCTAATCTACGCTAATCTACATTGGGATCCCGGTTCATTCAATGTGGCCGGATGAGTGGTGGAACACGTTAGCCAAAAATAACGGCTTGGGCGAGTGCTAGCTTAATAAGTAGCACGGCTACACGCTGCGTGCGTTGGGGTGTCCCGTGCGTTAGGGTGATGATGATGATGATGATGATTCATACACCCCGTCGGCCTCAGCAGACCATAGGGACAAAGAACACCATCCTACGCTAAGCTACATTGGGATCCCGGTTCATTCGAGGCCCAGCACACTGTATGCAAAGAAACCATACCTCCCTCCAGTTCAACGATCTGAAAATAGACACGGACAAATCGGCTAGTAGATAAAGCTTAACGAACGCAAGGAAAAAAAAGGAAATGTAAAAGCAGAGCTGTCCTCCATGCACCCCTCGTACCATCCCCTTCGAGACCACTTCCCGAGTGTTGTCAGTCCCTGTAGCGGCGTGACGGCTGGTTGGAGAAGGGATTGCTTTGCTCAGAGAAGGATTGAGCTCTCAGTCTCTAGTTGCTACCAGTCTTTGGTTCTGATCAGTCTTCCCGTGGCCAGAGCAAATACTGCTGTTGCTTTAACTGCGCGCATGTCCGCCCGCCACTTCTCCGGCGGCCCATCTGCATACCTACCGTCGGGCTTTCTCGTGCCCGACCATCCGCCTAGCATGAACGCGAGATCACCGAATCTACTTCCCAGGTCAATCTGTAATCTAGCGCGCAGATCCATTCAACGCGGACTCTCCAAAAGGAAGTGCTTGACTGTTTCCCTCTCCGCTCCGCAGTTACACGAGGGCGCCTCTGCTCGCTTGATCTTATATAGCGGTTCGTTTAGGCTCGCTTTCGACGTTCTTAGTTGCGCAATCGCTGCGGCTTCCTTGTAGTTCAGTTGGTCATAGAGCTTCTTGGTGTGGAAATGTGCCAACGCTCGGTCAAGCTTGCGGGTCGACTCGCCGACCTTGGAAGCTTCGAATGTTCTCCTCCATAGTCTCAAAGCGATTTCCCTTCACCGAGCCAGTGCTAACGGCCGTAGTAGATTGCCTAAAAGAGGCTCTTGGTTGTTCTCTGTAGCTTGTAGTGCCAAGCTATGCGCCTTGTCGCTCCCTACAATCCCTTCGCGCGCTGGCACCCACCTGAACTCGACGGGCGGTCCCTTGTTGCATCTGATCTGGTCTAATAAGCGGAGGATGTTTCGAACAGTTTCCTGACGCGGCACTTGTTGCGACCTGCGGAGGAGACGGAGGGCTGTCTTGCTGTTACTATAGATGGCGTGTTTTACCTTGGCTGCTTCGGGATTTTCAGCCACCATCGCGGTCGACCACGTGCCATGTATCAGCTCTACTGCTTGGTGGATTGCGTGGAGCTCTGCGAATAATCTGTCTGCTGACTCAGATTTGCCGACCGGACATGAGTGAGCGACGATGGTCGTGCCCCTACTATCCACGCAAAAGACGCCGGTTCCGAGCTTGCCGCTTCTTTGCGCGCCACCCGTGAAGATGGCTACCTCTGACCTTGGCGGAGAGCTGGCTCGGAGCTTCGCCGGCTCTAGGGAGTCGATCTGAACGACTGGTCTGTCGGCCCACGGCATTCTTACAAATGGACGGATCGTTTCGAGGCGTTCAGGGTCAATCTCTCTAGCCGTCCGCATTATTCGCTGCAGCGGGGACACGAACCTCTTGTTGGCCGGGTCGATTGCACGCTTCAGCTTCCAGAACGGGTGTTTCTGCGGCAGAGTGTGGCAGCTGACCCAAAATCGAAGCAGTTGCTGGTAGAGGCGGATCTCGACAGGTAGAATCGCTGCTTCGACTTCGAGGATGGGCAGCGCTACCGTCCGGAACGCCCCGGTGATTGCTCTGCCCGCGATTCTCTGCACTGCCTCGAGTGATTTCATCAGTGGTGCCGTTATGGCTGGCGCCCATATTGGAGCCGCATAGTCGACCGCCGGGGCTACGGTGGCTGAGAAGAGCTGGCGCACGCTGCTAGGTCGAAGGCCCTGTAGTCGCTTTAGCGCCAGGGCTGCCTGGACGCCCCTTTTTGCGATCCTCCCCGCATGGGCCTTGAACCGGAGTTCCTGGTCGAAGATGACGCCGAGAATCTTCGCTTCTGCCTTTGGGTGCACCTCTCTTCCCTTAACTATTATCGGCTGGCCAGATCGCCTCTGCTCATTCCGCGTAAAGTGGATAAGCATCGTCTTCTCTGCTTCAAACGTCGCGCCGCTCGTCGCTTCCCACTCTTCGGCTCGAGCCACCACCGTTCTTTGAAGCTTTGCCACGTTCTCGCTTGCAGACAATCCCGTCACCCAGGCGCTATAGTCGTCGATAAAGGCGATGGCTCCTTTGTTCTTGTTGGTTACGGACTGGACTAAGTCGGCGTTGAAGAATAGAAATAGTATCGGCGAGAGAGGCGATCCCTGCGGAAGTCCTGCCTGCGGCAGGTCCATGACCCTAGAGGTCTCGCCATTCACCACCACAGAGGCGCTCCTATTGGAGCAGAACGCTTTCACCCATTTGACCAGCACTTCCGGGATCCTTCTTTGTCGGAGCCGCTGGAGGAGCACGTCTCGGGCAACGCCGTTGTAAGCCCCTTTGACGTCGAACGATAGAAGCGAGAGAACCTTGCCTTCGCGCCACGCGTCATAGATGCGTTGCTGGAGGACGGTTAGTGCCTGCACTGTGGATCGTTGCTTCCTACCGCCAAAGTGGTTCTTAGGTAGTAGAGAGTGCTCCTCCGCCAAAGCAGAGATCCTCTCTGCCACCACTGACTCTAGCGCTTTTCCCAGCGTCGACAACAGCGAGATTGGCCTGTATCCTTGCGCCACCTCCGCTGACTTTCCTGTCTTGCGCAGCGGAATAATTCTCGCGATGCTCCAGCGGCTAGGTAAGCGGCCATGTAGTAACGATTCGTTGAAAAGCTGAAAGATATGCTTGCCAATCACTGGCCAAAGCTCGCGCCACACGACCGCGGGAATTCCGTCTGCTCCCGGTGCTTTGAATGGACTGGCCCGGAAGACGGCCTCCTTTACTTCTTCCATTGTCAGTGGTGCGTATTCGAGCTGCTCACTACAGTCCTGAGCCGCCACGGCCTGTGCACCCCCTCGGACTTCAGGGAGCTCCGGGAAGAAGTTCCTGATCAGTGTCTCCGAGATCTCCTCGCAGGACTCCGCGTAGCCGTCCTGGTATTTGAGGCGTGTAATTCGAGCGAGTCCGCTGCTTCCTGAATCGGTAAGATACTTGGCCGCTTTCCAGATGTTGGTCGGCTCCACAAGAAAGTCCTTCCAGCACCTTCGCTTCTGGCGCCTCATCGTGTCATGGAATCTTTTGGCCGCTTCCCTTGCCTGTGCCTCTAACCAGATATCTGGCTGTCCCCACCTTCGGCGCCCTCTCGCCTGGTTCCTGAAGTAGGTGTATGACCTTCGCAATTGACTGAGGTCCGCCGTCCACCACTTCTTCACGTATGGTGACGGTCTCGCTTTAGGGATGCAGCGCCGCAGTGCTGCCGAAACCGTTTCTAATAGATAGTTGGTGAAGCTTTCCATGGCCTGGGCATCTGGAGGAGGCTCCTTAACAAGTGTCTTTCTCATCTCGCTTCTGACGGCCTCCCAGTTGGCACTGCGGAACGTGTATTGCGCTTCCAGTTCCTGGTAAGGCACGTCAGTCTCAAAATAGGTCTCGATAGCCAGATGATCACGTCCGTATGCCGTGCTAGTAGGGCTACAGTTGCTCATCTCTTCCGTTAGTTGGGGCGACGCTAGGATAAGATCGATCGTAGAGCTGTGTCCGGCCGACTCGTACGTGACCGTGCCTCTAGGCAGCAGGCTCTGCAGGTGAAAGTCCTCCATAAAGTCGATTATCGGCGCGCCTTCTCCGCTGCGTGGTGAGCCGTACACAAGATCACCTCCCCACAACTGGTCGTGTCTATTAAAATCACCGCAGATGAGGAGCTCTAGTACCCCGTTGGTTTGGCTTCCTACCTATGTGATTGCCGTTCGCAGGTGCTCAAGCGCGCTGGTGAGTTCCGGGTCGTCCACGTTCTCCTTCTTGGCGACGTACACGGCTGCCACGAACACGATCCGGTCCCGTAGCGTAATAACTGCGGCTGTAATGTCGGCAGAGGGTACTGCTATCTGCATGGCTTGCGTGTCTTTGCGGATCCACAACATTGAACGAACGGGATAGCGACTATGTCGCGACGTCGTCGGCAGTAGTTGCTTCCAGTATGAATGAGTGACTGGTACTGCCATGGTCTCGCCGCCAGGCCCGCGAAAGCAGCTTGGCTCCGAGATGAAAATAACGCTGAAATCGCTGAGGTCTTCGTCGTTTAGTAGGCTATACTGCGCTGTTCCGCTCTTTCCTAAGTTCGCGTGAATCACCTTGAGCGACCTACTCATTACGCTGGTGAAGCATTTCGCGCAAGAGCTTGTCATACTCTGGGCAGCCTCTGTAGTCTGCCCTATGCGGACCGCCGCAAGCGGCGCACTTTACCGTCGTCGACGAGCAGCCGTCTTCTCTGTGGCCGACGCCTGCGCATTTCGCGCATCGTTCTTCTCCTCGGCAGCGGAACTGCAGATGGTCGTAGCTCTGGCACTTAAAGCAGCGTCTTGGACGCGGGCGGTGTTCAAACACATTAGTATACGCCGCCTCTCCGCCTACATCGATCACTCTCCTGGCAAGGAGTGAGTCGGCCTCGCTCTTCTTAGCAAGGTAAATCACCGCCGACCCGTAGAGGCGGCTGCTTGGCTTGCTTAGCCAACGGACCTGCGTTACTTCGACGTCGTTCTCGGTGCCAATCTTCTCGCATGCATCGGCGCGCACCGTAGTGCGGTTATCGTTCAGAATGGCTAGCTTGTTGACATTGTCTACCTTGACTGGGTGCCACTGGCGACCCCGGATCCTCGCCCCACGGAAGGCCGTCTCCAGCCATCCGAGGTTCGACCTGACGAGCTCTTCGTCCTCTTCCGTCCTAAAGAAAACGCGCACCTTGGCCGCGTCGTTCGGGTTCCTTGTGATTCCGCAGCACTTGACCTCCTTTGTAGCTTCCTGACTCTGCAGCGCCGTCTGCAGCCGCGCGCGGATATCCCCAGGACCCGCGTTACCGACGCTGGTGTTGGTGAGATCGAGCTCGATCGCGGGCGGCATCATATGAGCATTAGGCACGGTCGCTTGGTTTGTGCGCACTGGAACGGCGGCGGCGGACGACGGACTGCTGTTCGCTGGTGTCGGCGGAGCTCCTCGGAGCACATTTGCGTACGTGGCATTGATCTGGGACTGTGAGCTTAGATTCCTGCGCGTCGACTCGACCAGCGCCGCCATTTGCTTCTCCATCTTCCCAATGCGCTCCTCCATCTTAGCCTGCGTTTCCTCGGACATCTCGAGCACGCTGCGTAAGCGCTTAATCTCGTCCTCGTTCCTAGCCACCTGCTCCGCGAGCTCTTCGTTCCGCTCGGTAAGCCGGTCGTTCTGCGTAATAATGACATTGAGCAGGCCAAGACCGTCGTCTAAGGTCGAATCGGTAGGTAGTTCGGGTGCGGTAGTCGGGCGAGCCCTTCGGTGCCCTGTTGGTTTGCCGGTGTGGAGGGCACGATAGTCGGGGCGTTCCTGAAGGCGCGCAGCGCGTCGCGACGCGCCAACGGTCGCGTATCCGCCCCCATCATCTTCGTCTCCAGACATTGTAAGGCCGATAAGTTCCCTCAGTATCTCAGGTACGAATCCTTTGGCCTCACTCGAGCAGGCGGTGATAAGTTTGTAAGCGAGATGCAGAATGACAGCCAGGATTTCGCGGCCAAAGGGAATCGGAAAGGACTAGGCAGGGAGCGTCATCACGTGACCACAAGCACGTGACCAACACATCCGACCCACCTGTCGCCCACGAGAGCCCACTCGTGACACCTGGCGAGCAGTCCGGGCAATATCTACTGAGCTCCATCATCGCGAAGCTGACAGGGCTCCAGCAGGAGGGCGTATCTGTGGGCTTCCACTGGATCCCCGCCCACCAGGGAGTTGCCGGGCAATGAAGAGGCTGACAAACTCGCTAAAGCGGCAGCCCGGGAGGGCCGCGCTGTGGAGCATAGAACGCAAGGCCACATACGAACGAGCTTGGTGGCAGCACTCAAGCAAGCCATCAACCAGGTGGTGATGGACGAATGGAAACAGGCCTGGCGCGATAGTGAACAAGGCCGGCAGCTCTTTAAAGTGGCGCCTGAACCGACAAGAAAGTCACTAGAGCTCTACCGCGGCACACCAAGGGCGCTAGGCTCGCTGATCACACAAATGAGAACCGGTAAGATTGGCCTACGGCACTTCCTCCATCAGAGGAAAGTGCCAGGTATAGAATCTGGTGAATGCGACTGCGAGCATGGACTGCAGACAGTCAGCCACGTGCTGTACACGTGTAGCAAGTTCGACGGGCTAAGACTCTCCTTCCGTATGCCGGACAACAGCGGGCGGAGATGCTGGACAACGGACCTGAGGAAGCTGCTGAGCCAGCGCAGCACAGCTATAGCAGCAGCAAAATTCATGATGGCAACCAAGCTCCTTGGGCAATTTGGAGCGACATCGTACGCACAGCATGAAGCTTGACACTGGAGGAAGACGGGATAGTTTGCGGAAAAGGCCTGCGCTGAGGGATGACCGAAGTGCCAAGAGACGTGTATGTAGAAGTATGCAGAGGAGATAGAGAACAGGCCAGGCCTCGCCGCCTCGCTTAGACTCAAACAGGTCTAGCGGACGCGGAGGAACCGGCCCTACGCCGCATAGCTGCCTTCGGCGGCTGGGACGGTTTATGAATTCATCATCATCATCATCAGCCCACGAGAGCCCGGGCGACAGAGGGCCACTGTCGCCCATGGAAACCACGGCGACAGACGGCTACACCAGATTGAATACACTTTCCTACTCGTATATAAACCACACTCCTTAGATAGCTTTGACCTTCGTGGTCAACTTCAACAATAGAATTTGGACTCTATTGGTAACACGGCCTTCGCACGCAGTGCTCAGTCTCATCACGTGTTCGACTTACTCTCACCCTCTTCTTGTACCCACTCAAGGAAACCCTTCGACAGGTTTTCTCCCTCTTTGGTGTTTGGATCCTTAGAGGCAGAGGCCCGCTCGTTACACTGTTGTGTAGAGACAGAAGGTTGGAGTCGTGCTTGCAAGGCACGCAACTGCGCATAAGGATGAGAGTCCTCGGTTTTGCGCAGGAGCGGCAGCAACGGCTGTGACACTGAGTCCTCAATGAGCGATGAGAGGTCATTGAGCTCTCGCATCTGCCTATCGTACTCCTTCTTGTCCTCCTTATAGTCCTCGCGCTTCCACTTGTGCTCCTCACGAGCAGCGTCGGTGATTGTACCTGTTGGCAGTGGAGGCTTGGTGGGCGCGATTGGTTGTTGCGGACGTGTGTCCTTAGTTGGGTCGATGTAGTTAAATACACGAGCTTTCTTAGCACGCGATTGGACGATGAAGAACCATTCATCCCAGTCTTGTGACGACTTGAGGACGATGATTGGCTTCGAAGACGACATGGTGGGCGACGAACAAGCGTTATTCGTCAAGAGGCGTGGTACAGCTAACCAAACAAGGGTTGGAGCTAGCCAGGAACGTATATCAGACACTTAGGATGCTCAGTAATGAGGCAAATAGTCGTGTCGTGATGAGTTGACGCGTGGAGGAAAGCCGTCGCACGGTCGCAATGTGTTGCAGCAGGGTGCAACAACACGGTGTCCTTCTGGATGCCGCAGAGAGGACGTTATAAGCATATGAGACGCTTATACGGTAATCAAACGATGAATAACGACTTTGGAAGTGATTCCGGGCTCATAACTGTTGGAATGTTGATGAACAGTGATCATTCATTGATGATGGCATGAAGAGGGAGCGGGTGGGTGACCCGCCTGCCTCTTATACGAGTGATTGTAGCTAAGCTATGTGGTGTGATATAAGGAGACCTTGAAACACGTGATGTCCAACAGTTTGGCTGGACGGATGGTCACGCCTCTCAGGAATCGCTTGGAGGTCGACACGATAGCAGTAGCGCAGATACTACGGTCCTGGGTTGCTTCGGGTGTTATCAAACGGTAAACGGAAGTACCAAATATGTTAGGGATGGCAAAAGAAGGCCCTAGACGCGCTAGAAGTGCCGACAGGTATTTGTAATAGGGCTTGCTGACTATTGTAGGGTAGATTGTATATTTCAGCATGCCTCTGGCATCAACCACGTACCAAACACATCAATTCTTAGTCAGCATCTCTTGCACTGTCAACGTAGTCAATCAACGTCAATTGAACTTCTCGTTGATCAACGTCAATCAACGTCAACGGCCCTTTGACTAAGGCTTGGCAACGCAACGTCAACGAGACCCTACGTTGATTGACGTTGCGTTGATGACCATCCTAGCAGTGATGCAGCATTTGCCAACGATCCGGACACACGCCGCAGCCACCAAGGCTCGATTATCACCATGTTCGGAGCAGCTGTTGATTGGAAGGCTATTAAACAGCCTACTGTCACAACCTCTACCACCGAAGCTGAGCTTCTCGCCTTGTCAGAAGCTGCCAAGCAGTGCTTCTGGTGGAAGCGCCTCTTCAGAGGAGTGCAATTCGATCCAGGCCATCAAATTAACGTTCAGTGCGACAACAAGCAGACGCTTCGCCTCATGCAAGAAAGCATTGGCAAACTCAACACCAAGCTACGTCATATGGATATACACCACCATTGGTTGCGTCAGTGATGGAACATGAGCCCAATCGTTGGCTGATCAATGCCTTAATGCCTGATTTAGTTAAGCTTACCTCGGCTATAGTGTAAATATCTATAGCCAGCGCCACTCATTAGTAGAAGAACAACCAGAATTCATCATCAGTTTCGCGAACTGGTTCCCATTTTGAGGCTCGCAGGACCATGCACCATCAGTCAGGAAGCCCAGGCAGGCAATGTCCACCTCCAGTGGACTCCTACAGCAGTGATGCTTGCAGACGGCCTTACTAAAGCCTTGCCTCGCCAAAAGCACGCTCAATTCGTTACCGCTATTGGACTCTCACCACTCCATAACTAATCTTCTTCAGATTTCCTTATTTAAAATGAGGCGCAACCCTCACTGTTTGCTTATATTAGCAGAGGACTTATGCCTTCAAAGGCATGAGTCTCCCCAGTCTCCCTAGTTTTCCTTTTTACACACACGAGTTCAACACTCACTCCCATCTATTTTTGCTACTTTCTTGTCACTTACTCCCAAATTAGGCAGTACGTGAAGGGGGTGTGTTGGATCAATCACGTGTATTTGGCTTTCGCCAAGTGTAGTCTATTTAGGAGAGGATAAAAGGCCACTCCACGGCCGCCCTCCTCCAACACCATGCCAATCTATGCCAATTCATCCCATTACTACTGAATAAGCTGTCACATCACTTGTTCCAACAGTAACCAAATTCTCGCCGTAACGGGTCGCGAGCCAGCTATTGGTACCCCACCTATGGGGTCTGCAGTGTTTTTGGCAATCGCTCGTAGAGTCGCCTCGTTGCTATAAACGCTCCTAACCAAAAGGATCGAAGGTATCCTCTTTTTTTTTTTTTAACCAAAAAGGCCCGAGTCCACCCTTATAAGGGTGGACTCAGCCGCGCATACAAAGTCTCCGGGTACCCTCAGCGCGGGGGGGTACGGTGGACTGAGTACGGTGGACTTAGGTCGGCGCGGTCGGCCGCTGCCGAGACTCGCCCAGGTCGTAGAACCCGGCGCGGTGAGCATTTTTTGTATGACGACGGCCGCCATCCGACCGCCGCGCGGCGGCGTTTTCGGGCACTTAGGGTAACTTGGGGTAAGTTTGATGGGGTGCGGGCGGCCCGTGCGCCGGCAGAGGAGAGGGGGGAGGAGTAGCATAGAGCGCACGGGCCGACCGGGGTGGGAAGGGTGGACTCGGGCCTTTTTGGTTAAAAAAGGATACCTTCGATCCTTTTGGTTAGGCAGTTCTTCCTATTGGTTAGGCGGCGAGGCTGCGGGAAGGCTAATACTAAATCGGCAACACCCGTGTAGATTCGACTGGCGCATATATCTTAGGGTGGTCTATGCGCGCGGTAAACTTTAGTAATCTCTAGTAAATTCAGCAGCCAATAACAATGCGCCACGCCATACCCTCCCACAACCCTCTGCGAAGCGTCTTAGACCAATGTGTGTATATTTTAGTGAGAGATAACTTTTAGTTAGCCTCAGTTCAGTTTGTTTTTGCGACCCCTGCAAACCTATTTGGCGCTAAAATCCTCCACCAAACAAACCGGCATCCGCCAGACGAGGACATAAACGCAGCTCATCATCAATCTTAAACATTCTAAACTTGGCAAGGTAACTCTCGCATGCCTAGGAAAATTCCATAAGACTTCCAGTCGAATGTAAAAGGGTATACAGAAGTTGTACTGTTTTAATAATAGAAACGCGTCGTACGTTAGGTGTTCCTGACGATCCAGTAGGAAAGTTTTTAGTGTTGAACTCTCCAAGAACACGTAAAGGTAGTCAGCAAGCGGAGCTACGCTCAAGCTGCGTTCTCACGCTCTGCGTTTTTGAATAGTGCAAGTAAGATACAAGTGCCCATCTGGACCGTAAAACCCAACCGATACTGCTCCCGTTCCTTACGCTCCACACGCCACTTTAGAACGCCATTTGATTCCTCGTACCATTTTGCTACATCATCCAGCGCAAGCAACTCGTCCAAGATGGAAACATCTGCTCCGTGACAAACGTGTTCGTAGACGAAATTGACGATATAACTGATTCTATCCCGGAACTGCAAGTTAGGATCGAAAGGTCCTAAAGACGTTGTCACCCGTTCCCGTTGCACGAACGTTATCATGCAGTTTATTCTTGTTCGATTGAAAAGGTCGTAGTCCTTCTCTCGTACGGAGACCATAAGCGTTCGAAACTCTGGGAGAAAAGTTGTATGCAAATCTGGCTGCTTATCCCATACACTGACGAGCCAGAACAGAGCGTTCTCGAAGTAGGTCCACTGCGTCTGGTCGAAAAACCGTCGGTTTGGCCCGTTGCCAAGGACCGAGCGCTCGGAGACGGCAAACAGTCGGGTGGCGGGCTTAGAAGCAGTTCCGTCATCTGCTGCCTTGGACTCGACAGGAACAGTAGCGCCTCTCGTCCGCCGCTTGGAACGGCCAGCGTCATCTTCTTCATCGAAGAGTCTGGTTTCAGCCTTGCGCTTTTGTGGATGCGCGTGTTGCACGTCGCTGAATTCCCTCAAGATATCGGACGGGAATGGACTGTCTGTATCCGGCAGCAAGTAGTCCGTAGTGCGAGGCACACGCGAGACAGAATCCGAATGTGTGAGTTGGACCGGAACCGTTGCCGGTTCGAAATCTGGGGAGCCATCCGCGGGACCAGAGTTGCGGCGATCGAACGTCCGCGAGGTTGAGTCGATATCTTCGTAGGCCGGGGGTGGCTCATCTATCAACGGGTTCCAGGCAACTGACATGGTCTGAGTGTTATGTAGCCCATATGCGCTCCAATTGTCTACTGCCCAGTTCCGCCCACTATACGTTTTCTTGTAGTCGACTGTTGGCATTTGAAGGGTGCCATCGCGTAATGCCCTAGAGCACTCTTTCAGTAGCGTTTCCAGTTCAGCAGAATGAGGAAAGTATAGATCGAACTGCTTGGAACGTGAAAGCGACTTCAAGCTGAGAAGCATCCCGCGAGATTTCTCGCTCAACTTGTTCTTGAATCCTTTGGCAGGCATAACGACATGGCCTTGCTTCGGGAGCTGCAATGTCATGTGGCAGAGTTTGACGGTAGGATCCAAACCGGTTCTTTCGCATTGGCGGGATACCTCAACGTCCTCACAGGCGGTTGTGACATCCAAGGAAAGCGCGAGACCAGGGTCCAATCCAGTTTCTGACCTGACTGGAACAACAAAATAAATATCTCGTGTTCCGGTAGAGCCGAACCTTATCTTCAAGGGAAGATGGACACAGACGAGGAGCTTCTTCTGATGTTTATCATATCCAAGACGCATGAAGAGTTCTCCATGGGTAAGGTCATTATTATTCAATTGTCCGAGAATGTGATTTGTTTCCGAGTCGCGCCATTTAATGAAGAACTGATTTGTATAACCACCTTCGAGGACAGAATCACGAACACAAGGATGACCATCCATGTTAAGATCTAAAATTAATTAGACAATTCAAGTACCAAATTCTAAGTGTAAAGAAAATTGAAAAGGCGAAAGAAATCCCCACACGAAACAAATCGTATGGATATCCCACCCACCCAGGCTTTTTACTTTGGAGCAGCCTTGACTCCGCCCGCTCTGAAACACCTAAAATGCAACAGCCACGAACCTGCGTTCCCCTTGGAGAGGGCAGAGCACGGCTGCGTTCGCCTTGGGGAGGGCAGAGCGAGCCTGCGTTCCCCTTGGAGAGGGCAGAGCATGCATGTCTGCGTTCGCCTTGGGGAGGGCAGAGCGAGCCTGCGTGCACTTTGAGCTGTACCCTGAGCGTGCGATTACGTAATAAAAGACTATAACCAAGCGTACAGCCTTCCAAAATGAAGTTTAGAATATGAAAATAAGAGATGGATGACCGAAGGAGAAACACCTGTAGGACAAGTCAGGTTAGAGAGGAAGATAGGGAGACTAGGAAAGATTGCACCGCCCCAGTTAAATTGGAAGTGTGTGGATAGTATGGATAGAGAAGCTCTTAAAGATGGAACTGTCTAATGGAAAGAGAGGAGACTATACGTACAGAAAGTCTGTAGCAGACAGCGGTTGAGGTGTGGACGAGAAAAGCGGCGCAAATCAAATCGGAGGGAAAGTCGACAAACAGGTGGAGCGAGAAACCGGCACGGCGCTCGCTTTAATATTGCGACCGAGTGCGGAGGCTGGGGCTTGGCAGCAGCCTGAGTCGCTAGCGACAGGTGGTCCAATAGGAACGGCTCCCGGCGGCCGAGACGTGGGGCATTGGCTCAAGTCACATGCTGGGACGCGCGTTGCTTGGCGAGAACAGGCAGAACCATCATCCAGACGCCGAAAACAACCACCTGCAGCGAGAACGAATTTTTGGAATTACGCCTTACAACCACGCGCAATCTTCCTGCAGCGCGTAATAAGCCGCTCTACTGGCAATCCGCTATCGCCCAATACCGGATTGTCCGCTATGGCGGTCGCCGACGCCTTGTGACCGGGCGATAACCCACTTTCGCTCTACGAGCACGCCGCACAGCTGAGGACCCAGGCAAAGCAGCTTCTTGACGATGCAGGCGACCATAGGCGTAGTTTCCGCTACCACACCATCGCTCCGCTGATCAAAAGCGCCATCGAGTTGTGCGATAAAGCCCTCAGTCAGCCGACGCCGGCCGAGCTGAAGGCAGTTGTGCACTTAGTTCTCTAGACTACGAACGACATCAAGAAGGATATAAGCGCTATTAAGCGTACTACTGACTCTATTAATACAGCCGACTCCCAAATCCAACGGACCGTGCAGTAGCCCCCTATGACCTGGGCTCGAGTAGCAACGATGCGATCGATAGTAATAGCGACAGCATAGATACAGCCTAACCTCTCGCTAAGCCCGAATGATAGGTGTCGCGAATTAGTGATTAAGCTTACGGACCCGTAGATGATTAGCCATCTCCGCTCGCAGCCCCCGATACACCTGAAAGAACGCATTAATTATGCCCTGAAGTCGCAGCCGGACCCCGGGTGAACAAGATCTAGGTAGTCGCGGCGAAACAGCTTCGAAGCGGGGATATTGCGGCATACACAAGGAACCAACAAGAGAAGGAGATACTGCAGGAAAGCGCACACAGTTGGATGGAGACGTTTGGAGGCACAGCGCGAATCGTGATATAGACGTACGGTGTCATCGTGTACGGCGTACATACCAAGTCAATAGACCTCTCAGATATGGAAAACGCCATTAAATTGCTCTAAGCGGAGAACAAGCCGCTACTTCCTAATGCCGAGATTAGATACGTAGGCTGGCTAACCAAGGCTTCCACCAACAAGAAGGCGTCGTCGCTAGTGGTGGAGTTTAGCAGGGCGGAGGACGCTAACGTAGCGATCACCGGAGGAATGGTGTAGCAAGCGGAGATGCTCTCGTGCGAGCTCTACGATCGAACGTGCAAAGTCAAGCAGTGCTTCAACTGCCAAAAGTACGGTCACATAGGAACCCAGTGTCAAGCACCGCAAGCCTGCGGCTATTGTGCAGGCCAGCATAATTCCAAAGACTGCGGACAGAAGGAGGACCCAAGCGCGGAGCGCAGGTGCGCTGCGTGCAAGCGTTCTCACACGGCGTGGAGCGTTGCCTGTCCAGAGAGAAAGAAAGAGAAGGAGAGGGTTGAACGAGCTAAGGCCATGAGGCCATTTCTTCACCCGGAAAACATCAGCAAGAGACCACCAGCACTGACGCAAGCACCAACGCGGACAACTCAACCCACTGAACAGACGACAAATCAAACGTCAGCGGTCCCGGCGGAACGCCCCATACCTGGGCACATGGTTATATATGGTTATTTGGGGGGTCGTAACCATAACCATGAATAACAATGAGGCTCGTAACCATAACTTGTTATAACCATATAACCATATATAACCATGAACTAGACGACAACAATATATATCTAGATCCACTCAACCTCATCCACAACCTCGTCATCTAGCCCCTCCACATCCGCCTCCATCGCTGGCTCCATCGGTAGGCCCATTCCATTGAGGTGGAGGGGCCGGATATAGCCCTCTCGTATCCAGCTGCCGATACTCTCAATTCTCTGGA
Organism: Macrophomina tecta; assembly: GCA_024180945.1. Classification (NCBI taxonomy): domain Eukaryota; kingdom Fungi; phylum Ascomycota; class Dothideomycetes; order Botryosphaeriales; family Botryosphaeriaceae; genus Macrophomina; species Macrophomina tecta. Next base: position 297,347 of record JAKSGN010000023.1, read on the forward strand.
TGTTGTGGCATAATAGACTTAGTCTATCCCATGAACAGGTCCTTCTAGTCCCTAAGAACGTTCTCTCTGGTTCTAATGACTCTGCCGGGATAGATAGAATCGTTATAGCCATCTTGCTGAGCTTAGGATAGCTCGTTCTCTACTCGATACGGCACCACCACTCGAGAGGCGTACAATCGACCCGGAAGGTAGGTTTTTTAATAAATATCCTAAAATCATCGACATCTCGCTGATTGTCTGTGGCTACCTCCATATCCTTCATAATCCGGTCTAGCTTATTACTACGCTTCTTTGAAGGCTTTGCCGCCTGCGGCATCGACGACGGAGCTGGAGAAGGATCTAGCACGAGTATCGTCTCGAAGTCTTCATCCCATAATTTATAGGCGGCATCGATAGCGGGCTTAATCCATGCCTTTGGCTAGTTCTTCCGGAGATAGGCGGCTCTGCGAGAGGGATCGAGAAGAAGGGCGGCGGCGAATGCGGGGACTTCTTCGGTTATAGTATAGTATTTGTCGAGAACAAACCAGCCCATTTTAATCGCACGAAGTATTCTAGGGTCGTAGTGCTTCTTCTTAGAGTAGTGCTTTTAGTAAAATGTTAGCATAGCACTTCTAATAATGCTAGAACTTACTTTGTTATTCTCATAATGGACAAGAAGACTATCCATTAATGGCAACGACTGCGAGATAGATGACTTGTCTCTCTTAGCGTACAACGTTGCTGAAGCAAACGGCTGAAGAAATCTATGAGCTTTTACTAGTAAATCCTAATTCTGAGATGTGAGCCGCATGTCGCTAAGTGCCGCCTCGTGGTCTGTTATGAAGGATTTGACCTCTCTTTGCTTCGTAATAGCCTTATTAATGACCGCGTACCAGGATGACCACCTAGTACGATTATCGATGCCGAGTCGAAGATTAACAGCATCGTCCCAGAGATTAGTATGTATGGATGAGTTGCGCAGCCATGCAGCTAATAAATGGAGTTTGCGGAGGGTGGGGATGTTCTGGATACTAGAGAATTCATCGCTAATTGATCCTCGGCTGCCTCGGCTGCCTCGCCGGCGAGTATGCCTCTGTTTAAGATGAGGTTCATCTAGCTGCCGGCGTTCTGCCTCGAGCCTCCGTTGCTGGGAGTCGAGAACATTAGAAAACTGTGCGAGGAGCTTATCTCCGGGGGCATCTGCGGTGGCGGCAAGGGCGGCGGTAAGAGCCTCCTTCGAGGAGGCTAGTAGGAAGGCTTGAAGGGAGAGATTGATAATATGTCCGATGTATCGGATCCGGCGTTGTTTGGCGTTAAATTCAACCTGGTGATCGGTAAGTAGACGGGATTCGAGGGCCTCCAGGCAAGTATCGTTCGAGGTAGCATTGTCGCCTATGTGCCAGCCTAATTTAGACTAGATTTCGAACTCCTCAAGAACACCGAGGATGAGGTCAGCTTGCTTCTCTCCCGAATGAGAATATCGGCATTCTAGCAGCCCCAGTAGGGCCTTCTGCAACTGATAATCCGGGTCTACCAACTAGGCACAGACAGCAAGGAGAGAGTGTCGATGAGGAGACGTCCAGAGGTCCGATGCAATGTAAATAGGGCTCATAGCGGAGGCAAGGCTATCCCGAATCTGACCTTTATATAGCTTATAGTTTGACGCGATATATCGGACAGCGGTACGCCGAGAGGTAATAAGTAGGTCTTCAATGGCTAGATTGCATGCCAGGGCTAGATCCTTCATCTCGCTCCATTCGACGGCTAAAAAGGGGATCCGGCGTCGTGTAAGTAGGCCAATAAGTGCTTCTCTATACGCTTACTGATTAAAGCTATTACGGAGGCCATTCTGGGAGATAACTAGCGTAAACATTAATAAAATATCACGCTGTTGCCCCGGCGTTGATAAAGAGGATTATAAGGATAATCCAGATAATAGATGGATAGAGAGGACATGTTTAATGGCGTTTATTCGATAGTGTGTAGTCCAGGAAGTGCATTTTCTGCAGATGAATCGCTTTCGACGCTAGACCTTTGATTTAAGAGCTGGATTTGGTTTTTCAACGTATTCGGACCGTATAATAAGGTCGAAGTGTAGTGGTATTGCTGCCGTTAACGTGGTATGTGTAGTAGGTGTCGTAGATGCGCTTATTGATGAGATACCAGATGACATTGTTAAATAGCTACGTCAGATGAGAGTCAATCAGGTGTTGAAGGACAGGTGGTGAAGGATTTGCAGGGTTTGTCAAGCGCGAGCTCATCATTCGTCCTATGATGTATCACGCTAAGCGAGCCAATCATGATTGGCTCGCTTAATATTAGCGTTGTCTCCGCATGGAGGTTCGCACTGCTGCCCGAAGCCTGCGACAGACATTCTTTCAGTGCCAAGACGCCAAGATTGCAAAATATGGTTATAACAATAACAACGATCCCTTATGGTTAAGTTATAAAAATATAACAATATGTTGTTATGGTTATGGTTATAACAAACAACAAACAATATAACCACTAACAATGCCCAGGTATGGGGCCTCCCCGACGACATCCAGCCCACTCCTACGGATACGTGAACAGTGGAAGGCTAAGCTTGAGGATGAGAATACCGCTAACATCGAACGAAGGCTCCCGCACCTCTTCTTCCCTTGGTGGAGACCGCCACCAGTAGAGATAGCGGGCTCTAGAGAACTAGCAGTAGCACAGCACAACCAGATCCGGGACAACACAGAAGGAGTACTCATCTACACAGACAGGAGCGCAGTTAACGGCCATGTAGGCGCAGCTGCAATAGCCCCTGGTATGTGTACAAGCCGCAAGAGGTACATTGGGTCGACCAAGTTCACCACAGTCTACGCAGCGGAGCTCCAAGGGATTGAAATGGCACTAGAAATCGCAAGCACGGCTATCTCGCAGGGCATTACAAAGTTCTCCGTGTTTACGGACAACCAAGCGGCGCTGCGAGCCCTAATCCACCCTGGTGATCATTCCGGCCAGCAGATACTCGTATCGGTCATCTTAAAGCTGCTGAAGCTCCGGGGGGCAGGCGCTTCCCTTGAGTTCCACTGGATCCCCGCTCACCAAGGCGTCCCTGGGAACGAAGCAGCAGATACGCTAGCGAAAGTAGCGGCACAGGAAGGGCCCACCTTGGAGACTGGAGATCCCGCTATAGGAGCACGCACGCAAGACAGCTTGATAGCGGCACTCAGGCAATCTATTCATCAAACAGCGATGGAAGAATGGAAGAAGCTCTGGCGAGAGAATGCACACGGGCGTCAACTATTTAAGGTGGCGCCCGAACCAACAAGAAAGACACTGGAGCTCTATCGCGGCACACCAAGGCCGCTGAGCTCGCTAATCATACAGATGAGAACCGGCAAGATTGGCCTACAGCACTTCCTCCACCAGAGGAAAGTGCTAGGCGTGATGTCCGGTGAATGTGAGTACGGGCAAGGACTGCAGACAGTCAGCCACGTGCTGTACACGTGCAGCAGATTCAACGAACTGAGGCTCACCTTCCGTACGCCGGATAAGAAGGGTAGGGGACGCTGGACAACGGATCTGAGGAAGCTGCTAAGCCAGCGCAGCACAGCCATAGCAGCAGCAAAGTTCATGATGGCAACCAAGCTCCTCGGGCAATTTGGAGCGATGCCATATTCACAGCATGAAGCTTGACACTGGAGGAAGACGGAGTAGTTCACGGAGAAGGCTGGCGCTGCGGGAAGACTGTAGCGCCAAGAGACGTACATGCAGAGGTATACAGGTTAGATAGAAAACAGGCTGGGCTCCGCTGTCTCGCTTAGGCCCAAACGGGCCTAGCGGGCGCAGTGGAGCCGGCCGCAAGCCGCAGAGCTGCCATCGGCGGCTGGGACGGTCTATGAATTCATCATCATCATCATTCCCCTGAGCCGCCCTCTCAGTCCTCATGCCACTCATCAATCGCATCGTTGATTAACCACCAATTCCAACAGTTATGAGCCCGGATATGCGGATGATGCCTTCTGCCATCTAAAGCATTATCTATAAGCAATCTTTCGTCGTTCTGAGGCATCCAGGCGACTGCAATTACCCCTTGTTGAGCACACGGCGTTACTACGCGTAACCTTAGCAATCATTAGCCAACTACACGGCAAATACGGTGCAACGACAGCATTCTAAGCTAACCGCACCACTCACAAGCACTTTTAGCTACTTATCTTAGCTAGCTATAACGTATCCCACAAGCGAGCGGCGCACACAAGCGAGCGGCGCACCCCATCAAAGCTCAATCGCTTTAAGTACGAATAACTCCGCAACGCCTTGGATAATTGACTATCTATAATAGAGAGCCTATTCTATAGTGTTTGCGCATCTTCCTGACATGTGCGAGAGTTGTGACCAGGCTCACCGCATTGCCCACATCGCCGTCGCTTCGTCGCAGGCCCATCCGATTGCGCACCACCTTCGCGCGTTTCCGTCGAAATCTGCTGGTTAACAGCATTTTTATCGACCAAATCCTGCCCGGCTTGAATCGTTAGCGTCCCGCGCTTCTGAATCCGCTTTTTTTGCCGCTTCTTGCGTCTCGTTGCGGCCTCGTTTGCCCTTTGAAGATTCGCGGCTTCCACCTGCAAAAGGACAGCCGAATGCGCCATCATCACCGTAACCCATTCGCGATTGCCTGACTGAACAGTCTTTGATCGAGTACATTGCTCCGATGCTGTAACAACCATTCCAGCTGCGATCATGCCCATAAGGAAGCCGATTTCGTCGAAGTTGTAGATATCACCGTCCACGATCCCGTACTTCGCGATTGTATTCCGCACGAGCTCAAACCACTTCGTAATAATCTCAGGATCCTCGCATTTCGCTCGCTGGTAATCGTACTTGCGATTTAAATGCGTTTTTAGCTCGGGGGAGCGTCTCACAAAGTTGGAGGTCCAGTTCTTGCCAACCTTGCCTCCAGCGCGATCGGCAAGTACTTTATTCGCCATATCTTCAACATCGCGAAGTCGGGGGGGAAATCCTCGCGAACCTAAGTCGAGGATACGCTTGACAATCACGGACTCTTCGAGATTGGTAAGCTTTCGAGAATTGGGCGTGCAATCGCGTCGTGAAGGGATACCGCCGCGTCGTCGCCTAAGCGTTGTTTCGGCGACACTATAAGCCCTTGCAGCGCCTCGGGTAGTTTGATCTTCGTTTTGATCGATAGCTTGTGATGCTAGGAATAGATGAGCTTCATAAGAAGTAGATTGAGTATGTGTTGGTTGAGGCATAGATAACGAAAGTTAGGATGACGCGTTTTGTTGATGGGTGCGCCGCTCGCTTGTGTGCGCCGCTCGCTTGTGGGATACGTTACATAATTTCCGATATTTCCCATGGATATCTCTACGCCAGAGAACGAGGCTACCAGTCACCGATTGCCCCAGAAAACGCCTTTTCTAGAAGAACGAATCAACATACTGCTGTCGAGCTATAAGGACACCGAGAAAGAGTTCCGAAAAATCCAGGAGATAGCGGACGAGATCGAGACGCATATCTCTGCAATAAGAGACCACATCTATAGCCTCCAAAAGTTCGCGCAGACGTTAAAATAGTACGGAGAATTGTAGAGCTGGTGAACATAGCATTTCGAGCGCGGGATAACCCAAGCGCGGTGCGAAGTTTGAGTTGAGCCACGAGAGAATAACGAGTAAAATGTGAAGAAGCGCACTGTTGGAGAAAGATTTGCCTGATTATGGGCAGGATTCTAAGCTTCGGCCGACGGATGCTAGCGGCGAGACAGACAGTCATGTCTATCGATGGACGATTGTCGAGGGTTCTTGCCACTTGCATAATATACGAGAGCGATTCCTGAGCGTCAATATTTAGGTCTAGGATTTCGTGGCTATTCCGTTTGGCGAGAAGCTGAAGGTAGTGCAGAAAACTGATGTTCTCGCCGGTTTCTATGGCGCCGGGACGAACCATTCGATGTATCACCCACCCAAATCGAGCGTTGTCGAAATACTGCCTCACGAACTCGAATTGGAGGTGTTAATTCGCCGAACTTTCGGCGGAATTCTTGCTGTACTTCGGAATTGATGAATGCCACTGGCTATGGATTGCTGGCACTCTAACCATGGCGAACAGAAGGCTTAAGCAATCGACCAAGAAGGCATCGATCAGCCAAATACTGAGCCCACAATACATGGAATTGTTCGCAAATAGAAAGCGGACGACGCGTTAGTAGCAGCTTTCCGTAGTCAATTAGTTATTGCACATGTCGACATGGGAAGGACTACCGTTCCATATTCTACGCATACCATAGTAGTTATCCTAAGATTATAGGACGCGGGTGATGAGGCGTAGTAGCAGTAAAATATGTAGTTTCGACCGAGTCGAACTGGCTTACAAGCGTCAATACTATGCCGAGGCATGGCAGTAGCTGTGCTTAATTATGGAGTGAGAAAGCATATCGCATTTAAAAATCCATTAATAACTCGCTATAGTCAGTTTTAACCGTTAAGGTACGCTCTGGTCTACCTCATGCGAAGTAAAATGGGCCTGTTCACTTTGGCTGATCCTTGTGCAATGTCTTCACAGCAATTTATTCCCCGAATTCTGCTAGCTTTCGTAGTGTCTAGCATCGTTTTCGTGGACGGGTTTTCGTTTTCAACAGACGCTACTCTGCACGACTACCCATCCTATGCAGACGGCCACGCAGGCAACAATCCACCATGGTGCGAGGTTGGCTATGACAGCCTCGACCTGAACAGCGTTACCGCATACTGTGATATTGGTAAGACTACCTGTGGAACATGCCTCAATGTCTGCGGGTCGAATGGGTGCAAACACATGCTCGCAATCGACAAGTGCACTCGCACCGACGGCCTCTTGGATATCAGCACCGGGGCTGGGAGCGAGATCTGCGGCAGCGAAACAGGTCATCATCAGGTAACAGCCGAGGAAGTCGATCCCAGCAACTGTTTGCAAATATGGTACGTCGTAGGCCCTCACCTTAGCAGAGTGTGCATATCTGCTTCAATTCCTTCTAATGTTTCTGCTAGGAATGGCCAGATGTTCTTCAACTACGAGCCTCCATTTGGCGGCCTGCGGGTTCTCAGCAGCTTGATGAGCGGTGGCCCGCATCAACTTTCGACCACCCAGGTAGAGGTTTCTAATACACCTGGGATTACGCTGCCATTATCCTTGCTCGACCATTCATCAGCATCAGCTCCTTCACTATCGCGCAATTTGGCGGGGGATCTTAACAATGCGCAAGAATGCAGTTAGCTTAGTCAGGGATAAGGACAATCGTCGGTTCTGTGTGTATCTTTCAATTTATGTGATAGGAAAATATTCGACCTGTGCAACTCAGAAATGGCTGCATTACCCAATGCGATGAACTTCAAGCACGGTGCTATATTCTTCCAAAATCTACTTTAGGCACTGCAGCCTGTGAGTCACTGCTAAAAAAAAAAAAAAAAAAAAAGGGCTTGGAGGCTCTTGCAACTATCAGAATCTGGCTTCTGGTCCTGTGAATTCGTGTTGATTAAGTACACAGTAGCGATCAACTATAACCATTGCCTCGACATGTTTAGCAAAAAAATTTTCCAGATGCGCAGTCCGCCAAGACTAAGGAAGGCCCGATGCCCAACCCATCTGCTATGTAAATACCGTGCGTGAGCGTGCATAAGCACCTTACAGGCCGCAAAGGGCTACTAGCCTCGTTCATCATAGTAACAAGGCTTCAACTCTCCGGCCAGCTCAACTGGGGGCATCAGTATGCCTTAGCGCTTAGCTAACTCCTATATATATACTATGAAAAACATGTTTACTGGAACAAAACACCGTAGAATAGACCCTCGGTTGTTGCATTACGATATCATCCCCAAGGAGACAAATGTTCTACATGCATGTACTGATCTCTATACCGGAGCCGCTCCGAGGAACAAGGCACGAAAACAGTGTCGTGCTGTCTGAGTACGCGTACGAGTATGCCGACGGACACCGCTGCCGAAATATCGGATTCCAGTCAGGGCACGTATCCGGATTGTTAAACGCTCCGCTACAGCACGCCTCGTCCGTCCCGTACAGACTGCAGTTCGAAAGGCATACGCTCTCCAAGATAACGCCGTCGTTCTGCCTTCCCCACGTCGCAGCTGTCTCGCCGTAAAGCCGCTCGTTCATTTCTGGGCAGCCTCCCTCGCTCTGTCCGTCCTGCTGATCAAGCCTAGCATCACACGAAATGGCGGCGCACTGGGGATGTGAGGGGAACCGAATGCTTACCGGGAAGCTCCATGCGTCGACTGCTGGCCGTTAGTTTGGACTTCGTGCTCGATGAAGATGCCTTACCAAGACTAATGTCGTACCACAGCTCCATCATCGAATCGCTCACCGGCTTGAGAGTGATTTCAACGAGCGTAGTGTTGCTGCTGCTGTGACCGTTGCAGTCGGCTCGACCGCTTCCGCAGTCTCCCGACATGCATTGCTGTCCGGAGTCATTGCAGCCAAGTCTTAACCAAAACCTAAAGGACACGTAGTTATCTGGGAGATGGATTTCACGGCGCGACTGGTTGAGGGGCCCACCTGTCTCTATGCAGAGCGGCGAAGCCACTGATCCGTTGGGCGCCAAGCGAAAGCCTGTCGCTCCAAGCCAAGTCTGCCCTGTCGGCGAGACACACTTGTTGTCCCACGTAATTTGAAACGAGTGAACAAGGGATGTGAAGAAAAAGACGATAAAGGGGATCTTCATAGTGGCGATAAGGGCGGATATACGGTAGGGAGTGGGTACCTTTTGCGCAAGGACTCTTGAGGCTTTATAGGCCGCCCGCTATGTTAGTTGTGGAAACTGCTTATACGATGGCTCTAACCGGCTGCCAACTGTCGCTTTCAAATTTGGTAACGCGTCAATACACGGCGAGCCTTTACGTGAGTGCACTAATGTATGCTCTTTAACTCTTAGCAAGAGACGCTTTTTGTGTGCGTTGTTCCTTACTTCGCTTCTCCTTTTCTCCGATTGGCTGTTGTAAGATTCACATACGTTAAAGACCCTGTTCAGTTCTTTTGAGCAGTCAAAGCCTCACAGAAACTAGTCTTGGAAGCTACTCGCTGGCGTCAACGCATCAGCTGTGCAAGGAGATTCAGAGGGTCACATTAGTAGTGCCTTTCTCTTAGCATCTCTCAAGGTCTGGCCGGCGCACGGCCCGGTGGGTCAGCCTCGTGCTCATAACACACGGACGTCGACACTCATTGTTTGGTGAGATGATCGCTCGCGGCATAATCGCCATAAATATTGAAGAAAAACCGTATTATGCTAGCAAATTCTGATAATGGGGGATACCTTTCTCCCTCCTGGCACCATTGAAATACAGTATTTATCCTTACTAAAGCGTCCACAAAGGTAGATAAGCCATGTTGAGAGTATGCTGCAGTGCCAGAGCAGAATCAATAAACACTTAAATAAGGAGGGCTTTTTTTTTTTTTTTTGCACTTAGGGTCCCCGTTTGGTAGTAACAGCTGGCAGCGTTGCAGTCACCAAGTGCATTGGTCAAAATTTTTTGTCGAAGGGCGGAACTATTTTATGCGCGACATTTTTATCGACCCAATCCCTACAATCTCTGCACTATTTCCACCACAACGCTCTATGAAGGATCAGCTATTATGCAGGTAACTTTACGAACCTGTTGCAGTTGCAGATAATCACTGTACATTGAGTATAGCTTGACAAGGTCGCAGGTGACATTAGTTTACGACACAAATGAACATCGCGGACACGTGCAGTGCCCCTATTCATATTGCAAGCAAAATTAGAAACCGAATCTAATCTACACACATTAATCTTATCTGCCCAGACCTTAACTATGAATCTACCTTTGTATCTAGAGCAACAGCCAAGGAAAAACTGAAAGAGGCATTAGAAGAGGCATGGACGCGTTGCCACAAGACTGATTTGATAATGTACGAGAGTACAGAACGAATATGTGGGGCGTTCTTGCAGCAGATTGCTGACACACTAATACTACGACCAATACCATCTCTTTCTCCGGCCAATTCTGGCGGACTCGTACGCTCTTAGCTACTCGAGAACTGCTTTGGAACTCCACTGGTCACAACGTAGCTCTACAAGACTATTCTACTAGACTGCTCACGAAGAAATAGGGTAAGACTACCTACGCCATCTAAATATTGGCTGGCGGAGTCAACAAGACGCGCCGCATATGCTGCAATCCTGGCGAGGGTGTCTCGACTGACGACAATCTCCTGCTCTCCTATCGGTCCGAAAAGCAAAGTCGCTGCAGTCAAGTTGATTCTTTCTTGAACGTTGGAATTCCCCAACATCGAATCATTGCTCTCAGGGCTATCAGGCTTACTTCCATGGACGGAAGGTGGCGAGCATACAAAATTATGCCCTGTAGTATCGTTCGGTAAGACCGTCTCTAGCAGCTTTATTTGCGCATTTTGTTTCTCGACATCCAATGGAAATTCCGCTGTGAAGACTGCTTCACCTGAACAGGCTCGAAATCGGTGCGAGGATACCGTTGCTTCGTGCGGAGAATCGCGTCTGAAACTACCGTCTACGGCCGTTAAGCGTTGTCGGATGCGATGGGGCGAAAGGAGGGGAGTCCATTATCGCACCTGCCACATTGATCAAAGCTTGAATGTCGTAGACCATGCGCTTGCACAAATCGTCTTTTGCTGCGATAGCGGCCGCTTTCACTCGAAGGCCTTTGAGTTTTTTAATCGACTCGGCCAAACTCAGCAGCAGCATCCGATCGGTGAGGATGTTCGATTGGCTGCTCGCTAAACGGGATGGGAGATAAACAGCGGACCCGATAACTCTTTCGCGTCGTCTACGGTCTCCCGTGGCATTCTGCGGGGCACAGAAGTCGAAGTCGCCAGTCCAGTCATCGGGCTGAGCCGTCTTCTCATTTCCTGTCAGCCGGAAGAACAAATTGAGCGCCCTCAGTACAGTATAGGACCAGTCGCTGTTGGGGGCGCGCTATCGCATTGGTGAACTCCGTCCTGCTTACATTTTGATCCCCGTACATTCTGTTCTCTAGCCGTATGATGGTGTCTTTTTAGTTGTCGTCGTGATCTTCTGATCGCGCTTTTAAGTCACGCGTGGGATGGTAATGAGTTATTTGTCTACATAATTATGCACGATAATTCTGACATGAATCAACATTAGAGCTCACACGTGCTCATCAGTGATTTCTCAGTACCTAACACGAACTAAGACCTAAAAATATATTAAACGAAAAAAAAAAAAAGCTTTTATCTTTGCCTGGCTTAGAGCACCCCGATAGGTAAATTTTTGTTTCTTTTTTTTTTTTTTTTTTTTTTACACAAAAAAGGCTCAGTAGTGAATCGGACCTACATGTGCGATGGAGAGGTGGACAATAACAAGCACGTAGTGGCTCAGAAACAATGACTGAGTTAGTAATGACTGGGTAGTGGTTGGCACTGCATTGTAGGCGAGTTTTGTTCAGCACGATCCCTTCCCTCAAGCCGCAACTATTGTAAGGTCGAAAAGTCTTCTGTTTCCTCCAGAGGTGTCTTTAAATAATCGCTTGAGGTGTATATCGTCGGTGGCTGGTAGACGTGACAGTGAATAATGCCTGGATTACTAGGGAACTGTGTTTTGGAATATATGTAGTTACGAACGGAATTCCACGCTCAGATCGGGTGGCAACCGCTGCTCCAACGCTTCGACGTGCTAAGCGATGCTCAAAATTCTGTTGCATGCAATTGTGTGGCTGCATCTCCGTGCAGCGAGCGGTCAAGGCAGCGGGATCTACGTTGTTGCTCCACCGGAACTTCATATGCTGGCGCTCTGCAACCGGCTGACGACCAGTCCGTCCCGGGGCGATGAGTCTCCGGCACACTGTAAAATGTGCCTCTCATACCCAAGCGCGTGTCTTCCTGCTGCTGGGCCGATGCTCTATCCGGGGGCCCAACGGTTGCATACAAGCTGGACTGCATGCGGTGTTGTGCAACCACCGCTATATGCCTGTAGCTTTCCTTCTTACCCCACAACTGAACTCCCTCTGTGTGAAGACTAAGGTGCAATGTCTCCCCCGACTTATTCCCCCGCCTTGTCCCTCTATTTGCCATGTAGGCTGACTAACTGGTAGTTTATTAGTAGATTAACGGAGGTAAGAAGCCGGTGAGTAGCGCGTGTTTGTTAGACATGTAGCGTGAATCCGACTTGGGATTCCAATACTCGAAGACCCAGTGGTGTAAGAAAGCGGACACCATGGATACCGGCTGACTTGCTGATCCGTGCTAGCGGGTTATTCTAAGCCCTGCTTCGAGATTCTAAGAATAGATTCATCACCCCAGCGCTAAGTAAAGAAGTGCCATGCTCTTTGTAAGACCATCAATTACTTCAGACGCTGCGCCAATGCGTGTCTATAAGTGTCTAAGAATAACACAATCATCCATCGTGCACCGTGGCGAAGTAACTGTTTCAGAGCGTCGTCTTGGTAATGTTACTAAGTTTGGCGAGTGCCACGGGTGCATAGAGCGCCCGCATACCATTGATAAGGCCGCTAACAGCATGCTCTGTGGCCCCGAATACGAAATCTCGTAATTCGCGCAATGGCAGACCGTCGTAAGGAGCAGAACAAAAGAGCGCAGCAGAAGTTCCGCGAAAAGAGGCAAAAGGAGCTGGATGACTTAAGAAGCAGCTTTAGTTCTATGAGGGACGAAATGTCTAAGCTCCAGTCCGCTCTGGAAGCGGCACAGAAAGAGAACACGTTGTTGAAATCGAGACTTGATAATCAGGTCGCATTCAGCACTAGAGCGGAACCTGTAGTCCCTGCCAATGGCGATGATCAGGACTTTTTAAGTTATCTTGAATATGAAGACCGCGAGTTCCAGCAGTTGTTTGGAGTAACACAAGCGGAAACAAACCAGAGTAGCGCTAGGTCGGCTATGCTAACGGGTGAGCCGTCGCTGGTTCTCCGCACCCCGGAAAGCGACGGATTACTCTCTAAAAATAGTTCTCCGAAAGGAAAAGACGATGTAAAGTTACTGCAGGTGGAAGATAGCCAACAGGAGATGGACGACGTTAGGGCCTCGAACGATCTGCAGCAAGGCCTTTGCGCGAGCTCAATCTCCTCTCATATGATACCTCAACAACCACAGAACCAAGATCATGAAATGGTGTCTGGGAGCGATACAAATGTCGAGTCCGTCTCACCGGCTATGCGGGACGGTTCCCATACGTTCAATCACTCCAAGCCATTCTACGGCTCAGTCGACCTTTCCTCGACCTACAATCTGCCGCTGAGTCATCAGCACAACAATGCGCTCACGTCCGACCTCGGTGGCCTGTGGCCATCTAATCTCGCAACAGGAGCGGAAGGCGCGGTGATGCAGAGCAGCGATGGTGAAAGGTTGATGGGGCTTTTTTCTCAGCTACTTGCGCTCGAGCACGCCAGGCTGTCTGCTCGACCGCAATTCCGCCCAGGCTATTAAAACAAACTTGCATTGCAATATTACGCACGATGACAAATTCAGAAATCACGCGTGTGTGGCCGCCCCTTTTTTTTTTTTTTTTGAGATCTTGGCCTCTTAACACTCCACGCCTTGCCGGTGCTGGAGCGGTAGCATGTGCGTAGACATGTGGAATTGTTGGAACATAAATCAATCAATTCGCACTGAATCTAAGTGCGGCGTCGTGCTTTTTTCGGTCCAACAGGAATTGATAGCACACGGGCGTTTGCCGCGCATGGTCGGACGTAGAGATCGACAAGAACCGCCTGTTGAAGCTAGTATTAGAGCCGTGCTACACCGAGGGGGAGATACGAAGATGTTGTGTGATGGCGTTGAAACTCGTTGAGATGACTGATTCACAATTTTCTCAATTCCCAATTCTCTAGTAACAGTTAAATCAGCTAGACAAATTATCTAACTCGTCCTTGTATTCAATAAGTTCTCTCTTCTGTTGTATTAAGAAACTGTGGCCTCATCATATACCATAGGAAGTTCGGATATTAAGCATGGTGGCAAGGCTTTTCTCTTGCGACGTGATAATTCTCGGCCAATATGTGGGTTTGGCTAGAGATTATCAGGCCAAGCGACTTAAAAATCATGGCATTGGAATATGGGATACGAGAGGATGTGACATCTCCGTCACGGGCAAGACCGATTTCTTTTATGGTTCAAGGCTCGCAGTCTCTACACTCAAAAAATGACTCTACATTTTGGAAATTTTGTATATCTCGGCTGTCAAGCTTATTCTTAATCTTGTCTCCCCTCTCCTAATGCGGAATGGACATATGCAACCAAAGTAAATAGAGAAAAGCAAAAGCGGAGTATGCAACAAGCGCGCAGAGAAGGGTAGTCCACACCGCGCCTCCTCTAAACTGTACCCGAAAGTCTGTTCTATCATCATCAGTCAGTCGTGCTACGCTGCTCAGGCTCGCTGCTTCTCAGCATCAATCACGTCCTCCTCTTCCCTGAGCCCTTGTTCTGTCGCCAACGCCTGATCGAGCGGCAGGCCTTCGACGAAGCAGCTGACCACGCCCGCGACTGCCGCGAGCGCGCACATGATGATCCAGACGCGGCGCAATCCAGACACATACGCGGCCTGCAGCAGAACCTTCTCTTGGTTGTCGGAGGGCATTTTCTTGATGACCTCGACGAGGCCGCTCGCATCCTTGGACAGCGCGATTGCATCGAGCGCCAGCGACGGGTATGTCTGCAGCTTCTGCCTGACCTGGTTTTGGAACACGACCCCGCCGATAGCCACGCCCAGCGTCTGACCGAGCGCGCGCAGGAAGGCGAACATGGTCACGGCGGCGGCTTGATCGCACGCCCTCGATGCCGCCTGAACGGCTATGCTCATCGACGGAAAGAGGATACCGGTGCCGAGGCCCGGAACGAGGTTGAGAAAGATCCAAGAGGGGACGCTGGTATCGACGTCGAGATAGACGATCAGACCCAAGCCGAGCGTGGTCAGAGACCAGCCGCTCCAGAGAGCCCAGCGGTAGTGGCCGGTGTGGGCGATGGCGAAGCCGATTGCTATAGCGGCGGGCGCGACGGTAAATGTCTGCGGGAAGAGGGCAACGCCGGCGAGGACAGGCGAGTAGGCCTTGACCGCCTCGTAGTAGAGCGGCGTGTAGTAGAGCTCTGACCAGAGCACCAGGCCGTGCAGTAGCGTCTGCGCAAAGGTGGAGGCGGCGGTGCGGTTCTTGAAGACGCGCGTCTGGATGAGCGGGTTCGTGGCATAGCGGTCCTCGTAGACAATGAAGCAGACCATGGCGACGGCGCAGACGATGAGTGGGATGAGCGTCTGCCACGAGGACCACGAGTACATGACACCGCCCCAGGTGATGGGAACCAGAAGTCCGGTCAGGGATGGGACGAAGACGGCTACGCCGAACCAGTCAATGTGACGGAGCTTGTGCAGGAAGGAGCTGGGCTTCAAGTGTAGCTTCAGGAAGATGATCACGAGAGGCAGCCCGGCGCCGATGAACGGCAGATTTATCCAGAAGATCCAGCGCCAAGAGGCATTCTCAGCGAAGCCGCCGCCTATGAATGAGAGTCGGTCATCGCGTCTCGCTTATACATATGTATGTACAGGGCTTTCCTGAAGTTCTTTCTAACTCACCAAGCAGGGGCCCAAAGACGGTGCCGAGCGCCCACATAGAGCTGATCGCGCTGAACCACTTGCCGCGCTCACGCAGTGGCACCAAATCAGTGATGACAACTCCGGTCATCACAATAATCCCGCCGCCGCCGATACCCTGAATGCTGCGGCCAACAAGGATGACGGTGAAGTTGCCTGCGACGGCGGCCACGGCTGCGCCGACGCCGAAGAAAGCCAGTGAGAGGACAACCATGCGTTTGCGTCCAAACACATTGCTAAAGGAGCCGAGCACTGGCTGAAAAACTGCCGAGGTCAAGAGGAAGGACGTGCCGGCCCAAAATGCTTCGATGGCGGAGCCCCGGAGGAGCTTGGCCATGATCTGATCAATTGTCAGTTCTTTTTCTCTACTGCTGTATTGCGGAAAAAAAAAAATTATGTACTCACTGGTAGAGCGACCGAGATGCTGGTTGCATCAAGCGCAGCCATTAGGGAAATGACTGAAAGGGAGCTGAATGCAATGTAGAATCGCCAACTGGGACTGAATGCAGGCTGGACGATGTTCTGCGGAGGCTCTATGGCCTGACTCCCTAGCTTAACCCGGACTTTGTTCATCCTTGCACTTGCCGGCCTCGATGTGGATCCCGACCTCATCAAAGCAGCCATTGTTTGTGACAATGGCGCGCTGAGCCTATCTGAGGAGGTTTTGTTAGTTGACCTGCACAGGACTTGAGTGTAAATGATGTCTGACAGTCAGCATTGAACCTTTTCCCATTACCAGCAATAACCAGTAGAAGACATATTAATTAAATTTTTGTATAATGATTCTGAAGGTAAAACGAATAATTTTGGGTTATATAGCCCCAGATTTGTCCACTCTTCGAATTAATATTTCAATAACAGGAAGAATTGTTTCTACAGAATGAGGGTGCGCGAGAAAAACGATCTGCCAATATCAACCAATGCTGCTGAATGAGGGATGAAATAGAAAATTTCATGATTTGGATAATAGGTCTATTAACTGATCTGGTACAGTGTGTAAATTAAAATGACTTGTCCCCCTGCTCGAATTGCTACTTGGGCGCAAGACTCTGTAAGTCTGGGCGGATGTTAAGCATAGGTGAGAACCGAAAAAAAAAAGGAAGAGAAATTTGTTGGACCAATCACGTGGTTCAAGGTCTCCTTATTATCACACCACATCACTTAGCTACAATCACTCGTATAAGAGGCGGTCGGGTCACCTACCCTCTCCCTCTTCATGCCAATCAATGCCAATTCATCCCATTACTACTGAATAAGCTGTCCCATCACTTGTTCTAACAAAATTAAACTAATCAACGTCTTTCGAAACACTCCATACAGTCGCTTGCAAAATCGGGTTCACCCTACCTCGCGAAGAAAAAGTTGTGAGCACGGACCATTTCTACGCATCATTTTTTTTTTAAAGCCGCCATTTTACGGCTACAAAAGACTCATCAGTATACTAACCGCCCAAAGTCTTCAACACCTCGTTTTCCAGCCATACGTAAGCCATTGATGATAGGTATTTGGTAGAATTCTAGACCTGAGAAAATGTTGACTTGACAGTGAACCTGGGGTATCCCCTAAATTGCGAGGGTATAAAGTTAGCCAGGTCGTGATAACATCAGCTGTGATACAAAAATACATCCCAATTGATAGGTAAAAATACGCGAGGAAGTGGTATGTGCTCAGAATCTCTTTTTTTTTTTCGCGAGGTAGGGTGAAGCCGATTTTGCAAGCGACTGTATCCCGCAGCCACACAGTACTCGACATATACCGCAATAGCCTAGAAAACTAGCTTGGCAGAATGAGCGGCATATGAAGTAACGGAAAAAGCACAAAACGAATTCCTCAAGTAGGATTACCGACGGATGAACTTCTTGAAGTGCCGATAGCATCAAAGCTGGATGAAATGACAGTTGTAAAGACAGACACAGAATTTAAAAATATAATACGTTGATACCATCATACGACATCTTCAGCTCTACTCCCTTTGTGTAGTACAGCTCTGATTCCAGCTTCAACGAGCTCGATAAATCGATCATCATGAATCTCTACGTCTAAATCGTGCCAGTCACTGCTCATCCCTGGCTCCGCATGAGCGCTGAAATATTTGTGGCCCTTCAGCTTCGCTAAGTTTCTGTACACCTTATAATCGAGGTTGTGAGGTAATATCTCGACAACGCTCGACTCAGGCGGGAGGAACATCGAATGCGTCATTCCAGCACCGTGCACGCCAACGAGAATATCGGTGCTCCGGATAATTCTTAATTGTTCGCCGAATGATATGGCCGCAAAGTCGCAGGCTTGTAATTTGATCATTGGGAACCGCTGCCGTAAGTCATTCAGATGTTTCGTAGCGTTGATAAGAACTCTCGATGACCGCCTGTCGATGAACGTGAGCGTCAGCTCCACGCCACTATCCGCGGGAGTGGATCTGGAAGAACTTTCAAGCCCATGCTGAGAAAGAATACGCTCGACAAATGTGTCCAGGAGCTGTGAATGCGTGCAAGCTCCCGCATCCCAGTCTCCTTGCCAGAGGGGATTGCTACCACCCGCGAGAGGTATGACAATTTTTTCAAAGCATCTATGAATGTGAGTGGAGAGAAAATCATTGCTCCGGACCACAGGGAGGGGAGCGAAGAGTTTCCAGAGCTCGTAGAAAGGGCCTTCCGGGTGCTCGTCAAGTATTACTACCTGCGTCGAATTTATATCCGCAGTCGGTAGGAGCGGCTCCCCGTTTGGTTCTGAAGGGTCGCGGGGCGTAACACGCATGACGTCGATGGTAAGGTACAGGGAGAATATCTCCAACAACGAATGCCATAGATTTCCCTCACCTTCACGCTTAACCAGTAATATGTAGCGCGAGGAGCTCGAACCATACGTGCAGGAATGCTCTGATGCTGCTCCCGACCTGACTGAGATGTGTTCGTGAAATATAAAGTACGGCCCTGTGTCATACATGTATCTCGGGAATGAGTATGCATTCAGCGTTGCCCTCTGGCTATTCGTGTTTTCGCTGGTCCACGGCGTGCAGTCGACTTCGAAGTACGGCTTCTTAGACTTTTGCACAAGCGATGTCTTCCCGGCAATGCAGAAAATATCCTTGCGCTCATCCGTTATCTGCGTGCTGAAGCAGTCTAAGAACGAATCAGACCTGCTTGGGTCGCAGTAGGTTTGTCGCCCGAAGGAGGTGATATATGCAATGTCGTACTTGCTTTCGCACCATTCTGAATCTATGACGTGGAGCGCGTAGCCAGGGGGAATTTGGGGTCCTGAACGACCTGGCGCGGACTCATGCGAAGAAAAAGGCGCGAATGAGTTGTATCTAGTACCGGCGTGTGCATGGCTTAAGGGGCGATAGCAGACTAACAAAATTAACGATGCAACACAAGCGATTAGAACCTTAGTCAGCTGATTGCCACGTATAGACCGAGGGCATACCATAGTTGCTAGTCGCCCGGCAAAAATCATTAGAATATATTCACGAGGTTTTTAAAAGGCGGAGGAAGCAGCGCAACTTGTACTACTTAAAAAGGATCGTCGACTGAGTCATGTTGCATATTAGCAGCACTAAGGGTATTATCGAGTTTCGATAGAAGAAAGAGGGGAGTAAGAGAGGTAGAGATAAAGACTAAATATCGATTTAAAAGATGTCAACCACTACGCCCATCATTTTCCATCCATTGTTTCCGCAGGCCCTACATTGGTTCCTTCCTCGGTCCCTACTACACCTCGGTATTCTACTTTCCCTCGTATCTACTGTTTCCTCGGTTATGCTTCAATGCAGTGTATATAAAGACATTCACTTAACGGCTCTTAGAGAGCCAGGCAGAATTCAATTTATTCGTTCTGACTTTACGATTTCGATAAAAGATTAAAAACCTGCTGTTAACCAACATCAACTATATTTAGTGGTTATTATCATTGTTCCGTTTGCTTCTGCTTACCACATACGGCTCCTATAGTCCCTTTATTAACCATCTGCACACCAACACTTTTCGAATAAGAAGTGTATATAAATCAGGCGACAAGGAATTGCTCGATCTGCGCTTGCGCTCATGTTCCATAATATGTAACTTAACGATCTACAGTGATTTATAGACAACGTCGTTTCCCTGTCCCAAGTCAGTTTTTTTTATAACATAAGGCTACAAAACTCAATGCACGAAGGCTAATTTATACTGCAATGAAATGGCGAAGAAATCTGGGAAAATTCCTCAAAAGGATGTTTGGACCGAGTCCACTGATTCAGTGCGGGGAATATGGGGAATTTTAATCGCACGCGGCTGAAGTTCAGCCAACACACCTGTAAACCTGGAAAGCGCAAGTGAGTTAGTGTGTTGTTATTACACAGGGAAAGTATTCAATTCCGAAGCGACAAAGTGGTTTTCGGGCACGAAAAGAACCTCAAAAAAAAAAAAAAAAATTCAAACTTCTGCCGAGCAGATTGCTCCACATCCCTCAATCAGAGAAATTTCCTCTCTAGCGTATAAATACTCATCACTCGTCGTATTACTGTCCCTGCATCTCTGAACATTCGCCGCAACCGAGAGGGGACAACATAAAAAAGATATCTACAATACCGTGCTACCCGTTGCGAGGATCTGCTCAGGCGCATATTTTACAGCGTATCTAGTAGAAGGAATCTAGCCTCTCCCTACGGCTCGATATTTTACGTGCCCTCTAATCTGTATCTCCTCGCTTATTGCTCTGTCTAGTGTATACGTAGACGTTCATTCAACGGCTGTAAGGTAGACAAGGAGAAATTGATCCATTCATGCTGCCCTAAAATTTCGAGGGTCATGAAAGTTCGCGGATAAGATTATACTTCAACAATTTACCACGCCATTACTACCTTGCTATTCTGTTGGGATACGGTTTTAAGAAAGCACGCAGATACTTCCTGAAACAATCGGCCTTACATTCTGGTCATAAGAAGCAGCTCTTGGCCCTCTCCCTCAGTCAAAGCCACTTATCATCTGGCGAGCTGAACCTGCATTCAATCCAATACTACCTCTTCTCCTCATCGATCTCATTAGTCAAATTCCGCAGCCTCTCCAGTATTTGAATAACGCGCGGGTTATCCAGCATCTTATCCACAATCTCGTCATCCCCGTTCTGCGATGCTGCCTCGGCCGCGCACGCTGCACGGTATTGGGCATTCGACGAGTAGTTACTCGGGCCGCCCAAGATACCGCGGTGAGTGATCTCTTCAAGCTGTTCAGCCAAATCTGCACGGGTTGGCGAAGAGACCGCTCTCATAGGCTGTGGGAGCTGGGCGTAATTCGGTCGGCACACCCGCGGACGCAGTGTTCTTTTGCAATTTTCGTTTTCTCCTTGGTCTCTGCAGATCCATAACTTGGCTCCTTCCTCTGGCTCCGTCGTCTGTAGCAATGACAGAGGTTTTTCATATGGGCCAGTTATGGGTGAAGATGCCGCTAAACTGGGTGTCTGCCCTGGGGCTTCCCCCTGTGTGCGGTGTTTCCCTGGGAAACGCGATCCAGAGAGCCCCGAGCTCAAATCACTCATGGTACTTAGCGACTCCCTAGCCATATCGCTCCCTATTTCTTTGCTCCCTGGCAGTCGATTTTGAGCGGAGCTGGAATTCCACTCCTGTGCTCCTGGAGGTGATACTCCATGAATACTAGAGTCGGTTGCAACAAGAGAATCACGCTTTTTTTGTTCCCAATGATTGACCAGTGGAATGTTCGCGTACTTTTTTGGTTCCCAGGTGGGTGGGTAGCTCATTCCAGTCTTTGGATCGTCGGCCCATTCGATGTAGTATTTTGTCGTTGTTTCCTGAAGAATTTGGTTTGCAGGGCAATAACGCCTTATCTTTCTCGGCTTTTGAGTGCGACTTTTCGGCCTCGCAATGGCGGAGGAAGAATCATCCCCGTTCTTCGCGAGGCGCAGACTATGCCTGGAAGAGACGGGTGACTGAGCGACAGCGTTTGCGGGGATGATACGTTCGCGCCTTGGGTAGCGATTCCGACTGTTTGTCATGTTGGAGTCGAAGAGGTATAGGGGATGAGCTGCCACGCGTTTGTTGGTTGGTGAAGAAAAGAAAAACGTAGAAGTAGTCTAGTAGAGGACGAACTCACGTTCCAAAAGGGAAGTTTGCAAGATTTCCTTCCTATATCTTCAACGCAATAAGGCCATCAGCGACCAACTTGTGGAGACAGGAGGAGATGTCCTCTTCGGTCGCCTGTCAATTGATTCAACGGCTTCACAAGAGGCGAATAGGGGAAGGTGGGTCGTGTGATGAGGGCAGGCTCGATGGGCAGGAGTGAGTAAATCTTATACGGGGACTGGATTAATTTACCAGGCCGCCGTCGGCCGTGGGGGCAAGAAACCAGGCTGGCACGGATGCGCATCGTATCAGCCGCCTGTGCCGCGCCTCCATACCACACCACACGATACGCCGCCTTTTGAACTATTCTAGGAACGCGGTTACCATAAGCTACTGCCACGCCTCAATGTTTGCCTTTCCGGTTGGATTCACCGTTAATGTTCGATCATTAGCGCGCATCTGTTACGCGTGCGACGTATGTTGCGTGAGTTGCGTGAGTTGCGTGAGCTGCTGCTTGTGATCGATCGAAAAACGCGCGTTTAGGAGGTCTGCAAGCGGCGCTGTGATGGGTATAACTGCTGCCGCCGCAAGAATTCTAAGTAAGTCGAATGACCCAGCCAGTTCACATGAACGTATGTTCCGTGACTGCATAGCATGGTAGCAATGCAAGTCCTGAACAGTGCAAAATATCAAATATTCCTAAGAGAAGAAAGATTGATTGCTTCCTTCAATCCAACATCGCAATGGTTTCGGAGTCCTCTTGATAAAGTTTACCCTAAGGAAAAAAGAGTATCTGGGATTTCAAGCATCGTTACGGCGTGTGAATGTTTGTAGAGGATTTGGCGTGGCCCATTTGAACTTCCTGTCGAGGAGCGCGTCTGTTTCGACGCTCATGTTCCTCTCCGAGCATGAAGTGCACAATTCTCCCTCGGAAATTGGTGGATGAAAGCCAAGGAGGGGGGCAAGTACTAATATATGAACACCTGCACAAATGATAAAAGCCTTAAGCTATAGCGTAACAAATTCACTTAGATAAATGTTACAGATTTTTCTGATAATTTATGTGCTTCCATGGATTGTACACCATAATAAAAACTTTTTTAGCTATCATCACCTCTATAGAACCTTGTCGGAGGGTGTGAAATTTTTATCAAGGTCCGCGCCACAATACTCCGCATAAAGGGAGTAAAGGCGAGAGGAGGCGTGGTAAGGTCGGGCTGGATTGTTATTCAGGGACAATTAGGCTATAGATTTTCAGTAGCATAACTTTGTAGGAGAAGTAGGACTTGTTTAATGAATTATCTTGTTTAGTTAGTGTCAGACTATTTTGCCTTACTGCCTCAGATCAGCATCTACTCTTTGCCACCTCCTCACTACTCCTCATCTTCACAAGCTTCGGATAACAATATCGGCTTCTACTCTCCTCGGTTATTCAAGCACTCATTTATGTATATAAGCAAGCCTACTTACCTCCCTCTCAGGAGACAGGCAGAATCTACTCTCTTTCTGACCTCACTACTTTTCACTCACCCAAATCCAACAGCATTGCTGCGGTTTTACCATTTAGAGGTGCTCGTATTCAGGGAGTAGGGGCTACGCTTACGCGTAGGCCGTCCAGAACCGTACGTCTCTCGAACTGAAGCACGAAGAACTCGGCCAAGGCTAGGTGGAGCTCTGCTGGATTGGCTCAGCCCCCCAAGACTTACCCGTAAGCTTAGCTCGGAACCAGCCTCTGCACAGTCATCGTTCCGGGTGTCACAGTCAAGAAATGTGCTGGCAGATATCCTGCGACAGATGACAGGATCTTGCATATTTGGGAGAGGAGATAACAGGGGATTTCAATTGGAACAATTGGATCAATTGAAAGGTGGGAGTGTAATGGGCTCGCTTTATGTACAGACACGTCCTGCCATCTCTTTTCTGCTTACGAGCCACTTTCTCAATCAGTTCTACCTTTCGGCTTCGAGTTGGTAATTACTGACTAATAATAGGAGTATGCTCACAAACATGCAATGTTCTATTATCGATTATTGGGTCAAATATGTCGCTGCAAAAATAGGCGGTTTCGCCTTACATGATCTGACTATCCTCAGTCCGACATTGCTGCTAGACAGAAAGATTGCATGAAGATTCTTGTATGTTGCTCCAACTATTGATAGGATATTCTGCGAGTAGCACGAGGCTAAGAATGACCGTCTAGCGCGGAACGTCGAGCGTTTAAAGAAGCATTTTCGATGAATCCGTTTTGCTGACCGGCCGTGAAAAGCGTAGATGCCGCTGCTTATTGCATCGCGCCGATTCTGCTTTCCAAGCACACAGGACGCTGATCAAACATATGTTCTCTCACTACGACAGTGCTGCTGGCAACGAGCACGGACACTTAGAAGGCTATATTTGGGGACCTGGTGTAGATATTAGTTAGTGTTGGATTTGGTGGTGATACCATCAATTGAGAATGAGTGGCATGAGGCGTAAGAGGGACGCTCAGGGGAGTCCTCTTATCCGTCCTCTTCCATGACTAAGCTAAAGTTTATTGTACACACACGTGATATTCCAACAGTTAGTTACGAAGTCTTGTTTGCCAGGCACAACTAAAGGAAGTCATACTACGGAACAAAAGCAATTTGTGAGACTAGATTCAAATAAAGATTGGATTTAGTGGTTTTTACTCGATATTACTGGCGTCAACGCGGTGGCCCCTTCCGGCTCGCCAAAATAGTAATGAACGTGGTTTCCAACCGTATGACGTGCCACCAGTAATTTGAGGTTCCACGCTTTCGAAAATAAGACGCATTAAAAGCCCTCACACGTCTTTTTCTCCACTGAATTTATCATGTCAAATAACGCCATCTGCCCATACTCGAACAAATGATAGTAGACGCACTCACGAAGCGGCGGGCCTGTTGCACGGTCTATACGCACGATAAGGTTTTGTTTGTCTTGCAACTAGTGGTGGGCTCTCAGTTCCCATATCCTGTTCACCTGGAAGCTCAGGTATAGGTGGGTTCTGGCTAATCGTCGTTATGGGCCTGTCGTTCTGCGGTAGAGCAATTTCCAGTTGGTCCACGTAATGGTGATACACATGCACCTCCAGTATATGGGGCATTTGCCTCCGTGAAAGGTTTTGTCCAGAACCTCTGCAGGATGTTCGAGAGCATATCGAAGACGCTTGAGACATGCCCCGAACGGACGCTTGTTCTTTGTGAAATCGGCGAGACCGAGGTCTCTTGCAGAGAGAACAGCGATACGTCGCGCTCATTAAGGAATGGAAAGTTCTTCGCGGAAAAAATGCCTCGTTTGCTGGCACCAAGCATGTGCAGTTAGCTCTTGCATCGATATATAGCGTACGGTTATCGTGTAATCTGAAGTGAGCATTCTCGTGAGCACTACTACACCGATTGCTAAGCAGGATGACAAGGAGCACGGAAAGGTGCCTACTCCCTTTCTATCCAGTTTCAAGCAGTTATAACGGAACTGGTGAAGGGAAACTGCGAAAGTCTACTGTTGGTGGCTCAGGCGAAAGTTCTAATGATCTTCGTAACAAAAGCCGGGGCAAAAAGCAGCAGGAAAATTCTCAACGGGACGCCAATTCGACGTTCAAACCCAGCCCAAGTTTCAGGAGGAAAGGAATAAATCAGGGTCTGCAGGAGAAAACCCCGAAGTCAGCCTTGACAGAACTAATGTCCAAAATCGTACCCTGAATTAGCAAATAGCTACAATAAACCTTGCCGATGGCCAATCGTGAGCGATGATGCATGCTGGCGGCATCGGGAGGATCCAGTCCGATGTCGTGCGAAGCTTGAAAACGGGAATTTAGGCACATCAAAGAACGGACTATGTTCGAATCCTGTGTCTGCAAATAAGACGAGGTGCTGCTTACATCTTCCACTGCAGGAAAAATAGGTCAGACCGCTGGAGAAGGCCATGGACATGATTTCCTACTAGACAAGTCGCGTAAGCTATAGTAGATAGGCCTCAGTGGTTGGACTGCTCAATAATAATTGAATCGATTTTCACTTTCTCTGAACCATTATTCGTAAGCGATATGCAGACTCCTGAATAAACGAAGGCATGCGCTACTTCGTAGTTCTCTTTTAGAGATTAAGTATCCAGTGGACCCCGTTCCAAAAAAAAAACAGAAAACAGAAAACAAAAAAACAAAAACAAAAACAAAACAAAACAAATAACTACCGAAATTTAGGGGATGAATTCATTAGTTAGAAGCTAGGACAAGCCTTACAGGAAGCATGAGAGTATTTGCCGTAGGTTTTATTTGAGTCGGTGCTAAGCAGCATAAAGCGCAGGTGTCGGCAGCTATCGCAGCAAGAAGGTAGCTGGCACATTAAGTACTCTCAAAGGAAAACTAATGTTACCAGATGTTGGACCGAAAAAAGCACGACGCCGCACTTAGATTCAGTGCGAATTGATTGATTTATGTTCCAACAGATTTATATAAGATGTGCAATTACCTCGTCTGTGAGCGTATATAGTACTCAGTTGCCGAGTCAAGGAAGTGTCATCACATTGCAACGAATCTAAAATTCCTACTGCAAATAACCAGCCGGCTGGACCTCACTCATATACCTAGTCGAATGCGGCCTGCAGATTTGCGAAACCAATATCCAGAGTAAGTTTGCTTCGTTCTATCTACGACCTTGACTTACACATACTAGCCTACCACATGAAGCTTACTTTATACTGGGCGGAAACGATGAAGGCGATGGGAAACTTCTTTAAGAAGATGTTTGGACCGAGTTCAGTGCTTCAGTGCGACGATTGCAGTAACCAAAGTCGCACGCGATCAGAATTCAGGGACCACGTTTGTGGAGCTACAAAGCGCAAGTAGCCCAGGTTGATTGCCGTGGTAGAGCACTCTGTATTTACTGAACACTGATTTTTGGAAGAGTATAATTGCTATAGCTACTAGACCTTCGAAAGCAGTTTGGAGTATAGTACTTCGATGGGGTATACGCCAGATCAATGTGAATCATGTACGAAGGGCGGGGCGTCGACTTCTGGGTGAACTGCAATACATTGAGGGGCTGTTGGCCTACAGAGGACTGGATGATGGCCTAGATTTCTGTACAGTAGTTCCTGATTAACTGTAAGATGATGTTGGGAAAGGCTTTTTGTTGATTGTGAAGTCGGCATGCGCCTAAGATATGTGTTAAGGAAGGCTCCTTATATTCCCCATCTCAGCATTGGCAGCTCCTTACTGTCTACACTATTGAATGAGGCTCGAATAAAGCCATGGGGCCGTATTTGAGTTGTGCAAGCTGTGATCTTGACGCTATTGGAAGTGCAGGCGCTAGTATAAACCACCAGGCTCCCTTCATGTAAGAAGTCTTACAGTAATACGATGGCGGAGATCTGATTGGTTGTACTCGCGTGGACGGGCAGAATTCGCCCCTTTCTGTCCTTATCACATCTCAAATCCCTACAATACTTTCAAAGGTATTTTTGTACGTACGGTGCAACTATGGATCTCTTCCAATGCGCCCGCATCTTAACGATTTAAGCTTCTCCCCCTATTCGCGGAGATCGAAGGTCACTCGAATACAGTAGGATTCCAGCGACAGAATCACCCTCCAAAGAGTTCGCTCCTGCTAGTATCGTTATTTTCCACGGCCCAATGAATCACTGCCAACAAATTTCTTGGGAAGAAGCGAATCCGCATAACCTGACTTCACAAGCGGACTAGTTAGATTTGGTGGGAAGCACATTCTGAGTCTATCACACTGAATTTAATGAGCTAATGGACCGACTTGAAATCGGCATCGCGCTTACCACACATAAACCCGAGTAGATAAGCGTAGTTTCATACGTCCATGGAACGATTTTTGGATTGTACAAGATCAAAATTCAAGTTTTAACGCAATTTAAGGTTCGTAAGCGATTGGTGATCACAGCTCACTGGGTAATGACTATTGACGATAGAGATATCGATTGAGAGGAGACGCCTGAGGCGTCTTATATCCCCTCATGGTGTAATCGAAGCTTTCAATAAGCAATTATAGAGCTATCTTGGCGTTGTTTGATTTTTTGCTTGCAGTTTGTGTTCTGCTTGCAGCTTAGAGAATTTTGGACGTGTCTGTTTGCAATAAGAGCTTAAACAGATCAGGCAATAAGGAATAGATCAGCTAACGATTGTGCTCATGTAATATAAATTTATTTGTTGCATGGGGAGGCAAACCCGTCATTTATATAAGCGTCTGATGCCTGGTGTTTTCTATAAGGTCATTGAAAATACATGCCGGGAGGGACAGAAATCGCTCACACTAGAGACAACCCTTGAATGGAATCATCACTTGTTTGAATTGTTGAAAACTAAAGTCCGCTTCGGGCTCCACCATACCGTCTTGATCTTCAAGGTTCTTCCTAATCATCTTGGATAGAATCTTCGAAAGCCATTTGTTTTCCCATCTCGTCCAGTCTGACAATACAACAAAGCAGAGCCTCACCATCAGACCCCGTACGAGGCCGCACCATAATCAACGGCGAGGATTTCTTTTTCCTTGTCTCAAAACCATAAAATTACAACACGTCAACATTATCAGCAACGAAGATCGTTGGATCCAACTACGAACTGCATCGAAAATTGTCAAACTATTTTTGCCTTACTGCCTCAGATCAGCATCTACTCTCTGCCACCTCCTCACTGCTCCTCATCTTCACAAGCTTCGGATAGCAATATCGGCTTCTGCTCTCCTCGGTTATTCAAGCACTCATTTATGTATAATAAGCAAGCCTACCTACCTCCCTCTCAGGAGACAGGCACAATCTACTCTTTTCTGACCTCACTACTCTTCACTCACCCAAATCCAACAAAAACTTACCGGAAAGAATCTCAATAACTATAATTTGCACGTCGGCCAAGCTAAAACAGATAAGCTAACCTGGTTAATCAACTCATTAGCCGATTATGGGGACGAAAGTCAAACCTATACTCCTCCTCGCAAAGATGCTCAGAGCCTACCCGGTGGCCTCTACCATCAAAGCGCAGATATGCTCCTTGGATTTGCTCTCGCTCATAGCTGCTGTAGGGCAGGAGAACATTTGTGTGACGCCCAACAAGAATGCGAATCTTGAGGATATGCTTTTCAGGGATGCAGAATATTCATTGCTATCCGTCCACGGTCCCGTGTTTTTGACTGTACGGGCCTTTAGCAAAACATTTCCATTGGCGATAAACGACCCCACGTTCGACAACGTAAACACGTTCCGCGACGAGATAATAAGATCAGCCTATGTGGAGATACTATGGAACCTATCATCCAACGGCAGACGTATCGTAACGGCATTGGTGCTCAGCAGATTGCGAGACTCATCTGCAATACCCACAGCATTTGATGCGCACAGTACGGATTTGACGAGAGTGAGATGGATGACGTACTCGACTTGTGCTCTAAAAGGAGGAGAGCGACGGGAGCGATTAAATCAATCCGATGATTATGTAGTCCATACTTGCTGTATTTGCGTAACGGGCCGAAGGAATCTTGTCAGGCACCACGGGCTCGAACTGATGTTTTCGTCGGCGAGATGGCCAAACGATTACGTGGATGAAAGGCTCAGGATCGAGCAGGAAGAGGGCCTCTACCGTTGGTATTTTCAGGACGATGCCTCGGAAGACGATTGGAGAGTAGTCACGAATCGACGGCCACGGAAGACACGCCCTATGCGGTACCCACGGCAACCAACCTATCCAGACCAACAGGCACGGTGGATGACAGTGGAGCGACTTAAATAAGAGTATTAATAAGCGCTGAATCAAAAACGTAGAGCCTTACTGCTGGAATCTGATGGATCCTGATGATCAAGGAATGAGCGGCAATGTCTTCAGAATGGGAGGCCCCAGAGGTGCCTTTTCCCCTCTGCTAACGTTACATAAAGTTTAACTAATTTTGCAATCCTCGCAAACACGTGATTACCAAATATTCCAACACTTATGAATCTCTGATGATAGTTATCACAAGAATAGCATCTTACGTGCGACTGGTTCCGGAAGTACGCGACTGTTCTAACATGCCCCACCTAGCCCGTAGAGGAAGGCGCGCCAGAGAGCCTATTATAAGCGCACTGTCCAGTCCGAGCGATGAATATTGCTAGGTTTTGTAATTGCCATTACAAAGCTATAGACCACCGCTGCGAAGAGTTCACTGCTTTGGGAGGGAATGCAGCATGTAGAGGAAATTCAATGGCCTAATCAACAAAGACAGGACTCACCACGCTGTACTTTATATGAGTGAACATTTATCGTGGTGGTAGTTCTTTCATTCTCAGATTCGACATTGCGATCACTAGGCTTGTACGACTTCGAACGCGTCTCTCCTGCATATTTCCACGGCTGCAGCGGTGCGGCGAAGCGTGTCCTAGCCTTCTGGTCAAGGCAAGATGGAAAACCTCCCAGTGGAGATTCTCCTTGATATCTTCGACTTTCTAGATGTCTGCCAGCTCGCTGTCGTCAACAGACTCAACAAATGGTTCTACCACTTTGCAGCTCCCAAGCTGTACTCAGTTCTCACCTTCCAGATCAACCCATACACCTTAGACTTGACATACAAATCCACATTACTACTAGAAAAGCTGCTGCGCACTGAGAGACTGTGTGCATTCGTGCGCGCCTTGACCTTCGAGTTTGTGCATGAGGTCTGGGAGGCGCGGTTAAGGAGAACAAACACACAATTGCTCATTATCGGCGCGTTGCTGCTGAAGAACCCCCAAATTCGCTCTAACCTGCGATCATTCCGGTGGCGGCTTGGTGGAGAGGCTTCAGGCCTGCCGATCAACATCCTTCTCGACGCCCCGACCACCCTGACGAGCCTCGTGATCGAAGCCAGTCAAGCGCCGCTGTCTGTCTGCTTCCCATTGTTGAGGGACTTCGAGTGTCGGAATATAGCATCGCTCGACCAGGCGAGCTGGGTGAAGCTTCAATTCGTCCACGCACGCTCGCTCCACACTGCCTGTCTCAGTGTCGGGAGGGATTTTCCGAACATGCCCGTAACCAGGCTCATCCCCGACCAGCTGCAGGCCCCATCATTGAAGTGCCTAAGGCTCGAATACGTAGACATAGATCAGTGGCCGGGCCAGTCGCTGGAGACAGTGGAGCATATCAGCTTCCGGTACTGCCACCAAGTCTGCAACGGGCTTCTGCTCTCGCCCCGCGCCAAGAGGAGCTTGAGCAAATTCGAGCTCGTCTCGTACGAGCCCCACCCGTACCTCGGCGCCTTCTTCTCCGACCTGGCCAACTATACCTCATTATCCCACGTAGCGCTTCTCCTCGCGCAGAGTAGCTGTAGTATACCAATCGCATGGCTCAAACCGCACCGCCTGTCATTGCGGAGCCTTACCATAGAATGCAGGCAGAACCGAGACTCGTACCTATCGACCTATCACTACTCCGTGCAGGACGTCGTCGACACCATGAACGCGTTCCCTCGGCTTCAGCACCTTGGCGTTCCCGTGCTCTTGAACGGAGTGGGCAAGGAGCTTTGTAAGTATATGAAGGTATGGACCAGAAGATCGATGAGAAAATTCGGGACGCTCACGTTTAGCAGGATTATCTAAAAGTGCATCCAATGTTGAGAGAATTTCACGCGAGATCGTACATACTGCCGGGACTAACGTCTATACCAAAAGCCAGATCCAATGCGCGATCGTTCGCCAAAGCTCTATTGGGGCCGCATAACAAAACCGTTACGTTTCTCTACGGGAACAAGCTCTCTGAAGTGCACATCTGGAAGCTCACTGATGAGGTGAACGTGGACAAGCGCAAACTGCCAGCGATAGAAGCTGTTAGCGTGTACGAGAGGGCGATGGCGGAGCATGAATGGATTCAAAATCCGTACCTCTACTTCTAAAGCGTATTTGTATCTAAGTAATTCTACACCGTTGACGAGGGGATCGGATTCACGGTACTGCGTCAGTTGCTGGGGCACCAGGTGAGTCTAAGGCGTGAGTAGAAGAGCTAAGACAATGGTGTGCACGGGTTGCTAGCAGATGTATATTTGCAAGGGGGATTCCTGTTGAACTTCTTGATGGTCAGAATGATCAAGAGATGAGGAAGCATGATACCGAAAGGGTGGTTGAAAGTGTGGAGAACCCGAAGATGCCTATTGTCGTCTGCTGAATAGAGCTTAACTAAGTTAATTTCATAATCTTTGCTAACTCGTGATAACTAGATATTCCAACAAGTCCTTTTCTTCGACACATTAAAAGCGAAGATAAAGGAGCGACCCAGTGGACGGTCATTTCTACTGCGGGGAAAAGTGTGACTACGAGGGCTGTGGAGGCTTCGTATTGTGAGCTACAATATAACTTACGTGCGTACTCTTTATTGAAGTCTGTGCTCTCTTGACAAAGGATTTTCCCATGGTAGCTTGCATTAGCGTCATGAAGTATGACATCTCCGCATTTTTTTAATGCGACGGGAAAAGAAGTATAAGTTCGACAAATTGCAGTTTGGGTCTTTCCATAGTCATTCATAGATTCGCGCAAGATCTGGACACCCTTGTTGACGCTCTGCCTTTCTCGCTCTAATTATTGGCCTTTATGCCCTTTCTGACCCCGAACCGTAGTCGGATGGCGTAAGGAATCCTCGCAGATGCATAAAGGTCGTGTGTGTGCTTTGCTTCTCACTGCGTCAAGATGTAGCGGTTTGACAATCAATTTCATACTAAAATTACCGCTACCCCTACTGTAGATAAAACAAAGGCAAAGAAATAATTATCGAACAACCTCAAACCTGTTACCCTCTGGCATCTTTGGTCATGCCGGCGCCCTCGACCTTGCCGCACAAAGTCTCGACAATGATGGCGGTAACCCGGTAAGGGTCGGCGTTGGAGGCAGGACGGCGGTCCTCGAAATATCCCTTGCCCTCGACCGCAACGGCGCGCGGCACACGTACCGATGAGCCTCAGTTGGCAACGCCCCAGGAGAACTTGTCGTAAGAGGAAGTTTCGTGCCTCCCAGTCATGTGAAGCTTGTTTTCCTCGCCATAGACAGCCATATGCTCCTTCTGCCTCAAGGCAAGTTTCTCCATACCTGCCTCGATATACCTTAAACCGCCCTCGGCCCGAGTCTCTGCTGTGGAGGCATTGCTATGAAGACCAGCACTGTTCCAGTCACCGCTTACGGGCTTGGAAGAGAAATCAACCTTGACGCCAGCTTCCTCGGCGATGCGACAAAGAATGAACCTTGCGATCCAAAGCTGATCGCCCGTATCGATGCCTGCGCAGGGGCCGACCTGGAACTCCCACTGAGCCGGCATGGCTTCGGCGTTTGTGCCGGAGATGTTAACGCCAGCATACAAACAGGCCCTATAGTGAGCTTCGACGATGTCGCGACGAAAGACCCTGCCGGCACCGACACTACAGTGGTAAGGACCCTGGGGGCCAGGGAACCCCCCCTTGGGCCAGCCATACGGCCAGCCATCGAGGTCCAGCAGAGTGTACTCCTGCTCGAGACCGAACCAGAATTTGCGGGCCTTGTGCGCCTCCATCACGATTTAAGCGTCGTGGCGGAAGTTATTTCTCTTCGGCTTGCCGTCAGCGCCCCACGTCTCGCACATAACCAGGACGTTGTCGCCGAGGCGGAAGGGGTCAGGGTAGAAAGCGGCAGGGCGGAGATAGACGTCAAAGTCGTCTCCGGCCGCCTAACCGGTCGACGAGCCATCAAAGTTCCACTCAGGGAGATCCGTAACAAAGCTAGGCTTCTTACTAAGGGTCCTGGATTTAGATCGAATGCCGTTTAATCCGTCGATCCAAACGTACTCGGCGACAATGGCGCCTTTCTAGGGTAGTTCGATATACTTTACTGGGTCTAAGCCAACTCCTAGCACGAGACCCATAGTAACTAGTGTTTGCGAAGGCGGCTTAGTAGAAGGCTGCAATTGATGGGTGCGGACTTTTCCAGAGATGACTTATCGGCGGCTTGACGATGCCCGATAGCGAGAATAAAAGAGGCAGAGAAAGCTGGCAACCGGTGGGTGGTTGAGCTAATTTTTAGATTTTATGTGTTTTTACGAAACTGCATCACTTCTTTCTCTGTCGAGTATATAGCTTAATTTTGTGGACTAGAGGTTGAGTGTATAGGTCAGCGTAGGAGATGAATTAAGGCACATTATTGGAGACGAATCCCACGCGTTACTTTCGGGTTCAGTGATCGAAGCACGAATAATGCTAGCGTAAGGAAGCGGCTAGCGCTGCAGGGCTCTGCTGACGTGCTGGTCCGTACGCGTGGGCTTGTATAAGCATCGGTTCGGAGCGTTTATAATAGATTCATCAGCTTGGTGCTAAGCACAGAACTATCCTACTCTGTGTAAGATTGTCCGCCACTCTCGATATCAGAGCATCCCTCTAGTGATATGGCCGAACATGGGCCTTTCTAGTATACCAATTATGAGGAAACTGGTTGTTGGACCGAAAAAAGCACGGCGCCGCACTGTGATTCAGTGCGAATTGGTTGAATTATGTTCCAACACTGGTGTCATGCAATGATCCTCTTTATACGAAAGACTCTGAATCTGGTGGTAGCGAGATTGCACGCGTGTACTAGATATAAATATCGCCTTTCGCTGATAATAGTGCTTCTAATATGCGGAAGCAGTAACGTAATTATTCTAATATACTATGCAACTAGAGATGCATAAATTTATCGCGATGAAAAAATTGATTTAGATTCAGAGCGAGCACAGCTATTACCCACAATAGAAATCACGCTTTAGTATTAGTAAAATTTCTCCGGCCTGTTTAGCTGATATCGAAGCAGAGAGCCTAATTATTATGCATATGATACAATGCTACACATCTCTCGTCAGAAGAAGGAGCTATCTTACCGATGGTAACTAGACCAAGAGGTAATCTAGCAAGAAGACAACGGGTGTCTGAGCTTATAGATTGGTAAATGTGCACTATATAAATACAAGTAAAGATAAAAGACAGGGCAGCAGCCCCTAGAGACTATTGAACACAGTAGTTCCAAAAGCACCAAAATGCAACTGACGGCCTACAGGAAAGGGGCAGTCCATTCAACTCCAAAGTACTCCACGCTGAGCACCCAAAAGGTGATAGATGAAGAATTTTCAAAAATACGGAAAGCGATAAAGACTATAAAGGACCTCATTGAAAGCCTAGGTGGAATGAATCATCTAGCAAACGAGGCTGAAGGCGATGCGAGTAGTGATGGCGTCGAAGAAGATGAAAGCGAGCAAAGTGAGGGAAGCTCCACATACAATAGTAACGTTAGTAGCGATACGGATGAAGAAAACGAAAGTGATGAAGAAGATGGGGATACATATAAGGAAAATAGTGCGGGCTATAATCGCTACCACTCTAGAAAACGAATTCTAGTTCCTCAACGGCCAAAACGTCATGTGTAAATTACCATAGGACCTTGGCGTACTATTACTACCACAAAGCTTCCATAAACATGTCCTCTTTCCAGGAATACTTTATCAACGCCATTTTATAATTAGATATTTCTGCCACGCGTTACTTTCTTACTATGGAGTCATTTAGTATTTCTTCACTAGCAGTCAAATTTGTTACGGGTTAAGGTCACACGGGAATAACTAGTTCCACCTCGCTCTCAAAAAACGTGGAATAAATATGTTTCTAACGGGCAGTGTGCTGAAGGGAGTTTTTCATCATTAGGCGCTATACCGGCAAGATGAGGTGGCTCAATGCTAATGTCCTATGTCGAAAGTAGGGTGCGAGCGTGCTTTATGGCTTGGTCAGTCCTGCATGTAGACTGCCCTTTCAGAGCGCATCTAAATCTCATGCGATTTCCGAGGGTCTTTTTGTTTCCCGAAATTGACACTTGCCAATATATTTTAGATATAACTACCCCACACCTTCGTTTGGAATACTGTTGGAATGTACTGAACGTCATCAATGATGAAGACGCCGCATGCTCGATTGAATGATGCGAACAATGCTAGCTGAATACCCATATTTCCGAATAGCAACGTGTCCATTCAATGAGGCAGTTTAGTTTTGTAGCGAATGTGAGGCGCATAATTGCTTACGTGCAGAGGGGTAATGCTGAGACTGGAAGAGCCGTGCTTGATGAGAATACGCAGATAAGCAACGATGAATAAGCACCAACATTAGGCGACACTGATTGACAAATACCCCTCACAGAATTTAAGCCATCACATACGGGAGAACGTCTGTAATCTCCTCTGCTGTATTCCGAAGTCTAACATGCTTGCAAACCGCTCTGAAATCATGGTCTCTATCCTTATTTTCACGTGGAAACCAGCCGATGAGAGCCTTGGTCCCTGGAGCTGTTTCTTTCGTCCTGTTGCTATATTTTAGCCATCCCGATCAGGACCAGTTACATCCCCTTCCCACCGTCCCCGCACAAAAGCACGCTCGTCGATTCCGGGATGTTCCTTCCTTCCGAATATTTGCACCAGGCCACAGATTCAGAACAGTGCCAAAGCAGATACAACACTGCATACCTCACCTCTTTACGGCATGTGAGACAATCCTACTGCAATCAAAGCGCGTCTGGCTCGTCATTGGACTGCTTAGCACGCGGGTTACGGACAAGCGCAAGAATGCGTTTTGCGTTGTGGGGAGGGCATCGCTTGCGCAAAAGTATCACAAACCGCACTTCAGACTCGATTACACGACTTCGAATAGCGAAAATACGGATAAGCTTGGAGCAGCGCTGAATAAACACCCCTTTCCGCGCTATATTTACGGCACAAGACCTTACTTCATATTCAACGAATGTCTCGATTGTCTCGGAAACAGATCCATAGTCTTTTTGCTCGTACGTTTCAAGCTCCCCGAAGAATATAGTATTGATTAAACTTGAAGGGGAGGGTAACCTATGGCATTCGCTATTGGAGATATTCTCTTTATGTCTCACCATCAACGCGATGCGCATTACGCCTTGTGACCCTTCAGTACCAGACGCAGACCCGCTCCTATCTACTGCGGAGAGAGTTCCTACGCAGATAGTAATACTCGATGAGCACCCTGAAAACCCGTTCTACAAGCTCTGGAAACTCTTCGCTCCTCTTCCCATGGTCCGTGGCAAATAATTGCTCTCCCACCACGTTCACGCGTGCTTCGACAACATCACCATACCTCTAGCAGGTGGCAGAAATCCCCTCTGGCAAGGAGGCTGGGACGCGGAAGCGTGCACGCACTTGCAGCTGCTGGACACATTT
Source organism: Macrophomina tecta (assembly GCA_024180945.1). NCBI lineage: Eukaryota > Fungi > Ascomycota > Dothideomycetes > Botryosphaeriales > Botryosphaeriaceae > Macrophomina > Macrophomina tecta. The sequence continues at coordinate 334,148 of JAKSGN010000023.1, forward strand.
TCCGGTCGCATCCTTTCCCTATACGGGCTTGGAAGTGCATCTGAGTGTCAGCCCGAGGATAGTGGCGCAGGACTGACGCTCACGTTCATAAACCGACGATCATCAAGAGTCCTTGTAAAGGCGCCGCAGCACTTCGCTAATCTACAAGAGCGTTTCCCCGCCTTGAAAATCCAGGCCTACGACTTTGCAGACATACCGTTCAGTGGACAGCTGAAGATTTTCACAAAACACCGATATTCTCGTGCGTGCTCGCGGCGCTGGAATGACGCATTCGATGTTTCTTCCGTCCGAGTCCAGCGTTGTTGAAATCTTGCCTTATAGCCTTGACTACAAGGTGTATAGGAATCTTGCAAAACTGAAGGGCCACAAGTATTTCAGCGGAGCCAGGAGGAGACGGTGACTGGCATGATTTGGACGTAGGGATGGACGAGAACCGCTTCATAGAGCTTGTTGAAGCTGGCATTAGAGCGGTGCTGCACAGGGGGAGCAGAGATGAAGACGTCGTGTGATGCATCAATTAATCGCGCTTGTTGAGAAAACTGGCTAACAGCAGCGGCATAAAGATACAAAACAAGAACGAAAGTTCCCACGCAAACACTTCCAAAGCAATAACCTTCTTCCCATGAATGTAATAATTCTCAACCCATGGTCCCTTTATCTCATACTATGCTGTTTCTTGGTCAAGAATGAGTAGGAGAAATTTCCTTGTGTTTTTCTTCGCTATTACTTAGTATGCCAGCCTTCTGCAGCGACGACAACCCCACACTTACGTTTTATAAGATCAAATACCGAGTCGAATTAAAACTGTGGTAAAGCCACCCATGCTTGCTGTGATGATTGTTCCAGCTTCTCCCTAGTAATACTGTTGGAATGTGAGTAGATGCGGAATTTGAGAGTATGATTGGCATGGTGAGTAAGGGGGAGGCCTGGGAGGCTCTCCTTATACCAAGGGTAATTACGCTAGCTACATTGAGCAAAAGAAAACACGTGATAGCTGAATATTCCAACACTTTCCCATCGCAGACCCCAGTGGCGCGCCTTTCCACAGAGCTTCGCCACGCCGTGATATATGCATCTATTACGCTAAATCACAGTGTGACTGTCGACGACTCGCTAATCCCTATCTTAAGCGACGACACGCGCTTTCAATCTTGCATCTTACTACGATACGCGGCTACCTAGCAGACTTGAGTCTGCTCGACACTGCCGTCAAGTATCCCCCGTTCGCATATGCCTGGCTCATCTCCCAGATCATTATGCCTCCAAAGCTGTCAAACCCCTTGACGTACGAAATGACGGCTTGAAGATCGTCGACACTCTTGTAGCCTGTAGACGCGGCTCTTGTGCTGGCAGGAATTCCCAGAAATACCTTGGCTGCGCTGTTGGCAGAGACTTGCTTCGCCCAATTATCCCAGTCGTGGAAGTTGAAGTTTTCGTTCGAAGCATCGGCTACAAAGGATTGCAGTCCGCAGTAGTTGTTGTAGAACTGGACGAACAAGGCATCGACCGGAACAGCACCATGGCCGTCACTGTTCGGACTCGAGAGGAACGGGCCATCGAATGCGTCTGGATACGGACACTGTGGAGCGGCGGTGAGGAGCCGCTGCCCCCCATCAACCGCATCACGCTCATCCATCAGTGTCCTGAGTCTGCGCGCGAACGGGCCCACATTGGTCACCCTGGACTCGAAATCCAAGTCGAAGCCGTCGACCGATGCAGTACCGAAAGGCCTGTGAGCTGTTCCAGCCTCTTCAGCGGGGCCGAAAGTTGCCCATATGAGATCTGCCGCGGTCTCTGCCTCGGCAATGGAACTGAATCCGCCGCCTGCGAAGGCGTCTCCCCCGATTGACAGCAGTATTGTCTTGTTGTACATTTGCTGGCACTGGCCGATATCATTCCTTTGTAGCCGTCAGACCCGTCACGCAAGCTACTTTCGGAACACTTACTCGAGCTCTAGACAAGCAAACAGGTTCGTCCCATATATGACCGTGCAGTTGTTTCCTTGGTTCGCGAAGTTAAGCCTAGGTTGGCCAGTTTCGTCTCTGATCGCAACCACAAATGCTAGTGGGATGATCTAGAGTATCTGTTGAGGGAACGAATTTCTACCACCTAGTGATGGGAAGCGTACATCTACAAACGTGTCTTTGTGTGCTGTCAGCCTTATCTTATCCAGGTCCAAACCGACTTAGAGGGAGACACGCAGCTTCATACGTACTTGAACAGTAATATGAGAGCCTTTGTTGGGCTAGGCCACCAGTAGGGTCGCCGTACGAATTCTGCCCTATGAATACATTAATGCAGTTCAAAATACACAGTCGATGAGGAATGCACCCCAATACACTGCAACATTATCTCTTTTAGTCTTGTCAAACCCGGCGCTGGCTGTTCTAAGTAGTGATGAGGTTAGAAGCACGGATATAATTAAATACGAAAGAGCCATTGTGAGGTTTACAGACAGTAGAACGAGACGGGGGATGGGTCACTGCTCATATAAAGACATGTGCTTGCACAAACGACCTCCATTCGTAATTGTGTCCGCTCTTAATACTCAAAGATCATTAACTTCTACAGTATCACTAATGCTTACCGTCTGTTCAATCGTTACACCAAAAAAACGAATGGTGAGCAGATGGTAATGGTGCGACGTTCCTGTGACGACCAGCGCTGCTGATCAGCCAGCAAATTCCAAGTTAGTAGACGTCCCGCGTGTCTGTGTTATATACAAGCACCTGAGAACTTATGGGTACCTAACTGCAGCTCTGCGGGATTAAAGTTAAGTGACATTGGTTCGAGCAATATTTCTGCAATGAAAACCATATGCTGCAGGAAGACCTGTCATATTGGTGTGGCAAGGAAGTAGCAATATTTGTGGACGGCCAAAAAGTCCCAGATCTGGAACTGTTTGCCGGGAATGTCTGTTTACGATTTGCTTCCAAGTAAGTGACTGACGTAAGCGCAACAGTCTTGGCGAAGAAAATGATGATGATGATCCATACACCCCGTCGGCCTCAGAAGACTATAGAGCAAGGCACGCTATTCTTCGCTACGCTACATTGGGATCCCGGTTCATTCAAGGCCAAGCGCGTTGTATGCAAAGAAGCCAAGCCTTCCTCCTGTTCAAAAATCTGAAAATAGGCGGAAAAAAGCACTAACATAACGTTGGAATATCACGAGCGTGTACAATAAACTTTAGCTTAGTCACGGAAGAGGACGGATAAGAGGACTCCCCCTGAGCGTCCCTCTCAGTCCTCATGCCACTCATTACCAATTGATGGTATCACCACCAAATCCAACATTATAAGTGATTGTTTAAACGAGCTATTATTATATCTACCTGACTACAAAAACATACATTAAGTTACATATTGTCCCTACATTGTGCCCTTCACACAGCTACTTATGCGCTGTGCATTCTTTAAAGAGCTAAGCTGACATATTCGTTCTAGGTTCACTGCATCTTGGATTATGCTACATTTTGCTGCGGTAGATTTTTTGCCGCCTGTCCCACATTTCTCATATCCTTTTCTCCCCCTCGGGGCATCAGGCGGATCATCCGTGAATCCCAATCGGTCATTTTGGGTGGAGGCATTCTGAACGCTGCGCTTGTTCAAGAGGGTGTGTTAACTAGAGTTAGGAAGCGGCGGCATTAGGACACGTCAGTGTCGTGTGTCTTCTGTGGCAGCGGAACCATTTTGTGCTAGTACATATTGTAGGCAACAAATGAAGAGACTTTTCATGCATTTTTTGAGGACGAGAGCGCAGACAAACTAGGTAACCGGTTGATAGGCCAAATGAGCGATAGATGCCTGATTTGAGGGTAACGTTAGTTCAGACAGAAACTTTTTTCGGGACTCAACTGCACGGCTTTCCGTTAATCTAATGTTTTCCGAGTGCAGTAGCCTTTCCAGAGGCTGGATCCGCAAATTCTGACAGGTACGACAGGAAGTCTCGTAGCATGGCTGCATTCGTCGCACACTGTCTTTGGCAGAAACGAATCTAGATGTGGGTCGTCGGCAGTTCACCGTAAGCGTTTTACTTTTCACGAATTTGTTTGGATGTCGTTATAAGCTTGAGATCAATTGAATTGAGTAAATACTCTTTTCCCCAAATTAATCATTATTTGTGCATTTAGTAACGTTAAAACCGCCAGCATTCAATTAAATAAATCCTGTTTGGTATTAAATAATGGATAATTCTTCGCACGTTAGAACCGCTCTAGGCTTTTTCAAACCTATGACCTCACTCCGGGTTGCACTTTTCACTGCATCTTACTGCGGCACTTATTATATGATGGGTTATGCAATTCTAAACACCTGATTTGCAATTCACTTCTTGTTTAAAGCCCCTTCCAGTTCCTATAGTACTTATCCTTACTTAGCAACAGTCATTTATGTTCCTCAGCTAGCCTTCATAGTAGTCCTTAAGTTCACTTAGCTTACATAGAGCAACATAAAGAACGAAATAAATGAAGACACTACGACAACGGTCACAATTAAGAACCTTCTCGGCATATCAGTATAGCATGTACCTCCCTCTTTGCCTACTGATTCAGTCCACCTAGATCTTATATAGAAGTCTCGTTGGCTTCGATAAATGCTGTTAAACTACTAAACGTTGACTGAAGAGGCCCTGAACACTGTTAGAGCCAATGAAAAATGATTACGATAATTCTGGGAATCGCGACGATCGGTCTGACGCATTCTCTCGAGTCATCCCAGCTACAAGACTGAATCTCCATAAGCCTTCATTCAGTATGGGTCCGAGAGTATTGCCTAAACAAAATAACAAACGTTTGGTATGTAACAGCAACCAATATTTATGCAAAGGCGAAGCCCGGGAGAAGGAAACACTATATAACATACTATTTCTGTATAAGCAGGTCGACCGCAACAATGACGACGAGTGGGAAATTAGAAAGACCCCGAAATTTTGTGAAAGCGTATCTGAGGCACCAGGCCTGCTCGAATGTCAAAAGAGCGCTCACAGCAGACAACATGCACCGGCTATTAGCAGAGACGAGGAGAAGCGGTGGTCTATCCTCACGTTCGGTCGCAGGATTCCTCGCTAAAAGCGCTAAGGCATTCATCCGCGAGCGTCTAGAGGAAGAAAAAGTCTTTGCTAAGATAGCAGTACCGCTTAAGGAAGCGCTTACAAATTCACTCATCGCCGGTTCAGTCGCCAACAAGAGTACTAAGCTCGACGAGGTGAATCAAACTAACGGCTCCTGTAATCTTATCGGAGATTCCCAGGCCTTGGAATATATTGTCCAAGCCGTGCTAAAGACTGCTTCGTCTACACACTCAAGGGCACTCTACAAGTCGTCTAAGTGGCTACTCCGAAACATATGTAAGGAATCCTTTTTCCTGGAAATTATCACAACGGCGGTACGGGAATACTCCGTCCCAGAGTCAACTCGAGAGGCAAATCGCGATGAATGACATTTAACGTATGCAAGATAAGGCTTGCCAAATAATCTGAGCAAAGACGGGGCTGGAGATAAGGTACTGTAGATATATTATAGAAGAATCGAAATTTATCTTAATCTACAATCAACCCTTGCGTAGCATATTGATCACAGTACCGTTCCTTCTATTACACGAGGTGAGATGATGCAAACAAATTAGAACAGAAAGACATCGCGCCGAAGGGTGAACGAGTTGGCACTGACAATGGTCCAGCGATTCTAGCGTACGTCTTTCAGGTTGAGGTATCATATTATTCCCTATTTTGGTCCATAAGCTGGAGAGGTAGCTTGACAGGAGCACTAACCGCGGAGGAATAACTGTATAAAATTGAGGTAGGACAAGTGTCCCGTCTCAGGTGCTTGTCTTTTTTTTTTTTTTTTTTTTGGATAGGGCTGTCCAATAAGTATTTGTAAATGAAAGTGAAATTGGTTGTAAAGAATAACATAAGGAACGCTGCGTCGGCTTTTTAGATAATAATGGGCAAGTATTATTCTCGCTGTATACATTATCGCCCTGTGCTCTATGCTCCAATGAATCTGTTTTTAATTTTGGCAACTACTTCGAATTTCGTGTACTAGGTTGGGGGGCATACTTTACATCATACAAAGCATCACCTTATCCGTTGGCAGGGCCCAGAACCTCATCAGGAGCATTAAGAGACTAATAACCTCGTTCCGGCTTCAATGAGCGCTCGCAACTACTGCACAGGAGACGGGAGTGATCCACACAAAGTGAGGAAACGGGGGATCCTCTACATCGATGCACGAGTGTTCGGTTGATTTTTCATGCTCGTCTATTTCCTGGTCCTGGAACTGGGCTCAAGTGCCCGGAGCAGATGTGCCAGCCAATGTAGAATTCATCCCAACGCTCTGGGGAAGTCGCTCAGAAGAGGACTTGTCGACATTGTCGGAGAATGCTTGGAACGATATTGACAGAGGCGCAAAACATTTGTTGGCATTCAACGAGCCCGACGTCGAGACTGCCGCGGGTGGCTCCTCTATCGCACCTGATATCGCTGCAAGCGTGTATAGAGAACAGCTTCATCCATTCGCGGATGCGGCGACCTTGGTGTCGCCAAGTGTTTGCAATGGCAGAAGCATCCGCCCCGAAACGGGCCGTGTGCATGGTCTAGATTGGCTGACCGAATTCTACAATTACTGCGGCGGCTTCGCTGCGCAAGGATGTGTGCATTTGATCGTATCAACATGCATTGGTACTACCAATACGGTGGCAATGTCACCGAAGCGGTCATGTCTTTCGAATCGTACTTGACTGAAGTTTACAGCATATTTAGGAAACCACTGTGGGTCGCCGAATTTCAGCTGCATAATGCGGCTCTGTCCGTAGAGAAAGATTTTATCAGACGAGCCTTCGCCTTCTTAGATGGCGCTTATTTCATAGACCGTTATTCCTACTATACTGCTGACTATGTCGTTGCCAACGCAGACCATCTAGCCACATACAGCGAGCGGTGATGCTGCAATTCGCCCACGATTTGTGAATGGGGCTTTTTTTTTTTTTTTTCCTTTTTCTTAGCCATCGGAGGCTTTTTCGTCAAATATCATGTGTATTTAGATCCACGAACGGTCATAGAGGCAAGTGCAACTGTAGCTACCTATCTTCTTCGTCGATTTTTTGGTTTGCTTATGCTTATAAAACATGGCTTTTAAACGATGTTAGCATCATTCAATGAAGCAACAACATCATCCTTATTGACGACCGTCCACCCATATTTCAGCACTAAACTTTCACAATCAACAATTTTCGCGCTCAAGCAGTCAGTCAATAGGAGAATCCAACAATAGCGTAAAAATTACTACGGCATAGTATTACCGTTTAATATACACTGCCTCATGCCCGCTCATTCCTTCAACTTAAATAGATGGTTCTAATATAGCTAACGAGACACCGAGTGAGGTCCTAGTTGCCTAGATCCGCGTTTTGATTATCGTAGATTTGGGAGCACCGCCAGAGGGCGGCATGCTAGTCGACGTGACATTTTTATTTGAGGGGAGAAATTTGGCTCTTGTATAGGACTGACACGAGTGACTACTTTTACTGTAAAATAGCGAATGGCACATAGATGCAATTCGAATGTTTTGGAAAGAAGCGCATGGGGAGTGGGCGAGACTTTACGGCAATAATGATAAGAATTACGACTTGGCGAAGTGTCTATATATTTGCTCTTCAACTGGAGAGAGACCTATGATTTCCCCAAGCTCTCTGTTCAATGCTGTAGAATGGCTGCATCAAAGGAAGCAACCCCTACGGAGGACGCACACCTGCTTTCCGCTCTCGAACTACCCAGTCGCGCACAGTGTGGCGGGTCGCGCGATGTCAAATTTCAGAACAGAATGTCTCTCGACTTTATCGCACCAAGCGTGCAACGCTCGAACGCGCGAAATGATCACTCGACAAACGCAGTCAAGGGCTCTCGGAACGCCAGCCGCGACCTCAACTTTATTATTCGCACGGGCGTTCAAACGAACGGCGGAAGAGATATGGCATACCAACATGAGTGCAAGACCGTTGAGGCGGTCTCGAACCGCTGCGGACCCGTTCGAAGCTGTTATCATCCAGCAGTCATACAAAGAATCCGTCCGAGAGGCGAATCTTACATCACTGGTCGATCTTATTCCCGTTCTCCTGTCTTTCGCTTCTACAACCACGAAAAGCCTGAAACAAAGACATCGACTCTGCCAGGCGCCATTCGTGCGCAACGGTGCGGCTACGGTGAGGACGAGCGCGCGTTCGTCATGATCTGCGCGGCAATCCGCAACATGAACTGGCGTGAAATCGAAAGCGAGTTCAGGCGTTGGTTTCCACCGGGTCAGAAGCGTCGACATCAAGAGCCTGGCCTCCCCCCAACTTACCCATTGAAAGCGAGAACAGCACGCAACCTTTTACAACTATGCTACCGTGTACGCAGCCAGTGGGGCATTCCCAGATTTCGGCGCGCCTCTGATCCGGAGAAGCAAAGGATTAATACTCATGTAGTAGACAGGGTTCTTAGAATGCCCCATCTTCCAGAGATCCAGCAACTCGTAAATACGTATATGATCTTTAACTAGGGTCAATCTTTGTTGTCACGCAGAATGCAGTTAGGTAATTTCACGGGCTGTTGAGAGGCGAGTTGTGAGGTGAGAAGGAGTAGGTTCTGCCTGTCTCCTCAAAGCAAGGTAGATCGGCTTGCTTATATACATTAATGAGTGTATGAATACTATCCAATAGCATACAACGGAGGTGATTGAGCTCATTTTCCATCAGATAGTCTGGCCTGGAAATATATAATTTCCCCTTGAAAGAAGCACAAGAGCGAAGACACGTCTTAGGCTTGGTGGGATGTCGGGATAACTGGTGTGTCCGGATAACTGGTGAAGCACGCCAAATAATTATTGGATTGTGATGATGATCGATAATTCAATTGATGGGTGGCCTAAAGACCCGCCATCTTCCGCGACTGAGATAAAGTTTATTGTACACACACGTGATATTCCAACAATACCCTATCCCAAATCATATACTTGGCAAATCATTGAGCTTGCTATATGCTGACACTCTAAAGTCATTTCCAAAGCTACCGTAATCAAATCCAGATAAATAATATAAGGATGATTATACCCAATCACATCTCGTAACTGCGCGCCTGCTGACAAGATAAATGCTGCTGTGGACATATAATTTGAGGCCAAAAGCCATGCTCCATCATACCCACTGTTTCTCTACGTGACGACGTGTTTCAACAGGGCTCGTGAACGATAGGAATACCATCTAAATTACTATATCGGAGTCATCGAGCCTCGTTCGCGTATCTAGAGATTGAGGCTGCACTTTACAGGGATGTCACAATCTCTCCCGGAGAAAAGGACAAGCGCGAGCGACACTGACAAAGTTTTGCCGCCGCCTCCGCTGAATTCGATACCTTCGGTCGCTAAGCTATACTTGACATCGGTTTCGGCCCTCGTCAGCTCAGAGGAGTATCGGAGAGTACTCCAGCAGTTCGCCGAGATTCGTAGTCTAATTACAAGCGGTGGACCGGTGTCCGGAAGGCTGGCGAGCGGCTGTACAGTTCAGTCTACCATAATAGAAGACGATCAGGCACAAGAAAAGGCCTTATGGGTCATCGCCTACGTTTGTGGCCGCTTCGGAGGGTCGAATCTCCTACGAAGGGATAAAAGATTCTACTCCGAATGCGGGTCTCAAAGCAGAGCCTCTGCTATGGCTGATATCCTACAGAAGATAGCAATGCCGAGCGAAAGAGTCCGAATACTCTCGAACGTCCGCGACATATGGATCGCCTTGCGCCTGCTGATTTTCAAGGCCACTAGTCAGAGTCCTCTGAGCGATTCACTGCCAGAGATTGAGTGGTACTTCAATTACGTCCTGACAATAGGGCCGATAGAAACGCTCCGCCACATCAAAAGCCTGCGAAAGGGCCGCAAATTGGGGTTCGACACATATGTGGGCCTAAAACAGGCGATTAAAACCCAGGGAGATCGGTTGGGCGAAAAGACATGCTCTAGCTTCCGATATTTCATGAGCAGCGACATACTGTGTCTCACTGGGAACTATTCCTACAAGGTCATATACAGATGATTTGGCGAGACACAAAAGCCCTGACTGTGCACGACCATCTAGCAGAAGACCCAGATATAAGCAACGGACAAGCGTCTGGATCGCACCACGGTCTAGAGTACGACTGCCACAAATATAGCCAAATCGACAAAGTAGTACCGCCGCATTGGTCTGGAGTAACCGTTTGAGGATCCAGTCGTATTCGAGGTCTATTTTCAGGACCCCCGCGGTTGCATTCGCCTTCAACAGCCGCGCTCTACCACGATCATGCAAAATAACTGCGAAGGCTAAGCAGCTTAAACGCATTGGACGGCTGGTGGAAAGGGAATGAGGCGTCGTATTTGTTGTCCGCAAACCCATCCCGGCAATAACTTAGTTGCTTTTTTTTTAAAAAAAAAAAAATTAAACCGAAAAGGTCACTGTTTCAAGCTCAGCCCTATGCAGTCACCAGACTGACCGCATTGAATTATCGCACAGCCTCTCACCTTGCTGATCCATGTTCATGAAGCAGTAGACGGGTGGAACAACATCTCAGTTATAAGTGCAACCGACGATGACAGGTATATGCGCCCTAAGGCGAACTGTCTAATGAGTCCAGGGTGTATGAGGTTGTTAGTACAGTTGGCCAACGGCTCGATGATTCGCTAGAGCCGATGGTTTGATAATGATTGCCAGCATAAAGACCAATTACCCAGAAGAATGATGAGAGAGAGAAACTAGCAGTTAGCCTAGAATCTATGTGTCGTGCTCTCTTCGAAGAGATTATAGGGGCGTAATGAGTCGCTTTAAGTTAAATTGTCTCTTTGAGAAGATGATGCACATAAGATGGAGCGACGCCAAGACACATTAAACCAGCTGTTATTATCTGCTTCCATTTAACCTCTACTATTTCTTATATGTTACACAACGGGGTGAAGAGGATTTATTAGAGGATGCTCTACTACGCGTAAGGATGAGCGACATGTGTGCGCGAGACTCTTTACGCCTGCGTGTGAAATAAAGTTACTACCCGTTACACTCTTGCTCGCCACTCCTAGATAATTAGAACTTACCTTCGATGGTAATCGTGTCCACAGAATCTATATAAAGCTCTCTCAGACCAGTCGCCGTGCGTCCGACCGCGCAAAGATCTTTGTCGTCGAATGGGACAGCATTTGTGTTACCGGAGAGCCTCAAACACCTGATTTTATGGAGGCTTACTCTTGGATAATGCCAGGGTCTAAGGTCCTTGTGGCTGCACGGCTCCGAGATAGCATCATTTCCCAAGTACGATGCATGGATGTGCAGAGACTCCAGTGCGCATGCTCTATCAGCGCGGAGGAGCATCTTCCACTGGCGATCGTCTAACCGTCGGAGCAGCGTCCACGGAATTGTGAGCTTGGTCATGTTGACGCATTGCCTTAGCACTGCGTAGATGTGCATATCAGCTGAGTATTCGTAAAACCCGTGGATGAAGACACGACGGATGCTTGCGGCGATTTGAGGGTAGCGCGACAGCAGGTTCTGCGTGGAGCTTAGCGGGGCCATTCGGTTACGGTTTACAACGGCCCCAGATGGCCATTGGACGAGCTCATACACTCCGTACGTGTCTGAGACATTGAAGGAAATATCAAAATTAGCAGAGTCACTCTGCGAGTCGTACATTGGCAGATTGCATTGCTTACCACGTTTCCAGGGCAGTTCAGCCCATCTCTCACACCCTCGAGCCTTTTGAAAATATATTTCTCTTAGGGCGTAGTCGAGAGCCCAGGCATGCCACAGAGTGCAGACCTGTCTGATTTCATACGTGCTGTTCCATCGGAGGATATCTGGGGCAAGCGGTGCCTTGACGTATTTCTCTGGCTTGTGTCGAGATACTGTTGTGCATGATAGGCCGAATGCGTAGGATACCGTCTGGTGGGAGTTCATCTCCGCTGCATGTGCAAGAATATCATGTATAACTTCGTTTGGGACGCTGTTAATTGTAAGTTTGGCGGTGTGTGTGCAGGGCTCCATTGCAGTCATGTGTCCGTTGTTGAGAGTTGCGTGTTCTTGTCGGCCTCGTCATTGAAGATCGGTATCTGACTTGCATGTTAAGTATTCGTGCGTCTATGTCAACACATCGATTGTATTTAATATTGTTAGTTAGCGCATTCTTTACTTGACAGATTAATATACCCCGGGCACCCGTAGCACCACCTACCATCTCCTGCAATATCTACTCCTTTGACCAGCAACAGTGCTAAGACTCGAACAGTCCAACAAATTTGCACCAACAAATGTGTACTAGGATATCGCATCGGCCGGAGATACCAATTTAAATGAACTTTTGCAGAACTCCACCAGGCGCAAACCCTTTTCTATCGGCACAGAGAACAGCTCGCAAAAACAATTACTGACAATCATAGCTTATTTATCTTCACGCACCTAAGACTAGGACCGGTAACCCCTATCTAAAGCACGGCCCATGCCTGTCTAATTAACGAACCTCATTTTCCTCCACAGCTCTTGTTTTCTTTCGCTGAACCGTTAAAAAAAATTTAAATTTTTTTTGCTCCAAATCCCCACTTTCTGCTCTACGACCCTCATATTCTTGCCCAATCCATCATTTTCTCGCACCAAATCCTCATTTTCTTGCCTGAAATTCTTATTTTCTTGCACCAAATCCTCACTTTTCTGCCCCATCATTTACCTGCATACAGATTGTACTAGAACATTCTAACTTACTCTTTGCAACCTCCTCACAACCCCTCATCGTCAGAAGCCTCGGATAGCAATATCGGCTTCCATTCTCCTCGGCTATTCTAGCACTCATTTATGTAGTTATATAAGCAAGCCTATTAACCTCCCTCTTGGGAAGGCAGGCAGAATCTAAGTCACTCTCTTTTCTGACCTCACACATTCGCTCCAAAATCCAACACCAAACCTTTCCTCGATCAAATGCAAATTCCATTCTCATGCAGATCTGGCCTCGTGCTTTTTGGGCCCAGCGATTTGTGTAAAAGCCGGACGCGGGATAGAATAATCTAGCCGCCGACCAGCAATGTAGTCGATAACTTGATATTACTGAGCTTTGGCGTACATGGTGGCTAAAGCCCACACCAGGTACTATCATGTTCTAAGCACTGCCGCTCGTTAAGCCGAAAGGCCTGTAACATTTCAACTCCACTACATAAACTTTTTCAGAAGACCAAGATAGTTGAGGATAATACCAGCCAGATGCTAAAAGCAGCCAGCAGCTGCCCGTGCGAGACTGAATATTTACTTGTAGATGACACGCTGGAGGGGTGGATATGGGAACGAAATATGCTGATCATCAAAGTGATGGAAAACCTTTGATGAAAGTGTTCGAGAAATAGCTAGAACAACAGACCAATCTAGCAAAATGTACACCAAAGCGTCTCTCCAACGTGCTGCAGAATATCGGTAACAATTTCAACGTTGTCTACGAGCTGCAAAGCCTTTCGAAGCCACATATTAGCATCGATTACGCGACTTCATGAAAGCTTCTCAACCAATATTGCCGTTTGAATGTAGGCTGTGGCGATACCGCGGACGTTCCGGGTGAAGTTTTCCCAGCGGGAGAAAAATCACCATCCTCAAACTCATCATAACTGTCCAAATCCGAGCTACCGATTTCTTGCGCGAAACCTTCATCCAAACCTCCACTTGACTCCATTGGCAGGGAGACGGCATATGGCCTTGAGAAAAAGGGATGTTCTGGTCTCAATGCCTTCCCTTCACAAACATATCCCATTGGGGTTTGCGTGAACTCTTGGCCTTTTCTCCTCGCTGTGATCTACTCCTGTAGAAACACCAGCGCATTGGATGCAACCGATGGGAGGGCCATGTCCTGGTCAGCCGGCTCCTGCTCAGTGGCCTGCCAACGCGCTGATCCGGAGCCATGCGACATGTTGCTGCCGTGGAGAAACGTAGTAATGGCTTCATACTCGTCAAATTCGAAGTACAAGCGGCCTGCAAACAAGCCGAGCTGAATTGGGAGCCATCGGGGCGTCGTGTAGCTGGCCGGCATGGCTGGAACGGCGTAGTAGTCGAGCTTGTTGAAATGCGCCATCCGGCGAGTTATGGGAGCCGCGTATGCCAGCAGATGCGTCATCGGGTGTTCGTCGCCACGTTTCCTGGAGATAAGATCTTCGGCTTCCTCGGAAGTCACTATCAAGGCCGTCTGTGTTTGCGTGCTCCAAAGCAGCCAGGTGACGGGACGCTGTGGACGCTTGACTTAGCATTTTGATATGCTTAGTACGAAAATGATAGGAGCTCTTACCAGAAAATTGTCGTCTGGTTTGCCCAATTTCACCGTCCGGAAGACCTCGCTGGAGGCAAAGAGGTGGTGGTGGAACATCGCAGCGGCAGCCTCATACTTTTTACCAGTCTGCGTGCCCCGAATGGCAAACGAAATGGGCCCATACCCACTCGACCCGTGTTTTGGACTTCCAGTCCTCTCGAAGAGGAGTAAATCCTCGTGGAGACCACTATAAGGCAGTGCCTCGTACAGGATCGGCTTCTGCACCTTCCGGATCGCTTCGACTTCGTGCGCCACCTCTCTCTCCTGTTCGACTTCTTGAAAAGCTGTGCTATTTGGCGAGTTGGAATTGTAAGTCTGGCTTCTAAGCTTTGCAAGAAAAGCAACCAATGCGGGCGATGGTTGCTCCAAAACCTGTGGCGTTGTTTCCCCTCGTCTCGGCTGGTACATCTTCTGAAGCGTGTGGTCGTCAACCTGCCGAATCTTGCGGACGAACGATGCTCGGTGTTTTTTGTTGCCAATATGATTTGGGAACTTGATCGAAATCTCAGAGCGGCGGCAAAAGTCGATGCCTTGGGAGCGATAGAGCGGCTGGAGCTGTTCTATTCCTCGACACGTTTGCTCGAGCAGCCATTGAACCACATCACGCGAGTCAAGATGGCCCGTACGTCTCCTGCCTCGATGGTCAAGGATGCTCTGGTGCACTTCCGGTGGTGCAAAGAAGACGACCGATTGTGTCGTGGCCAGCTGCCTTAACCGCATCGCAGCTGTGGAAAGTCGATCAGTAAATCATTTGCTTGCTGTATGGGTGGTACCTCAAACCTTGAACAGTGTGATCCTTTGTCTGTGCTAGCCCTAGGGTTAAGGCACCTCTGGCGTTTGAGGGCAGCTTGAGGTCGGTCCCACGGGTGTGTGCTTCGTCGAGATACACGACGCATTCGCGGAGGTCGTTGGCAAACGAAGAGGCTAGAAGAGGAACTTGCGTGCCGCTTCGGTACACGATGAATGGCTTGTTGTCCGCGTTGAAGTACAACGCCGCCTTGGCTTTCGCGTCCACGCGCATCCAGTTCTTGACCAGGGTAAGGTTGTCCATCTCCAGAATCTTTGCGCCAGCGTCAATGAGCACACGTATTCCCAAGTCCCTGACCTTGTAAAGCAACATCTCTTCTGAAAAGCGCTGTCCATGCTTGGCTGCGAGAACGTACCCGCGATTCCGGGGCTGGAGCAGGTAGGTCAGCACGTCAGCGTTCGTGTGAGCGAGGCTGCCAAGATCGTGCTGTTCAATCGTCAGCGGCAACAGGTATCGATTGTCGTTTGTTCCACTGAATCCGGTCGTCAACGGAGTACGCCGGCCATCAATTCGCTCCGAACTCTGGGATCCCTGCAGCTGATACAGGGGTATGTCCCAACCGCTAGCCCCGATCTGAGTCTGGAAATGCCTGGCATGGACCGGGAAAACGAAGCGGTTCAAAAATGAATCGATGACGATGACGTTGTAGCGCAGATGTTTCCAGAGGTCTCGGAGCTGCAATTCATCATCCACGTTGATCACATTCCATTCCTGCAACTGAACTGGCAAAGTCTTGGAGCTTCCAACCCAGCGGCCGTACTCACTGGCCGTGTCGTCGGACTGAAGGACCTGAAGGACGCATTTTTGGAGCTGCATGACATTAAGTCCTGCAAAATAGAATGAGAGGCAAGTGAGCAGGATGCACACATCGGGGTGGCCCCACTCCGCCTGGTCCGATGGAACTCCTTTCGCGTGGTACGGCACGGCTACCGGATCGCGCATGGGGTGCAGGCCGTACTGTACGTTCCACTTCTTCTTCAAAGTCAGAATGAGGATACCGTGAGCCAAAAGCCCCCTGAGCAGGTATATGGTCTTCATCGTGGAGCTCCTTTCCTTGAAAATGGCCTCTAGGTGACACTCATCGTCTGCGTGGACTTCGATGTTCCTAATGAAGCGTTTCAAGACGTTGCAGTCCCGTTGAGAGTAGCCGTCAAAGGCGAGAAGCCTGGTCTTTCCGAGAGCGATCTGGTCCACTAGCCGCGTCACCAAGGCGTTTTCGGCATCAGGGCGCAGAAAGTAGACCCAAGGGAAGCCGCCGCCTTCCCTGTCAACGACCCTAATACTGTGGGGAAAGTCTTGCTTCAAAGCCTCCAAATGACTATGGACTAGCTCAAGCAGCATTTCTGCCGTCAGCCACCGGGATGGATGGCCGTCCAAGCTCTCCTGGGGTCCGGATGGATATATCAGCTGGGTCCTGGTGGCCAGAGTGAAATCACACTCATCGAGCATGTCGCGGCTAACTTCCTCCATCCACTTCTGCGCCTGGAGCATGCACCTCGCTTCCTCGATTCTGCCGTCCAACAGCCGCTGCGTGCCGCTTAGCTTGAACGACAGGATGTTCTCAGGTAGCGTGACGATAATCCCACAGCTGGACATGATTGCTCGGTGGATTCCAACGAATGTGTTAATGGACTCGAGCGTCGTCGGCGTTCGGCGCGAGAAAGGAACGTTCCGCACCTCGCGGCCGAGCAGGTTGCCCAACCGCGCCTGCAAGACCTGCGCCGTCTGCGCGAGCAGCGCTCTCGGGACGACGATGCGTACGAGCTGCTGTGCGTCGGCGAGGACGGCGGCGACCATCGGTATGATGCACGATGTCTTCCCTTGGCCCATGTTCATCTGCAAGACGGAATTCCTGCCGGAACGCGGCGCTATGGTTGCAAGCGCCACGTCGACCTGGTGCGGCCTGATCAGGAGATTGCCCTCGATTTCGAGAAGCAGCCAGTCTGAATATTCGGCAGGGTTCCAGGTCGCGTGGCCTGGATCTGCGAGCTCCTCGGCCACGGCCTTTTCGCTTCCTCGCATCCGTGCATCGTCGATCCTGAGGTGCTGCTGCAATTCCGTGATGGACCGGCCATACTGGATGAGAGCGTCTCTCAAACCAGTTCCAAACTGAACTTTGGCGGTCGTTCGGAGCCGTTCCAGAACCGTCACGGGGCTGATGCATGGCCACAACCCTCCATACTTTAGCCACACAGCATGATTTTTTCCGGCCCCAAGAGCCAAGGAAATCTGCTCAAGTCGAGCCGAAGCGGCGTTGCAAGCATCCGCTGATGAGATGATCGTGCGGCCTCGTGGCTTTTGGGCAATTTGCTGCGTGTTGCTATATCTGTGGGCAATCTCGAGCGCCTGCAGACTTTGGTTAAGATCCTTTGCGTACTGGGATCTGACTTCTGACTTTGATGAAATCATGGGCGCTATGATGGACCTCAGCTCCTGCATCTCAGGTGATAGGGAACGGTGCTCCCAGGATTCATCAGATGTGGTCATCCGTTCTCCTACGCCTTTCTTGTGCATAGCTATTCTCAACCTTTGCTTGCCGCAGACTTCCTCGCCTGCTGGTTCTCGAAGGACACATGATTCTCTT
Source organism: Macrophomina tecta (assembly GCA_024180945.1). Lineage (NCBI taxonomy): Eukaryota > Fungi > Ascomycota > Dothideomycetes > Botryosphaeriales > Botryosphaeriaceae > Macrophomina > Macrophomina tecta. The sequence continues at coordinate 351,865 of JAKSGN010000023.1, forward strand.
AATAGATCCTCAAGATGTGGCACAGGGCTCTGACGATGGCTGTGACGAATGATTCTGCAGTCATCAGATACAGAGTTCATGGCGTTTGTATGGTTTCCGATGCTGAGGCGGCTGAGGACACTCTGAACGCGGGCAACCCATTCAGACAGGTCCAAGTTGTGTCTTAGACGCACCCAATCATCCATAACGGCATCGATGGCGCCAGAGAAGTCCATGAAAGAGAATGCCTCTTCTGGAATCTCGTCTATCGATAACAAGGAGCTTGGCCACTGCGAAGCAAGAAGGCTGGCTACCTGCTGACAGTTGGTATCGATCCTTTGCCTTTCCGCTACGCTACGTCCTTCGCAGGGCATGCAAAACGGGGCAATCAGCCGTGAGAGGTAGCTCGCGGATGGCGTCTGGCGAAACTCAAAACCGCTATATAACGGCCATGGAGGGAGCTCGAGCGCTTTGAGATCATCCAGGACGGCGAAGGCAATGAGACTCCTGACGAGATCCATGTCGTGAGCTTTGCGGAAAGCAAGGGCGCCCAGCACGAAGCAGAGCAGATACTTGTCCGCAACGCGAGCCCTGCGGCAGAGGCTCAGCCAGGAGCCCCACTCCATTGCCGCCTCAGCGCCGAGCAAGTTGCTCAGCAACAGACCCACGGCAGGTTCCCCACGGGCGTAGATGACCGGCCAGCCACGCAGCAGGCGGGCGAGGTCGGGCCTGACGGAAAATTGCACACTCCAAGCATCGATGAGCGTGCTGCTCTCCCAGACCCTAGCGCGGCGGTCGCTCTGCGTCTCGCGATCGCGCGAATGGTATACCGCATCGCAGCACGTCTCCGGCTCGACGCAGTTACGGTCTCTGCGCCAGAAATTGCTTCGTCGGGCACTACTGCGCTTGCGCAGATGGGCGTCGCCCCTGTCCTCCAGCGACATCGTCACTGACTCCGCAGACGAAAAGGCCAACAGCTGCGTCGACTTCTGGTAGATTGCCGCAACGGCTGGATAGAACGCTTCGTGCTGCGTGGCAGCAGGCAGCCTGTCGTCCCAGAGGACCTGCTGCATCACCTTCTTTCCCGGCGGGTAGTACACGCGCTTCGGCGCCAGCCCCGCCAGCAGCCCGAGATACTGCTCGAACGCCGGATTCAGCGGCATCCACGGCTGGTTCTGGGCCGAGCGCAGGCAGTGCAGCGCCTCCTCGGTCCCGCTGCGCCGCGTCAGCGGATCCGGGGCGACCGATGCCGTGTACGCGTGCAGCACCGCCTTGAAGAGCAGCAGGCGCGCCTCGGCCGGGCAGTCCAGCCGCCCCAGGACGGTGTTGATGGTAAAGATGCCGTAGGTGCCGCCATTCTCTGCGTGCACCGCGACGTGCGGCCCGCGACGCTGCCACGAGAGCGGGCCCAGCGGAACGAGGATGCTGCGCCGCGCCGCGTTCTGGCTGTCCCGCAGCACGATCTTGGAGTCGAAGCCGTACCACGTGCCGGCGTCCTGGTCCGGGTCGACATCGGCGTGGAGCTCGCGGCAACGCAGCAGGCCCTTTTTGTTAACCTCGAAACTCAAGTCGAGGCGGCGAAGCTCTACCGACAGACGCCCGTCCTTGCTTTCTGGTTGAAAGACGGTAATTCGAGCGCGGTGCTCGAATCCGCGGAAGATGCTGGCTACGTGGTCGAATAGCGTGCTGCTCGGGTCTACCAGGAAAACATTTCGCCGGCGTGCCAAACGAGATCGCACGTTGATGGTCCAGTTGCTCTCCTTCTGAATCCAAATGCCAGGCATCTGTCGAGCTTCAAAAGCACCCGTTTCGAGATTGAGCCAATGAACGCAGTTCTCCACCAGCGAGGCTGGAAGATCCGGCTTCTCAAGGCTGCCGAACACGGCTCGTGGGAGAAACTCCAGAGTATGGCCACGATAGCGAGCTCGGATGATGAGGCGCTTCTCGTGCGTTCCAAAGTGGATTTCGTGGCCCCCGAGAGTGAAGTTCAGCATGTATTCCATGCCCGGCATGTAGGAAGGATACGTCAAAAGGTGCTGGCCGCCAAACAGCTCTTTCATCATCCAATTGTCGCGATATTCGGCCGGCAGCTGGCTCAGGGGCTTGTAATCGATCCAGAGGCCGCCACTGACCACGTCGTAGTGCAGGGTTTGCCGACGCGCAGCGCCCTGCCAATCGACCTTCAACATGACCAGCTCCCCCGATGACGATTTGACGAACTCAGGTTGCGAATACTGCCTCGTCTCACTGCCTGCTGCAGACGGCCAGACGCTGTCTATAGCGGCCGTCAGGCTACCGGGGCAGCGCTCGATGCCCGCCCGCACCAGCCTGCTCATCCGGCCACGCGCCCTGACACTGCGAGTCGCAGCGAGGTTCAGAAGGCGAGGTTGCGCAAAGTTCGCGTGTAAAACTGCGCTTTATCACGCCCGGCCACCGGCAGCTGCGGCCCGTGAACAGGCTCTGCACGGCTGTGAACTCGTGCACGCTGACCCCGCGGGGACATTGTGGCTGGCTGGCTAGAATCTCGTTGGATGACGGGCCTTCGCCTTCGACGGAGAAGCCGGGCATCGTCTTCAGCTGCGCCAGGGGAGAGGTCGGGGGTATTGTCCACTGGCACAGGTGTGCGAACGAGGGGTCGGTGTCTTGAGAGCACCAGACTCTCGTCGTCGCGTCTGCATAGCTGTATGTCATCCCGTGCGGGCGAAGAACCCCTTCAAGTTTTGCTGGGACGCTCGACAGTTTGTAGTGTGATCTCAGGTGCGACTTGACCTTGGATGCCAGAGTGATGTTCCCAGACGAGCCCGTTCGGAACGGCGCCAAGCTTTTGTACTCTCGTATGTCGTAGGTCTTCTCGGATGGCGCCGCCAGGCTCGGGTATCCGAGATGGCTGAGAATGCTCCAAGCAGCGTTGCGGTACGTTGCAAATACCGGGGGACACTGGAGCTCGAACACGATGGTCTTGCTTTGTGCTTGGTCCTTTGGCAGGAAGTCCTCATGGATCTTTACCTTGATTTTCTTTCTCTGCCGCTTGATTTTGCATTTTGTGCAGTTTGTCGAGCGTTTTTGAGTACCGCATGTGCACGTACTTTGTGCGAGCTGCAGGGTCAGGTCCTCGTACCTCTTGCTGAGTGTTTTCCATTCTTGCATGGTCTTGATTCGCGCTCTCTCTGATTGCTCCTCGATTCTCCAATGGAGATTGGCCATCGTCCCGGTTTAGTCGCACTCGTTGTAGTACCAGACAGCGAAGCTGCCCGCGCGTAGATCGTCGAAGATAGTACGGGCATTGGGGCCCGCTTGCCTCTCCCGAGATCGCAAGTAGTCTTGTATGGCCTGTAGACGGTATATGTCACGTCCCTCAGGCAGCTGGAGGACGTCTAGCGCACTGGCAGATACACCGGGACTGTACTCTAGAAGCAGGCGTATTGCCCCCGTTGCGCGCTTGTCCAATACCATCCACATTTCCATGGCGGTCAGGATCTTGATGCTTTGCAGCTCTGGCAGGCCGTCGTAAGCGGACCCGACCTGGTTGAGATAGCGGCCGATGGCGTCTGATATCCTCGCGCATGCCGCCTGGCTGGCCATTCTATCCGTGCGGATTGTGAATGCGCCAATCTCTACTTCTTGCTCATTGTCTTTCAACTGCGAATAGCAAGTGACGATCGCTCGTGTTGTGGAGGGACCGGCATACCAGTCAGGTGACTTGTTAGGACCCCGGGCTTTGTTGGATGAAGGCTGATTGGCAAGGATGGATTCCAGAATCGGGCCACTATTCGGAAGAGTCAAACGCAAGCTATTAGGGTCAGCCCGAAGTGGAAGACGGTATATGGTGCGTAGGGTGGCGGCCCGGGTCACGCACTAGGTCTTGTCGATGCAATCTGTAGCGCTTCGGAATGCGTCATAGAACAGTGGCTCCAGACGTGGCAAGATCCCCTCGTAGATCTCCGCAGCCCTGGGTCCATAGCCCTTTCCAGCGGCCTGAAGCTTCGCAATGCGCCGTGCAAGCTTCGCTCTGAGATTATGCAGCAGCTCCATGCTGATAACGCCAGTAGACTGACTGAGCAGCTGAGAAAACATCACGCAGAGTACGAGCTTATAGCACGCGTGCCCGGCCTCGGATCTGAGTTTCTCGTCCAGGTGCCTGGCAAGGCCTGCCCGGAGCACGAGCCAGTAGGGAGCCCGCCTCCATGGAATTTCTGAACCAGGCCCCCAAACCACATCGTCGCGAATGCGCTTCTGCAGCAAAGTGGGGTTGGTTCTATGGCCGAGGGCTTCGAGGATGGTCATGAGCAGTTGTGATATCAGCGCAGGATCGGCCGACTCCCGAGTCTCGACCAGTTCCACACCGACCTTGTATGTGTGCGAGGCAAATTCGGGGAAGCTTTCGCTGCTGCATTGTTCGAGGAAGTCGGCCAAGCTCTCTTGGAACGATGCGTTCGTGAAGATGTCCAACGGAATGGCGGCAGCGGCCCCGGGAAACCGCCACTGCAGCGCGCCCTCGGCTGCTAAGGCATCCCTTGAATGTGGAGAAGCCTCAAATGCTTCGAATTCGACGACGCAATCGACATTCCTAGCATTTTCAAACATCAGCTTTGTGCATATTACAGGCGAGGTGCGGGCTGTCGACGAGAGACCTTTTAATGAGCAGGCCCGCGTTCTGCTCCCTCACGTGCAGAATCAGAGACTCGTTAGGCCCAATCTGGCGGAAAGATTCTATGATGGAAGTTTTCCCGAGGCCCTCCACATTAGTATCGTTGTTCAAATTTCTGGCGGCAAGAAGTGTTTTCCGCACGTCTTCCCAAATCGCTGCATCAGCATCTGAAGCGATAGCAACCAAAGCCTCGGCAGCCTTGATTAAGCCATCAACAAGGTCTTTTTCGAGAGCGCGCGTATCGGCTTCGTGTCTTGAGGGTAGCTGCTCTGGAAAAACGACATGGTTGAGGAGGATTCCTAAAGATTTAGCGTTTAAACGCGGAATTGCCATTTTGCCAGCCTACAGGTCGCTGAGGCTCACACTGACGACAAAGTGGAAATCTCTTGAGAGACCTGGGTATTTGTTCTCTTCCACACCGCAAGTCAAGAATGAACGCTTCTGGCGAACTGCATGCAAAGTGGGCTGGTTGAACAGGGATGATTGTGACACATCCTCTCTTCCGATAAGATCGACATTGTAGGCAGCAGCGGCACAGCACGAACACGTTCGCTCTTCAAACCTAGCTGGATAAATTGTGCATTCCCAGATGCGGATTTATTCCGTTCTCCTGCGGCGTAGGGATTTTGTGGTACGTATCGTGCACGGACTAAGCTACTTAAAAGCATAGATCTAAGTCTTCTGGAAATGTAGCATGGATTCTCCTTATCGATAAGCCACTGCGCTGCGTTTGCTAAGTTAGTCAACTTATTATCTCTCAGGAGGCGGCGGCGGCAAAGGCAAGTCCTTAGGGAAAATACACGTGCGAGCTGGACGGAGCCTTCCCAGGGCGCCACACACTGCGGTTGTATAACACCCTCGATGCGAAGAGCGCAGCCATCCTCATGCAATGCCGAACTAACCATAGCTTTCTCCGGGAGTTCCTCTTCCAGCTACGGAAAGAGGAGTCAGGGCAGTGCGAATGCGGGCAGGGAATGGAGACTCTGCGAGACGTCCTCTTAGACTGTCCGCGGTGGCAGCAAGCTCGCAGCATGATGGCTGGTATCGCGGGTAAGAGGCTGGGAGACGTTTCTTACATGCTTGGAGGCTGGAGTATGAGGCAGGACTGGCGGACTGGGCAACCGGTTGATGGGCCAAAGGAGCGATGGAGGCCGGACGTGCGGGTGGTCAAGGCGGCGGTGCAGTTCCTGAAGTCGACCGCTCGGCTATCCGGCCGGGATAGAACGGGTGGGGCGGTACAGCCGCTGCACGACCACTGAACGGAGTTGGACTGAGAAGTGAGTCAAGGCAGCAACGGATGAAAGGCGTGGTATTGAATATAGGACGGCTCTTATGTCTCCATAGAAGATATCGTAGCCTGATTAGACCAATCCAATCCAATCCAATCCATACATCTTAGGTTGCAGCAGAGCACCTCCGTTCTAAAAGTAGCTTTTTCTTTTCGCAAAATTTAGAAACGGGTCAGTTTTGTTGTCCAAAATCGAAAGTAGCTTAGTTTTATCGACAAAAATCAAAAAGAGTTTAGTTTTGTCGACGAAAATTAAAACGGCACATTAAGTGAGGGCCGCTCGATATTTGTTAAAAAAGACCTCTGTTTCTACTTCACTTTACGCAAAAACCAAAGAAGTTATCGAAACTTAAACTACATAGGACGAATGAGAAGAAATAGAAGTACATGTATATAAATTTTAGGGCAATGATTTCACCGTTGTAGTTGTAAGACTAGTGAGGATTTGACTAACGTATCCCACAAGCGAGCGGACCACCCAAGCGAGCGGACCACCCCATCAAAGCTCAATCGCTTTAAGTACGAATAACTCCACAACGCCTTGGATAATTAACCATCTATAATAGAGAGCCTATTCTATAGTAGTTTGCGCATCTTTTTAACATGTGCGAGAGTTGTGACCAGGCTCACCGCATTGCCCACATCGCCGTCGCTTCACCGCAGGCCCATCCGATTGCGCACCACCTTCGCGCGTTTCCGTCGAATCTGCTGGTTAACAGCATTTTTATCGACCAAATCCTGCCCAGCTTAAATTATTAGGGTCCTGCGCTTCTTAAATCCCCTTTTTTGCCGCTTCTTGCGTCTCGTTGCGGCCTCGTTTGCCCTTTGAAGATTCGCGGCTTCCGCCTGCAAAAGGACAGCCGAATGCGCCATCATCACCGTAACCCATTCACGATTGCCTGACTGAACAGTCTTTAATCGAGTACGCTGCTCCGATGCTGTAACAACCATTCCAGCTGCGATCATGTCCATAAGGAAGCCGGCTTCGTCGAAGTTGTACGTGTCTCCGTCCACGATCCTATACTTCGCGATAGTGTTCCGGACGAGCTCGAACCATTGCGCGATGAGCTCTAGGTCCTCGCATTTCGCTCGCTGATAGTCGTACTTGCGATTCAGAGGCGTTTTAAGCCCGGGAGTCCGTTTCACGAAGTTGGAGGGCCAGTTCTTGCCAACGGTACATCCGGCGCGGTCAGTAAGTAGCTTATTTGCCATATCTTCAACAGCACTCAACCGCGGCGGAAATCCTCGCGAATCTAGGTCGAGAATGCGTTGAACAATCAAATATTCCTCGGGATCGGTAAGCTTTCGCGAATTGGGCGTGCAATCGCGTCGTGAATGGGTCCCGTCGCGTCGTCGCTTAAGAGTCATTCGATTAACGTGGTACGTTTCCGCAACGCCCCGATTACTCCGAAATCTGCCTTGATCGATAGCTTGCTTTACTAAGAATAAACGAGATTCATATAAGGGTGATTACGCGTGGTTTGGTTGTTGCATAGTTAATAGAAGCTAAGGTGACGCGTTTTGTTAATGGGGTGGTCCGCTCGCTTGGGTGGTCCGCTCGCTTGTGGGATACGTTAACCATTTCATCGTTGAAATTGGCCGCCTAAAAGAATTCCTTGCAGCTGCCAAGAACGGTCCTTCGTATCTGCAGCATATTACGATTTTGTTGCATGCAGGGCAAATGGATGGGAGTCAACAACCCTGGAAAGAGGGAATTCGGAAGCTAGTCAGTAGTTGCCCTCGGCTTCAGAAGATTCATCTCAGCATTTATGGTGAAAGGGGAGAGGAAGGCTATGAATATCCGTGGGAAAAGCACTCTATGCTTCTTGAGATTCGTAAAATTTACAAACAGTGTTTTTTGGATGAAGAGCACGATGTGGAGCTTGCTGTCGAGCTTACTCACTATTCAGGTAGGAAATTACGGCGAAAAAAGAAAGGAAGGTTTCTTGAGCGTGAGGGGGAAGAAAATATTATCCTCCAATGGCTGAAAGGTGATGATGAAATTTTGTCAGATTCTGATGGTAACTAATTGTTAACCAACATCACCTAATGTTACTGTTTATTCATCGTTGCTTTATTACTAATTCTTACCAAAACACGGCTCTGCATTGACCCCCCTGCACATAAGCAATTATGCGCCTCACATTCGTTACAAAACTACACTGCGTTATTGAATCGACACGTTGCAATTCAGTAATACGGGTATTTAGGTAGCATTAGTTGCATCGTTCAATGGAGCAGCGGCTTCTTCATCATTGATGACCGTTAAATACACTCCAATACTAATCAATGTATGATCGGATTTGCATTTAGCTTAACGTGACTTCCTAGATAATCGTTGCTAAATCGCAGAACAATAATTAGTTTTTATGAAAATTAGAAAAGCAAGTTGCAAAAATTACCGTGTACTATCGAGCACTAGAGCATTCGCCAATAAAGCTCAGGTCATTCCCTCTACCTTGCTTGTTCTAGTGTTCTAAATAGCTACTGATGATACATTATCTGTTGGAACAAGTGATGTGACAGCTTATTCAGTAGTAATGGGATGAATTAGCATGGTGTTGGAAGGGGGGAGCCGTGGAGTGGCCTTTTATCCTCTCCTGAATATACTACACTTGGCGAAAGCCAAATACACGTGATTGATCCAACAATTAGTTATGCTGTCGATTATTTCGTTAACACCATCGATCATCATTTCAGCTGTGCCCCCCTGCTCAAGCGCGACTGTAGGGGTCTCTTCGAATTTCGGAGGGCTAAGGGAAAAGTTCTATCAAGAGAGAATATAATTCTAAGCCTTAACTAAGGCTACTCTGACCATAATAATATATATTCCGAGAGTTTCGCCGAGCGGAGCGGGGCCTCCCGGTGTGGCGTAATATTTTTAGCGTGCTTTAGCGCGCCTTATCTTGCATTAGTATGCCTATATCAACTGAATATTTAGCCCAGTACATACTAGCTACCGCACCCGTGCAAAAGTCAGAGCGCACGGCCAAGGCGCTAATTATCCTGCCACCAACACCAACACTTTGGAGTCGCATTGTTCAACAACGAGTTGCTCAAATACAGTAAGAGTTGATTCTTTATAAAGCTAGACTACCAGCGAGTTTGATAGCCGCCAGCTTGAATAACATCTGCAAGCCGTTGTGGCGACTTTTACAAAGCGCTTCAAGGCTTGGCTTTTCCACCAATACGTATGCCCTAGCTAACCACTCAGCCAGTAACGCCTCAACACGCTCAGGATTCTTCTCTAGCTTAATAAATGGCGCAATCTCTTGAAGCTTCATCTTTAGTGCCCACGAAAAGTATTCCTAGAGATTTAGATCAGGCGAATATGGGGGGTGAGTAATGCACCTGATTTGGTGATCATGCAGCCATTTTTTTACCCGGTTCGCTCGATGAATACCAGCACCATCTTGTAACCAGTACATGCCAAAGTCATAGTCTCTTGGCACCTGTTCCTCCAGTACTTTGATGTAGGATTTGGCAGTATAGCCTTGCCTAGGAGAGTCCAAATCACGCTCCATAACGTTGTAAATCAGACACCCCCAACTGGCCTGAAAAGCCACCCCATACCATACACCTTGCCTTCTTGCCAAGTGGCCGTGTATTCAGCCGGCTTTGGTCCCACTTTTGGTGGCCAGGCGTACGGAAAACCCAGCTTGGTGCGTGGCTAGAGCCCTACTCAACTGAGCACTCATCACCAAACGTAACCCTCATCCACCATCTCCAGCTCTTATTCCGGTATTTCTTTGCATATTGGTACCGAATGCGGGCATTCGCTTGAGAGACCCAAGGCCGATTCTTCGTACGCCATTTTGGTGATATGGTTCTTGCGTAGAATACGCCTGAGCGTATCTTTATGGATAGATGACTGGAGCTGCTTAATCACCTGGCTGTGCTTGAGTTTTGAGAACCGGTTAACAAAACGAATAATCTGGCGCTCCGTGCGAAGGCTGACTTTGGGGGGACGGCCAGTACGAGGTGTTATATCAACCCGGCCAGTCGTATTGTAGTGGTTGATGCAGCTCCTGATTGCGTGTTCTGAGAAGCGAGTCTCACGGGCAATTTGACGCCCAGATTTGCCATCTTGCGATTGTGTAATAACCGAAACTCGTTGATCATGTGAAAGCTGATGCCTTTGCCTAGCATTGCCTGAAATTTCGCGTCCAAAGATGCACTGCATGGTGGTGTAATGAGGCAAGGGATGAAGAGGGTGCATTGTTGTTTTGACTCGTGCAAGTCCGTGCGCCCTGACTTTTGCACGGGTGCGGTAGCTTATTTAAATTTACTCTTATACCCACGTATAGGAGTTTATGTTCAACGTTCATTCTACTACGACTGAAAGACTCCTTAAAAGACGCTATAGAGAAGCGGTTGAGATCCTTAACGGAGAAAATATCCCCCTCATTGGCAGATTAGTCCGGATAGCCCCTTCCGAAGACATCCGCAATCTTTGTTTCGAAAAGCTAGAAGAACGCATATCAAACAAAGAGTGGTTATGTGAAGTTTCTGAGACACTAGGAGACCTCGATACGACTGTATACATTCATGATAACAGAATAGTGGCTTTGATAAGAAATGCGTAGTATGCGACCGCACAGGATGCCGAAGACAGTTTAAAGACTGTGAGCACGCAGTTTGTTCTCGTAAGTCAACACTAGTTCCCCAGAAAAGTAATTGCTCACGGAGACAGGCTGCCTAGACCGGATCTGCCCAATGTGCGGCCCAACCATCGAAACTTTGTGGAGTACCCTACATATTTATGGTAAACTATCAATGGAAACTCTTGGAAAGATAGATTTTGAAGAGCTTGCCGGCTTCGCCTTGAGCAAAAAAACCTTGGACGGTATAGAATCATTCTGTGTCTCTCACATTACTTTGGCCAAGTTAGTTAATGTTAGATATATGCGTCAGTTCCACCGACCCTAACATCAGGGGGTGGGGGTATAAGAGGCCCCCTAGCAACATGGAGTAACTGGACGAGTTCCGTCCTTTTGCTCCATTCCAACAGTTAAGGAATCAATTCGCTCAGAAGCTGAAGTGTGGCAAAAATGGCACGCGGTTGCTCAGGTACGTAAGGGATATTGAACGCAGGCGGACAGGTTCTTTTACTAATTATTATTTCAGGCATCCTGTGTGAGAAATCATAGCATGATATTGGAATCTCTACACTTTGGATGCTCTACGGCAGATATTGATGAAGATATGCTTGCAGAAAGGCTTAAAAAAGTGTTATATTCCGATCTCAAACGGATACGCGACAAATTCTACGACGAAAATTCATCTTTAGAGGAATTTCTCGAATACATACCAAATATCGCTAGAGAGCTAGAAGAAATAACTAGCAGGATTAGCTGATTTAAGTTCGTTCTTCTAGTTTATCCTTGTTGGATTTGGTTGGGGGCAAAATCGTTGGTTGAGGAGTGGCATGAATTAGGAGGGGAGAGGCTCGGGAGCCCTCTATTCTCCTCAGAAACTAGGCTACATACTGTGGGATACATCTGTGCACTCTTATACAGCCATATTCCAACAATCTTTTATAAGTAATCGACTGATCTTCTATTTCATCAACCTGAATGTCTAGACATGGTAAAATGTAGAGATCAGGCCTCGATGATAATCTTGAGTAGTATAAACCATTACTACATGCTGTTTAGTAGAACTTAAATCATCCTCCGAAACCAAATCGTTCTCATCTCATTGTCTGTTACTAACAATTGCCATCCGCTCAGGGTTACGGAATTATGAAACCGTGTGGAGTAGCTATAAATGCCCTAGCTGCTTTGGAAGTTTCTGCGAAGACCGTATCATTTTACTTAGAACACTCTGGTGCCGTTGCGAAAGCCAGAAGCAATATTGAACTTCTGATAAATGAGCTCGGGCCACCATTGTCTCGACGTAAGACGATGACGGGTCAGCTGTAAGAGGGTAGCACTATTAAATTTACAACAAACACTTTCACTAGGGATATCCAATTTTAGCAACATCTTTGCCTTACATGATGAGCCACATGTCGCTGTGCACGATCTAATAATGTAGGATAGTCTGTTATCTGGCCTAACAATCAGCTTAGCTATCTATCCTCGTCCTATGCACAGATTACAAATTGTTGAAATATGTTCTGCATTCTCGTCTCCGGGACATCCTACTGCAGAACCCTATTAATGTAACAGACATACAGCTCTCTGCCTGCCGAGAACACATGCTATGCTATACGAGATGTAGTAAGATGGCTCATCCAAAGGAAGCAATGTACATACAAGATTGGTTCGGCCCTTATCAGTCATCCGAATGTGCGTCTTCGCACTGCTTGGTCACTGTGTTAGATAATCACACCTGATCTAATTCATATAACTTCCAGATGCGTGCTCTTGAGCAACACCGTTAGAAGCTTCCTCCTGATTTCTCTTAGCCTCATTGGGGAGCGGGAATAACTGTAGTATGCTGCGTGTAAGTGGCTCCCTTTGCCATGCTTTGAACTCATACTGAGCGTGTGCTTGCAGAGGACAAAACGCGTGCACGATCTTGTGTCCGAGCGATGCTTCGACGCGCTTCCTACCCATTACATGCAGAGGCTCCAAAGTGAATACGCAAATGGGCGGCCGGATCTGGGACAAGCTGTCGCCTACTCCATAATTTATTGCTGTCCAAGCATACTCTACGTTTCTAAGCGGAAATAAGAGAAGAACGTGGGGTCTGTTCTGAATGGCCGGCGGGAGCCCGAGTGATGGATATAATGCTCTTCATTGCAAACATTTCTTAAACTTGATGATCCTTGCCTATGAGCGTACTCCTTTTCATTACAGGCTGTGAAGCTATACTTTCATATTGGTAACTTTGAATACTTAAATCAACTTCGGACTTTTTATTGTATCCTGTTGAAAGGACCGCTATGTTTCGCACTTGTTATGGAGAATCAGTAGCAAGGTAGGTAATAGAGACCGTATGGTAATGTCAAACATTAGCGTTACAGGACTATCCGCGGCTTACTAGCCCGACACTGTAGTATAAAGGGGATCCTCCCCCACCACTCGTTACACTCTTCAGCAGCATCGTCAATTCATTCTCTACTCATTACAAAGTCTTACATTAATCGAGTACTTCTTGAGGGGTGCGAGTAATAGATTTATAAAAGTGTATTTTGTAGGAATGGCATTTTGTAGTACGTGAGTACGTTTTCTATTAGCCGCTTTATTGCTGCGAATGTGACGATGGCTTGTTCTTGAGAGAAACGCGAAGAATTCAGCCGAGATGTCGTGTTTTTTTCTCAGCGCAACTTGCTCCGACCTCTCTCCTCTGCTCCGTGCATCTATCTGCATTTACAACGTCTATGCGTAGGTAAAATAAAGACAGCCCTTTGGGCGTAGTTTCCCAGCGAAATATCGGGATGACAAAGTCTAGTACAGAAAATGTGCCACACAGTATCTGTGACGCTGCTGATGAAATGAATCTCTTGATTACAAATAAGAAGCCGATGCGCTACGATGCTTCTGTTGGTCACAAATTGACTACCTGAGTCATCTGTCAGCAATTGAACAACCGCCTACGATAAAGCCGGCACTAGTGTACTAATATTTGCATGTATTTATTTACTGTGCGCCTTCCTTGCTTCTTTCAATGTGGATACCCTAGACCAGAGATGACGATACCCCTGTATAGAGCCTTGGCTGTGCTATCAATAGCCGTGCTGGCGACTGCCGACCCCGACGGCCTCACCAATTGCGGCGAAACGTCCACCGTACCTGGGCTGATTGGCGAGAACACCACAGTCAGCTTCCCGATCGCGGGCACCTGCAAAACAGTTATTGCAAACTACGCCGACGGAAGCGAGGAGTCTATTTCTGTTGAGCCTTCAGATTGCGATCGTTCTAACTCACCAAGCGAGTCGCAGGTGTATCAAATCACCTTTGGATCCTTGTCTCCCCGCGGCGTGGCATCCATCTTGTTCAACTGCAATGGCGGACTGCAGGTGTTCTGCCAGCGGTATAATATCACGGCTGGCGACGGACTGCCGGCGCAGGCCACAACGAACATTACGGCGATGTGCAACGAAACGACCACGTACCCGCTGCTGTCGTCAGACGGATTGTCGAGTGGGATCGTCGCTGCAACACCGGTCGGCGCCGGGCAGACCCCGAGCACTCTGCTCACAGCCACGTCAACGCCTCTGCAGGGACCGCATGGCACGACGGACTCAAACTCCGCAACCGAGAGCCCTGCTGGGCCAGGCCAAAGCCAAGGTCAGTCGGCAGGGGGCACATCCGGCCCATCCAGTATGATCGAGACCACATCTCCCACGAGCCAGAATAGCGGGACTTCCCAACCGACTGACGGAGGCAACTCACCATATGATGGAGAAGCCAGCGGTACATCTGATGGAGCAGCCAGCAGCACACCTGATGGAGGAGGCAGTGGCATACCTGGTGGAGGAGGCAGCGGCACACGTGATGGAGGAGCCAGCTTAACATCTGGTGTGGCCACGAGTCCTAGCTCTGCAGTTCCAAGCATAACGGCGGCCGCCGAGCAGAGCACACGGTCTCCTATCAACACGCCGAATAGCCCCTACGTACCTTTGACACCCCAGCCTAGTTGCACTTGCACATGTTGAAGATTGAACCAGGTTTAGGTCTTGTGCTTGGATACCAGATCGAGTTTTCCTTCATTAAGTGGATTTGTGTACTGTTGCCTTGAATTATTATCGATGAGATCTCTAAAATCAGTTAACTATAAAATCAGACATATGTCTGTGTCGGACTATCTCACTACTTCCTCAGGCACCACATTGATTCCTTCCTCGGTCACTCCCTACCCTCGGTAATGCAATCCCCTCGGATCTATTACTTCCTCGGTTATACTGTCTGATGTTGTGTATATAAAGACACTCTTTCACCTCTCTTCAAATACAGGCAGAATCTACTCTTTTCTGACCTCACTACACTTCACTCACCCAATTCCAACAGTCTGATATACTGGTCTGTTCGTTTTGTCTCTGGCGTTCCGCGGGCCCCACTTCAGCTCCTCTTGCCTTCTGTCATTCAGCTAAAGGATTCATAGTGGTTCCTCTTAACACGTAGCTGGGGAGGTGCCTCCCGTCATTACATCCATCCTTTGGTGGAGAGTCCTCCTGAGTATGTGCAAAGGCTATATTTATAAATGTACCTATTTCCGGTTATGCAGGGCTCCGGACGCTAGCTCTTTTCAACCTCTAAGCCGAAGAAGGCTGTCGAAGCACCAAATAATAGGGCACGCTTCCGAAGAAGGTTTGCCAATTGTTCCTTTCTTCGCAAGGTACAAGGACAGTCTTCGGATTATCTTCTCTCTCCAATGGGTCTCGTGCTGCGGCGCATGAGATGGGTCATCATTAACAATTCAAATGGGGAGTCAAACACGTTTACCACGTTTCACAGAATACCCCCCTCCCCTCACAAGGAACACCGGCAAAGGATGGACGAAGATAGCGGACTGGAACGTAATAGCTTATTTGATCTACTTGGCGGCAAGCGTCTAAGATATGTCATACCAACTTACAATAAAAACATGAATAGGAGATAATAACATTACAGCTGCAGAGAACTCTCCTCACAGGCTCTGCTTACCATTCACTAACTCTCCTTTTTCCTTGCCTCTTCTCTTCCCTCTCAGATTGACAGACTACATATATGCTGAGTTAGTTAGTAGAAAGATATGATATATCGCTTAGGGCAGTGTGCTATGGTCAATTGATCTCATAGAATTCGCGGTTTATCCGCCAAAATTCATGAAATAAGTGACTTCGTTGCTTTTTTCTCCCAAAGGCGCCTGTGGTGCTTGTTAATAATTATTCGATAATATATAACCGAGATTATTGAGCCTATCTACCGTCGGAATTATAATGTGCAAAAACAACAGGGAAAAAAAGGTAGCAAGATTATATCAAAGCATGGACTACAGAAGTGTGAGACAGCGCTGTGGAAACATGATATAATTCTAGCTTACAACTTTATGACGCACAAAATATAATATTTTAGTAGAGCAATGATGTAATAAAACATCTCGCGCGAAAACAAGGTGAGCGCTTCTTGGAGATTTCCAGAGGCTTCGCGCCGCTCATCTCCTCCCATTTCCTCGTGCAAGTCCTTCTTCGCTAGAGCACATACCTTTTGCGTTCAAATCGCTGTACGGCGCCGCTCGTATTCTTGTGATGAATGGGTATGATGGGTATGTTTGGTATGACGGGTATGCTTGGTATGACGGGTATGATGGGCATGACGGGTATGATGGGCATGACGGGTATGATGAGTACGGCTTGCGGGCGACTTGGCGTTTCTGAATCCATTACGCGCCTGCTCCGCCGCGGGCTTCCCGGCCGACACAACCAAGCAGTTTGCAGCCACATCACATTCAGGAAACAGATCCTGGCGCTAGAGATGGCTGGAGTGGTCTGACATTATCATCATGTAAATTAGCAGCAGCAGGCAGCAGGACATCTACAGGCTGCAAGGTGTGCGATCGCCAAGACCGATACGGAGGCCGAGTTGATTAATCGCGCGATTAACGCGCGAAAGCAAGTGATCCAGGCATGAGGTCCGCTCTTCTTGCAGATATCACACCGTTGGTATGATTGACCCACTGTTCCTGCGTCTTCCACTCTGCGTGTCTGCGGTGCTGAGCGCTTAGGCTAACTTAAATTGGATAGCGTGGGTGATCTGGGCAATGCGGCGGGCGCGCCCGTTGCAACGGCCGGCGATATTCCTTGCGCCAATGTTACCGATCGAGCTGTCCGACGCAGTCACATTGCTAGTTTTATGGAAGAGATGTTGTAAAAACGTATTGAATCAGGCTAGAATACTTCAGTATGCGTGATGACTGCCTGACCGCCCAGTCTCTTGAGTGTGAATTTTTGGCGGAGGAACGGTTGCGATGTGAAGCTGTGCCACAGACGCACAGCGCTTACGGCCCCAGATCCAGGAGAATTTCCGAGCCCTGACACACGTCCTCGGCTCTTTTCTCGGGGATTTTTGGACGCGAAGGAAGGACGGAAGGCGTGGCACAGTCAGTGTGCGCGCTAATTCCTACCGTTAGAGGGCTAGCTAATCCCACCGTCCCGAGCGCAGCCTACCAATGGGGGCATCTCATGGCTGCTTCCCCAACGTTCCGGCGGCACAGCAGCGAATAGCCGGAGAGCCCATACGAGATACTACTGATAGCGGGGAATTATCTCTCACGGATCGACGGTGTGGCAACGCCAGAAGCGATTTTCGGCAACTGCATGATCGAGGTATTCAAAAAGCATACAATTGATTAGTATTGAACATGCACTGAGGCAACATGAGTCCAGTCATTGCTGATCAATATCTTACTGCCGGATTGGTATCCATGGCTAGTGTCACTCATTCCTTACGAGGAACAACTGGAATTCCTTCAAGAGCCTGACGAACAGGATCCGATTTTGTGGCTCTGATGACCATCCGCCATCGTATAGAGATTAAAAAAAAAAAAAGAAAAATACTAGAATACACGAGATCCCGTGAAGTAGAGCATTCACCACGAGTTATCTAAAAGAACGATTGAGTCTGGATAGACCTTAATGATTCGTTTTCCCAAGTTCCATGGCTCTTTAATTTGAATGAGAAAAGAAAAAAAAAAAAGAAGAATGTATCCTTTTTTATATTTATATATATATATATCTGTGCTTTAGATATTGGAATAGTCTAATCACGTTATCTAGGTCTGACGAAAGCGAGAAAGATAATAGACGATATGAACTGATGCCGGTAGGCTAGGGATGAAGCGAATACTTCGGAACTTGACTCAACAATATAGTTCAGCTATTATGCAGAGGGGTTCATTTTATAAGGAGATATTGAAGTTTCTGCACCCTTTGCCATTGTGTCTCATTAATTTTGATATTCCCTGCTGATCTGTCCACTGCTTGGCAGAGATCCTTTAATGTCCCTGACACGTTGCTCGATTTCGGTCCAGTTTAAACTGTGGAATTCCATTTTGATCTCCTCCCTGTGAGAAAAAATATTGTTGGAATATTTGATTCAGTAGTGTTTTGGATTCAGTTATGTCTTATACTCGTTGCACACCTGTCTTAGCAGGTAAGCAAGTTACATACCCGTTTCACCCTAGTAGGTAGGATAGGTATAAGGGAAGCCCGTACGGCCTCCCTCTACTAGTCATGCCAATTCATCCCATTTACTATTGAATAAGCCGTCACACCACTTGTTCCAACAGTTATGAGCCCGGATGCGTCTTAGGTGCCTTTCGCAGTCTAAGCCATCCTCCCTAGCACCTTATTGTGCTATTCCGAGCGTTCCGTGGCATCCGGACGTTCATCCTTGGCACTCTTTTGCCATACGTGTCCTGTAACGGAGGATTTCAGTTGCCTCCTACAACACGCCTTTTTATTACCTGAAGCGCAGCACTTTGCCACCGCCTCAGGGTAATACCTTTTAAGTAACGGCTTGTTTATTGGCCTTACGCCCATTGCCTACTTTGGCAACCTACCTGTGCCTCCTTTGGCACACAACACGACGCAACGCAACACTGCGCCATGACGTCTTCCAAACCTATCGTTGTCTTGAAAACAGCCGATAATTGGGATGAATGGTACTTCATCATCCAATCAAGAGCCAAGAAATACGAGATATTTGAGTATATCGATCCATCGAAGCCTGAGAAACCTACTCAACCAACCGAACCAGTTGAGGTTCAAGAGCCACCAGCCTCTGATCCAAACCAACAAAGAGCCTGGGAGCGCTACAAAATACAAATCAGGGCTCGTGAAAGAGACCTAGCTAAACAGGAGAAGCTGAAAAAGGAAATCAACGATCTATCAACGATCATTGAGGACTCAGTGAGCCCATCACTGCTTCCAATCCTAAAGAAGCTTAGGGGCGATTCGCACCCCTATTCTCAGCTTACAGCGCTTAAGGCGCGGCTCCAACCAACAAAGGAGACTCAGGAAGAACTTATCGTTAATAAGCTTCGCCAGCTTGAGAAGCCTCCAAGCAGTCAGAACATTGATAAATGGCTTTCACAATGGGAAGAGACTCTGTTCAAGGCAGAGGAGCTCGAACTTCCAGAGGTTATGGGTAATCGAGGCAAGGTCGCCTTTCTTAAGGCGCTTACCCCTCTTGATGCCCACTGGGCCTCCGCCCACAAGATTAAGCTCCAGGACAATGAGCTTACCAAGTCGCTTCATAATCTGATTATCGACTACCGAAACTACTCACGCCAAAATGCGGCCGAGAATCCAAAGGCTACCAAAGCAGCCTTCACTGCTTCACTAAGGGATAAGAAGCAGGAAAGAAAGCTACCCGCCTGCTTATGTGGCGAAAATCACTACTACGATAAATGTGGATATTACAATCCAGAGGCTAGACCAGCAGATTGGACACCAAACCAGGAGGTTCAAGACAAGGTCAACAAGGCACTCGAGGATCCACAGATTAAGAGAAGAGTTGAACGCTCCATTGAACGGTTCAAAAATGGCCAAAATCACGGCCAAAGCCAGAAGAAGCAGGACAACGCTCCTCAAAAGGAACAAGAGCCAAAACCAGGCAAAGGAGATAAGAAAACATCATCCTTTCCAGCTGTAGTTGCCTCATCATTTAATGCACAACGCATTTCAAGGCCTACAACGCTTGATCTCTCATGGATTGCCGACACTGGCACAACACACCATATCTGCAATCAGTACATGAAGAATCGCTACACCAAAACAAGGGACGCAGGGCCAGATGACTACGTCACATCAGGAAACTCTACGGTTAAGATCGAGTCATTTGGTGAGGCACTGGTGTATACCACCAACCACAAGCTAGTATATACCACCAACCACAAGGGCCCACGCACTATTAAGCTTATGGACGTGGCCTACGTACCCTCGTTTATGGCAAACCTCGTCTCTGTTGCTAAGGCAAGAGAAAAGGGAATCGAGTTAGACACAGGACGCATGTGCCTCTACTTAGAGGACTTCATTGTGGCCTATCTAACCTTCGCCCAAAACCACTTCTTCATGGAATATAAGGAAGCAGATGATCCACCAGCTGTAGTGTCCAACGTTGCCAATCGCTCGTTGCCAGCCACACAATGGCATGAAATCTTTGCACATGCAGGCCAAAGAGCTATTCGAGCCTTGCCACAGGCAGTACAAGGAGCCATAATTACCGATCAGCAGTTACCTGATCACTGTGATGTGTGCGCACGCACTAAGGCACAACAGCAGATCTCTCGATCCATGCAACCAGAGGAATTATTAGAAGAAGTATTCTTTCGAGTCTCATTTGACTTAATACACATGACACGAGCCAACAACGGCCACCAATGGATTACGCATCTTGAATGCGCTTCCACCAAATTCACTTTTGCGGTCACTCACGCAACTAAGGATGAGTGCACCCAGCACCTTCTCAACATCATCCAAATGATTAAGACAAGATTTGGCAAATCAGTAGCCTTTCTTAGATCAGATGGAGAAGTGTCGCTTACACGAGCCTTTAAGCAGCAGCTTGAGCAGCAGGGAGTTACCCATGAAGTATCAGCTCCGTATACCCCTCAGCAGAACGGCGCATCAGAGCGTTTAGGGCACTCAATCATCATCAAAGCAAGATCATTGCGAGTTAGTGCCAACCTGCCTGAGCACCTATGGCCTGAAATTATCAAGGCAGCAGTCTACATCCACAATAGAACTCCAATGAAGCGCCACCATTGGAAAACGCCATTTGAGCGTGTCCATGGCAAGAAGCCAAAAGTAGCTCACCTTCGAGTTTATGGCTGTAAAGCCTACTCACTACTGAAGAACATTCCACGCAGTAATAAGCTGGATGAACGTGTCCTTATCGGATATTTGGTTGGATATGACTCCACCAACATCTACAGAATCTGGCATCCTCCAAAGGACCGAGTAGTACGCTCAAGAGACGTCACCTTTGACGAATCCAGCAAGTTCTCTCCAGAGGATCTAGAAAAGATACTCGCTCTGCAGCAACAGGAGCAAAATCAAGAGCAAGAGGTAGTTATTCCTCGTATTACGCTTTATGAGGAGGAGATTATCCCCTCGGATCAGGAATCTGAGGTCTTCTTTGACCTTAGTGATGAGCCATCACCGGCTCCAAATCAATCAACTCAAGAAACTCCAGAGACTCAAGGCAGCCGCCTAGGCGCCCAAGCACGAGGAACACAACTAGATTATCTACCAAGCCCTTCAGAATCAACCAGTGAAGGCCTAGCACGCGAACAGCATGCGAAAAGCAGCCTACAAGCGGGCTCAACTCAAGGCGAGCAAACACCAGATCCTTCAGATCACGCATTACCAGATCGATCCACTCCAGTCCAACAACAAGCCTCTCAAGGCTTAGCCTCTCAAGGCTTAGGGGGTGAAGATCAACAGAATCAACAATCACGAGGACTCGGGCAGCTTATACCAGTCCAATACGAGAATCCACCTGATCCAGGCGCTGCTAGAGGAAACCGTGCCCCAAGAGGACGTGATATTGCAGCGGATATTAATCCAAACCTGATTATCCACGGATCAAGGACTCGCAACTCACGCAAAGATGCGTATATTGCGTCAATTCATGACAATATGTTCAGTCACCAAATGCTGTTTACGTCTTTTCTCGCATCTTTCCAGGAATCTACTGCAGCAAAAGCGCAAGCATCGCCTATAGGCCTACCACGTATTCACCGAGATCAACTGCCACCTGAACCTCGTTTCTACAAGGACATCTTCAACCACCCAATGAAAACCCACCTACTGGAGGCAATCCAAACAGAACTCCAGGAACTTCAGGGTAAGGGGGTGTGGGAGACAGCGGCACTCAGTGAAGCGAAAAGCCTCAACAAGGACGTAATACCACTTACCTGGGTATTCAAGTACAAGCTTGATGAACACGGCTGGCTTACTAAGGTTAAGGCACGCATCTGTGTAAGAGGAGACCTTCAGGCTACTCAGCAGGATACTTATGCGGCTACCCTTGCCTTTCGGATTTTCCGAGCCTTAATTGCCATCATCTGCGCTTTTGACTTAGAAATGCGCCAGTACGACGTTGTGAACGCGTTCCCTCACGTTCCACTTGAGGAAAAGACATACTGTCGACCTCCAGAAGGACTAAAGCTTGAACAAGGCCAAATCCTTCGTTTACTTCGAGCGCTTTATGGCCTTAAGGAGTCACCAGCTCTCTGGCAACGGCACTTCTGCAAATCCTTAGAAGAGCTCGGTTTGACTCAGGTGCCTGATGCCCCTTGCCTATACTCAAACGATCGCCTGTTCGTCTTCTTCTTTGTAGATGACGTTATTATGGCATACCACAAGCGAGATGAACCTTTTGCAGACGCTTTCCAAGAAGACCTGCTCAAACGCTACGAGATGAGAATTCTAGGAGAAGCACAATGGTTCCTAGCCTTACGCATTATAAGGGACCGAGAGCAGAGGCTCTTATGGCTCTCTCAGGAATCATATATCTCTGGCCTTATCACTCGCTACGGTGTTAGTGAAAATCACTTTCCTTCAACACCGCTTCCTTCAGATGAAGTGCTTCAAGCGAACCAAGGCACGCACGCAAGCGCGCAAGACATTCACCTTTATCAAAGCAGGATTGGTTCAGCACAATTCGCGGCCACTAGCACTAGGGTGGATGTTGCATACGCCTGTTCCGCACTATCGTCTTACCTTACCAATCCGTCTTCTCGCCACCTGGAACTTTCTCAGAGGCTCCTCAGCTACTTAGCAGGAACTAAGAAGCTCGCCTTATTCTTCCAGGGCAACTATGAGGACGAAAACAACATCTTTACCATTAGCAGTGATGCAGCATTTGCTAATGATCCGGACACGCGCCGCAGCCACCAAGGCTCGATTATCACCATGTTCGGAGCAGCTGTTGATTGGAAGGCTATTAAGCAGCCTACTGTTACAACTTCAACCACCGAAGCCGAGCTTCTTGCCTTATCAGAAGCCGCCAAGCAATGCTTCTGGTGGAAACGCCTTTTCAGAGGAGTGCAATTCGATCCAGGCCACCAAATCAAAATACAGTGCGATAATACGCAAACGCTTCGGCTCATGCAGGAAAGCATTGGGAAGCTCAACACCAAGCTACGTCATGTGGATATTCACCACCATTGGCTGCGCCAGGAAGCCCAAGCAGGCAACGTTCACCTTCAGTGGACGCCTACAGCAGTGATGTTAGCAGACGGTCTTACTAAAGCCCTACCTCGCCAGAAGCACGCTCATTTCGTTACGGCCATTGGACTTTTCCTACTCCACAATTAGCAGTCATGTATTTGTGTCATTTCACAAAATGAGGCGCAACCCTCATAGCTTACTTAAGCTAACAGAGGACTCATGCCTGAGCAGGCATGAGTCTCCCCTAACCCTTTTAGTACTTATATGTATTATCCTCACATTACTTGTGTATTCTCCATACTGCAAGCAAGCAGTACCGCTTGCTTGTAGTATGGAGAATGCGTTTTGTTATTTCTTTTGATTTTGGAAATCAATCAGCCTACTTTAAGCGAGTCCACGAGTTCAACACTCACCTAGTTATCTATTTTACCCTTATTTTCTTTTTATCACCTACTCCCCAAATAGGCAGTACGTGAAGGGGGTGTGTTGGAATATTTGATTCAGTAGTGTTTTGGATTCAGTTATGTCTTATACTCGTTGCACACCTGTCTTAGCAGGTAAGCAAGTTACATACCCGTTTCACCCTAGTAGGTAGGATAGGTATAAGGGAAGCCCGTACGGCCTCCCTCTACTAGTCATGCCAATTCATCCCATTTACTATTGAATAAGCCGTCACACCACTTGTTCCAACAAATATCAGCCTGGATTTTTGAAGCTTAGAACAGACACGTACAGGATGGAGTCTATGAAGTCAGTCAGGAACGGATCCTCGCCTTTCTTGTCCCATTCCTGAGCAATACGACATGCTATCGCCGCTGGGCTTAAGTTGCTGTTGCTTCTGTCGATTCTCAGATCTTTTATCATTCTACCGACATGACTATTGACGGCCTCAGCAGTGCGCTCGTTGAAACAGTAGCGCCTTTCCTCGTTTTCGTGGAGAGCTTTGAGAATTTCCGTGAGCTTATCTCTCTTGACATACGGAACTAATAACAGGGTCGTGATGTTCTCCTCACTGGTCCACGGGGGCCCGGCCATTGCAACTGATTGGCTTGTGGAAGAGTGTGAAATGTGCAAGAATAATAATAATATAAAAAAAAAAAAAGCGGGATGTAAGGGATACATGAGCTCGAGAGAAGTCAAGGATTCTTTAAGTCATGACTGCCAACACAATAACCCTTGACAAGCGGCGTAGAAACTGAATCGTGCTCGGCCATGCCGTTTGGAAACCTCCGAAAAGCTCAGGGGTGGAAGACCGGTATTTGGAGTGCCGCATCGCTGCGCCGCATGCTGTGCCGGACCCGCCGTTCTGGGAAGATAGTGTAGCTAACGACGCTGAGACGAGAGCCTGTCTGGTCACATTCGAGGCACGCAAGAAAAAGAGACATGGAAATGTAGTTGATGCTCTCTTTTTTCTAAAAAGAAAAAAAGGACAAGACGAAGAAGAAGGATTGTATACGTTAATCTTGGTGTTGAGAAAGGACAATTTGTGGACGATACCCCACTTCAGGTCCGCGATAGGCTCGCTCTTATATCCTAGAACTACCAAAAATCCACATGATATGCATGTCAACAGTCCATTAATATTAAGGGACTTATCCGGCCTTCGGGATACATGGGAAAAAATGCCCTGCTAGTTAACCGTCAGCCACCTGCAAAAAGTCAATGGCCACACCTGGCTCGTGCGCCAACATCCTTCTTACATTCTCACGGCCAGTATGACATCAGAGGCCCTTGTCACCGTCTAAAAAACGCAGAGTATGTAAAATATGTACATGCGATATAGTATCGACCAATTTTGGGTAAATTAGAATGCTTTCGGTGCTGTAGTAAGTCCTGTATTTTGGGGACGATGTTGGCGCACTGACCAGGTGGCCATTGACTTTCTGTGGGTGGCTGGTCATACCACATCGCTTCGTCGCAATAGATTTCTGGAGCTGTGTGTCGTCGGAAGTCCAGCACTGCGGTATTATGTCCTTAAATCTACTTTATAGTTTGGAACGGAAAAGAAGAAACATACCGGACCTATATAGTGTATCGATGCTAAAGAATGTCGTCTTGGCATGAGAGAGCCGCTGAGATTCGTAGATAATGTACTTCGCAGTGTATCTAAGCTTCCAATTCTTTTTCGAAGACAGTAAATTGCAGCGGTACTCCACCTCTGTCACTACTGTTATATGTTGCTTTAATTTACTGCACTGATCGATGAAGGCATATGGCACACTTTTTTTTATTTACTTTTTGTCTGCACCCACGTTTCTCCTGTAGTACAGCCCCTCGAAATCATCAACCCAGCCGCAGATTACGCCAAAATGGTCAGCGAAAGCTATATGAAGCAGCAAATATAGGGTGAGCACCGAGCAACCGAATTTTCTCTACTTGGGGCTCCAACGCTTGTCCTAGCTCAACGGTGCGGAGACACCCCCGGGAGCACGTGCGCACGTGCGCTCAGCTTTACCCGCTCGCTCGCGATCTAGGCATCTCGACTATCTTGCAGTGCAGCCGGGTTTCGATTGGAATTCTGTCGCGTATATCCGCGAGCTGTAGCTAACCAGCAGCACTGACTCGATAACTGTGTCAGAATCGTTATCGGCTGTTGCTGCTGTGCCGCTGAGCCGCCGAACACGCAAGGCAGACACGATGGTTGCCTTCGCATTTACCGAGGCTTCTACTGTGTACGACTTTATGATGCAGTAATCGTACGTGCGACGTTGATTATGGGCGACATATTGCCATCAGCGCAGCACTACCAACTGCTAAATACGCTTGAACCTGACTGTGGAACTGTACAAAAACACCATGTTCTTCAGAAGCACGCTAGTTGGGAACATCATCGTATCCATCCAGCGGGGACTTGCCGCTTGAATTGCAGCTCAGTATTGTAGGTTTGATCCGCAGTAGCGTAGCACAGGCCCCATGCGGTGTCGGTCTGGGGTTCCTGAGCAGGGTCTGCAGGAAGCAATCAGGCCACGCCGCTCACCCTATGGTTGTGCCCAGCCTATCGCGGATGCACCGACTCAACCCCGAGAAGAGCCCCACTTAAGCGCGGGTGTGAAGATAGTATTCGTTGCAGCACCCGGAAAGTCAGGAAAGGCGAGGGCATCGTTGGCCGAACAAGAACTGTGCCACACGGCTGCAGCGCTCCAAACGCACAGACGGAGAAAAACTTTCCGAGCGCCGTCACTTCCTTTGCTCTTGTCTCGGGCCACTTTCAGTTCGAGAGAAAAGAGAAAGAGTTAGCTAGCCAGGACCAGTCATTCCGTCGTTGAGGCGTAGCTTGTGGGTAGATGACACGAAGCGGCTCAGAATCCTCCCGTCTGACAGCGGCACAGCAGCTCGCGACAGCAGCTCGCGACACAGCAGCTCGCGACACAGCAGCTAGAACTCTGCTGCTACTTAATCAGACCGCCTCACGACCATTGCCGAGAGAAACTGCCGTATGGTAGTCTACTCCCACGAGATCGCGTGAGGTCTAAACATGGGAAAGCCGCACACTCGCAATTCGATCGCGCCGACCTACACGCCTGCCTCAATGGGACTGCAGCTGCAACAGGCGACGAGCTGCGGTTGACAGAGATCTGCATGCCTCCTTGGGAAGTCTCCTAAATTTAGACCTTCGAGCAAGAAAATCACATCCAGTAGAATCGGCTGGCCCAGACGGTGGGGCAAGCATGCGAAGCGCACAGAGCGTACATGGCATAAACGGCATACAGAGCATACAGGGCATATACGGCACGCAGTTAGCATCGAGCGCTGGATGGCATCTCCCTACAAATGTAGCGAGTGAGGATCACCGCATGTTAAACATGCTGCACACTGACCAGCCATAGAGGGTCTACACCGCGACTCGCGATTTTCCTCGTCAGTAATCATGTCCAGCATGCCTAACGCCGATCAAGGGGCCACTACAAAGATCAAGAAGGTGACAACGAGGCCGAAAGCTCCGAAAAAGAAGCCAGGAAGGGCGCAGAATGGCGATGGGCCGTACTGTCCACCAGCCAGACGACGTGGCCGGCCAAGAATCTACGGTACGTCATATTGCCTCACCTGGGCATGAAATTCAACTGAAGCCGGTGGCCAGACACAACAAACCCAGTGTTGGAAAGCTCTGGTGGCAGCTCTGAGCTCTCGTCAGCCACGCGGTCTGTAGTTGAAGCGGCTGATGCAAGAACGAGCAGAAGCGATGTCTTCAGCTGCACGAGCACGACAGAGCCTCCCAACTCGCTTTCCACTATCAACGACGCGTACACTTGCTTTGCGCTCCCGGGGACCGGGCCCGGGACTGGGCTCTCAAACACGTTGCCATCCGCTGCAAGGACCTCCGAGACGACACCTACACAGTCCACGAACGAGTCTCTGCCCCCGACTGCCGATTTCCCGAACGGCATCCTGGGCTTTAATGAGATCCAAGACGCCAATAATCTGCTTGGAGGCACACTCCTCGAAGAGAAAAACGTGCAGCATTTCGATAATACAGCCAACGCCGACGGAATATTCGAAGCTACTTGGAATTCTGCTCTTTCTGGGAGCGGGCATGAGGCCATCGTTCCCACTGATCTTCTACACGGCTTCACCGCGGTGGGACCGGCTCCGTCAACTCCAACCGTGAGGGGAAAGCCTGGTCCCGCCTTTTTTTCCGCCCCTGCGGGCTTCTTCTCGACTCATCATCTCGCATACAATGGCCTGTGTAGCCATCACTTTTGTCCGAATGGTTGCCAGCCGCATTTCAACGTCGATCCAGGAATGACCGTGCAAAGCTCCTGCGGGATCACCGCCGGCGCGATCAGTCCGTCACAGTACCAGATGCCGCCTCCTGGTATGATGGAAACTCAATGGAGGCTGGTCCCGCTGACTGCATTTCCCCTGGTCCACGTTAATACGCCAAGCAATGCCAATGCGGG
Source organism: Macrophomina tecta (assembly GCA_024180945.1). Lineage (NCBI taxonomy): Eukaryota > Fungi > Ascomycota > Dothideomycetes > Botryosphaeriales > Botryosphaeriaceae > Macrophomina > Macrophomina tecta. The sequence goes on from JAKSGN010000023.1 coordinate 379,788, forward strand.
ACATTACCGTTGATAACGCGCAACCCGGATGTTTTAATGGTATCTGATTTTTGTTTTGTTGAACTTGGTCGGAACGAATGATGAGTTTTTGGTTATGTGCTGCAGAAGGATGGAGGGGGCTGTCTTATACTTGACGCAGCCAAGCCACGCTACTGAATCTTGAATACACGAGAATTCCAAAAGATTTCTTTTTTTTTTTTTCTCCGATCAAGTGAACGTTTTAGTCAATGCAAAGTAAGATGGCCAAACGTTAGTAAAGAGCTGCAAAAGGACGAAGGAGGTCCGATGCTTCATTCCGATCTAACTCTATCCTAACTTTGAAACATTCTCCCCTCAACGTTGAAGTTCTTGTGGCCATTGAATCATCTGATACCAGAAAAACATCCAGCATGGGGAACAGAACATGTCTATCATCAGTTTACAGTGGGCCCTGGAACTAGACACTTGATCGCCGATGCAGCCGTTGCTCTTCCCGTGTGCTACCCTTCCCATCTACTTGAAGTCTCGTGTTGTCAGCAGCGAAGAACTCTCGAAGCCTTCGTATTTCAACGGCTTTGACTCTTGCTTCTAACCGTCTTATACGTTCCAGAATCTTCAAGTGTAGCAGGAGAACATGGTTTGTTGCATCCAATCCATCGTGGAAACCTTTGCGCCGCTCCTCTGACTGTGCTGGTGAGTAAGAGTTTTGTGCATGTATACCAGGAGAGCTCTCACCGTACCATTTCTTGGGCGGAATAAGCGTGGTTAATCGAAGCCCGTCTGTCTGCCTGCATGGTAAATATAGGCTCCTATGGGGGTTCGAGTTAGATATTTTCAGAGCATCATCATGCATCGTGTGACAGAAAAGGAAACGCTCACATACAATTCTCTGCTGGAGTGCGAATTCAGCCGGGATGCCTTGGTGTTTTTCTCCGCACGAATTACTCCGAACTCTGTTCTCCTGCTCGCAGTTTCGATCTGGCTTTCTATAATCGTTGGACTGATGGCGCTTATATGGGTAACACGACCGCCATATGAGACACTATAGGGTATCCAAACGCCTGATTCATATGTTCTTACATTTTCAGTATGCGATGACAAAGGTATAATAACTCCTTGTAAGTTATTGCTTCGAATGCTAGTATCCTCGCTTTCTCTCGATGCTTGTTCAATGAATGAGATTGATTACATCAGGGCGATGAACTACGTCCAGATTGCTAACGATAGTCGCGAATTGACAAGAAATAGTTCCATTAAATCAGGACGCTTACAGTATAACCATATGGTGGTAAGCTATTCGGAACCATGTGTTAACGGCGCAAGAAGAGTGATGGCCGATTACAAAGCCGCAAGTTCTGCGAGTCTCGGCATATCCTTACTGTAGCCATCAATATTAAAACTAATTTCGATCACATGTTTGCATAAGCGTGAATTCGATCGGTTCTTGGAAGAGGATAGGTCACTCCAATATAAAACAGACGTGTGTCGAATTGCATTTGTCAAAGACCATCTTCGTCATTGCTTTCATCAGCCTCAAAGATATAAAATACATCATCGTATGGGACAAACGAAATTGAGTACAATACCAGCCGGTAATTCGAGAACAATGTGCTATCACATCAGGAATTCACTGCAAACTGAGAACCTTCACTCTGGTCGAGTTCTACCCTTGCTGGTAATTAAAGAAGAAAGCTGAGAAGAAAGCTGAGAAGGCGAGGCTGTGAGTGGGCAATACAAACCGAGTAATCGATACTATTCACGTCTTCCTACCTCGAGACAACGGCAGTGTTGAATGAAATATGTCCTAAGAAGTCGCATGACTCATTTCATTTTGCACTCATTTCTCGAAACCCATCGTTTTTTATGTTCACAGTATATCTGTTGGGATAACTAAGCAAGTTATATTAGAGGATTCCTAAGGCGTCTTTAGTTCTAGACATCGATAGTTCGTTGCCTAGTAAACCTACTAAGTTAGTAAGCTACGCCACTTATTTTACCCCTAAGGGGTAGAATAGGTATAAAGAGAAGCCCTTAAGGCCTTCCTCTAGAAGATATGCCAACTCATCTTCATCAGTTGCACTAAGGCTGCCAATTAGTCATTTTCCAACAATATCTAAGCTTCCAATACCGTGCAAGTAGAGAGTGTATGATTTTAGTTACGTGAATTTTTAAACTGCTTTTCTTTTTTCACTGACACTTAACATTTTTCGTTTTGTTCGTTCCCAGTATGACTGTGGAGTACATGAGCCATAATATTTTGATTAGGCTGGATTTAGTTATTGTGATTTATTGTCCTAAGCTTTATACAGATTATCGAGTATGTACATATAGTCGAAAATTTTGCTTTGGCGTTAGTTACCGAGAACTTTATATAATAATTTGTTGGACTTGGGTGAGTGAAGAGTAGTGAGGTCAGAAAGAGAGTAAATTCTGCCTGTCCCCTGAGAGGGAGGCAAGACTTGCTTATTATACATAAATGAGTGCTTGAATAACCGAGGAGAGCAGAAGCCGATATTGCTATCCGAAGCTTGTGAAGATGAGGAGTAGTCAGGAGGTGGCAAAGAGTAGATGCTGATCTGAGGCAGTAAGGCAAAATAGTCTGACATAATTACTCTCTCTTTTTCGCTCTTTTAAAGGCCTAGAGCTTTATTTCCTTTGGCCCCTTTTGTAATCGTGTACAAAGCACCTTTTGTGTGAATTTAGCGGAATTTGGCATGGCTGTCCGTCTTTCCGATCTTGGCCACATCTTTCTCTTTTTTTCCTCTTGTGTACCGAGCACGGCCCCGGTTCTCTAACTCGTTTCTGGCATTCATGACCGTCAGAGCGAAGTTGAGAGCAGAGTATGGCCTTTTCTTTCCCTCCAGAACTTCGCCTAGCCTTGGTTGGTTTCCTGGAATCTTTTCTTCCATCGGAATGACTGGTCTCCTTATGTCTGGGTGTATTTGAAAAAGCTTTCTTTGGGGACTTATCAACAGTCAAGTGGCTCTCTACGTCTGAATCTTCAGAGTAACTGAGGAAGTTACTGGCCTCGTCCTCAGACGATTCTTTCTCAGAATGTGCTCCCCTGCGTGAACTACCTAAAGGCATATTATCAGGCACCGGAGAATGTCTCCGTCTTCCCTTTCTGATTCCTTCAGGCATAGTTACAAGCGATATATTGACGACTAAAAGGATATAAGTGCCGTTGTCTCATTATATATACGTATTGTTCACTGCCTCATCACGTAAGACACAAATTACCGGCTGGTTATCAGCATGCACATTACTGTTGGATTTTTTTTGTGAAGAGTAGTGAGGTAAGGAAAAAGAGTAGGTTCTACCTATCTCCTGAGAGGGAGGGAGGTAAGCTTGCTTACATACATGAATGAGTGCTTGAATAACCGAGGAGAATAGAAAGCGATGTTGTTATCCGAAGCTCATGAATATGAGGAGTTGTGATGAGGTGGCAAAGAGTAACCTACCCCCCGCCCCCCGGTGTAAAGAAAAACCCTGTGTACCGAAAAATGACCTAGGTACTTCGGACATTGAGCAACGCGGAAGCTGCCCTTGTGCAAATATTCTTGTTAAACTATTATTTGTATACTCAATAGCCACTATAGTTATTCAAAGTACCTTCTACTTGCAAAATTACAACGAATACGGTCAATCTCTTGCCAAATTCCTACACAGTGCCCTTTAACCCCTTAAGCTATATTTCTTCCGCAGAGCCCCACTATAGCTTCTTATTACTGGAAAAAATTATACGGGAGACGCATTAACAGAAAAATAATACCAACATGCTGAAATCTTGTTGGAGATTAAGACGGATGGTACCTGCTAGCGCAACTTTGGCTAATTACGGCTAGCTACATGGGCTGAAAAGTAGTTAAGCTGTAAACAACTAATCGTTTCATTGGATAACGATGAGCTGAGCTGTGCGCTCAGAGCGAGCCGGACATGAAAGATAGCTAGCACGGACGTAAGAAAGCAAGCTGACTCAAGTTTACGTATACCACTGCTAGGCTGCATTAGGCCAAAAATGCGTGGCGGATTCGTCTTCCGCACCACACATCTTGTTACTGATAGCATGTCGGCGTGATGATATGATTTCCAGAATCCATTAGTGTCCTATAAATGTTTTGCAGAGAATAAAGAAGCCAATAGTGGTGTTGTAGAAGGGAAACATAGCTTGTGGCGTCAAGGCGTAACTCTATAGAAACCCGGCAAGAGAATAACAAACTCTGTGGAATTTAATAGATTAAAAAGTTCAAGTGTTGAGTTGTAGCTATGAAGCTTACCGAAGGTAGTTTTCCAAGCATATCAGCAGAGTAGTACCTTCTATATTACTTACAACTTGAAGTACCTCGGTCATTTTTCGGTACACAGGGTTTTTCGTTACACTGGGGGGGGAGGTTACTCGTTAATGGAGCTCTGCCATCGCTCCAACCGTTCTGGATTGTGCTAACATTCGGCTGTAGTAACCGATCCGCTGCCCGGCCTCTTCCTCAACCTCGCACTCCCTCGTCCCTCGCCCCTCGCCCTTAGCCCCGCGGGGCCCAGCACCTCAGTATTAACGATTTTAGAGTCGAGTCGGTGTATGTATAAACAACCAAGCATGTTGCTCGTGAGCTGGCTATCGGTGCGTCTTCGCCCATGTTTGTACAGAATGCAACGGCCTAGAATTACGAGAATATGGGCGCCTCCAGCCAAGTGCCAGCTGTGCCACAGTCCTGCAGCGCTTCAGAAGCACAGAAAGAGGTTCCAGCGCACGGTTGTTCTTTTGGCTCTTATCTCGGGCATTTTCGTAAATTGTGCAGCGCGGAAAAGCAAGGATGTGCCCGCCGGACTGCGTGATGATCGAGATCCAATAGTTTCGCCTCTCGTGCAGCGTTGAGCTTTTTGCTTACATACCCAGGGATTCAGTAACACAGTGGCTGGTGACACCTTCGCTAACGTAAGATCAGATATATGCGGGAGATACTGTTGTTTAGACAAGCCAAGAACGACAAGCCGGACACATAACAAGTACTATCGGAGGCACTGGGCCGGAGATTAAAAAACCAATCGCTTAGCAATCAAGCGATGCATAACTTAATGTTTAATGCATTGGCCTTATGCGTGACACCAATACCCAGACCTCGACGCGAAAGCGCTATCGATTGTGACCACGTCAGAATCCTCATAAGCGGAGCGGAGTCCGCAGTCGAGAACCGTAGAAGTCGTTATTGTGACGTGTCTTGGTACCGACGAAACCAGAGCTAACTTTGTTAAGTGTAGGGGGCTTCGGACTCCAAAGTAGTCCTCTGGAAGTCCTCGAGCATCAACTTCAAAGGTGAGAAGCTAAAATGTCCCAGCACCCTATCAATGAAGGCTATGTGAGTTCTCGATTCATACGTCATTTGCGCCTTGACGATATGTTGTAGCAGGAGAATAATTCACTATGTCTTCCTGTTGGAACAAGTGATGTGACGGCTTATTCAGTAATGAAGGTATGGATTGGCATCCTGTTGGAGGAGGGCGGCCGTGGAGTGGCCTTTTATCCTCTCCTAAATAGACTACACTTGGCGAAAGCCAAATACACTTGATTGATCTAACAGTTTCTAAACAACATCTGCCCAGAAGCAGCCCCGGACTCAATCGAGGCACTGGAGAACTACACCAACCATATAATTCAAGCCATTCAGAAAGCCATCGGAGCATCCACCCCAACACTAACAGTCTCTCCTCAGTCACTGCCTGACTGGACAAAGGAATGCAAGGAAATCCAGATGGAGACAAGGAGACTCCGCAGAGCCTGGCAGAGGTCTAGGTCAGACGAGGACTGAGAAAGGTACCGCTCCATAAGGAACCAGAAAGGCAGACTCATCCAGAAAACGCTGAAGCAGGAGCACCGCGCGAGGATTGAGGATGCGGCCACGAAAGATAACTGCATCTGGAGATTGGCTAAGTGGGCACAGAACCGGGAAGGACTTAAGTCTGAGTCAGTTCCGGCCCTTCGAAAACCGGACGCAGGACTCGTAGAGCGATCGGAGGAGAAGCTCGATATACTCCAAAAGGCTTTCTTCCCAGAGCCCCCAGAAGCGGACCTATCGGACATTGACGGCTTTGACTACCCGCAGGGGACCCTCTGGCCAGAGGTCACAGAAGAGGAAGTTGAATACGCTATCCGGAGGGCAAAGCCATGGAGAGCCCCAGGGCCCGACGGAATCCCAAATGGAATCCTGCAAAAACTCGCACCCACCCTAATCCCGATCCTTACAAAGCTATACAACGCCAGTCTATCGCTAGAACACTGCCCGAACCACTTCAGACAGTCAATCACACTAGCGCTGCGAAAGCCAAACAAGGAGGACTATACAGATCCTAAATCTTACGGGCCCATCGCTCTCACAAATACCGTGGGGAAACTCCTCGAGGCTATTATAGCCAGGCGGATAAGCTACCTTGTTCAGTGCTTTAACCTACTACCACTGAGCCACATCGGAGGTCGGAGGTGTCGGTCTACGGAACACGCGATACACTTACTCGTCGAAGCTATACAGAGCGCATGGAACTCCCTACATCCTCGAGTGGCGACACTCCTCCAGCTGGACGTGTCAGGGGCATACGATAACGTGTCTCACTGCTGTCTACTACATAACTTAAAGAAAAGACGCATAGGAGGCAGGGCATTAGGATGGATCCAAAGCTTTCTGTCAGAAAGGAAGACAATACTAAAGTTAAGAGACGGGGCGGAAGCATGCTAAAGTACGCCCACCGGAATTCCACAAAGTTCTCCCCTGTCCCCGATACTGTATCTCTTCTATAACGCGGACCTGCTAGAAGTGTGTGCGACACAGGGATTAATGGTAATCGGATACATCGACGACGTAAACCTGCTAGCAGTTAGTCCGTCAACAGAAGAGAACTGTCGGCGTTTGACATCAGCCCACTGCCAGGCCGAAATATGGGCAGCAACACACGCGTCAGTATTTGCCACGAAGAAGTATGAGCTTGCGCACTTCTCTAGAAGCCCCACGCCCTTTAATATGGAGTGCGGAATTACCCTAGCGAGCCACGACATCTGACCAAGCCGTAGTTGCCGTTTCCTCGGAGTCCGGTTAGACCAAAAGCTGACCGGCAAAGACCACATTAGTCATATCCAGGTGAATGGTACAAAGAGTCTAGCGGTGCTAACGAGCATCGCCGGATCGACGTAGGGAATCCTTACGCTTGGCCTGCGCTAAATCTATAGATGCATAATCCTCCCGCGTGCGCTCTACTACTATAGCATCTAGGTATTAGGAAACAACGTAAACAAGGATATAGAAGCGAAGCTAAAGAGTATAATAGAACGGATCTAATCCCGGGCAGCACGTATTATAGCTGGCGCTTACAGAGCCACGTCAAAGGCTGCACTAGATGTAGAACTCTTTCTCCTCCCCGCAGCACAACTGATTAAGAAAACCACGGGCGAAGCATTCTTAAGGATAGCGTCAAGCCCATTGTTCGAAAAAAATCGTCCGGCTTACAAAGGAGAAATGGGGCTCTCATAAACGGGCTTCCCCGACGACATCCAGCTCACTCCTACGGATACGTGAACAGTGGAAGGCTAAGCTTGGGGATGAAAATACCGCTAACATCGAACGAAGGCTACTGCACCTCTTCTTCCCGTGGTGGAGGCCGCCACCAGTAGAGATAGCGGGCTCCAGAGTACTAGCAGTAGCACAGCACAACCAAATCCGGGACAACACAGAAGGACTACCCATCTACACAGACGGGAGTGCAGTCAACGGCCATGAAGGCGCAGCTGCAATAACCCCTATTATGTGTAAAAGCCGCAAGAGGTACATTTGGTCGACTAGGTGCACCACAGTCTACGCTGCAGAGCTCCAAGGGGTTGAAATGGCACTAGAAATCGCAGGCACGGCAATCTCGCAGGGCATTACAAAGTTCTCCGTGTTTGCGGACAACCAAGCGGCGCTGCGAGCCCTAATCCACCCTGGTGATCATTCCGGCCAGCAGATACTCGCATCGGTCATCCTAGAGCTACTAAAGCTCTGCGGAGCAGGCGCTCACCAAGGTGTCCCTGGCAACGAATCAGCAGATGCACTGGCGAAAGCAGCGGCACAGGAAGGGCGCACCGCCACAGGGCCACGCACGCAAGGCAGCTTGATAGCGGCACTTAGACAATCTATTCATCAGGCAGTGATGGAGCAACGGAAGAAGCTCTGGCGAGAAAACGCACACGGGCGCCAACTATTCAAGGTGGCACCCGAACCAACAAGAAACCCACTGGAGCTCTACCGCAGCACACCAAGGGTGCTGAGCTCGCTAATCACACAGATGAGAACCGGCAAAATTGGCCTATGGCACTTCCTCCACCAGAGGAAAGTGCCAGGCGTAACATCCGGTGGATGCGAATGCGGGCTAGGACTGCAGACAGTCAGCCACACGTGTAGTAGATTTAACGACCTGAGGCTCACCTTCCGAGCGCCAGACGAGAAGGGCCAGAGCCGATGGACAACTGATCTGAGGAAGCTGCTGAGCCAGCGCAGCACAGCCATAGCAGCAGCAAAGTTCATAATGGCAGCCAAGCTCCTTGGGAAATTCGGTGCGACATCATACTCGCAGCATGAATCTTGACACTGGAGGAGGACAGAATAGTTTACGGAGATTGTTGGCGCTGCGGGAAGACCGTAGCGAGAAGAGACATGTACGTAGGTGTATACAAAACAGATAGAGAGTAGGCCAAGCTCCATTACCTCGTTTCGGCTCGAACGGGCCGAGCGGGCGCAGTGAAACCGGCCGCATGCCGCGTAGCTGCCATCGGCGGCTGGGACGGTCTATGAATTCATCATCATCATCATCATCATCATCCCGCGGCGCCAGCAATCTCCGCAAACTATTCTGTCCTCCTCCAGTGTCAAGCTTCATGCTGTGAGCATGATGTCGCACCGAATTTCCCAAGGAGCTTGGCTGCCATTATGAACTTTGCTGCTGCTATGGCTGTGCTGCGCTGGCTCAGCAGCTTCCTCAGATCTCCTCCGAACCCTCTCGTCCGGCGTGCGGAATGCGACTCTCAACTCACTGAACCTGCTGCACGTGTACGGCATATGGCTAACTGTCTGCAGCCGGCGCACACAAATGCACTCGCCAGATGTCACGCCTGGCACAGGGCAGAGATGGTGGTGATTGGCCTGAGTCGGATATGTGCGATGAAAAAAAAAAAAAAATTAGCGCGCACATAACTAAGGGCCCCACTACTACTTCTCCAACAGCGACCATAACTGCGAAGAAAATTGTATTTGCTAGTCATTCTCGACTGCTTGCTACGAAATTAAAAAACTTATTTTATATCTGTCGGTCATTTTGCTCTGATACCGCAGCCGCCTCTCAAATGTCTTTTCTCCCCTTTGGGATGCTTGTAAGGATGAGTAAGGATAAAGACAGTATTTTCAACGTTGGCAGGAGGGACAAGAGTATCCTCGATTGTCGGAATTCGCTAGTACGAGACGGTTCTTTCCTCGATATTAAGTGATTATGCCGCGAGCGATCATTGCACTAAAAAAAACAATGAGGATGTCGACGTCCGTAATTTTATGAGCGCGAAGCTGAATCCCAGGGCTGTTGGCCCGTCATATCTTGAGAAAGGCTGAAGAGAAAGGCTGTGCTCAGTCCGCGCCCCTCATCAAGCTTCGGGTATGGCCCAATAAATCTCCTTGCACAACTGATCCGTTGGCGCCAACGAGCAGTGTCCAACACTAGCTTCCGTGAGACTTTGACTGCTCGAAAGGAGCTGAACAGGGCTTCGACTTCGTGTCTGGGGCAGCTTTCGTCCCACGCTGTGATGTAAAGACACTGTAGGACTCTGCTAGCGGCCAACGTGGAAGCTAAGGTAGGGATCAGAGTTGCTGTGCTTTGGGGACAGAAAGTGATGTGTAAAGTCGCTACAAACTCCAGGAACTTGAAGTTGAATCTGTAGCTGTTGTCGCATCCGCTGCGCCTTTGCACATGCACACAGAATGTATTTTGGCGATACAGAAGCTTGCGAGCTTCTCTATAGATTGTTTTGTTTATGCGAAGGACTTGAGCGTTAATATTGGTTTGTCGGCCGTGATGTTTGTCGTTTTCTATGCGAATAGGTACGGATGTAGTTAAGCAGTACTCGAGAATCTGAAGTCGTAACTCTGCCGGCAGGGAGAAGATATAAGCCATGCCGTTCGGAGTAAAAGAGCAAAAACCGGTCATATAACAGCTGTCCTTTCGTATCGCGAGTTTAAATGGATCTATTGTAATTTTAACTATTATATGTGCGAAAGTTTAAGTTGATGTCGTGAGCGAAAATTTCCTGAAACTGGGAAAAATTAAAGAATTTAGAATTGAAGAAATGGAGAAACAGCAAAAAATTCTATCTAAGTTATTCGATTTAGTCAAAACTTTTCAATAGCAAATCGCGCCCAGAACAGTACATACATTTACGAGATCATCTATTGTACTGTAGCATCTGCGCGCAGAGCTACATATGCGTTCAAAGCGCGCAGATATTAAAACCGACGAGAAAAGGTAGAAATTGCATTGGCTATGGGGAGTATTCATCACGAAATTGACTTATATATGCAGGAAAGCAGGAGTGTGTTATAAATACGGTTCTATGAGTAGGGTCTGTAGGCTGATCAGCCGGCAGCCTGATCATCCTGAGTGCGGGGTTCCGGCAATTTAGCACTCGGTATTATAAATCTAATAGCGCTACAGAACGCTTCTCACCTGTCACCATATTGCATCCTTTGTTGACTCATATGTAATAGGCGCTGTAGTGATTTCATGGACCCGATGCAAATAGCGGATGGGAGAAAGTAGGAGAGTGTATGCGAACTGCAGAGAAACCTTTCAGGGAGTAGACAATTGTCAAATGATAAGATCATCACTTTCCACTGATGGGTATCCCTGCTACGTAACTGCAAGACGTCCAAAACTTTATTAAATCGTGTTTAGTGAGCGACTTTTTACGAGTGTCTGCTCGATATTAAGCAAAACAGCAGCAGAGACGCTATGTGACGACTCACAGCATCAAAAGCGAGGTTGGACTCTTCACTTCCTCGGCTTATCTAAAGCTGCTCAAGAGGCTAGCATGATCTGGCCGACGAGACTGATACTGTAATAACGTCATCAATATTGCTAGGGTACCACGTTATTCCGTCATCCAAGCTGCGGACTAACAGATACGCTTATGAATGGCCGTCATTTGTTGTAAGACTTTGTAATGAGTAGAGAATGAATTGACGATGCTACTGAAGAGTGTAACGAGTGGTGGGGGAGGATCCCCTTTATACTACAGTGTCGGGCTAGTAAGCCGCGGATAGTCCTGTAACGCTTAATGTTTGACATTTGTTTATCCTTTGCCGAGAATTGTTGCAGCAGGATGCACGCCTTGGTAAACATCCTCATTGAAGCTTATTCACATAGAAGCGCGAGAATGCGATCTTATATACGAGGACGGGCTGGTTAGGATGCCGGGACTTTTTGCGTGCTACTGAATAAAACGCATATTCATGACCAACTGTCGAAAGCGTGCCTTCCGTTTCCTATATGGAAAAGACTCCGTCAGGGTAGCACAGCCATGCTACGAGGCATCCTGTGGAACATGCCGATCAAAGAGCCTACCGCACTTAGAAAGACTACTACGTCGGTCACGCGGTAGACCGCTAGAAGGGGGTCATAGTAAACCTTTGCCCGCTACTTCCAACCCAAGCCATCACATTCCGACACGACCAGGTCAGCAGTGCGACTCAAGATCTCCTCGTTTTCGTCATAGGATTTGCTTTCGGTTCTGCAAGCGTCGAAAGGCCTTTACAGTTTTATGCGGTCGGTTAATCGAAAGCCAGCGTAAAAGAAGAATAAATGTGCAGGTAAGTAAACGCATCAGCGCTATGTTTCCCTTCTGTGCTTTTGAGTATGCATGTTAAAGTTATGATTACTGACTAATTAAGGCAAACGAAGGCAATTGACTGACGAAATTTGTTTCCGGTCTATGTCGACCGTTACACCATCAAATCATTGCGTATATCTTCTGAACGGTCTTATTTTTTTTTAAACTCATCCATGATCAAGATGCACAGCAAGTGAAAGATATTTATCGTTCATAGATGGTCGTACAGACCCACAATGCGTACGATTTTAAAATTTTCCGGCTCGGAATCAGATGAGAATTGCTTTAATTGAATGATTGAAGTACTCAATGAGAACGTGTTGCAGGGTAAGATACCATAGCAAGCTCAGAAATTGAGCGTGATGACTGCGCCTTTTTCTTGCAACAGAAGAGGATTTCTAGCAACAAAGAATGGATGAGGCAAACACGGAACCCATGATCCATAAATCGGATTCCCGCGGTGGGATTGAAGGTTTACCGCTTTTCGTATTATGCGTTATTAATCAGCTCTTCATATGAGAACAACATGCCGTATTTTGCAAATAGAGATGGAGAATATTACTCGATACTACGGGAAACACTATCCACACATGTCAACAATATCAATAATATCAGATTCGGTGATCCTATAGTCATCGTTAAATTAACTAGCAATGTTTGCCTACAAATATGGGTGCGTGCAGATCTCGTTTAGAGCGGTGGAAATTGAGTCCGGTTTATTTTGCGCTGCTACGTATCGCAAATCTATGACTCTAGTTATTCTGGAGGCAAAAACCCTTTCGACTCAGTAGGAGCAATTAGAATATAGTCTTATTAAATAGTACGTCTTGTTGTTATGGTGTCATGTTTAGCTCGATAGCCGTTTTAACGCCTTTAAATTTTTGATGAGAGATTTAAACAAGACTTGTTATTTTGCGTTCTCTTCTTTAATCTAGAGAGAAGGATATTAGCGGTCTGTCTTTGGAACCAAGCTTTTGTGAAGTATTGCTCACTCTATAAAGAATTCAAGCTTTTTTTTTACTAAAAAAAAAAGAACGGGACGTGCTGCGTTCGAGACAAGAAATATAGTTTCATGCTCTTACTTAAACAAGCCTTGTGAATAGTTATATTTCCATTTTCTCAATTGCGGTTTGAATATGGATAGTACGAGAAAAACCTGGCAGGTGGTGTATAGATCTTTGAATAGAGCAGCTAAATAACTGGTAAAGTGAGGGGGAAAAAAAAACTAGTACGCGGCCTTAGAAGGCACACCTTCCGACTCAACGCTTTTCTAGTTTATACCATTTTCACTTACTGTCCTGTTTATCGCCGAATCAGCTACGCAGCATCAGGGCTCCGCCGTGGATCCACTGCTTGATAGTCCTGACTGCGGGCGTCACTGTATAATGAATACAGCGGACTTTGAGTGTCACCTGCCAAATTGTTAAATGTTTGCTCGCCCATCATCTTTCCTTTTCCTTGTTACCTGTACTACCTACTCTCGTCCCTACTGGAAGAACCCTTACGAGTTACATCGAGGCTGGATTGCAGCACTTTTCGGAGCCTCAAATGGCTCCGCATCCGACATGCATCCGCTCTGCAACGCCATCAATTCACAACTGCCCCCGTGTATGTGGCCGCAAGAGGGTACAGAAGGCCTGCGACCGCTGCCGCTTGAAAAAAGCTAAAGTCGGTACTTGCTGAGGTCCTCGCCCACCAGCTTGACTGACGGTTGAAAAGTGCGACGGCTCCCGCCCGTGCAGGCGCTGCGAGGCCGAAAATGCCATCTGTGCTTTTACAGACCACAAGAGCACGCACAATAGAATCTGCTCGAGCGGGTCAGTACAAACGACCCCCTCCCCCGCCCGTCCCCTCCCCCCAAATCCAACTTTCTTATTAAGATCGTTTCCGGCAGCTACGTCGAAATGCTCGAGCAACAACATATGCAGCCGGCGGCCGGTCTCCGTGAGCTGTACAGACGGCTTGTCGCTGGTGAGATCTGGCCGGGCGCACCGTTGGCTGAGCATGAAAACGGTCATCCACTTACCCATGATATTCTTGCGCAAATTGGCCTGCAGGAACCGACGACTTGTTCCGGCGACCTGAAATGCATCCAGGAGGACTCCACGAGCATGTATCGGAGGCTGTCCGAAGGGAAGCCGCACGAAGAAAGACTACAAACAGAATCGACTTTTCAGTGCCGGAATCTCATCCAGTTCAAGTTCACAAACGGCCAAGACTATTGCTCTCACGGTAGCCAACTGTCTTTGTCTGATGAGTGCTTGACCACTGCTGAAATTAGCGTTGGCGCCTCTTCGGGGGTGGCAAGTCAGCCGGTTGTGCAGCAGTCTTTTGTCCTCTGTGACCCCAACCACTGGTTTCAATCATGGCCCGGAGACGCAAGGAGCGGTAGCCTACAGCAGCCGGTCGGGTTTCCACACGGACTGTTCTCGTCTTGCGAGCCGAACCCGCATACCGAGATGGCCGCATTCGATTTTGATGCCAGTATGATAATTTAACTTAGATCTTTTGTAAAAAAAAAAAAAAAGTTTTTTTAAAAAAAGAGAAACAAAAAAGAAAAACAAAAAGCCTAAAGAGGCCCGTCAGAACAAGAAAAATGCTTCGAGTTCATATTCATTGCTCTGAACGTTAAAGAGCACTTGGTTTTTCTGTTCTCTCCCGTAAAGCATCATGGTGTTTCTTTTTCGTTCTTTGCTGTAAAGCACCGTGTTTTGCTTCCATGAGAGCCCGATCCTCCCTGTAGGAGACGGTTTTACTTCGTGTTCCTAGTCGCTGCTGTGCTGACTCAATTAGCGAGTGCTAAAGCCCATGCTGCGACATAAGTCATTGAATACTCTGTAAATATGTCTACAGATGCAAATGGAAAAAAAAAAAGATGTAACGTAGAGGGGACATATTTCGGAGGTTCATAAAAAAAGCCTCAGCCTCTCTAGTACATCGTAGAACGTAGCCATTCTCTACAACAATTGTAAAAATGAAAAACGTGCAGTCAGTTAGTGGCGTCCTTCATTCATTAGAAATTTCTTTCTCACAAGGCAAAATAACATTTAGATTGAGGACTGTGACCAAATTAATTTGCCCAACGTTTTTTTGTCTAACTGTTGCGGCGGCACTAAAAAGAGCAGACAGGAGTGCCGGAGACAACAGCGGCTATTCGAGCGTGATTCCTAAGCTTCCGTACCAGTTTCAAGCTACAAAATATTCTGTAAAGTGCTCACTACACGGCTCGCGAACGCAAAACTGACTGCTGCATTCAGCGTTGTCTAACTTACTGGCCGTGACAAATTTTACTGGAAGACAGTCTCGATCGTAGCAGTTGCCCCCATGCCGCCGCAACCACCACTCGGGGCGCCGTCGTGGATGCCATAGGTGGCGCCTGGTTGCGAACCATTTTCGCAGTTGGCAAGCTCGTATTCGAGCCAGCACGTAACAGCGCCGTCCTTGCACTTGAAGACACAGGTATCCATGTCGGAGATGCAGTTGCCCGTCTTGATAGTCATGTTGTGGCCAAGCATGTTAACCTCTCGGGAAACATCAACGCAGCCCTGCTCGCCAAATGTGTACTCGCCCCAGGTCTCGAACACCTGACCATTAACGAGTCCGGTGTCATCGTACACAGCTGCCCAGGCCCCGCTAGTGCCCGAGGCGAAAGAAATGGTGTCGCTAGCACCGGGAGGAAGGCTGATAGTGATTAGGGGCTGGTGGACATTGACCCAGGAAGCATCAGGCCCCCACACGACGAGGATCAGATGCTGAGTGGATCGATTTATGAATTCATTCGTGTATTTTCCGCTGTCCCCGATCCAGACAGCCTCCTCAAAGGACGTTCGTGCGTTCTTCCCAGTCGCCACGAAACCACGAGACAGGAGTGCGGTCTCGTCAGCAGCGGTAAGCACAACGTCGTGCTCAGAACGATTGCTGCTGGCAGTTAATAGAATACCGTGAATATTCTTTCAACCCACTTTTAAATTTGTGCATTTGCCTGTTTCTGCACCAAGAGACTTACCAGCGCTGTGCATTTGTTTCCGGTCGTGCATTGGCGAAGGCGGAAGCCATATGCACAGCATTGCTACCGACTAGAGCTTTCAAAGCAGCGGAAATGGTGCTCCTTCGAGAACAACCCATTTCTATACGGCGATCGACGTTAGAAGTGGCCATATGTTGACAGTCCGTGGCGCATGTGAATTACACCGATGAATATATAGAGTTTTATTTACTTCCTTCTCTGCGATAACGTGGCAACTAAGTGTGTGGACACATTAGTCGTAGGCTTATATACAGTCGTAGAACTTCATAAACAGAAGATAAAACTATAACTTAAGCCTATCCTTACGCGAGAGAACAGGATTATACCGCATAGCAAACCGGGTATATTCAACGTTGAGGGTAATCATCAGCCATAATGAAACGCGACTCTGTGCGGCAGGACGATGGCGCTATGAAGGCTCAAACAGTAACAGTCCCATAGATAACTAGTACTTAAGCTGATTAGATGTTCTCTTTCTCGTGATATAAGTGTACGGATTGTTCCTTAAGATGTTCACACGCCCGTTTGTGCGCAAGCATATGCACTCTCTCAAGACACGAATCTAGAGAAGTCCGTCTGGGTCGTACTAGACCAATTGATTCGCCTTCTCCATCGCCCTAGCCTCTCGCGCATAATCGGCCAGAAAGGTTATGTCTTCTTGACGATGCGCTGATGTAGAAATCTGCGACGTTGTTGGTTACTCTTTTCACCTTTGTCGAAGACGGGCGTCAACGAAGCCTCACCGAAGCAAGCGAATTAATAATTGGCGATGGTAATCTCCTAAGGCCATTGTGGCGAGAATCCTATCATTTCATCAGCTACCTGATAGCCGGTGGTACGTTACATCCTCGAAACACTCCGAACATGAGGCCGGAGTGTGTGGCTAGTTCACGCTTTGGAGCAAATACCGTATAATGTTACTGTATGATGAAAATCAGACTCAGTGACGCCCACTGTTAGTTAAACAGTTCAGTAAATATATGATACCTTAGGGCACAATACCCACCAAATTAGCAATCAGCCATTAGCTCGCCCAATTTTATCGGTCTGGCTCACTTCACAGCAATTCCACCTGGCAATTTTGCAATATAAAGATATACCGAGCCAACTATTACATCCCTGCGGAAGCTCGCATGGACTCATGGACGATTTTCCGCGTTGTGGTTCCCGCTGAGATCTCACGACTTTTGATGCAAGAGCTGAAAGAGAGCGTGTAATTAAAAATCCATCATGTCGGCAACGACCCCGTGCAGTATATTGTGTTTTGCTAATATCTAAACTCTCCGCTTGCCTTGCTTACTTCTCCATTTCTGTGGGTGTTTTGCAATGGTTCAGGGTTTGCCTGCTTTCGACCTCCTTCCCTTTGGCTTTCTTGCTGCCAAACGCAGCGAGCGTCTTGATACTCTCAGCGAATGCGCTTTAAAAAAAAGAAAAAGGAAAAACGAAAGAAAGAAGCAAGGAAAGATAGACAAAAGGAAGGAAGGAAGGAAGGAAGGAAGGAAGGAAGGAAGAAAGAAAGAGTGGCCACCCTGACTCACCTGACTGGCGTTGCTTCTGCGACCCTTTTGGGTCCACTGCCTCTCCCCAGCTTGTGGTTGACGCTTTCAGGGAGGGTCTGAATCTGCTCTGACATCATGCGAATCTCGACCGCGTGCATTTTTTGCTCTGCATCGCTGAGAGCGAGCATTTGGGCGATGGACGATAGCTGTTTCTTGATTGCGCTGGTATCGCTGCCAAGCTGCAGCAACCGTTGCTCTTGCCCGTGGATGTCACTGCGTATCGCGCGAAGCTGCTTATGGTCGCGAGCCGCTGCGGCCGCGCAGCATCGCACATCCGACTGCAATTCCTTAAGCTTGGCCGTGCTCTCCAGATTGATGCTTTGGATGGCTTGGTCGAATTCTCGCTTTGCAGATCGGAGCTCTTGAATCAAAGTCATGCACCAATGCGAAATGTCTGAACCCAGCGGGTAAGAAGCCGGTGCGTGGGGTTTCGGTGCGCTGGTGGTGGTGCCAACACTGGGAAAAAGCGAATGACTCTCGTAGCCGGGGTATTTCCCTGTGAAGACTGAAGCAGGCCGTTGCATGATGGGCACTAACCGGGCACGTTACTGTAGGACCGAAATTTCATGTTCTCTGCAGAGCATAATGTTGCGAAGCCTCTCGCTGATATGCAGCTACTTATTTATGTACATACGTAAGTCAATGGCGAACGTTGGTTTCCGACAACGCTAACGGGTAATTCCACGCCCGACGCTGTTTAACTAACAAAATTATTGCGACATATTAGCAATATACCAAGGTTTCGCGTGCTGCCGATAATAGTGATTGGTCATTGATGATGATAAATATCATTCCGTAGTCTCGAAGACACCGTTCTCATTCTCGATTTTATCTCTCTAGTCCAAAAAGTTTGGGTTTGTGATATAAGGAAAAAAAAAAAAAAAAAAAGGAAACAAACTAAAGAAAATTAATGATTAACTAACTAACTTTTTTTTTCATTTGATCTGGTGAATACAATTTAGAAAGAAAGAGGGAGATCCAGTGTATTAACAATAGAAAAGTGGCCTCTGCTGCCTTTCAGACGAGCCGACTATGTCGATGAAGCGAAAATTGCCTTATCCCTTCCACATGAACATCTTTACACTCCATTTGCTGAGTGAAAACTCCGCGAGTAAGTATAGTTAGTATTATTACCAGGTTCGGCCCAAGTCAAGCGGCCAAAAGCGTGGTGTAAAATGTTTCACGACATCGAAAGAGGCGAAGTCATCCAGCAACCATTTCTAAAGAATTTTTTTTTTTTTTTAAAAAAAAAAGAAGTTGTCAATGTAATAACGGAGCCAGAGCATCCTGCGGCAGAATCAATAAGCTGGTGATGGACCTAAGAGCTTCATTGCTTTGAATATCGCAAAGTCAAGCTTGTATTCGTATATCACAGCTTCGCCACAGTTGCAGACCGTAATTCTCACGATAGAGCAACATGCTTTCGTCCTATCTAAGCTTCCAAATACCGGAAAAATATTAAAAAGCACATTACTTGCCTCTTTTCACCTTTGCCTCGCCGCCTATAACAGTATCGAGCTGATGCTTCCTAAGGCGGAGACTGTAAATATATATCTCTATGGCAAATTAAATGCGCCGTAAAACAACTATGGTCAGACTTTTTTTTTTTTTTTGTTGGCAGGGCAGATCGAAGCCGATTTTGCAAGCGACAGCCATTCTCCGGGCCAGATTTTGTTGGACCGAAAAAAGCACGACGCCGCACTTAGATTCAGTGCGAATTGATTGATTTATGTTCCAACAGATTTATATAAGATGTGCAATTACCTCGTCTGTGAGCGTATATAGTACTCAGTTGCCGAGTCAAGGAAGTGTCATCACATTGCAACGAATCTAAAATTCCTACTGCAAATAACCAGCCGGCTGGACCTCACTCATATACCTAGTCGAATGCGGCCTGCAGATTTGCGAAACCAATATCCAGAGTAAGTTTGCTTCGTTCTATCTACGACCTTGACTTACACATACTAGCCTACCACATGAAGCTTACTTTATACTGGGCGGAAACGATGAAGGCGATGGGAAACTTCTTTAAGAAGATGTTTGGACCGAGTTCAGTGCTTCAGTGCGACGATTGCAGTAACCAAAGTCGCACGCGATCAGAATTCAGGGACCACGTTTGTGGAGCTACAAAGCGCAAGTAGCCCAGGTTGATTGCCGTGGTAGAGCACTCTGTATTTACTGAACACTGATTTTTGGAAGAGTATAATTGCTATAGCTACTAGACCTTCGAAAGCAGTTTGGAGTATAGTACTTCGATGGGGTATACGCCAGATCAATGTGAATCATGTACGAAGGGCGGGGCGTCGACTTCTGGGTGAACTGCAATACATTGAGGGGCTGTTGGCCTACAGAGGACTGGATGATGGCCTAGATTTCTGTACAGTAGTTCCTGATTAACTGTAAGATGATGTTGGGAAAGGCTTTTTGTTGATTGTGAAGTCGGCATGCGCCTAAGATATGTGTTAAGGAAGGCTCCTTATATTCCCCATCTCAGCATTGGCAGCTCCTTACTGTCTACACTATTGAATGAGGCTCGAATAAAGCCATGGGGCCGTATTTGAGTTGTGCAAGCTGTGATCTTGACGCTATTGGAAGTGCAGGCGCTAGTATAAACCACCAGGCTCCCTTCATGTAAGAAGTCTTACAGTAATACGATGGCGGAGATCTGATTGGTTGTACTCGCGTGGACGGGCAGAATTCGCCCCTTTCTGTCCTTATCACATCTCAAATCCCTACAATACTTTCAAAGGTATTTTTGTACGTACGGTGCAACTATGGATCTCTTCCAATGCGCCCGCATCTTAACGATTTAAGCTTCTCCCCCTATTCGCGGAGATCGAAGGTCACTCGAATACAGTAGGATTCCAGCGACAGAATCACCCTCCAAAGAGTTCGCTCCTGCTAGTATCGTTATTTTCCACGGCCCAATGAATCACTGCCAACAAATTTCTTGGGAAGAAGCGAATCCGCATAACCTGACTTCACAAGCGGACTAGTTAGATTTGGTGGGAAGCACATTCTGAGTCTATCACACTGAATTTAATGAGCTAATGGACCGACTTGAAATCGGCATCGCGCTTACCACACATAAACCCGAGTAGATAAGCGTAGTTTCATACGTCCATGGAACGATTTTTGGATTGTACAAGATCAAAATTCAAGTTTTAACGCAATTTAAGGTTCGTAAGCGATTGGTGATCACAGCTCACTGGGTAATGACTATTGACGATAGAGATATCGATTGAGAGGAGACGCCTGAGGCGTCTTATATCCCCTCATGGTGTAATCGAAGCTTTCAATAAGCAATTATAGAGCTATCTTGGCGTTGTTTGATTTTTTGCTTGCAGTTTGTGTTCTGCTTGCAGCTTAGAGAATTTTGGACGTGTCTGTTTGCAATAAGAGCTTAAACAGATCAGGCAATAAGGAATAGATCAGCTAACGATTGTGCTCATGTAATATAAATTTATTTGTTGCATGGGGAGGCAAACCCGTCATTTATATAAGCGTCTGATGCCTGGTGTTTTCTATAAGGTCATTGAAAATACATGCCGGGAGGGACAGAAATCGCTCACACTAGAGACAACCCTTGAATGGAATCATCACTTGTTTGAATTGTTGAAAACTAAAGTCCGCTTCGGGCTCCACCATACCGTCTTGATCTTCAAGGTTCTTCCTAATCATCTTGGATAGAATCTTCGAAAGCCATTTGTTTTCCCATCTCGTCCAGTCTGACAATACAACAAAGCAGAGCCTCACCATCAGACCCCGTACGAGGCCGCACCATAATCAACGGCGAGGATTTCTTTTTCCTTGTCTCAAAACCATAAAATTACAACACGTCAACATTATCAGCAACGAAGATCGTTGGATCCAACTACGAACTGCATCGAAAATTGTCAAACTATTTTTGCCTTACTGCCTCAGATCAGCATCTACTCTCTGCCACCTCCTCACTGCTCCTCATCTTCACAAGCTTCGGATAGCAATATCGGCTTCTGCTCTCCTCGGTTATTCAAGCACTCATTTATGTATAATAAGCAAGCCTACCTACCTCCCTCTCAGGAGACAGGCACAATCTACTCTTTTCTGACCTCACTACTCTTCACTCACCCAAATCCAACAAAAACTTACCGGAAAGAATCTCAATAACTATAATTTGCACGTCGGCCAAGCTAAAACAGATAAGCTAACCTGGTTAATCAACTCATTAGCCGATTATGGGGACGAAAGTCAAACCTATACTCCTCCTCGCAAAGATGCTCAGAGCCTACCCGGTGGCCTCTACCATCAAAGCGCAGATATGCTCCTTGGATTTGCTCTCGCTCATAGCTGCTGTAGGGCAGGAGAACATTTGTGTGACGCCCAACAAGAATGCGAATCTTGAGGATATGCTTTTCAGGGATGCAGAATATTCATTGCTATCCGTCCACGGTCCCGTGTTTTTGACTGTACGGGCCTTTAGCAAAACATTTCCATTGGCGATAAACGACCCCACGTTCGACAACGTAAACACGTTCCGCGACGAGATAATAAGATCAGCCTATGTGGAGATACTATGGAACCTATCATCCAACGGCAGACGTATCGTAACGGCATTGGTGCTCAGCAGATTGCGAGACTCATCTGCAATACCCACAGCATTTGATGCGCACAGTACGGATTTGACGAGAGTGAGATGGATGACGTACTCGACTTGTGCTCTAAAAGGAGGAGAGCGACGGGAGCGATTAAATCAATCCGATGATTATGTAGTCCATACTTGCTGTATTTGCGTAACGGGCCGAAGGAATCTTGTCAGGCACCACGGGCTCGAACTGATGTTTTCGTCGGCGAGATGGCCAAACGATTATGTGGATGAAAGGCTTAGGATCGAGCAGAAAGAGGGCTTCTACCGTTGAAATTTTCAGGCGATATCTCTGAAGACAATTAGAGGTTAGTCACGGAGCAACGGCAGACCGGAGCCACGCCCAGTGCGGTACAGCCACCTAGTGTACGTGTGCAGAGCCGAGAGCGCACGGCCCCCACAACATCAAGTGCTGCATCAGCACCCCTCATCCCTTTGCTTCCTCAACAACCATGCAACGCATCTTTGTGCAAGAAAAAGGCATCATCTTTCGCATGAAGACAGAGTTTCAATCATTACGGAGCATAAAGACGGTAAATCTAGACGTAAAATTGCAGATAAGACTGGCTTTTCCGAGCACGCCGTAAGGCAGTGCATTACCCACTACAAAACAACAGGCCAAATTAATCTAAAGCCTCATCTCGGGCGCTGTCCTAAATTCAAACCTCGTACCGAGCGGCAGATTATTCGTTTGGTTAATAAATCTCCAAAACTCAAGCATCAGCAAGTGATTACTCAGCTACGCCTACCTGTTCATAAAGATATTTTACGACGTATTCTACGCAAGCACCACATTACCAAATGGCGTGCAAAGAAGAGACCATGGATCTCAGAAAGACTGCTCGGATTTAGTATCGATACGCTAAAAAAAAATACGTACATAAGAGCTGGAAATAGTGAATGAAAGTTGTCTTTAGTGATGAGTGCTCAGTTGAGCAGGGCTCAGGGCACGCTTATACCTGGGTTTTCTATAAAACAGGCCAGAAAAAGTGGGACCTAAATAGGCTTAATACAAGGCCACTTGGGAAAAAGGCAAGATGTATGGTTTGGGGCGGTATTTCCGGTCGATTAGGAATATCAAACCTTCAAGTTATGGAGCGTGATTTAAGCGCACCTAGGCAAGGATATACGGCCAGGTCATACTTCCAAGTACTCGAGCAGCAAACAATAAGGAACTATGACTACGGGATGTACTGGCTACAAGATAGGGCTGGAATTCATCGAGCTAATATGGTTAAGAGATGGCTGGCTGAGCACCGGATTCGGTGTATTGAACACCCTCCTTATTCGCCAGATCTAGACCTTTAAGAGTATCTTTGGTGGCCGCTTAAGAAGAAGCTTCAAGAGATCGCTCCATTTATCAAGTTTAAGAAGAATCCTGGTGTTGGAATATCACGTGTATTTAATTTCCTGCCAAGTGAAGTCTATGCAGGGAGAATAAAAAGCCACCCCACGGCCTCTCCCTTCCAACACCATGCCAATCAATGCCTTTCAATACTGAACAAGCTGTCCCATCACTTGTTCCAACAACTGAGCCGTCTATCATTTACAAATTCAGGCTCAGCGATACTATTGATTCCCTCACCCCTCGTCCTAAATTCTTATTTCATCTACCGTGACCTGGCTTTCTACCCATCTCTCCACCTTCGACCCGGGCCGCTGGGCCAGCAAGTTCGAGGCCGCAATAGAGCTGGCGGGTAACCGGGTGGGGACGCACTTTTTAGGGCGTCGTACGCCCTTTGCGACCGGCGATGCGTGTTCCCGGGTCAGCATTCATCGGGCAGTGATTGGTTCTGGCAATTTCGAGGCGATTGCAAGGCCGAGGAACGCAGAGTAAGCGCAGTTTGCGGAGAAACTATGGAAGAAAGAGAATATGGGGTTCTCGGCTGATCACGGGCAGCTGTAAGTGTTCTGGAAGGGTGGGAATTGTGTTCGAGAGGGCTATTGGATGTTGAGAGAAGATCATCGATCAAAGCTTGATCTCCCCAATGAGTGAAAGAGAAATAGTCGGGAAGATTTTCATCAGTCTATTTCCTCCCATGCGGCTCATAGAGGGCAAATGCGTGAGACACGACAGTACACAGTGGCAAGCTATATGGCGTGCGAAAAAAAAAAAAAATTGTGGAATATCTTCCTTATCTAGTCAGTAACCTTCCAATTGAAACAAATTCCGTAGCGCAGGGTACTTTGCTGGTTGCTGGTCTAAGAGGCGTAGAACTTTCTGGAACGTTCCTTCCACTGACTGACCACTCCGACATTTCCGCACCGTTTTCCCGGCAGCTGATTGTGCCCATTTCATTTCGACTTCATCTTTTATCAAAACTCTGGCTCCTATATCGGCCAGCATGTCGTGAGCACCTTTGTAACTTAGGCCCTTGAGTAAATGCTCGTGTTGGGCGCTTTCAGACGGCCGCAGCATGATTAGACTAAGTTTTACCATGTCTCCTTCGACGGTAGCCCATCTGTAGCTTCTCGTTTTCACCCACCGCCCATTTCGGAGAAGCTTACTACAAGCCTGTCTGATATCTATACTGTGTGTGAGCAGCATTACTCCGTGATGTTGCAAGTAGCGAGCAGTCACGTCGCAGGTGGCTGTTTTCGGTAGACGTGTAAATTTAGCGCTGTGCACAATCTCCTCGGACTCCCCATGCTCGATAGCGGGGGAAGGTCAGTCTCGTATATAACGGGGGCCGATGATCCTACGAGTCGGGGCACGTCATTATCTTTATCGTCGAGATCTGTTTGCATCCAAATATCACCACACTCGTTCATCTGACTACTTTCCACTTTGAACGCCATGTTGGAGGATTTGCGATAAGGTCAGGTTTCTAGCAGATCTTCAACCAGAAGCTATAGCGGGATTTATATTAGACGCAAAACAAACGCCTTAGAGGACTGCCAACATAACACCTGGTCCATCAGCTCTGTGCGAGACGAACTTAATTAATAAGAGGCTGACGACAGAGAGCCATAGAACAGTTATTGATAGAAATTTCGTAAGAGGACTACGTAAGCTTTGTGAGTGTGAGATGGAAAATAAACTGAATCACCTACGTTGTGTTATTGAATAAACCTATCCGCGCAGTCATTAATGCTTAGACGTCTTGGGACTGAACACTATGAGCTCCAGGAGAACGAGGCAATTACGTCACTCATTCATCGACTCAGACCAACAAAGCGCATATCCCATCAGTTTTCCCGGGGTACGAGGCAAAACACATTGGCTGGGTATTCGCAACTAGGTCTTCGTGCCGAACGACTGCACCATTCGTAGACAAGCTTTATACAATGATATGTATTAGAGCTTTTAGAGCATAAGGTCGCCTCTCTATGTTAATATACTTTATTGCAGCTGTCGTCAATTGGTCCATTGTGTTCGAAGCTGAAGAAAAGAAAGCCGGCTCCATTACGCACAGAAAATATCTGTCGGCACATGTATCCGGAGAGAACAATCTGCCACGACGAAATTATGATGTCGAGGATTTTGGGCGCTTCTAAATGTATTGGCCTATATGATTTTAAGGGGTCCTCTGTCTCTAAAAGAAAAAAAAAGAAAAGAAAAGAAAAAAGGCATCTTCAACTCCAAAGCTCAAGGTGCCATGGCCAACGATGGTTAGTAGTAGAGGGTCTTATTGATTGCTTCTATGTTTCGACGGCATATCTCATTACTCTTGCGGAAGCAGTAATTCAATTCGACAAGAAAGTTGCGACAGACTTTTCCTTGTGCGGTTGCTTGTTTCGTTAAGACATTTGTGACGTCATTAAACCTTATTTGGATTTCTCTTCACGGATTCAATTTCCTGACCTTGAAGACTGGAGCAACGCAGGTGAAAACTCAGGCTTGTCTAACTTCAGCCAAAAAGAGCTCCAATGGTGCGACCGAAGGTATTCCCTAAGCCGTTATTGTCTCGGGCACGCCAGAATTCGAGTCCAGAGTACTGCGCAGCCTGGAAGCATTACCACAAATGGTTTGACACATACGTATCTAATTAGACAAGATCTTCTCAACCAGAATCACCATAATGCAACCTCTTATGGAAATGAATGCGTTGTCTGTTCTACGTAAGTCAATAAAGTAATTTAAGAAATTCTTCAAACGACATAAGTATACCTCACGGACTCGTTATCAGAGATAATTTATTACGTCCTTAACGACGTCATAATAATGAGCGACGGCTAGTAAATGTGCTTTTTGAAAGCACCCGGCTATCCACCATATATGTATTTCTTTCCTGGGTTTTCCAAATTTACTCCCGTACGGTCGGCCACCTTGAGCGACATTTTATACCGTGATGGACGTTGAGCAAAATCAGTTAAGCCCTGCTGAGCGGAAAAGAGCGCGTCAGCGGGAGTATAGGGCAAGGCGTAAGCTGCAAGGAGTGCCTCCACCAGCGAACAGAAAGAGGGGCCGGCCAAGGAAAACCGGTACTGAGCCCCGGTCGCGAAAATGAGAGACCATAGACTGGCCGAGAATTCAGACAAGCCCAGCAATTCGGCCAGCCTCAATCAGAACGCAGACTCTAATAGCGAACAACGATCCATTTCTGTACCGATCACCCTAGACGAGCCGAACGGCGTTAGTAGACAATATACCCGGATGCATGACCAACAAGCCGATGCGAGCGAGACCGAGGGCCCGCATGACAGTCCTGCCGTCGATAAACCAGCTACCCCAGACGAGACGTCTAATCCGGACGGAAGGACCCAATTATCAGCACATCAGATTGACACATTTAATCCGACCGAATTTTTTGACTGGGATCCTCCTATATTCCAGAGCGGAGAGCCAGCCATCGGCCTCGCTTCTCCACCTGGTGGCTCGACTACGGCACAATCGCCCATGTCAGCAATACCAGTCTCAGCTGCAGACGCCAGACAGGACCGGCCTCAATTGCCTCCTTTCGCAGACTTTTTCCCGACAGACGAGTTAGCTCGTGCTCATACGAATACTCCATTCACTACATCGGTCAACGGTTGCCAGCCAGATCGCTACGCTGGCTCTGGGATGCACAAGCAGCATTTGAATGGGGCGTCTCATAGCAGGCCGCGGCCTGCGCAGTATCAGCTTGCACCGTCGACGGTGGTAGCTGGCATAGGAAGAGGAAGATTGGTGTTGCTTCCTCACACGACGTTATGTTTTGTTCCAGTCCAGGTCCCTTCCATTCCACTGGCCATAGACTGTGCACGTTGTAATTGGTGACTACCAAGGGAGGCAGTGATTTTAGTGAATAGTGAGATTCAAAAAAACAAAAAAAGTATTGTTGGAACATAAATCAATCAATTCGCATGGGGCCGCGAAATCCTACTGCACGCGTCCTCGTCGCCGCGGCTGGTAATATTCATCAGAGCAGCGTCTCTGATGGGTAGCCGAGTGCAGAGGTGATGGATGGCAGCCTGCAACACGCCATTGCAGCCTGTTGGGGTGCGGCTTCGACGCGATGAAAAATTTTTCATCGACGCGGCGACCGCAACCACAACCGCGCTACCTACTGCCTCCGCTTGGGCAACGCGACCATCTATCCAGGGAGGCTCATCGAGGGAAACTGGGATACGAAAACCACCCGACGTACGACTACCTGGCTCGTAGCCAGGCCCGACGCTGGTCTATCTAGCTAGCCGATGTCGACGCGTCCTAGGCGTACGATAGGACACCCTTAGGCTCATACCGGCTCTAAGGTCGCTAAGAACGCGGCGAGGGCGTAGGGGAACCTCTTTCTTAAGAACTTGTTAAGGCTAATGTGATGTAGATCCTTGATACGAAACCTATTAAGGCCTCGAGGCTCCGACCGCGAAGACCTCATTAAGGCTTAACCTCGAGAACTCGTTAAGGCCTCTCCGAGAGAGCCGATCCGGCACGTATACAGAAGACCTAGCGGAAGGTCTTAATAGGCGTATGTCACGAACCACCATCGCCCGCGCAACCCCCACCACGACCAAGAAGACCGCGACTAAGAAGGCCGTGGCTACGAAGAAGGTCGCCCTAAAGAAGAAGCCCGCTGTGAGGAAGAAGGCTGCTAAGCCCAAGACGAAGGAGCTCACTGATGAGCAGCAGGAGCGTTTGGCCGAACGCAAGGAAAAGCGCAAGGAGCGTCTAGCTGTACAGAAGAGGAAGGATGATCTGAAGGAATCAAAGGCTATCGCCCTCGAGGAGCCTAGGCAGAAACCTGCCACCGTGTTTCAGATTATGATAACTGAGACTGCGCGGAAGGACCTGAAGGGCACAAAGGGCGCGGATGGTAATGGACAGGTCGCGAAGGCCGACTCTCTGAGATCGAAGAATCTGAGCCCCGCGGAGCTTGAGGTTTATGGGCCACTTTGTAGCCTCCTGTTTACAATATGTATCAATCGCTAACGCCTGTCTCTACAGCACTACAGCCATCTAGCCAACCAGGTGGCTGAGGAGAACAAGAAAGCTTACCGGGAATGGGTCCGAAGCTACATCCCCTTGCAAATCAAACAGGCCAACAATGCTCGCCGTCTCCTTAGGGTGAGAGTGCCCAGCTATCGCAAGGGCTAAATTCAAGACGGCCGCCTTGTAAAGCAGCCCAGCACACCTTTCATCTTTTCTATCAGGAACGTTACTCGAGCGGAAACTTCAAGAACATGAGCCCGGTGACGCAGCCAAGTTGGTGGGTCAGGAGTGGAAGGTTTTTGGTTCATCAGATAAGCACGTAAGTTATTTTTCCTTCCTCTGACAGCTATAACGACTTGTTGCCACTACGCCAGCCAGTAGGTTTTTTACCGTGGGCGAGTGCCCTTCTTAACCAGTGATTGGCGAAAGTTTCAGCAATGATCGATCGGGCAGATCGACCGCTCTAGCGACTTATGACCATTTGCAGCAATTATCATGTAGGCACTTCATGTGATATCGCCACGGTTCCAAATCGTAACATCTATACGTTGGAGGGCGCGCCGGAATATTGAGTAGACATGTAATAAAAGAATTCATTTCGAGGCATAGAACCTCAAATTACGCCCGGTACCAAGCCAAAAACATACGAGAACAGCACAGTAGGCCTTTTCTTTCTGAAAGCGCTCGACGGATGCGGCCAGGCTAGTAGCATCGGCCGACGCTGTCGCCTTGACCGCACTCGCAGCTTGCACCAGCAGGAGCAGTTCCTTCTCCATGACAATATCGGCAGTGTGGTAGATACTATTCATCCAGCGAACAAGCCGTGTAACTTCGTCATCCAAACCTTCCACCTACGCATCCGGACGAGTCCGCAATGGCTGGGCCAACCCGTGCTCGACACACTCGGCAGCTAGAAACATCAACTTGGACGAACACTCAGCGCGCAAATCCGCGAAGCGGTTCTCGTCGCCATCATAGGCAGCTATACCGAGCGCTAATAGCTGGTCACGCAACGTCTCATGCACATCTGGGATGTAGGACCAAGCCCAATCTAGCCATTGCCACAGATCGGAGAGAAGGTGCGGAGAGGGTATCTGATTAGCATGGCTTCCAACGGAGACTACACTCCGCTCCGTTGGCGTTGGACCCGGCGGTGGACTATCAGCCTTGCGCTTCCGGTAAGATGGCGGGGCGGTCGGTGTCTCTGGGATGACGGAAATCGTGCTCTGTCGAGACGAGTGATTCTTCTCCCCTGAGCCCTTTCCTAGTGGCGTCGGTACTCGAGGTGGAGATCCGGTCTGGCTGGTCGGCACGAGAGCAACGATTGCATTTTCGTAGAGCGGTGGATCTTCAGCGCGTTCTTCATGATGAGGAGCTCCCGAGACACAGTCAATTCTGTACTGGTCCCATGCATCCACTACACCAATGCCTTTGAACATGCACGAGACTTTAATCGCAGCTGGACAAAAATCGGACTCGCGCGACATGTGGACGAAGCGCAGAAGCTCAACCTGGACATATGTGTTGAAGCGGAAATACACATCAAAGGACAAAGCCTCCGATAACGACCGCAGGCTCTGCAGAAGATGGAGTGGTGTGCCTCGGGGTGCGGTAGGTATAGTTACTTGAGGCATGATGGCATAGCTGACATTCTTCAATCTGAATTTAACCCGTATGACGCGTCGTGGCAGACCTGCTTGGGTCATAGGCGTCAGACCGGCTGCCGTCAAGGCAGCTTGCGCGGGATCGGGGATGTCGGCAATATTATATACGTCGGAGGACAAGCCAACGAGGCCATCGACGGATACGATGATGAACATATGTTTGGGCTTGGACGATGTGGAGGACGAACGGATTCTAACGGGAAGATGGAGGGCGATGACGGCCCTATCGTCGCTGTAGCCGATGGAGAGGGTAAGATTGGGGAAGCGCTTATTTAGGGAGAGGTTTCCGAGATGACGTCGACTGAGCGTGTTGGGGTCATGCCACTCGGCTAGAATGCGCTCATTGACGAGCCATCGCATAGCAGGGTCGACTGCTAAGAGAAGCGTGGAATCTTCGTCCATGGCGAGGTGATACTAGGAAACAAGTCAGTGTAAGTAAGAATGAGTCAATGAGTTGAAGACCCCCCCGGCGCGAATTTGCACGCGGGATACCCTCCCACCCAGGCTTTAATAGGACGTGAGCAGCCTTGACTCGATAAATAGCGAATGCAGCGAAAGCCAGAATGAACGTTTGCAGCGAAGAGCAGCAGCGCGCAACCAGAGGCCAGGCGGTACTCCGCGCAAGTATCCCACGTGTCTGGAGAAGTAATTGCGGGGAGGAGCGTCGCACGTAGTCAAAGGGCCAGGCGGGGCTCCGCGTAAGAACTTCAGCACAGCCAGGGGGGTGGTTCCGCGGAGAGGCAGCGGCACGTAGCTAGAGAGACCAGGCCGAGCTCCACGCAAGCGCCCCCACGTGTCTGGAGAAGTAGTTACGGGGAAGAGCGCCGCACGTAGCCAGGAGACCAGGCGAGGCTCCGCGCAAGTACTTTGGCACAGCCAGGGGGGTGGTTCCGCGGAGAGGCAGCAAGCAGCTAGGGAGAATGGGGATGGCAATAGCGATGGTTGAGGTAATGGTAGTGGTTGAGATGATGGCGATGGTGATGGTGTTGCGGTCTGCTTTCCGGTGGCTGGGGATGACTAAGCCTCGGTTCCCATCGGCCCCAACACTCCAACGTCGTGATAGGTCATCCTCGTCCAGACCACCGTTCTCCACCGTCCTCCTCAGGCTCTCTGCAGTCACGGCGAATTGACACCCCAATGTTCTCGGCATTTGAAGCGGGGGTTCGGCGGTAGGAGACGCGTGGACGGCGGGCTGCGATGACGAGCGCGCCAGCGCGCAGCTTCACTTGGGACCCTTACAAGCCAACTTCTATTATTCACCCCATCTCGTCGTCGCGAGTCCTACTAGCATCCTCTAACAACCCCATCACAGGCGTCACACTACGCGCTTAGGCTATCTACGCCCCTACTAGCCTGCCTTGCGCTTACAATTAGTGGTAACTCCAGCGCTCTCGTAGTGCCTAGCTGTCCTGGAGCGCCCGTCGTAGGTGTTGATACCTTGGTTATAGCGGTCTGTTGCACGTCGCGCTATTGCCTATGTCCTTCTCGCCCGACCGTCGCGTCGTTATTGTTAATACTCGTCAAAGGCCCCGCTACTCTCTGTTCCATCGCATTCCTACATCGCTTTTCATCAACGAACCTCGTAGAATCTTCCGGTCGCGACCTACAGGTTATAGGACATCAGCTAGAGGTCGAGTTAAGAGAATGTTTGGTTGTAGGATGGCTGGACATGACAACGGGCAGGCGAAGGCATCTTGGACGACTCTGTGGGTCGAAGAGCGCGAAGGCTAGTCTAACTCTACCCGTCAAACAAGATACGGCGACTAAACAGAGTAAATCTATTATGTTTCCCGCATGATGAAGGGTTTTATTGAAGATGAACTCAACTATTGGATTGGATTAGATTGAAGTGGATTGGATTGGATTGGTCTATCCTGATGAAATGAAATGGCTTCGAATGTTTTCCTCCACTATCCCGAGGTGATTTCCTTGCACCGGGCCATGGCCGACGACCGCAGTAGTCTGCTTAGAAGAGGCTCCTGGTTGCTCTCTATAGCTTGCAGTGCTAGGCTATGCGCCTTGTCGCTCCCTACAATCCCTTCGTGAGCTGTTGCCCACCTAAACTCGACGGGCGGCCCCTTATTACATCTAATCAGGTCCAATAAGCGGAGGATGCTTCTGATAATCTCCTAACGAGGCACCTATCGCGGCTTGCGGAGAAGAGTAATAGCGATCTTACTATTGCTATAGATGGCGTGTTTTACTTTAGCTACTTAGGGGTATTTAGCCACCATCTCGATCGACTACGTGCCTTATATTAGCTCTATAGTCTAGTAGATCGCCTAGAGCTTTATAAAAGGGGTATCTACTGACTTAGACTTGCCAATTGTAGACGAATAAGCAACGATGGTCGTGCCCCTACTATCTACGTAAAAGACACCGCTTCCTACCTTGCCGTTTCTTTGCGCGCCACCCGTAAAGACGGCCACCTCTAACTCTGGCGGATAGCTAGCTCGGAGCTTTGCCGCTTCTAGAGACTCGATCTAGACGATAGGTCTACCGACCTACGGCATTCTTATAAACGGGTAGATTATCTCGAGGTGCTCGACGTCGATTTCTCTAGCTATTAGGATTATCCGCTATAGCGGGGACACGAGCCTCTTAT
Organism: Macrophomina tecta; assembly: GCA_024180945.1. Lineage (NCBI taxonomy): Eukaryota > Fungi > Ascomycota > Dothideomycetes > Botryosphaeriales > Botryosphaeriaceae > Macrophomina > Macrophomina tecta. Next base: position 412,485 of record JAKSGN010000023.1, read on the forward strand.
TAGCCGGGTCGATCGTACGCTTTAGCTTTTAGAATAGGTGTTTCTAGGGTAGCGTGTAGCTATTAACCTAGAATCGAAGTAGTTGCTTATCGAGGCGGATCTTAACAGGTAGGATCGCTGCCTCGGCTTCGAGGATAGGCATCGCTACCGTCCTAAATACTCCGGTAATTACTCTTCCAGTAATTCTCTACACTATCTCGAGCGATTCTATTAGCGGCGCTGTCGTGGCTAGCGCCTATATCGGAGCCGCATAGTCGATTGCCGGGGCTACTATAGCCGCGAAGAGCTAGCGCACGCTGATGATGATGATGATGATGATGATGATGATGATGATTCATACACCCCGTCGGCCTCCACGGGCCATAGGGAAGAACTAACACTGAGCAGACGTTTACCTACACTGACTCTCGGTTCATTCAAAGCCCTCACTCTCAGGAACAAAACAGGGGAAAACCACGCAAGTCAAGGTTATCAAAAGCAAAGAAGAAGAAGAAAAAAAAAAAAAAGGAAAGAAACGAAGAAAATAGCGGAGAGAACGCTAAGGTAGAAGAAGTAGAAAGGAACACTCCTCGCTCGAGCCGTGGGTTTTCCAAGCCTACGTCTGGCCAATCATCAGGACATCTTCCTAAGTGCTACCAGTCCCTATAGCGGCGTGGCAACTGGCCGGCGGCAGCATGTGGCAGTTGATCCAGAAGCGGCGCATCTGCTGTTCCAGCCGCACTCTGACCGGCAGAATTGCTGCCTCTGCTTTGAGGATCGGCAGCGACACGGTCCTGAACGCTCCTGTAACGGCTCTGGCTGCGATTCTCTGTACCGATTCGAGCCACTTCAAAATCGCCTGCGTCGCCGTCGGCGCCCACACCGGCGCCGCATAGTCAATCGTCAGCGTGACCGTCGAAATGGAGAGTTCATGGGCTGTGCTTGGTCGAACGCCGCGCAGCCGCCTTAGTGCCGGGGCGGCTTTTACTCCCCTCTCTACAATCTTGCCTGCGTGCTCGCCGAGCCGGAATTGCTGGTCGAACACCACCCCTAAGATTTTCGCGCTGCGTTTCGGCTGAAATGCTTTTCCTTTTATTAACTTAGGCTCAGTGGAGTCCCTCCGCCGGTTCCTCGTGAAGTGGATGAGCGTCGTTTTCTTAGACTCAAACGTCGCTCCGCTCGTCGCTTCCCATTCCTTTGCGCTTGGCACCACTCTCTGCTGTACTTTGCTAAATTTTCTCTCGCGAACTTGCCCATCACCCACGCGCTGTAGTTGTCGGTGAAGGTGAACACCCCTTTGTTCTTGTTGATCACTGACTGGACCAAGTTTGCGTTGAAGAAAAGGAACAGTATCGGCGACAGCGGAGAGCCCTGCAGCAGTCCAGCTTGAGGCAGGCTGAAGATCGCAGATTCCTCGCCGTTGACCAACACCGACGCATATCTGTCCGAGCAGAAGGCCCCCAATCCACCTGACCAACGTTTCGGGGATCCTTCGCGCCCGAAGCCGCTGGGAAAGGACGTCCTTGGCCACGCCATTGTAGGCGCCTTTGACGTCAAACGAGAGTAGTGACAGCACCTTACCCTCTCGCCGGGCGTCGTAAATTCGCTTTTGCAGAGTCACTAGTGCTTGGATCGTCGACAGCTGCTTTCGACCGCCAAAGTGGTTCTTTGGCAGGAGAGCGTGCATTCCTGACAGCGCGGATATCCTCTCCGCCACCCCCGCTTCGAGCGCTTTTCCCAGCGTGGAGAGGAGCGAGATCATCCTGTAAGCTTCCGCCACCTCGTAGATCGGTCTCTCCGCCTTGCGCAGCGGCACGACCTTTCCCATGCGCCATTGACGGGGTAGTCGGCCCTGATTGATCGACTCGCTGAAGAGCTCGTAGATGTCGTTGTGCAGTACTGGCTACAGCTCCCTCCGTACCACCGCCGGGATGCCGTCCTGGCCCGGTGCTTTGAACGGGCTCGCTCCAAAATTTGCTTCCTTGACTCTTGCATCGTGAGTGGTTCGTAATTGATTTGGGCTTCACGCCCCTCCGTTAGGCCGCCCTCTCGCAACAGCGGGAGCTCTGGGAAGAAGCTCTTGACCAATGCTTCGGAGATTGCTTCGTTGGTGTCAGCAAAACCATCGCCGTGGCTAATCCGCGTGATTTGGTCGAAATCTGCCGTTCCCGATCCCTTCAGATATTCTGATGCTTTCCAGATGTTGGACGGTTCTTCGAGGAAGTCCTCCCGGCATCGCCGTTTCTGGCGTCGGCTTGTGTTGGCAAATCTTTTAGCTGCCGTTTTCGCCTGCTCTTCCAGCCATGCACTGCGCTACCCGCCTCTCCGAGCCGCTCTCGCCTGATTCCTGAAATGCGTGAACGCTCGCCGCAGCTGACTAAGCTCTACCGACCACCACCGTTTCACATACGGCGACGGCCTCACCCTTGGCACATGTGTACGCAGCGCGTCGGAGGCCGCTCGAGTGAGATAGTTGGCCAGGCCCTCAAAGTCCTCTGCTCCTGGCGCTGGCTCGTCCACAAGCCTTCCTTTCACGGAATTTCGAATCGCTTCCCAGTTTGCGCTCCGAATCGCAAGCCGTGGCTTCGGTTCCTCAGTTAATATGGCAACTTGGAAGTGGCTCTTGATCGGCTGGTGGTCAGGGCCGTACGTTGTCTCAAACGGTCGGCACACCGTCCGACCCTCTGCCAGCTGTTCTGACGCGAGTACCAGGTCGATCGTTGAGCTGTGGTCGCCCGACTCGTACGTGATGATCCCGCGGGAGAGCAGGCTCTGAAGACTGAGGTCTTCCATGAACTCCACTATCGGCTGACCTTCGCTGCACGTAGATTTGGCAATGTAGTCTCCACCCCAAAGCTGGTCGTGTCGGCTAAAGTCGCCTCACATCAGTACTTCCAACACTCCGTTCGTCTGGCTTCCTGCTCCGGTAATAACGGCGCGCAGCTGCACGAGGATAGTACTTAGCTCTGTAACGGATGCCAAGAGGATTGTTCGGTCTAGCGTAGTGAGAACTGCTGCTGTGACTTCGGCCGATGGTATTGTCAGCTGCCGGGCTTGTATGCCTCGTCACACCCACAGCATCGATCGGAGCAGATACCGGCCTCTGCGGGTCATTGTTGGTGTGATTTGCGTTCAATAAGCGTGCGATAACGTTGCTGCGACCGCTCTGCCATCTGGCCCGTTGAAGCAACTGGGTCCCGAGATTGCCATGGCGCTGAAGTCGCGGAGGTCCTCGTCGTTGAGCGGGCTATACTGCCCCTCCCGGTTTTTAACCCGAATTCGCTTGCATCACCTTGAACTCTCTATTCATTCCGTCTACTGACATGTCGTCCAGCAGTCTTTTGTGCTCCCGGCATCCTCTGTCATCGGCTCTGTGGGGGCCTCCGTACGCCGCGCACTTCTTAGCAGCCGACGTCTGCCCGGTGCCCGCGGCCGGCGCATCTGACGCAGGTCTCCTCTCCTGTGCACCGGAGCTGGAGGTGATCGTAGCTCTGGCACCTGAAGCAGCATCGCCGATATCCACCACCCCACATGCCAGAAGTGTCTCCGCGTCGCTCCTCTTGGCCATGTAGACCACCGCCGATCCATACAGCCGTCCGCTCGGCTTGCTTAGCCGTCGAACCTGTACCATCTCTACATTGTTCTCTTCGCCTATTATCTTGTTGGCGTCCTCCCGCACTGCTGTGCGCGCCTTATTGAGCACCGCCAGCTTGTTTATGTTGCCCACCTTCACCGGGTACCACTGCCGACCCTGATCCTTGCTCCTACAAACGCAGTCTCCAGTCAGCCCGTGCTCGCCCGCACCTTACCTTCATCTTCCGATCGGAAAAATACTCGCATCTTGCTCGGCTCATTTGCGTTCCTGATTAACCCGCAGCACTTGAAGTCCTTCGTCGCTTCTTGTTCCTCCAACGCCTTCCGCAGCGCACACACCTCTCCCGGCTTGGACGTGTCTACTTGAGCGTTGCTCAGGTCGAGCCTGAGAGCTGGCAGTGAGAGCCGCGTGCCGCGCCAGGTTGGGTCAAGGTCAGCGTAGATGTATTCGCTATGGGCATCGGGCTGGTAGCTGCGGAGGTCGACAGGGTGGATCTGTAAGGACGTTGGCATACGTGGCGTTTATCTGTGATTGTAAGCTCAGGTTCCTCCGCGTCGTCTCCACGAGCACAGCATTCTGCTTTTCCATCTTTCCCATGCGCTCTTCCATCTTGGCCTGCGTCTCCTCAGAAATCTCCAGCGCACTGCGTATCCGCTTGATCTCATCTTCGTTTCTGGCCACCTGCTCCGTAAGCGCTTCATTCCGCCCAGTAAGCCGGTCATTCTGCGCAACATTGATGTTGAGCAAGCAAATTACGTCGTCGAATATCGAGTCGCTAGCTAGGTCGGATACGGCGGTCGCGCGCGCCTTGCGTTGCCTAGCTGGGGGCGATGGTGATGGGGTGGAGAAGACGAAATGCGAGATGAGACGAGAACGCCAAGAACGACGCCCCCCGCAAGCGAGAAAGCGGCATGCGTGCGACATTAGTCGCACACATGGGGGTTGTGTTGTGTGCGAACAAAGCTCTTCCCCCGCCCACAGCCACCTTTCCCCAGCGCAAGCACGTCTCCATCGACTCCCCAAAGCCCGCAACCCACCGCTCCACCTTGGGCTGCCACCTTTCGATCATGCCGTATAAGAGGGGCGCCGCTAGTCCCACCAGGAACACCTCCGCGAAGCATCACAAGAAGAGCCACCACGGAGCAAGAGTCAACACTCAGAGGAAGCCAGCTGATACTATTGGTACGCTGTACTATCTTTCCTCGCTCACCTTGCCATGATCGCTGGCTAACAGTGCCTTTGAAGCACCTTTGACTGGCCGTACCGACGCTCGGAACCGGAACACTACCTCTGCACCCTCTGTCATCATTTGCGAATATTGTCGTTCACGCGGCAACAAATTGTCGGAGCAACAGCTGACGACCTTGCCCGAGGCCGATGATGTCGAAAACCATGGTATAAAATACCAGGCTGGCGATATGGTGGAGGTTAAAGTGCGGTCCAAAGGACAAAAATCGCGACTGGAGCGGGCAGTGATCGCTGAAATTGGAAACTCGTCCGTGTTCGTCGCTTGGCTTTTTGAAACGGAGAAAACAAAGGCGAGGAAGCAGCTCCTCGAAGGGAAAATCGACCCTTCACATAAGTTCATATTATCAAGCCATGCCGATACCGTCCCTGTGGATGCCCTGGTGGGCCTTGTGTCCCCCAACGAGAGGAAGGAAGTGTGCACTGACTGGGTTCTTCGCTCCAACGCAGCCCAGGTCATCTGCATAAATGAACTCCGCGACGGCTGCTTCATGCGCAGTTTGGTCGAGAAGGTCAGGGTCAAGGAGCCAAATGGAGGGTCAGCTGCTACTAGCGGGGCGTCTGACAGTACACTACCGCCACAGGAATCTCATTCTCCATCCACACCAGAGCAGGAAGAGGATGGAGAACTGGTCGACCTGCAAAACCAGCCCACACCATTTCTCACACCAGTAGAGCAAACCGAAGCGTTAGCTTCAGGTTTGGAACCCGATGCCCTGAAGCTTGAGAAGCCGCGCAAAGAGGAAGGGAGGGCCAAGGCTGGAGCCAGAAAGAGAGCGGCAGAGGACGCAAGGATGGCAGAGGAGGCCAAGAAGATGACAGAGGAAGGCCCCAAGATAGAGGAGAGACGCCAGACTCTGGGAGCGCGCGGAATTTCCCCAGATGACCATGAGGCGAAAGAAGAGCGTAGGAACTTATCCAACAATGAGCACTCTCGTTCCGCCCCTAGCGCCCGCTCTCCAAGAACGGCTAAACGTCACAAGCTGTGCGCGCCGCCCTCCACTGTATCTCAGGATGTTCCCGGAGAAGGGCTATCGTCTGTGTCAACCCTCCACAATCAGCTTGGTTTTCCGTCAGATAAAGACCTAGCTGGCGGCGAAGGGAGAAGATCATCGCTCTGTCAGCGAGGCGCCATCATGGATGCTCTGAAATCAAATAATTTTGAACAATATATGGATCGTACAGGCCTCACCATCAACGATATCTATAGCCTGATTCCCAAGGACGAGGACGGACAACTGCCGTGCCTGAACGACAATATAATTGACGGATACCTCAAAATGCTTGCCAAGGAAGCCTGGGAGAAGGATTGGTGCGTAAAAGCAGATAAGGGTTCAAACAAAGTCCGGCCTTGCGGAGCTGTCACCTGCTTCTGGCGGCAAAACGAGAAAGTTCTCCTGCGAAACAGTGGGTTATTGCCTTCCGTCAACAACTTGTTCATGCCTGTCTGCGACGGAAAACACTGGGGACTGCTGGTAATCTCAGGACAGAGGAGGACCATCCAGTACTTTGATAGTCTCCATTATCCATCCACAGAGATTGTCGACAAAGTTCGCAAGTGGGTAAAACAGACGTTGGGTGACGTTTACAACGAGGATGATTGGAAAACTATAGAGGAACAGCACTCTCCACAGCAGGACAACACGGTGGACTGCGGAGTTGCGGTGCTCCTAAACGCTCGGGCAATAGCAATGGGGCTGCCGGTTCATTCCAATTTGTACTCGTTTGAGCGAAAAGTAATGCTCTCTGTTCGCTACGAGTTGGCAGTCGACTTGCTGTCTCTTACTGTCGACTTGGAAGCCCTTCCGTCAGCCATAGAGATAAAGAACGGTTCCGAGAGCACTGAGGAAATAGTAAGCTTCTGGGATGTATTTGATACGAAACGTTCTCTGACTTGCTTACAGCCTGCGACCAAGAATGAGAATGCCACGAAGGCTTTGCAGACAGTACAGAAGCGGGATCCTGGCAAGAGTGTAGCCACCATGGAGTACGCTCTTGATGCGTCTGATTTCTGGGAGAGCGGCCCTTCATACGAGGAAGAGGGCAACAACAGTTCCTGTGGAAATCAAATCAATACGAATGGTGATGGTGAAGACGACGACCATTCTTTACCAACGTCCCCGTGCAGAAGCGAGGCCCAAGTCAAAGACAAGGATACAGATGGCGCTGCCACTGCTGTCGGCGCCGACACGGAAGGGTCCATCACGGTGTCTGGGGAAGAGAGCGAGGGGCCTATGCCTCGCCTCAAGGCTCCCAATCGTCCGACCGAGCACGGGACTCTGTCATTTAGACCCTCCACCAACGATGCTGATGAGAACGGCAGTTCTGATCCAGATAACCAGAACGGTCGTGTTGACCTTGAGCCCAGATTGAGCCCAGACAGGCTCAATCCCTCCATTTCCGGCCTCTCCGCTCTAGATACTACAGAGTCAGAACGCCAAGGGCATGAGACATCTTCGTCTTTTCAAAACGATGGCGCGACGCAGGAATCTGGAACACTGGCCAAAGTACAAACATCCGATCACTTCAAGGAGGGCAAGGACTGCACGCCAGATGTTAGCGATGAAGAAACGGAAAGATGGCTCCGCGACACTATAACAGGACTTAATGGTATCTTGAGAAGCCCTCCACCAGTGAGTGAGGCGGCAAACAAGGTTCCTGCAACTACAGGAGCTAAGCTTCAAGCAAGGGCATTCGCTTATCAACGAGACCAGAGCGCACTTCGTCAAGCGGAGAACTCGTCACTCGATGACGATCCTATTCTCGTTAACTCTAAAACTAGCCCAACTTTTCGTAAGCAGGACAAGTTTATGCCCAGACGCGACATTGATCTCACACATGAGGCTCACTGTAACGATGCCCGCTCTGTTACCTACTCAAGCACGGCGGGCGGCCCTGCTGCCGGGCAAAAGACGGGGAACATCGAGATGGGGGTTGCAGCAGGCAGCCCCGTATCTCAGGGCTTTACGGACACTGGACCGCCCAGCACTGACCCCGAGTCCGACTTAGCAACTAGCATGTCTAATTTTCAGAACGAGCATGGCTACACCCAGCGTTTCAAGGATGAGGCTTTCAAGGATGGGGCTTTCAACTTCCAGCCAAAGATTATTCCGCCTATGCACCCTTGTCATACTCGCACGGGTGCCACGCGGCCACCTCAGCGCCTCGGATCAGAGAATACCAGGGACGTGGGAACGTTGAGATATCTACCACATGGCCTTAGCCGCCGTCTCCGCCAACACAGCTCTCAAGGCTCATTGTAAGTATATGAGCGCACTCGCAGCCCTTCCAGCCAGCTAAGAATTGTCCAGGCCGCCTATGCGCATCGATCCCGCCGACCTTCCCCTCGACGGCAACAACAATAACAACAGCGAAACTCGTGACAATGCTGCTGAAGAACGGAGCACAAGCCTCCGCTACCGGCCTGGAGCAACATCCACAGGAACCCTTAGAGTGAGAAATCCGTTCGACGGCACGGACTCGCGCCCCGCGACACCGCAAATTTCGTGGAATAATTCCAGCCCGCCGCCACCGAAAGCAGCATCGGTACGGAAGGGTATTAGCGTGCTTGCCATGTCGCGACCGACGGAAGTCAAGGAGAAAGACTGGGTGAGAATGAGCGATAACAAGCGGCGGCGTGTTTACCACTATCATTGCATCAAATCCACAGACCTCGGAGAGCCCGCGCCTCAGCCGTGTACGCTGTGCGCGACGAAACAGGTTAAGGAATGCTGGGTGTATAATAAGGACAATGCACGGGGACCGCAACAGTGCGCGGCTTGCATTCTTTCTCAGAAGGGCTGCAGCTTCGTGCGTGAGGCATCGAATGAAGAGGCTCCCCGCGATGAAGTCATCGACACGCCACTTACTCCGGAGCTCCGGCTGCCTTTATGGGACACCGTTGTTTGGATCATGTTTCCTGACAACTATCTTTTCCATGAATCCAGCACGCTTGCCATTCACAATTGCCCCAAGGACCTCAAAAAACTTGGCCACGATACTTGGTTGGCAGATGCTCCTCAATCCGGCTTAGGAGACTTAGCAGTATGGAGAGAGAAAAAAGGCGGCGGCACTTGGGTGCACCAAGGACTCGTAACAATGCTTGCCGTTAAAAAATTCAGCAGCTCCTTCTCTGTTCGGCTCCACGAATGGGACTGGCTGACGTGCCAGCTTCAGAAGCATCAGAAGGACAATCTCCTATCAACTTGCTCGAACAGTGACGGTCAGCCCCAGAGCACGGTAATTTTTATCCACGCCACGACTCAAAAGCCCCCCGAAATACTGCAGGTCTATGAAGACCTTCGCATGCTAAGGCTTACTAGCGGCGCAAGAATTCGTACGTATCCCAATATACGCGAATGGCGGCAGGACCAAGAGAAGATTGAAGACATTCAAGCATTGGACGAGATAGCCAAATCGTCTGGCCGGCCGGAATACTCCTACCGTCCTATAACTTGCTTTGGGGGACTGTGCAAGCTCCAAAATTACGACAAAACGGTCCTCAAGCGGTCGCACAGTGAGGGGAAAAATCATGTAAAAATAATCCACGAGGACTACAAGGAGTGGGAAGCTATTGACAGGCTTACCTGCACATATAAGCCACAGAAAGCCAAGAAAAGGGTTCGCAGCAAGCTTATCTTTACATCCGATCAGCCACAAAAAACCAAGAGGAGTCTCAAGAAGCACAAAAAGGAGGATCAGAAGGATCAGGAGGAACGGGCCGCCTTCGGTGTTCGACCACATTGGTTTCATCAAGAATACGTCTCTGGCCTGTACTATGGTGAATTCCGGGTCTTTATGAGGTCTGAGACCAATAATGAGGAAGGCACCCGTGTTCGGAAAAGTAAAGTACTAGCCGTGGCGTGGACTTCGTGGGATGATAAGGGAGGATTGCACGTCGTGAAAGCCGACGAAAACCATTTCAGCGGTTCCCCTAATTCGAAGTGCGGAGCACTTAGCAAGTCAGACCTCGAGGACTTCTGTCTCTACGTCTTTGAAAGGCTTCGCGCTCGAAACAGTCCATGCTATGAATCCCTCGAAGTGGGTGTTCGCCTTGATGTAGGCGTTGCTGATAGCCAAGGCCAAAAGCGATTCTTCGTAAACGAGATTACCAGGTGGTACAACGCCCACTATTTCTCTTATACTATTCTCGCAAAGCCATACACGGAGATTTGTAAGGCCTTTGCGAAGGCTTTCAGCAATTACGTGCAGAACGGGATGCCTGAGGTGGTGGGCTGGAGGTGAAAGCATGAGCCCGTTCAACCATTACAATGGGCGTTGACGTTGCATGAGCACTATATATGCGTAGGTGAGGATGCTCAATCTAGCCGAAGATCAACAGAGTAGAAGATGGAGAAGACCTTCTTTTTTAGTCTTTAGGATGCTATTTCAAGATGGATTTTACATTTTCCTACTGTTCAACAGTCATCACAATGTGAAGGGGCTGCAGTTAACAAGGCAGTGCAGTTTCGTAGCGAATGCGAGGTGTAGAAGAGCTTTTGTGCAGGAGGATCAATGAAGAAGCTGTACAACTTTAGATGAGCAGAAACGAAATCAGCAATGTTGTAAATAATAATATTGGGTGATGCTGGTTGATAACTGCTTTCATGGGACGCATTTAGGGGATCTGTCCATAGTACTAGTTTTTCCGTTACTGCTGTCGGTCCTTATAACCGTTTCCCTATTCCCTGGCTAAGTTGCATACTACGTGATTTAGACTACAAAAGGCATGAATTCCGGATTTCAATGTTAAACAACCGAAAATAAGGGTAACACGCACTTAATTCAGTGGTGTAGAATCTAAGGTAGTAAATTGTCAACCAACGTCACCATTTGCCATTTGTACTTGCCGTTTTGTTTGCTTTTTGCAGACACATTTTCATGCCCTTGAGAGTCACCTCATCATTACACCACCAGCACCTGGACGCTCATGGCCCTCATCATTGTGTATATCCAGTAGCTTCAGCGTCATTCAATGACACAGCAGTGCATTTAATGCCAACACTATTCAACACTTTTTAATGTGGAATGTCTAAACGCGCGATTGGACTTCGGATGAACTTGCCAACCTTAGAAGTTTCGATAGCTTCACTCCGCTCTTCCGACACGTTTGTTTTGTATTGAACAAGTGCTGCGGATCATAATGGAACGGTAGTGTGAGGCCCTTGACTATCTTCCGTGGCTCGCAATGTTGAGCGGTTGGCTCTCTGGTTGCCTGCAAATCTCCTTGGTGCGCTGGCACCAACCCCGAACTCGACCGGCTGGCCTAGTCGGCGAAGGATGTTTCGGCTAACTTTTTATCCAGTTCGAGGAGAGTGCTGCCGAATGTGCTCATAGAATGCTGGGGGCTGTTCGCTGACTCGGACACGGCGAGAGGTATTTGGTTGGCCGAACTACCAATCACCTCGGTTCCGTGGCTGGTGCGGGTGGCTGTGATCAGGCGATCGTGTATCGCACGTGTGCGGTTGGATATCGCACATGTGCGCCTCCCGTGGGACTATGCACGGGCCATGACGGATGTCTGTTGTGCGTTCGAAGCCTCGGACGGCGGACGGAGAGGACGGCTGCCTAAATCCGGAAAAGCATGGTTCCGTTCCGCCTCCGCACTTATCAACGCGCGCCCCTTCGAGGCGTCTTCATCTCCTCAATCATCCCCCGCATAGTTCTATTCCGCGCTCGTCCATTGCACCACGCCTGCCGACCAATTTTGCAACTCGCTTCTCCCGTGGATTCGAGAATAGGGTCAGTCCAAAGGTATCCGCGTCCGGCGGGTAGCCGTGCCGTACTACTTCCTGACCCGTCGGGGGGCGAGTGTTATTCGACAGCAGGCCGGCTGGCCAGTTTTCTACCTGCCAAACGTCCTCCGGGGTCCCTTTGGCAGAAGAGCTGGGGTCTGTGTAGGGGATGCGGCGTCACGGCCGCAGCCGCCGTCGTCGAAGCTATCGTTCCCGCCGGTCGGGCAGTTCGTGCGCGAGGGCCGCCTCTTCTCTGGAGTCAAGGCTACTCCTAATCAAAGCCTGGGTGGGTGGGATCCTCTGCGACGTCAGAGGGGCTCAGCTTTCCAGGTATGTGTACTCCTGTTCCGCTGCTGACACGTCATTCTACTCAGGATGGATGCCGAACCCTTCGTCGTTGCTGATGTCCGCGTCGTTACTCAATGGCGCTCCTCCCCGGACGCCGGTTCCTCTTCCACTTCGCCTTCGCTGTCTCTCGCCATCGCGTTCGATCTGCAGCACAGGACTGCGACGTTCCGGCTGCGACTGCCCGTGGCTTTCAAGCCGGCAGGCTCAAAAAAATTCTTCATCTACGTCCTTATCCACCCCGAGCACATTACATCTTTTGACAGCCCGACAGACGTGCCTGAGCATGTCGCGTCGGCGCTCGCAGCGGAGCCCGTCGGCATCCGCATAGCGTTGGCAAAGCCTGGAGGGCTCGTTGTTGGCCCGGCTCACACTGGGCTTACCCCCAGGAACAAGGCCTCTTCCGAGGACTTGGACATGCTCCATGAGATGGCTGGTGCGGATGAGATCACCTTGTATCTGGCGCGTTCGAACCTCTCCACTGCCCGTGTTCAGGCTCTCAGCCGCATGGCGGCCGATCGCTCCTGGAGACCCTCGCTCCGCTTCTCCAGCCTGCCCACACTTTACTCTGGTCAGGGTGGCAGGATCCTGGGTGGCAACCCGCTGGCGCCACCTTCGCACGGCCTGGCCGCCGAAAGCCCGCCTTCGTACGATGAGCTTGCACTCACTCCGCCCCCCAATGTTCCCTCCACACGGGCCGGTAAGAAGCGACGGGCGGAGAGTCCGCCCGGCCAACTGCAAGCCTTTGAGACTTTCCGCAAGCAGGTCCTGGAGGAGTGTAGGGTAGAGACACGACACTACATCGCTGAAGAAGCACGTCGGTCGCGTGAAGAGTCTGAAAGGCAACTGCGCGATCTGGAGGCGCGGATGCTGGCCAGACTTGACGAGCGCATCGAGGAAAAAGGGTCACAGCTAAGACTGGATCTGACCAAGAAGATAGAGGAGCAGGGCGAGAGGACTGACGCGCTGCAGCAGGAGTTGGATTACCAAGTTGAAGATATGCATACGAGTACTTCTGATCTAATAGACTTGCGTCTCGACGAGCAGCTGCCGCACGTTAAGGAGCAGCTGCCGCACGTTAAGGAGGAGCTTACTGACTGGGTTACAGACGAGATGAGAGAAGCGGAGAAACGGATCTGGGATGACCTTGCGGAAGTGACTTTCTCGGCAAACTTGTAGCGTAGATGCAGATAGGTTGTTGCCACACGCTTTTACGCGTCATCCGGCGTGTCTCTGGTTCCGCGATCAAATCTAATCTTGGCTCTTGCACGCCTCCGATCCTATGACTGCAACGTGACCTTACCCGCAAACGTGCAAGTGTATCCGTTCCCTACTTCCGCGCGTCTGCCGAGACGACCCCGGTGGCTCGACCGACATGCTATATCACCGCCCCCTCTGCCATCTACCACGCTGACTACCTCACCCGGACACTAAATGGGAAGCCGGCGTAGCGGTCGACGAAGTGATCGAAGGCGGAAGCGTTGGAGTGTTGCGTGAGGCTGGCGAGCTTGGACCAGGTGCGGTCGAGGAAAAGCAGGTGGGCGGCGGGCGTCGTGGGGGTTGGCGTGCGTCAGCTGGAGCTTGGCCGCCAGCAGCTCGAGCTCGTGGCAACCCAGGACGAGATGGGCGCTGGCGAGCAGGTGGCTTTCGGCCTCCTCAAGATCTCGGGCAGCGGGAAATTGAGCACGGAGCCTGGCAGGCAGGGCCGGCGGTCGGTCGGCTGGTGGCTTGTGTTGAGTATCGCCGAGGTTGTGGCCACAACCTCCTTATCTCAAACCACGACCTTATCGGCGATAACGAGATTCTCCGCCGTGCAGCCACTAAACGCGCAACTGCCAAACGCGTAACGCCCAACGCCAAACACCTCTGTGGACACCTTTGCAGACGCTCGACCACAGTGCCTCCCTCACGCCTCCATGGACGCGACGCTCGAGGCCGACAGCGCGCCTTCGAGGCCTCGGCAACGGTTGCCTCGGCGCAGCTGCTCACATCCTTCACCAACCTGAAGGCCAGGTACACCGCCGCTAAATTGCAGGTGGTTGAGTTTCTGACACCACGCGCCCTGTACATCGTCGCCTCGACCGAGCTCACCTTCGGCCGACAATCAAAGTGTTGGAGCTCAAGCCTCCGGCCAATGATGCTTGGGAAGAGTGGACGTCGTTGAGAGATGCAGTTAGTTTCCCAATGGATACAACAAGGCATGTAAAATATATATTATTCGGCCGCCGACGACGCCAAACTTGGCGAACTGAGATCAGAACTTACGTTAGTACAGACCAGAAGCACTTTTAGGCTGCGAAGCGACGTGCTTGCTCTTCGGAGCTCCTCGGTTGTATATAGAAGCCACTAAAGCGATTAGCGTTCTAATGTCACGTGCTTGAAGAGCCAAGAGGTTATTAATCGTTGCCAAGACTTCATGGCTGGCGCGGAGAACTCTCATAGCAGCTCCGATTCATCTACACAACCAACAACAACCGCCTTGATAACATCAATATCCATCATTCCATCCAAACCTTTCGTCGCGATACATTAGAATACACTCTAGCAACATCGTTCAATCCATTCACAGGCATCTTCCTGCGCGATTCGGCCACCTACGTCCCTATCAGCCCGACGCTGTGTTGGTGCCTTGCGCTTGCTTTTAGTGGCGACTCCAGCACTCTCGTAGTGCCCAGCTGTCCTAGAGTCTGCGCCCCATCGGCCCGTCGTCGGTGTTGATACCTTGGCTGCGGTGGTCTGTTGCGTACGGAGCTGTTACCTATGCCCCTACCCCTCTCACCCAACTGTCGCGTTATTGGCATCGTCATTAACCCTTTTCGCAGGCGCTACCGCTTCTAGATTTATTGCATTCCTCGATTGCTTTCTATTAATAAATCCCATGGGTTCTTCCGACCGCGGTCTTAAGGTCATCGGAGGTCAGTTGGAACCAGTTTTGAGTAAACAGGTAATGGTGGGATGGCCGGACAAAAGAACGGGCAGGCGGAGGTATCTTGGACGACTTTGTGGACCGGACAACGCCAAGGCCAATTTAACTCTGCATATTGGACGGGATGCGGCTCTTGAACAGCGCGTGTTAATCAATATCCACGTTCCGGTCAAACTTCATGCCTCAACCTCCGAGCGTCCCCGCAACATGTATTTGATCATCCCCGCAGAACAGTTATCAATGTCTGTGGATATACATACCGCCAGGAATGGGTCTGACGATGCGCGCCAGTACATGGGCGAAAATCATCTAGAAGTACGCTGCGGCCTTGACGCTCCAGCCTTCGTTGTGATGCCTGTCCCGCGTCGCAAGCTGCAGAAGCCTGTGACTGGCGTCCCTGCCGAAATCCTATCCTGCTTACAGGCTCTTTCAGAAGCCAATAGTCTCGACTTATACCTTACGGCTGATGAATCCGTACAGCTCTGCCTGTCCGACATCTGCTCGAAATTACGAAGAGAATGGCCGAAGACAACCACTCCAGCCATTGACTATCGCTCAGTCTACACCAATGGATGGCGCGCTGCTGTAAATTGTTGGTCGGACTATCCCCACGATACATACGGCTCCTCATGGAACCCGCTTGTCGAAGATGCGCCTCCGCGGTACGATGATGCGGTCCTATCACCACTGCCGATTGGAGAGAAAGCCGACTCGCCTGAGTCTGATCTCGAATCGCCGATTGTTGAAACTACAAGCGGTGAAATTGAAAGATCTCTGAAGCGCAAAGCGCACGAAGCTCTGTCTGATCAATCGGACGAGATGCAGGTGCAAGATAGTCCGTTTGGCTCAGAGCTCATCCCGACGGAAGTGTTTCCAACCCAGCTTGACGCTCACGTTCGCGAGCATCAGCTAGAAGCAATAAATAGACCACAGAGTGTTGGCAGTGCCACAGAAGAGCCCGCGAGAGAGTCAGCAGGGAGTCTTGAACGACGTCTTCGCGCCGCAGCAGCTGCCTCCACATCGTCTGGCGATACTACTGAGACAACGTCCTGTTCCATTGTTCCGAACAGCTTTCTACCATTATCTAGCCCGCCTTTTCACCCTTCTCTATCCTGCAGCGTCGCTGCCACAACCACTTCGTACGCCAGTACCTGCGCGTTGCCCGACATCCACCCTCCCGATGACGCTGTCCCCTCCCCCCCTCCCGCCCCCCTCATCGCCTCCTCCATCACTGCGCTCAAACCCGATCTCTTCCACGACCTTGTTCAACTTATCCGTCATACGTCGAAACTCCTCCCTAATGTGCACGACGACTATCTCCCGCAGCTCCTCTGCCTCGGGCATTTCGCGCGGGAGCGTGACATCGCAGCTTTCGACGGAAGGCGGGATGCATTGATGCGGACTGTGATCTGGCGTTGTGCCGCGGCGACGACGGAGGCGACTACAATATCTTCATGGTCAGATGATGTGGAGGCACAGGTCGAGCATGTGCGACGGTGGATGAACGAAAAGGTGTGCCGGAATGCGGACTTATACGTTCTGGCCGACTTGGTGAAGCTGCAAGCCGCAGCAACGAGGGCGAAGGAGGCACAAGGTATGTCGGGGGAGGAGTGGGAGAGGCAATTGTTCGAGAGGCAGAAGGCTGTGTGTTTTGCAGATGCGTTATACTTGTTTGGTGGGCGGGTTTGAGATTCGATCCAGAATCCCGCATGTGATGACTTTTGCCATCTAGAAGAAAACGCTCTCGCGGAGCTTTCAGCTCCTTGAGTTAATAGAATGACACCAGTAAATACTGCAAATTACTGAAGCATGCGAATATGGGTGGCATGTAATTTTTTTTTTTTTTTCGCTCTGTGCCGTCGCACCGAGAAAGCCCTGTCTAAGATCCTAGGAGAACCTGATAGGTTAGACGTACCACCGAAACTTCTAAGGTCGAGAGAAGAACGACTCCCGTTCTCGGGAAGCACTTGTGGCGTAATGCACTTAACCGGGCGCGCGAAGTTTTAACCTAATAACCACTTTAGCTTATGTAGAGAACCAGAAAGCGCAGACTAAACTTATTAAATAGTCTTAGCAGAGGCCGTGGTCTTCGGCCGATAAAATACTCGACTACAAGCCTAGAACAAAATAAGACTCTTCTTAAAGGATAACTTAGCAGGCTAATCGAGGTATTAATAAAACCTCTTATCCACGAATACGTCGGCTAGGAAGTTATAAACTACCGTATATAGCGCTAAATTTCTAAAGAAAGGGCTAACCTCCCCCCCGGTGCAACGAAAAACCCTGCGTTCCGAAAAAAGCCCGAGGTACTTCGGACTTTACGCAGCTTAGTAGGTGTCTCTGTGTAGAAATTCTTATTGAACTGGGTCGCACATACTCTATAGCTATTCTAGCTACTTACAAGGCTTTCTATCTCTAATATTACGCAGGCGTATTTGTTCTCTTGCCTAATTTCTACAGGATGAGTCTTGATGCTGCGAACGATATTTCTCTACTACAGCACCATAGCTGTTTTTTATTACTAGTCGAATTTATTGAAGAGACGAATGTACACTACGATATCATACTATAGACTAAGGTACTATCAGCAACAAGATACGTGGTGCAGCAGGCAGATCCGCCACGCAGGGCGGTACTTGCCAGCGCAGCTTTGGCCAATCTCGGCTAGCTACGATGCGCTGAGCGGTCGTTACTAAGTACGAAAACTGCGCGTAAAGCTAGGTCAGTCTGTTTCCTTACTGTTGCGAGCAGAAACAGCAGCCAACTTTACGTTCTGCTCGATTCTTGCGCACGGTCCACGTTGCATCAACCTTACAAGATGGTCACCAAGTCAATGCTGGTACGTTATAGGGGTTCGTCTTAACTAGTATTTAACTCCTCTCATTTTGTAGTATAAATAGATGCTGCCTTAGAGCCGCACGCATTATATAACTTCCCACCCACAGCAAGGATTAACGATAAGAAAATAAAACGCTATTGAAAAGTAGATAGAATGAAGAGATACTGTCCTATGAAGCTGCTCTACAGAATTTTCCCTTCAAACGCATGACAATTGAGCCTTTCTTATTCGCCTGGCTGCTGCTTGCTAATGCGGATCTGTGTTCAGGACGGACGACGTCACTAAAGGGGGTCCTATCGTTGTAAATCGGTTCCTTGCTTTGCTTAAGCCCGGCTTGCTTTGCTTCTTGCTGCATGGCTGAGAAGTTATCAAAACAGGCCGTAGCTGTTGGGTGCTGAGCACCGAGCGTCTGTTCGAAGCCGCCGCATGCTCGTTGGTATAGCTTGCCTGCATCTTCGTATCGCTGCTGCTTGTGTAAGAGATAAGCGAGGTTGCTCACGCTCGTCAGCGTATCCGGATGCCGCACCCCCAGCTCCTTCTCCCTCCCTTCCAGCGCTCGCCGGTGCAGCTCCTCCGCCTTGCCGTACTTCCCCTGATACTGCATCACCAACGCCAGGTTGTTCACGCTCATTAGCGTATACGGGTGCTGCACTCCCAGCTCCTTCTCCCTCCCTTCCAGCGCTCGCCGGTTCAGCTCCTCCGCCTTGCCGTACTTCCCCTGATACTGCATCACCAACGCCAGGTTGTTCACGCTCATTAGCGTATACGGGTGCTGCACTCCCAGCTCCTTCTCGCACCCTTCCAGCGCTCGCCGGTTCAGCTCCTCCGCCTTGCCGTACTTTCCCTGATACTGCATCACCAACGCCAGGTTGTTCACGCTCATTAGCGTATACGGGTGCTGCACTCCCAGCTCCTTCTCGCACCCTTCCAGCGCTCGCCGGTTCAGCTCCTCCGCCTCGCCGTACTTTCCCTGATCCCGCAGCACGCTCGCCAGGTTGCTCACGCTCGTCAGCGTAGAAGGGTGCCGCACCCCCAGCTCCTTCTCGCATCCTTCCAGCGCCCGCCGGTTTAGCTCCTCCGCCTCGCCGTACTTTCCCTGATCCCGCAGCACGCTCGCCAGGTTGTCCACGCTCGTCAGCGTATCCGGGTGCTGCACTCCCAGCTCCTTCTCGCATCCTTCCAGCGCCCGCCGGTTTAGCTCCTCCGCCTCGCCGTACTTCCCCTGATCCCGCAGCACGCTCGCCAGGTTGTTCACGCTCGTCAGCGTATCCGGGTGCCGCACCCCCAGCTCCTTCTCCCTCCCTTCCAGCGCTCGCCGGTGCAGCTCCTCCGCCTCGCCGTACTTCCCCTGAGCCTGCAGCACGCCCGCCAGGTTGTTCACGCTCGTCAGCGTATCCGGGTGCTGCACTCCCAGCTCCTTCTCGCACCCTTCTACCGCCCGCCGGTTCAGCTCCTCTGCCTCGCTGTACTTCCCCTGATACTGCAGCACCAACGCCAGGTTGTTCACGCTCGCCAGCGTAGAAGGGTGCCGCACCCCCAGCTCCTTCTCGCATCCTTCCAGCGCCCGCCGGTTTAGCTCCTCCGCCTCGCCGTACTTCCCCTGATCCCGCAGCACGCTCGCCAGGTGGCTCACGCTCGTCAGCGTATCCGGGTGCCGCACCCCCAGCTCCTTCTCCCTCCCTTCCAGCGCTCGCCGGTGCGGCTCCTCCGCCTCGCCGTACTTCCCCTGAGCCTGCAGCACTAACGCCAGGTTGTTCACGCTCGTCAGCGTATCCGGGTGCCGCACCCCCAGCTCCTTCTCCCTCCCTTCCAGCGCCCGCCGGTGCAGCTCCTCCGCCTCGCCGTACTTCCCCTGATCCCGCAGCACGCTCGCCAGGTTGCTCACGCTCGTCAGCGTAGAAGGGTGCCGCACCCCCAGCTCCTTCTCCCTCCCTTCCAGCGCCCGCCGGTTTAGCTCCTCCGCCTCGCCGTACTTCCCCTGATCCCGCAGCACGCTCGCCAGGTGGCTCACGCTCGTCAGCGTATCCGGGTGCTGCACTCCCAGCTCCTTCTCGCTCCCTTCCAGCGCCCGCCGGTTCAGCTCCTCCGCCTCGCCGTACTTTCCCTGATCCCGCAGCACGCTCGCCAGGTGGCTCACGCTCGTCAGCGTATCCGGGTGCTGCACTCCCAGCTCCTTCTCGCACCCTTCTACCGCCCGCCGGTTTAGCTCCTCCGCCTCGCCGTACTTCCCCTGATCCCGCAGCACGCTCGCCAGGTGGCTCACGCTCGTCAGCGTATCCGGGTGCTGCACTCCCAGCTCCTTCTCGCTCCCTTCCAGCGCCCGCCGGTTCAGCTCCTCCGCCTCGCCGTACTTTCCCTGATCCCGCAGCACGCTCGCCAGGTTGTCCACGCTCGTCAGCGTATCCGGGTGCTGCACTCCCAGCTCCTTCTCGCATCCTTCCAGCGCCCGCCGGTTTAGCTCCTCCGCCTCGCCGTACTTCCCCTGATCCCGCAGCACGCTCGCCAGGTTGCTCACACTCGTCAGCGTATTCGGGTGCTGCACCCCCAGCTCCTTCTCCCTCCCTTCCAGCGCCCGCCTGTTCAGTTCCTCCGCCTCGCCGTACTTCCCCTGAGCCTGCAGCACGCTCGCCAGGTTGTTCACGCTCGTCAGCGTATACGGGTGCCGCACCCCCAGCTCCTTCTCGCATCCTTCCAGCGCCCGCCGGCTCAGCTCCTCCGCCTCGCCGTACTTCCCCTGATCCCGCAGCACGCTCGCCAGGTTGCTCACGCTCGTCAGCGTAGAAGGGTGCCGCACCCCCAGCTCCTTCTCGCATCCTTCCAGCGCCCGCCGGTTTAGCTCCTCCG
Organism: Macrophomina tecta; assembly: GCA_024180945.1. Taxonomy (NCBI): domain Eukaryota; kingdom Fungi; phylum Ascomycota; class Dothideomycetes; order Botryosphaeriales; family Botryosphaeriaceae; genus Macrophomina; species Macrophomina tecta. The sequence continues at coordinate 432,992 of JAKSGN010000023.1, forward strand.
CCTCGCCGTACTTCCCCTGATCCCGCAGCACGCTCGCCAGGTTGCTCACGCTCGTCAGCGTAGAAGGGTGCTGCACTCCCAGCTCCTTCTCGTACCATTCCAGCGCCCGCCGGTTCAGCTTCTCCGCCTCGCTGTACTTCCCCTGATCCTGCAGCACGCTCGCCAGGTTGTTCACGCTCGTCAGCGTATACGGGTGCTGTACGCCCAGCTCCTTCTCCCTCCCTTCCAGCGCCCGCCGGTTTAGCTCCTCCGCCTCGCCGTACTTCCCCTGATCCCGCAGCACGCTCGCCAGGTGGCTCACGCTCGTCAGCGTAGAAGGGTGCTGCACCCCCAGCTTCTTCTCGCATCCTTCCAGCGCCCGCCGGCTCAGCTCCTCCGCCGTCTTATAGCTCCCTTTCATCGACATGTACCACGCAACATTTGTGAGGATCTGAGCTAACGCCATTAGCAACTCGTCGGTCGCTGCCTCAGCGCGAAAAAGCGACTCGACATGCGGAAGCAGCTGCTGGCAACGTGCCCAGTTCTCAAATTCTCCGGTAGGAAACTCTCGCGCCATCATCTCTACATACTCCCCCTTCCATCGCTCTGCATCGCCAGACGACGATAGCCACACTCGCGTGCAAAACTGTACGAGAGCATGCATCTTACACATGTCTGGCTCGGCTGTTTCGGCTATAAGCGAGTACGCCCGTAGGATGTCGAAGTCCTCGATGAAAACGTCATCAGCCTCGTCTTCGTAGCCCGGTTCTACTGCAGCTCTCCTGAACTCTCGGAGTATCGACTCAGGAATGCCTTGGGAATTGAAGAAGCTCATGAGCGACAGCAGGTCGGCAGCGGAGGGCCGCTCTTGCCGGATGCGCTCAAACGACATCTGCCATGTCGTCACCACCGAGTTCGATGCGCTCCCATCCCGACGCAAGTCGCCTGCGTCTAAATATAGGAGCTTTCTTCTCTTCGTGTCGTTCGCGCGAAACTCTTTTAGATAGGCTAGTATCGTCATGCGAGCTCGCCGGTTGATGTAGGCAGCAGCCTGGGTGATTGCAAGAGGCGTGTAATCGAGAGCACGCAGTAGATCCACCGCGCCTTCCTCGGCCGACGTGTCCTGCAGCTTATTGCGGAGAAGCTGCAAGCTTTGGCTCTCATCCATCACGCGCACCTCTCTAATTCGATTATAGCCTCCAGCCAGCCTAGCTGCTGCATCCTTGTTCCGAGACGTGATTAGAATCGATCCGTTGCGGCTTTGGGGGAGGTACGACGCTAGCGATGCCGACGCGCCTTCGAGTAGCTCGCCCTGCCCGCGCCCTCGCGGTGGGAAGAAGGTCTTGACATCGTCGGCATTGTCCAGGATCATCGTCCATCGTCCATTCGCCTCGTCGCACAGCCAGGTGTAGACTAGTCGTAGAACGTTCGCCTTTGGATCGTGACGCCCAGGAAGCGCGAGTCTGTCTGCGAGGCCTCTGTACGCTTCTTCGAACCGGATCTTGGTGCTGGCGTGCACCCAGAGCACGAACGTGTGCGGTGTCGCATCGCGGACACTATGGGCATATTGGATGGCTAGCTGTGACTTTCTTCGTCTCGTCAGCACTGTAGTTTTTAGGAAGTAGACGTTGACATACCCCACGCCGCCGAGGCCGACGAGCGCCGCCCGAGCGCCAGGTCCGGCGCACTTGTCGCGGATCCACGCTAAGATCTCGGGCCGATCCACGAAGTCAGGGTCTGGGGCGAAAGGGACGGTGGAGAAGGGCTCGCGTTTGCGGGTGGAGCCGTCTATAGGGGTGTATTAGCCTTGTGGTGCGGGCTGCTGGCTGTTGGTTAGCGCATTCACCTTGCCCCGGCGGATAGCCGAAGTTAAAGTTGTTCGTCCCGCCGGCGGCGGCATAGGCGCCAGGAATATTGATATTGCCGTCAAGATTTCCGTGGAAGGTGCTCATTTCTGCCCTGTGCGCGGTGCTCGCATCTTCTCCCGCGAGGATGATGGAGTCAGAAAACCCAAGGGCCCTAAGCTGAGCTGCTGACCATGTCAGCCTCGCCGCCGGGGCCTCAGCCGCAGTCACACAGCCTGGCTTGTGTAACGACGGGCCTCATCTACTAGGCTTCAAAAGCTGCTCATGGGCTAACCATAGCATCAGACGTTATGATGGAGGCGATATTTTCTTACGCCGTGCAACAAGGCAATGCTTCTAGTATTGTTCTTCACAATGAGTTCAGATTTTCTTCATGCCGAAAAGCGAGTCGCGGAAGAATTCTAGAAGCATCGATAGGCCAATCCAGCCACGTGGCCTCTGAGTCTGCTGCCTGGCGCTGCAGCTCGTCTCTCATCCCCCATCATGATCAGCATCGTAGAATGGATCCCGCCAGTGCTGTGCTGTCCGAAGGCCTTGGACCCTCGAAACCTAAAACGTATACTGCCCTATCAGAGTCCAGTAATGTCCCTATCTCTACGCTGTGGCACCGCGCGCACGGACGACCCTCGAGAGAAGATAAAGCAAAGAGTCAACAGTACCTCAGCCCTTCGGAAGAGAAAGCTCTCATTGAGTACCTATTGCGAATGTCTAACAATGGCTTCCCTATTCCGATTAAATACCTGCGTCCGCTGGCGCTCGTTATTGCGCGCCAGCGCTCCTCTGTCTTCCAAGCTCCTGCGACGGACGAAACGATCCAGCCTCCTGGCAAGAACTGGCCTCAGGCCTTCTGCAACCGCCATCCCGAGCTTAAAGCGAAAAGAGTCAAGGCGCTAGATTGGAATCGGCACGACAATAACATCTACGATAAGATAAGGCACTGGTTTGAGACCATCGGGAAAGAGCTACATGATCCCGTCGTTGTGCCGGAGAATGTTTACAATATGGACGAAACGGGAGTCATGTTAAGCATGCTTGCTTCCCTCAAGGTCCTGGTAGGTAAGGATGACCTGCGAGCTTATAGAGGTGCAGGCGTCAAACGGACAACCGTGACGGCGATCGAGTGCATTTCTGCAGATGGCAGGTGTCTCTTCCCACTGGTAATCTGGCCAGCAGCAACTCATCGAAACATATGGACTGTGTACCCAACTCCTGGATGGCATTTTGCGTGCTCTCAATCTGGATACACGGACTCCAGGATCAGCCTGCACTGGGTCAAACACGTGTTTGACCCGCAGACCAAATTACGGGCGAACCAGAAGCCACGGATTCTTATCTGCGACGGCTTCGGGACGCATGAGTCGCTCGAAGTCATGCAGTATTGTTTTGAAAACAACATCATTCTCTGCCGTATTCCGTCTCACACCTCCCATAAGCTCCAGCCCTGTGACGTTGGAGTTTTTGGCCCACTGAAGACGGCATATCGAGAACAGGTTGAGCGGCTATATCGAGGAGGTGCAAATACAGTTGGAAAGCAGCATTTTACTTCTCTCTATAGCCGTGCACGCGAACAGGCACTTACCCCGCGAAACATCAAGTCAGGCTGGGCAAAGGTAGGTTTGTATCCATTCAGCCCAGACAAGGTACTTGGAGGCATCCAAATGCCACTAGCCGAACTGCGTATCCCTCAGGAAGGTAAGGCGAAGGCGGAATCTTGTCCACGCGAAGTAATCCAAACGCCCGTGACGTTGGAGGCTCTTACTTTGCTGCATGACCAAATCGAACAGGATGCGCATACGCTCGATGGTCGGAGCAGACAGCGCCTACGTAAGCTGGCCAATGCTGCTCAAAAATCCTTTGCTGAATGCGCTCTTCTTCTCGATGAGAACCGGCTCTTGTTCGAGCAGAACAATGAAAGCAATTGCCGGAAATCGGCCAGGTCAACGGTGGTCGGGAAGGCGAAAGTAATGAGCTATGAGGACATCGTTCAAGCACAAGCGAAGCGTGATGCAAAAGAAGCTGCTATGGTTAAAGGGAAACGTAGTTCCAAACGTGAGAGCGCTACGCCTACAGTGGCACAGGCTAAAAGAAAAAGGAAGAGCGAAGCAGAAGCTGCAGAGGAGGAGATAGAGGCACTAGGGCTAGGGAGTTACTGCTCTGTTCTGAAATTTTGACGGCTGTTTAATGTGTACAGGCCAGCTATTATAACTCAATGTAGTTGCACTGCGAAGATCAAAGGTGGTGGACACATAAGACCTAAGAGCGTGAGCAGAGGCGTAAGTTATCTTGCCAGCGCTTTATAAAAGCAAGTACCAGTATACTGTTACGTATAATCTCTCCGCCTTTGCATGCATTTGGCAGTCCAGTCTTCCGTCAACACCTGGCGACTGCCGTCAGGCAGTTTTTCATACATGTGTCGTCGAGCTGTTTTTTAGATATATTGTACCGGCCATCGATGTTAGACGAGACAGAGTGCTGACAGAGGCTAAGATTTGTTGTCGTAGGTCTGTCGAACGACAGCAGCACTTGGGTGTTTGGGGATACTAAATAGGCTGGTTCATAATGTAAACCCTAACTAAATTGGCAGTGGTAAGGTGATTTCTCGTGTTTATAAAAAGGAAAAGGGAGTAGCAGCTTGCATAGCCGTAGAATGCACATGAATATATAGATATCGGTATTCTCTACTAAACGCCCCCGGATCATCCAGGGAAATTGAAGTTGACTGTACCGCCGGTGGTGTGAGCTCCAGGAATCACATACCGACCAGAGATGGCACCGTTGAAAACAGGGCCGTTGTATGAAGTTCTTCCACCAGCACTGTCATCGGTCGTTGATGCGCTCTCCGCTTCGCTAATATCCGAACGGCCAACGTTGCTTTCAAATTCCTGCATCCATCGTTCCAGCACACCTCGGACCTGACCGTATCCCGGGTCCGCTCTTCCAGTGAACTTCGTCATGTCCCGATGATCTGCATTGATGCTGCAGTTGTCATATGCAGGGAGTATCGCAGACTCTCGTTCCACAATCTTGCCGATCATGTCGTCCATCTTGAGAGCCTCGTAGAAGCAGTATATCTTCAGCTTAATGTCGTCTCGTCGAAGCATGTGCTGAAAGTCTTCTTCAGTCCTCTGTAGGTCCGAGGAGCCCGGCTCTAGATTTCGCAAGATCTCCCGGTTTGTGCCGCGGAATATGTTCACGTATTTTGCCACGGTGTTTCCCCAATTTGCCACACGTGAGCCTCCATGAGGAGTACCCATGAACACGATACCTAGCGTATTGGACAGAACGGTCCCCAAGTCCTGTCTTTTGTTGCTGAGATTTAGAGCTTCCTCACACACCAAACCCCCAAGGCTGTGAGCGATGAATATGATCGGTCGTTGGCTGATTTGTGCTCGCTGATCGAGAAGCGCGTACGCTAACGACTTCCCATGGTCGTTCAGCCGATTCGAGCTTGCGATGGTCCAGAAGCGGACAACGTCGGCGTCGTATCCGAATGTCATGATGCGAGCGCGGGGAAAGTCTTGAGAGAGGAGGGCGCCTGGCCAGAAAATTCCGTTGGGATGCGTCCATGTCTTGTTACGGTTCCCTGTGAGTCCATGAACAAAGACGATACTGGAAACACAAGTCAGCGTATAGCGAGATGCTATGCCGCGGAGTCCTTACTCAACAACTGCATCCGGAGGATCAGCAACTACCCTGATTCCGATTGATCCGTCGGTCGCATATCTGTATCGTTATCAGCAATGGCCAGACATTTAGAAAACTGCTTACAGCTCATTGTCAGCGCCCGTGTCAGGCCCGGAAGTGACTTCGGTGCGAGAGCCCGATGACTGCGCTGGTTTCTTAAAGATAGGCATAGTGCAAGTGACGGCGTTGAAGAAGCCGACACTTTGGCTCACTACTACAACTAGATTGACAGTGCTGGATAAAGCCTGCGATGGGTTGATGGTTGAGCTATTACGGCGCAGCCCTCACAAGTGGTGAGGACACCGAAAGGACAAGGTCAGAAGAATACGAAGCGGGGAACGAGATCGCGTGACAATCCGCGCTCAGCCAGAGCCCCCGGCTCAGAATGCCAAGACCTACCGAGCGACAATGCAGAACTGAGGCAAGCGGCTTAACTCGCACACCACGCTTAGCACTAACGGAGGAACCGAGCCAACCTCGCCCACTGGAAGAGGCCCGGTGTGACACAAGCTAGGCTGCGTCGACTGCGGCTGAGCCCCCGCCAAGCGAGGCTAACATCGCCAACAGCTCAGCTCGTGACCCTCCAACTTTCCAACTCCATCATCCTCACAGGAAGACGCGAGCCTCGCATTAAGGGTAGAAAATGAGCATCTTCCAGGGAAGCCTTCACGGACGCGTCGTTATTCCCGGTACCTACACCGCGACCGGCGGAACGACGAACTTCCACATCAGCTCTTCACCAGGCCGAGGTAAATGCACTAACTGGCAGCCAGTGCCCTGTGGCTAACAGGCCCATAGATAGCTCCACCCAGAAACGCGAGCCCTTCTCTACCGTCCCGTTCGCCCCAGACCCTGACTTTGTGGATCGGCCCGAGATCCTAGCGTGGATCCGCGACAGGTGCGCGGGCCCTGGCGCTCGGGCGGCGCTCGTCGGCCTCGGCGGCGTGGGGTATGTCAACGTCTACTTCCTAAAAACTACAGTGCTGACGAGACGAAGAAAGTCACAGCTAGCCATCCAATATGCCCATAGTGTCCGCGATGCGACACCGCACACGTTCGTGCTCTGGGTGCACGCCAGCACCAAGATCCGGTTCGAAGAAGCGTACAGAGGCCTCGCAGACAGACTCGCGCTTCCTGGGCGTCACGATCCAAAGGCGAACGTTCTACGACTAGTCTACACCTGGCTGTGCGACGAGGCGAATGGACGATGGACGATGATCCTGGACAATGCCGACGATGTCAAGACCTTCTTCCCACCGCGAGGGCGCGGGCAGGGCGAGCTACTCGAAGGCGCGTCGGCATCGCTAGCGGCGTACCTCCCCCAAAGCCGTAACGGATCGATTCTGATCACCTCTCGGAACAAGGACGCGGCAGCCCGGCTGGCTGGAGGCTATAATCACATCAGAGAGGTGCGCGCGATGGATGAGAGCCAAGGCCTACAGCTTCTCCGCATCAAGTTGCAGGACATTTCGACCGAAGAAGGCGCGGGAGATCTGCTGCGTGCTCTCGACCACTTGCCTCTTGCAATCACCCAGGCTGCTGCCTACATCAACCGGCGAGCTCGCATGACGATACTAGCCTATCTAAAAGAGTTTCGCGCGAACGACACGAAGAGAAGAAAGCTCCTATATTTAGACGCAGGCGACTTGCGTCGGGATGGGAGCGCATCGAACTCGGTGGTGACGACATGGCAGATGTCGTTCGAACGCATCCGGCAAGAGCGGCCCTCCGCTGCCGATCTGCTGTCGCTCATGAGCTTCTTCAATCCCCAAGGCATTCCAGAGCCGATACTCCGAGGATTCAGCATAGCTGCAGTAGAACCGGGCTGCGAAGACGAGGCTGATGACATGTTTGACGAGGACTTTGACACCCTGCAGGCGTACTCGCTCATAGCCGCAACGGCCGAGCCTAACATGTGTGAGATGCATGCTCTCGTGCAGTTCTGCACGCAAGTGTGGCTATCGTCGTCTGGTGATACGGAGCGGTGGAAGCGGGAGTACGTAGAGCTGATGGCACGAGAGTTTCCTACCGGAGAATTTGAGAACTGGGCACGTTGCCAGCAGCTACTTCCGCATGTCGAGCGGCTTCTTGACGCTGAGCCAGCGGCCGACGAGTTGCTAGAGGCATTAGCTCAGGTCCTCACAAATGTTGCGTGGTACATGTCGATGAAAGGAGGCTATAAGACGGGGGAAAAGGTAGCAAGAAAGGCGGTCACGGCTAGAGAGAGTGTGTTAGGACCGGATGACGAACGGACACTGATGAGCGTTAGCGTTTTGGCGGGCGTGCTGCAGGATCAGGGGAAGTACGGCGAGGCGGAGGAGCTGAACCGGCGGGCGCTAGAAGGGTACGAGAAGGAGCTGGGGGTGCAGCACCCGTATACGCTAACGAGCGTGAGCAACCTGGCGAGCGTGCTGCGGGCTCAGGGAAAGTACGGCGAGGCAGAGGAGCTGAACCGGCGGGCGCTGGAAGGGTACGAGAAGGAGCTGGGGGTGCAGCACCCTTCTACGCTGACGAGCATGAGTAACCTGGCGAGCGTGCTGCGGGATCAGGGGAAGTACGGCGAGGCGGAGAAGCTGAACCGGCGGGCGCTGGAAGGGAGGGAGAAGGAGCTGGGAGTGCAGCACCCGAATACGCTGACGAGTGTGAGCAACCTGGCGTTGGTGCTGCAGGCTCAGGGGAAGTACGGCGAGGCAGAGGAGCTTCAGCGGCGGGCGCTGGAAGGGAGGGAGAAGGAGCTGGGGGAGCGGCACCCGCATACGCTCATCTCTGTCTACAACCTCGCTTATCTTTTACACCAACAGCAGCGGTACGATGAAGCAAGCCAGCTGTACCAGCGAACATGCAACGGCTTCAAACAGGCGCTCGGTCCTCAGCACCCAACAACTACGGCCTGTCTCAATCACTTCTCAGCCGTGCAGCAAGAAGCAACACAAGCTAGGCTCGAGCAAAGCCAGAAACCGGTTCACAACGATAGGACACCCGTTGGTGACGTTGTCCGTCCTGAACCCCGATCCGAGTCAGCAAGCAGCAGGCAGGGAAATAAGAAAAGCTCAATCGTCATGCGTCTAAAGGAAAGATTCCGTAGAAAAGCTTCGTAGCCTAGACAGCACTTTTAATATCTATCTGCTTTTTAATAGCGTCTTGTTTTCATGCTGTGAATAACAGATCGAATGATGCGTACAGTGACGAGAATCAAAGACCTTGCTAGACCCCTGTAACGTACCAGCATCAGCTGGTAACCATTGGGTAAAGCTATTGCAACATGGACCGTGCGCTACAAGCGAACAGGTCGTAAACTCGGCTGCTGTTTCCATTCGCAACAGTAAAAAAAAACAAGCTGATCTTGCTTTACGCGCAGTCTTCGTACTTAGTAAGAACAGCTCAGCGCATCGCGGCTAGCCGAGATTGGCCAAAGCTGCGCTGACAAGTACCGCCCTGCGTGGCGGACTCTCCTACTACACCACGTATCCTGCTGCTAGTAGTATTACAGTACGCGGTATAACACCGGAGGATATATGCGTCTCACCAACTAGATTTTCTAGGAGAAAAAAGCATTGGTGGTGCTATAGTAGAGCAATATCGTTCGCAGCATCAAGACTCATCCTGTAGGAATCAGGTAAGGGAACAGCCACGCCTGTGTAATATTAAATTTAAAACATTTCGCAAGTAGATTAAACGGCCGTAGAATATTCCCAGCATAGTTTTATAAGAATTTCTACATAGATACGCCTATGAAGTTGCTGCAAACTCGAAGTACCTCGGGCTTTTTTCGGCACACAGGGTTTTTCGTCACACCGGGGGGGAGGTTAGTAACAAATTATTCGACCTAACTAATTAATACCGCTCTATTTGCGCTAACTTGTTCCACAATCGAGTGCATCACACAAGCGAGTGCATCACCCCATTAAACCTCTAAGGTCTATCCCTGAGTCGCGGGACGCACGGTGTAGCGGGACGATTTTGTGAAAAAGACATCTTAAAACCTTGTTCTTTAGGTATATAGAGCTTTGATTGATAAATAAATATTCTATGGCTATCTGACTCTAGGATCCTAGCTTTTCTTTGGGTTTTGCTTCGTGGTCGTCGTGCAATACGTCGATTCGTCGACGCCGTCAATCGGCAAATTATCAATCCACCCCTGTTTTTTCAGGACATGCAAGACCTCTCTTAAATTCGGATGTTTGAGAAGAGAGATCGATCATTAAAGAAATTTTTCCGAGCCATGAAGTTCGATTTGACTGGAGGAAGATGTTTTCCGAGAGTTTCGCCGTCGGCTGATTGACCTTGAAATCCTTTGATGTTTTAGTGGTCCTTTGTGTGCATTAGCGTGGCTGACAAAGCGCGGTATTGAATGGTACTCTTCTCTAGCCATCCGTCCATGGGGTAACCTCCCCCCCTGTATGGCGAAGGACCCCTATGTGTTACAAACCTGACTTGGGGGATGGCGGCGCTTAAGAACGACAGGACAACAAGGCGGCCGACAAGAAAGCTACCCCGCGTCAGCCTACGTTAGGTAATCGATCACGTGACATATGGCACGTGATGTCCCATGAGACCTCACGATGTCCCACACTGGGAAACCGTGGGATCTCATGGAATCCCATGGGACAAGGGGAGACGTCCCATGAGAACATACATGTATATAGAACCCACGAAAGGCCCTTGTGGCATTTCGTGTTCAACTTGATAGTTCAACTTGATAGTTGTCTTGTTTACAATCAGAACAGATTGTCTATTCAATACTCTCTATTGCACTCGTGCTCTACTCTTTACTCAATCCCCGAGAACCAACCCTAGCCTCCGGCTTATTCATATCCAACCCCTTTCGGCTAGTACGATCACTGTTTAAGCCACCAGGCGTTTAACACCTCGTTGCGATGTTGGATCGTGAGAGTCTGATATGTTGTAATTTATTTCCACGCCAGTACATATATGGTTAGCGCTAGGGACAAATCTCAAAAACGTGGGGACAAATCTCATCAGCCTATGAAATATGCCGATATGAAATATTAAAGTGGCAACCTTTACGCACGGACCCGGCGCTATTGAACTATTACCCTTGAGACCACAGTAGTGCGACATAAGAACTACCTAGCGCGGCCGCAACGTTAAGCTTCCAGATAGATATAAGTAGCTCAGATTGATCGCAAGTATCCTGTTATTACTACGCTATAAAATCCCGTGATAATAGCTATTGTATGTAGCTCTACAGCCTCATTTTTCTATGTAGCTGATTTGATGTTCGCGATCGCCACGCGCACGGACACGGTACCAGTGGTTTGTAAGCCACTGATTTGTAATCAGGACTGGAGTCGGACCGTTCACTATAAGCGCCATGCGGCGCACCAACAAGGTAGGTTCCTATATATTCGATAATCGCAGCGTTCCCCTCTATCCAAGGCCACATTCATTCTAAATCATTGTTCCTCTGCAGCCTCGAAGATACGACAATTGCACCGCTTTGTTGTGCCCAAACTGTTGTCCAACGCCTACAATGTCCGCGCTCCTTGCCAACAAACCTCTCCTCGGCCCCCTTGTCGGCCTTAACGCTTGGACTTTTGCTATGGAAGCCCTTCTATACAAACGCAGAATCCCCGCGCTTTCAAAGTACGACGTCAGCTTCGACCCGGCAACCGTCAAAAAGCAGAAAGCAGAAAAGTTGCCAGCTTTCGTCCAATGGCCGGCTGATAATTTCAACAACTTACTGGAACAACCTACTCAGTTCTACGCAGTATTGCTGGGGTTGAGCCTTCTGGACGTCAAGGATAAGCGGACGGTTCGTTTGGCGTGGGCTTATGTGGGGCTGAGATTGGTACACAGCGTTATACATGTCTCTACCAATAATGTTTCCCTGCGCTTTCCAGTCTTTGCTGCGAGTTCGGTCGCGCTACTCGGACTCACAGCTGAGGCAGCTTGGAAGCTTTTGGTCTGAGTGCCTAGTGTTACAAACCTACCTGAGGGGATGGCGACGCTTAAGAATGACAAGACAACGAGCCGAATGTGACGCAGCGATTCCTCGAGCATGGCGAACAGAGCGTTGCGTTTTTGCACGAAGAAGTCTGTCCTTGAGATAAGCGCAATACGGTCTGCTAGGTTTTGTGGGCTGTTCTCTTCATTAGGGAAAGCGCCAGCAATAGGATAGGTTAGCATTAAAGCGGCGGAAATAGTGTTATAGCGTTAAAGTACTCTGAACGCAAATAAACCGACAAGACAGCAAACCCTATGTAATTTTTAGTTGCAATCTGTTGCCTACCTAGAACAATGCCTAAGTATACGGTCGCTAATTTCTTAATGAAAATAATAAAATTTGAGCTGGTTAGTCTGCTATGAAGTCGAGGTATCACTTATTTCTTTCGGGATGCAGGGGTCTTTCGGCACACAGGGGATGAGGTTATTATTCCTTTTTTAGAATCAGCCACCACGTGCCCAGTTTCATTGTTTCCACCGTGTCCTTTGGCGCCGGGCATCCCCCCACACCGTTGATCGCTGCACCTCAAAGCCCTCAACACCACCACTATAGCCAACCAATATGGACAAGGCCAGCCGAGTATTATCTCAAGGGGTTCCACCTGGTGTACCGCACTCGTATCGAGCGCTAGCAGACCACGGCAACGTCCCAAAGTCTACCCTCCACCGTCGTGCACACGGTCAACGCTCGATTGAGGAGAAGGCCCAAAGCCAACAATATCTCACCGTTTACGAAGAAGATGCCCTCGCTAAATTTGTCTTACAGTTAGCCGATCTTGGACAACCCGTTCGAATAAAGTTTCTACCCTCGTTAGCCTTCTGCCTTGCCCGGCACCGAATAGAATCGAGTAGACCGTCCAAGCCTCCAGGCAAGAACTGGGCGAAGGCATTCCAGGATCGACATCCAGAGGTTCGAGCGAGAACAGTCAAGGCGCTAGACTGGAATCGTCACGAGAAGAACATCTATAATAAAGTAACGCAGTGGTTCGACGTCGTTGAAAGGGTACTACGTGATCCAGCTGTCCTGGCAGAGAATGTCTACAACATGGATGAGACCGGAGTGATGCTGTCCATGCTAGGCTCTGTAAAGGTCCTTTTAGGTAAGAACGACATGCGAACCTATAGGGGAGCGCGTGTCAAGCGTGAAGTCGTGACGGCTGTCGAATGCGTTAGCGCTGATGGTAGGTATCTGAACCCTATGATTATCTGGCCAGCTGCGACTCATCGGAGTAACTGGACTACCTTTCCTACCCCTGGATGGCAGTATGCGCTGTCTGAGTCTGGATACACAGACTCTTACCTTAGTCTACAGTGGCTGAAGCGTATTTTCGACCCTGAAACTAAGGAACGAGCTCAGCATAAGTCTGGAGCACTCAAACCTCGAGTGCTGATTTGCGATGGTTTTGGCACGCACGAGACCCTTGAAATCCTGGAGTTCTGTCTCTCAAACAACATTATATTGTGTCGACTTCCCTCTCACACCTCCCACAAGTTGCAGCCGTGCGACGTCTCCACATTCTCCCCTCTGAAGACGGCCTATCGTGAGCAAGTCGAACGACTAGAGCGAGGCGGTGTTAATACAGTAGGCAAGGAGCATTTCATTTATCTGTATAGCCCTGCGAGAAGCAAAGCCTTCACACCACGGAACATTAAGGCTGGCTTTGCTGCATGCGGATTGTTTCCATTCAACCCAGATCGAGTGCTTGAGACTATGCCAAAGCCCCCACCTGAGCTGATCACTCCAAAAGCCGACGGGGTGACGGTAGGGCCTTGTCGTCCAGTTGAAACTAGTCTACCGCAAGACGCGGTGCAGTCGCCGAAGACACCAGTGACAGCGGAAGGTCTTGTATCGCTACAAAATCTGATTTTCCAGCAACATACGACCTGCTCTCAGAATGAGACGACTAGACAGCGCCTACAGAGGCTTATCCAGAAGCTTGCTAAAGCCGCCCAGATGTCTTTCGCCAAGGGCATACTCCAGCAGAATCACATTCAATTCCTAGTGGCGATTAACAACGAAGCGAAGGTCCGGCGGGCAACTAAACCAAAAGTACTAGGAACGGCAAGAGTTATGAGTTATCAGGACCTTGTAGAGGCTCGGGCGAAGCGGGCTGAGAAGGATGCTGCTAAAGAGAAAGGGAAAGGGAAACGTGGTCGAAAACGCAAGAATACTGCGTCAGAAACAGACGGGACTGAAGCAAATGCGTTAGAGCCACAGGCAAAGAAGACGCGTGTCAGTGAGGTGTTAGACTTACAGCATCCATGGAGCGTCCCAGTGGCGAAGATGTATTGATTCTTTCTAGTCTCAGTTAGCTTAAAGATGGACAAGTTATGTAATTAATTGCTACACCGCAGAATGATATCGCTGTGTCAATGAGAAAAGCAGGTGCGACTTCAGTGTCATACCAACAAGGCTGCCAATCAGAACGCGAGAGTCTGCAAAGCCACAAGCTCACAGCTGACGAGCTTGGCAGCACTGACATAAGTAATTTACATCACGTTACAGCATAGTGCGAGCTCAATCTAACCAGATATAGAAGCTGCTTAAACAGAAGTACTGACCAGGGTGGCGAGACCGCATGAATCCTCGCGCCACGCCAGCCATAAGGCTGATGTTAGTCTAACTTCATCAGAACCGGTTTCTAAGAGCCAGGAACGATCTTTGGCATGGAATTTGGCTAAGCGAAAGCCTTGTCCTGGGTGTATATAGAAAGGACTAGTTTGGCCATGAAAAGAATGCTCATCGCGCCCAAGGTTAAAAAGTGTCAATGCGATTGTAATTTTCCAGATCAAACAGGGTGCGGAGTATTATGAGAAGGTGTAGAAATTATTCCGGTATAGGTACCGCAAATATCAGCTTTTTGGGAAAGACCATCGTCTCCTAAAGTCGAAGTACCTCTGCTTTGTCCCATAACACCGTGCGTCCCGCGACCCCGGGATTGACCTTATTAAGTCTCTCACATACTCTACGAAGTTAGTAAGTCAACGTGCGCATGACAGTGGGCTGCTGTTAGTTCGCCCGGCAACATTAAACTTTTTTTTAATGCTCGTTGAGTTGTTCTCCGCTGGTCAGAAACTCATCTAAGTTCTACATGTCGAGCTCATCTAGTAGGCGTCAATGTCACTTCTGGCTTTCTTGACGGCGCGAGAGTATTCCAAGCAAAGTGACGTGACCTTTGCAGACAGCTCACCGACAGCGAGGACATTTGCAGCTGCTCCAAGCCCCTACATGACACCCTAACGTCGAGCGATTGGTGGTAGATAGCAAGAGACAATGAGGTGTGAACTATCCGATTTCAGAGGGCGAGCGAAGCAGCGGCTGAGAAAAGACATATCGCAAGACTGTAAGCAGGGGCGAACATAACGTGCTGTGCCGTAATTCACGTGGCGCTTAAATGCTGAAGTACTGTTTCTCTAAACTGTATATACATAATAACATGGTCCAAAATCGGTAGATAGTTCAAAAGCTTCCATTAAAATTAAGCCTGCAACTAACTAGCTGTTGAGCAATTGTTTGAATTGCTAGAGACCCAACCGTTTGGTGAGGGAGTGGCATAAATTAGGAGGGGAGAGGCTCGGGAGCCGCCTCTTATCCTTAGAAACTAAGCGAACTATTCTGGGATGCATCTGTGCAATCGTAGGTAGCGATGTTCAAACAATAATGTAACTAATAACACGTCTAAATTTGAACTTTAACACTGCTGTTCTCATTAGGACGGATGACATATCTGGTAATTATGTAAAAGGAGCAAGTTGGACCAGAAAGAACCTCACGGTGTATCATCCGAAGACGAGACAAAAAATAAATTATAAATAATAGAAAAGAAGCAGACATCTTGTAATCTCCCCTAGCAACCATTACGTTCATGCTCACGAGAAGGCTTACTTCAGATTACAAGATATCTCTGCGCTATATGAACATCGATGCAAGGACTGACTGCAGATGCCGCGTGCCACCAAAAAAGCAATTTTTCCGCGAAGGAATTGCATTTCCTTAATGAGCACAACGTACCGTTGTTATCTGTGCAAGAGACCCCGGTCTCGACGGTTTCACAAAGAAAAAGCGTCCGATCGGGGCATGCTTCAAGCATCTTCGATATGCTCTCGATCATCCTGCAGAGACTCTGGACAAAACCTTTCATGGAGGCAAATGCCCCTTGCACTGGAGGTGCATGTGTATCACCATTACATGAACCAGCCGGAGATTGTTCTACCGCAGAATGACAGGCCCATAACGACGATTAGCCAGATCCCATCTATACCTGAGCTTCCAGGTGAGCAGGATATGGGGACTGAGAACCCACCACCAGTTGCAAGACAGACAAAACCTTATCGTGCGTATAGACAATACAACAGGCCGACCGCTCTGTGAGTGCGCCTACTACCATTTTCGAATATGGCTAGACGCTGTTAGCTGTTTTGAAGGATTTTGTGGAGAAAGACACGTGGGAGAGCTTTTGGTACGTCTTATTTTCGGAAGCGAGAATCTGCAAATTACTGGTGCCACGTCATACGGTTGGAATCAAGTTCGTTAATATTTCGGTGCGCCGGAAGGGGACACCGTGTTCACGCCAACAATATCGAGTAGTAACGAACCACTGAATCCAATTTTTGTTTTAATACAGTCTTACAAATTGCTTTTATTCCGCAGCATGACTTGCTTTTCTTGTGCTTGATAAACAAGATCTTGTAGTCTCTATACTGCCCCATGCGAGCAGCACTGTTGTAGTGGGAGAGCATATGGTTAATCAGCGTTGTGTGTGCTCTTGGCCAGTAGAGTCACCGCGATTGGATAAAGCAGCGCTTTTCACGGCCGGTTAGTCAACCGGACTCATCGGAATTGCTTCTTCAAATGCTTGAGGTTCCGCCCTGAGCAGTCACTTTCCACCTCCGTGCATATTCGAAGAACATCCGAGCAATAACTAGAGCAAAATACAAGAGATCTTATGCAGGCCTTCTTTCTAGCAGCAACGCCGGACTAAAGACAGCCAGATCTTGTAAGGCGAAACCGCTTATTTTTGCAGCGGCATATTAGATCCAATTATTCGATAATAGAACATTGCATGTTGGTGAGCTTACCCCTGTTCATGGTCAGTGATTACCGACTGAAAGCCAAAAGGTAGAACTGATTTGGAAAGTGGCTCGTAAGCAGACAGAAGAAGAAAGGACGCGTGTCTGCATATAAAGTGAGCCCTTTACACTTCCATCTTCTAATAATTCGAATTGTTCCAATTTAAATCTCCTTTTATCTCCTATCCCAACAATGCAAGACCCTGTCATCTGCCGCAGGGTATCTTCCAAGATTATTCTTGATTTTGACACAAGATACGATGACGCCATAGAGGCTGGTTCCGAGCTAAGCTTACGGGTAAGTCTTTGGGGGCTGAGCCAATCCAGCAGAGCTCCACCTAGCCTTGGCCGAGTTCTTCGTGCTTCAGTTCGAGAGACGTACGGTTCTGGACGGCCTACGCGTAAGCGTAGCCCCTACTCCCTGAATACGAGCACCTCTAAATGGTAAAACCGCAGCAATGCTGGCCAGGAAAACCTCTGATCGAGCATTGAGGCGTGCACTACTGTCAGACTTGAGAATCATGTGACTTTCCGGTGCATCCGCTCACCCGTGTGGGGTATATAGGACCCTCTCCCCCACCCTCTACAGATAGCCAGCTGCTGCACAATTCATCACTTTTCTCAAAAGTTCGACAACTACTGTTACAGGATTCGGGCAGACGTAGAGCTCACAGAAACCCTTTCGACGCTCCAGACGAACCTATGGCTCCTTGTTTGCATTTGCATGACATAGCAAGCACGCCGCAGGTATTGGGAAAAGGGACCGCTCAAAAAAGAAGAGCACGTCAGCCAATCCGATCAAAGCACGTCTGGGCCGTAGCGGACTGGTGGGATAGCGAATGATTATGTTGGCTGATCATGAAACACCGTTCACCAGTCGTTGAGCTTATGCCTGGACACTCGGCGCTATTGCATGGATTACAGCAGAGACGGTACAGGCACACCTCTAAGCCCAGCTGGCTGCTGGCAAATGTAATATTTTGGCCTCTCGAAAGCTGCAAACAAACCAGACGGCAGTACCTTACGAAATCCAGGGTAACTAAGAACTTAGATTGGGTTGTGATCGGACTAGAGGAATGTAGGTAGACACACCGTAGCAGTTTTGTGGTAACGTGAAAATACCAAGCGGTGGTTTCCTTTAAATATGGCTCTTATTTTTTAATTTCTCGTCTCTAATAGGGTTTTGCAGGTCTTGGAAAGCTGGTGCGCTGTCGTGCTTCTCGCCCTCTTCTGCGGCTATTTCCTTGATTACTGGCAGCAGAAAGACCGACCCCGAGTAGAGCCTCCTTACGTGCCTGATGCGTCTCCAACGATAATGTGGCCTTTGGCCCCCATACTCCATGGCTGTTTCGCTGACAGCAGGACTGCTGATTTAGAGTGCTACAGACGAGAAGCAGCATCCGGCGCTATGCAGCTGTCATTTATATACCCAACAGTCCCCATCGTGCTCAAATTAAATAAGCAGCCCTAATTACTTGGTCTAGGCCCAGAAAAAGAAGAAAAGGCGATGCTGTGGTATT
Organism: Macrophomina tecta; assembly: GCA_024180945.1. Lineage (NCBI taxonomy): Eukaryota > Fungi > Ascomycota > Dothideomycetes > Botryosphaeriales > Botryosphaeriaceae > Macrophomina > Macrophomina tecta. The sequence continues at coordinate 451,077 of JAKSGN010000023.1, forward strand.
ATCAGAACACGCCAACAGGCCCTATGTGCTTCCACTCAGTGATATCGGCCGAACGGTGCAAAAAGAGACACATAGTTCGTACCGATTATTTATAGCCCTCTGCTCATGCTATGTAGTGCGTTGGAAGACGGCAGGTACGAGGAAGAATATATTAGGGACGAGCCTGAGATAGCCGCGAGCGAAAATTATGCGGCTTGTACATACATTTCAGATTATCACAGTGGAGTGCCGCCACACGCTTATCCAGCTCTTCCCTCTTCCCACTTCATGTGTGTCGTCGGGCATATAGTGCGCGAACCTAACCAGTCCGTTTTCCCTCTTCACAACGCATCCGCTACCATCGATTTCTGGAATGACGTGCCCGTCGGAATCATAGACGACCGTCTCACCAGGTCGGCCGAGGTGCTGCTCGTACATCTCCGAAGATACGCCGAAGGGTGGGCCTCCAGTCGACGGCGGTTTGAACAACGGGTATTCGACGCAGATGAGTGCAGCATGGGGGTCCCGCGATAGGAGCTGTGACATCCGCCGCGCCCAGGCAGGCCGTAGTTCTGGCGGCAAGGCACAGAAGAACTATGGTCACTGTATTAGCTGCTTTTATTTTTCTCCTTTCCTTTCCTTTCCTCTCCTCTTCTTTTTCGCTCATGCAGAGGATAAATATTAGAAGATCTTACCGTGTAGTCGTAGATTAGGTCGAAGCCGCTCTCGCCTTCTTTGTTCCACTCGTCCTGGAAGAAATCGCCGCACACGAGCCTAATAGATCCGCGTCCAAACCCACCCGGCCTTTCTTCCCCAGCCTCGCCCTGAAGGCTCCCGTGCGCTTCAATCCAGGCCTCTGCCGCGGCTATAGCATGTTCGCTTGTATCTAGTCCAACGACGTCGAACCCAGCTGAAGCCAGAAGATGCACATCGTAGCCTCTCCCGCATCCTGGAACCAGAGCCTTTCTCGTCCGTCCGGTGATGCGATCGATCGGCTCCGGAATCAGGCCCGGCACGTGGCTCGACGGCCCATGCTGAGCTCTAGAAAGCACTGACTGAACGAGCCGGACCAGTGCGGGGTTCGGGCATCCTTGGTCCCAAGGCGGACGCTCCCCAGCTCGCCAAAGCTCGTCCCATCGACCACGGTCGTCTGCGGCATCGCAAGCGGCGAACTGCTTGGTGAGCTCTTGGTGGGCGGGGACAGGAGCATATGTCCGGGCGATATTTTCCTGGGCTGGCATGCTGTGTGACAAGAGGCCTAACAACCGGCCTGACTCAGTCGGCATGTACTGGTAAATGGGAATGTGTTGGACCGAAAAAAGCACGGCGCCGCACTTAGATTCAGTGCGAATTGATTGAGTTATGTTCCAACAGAATGACTTGTTGTCGTGTCTAAATTGCGACTCGGAGGCAGGACATGCAAGCCGCTGGAGTGGGTTATATATGCCTCAATGATCGTAAGTAGTGGTCTATGAACTCAAAATATAAAATTAAAAAAAAAAGAAAAATAGAAATAGTAGAAATTACGGTGCAGACCGGTGCAATTTCTGAGAACGACGACGACCTGTCAAACCCAACCGTCGTCTGTGAAGTCCCATTTGTCATGCATTTTGATTTTTCTTAGTTTTTGAAGAAAAGAAAAAAAAAAAAAAAGAAATCTACCCGAAAGTCACTGTAGTATCCGCTGCGCGATATTGCAAGGCGATAGCAAGATGGAAAAGCGGTAATAATGCAGCCATAGCCCCTCAGTAGGTGTAGTCCGGAATATGAGCCACCCGCAGACCGTCCATCAACTGGGCAGGTTTATCGTCTGCTAGCTTAATATTATAAGATATAATAATGTCTACAGACCTAGGACAGGGTTGGAAAAATGGAAAAAAAGGCGTAAAACAGGACAGTAGCCCTTAGTTTGTGAAACACTGACTGGGCTTTGAGAGGCCGGCCTTATGCACGCCATCGTGCCTCCTCGGAGTCCCGCTATGAAACGTTCAGCGCGCTCTCAACCCACTGCTTTAGATACCGGGTCGCCAGAATCCGTACCTCACTCACGACTCAGTATGGACTTTGCCGGTACGGGTTCGGTCTGTAGGGGCCTCCCCTTCTAGGTCGCGTGCGGTAAGAGCCTCTGTAATACTGGTTCCGGCCCCGCCCGCGGTGCCATCCGTATCTTCGATGCTCGGAGCCGTCGTCGTTAAAGTAAGTCTGGCCTGGGTTGTATGAATCGTATGAATCGTATGCCTGATATGTTCTCTCGCTATGGTTGCGCGGCGTCCCTTGTGTCCGTGGTGTCTCCACAAACCTAGAGGAAGAAGTCCGGCTCTCTGGATCGGAGTAGTTTAGAGGAGTCGTGGGTTCGTCTCTGCAATAATCTCTATCCTCTGGGCCATCCTTATTGCTGGTGTCTGTTTGATCATCGACTGTTCTCTCTGCAAAGCCGGTTGTTGTGTGCGCTTCCAATGAACTGCGTCGGCCGAGAGGGCTGCGTCGGCCCAGAGGACTGCCCAGACATGGCGAGTAAGTCGACGTAGAGTCGTTCTGAGTTCGGCTCGCAGATTGCTCCGGTATGTGAGGGGCACCTGGCCATTCCCTCAGAGGATATGTATCGACAGCTGGCTGCTCGAAAGCGCGCAGCGATTCGAGGAGGTGAGAAGTGGCGGCTGATATATCCCGTGCCCATTTGACCCAGTATTCGTCGGCCATGGAGGCGACCTTGAAGGCGGTGTCGCAGTGGCTGAGCTCGCAGATGGCTATTGCATTGCATTATGCGGAAAGAGAAAACGCTTAAAAGAAGATTCTGAATGCCAATTATGGTACACTCGAATATTTGGGAGTGTGCCATTTACCAGCTGGTCAGCGCTCTTGAAAAGCTCTCCTGATGACTCAATCTTTTTTCCCTCTCGGATGGGAAATGTCGTAATAATTGCGCGCTTTTTGGGTGACCTTAGAAAGCGCTGATTCTACTTTCTACACCAACGCCCAGTGATGACAGTCAGGCGACTAGAGTATCTCACTGGGGATACGCGGTAAGGCTGTTCCATTATGCGAAGCCCTCCAAGGACCGTCGAGGAATGTGATCAATGTCTCTAGATGGCGAGGTCTTTCTCTCGTGGTTTAAGAATATTTCAGGCGCACGGTATAACACAGCATCAGGAACAAGAACCAGCCAGAGGGTTTAGGGATAAATCTGCTTCGAGAGCCCATAACGGTCGGATTATTACGGAGAGGCCAATGAATTGTGGGATTTTTCTCAGTCTAAAAGAACATGATATCTTGTACTTAGGTCATTAAGGCCCTCCAAATTACAGAACCAGAGGAAGACAGAACCATCGGGTCGAGGTCGAATATTATAACTTTAGGTGCCAGTTCTTAATGTGAGCATCACCAGAAGTGTCCATTCGCGCATTACCTGACACACATACCACGTTTAGCTCTATTACAACATACATAATTTCCGATATTTCCCATGGATATCTCTACGCCAGAGAACGAGGCTACCAGTCACCGATTGCCCCAGAAAACGCCTTTTCTAGAAGAACGAATCAACATACTGCTGTCGAGCTATAAGGACACCGAGAAAGAGTTCCGAAAAATCCGGGACATAGCGGACGAGATCGAGACCCATATCTCTGCAATCAGAGACCACATCTATAGCCTCCAAATATTCGCGCAGACGTTAAAATAGTACGGAGAATTGTAGAGCTGGTGAACAGAGCATTTCGAGCGCGGGATAACCCATGCGCGGTGCGAAGTTTGAGTTGAGCCACGAGAGAATAACGAGTAAAATGTGAAGAAGCGCGCTGTTGGAGAAAGAGTTGCCTGATTATGGGCAGGATTCTAAGCTTCGGCCGACGGATGCTAGCGCGAGACAGACACTCATGTTTATCGATGGACGATTGTCGAGGGTTATTGCCACTTGCATAATATACGAGAGCGATTCCTGAGCGCCAATATTTAGGTCTAGGATTTCGCAGCTATTCCGTTTGGCGAGAAGCTGAAGGTAGTGCAGAAAACTGATGTTCTCGCCGGTTTCTATGGCGCCGGAATGAACCTGTTGGAATGGAGCAAAAGGACGGAACTCGTCCAGTTACTCCATGTTGCTAGGGGGCCTCTTATACCCCCACCCCCTGATGTTAGGGTTGGTGGAACTGACGCATATATCTAACAGAACCATTCGATGTATCACCCACCCAAATCGAGCGTTGTCGAAATACTGCCTCACGAACTCGAGTAGGAGGTGTTAATTCGCCGAACTTTCGGCGGAATTCTTGCTGTACTTCGAAATTGATGAATGCCGGTCGCTATGGATTCCTGGCACTCTAACCATGGCGAAGAGGAGGCTTAAGCAATCGACCAAGAAGGCATCGATCAGCTAAATATTGAGCCCACAATGCATCTAATTGTTCGCAAATAGAAAGCGGACGACGCGTTAGTAGCAGCTTTCCGTAGTTAATTATTGCCTATGTTGTTCAATTTACCCGATGACGACATGGAAAGGACTGCCGTTCCATATTGTTGGAACATCACGTGTATTTGATTTTTTGCCAAGTGTGGTCTATGCAGGGAGGATAAAAGGCCACCCTACGGCCTCTCCCTTCCAACACCATGCGAACCTATACCAATTCATCCCATTACTACTGAATAAGCTGTCACTGCACTTGTTCCAACACTGGTGAAGAAAAGCCGGCAGTTTCAGACCGCCAGGGCCGCAAAAAATGTGCCTATTGTCGAAACTTAGATCTATGTCTCCTTTGCTCTACAGGCGCCGTTTAAAATTGTTATAGCATGCGCAGACAGGGAAGCGGGGCGAGTCAGACGTGTCACGCGTCTTGTTGCGCAAATGCCGCATCTTTGTTCTCTATTTCCCCTCCCTTCGGTGCCATGTATATGCTGTGTAGCACGTAACATGCCCTCAAAATGGCTAGATTTTTTTTTTTTTTTTTCAAATCGTGCTGCATGCGAATTTGTGCATCATGCAAAATCTTCTGTAGGACGACGCGAATGGACGGACTCCAGGAGTAAGCTGGCCTCGACAGGCTCTAGATTCTTCAATATTGTATCCGAAGATTTTGCGTCCATACGCCCTTCAAACGGCATCCATTATGATTCAAGTTCTAACGGGGAGGCTTGGTGGTACCAGTATATTATTTTCACATAACTTTACAGCCGTAGCTGCATCCCCCGCTTTTCATCCACATCGCATTCTGCACCCTTCCGCACTCAATACTTTCCACGGAAATAATTAGCTGGATTCCTGCTCCTCATGCAACGAGTATATTGCCACCCTAGAATCATATGATGTATTCCCATTATCTCATCGTGTCACCGAACTGGCGGTCTACCTCCCGTAAGACCCCAAATCTTGGAGAAACCTCTTGGGGACTTCTTGACTGACAGCGATTTTGTATCTAGCTTCTACGCTTGGAAATTGCCTGAGCTTATACTGCTATAGTTATTTCGGTATAAGCGGTCAACAACAATCTTTCTTTTTTTATGACACAATGATCCTGGAATGCGGATTTATTTTCCCGCAGGACCATGACGCATCTGAATGAAATAGTTTCTTCTCAACCCTAAGCCGTGTGTTACAGTATGGCAGCTCGTATATGTTGCACAAATTGTTAAGAAACGATGCAGCTTCTCAGCCTTCAAATCAGAATCCCGGCAGCTGGAGACTCGCTTGTATCCGATAAGGGAGGGGAGGAGGGAAAATGGGGCATCCTCTTGCACCCTTTCCTGTTCTTGCATGTTCATGGCCGGCTTGGGTAACATCTGTCATCCTTCACGAAGTCGTAGGCTAACACACTAAAACCGGATCGGTGGACTAAGGTGATTCAGTTTGAACTAAAGTCATGGAGAAGACAGTTACATTTTTCGAGAGACTAGAAGCTAGCCATTCCTCTTAACTGACTTTCATAAGATTAAACTGCTATCGACCAGGATTAGTCGAAGCACAACAGTTGTTGAGCAAACATGCAAGTACATCTGCAACCTCCCGCGTACTACGCCACCTCGTCAAGGTGTTTGTCCACATTTCCATTTTGTCCCACAGGACTTCCTAATCTCGATCGCCCAGCTTAAAATTTCGGATGAGACTTGCTAGATGGTTTTCGGAAAGTGGAGTTGTCCATATATAGCGGCCTTGGCTGACTATAAGTGCTTCTACATCTCAATCGATTTTCACAGCGTTTTTATCATCCACGCCCAGCTTCATACCTTATTAAGTCATTCATGCAACTGGTTTCTTCTCAGGCTGGTGCATGTCCTCCTCGCTATATCTCACAAATTGGTCAATGAAGATATCGCTTTGGTGCCTAATTTGCTTCGTCATGGCTGATTTTAATATGATCCTCAACGAAGACGCAAAAGCCCCGGCCACTTCCACTGGTTCCTCGAATGCAGTGGCATTGGAGCACGGAACGGACAAGCAGAGCCGAAGCTCGCTTCGTTCTGAGAGGATGTCCCTTAATTTTATCGCTCCTCCTGATCAACCATCTGAGCAGACGGCCGATAGCCGCACTACACACGATGCCGTTAAAAACGCTCCGCACGGCTACGGCACAGACAGTGGTATCCTCTACAATTCAGGTCCTGATGACTCGGAGTTGCGCTCGCGGCCTCGAACCGCTACCATGTACACGTATCCATCACCTCAGAGTAGTCTCAGAAAGCCCGATAGACCCATTTCAGCTCTTCACCTCGAAGGAGCTCCTGGAACTGCCCATTACTTCGATCGTCATCTTGTGAACACCGCTCAGCTCACATCAAATATCGGCAGCCATCGGGAATAGCCTTCAGAAAGCACTTCAGTCCCCGCCTGCATCCACAATTCCCACCGAGAACCTCGCCACGCCTATGATGAGGAGGAGCGTGCCTTCATAATGTTATGTGCCATCCTCCGAGGCATGACATGGAAAGAGATTGAGGGAGAGTTCTGCAAACGGTTCCCTGCTGGTCAGTTGCGGCGGCATCAAGGAGCCGGCCTGCTCCCAACGTACCCCATAGAACGGCGAACCGCTAGTGGCCTTACTTGCGTCTACTACAGTATCCGCGAAGCATGGGGTATTCCTAAAGTTCGTGGCGTTTCAGATGAAAAGAAACCTGAGGTTAAATTGATTGTAAAGAGGAAGCTCATGCAAATGCACGACTTTCCCGACCTGCAGGCGTTCGTGCAAGATTGACCATAGGTTTAGGAGCTACTAGTGCAAGCCTTTGGTCAATTTCAAAAATGAGATATTTTCCAATGTTATAACTCACCAATATTTGTACGATGACGTCAGTCGTGTGATTTTATGTCGTGATTCCTCTAACGGTCATCTTTGACCTCCTGGGAAAATCAGAGGAGACACTTTCTATTCTTATGCGCGTGTCCGTCCATTATTGGCATCTGTAAATCCACTAGGATGAGATCAAGGCACCTCCACTTGCCATGGCCGGATTGAGCAAGGTATTCGAGTGCGCTACGGCCATCCTCTACCACCTTGACGGAAAACCCTCGTTTGGAGATAAGCCGCAACGCGATGTGTGTTTACCTCACTAGGAGCAGTTAGCGCTGCCGAGTATTTGGCGATCGTGATACTTACTTACCGTCCGCGACAAGAAGCTGCTTGCTAGCCCTCACCAAATCGGAAAGTGTTGCAGTAGCGGCCGGCTGGAGAATTCTTTGTTGCTGATGCAATCAAACTTCCGCTTCAGCTGGTTGCAGTGCCTCTATGCATGAGATGAACTGGCGGCATGTGCCTATTACGACTCTCTCCATAGAGGGACAGCACTTGTGTTGGAACAAGTGCAGTGACAGCTTATTCAGTAGTAATGGGATGAATTGGTATAGGTTGGCATGCCGTTGGAGGGGGAGGCTGTGGAGTGGCCTTTTATCCTCCCTATATAGCATGCACTTTGGCAGGAATGTAAATACACGTGATGTTCCAACACCACTCTACACATTTAAAATTCCTATAACAACCGATGAGCATGGAGGAAGCTGATAAAAAAAATCCTGTACTGCTTTGTACGATGGGAAAATTCAAAGTTGATGATTTGCAGCCTCAGGGAGGGATAAACGAAGGACACCTATATTCCTGAGCAGTTGCTGGCGAAGCTTCGGCTTCACGCGTTCTTAGAAAGCTTCCAACCGCACTGCAGCACACTGCAACATAGTATGATTGCCTTAAAGTACAGTAACACGACTCGCGCTTTCTAACGACTTTCCATTAATTGAGCGTAATGGAAAGATCACGCTTAAGCTTTTAGCGCCATCTATTCTTGTAATTCATTTGATGGGTGCATCCTGCTTCATCGGAGTCTATCAATGCGGTGGATGCCAGTAGCACCGCCCCTCCCATGCATTTGAAATAGTAGCTTTAGCGTACATAACTTATTTCTTGAATCTAACATCGTCACTGGACCATTTCCATTTCTATGCCTTTGCAGCTCCGAAACTTACTTCGCGAAGATTGCATTGATTTGATGCTCGAATCAGACACGATTCGTTTAACTTTCCATCTCCGACCTCTTCTTTTCTTCGCTGCAAGACGCAGTGAGCGTCTTGTACAGTACTATTAGCTGCCCACCTTATATTATATGGTCTATGTATTACCCAACTCGTTTTCTTGAGCATATATTTCCCGACGCGACCATCTGATCTCATCTCGTGCCTCGAAAGCCTCGCCTTGCAGGCGCCGAAGCAATCCGTTTGCTCAAGCACGCGCAGCTTCTCCTCGGCATTATCAAGCAACTTGGATTTCAGGTGGGCTTGCATAGCCCGAAAGCTCTGCACGGCTTCGTGCAACTGGGCTCGCTGATTCCTAAGCTCGCTGTGGATTGCATGGAGCTGCCGATGCGTGGTCGTCTTTCTTGGCTGGGCAGCATCGGACCTCTGCTCGTAGTCCTCCCATCTCAGCCGAGATTTTCATATTCAAAGCCTGCGAAGCCGTATGGAATTCTGACTGTATCGATTGCACCTCATCTATCAAGGCACAGAACCATGCAGAAATGTCCCCGTGGGGTGGCGGTGTTGTGGTCGGGTAATGCATGATGCGCGGGTAAGCGAATTCGTGGAAGGGCACGACTGCCTGTGTGGTATAGAAACTGGCGGACAAGGGCGTTGCATAATCGTAAGACTGTCGTTCTGTGTCAGTAGCGCCGGTTTCTCGGTGAAAATTAAATGGATTGGCATACGCTCAGTCCAGCAACAGATCCTGTCTTTTATTGTTTGAGAGGGTGTGATTACCTCGCACCGGACGTATCAAACGCTATTTAGAGTCTTTATTATGAATGACTAGATTTTGCTGGGCCTATATTACGCTATTACACCCCGCGGGATTATGGGGTGATCAACAGTAATGCATAGCAGCTTTGATAATAATTGGCACCACAAATGACGCGCATGCAAGAAACGTAAGACGCGGGCGGCGAGCTGACAGTTACTCCACGTCAACCCGGGGGCTAGCAGCCCATCTTGCCAGCTAACTAGATGCGACACCGATAGCTACCCTCAACGGCAGCCATCAGTACAAGGGGCGGTTCCTTATTTTTCTAAACCGTTTGAAAATTGCTCATCTCTAATCTAATAAAGACGCTTTAATAGGATGTCTGAATGAACGTCTTTATTAATCACCAAAAAATCCGCTAACACTACCATCGCCATAGCCGTTTCCCTACAATTGCCCTCCGATGAGACTCATTGCGAACACGTAACCCTACAGCTGTATTAAAGCAGACCAGTGGGTAAGCTATCGCATATTGTGGTGGCTACACTAAAGCGCCGTTGCAGTAGGACTTGTACCCACCGACTCTTGCCAAGAGTTCACTCTGCTTTGGTGGGAGATCTTGTACGATTGCGTATGAACCGTGCATACAACCTCCTCTGAACTGACAGAGCGACTCTTAGAAGCAACCACACATACACCACGGCACCTCACCGTGACTGCGAATTATCCAAACAGTCAAAGAAGTCCGTGATAAAGAACATAGAGCAACGTTGGGGGGCGAAGATACAAGACTGGTTTAGACATCCTCATACAAGAGGATTTCCTACATACATTGTTCAAACTGGGGATGATGACCCAAGGGAATGGCCACAGCAAGTCATAGGTTGGATCCACAGTCTTGCTAGGCTGGATGTCGACCTTCATGAGGCGCGGCAGCTTCTGCATGCTCATCTGCTTGATAGATGGACTACTTATTGCAATGGTTTTGACTGGGAGCTGAGCGCAGCGGATGTACCTGCAGTGCATCGGGCGATCCAGGGAAATCTGAGCAGCGATATAGCACCCGTGCAGGGGGGAGGAGACAGAGAGGTTGATGGATGTAACGACAACAACAAACTCGACATCTCTTGTCTTTTAGGTAGCCGGCCGCTGATGGCAGCTTCTGAGATAGAGCACATTCAACCACGAACTCCTTTAATGAATGAGACAACACGAGGGCTGGTCGAAGCGATCTTTCGGTACATGATACCGCATGCCGCCGACGTCTATCGTGATCTAGAGAACTAGGGCGCGCCTGCTTTTAGAAAACAGAGCGATGTATCTGACATCAACCTGACATTTTCCTAGGGAAGAATCATAAGAGGATAATAAATGATAAACGAGTAGCGACGATTAATGGCAAACAAATTGAGCTTCTGATGAGAAAGGTATAGGCAGTGTTGTGAAACCGAGAGGAATAAGTGATGCAAACATTACTTCTATCTCCTTTATATGTTTACTGTATCAGAAATAGAGGTAATATGCGATAGAATAACGTTACATGACCTTGTTGCTCTAACATCTACGTCTATAAATCCTGTTATCTGCTATCCGCGAACTTCTTTGCGAAGGTTAAGATATCGGCTGCCATAGCCGCGCTATTACCAAAGAGCGCCTATTAATCGAGTTCCAGTTCGCAACAGTTTGTGACATTGTGCAACCAGCATAGCATGATCCATCGTTTACTTCTCTTGCTGCAGCTTCAATGCGGACAGACAGATAAACAACGATGAGGAAATACTGTATCGTCAAGTTAGATGTGTTCTATTTGAGTATGCACTACATAGGAGCCATTGGTGCGACGAAATATGCATGAGGATCGCCAACGGGAATTCTACTTGCATTCGGGAGTTTGACGAATTACCGGCTTGAACGCATACCAAGGGAGCATTGTATGTAGATGAAAACGCCCAATAACGCCACAAGCGCTGAGTGATTACGTGAGACGACTTTCTGGCTCGAGATGTTGCCTGAACGTCAAAGTTTGTCCTTCCTACGTCTCTGCTCGAGTTAAGACCTTCAGCTGTCTTACAAACCATCCTGCAGAGATGCCTCCACGTCTACTAGACAATCCCACCCTCAACGGCCAAAACATCATCATAACCGGCAGCAACTCTGGAATCGGGCTCCCCACTGCCCGCCAGCTCCTTCTGTGCCGCGCTTCCACCATCATTCTCGCCGTGCGCGACATCCAGAAGGGCGAGTCAGCCAGGTCTACTCTGCTCTCAGATTCCAAAGTACAGTCTTGTAATCCCACCGCAAACGTATCGGTGATGAAACTCGACCTAGACGACTATGGTAGTGTATGCGGGTTCGCTGCCGCGGCAAAGGCCACGCTGCCCTCTTTACACCTACTTATCCTCAACGCTGGCGTTGGCAACGCCCTGTACGAGCAGAGTGTCTCCGGCCATGAGCGCACCCTCCAGGTCAATTACCTTTCCAACGTGCTTCTCATGCTGACCCTGCTACCCCTCCTACGGGAGACCGCGACCGCAGATGGCGCCCTGAGGCACACCCGCATCACCTGGGCAGGCAGCCGTGCGCATACGTACACCCGTTTACACAAGAGTGGACCAACCCTCAATCCTGACGAGACCATCCTTGGCCACTTCGATGCCCCGGAGAACTTTGCGCCGTTCTGGACCTACGCCGATACCAAGCTCCTAGCCGCATTGTTTCTGTACGAATTAGGCGAGCGTCTGAGCGTCCAGGATGGGGTAGTAGTGAACATGTTCTGCCCAGGACTGGTGGATACGCGGATAACTGATCCACTGCCGTGGTACCTGAGGATCCCACTCAATGCCGTTAAGGCGCTGTGTGCGAAAAGCGTGGAGCAGGCGGGATGGGTGGCATTGAATGCAGCGGTGGTGGTCGGAACGGTGTCACATGGACAGTTCTTAGGAGATATGAGCCTCACGGAGTAAGTTATGTCACTTCTGCAAAGCTTGTTCTCGACTCTGATGCCAAGGAAAGCAGGAGCGCTTTTATAAGCAGCGAGGAGGGAAAGAGGATACGCGCAATGCTTTGGGACGAAACAGTTGAGGAAATGTCGAAGCATTCGCTAGTGCCGCAGTGGATGAAGAGCGGCGACGCTCAGAGCACAGGAACAACGACCAAAGAGATATTAGGACATAGGCTATCATCCTAGAAAGAGTTTGATTGAAGGTGGGCGCTTAGTACGGTAGCAACTTCTTCACACTTTACAGAGTTCCTGCCTCCTTATTAGACCGGATCCCCAACCTCCGACTTTCGCAACTGGAGCTTCTACGTAATTTGCCTTTCGTTCCGATGCCTAAATCGTGAAGTGGACAATTAATAGCATTGGCGCCAGCGACAGCGTCCACTCAATTAGCATCGAGGCTATACTGGCCCGCACACGAGATTTTACGCAGAACTTAAATGAGCCTGACCCTGTTTTCTTAGGTGAACATGGAAAAATATAGTAGGACTCGTTCTTTTTAAAGCTCACAATGACAGTTGGATAGGCAATGGAGACTGGTGTAATATTCGGTGACAGTTCATGAAGCAATGAGAGGCATCCATTCGCTTGGGGAGGTGTGGTGCTGGCCTTTTGTTTTCATCTTACATAGCTAGCTACATTTTTTTATTCTTTCAAGAACGTGGGACTAACCATTTCAACAGAGATCTATCCGTATTCTTCTTCACACGATCAACTTTCAAATCACTGCTGGCGATAACACATAGTGCATATAAATAATACCACAACCGAGCAGCTCTCGAACATTTATCACGTGGCGCTGATTTGAGTAGGCAGTCGAGCATCATAGTCTGTGTTAATGGTTAGACCTGGGAATGGAAGCATTCAACGGAAGTTGGTCGACGGAGACGTCGAGAGCGCCCTTACTAGAAGTCTATCTCTCCGCAGCACAGCCAAGGAGCTTTAGACAACTAACGGCATGTTTAACTAAATTATACTTCATGGTTTCCTTCCCGGTTCATGGGCATGCAACCGCCATAATAACACTGGAGGAGCTGCGGCGGCCGATTACTGCGTTCTCTGTTCCAACAGGACCCATGTTAGTGTATTTCACTTTGTACGATGCCGTGGTGAACTACTATGAAATGCGCATCCCTAGATGGCCTGTACTCTCCGGTGTCCAAATTAGAAACAACACTGATGTAACGATCGCCCTCTATCTTACTTGATGTACAAGTCAGCAAGATTACTCAACGGTCGGAGGGCTCTGTGATGAAGATAATTCTACCGCCCTTTCCGCCATCGCTAGAAACAGAGACAAAGGACGCGATTCCACACCAAAATACATCAAAATAATGGTTAACTTGCTAATGACACCGTATATGAATTGATTGCATGTAGATTTATTGCGACTCCAGAGTTAATAAAATTCCTCAGAGCTCCTTTGCAAGCTCAGCATTTAGCCTAACAATGTCCAAACGCTGCTTTCTCCGCGTTCGTGACGATATCACGCCTTCATGGCGGACTAAACATTTAACCCGTCCCTCGGAGTTATTCCACGATGTCTGAGAATACGGAAATGCTTTGATATGCGTGTAATGTCATTAGTCCATCACGGATCTTAAATACTCTGCGGAGGAGAAAAATACCTATCTCGTGTCCGTCGTGGGTATGATTGGCACGGGATGACCTTTGCTCACAAGCCCCTGTGGCCTGACGTTGCTGTCAATGGGGGCCATAAGACGGGAAAAGTTGGCTGTACATCATTCTGACTTACAGCCGAAGAAAGCTCTTCTGTAGTAGTGCAAAGTAGATCTTCATCCTCTAACTCTTCACCACCCGACTCATCCGTAGATTTCCATACTAATGCATAACTCGGATTTCTCAGCTCACCCCTTACATTTACAAGTCGACCCATACCGTACATGTAGTACTAAAATCAGAGACAGAGATGTAGTATTAATCTCGAAGACAGAGGTCTCTTTTAAGATATAAGCGACTGCAGTGTATTAAAATTTACAGTATAATAATAAGAAATCATCTGGAATGTTCACAATAGCTTTTAGATGTTGTTGGAACAAGTGCAGTGACAGCTTATTCAGTAGTAATGTGATGAATTGGCATAGGTTTGGCATGGTGTTGGAAGGGAGAGGCCGTGGAGTGGGCTTTTATCCTCCCCTGTATAGACTACAGTTGGCAGAAAATCAAATGCACGTGATGTTCCCACAGGTCGGCATGATTTTTTTTTTTTTTTTTTTGCATCCCGGATGGAGGAGAGAGGCCTGGGAGGCTCCCTTTTATCCTTCAATCAAGTGACTAGCTAAAGCATACGAAATGATCCTGGCGTTGTTGTAGGGCAGAAAGTAGGCAGGCTGGATGAGACGTGCGAAGCCCTTATTGGTGGGAGCCGTGAGTACTGAATGGCGTATCAGAGGGAGGCTCTCATCCAGCAGGAGGCTGAACACCAAGGGCAACGGGAGCACTCCAGGACGCGTGCAGGGGACACCACTCAACGCAACAACAAGGACGAGCTCCTCCCCAAGGGACACAAGAACGAGGCTCTCTCCAAGGAGGAGACAGCCGACCCACGTACATTACCAACGGTTTCGGTGAACGGCTCTTCCAACTACTTGCGGCGCACCTACGGGGTGCGTGGGAGTAGCTTTTGTTTTGGTTTTGGTTACCTACCCTTTGTACGCTACTTGATCGCCTACAAGGCTGGTTATAATGGACACGTTTTGGACTCTTATACTACCTCTCATCGCCTCTTACACGGTTCTGGATTCCTTCGCCCTCTGGCTCACCAGACGCTCTTGTGAGGAGCGTCCCTCCCGACAACAGCGCTAGTAGCGCTAGATGCCGATCAGCGGCAATTTATATAGAAAATGAATCCAAGGCTATCGTTCGATAACCGTGTATTGTCAAGCCTGCGTTTCATGCGTTAGACAGTAGGTGCCTTGCCCAAGCCTTGCCTCGTAGCGGAGTTATAAACAACGGCGGGCGTATATAAGGCGTTTACGCGCCGTTATTAACGCCACGAGGGGCCTCTTCATCAGGCACCGCTATAAAGAAGTTATTTCAGCGTTTTTAAGTTACTACGACGATAGTTTCGCGTGCAATGTACGAATACAAGGGCTGAGAACGAGGTAAATCGCAGCTAAATGCCTAGTTTTCAAAAGCCTGAAGATTGGCGGTATTTACTACCATATAAAGTAGGTGGGTACGCTACCCGGCGCTAGAAAATTCTTCATCTAACGAATACACCGTTTCCTCGCGAAACAGAGGCTTGCGAAGGAACGGTCCACCTGGTTTTTATTCAATCCGTGTATTCACCGCGAATACGACCCCTTTGAATTCACGAACGAACAGGCCCTTAGACTAGCGAAGCATAATAACCGCCAGCAAACGCGGAGAAGATGTCAAAGCTTTTGGCGAGCCAATCACACTTCGTAATCAATGTCCTAGCTCGGACTTGGAACGTCTCATACGATTTGCCCAGCCGCCAACATCCGTGCGACCCCACCCTTGCTAAATCATTCTAGGTCACGGACGCACGCGCCTCTCGGTCGCGCTCAAATAGACATCGTCTCCCTTTCTCGAATTTATCCATCGTTCATTCTCAATCTAGCCGCCGGACGAGAAGGGGCGGAGGAGTTGGACGGCAAATCTGAGGAAGATGCTGAGCCAGCGGAGCACAGCCATTGCAGCAGCAAAGTTCATGATGGCAACCAAGCTCCTCGGGCAATTTGGAGCGACATCACACTCACGACATGAAGCTTGACACTGGAGGAAGACGGGATAGTTTGCGGAGGTTGCTGGCGCTGTGGGAAGGCCGTAGTGCCAATAGACGTGTATGCAGAGGTATGCAGAATAGATAGTGAAAAGGCCTGATCCCACCCGCCTCGCTTAGGCTCGAACGAGTCTAGCGGACGCGGAGGAGCCGGCCGCATGCCGCATAGCTGCCTTCGGCGGCTGGGACGGTTTATGAATTCATCATCATCATCATCATCATTCTCAATCTAACCCTGCCACCCGCGGAGCACTTCTTTATCTACTCTACTAGCCCATCCATCGTCGGGGGCGCCTCCACACCCACTGTACGTACTCTCACTATTTTTATTTCTCCTTTTCGGATTTTTCTTGGTTTTGAAGAAGAGGTGGTGCTTAAAATTTGGGGGTCCAGACGAGTCGGCCGTTTCTTCCACGTCAGCACCCTCCTTTTTGCCACTCAGTTCTGGAGATCGGCCCATGGCTTTTCGACCTGCAACGGTCCTCTGGCCAGGCTAAGTCCCTGACTCGTGGCGGGAGGCGGGCTTGGCGCGTGTCCCGCAGTGCCCTGACTTTGGTTGGTGGCGTTGTCGACCGGATGATCTGGCGTCAGACGTATATAGTATCTGAGTCAAGGCTAGCTCGCAAGTGCAACGCTTGCAAAAGCCTGGGCGGGTGGGATCCTACCGCAAATGCGAGTAGGGGCTTTTCTTTACTCTGTTTTCTTTCTTATTTATCCAATAGAACACACCTCATAGCGAGCAGAATTAATTTGTTCTCTTTCAATCAGATGGATGACCTGGTCTTTGTAGACGGGTCTTTCCAACAAGTTGGCGAAGCAGTACCATGCTCTGTGTGTGCATCCGCGACTAGATTCCGTGGCCGTGATTGGCCGATTTTTTTTTTTTGACGTGGGATGACGTCACGACCGGGCAGCAGCAGTTCCTGGGTGATCTTTCAGTTGACCACTGCAGCAAGCCGATCTTCCTGACGCTCGGCTTGAGCGACGATTTCCTATTGTTCTATCTGCACATACCCATCAAAATCAATGCTACATCTAAAGGGCTAAGAAACGTCTACGTGGTCACACCCGTAGAATCTTTCAATACGGATCATGCTTCCGCCTTTACGGCCGTCTCTAGCGTTGTCCATGAGGCCGGTCTGACCCCAGAATTAGCCAAGGCTGGGGTGCAACTGGGTACAAAACTCCTTAACCTCAAATTTGTTCTCATGGATCCGAGCTGCGTGGTCATGCCCATACCAAAGGTACTGAAAGACGTCAACGAGCGGCCTCGGGGACTGCTTTTGAGCCTCAAGTCTCTATCCCGGGCTACAGGCTTTCATCTCTACGTTCACTATCTGGGACCTAACCGGGATGTGTTGGCCAATTTCCTGAACAACCTGCGTAGTTGCCCTAAGCGGACCCCCGAGATTCAATTCAAGAGAACGTATAACGGACGCATTTGGGGAAAGAACAGCTGGCACTCTTACGGACTCCGCGATGACGAGTCCATGCCTACATCCTGGAACCCAGTGCTAGAAGACTCGCCCCCAGCTTACAGCGAAATTGTCGAGTCTTCTCAAGCTGTTCTGATCGCTCGTGAGGTGCACGACTCGCATCCAGATTTCTCGCGAGGGCCAGGGCGGGGCCCGGACTCAGATTGTCCGAGTACCGAATCACCTCCTTCTTCGTTTTGCTCAGAAACTGGCACACATCCCTCTAGTACGGGCGAACACGCACGTCAAGCCGCCGAGGTGGAAGATGACGAGCGCAACGAGGCCACCAGACAGTCTAACCCTCAGGGATCGACAGAAGAGCCGGTCTCAACGCAAAAGAAGAATAGAGAACAACATGAACCATCCGCCGGCCTCGCCCTGAAATAAAGTCAGCTGCAAGGAAGCAATGGGAAGCGCAAGGTCGGTGAAGCTTTTTCTGACACGGAGACTGTCGCAATCAGCCCCCGCCAGACGTTCAAGAAAAAGCGAGGAGCTCCGGTTGAACGAATTCTGGAACCTGAAACCTTCACGATGGGCTCCAACGAGGCGCGAGAGTACAAACGGGGGGCCCAAGTTGAACGACTTGGTTGCCTGGATACCGAACACCACTCAGATAATACTCGATTTGATAGCGAGATCGTAAACGTCATAAGGTCCCTAGATCTAACCCTTCCTTCTCTATCGGTTATCCAGGGAGGACCGAACAGGAAAAGGTTCGATGATGGTCAATACTGTTGGTTCCTGGATGCCGCTCTGTGGCTTAGCTTTGCGTGGTCCAGGATACCTACCATTACCGAGGATCATTTTACCGAACTTGGCATCCTCTCGCAGGCAATCAGACTACGTGGTCGGTCGGAATACCAAAAAGCTAGACTTGGGCTTGCATGCATATCCGCCCAAGAGATACACAAGACCCAGGGCCAAGGCCCCTTGATATATCCACTCATAGGGCGCTCGCAGTGGATGATAGAGTTTATCTATGGAAAGCTGGGACCTGGCTATGGCACTCTCATTATGGATGACCTGTCTGCCTTGCATGTGTCAGCCTACTATTGGATGAAGATCGGAGGTGACAAAGGACCCAGTGTCCCAACAGACGAGGAGGAGTATACTCGTCACAGGCATGCAGTTTATCTGCAGATGGCCGCCTGCCTCTTGCTAGCGCTCTTCATAGATAGCTACGAGTGGTATGTTGTCGGCCAAAACGAGCTGTAGGAAACGATATCCTCAGCTTCGAGACAGGAGCCGCCGCCTGAAAAGTCCGATTGATCCTCGGTGCTCTTCGTTCTCTCTTGCTCTTTATTTTCCCTCCAAATGTAATTTAGCAGACAGGTAACGCAGACATCTCAAAATACATAATCTTCCTCTCTCGTACTATTTCTGATTATAAAAGCCTTTCCGTGTTTTCTCGAGCTTCCACATCAGGGCCTATTCTCTGAACACGAGCACCATGCTTTCTTTGAACGCTTAAAGCTTTGAAAGAATATTGGCTCATATCAGCACTGCGATGACGACCACGCGAAGCCAACGTGCACCGCCAATTTTGGGTCATCAAGAGCCCATGGAGATTGCTTCACGTGCAAAAATCCGTCCGACACTCATCCTATTGTAAGTGGCGCTAATTACAAAAACAACCACCTGCAGCGAGAATGAATTCTTGGAATTACGCCTTACAACCACGCGCAATCGCCCTGCAACACGCGTCAAACCGCTCTACTGGCAATCCGCTATCGGATTGTCCGCTATGGCGGTCGCCGACGCCTTGCGACCGGGCGATAACTCACTTTCGCTCTACGAGCACGCCGCACAGCTTAGGACCCAGGCAAAGCAGCTCCTTGACGATGCAGGCGAATACAGACGCAGCTTTCGCTACCACACCATCGCCCCGCTGATTGAGAGCGCCATTAGGCTTTGCCCTCGCGGCACAGGGCGTAGGGCGCTTGCAAGGCGGCGGTCAGCTTGGTAACGAAGCATCGCAAATCGTCACACGAGACTTGGGTATTGATCGGAGAGAGTGAGGATGCTTCCAATGAGAACATCAAAGGCCGGCTGGAATCCGTAACAGGGACATCTCGAAAGACATTGACCGCTGGTATCGAGATAACGCAGACACTTGCCAGGGAGAAATTTCCAACATGACTTGGCTGCAGTCCGTATAACCTCCATGTGATGTTGCTGGAACCGAAAGATTAAAAGCGCGGCTAAGCTATGCATGGCCTCGATAATATCACGCCTATCTCAAGATTCAATAAGATTGTAGTAGATCACGCCAAGTCAAACTTGCTTCCCCCGTGCCGCATGTTCATTGCACTCATCCCCGCTCTAAATCAAGCTATGACTCGCTTTGGAATTCCCCAAACCCACTGGTCAATGGAATCTCCTCTCGGCTAGAGCGCTCGTTTTCTTTGTGCATCAGTATATGCCCCCGGACAGGGATGACACTGTGGTAGAACTCAGTCTCGCTTGAAAGTGAATGAACACGAAGATCCAAAGCCAGAAGGCTGTAACACCCAAATATGGCTGTAATGAAGCGATGCAATAGTAATGAGGCACGGAGGATATGTCTGCAATGTAGTCTGGGTCGAGGTTGACAGGCGCATGACTTGTCAACTGTCCCATCATCGCATGAAGGTAAATGCAAGTAATAAAGGGAGGGAATAATATGGCATTTGTGTATGCCAGTAAGTAGTACAGTCCTGTCATACCATACCTGGATGTTAGTTCTGCAGCATCGGCAGAGCACAGATCCAAGTGATCAGCAGGTTGCATATTTCGCACGCGCCGCACTTAAGCAGACACCTGCCAATATGGCCTGGGCCTAAAATCGCCTGCCGCCTACAGCTCCCGTCCGCTTCCTTCAGCCAACACACTGGCAGGCACGGACTGCACTCTGCAATATGGAGCTTACTCACGCCATTATGATCAGCTACAATCCGAGCAGTCATCCGAGATAGGCTTTGTGTCTGAGCTAATGAGGCGACTGAAAATGGAGTGCCCTTGGGTCTATCCTTGGTTGTGCATAGCAAAACTTCGGTCGAGACCCAATCATTCTCCCAATGATGATTTGGCATAAGACGCGACCTGCTGAGCAACAATATCCTGTCCGCATGCACAGGAAGAGAGGAAAGCATGGTGAGTCAATAGGATGCGCCAGTTTCCATACAAGTTAATAGCTCGCAATGCTTCCATACCCGTACGCTGTCCAGGGTGCTCGCTCCGTCCTTCATTACACATTAATACACTAGTGTCTTCTCCCAATGAAGGGCTGTCGTTTATCCTGGTCCCATGCAACCAATCACCTGGTACAGGGGCCTGCCGTACCGTTTCGGTGGTCCTCACAAATGACTCACCGCGAAGCACGCACGCCGTTGCCCCGACGACTAAGTTAACGGAGTAAGACACTTTTTGGCTCGGCATATGTTTGCTTTTTTCTTAAGCTCAATTTTTCCGGTTATAAATGTTGAAGACATGCCGCTATAGCGGTGTGAAAATTCACACCCACAGCCTTAAAGTTTCCGCTCGCTGGCAACATGGCAGTACGATCGGCCCAGGAACAGCACAAGGCTTCGCCAACCCAAGTCATTAAGGCCGGAACGTCGAGCTGTGATCAGGTACTCTCACTAAGGCGAAACAGTGCGTAGTCAGACTCACCAATCTAGGCGCCTTTGTGGTATAATCGTTTGCCTGTGGAACTCAGACTTATCGTCTACGAATACTTGCTCCTCTCCTACCCAACTGGTGTGCGCACTCCTCATTTTCGGATCACAAGATCGGCATCAGGCCCTCAGCTTGCTCGTCTGGACAGCTGGAAGTACGTGAAGAACGACAACATAGCCAGAGTCCTGTGCTCTCACATTTTCCTCGGCACGTATTCGCAAAAGCGGGGTCTCTATCATCACCACCCTGGGGACCGTCATCCAAATGATGCGGAATTACCTGTGGATAAATGCATTCCTCTGGTGGAAAGGCGTGAGAACGTACGGAGGATTTCAGCAAGATACAATCAAAGGTTCGATCCTAGACACGCCATGATGGATATCTTCCGATTAGTCTCCCATCTTTCGACAATTTTCGAACATGTCGAGTTCACAATTTCGATCAAGAACTGGTGCCTCTGGTTGCCTGTTCTACAAAGTGGATCCATCGAGGATGTGGAGGGCTGGATTCGATCGCTGGAAGAAGAAGCGCCCAAAGGTCTCTCTGTTATCCTCCAGTTGGGCAATAAGACACCTACCTATGTGGACGGGTGGAATTCGGCAGGCCGGGAACTTTTCGAGAGGTTCGATGAGGAGGTAATCAACAAGGCACTAACGAAGATATTTAGAGCTTCTTTCTGAACTGATCGAAGTCTACTGCGGTGGGCTAGGAGCATGGAGTATCATCGAAGGAAGCTATCAGGTATTTCACGTGCAAGTGGGGTTGTCTATATCTGTTTATGCCTAAGCGTTGCAGTGAAGGGGGATGATTAGAAATCGGAGTAATCCTTTTCCTGATTCCTTGACCTTCGTCCCCCTTGCTTCAATTAAGAACATCCTTATCAGCTGTACCTCAATTATAAAGCCATGGCATCGAGTAAGCGACAACTAAATTTAGGACCTAATTTATTTCTAAGTGAGCGGCGTCCTACCTTTCAGTCCCCTTACCCCTCTTCCTTAATTCTCCGGTCTGCCCGTCATCTCAGATCTGGAAGATGATATCTTCGGACGAGATCGCGCGGATGCTGTGGTGCCTAGCCAATGAATCAGCACGAGAAAGCTGCAACTTGGGTCAGAATGATTGAATGGAAAGTCGCTCTGGTGTGAACTCACAAGCTCGATTTATCTGCTGCCGGATGATCACATCTGCTACGGATAACGTCTCCGAAACGACATCTCCGCTTTCACCAGCTACAAGCATCATACGCTGACCGTGAGCCAGACCGAACATATAGGAACCTGGATGAAGACTTGCCTTTTGCATCTCGGTAGGACATTGATCTGTTGGATCAATCACGTGTATTTGGATTGCGCCAAGTGTAGTCTATGCAGGGGAGGATAAAAGGCCACTCCACGGCCTCTCCCTTCCAACACCAGGCCAAACTATGCCAATTCGTCCCATTACTACTGAATAAGCTGCCACATCACTTGTTCCAACAATTTCCTATCCTTCATCCAAACCTCCCCACCGAAATATCATCGACAGACTATACTCCAAACATTGCGTGTCGGCCGTAAAATGCGACCGGTATCTTGTCTATGGAGAATAATATCGGCATATTCGGCCGTCACGTGCTTGCAAGCATTACCGAATGTAGCTCGGTGTGCAGCAGGACGATAACAGGCGCCTCCTGTGCCTCCCTCTCCGAGATCATGCTTCTCATTAGCTGATGAGCTGTCGCCACACTCTCCCACACCTGTCTATGCTAGTCTTCACTGGGTGCGTAGATAAGCCTCGTACTGGACGATAATCAAAAGTACCAAGAGTGTTTCTCTATTGAGCTTGTTTGGAGAAGGCGAGAGTAGACGGGAGCTTCGCTTAGAAGAAGCGTGGTGTTTGGTTCAGGCTAGGCAGTCTGGTATATTCAAGATTTAGCAGTTGAGAGAACAGGCACATTAGCCTTGTTCCACTGTCGTTAGAAGCAATCATACTCCATTCCATCTCCGGAATTTTAGGTAACGGTGCAAAATTTTGACAGTTGTAATGTGCCTTTGTCGGATAAATGCTCGGCGGCATGTCGAGCATGGGTGGAGTAGGATTAGAGTCGTGTCCCCCACTCATTGTTGTCGGAAGAAAACTCTGGTTATCGAGTGTGGGCGTAAGCTCTTGAATCTTACTGCCATTCTCGCCGACAGCATCGTTCTCTAGTGCTTGGCGGCCATTGACGACCACACTTTCTGGAGCATCATGAACGAAACTGTTACACAGGCTGTCCTCAGCCACAGAGCCTCTGTCGTTGTTATGCTGGAAGTCGTTCATCCGCAGGGCGTCTACTCCCGCTACTTGAGATGCGCCACAAGAGGTGTTTGTGATGGCTCCGTCGTCGCTAAAAAGCACATCTGCCGCATCTCCCGTGGTCTCCTTCTCCGGAATGTTAGATTCAGCCGTAAAAACTGCGGCGTCAAGCCAACTGTGGTTGGTGTCATCTCCACTACCTGTGTAATCCAGGAAACTCTTCGTGTGATCGTCAGTAAGCACCGCCCAATCTTGTTGATCGTTGGGTGGGGCCGGATTATCGAGCCTAGATCTCAACGATCTATTCTCTTTCTGTGCTACGTCAAGGGCGGTCTGAAGATTAGACATCTCGCCCTTCAGCGCTGTGAAGCTGTTCTTCAGCTCCTCTAATTCCTTTTGCCTCTTCTCGCGAAATCGCTGCTGCGCCCTCTTGTTCTGCTCCTTACGACGATCAGCCATCTTGAGCTGCTTTCGCTTGCAATCTGAATTAGCTGGTGCTTTCGATGACGTGAAGCGGCTGGCTTTATAGGGAAACCTCAGCAAGTCTGGCCATTACCAAGAATACAGTCTGGTGATACTGCTGCTGCTCCGCCACCGCGAGTGGATGTGGTGATGCTATTCCTGGATGACGCCGGCGCTGCGCACATGTTGTTGGAGTGGGTGTTGGATTCTGGACGAGCTAGCTAAAAGCAGAATGGCTCAGATACCCAGAACGAGCAGCTGTGCTAATCTTAGCACCATGTAGAACCATACGAGAGAAAATGGACGGTGGACGCGGTACACTGGACAGGGCCGTCCTACTTGAAACGCACTAACTAATCAGTCCTGGGCAATGCCTCTGTTCCAAAAATAGAACGAAGGAAAAACGTCTGACTACTAGTTACTTCGCCTGAACAAAGCCCTTACTGGTATGAAATTGTTCTAGCGGCACATTTGTACATATGGGCCGGGAATCAGATGCTCTTTTGCATGGGCTGATTTGGGACAGAGTGAGCCATTTAAGTTAGTGCTCTTTTGTGCGTGCATATGTGTGTGTGTGTGTGTGTGTGTGCGCATGTTTTTGTCTAGGCCACCATGTTTAGCATGGCGCTCATGCTTTGCGGTCGTGCTGATCCAAGCATATCGTCCATTACTCACCTAACCTGTACTTATAACAATCCTATTTCCTTTAGAACACTCGAACCTCGACATCAACATCGCAATATGAATGATTCGTCCATTCCCGAGATTCCTCGTATATATTTATCCGGAACGTCTCCTACTCGAAACCTCCGCGCCACTAATAGTATAATGGGTCCGCAATTGTCCTCTCCTCGAGAATACTTGCAAACGCACACACGAGAGACCGATGTAGTTAGACGTCTCTACCCTGCCGTTAATATACAAATAGGTGCCACGAGCTCGTTAGTAGCAAGACAGACTGTCACATACTTCTAGACGGTCGAACAAAGAGATAAGCTGGAAACAGTCAAGCAAGGCCAGTAAGAGCTTTAATCCTGCCATTTACCAAGAATTCACTGGTTCGGGATGCCTTTAGGGTGTTATGGGATCGTTAAAAAGTCCTTGCTCCATATCTACCCAGTCATCCGTTGTCATATTGATTTTATGCAATCCTTTTCTGTCTATGTATCGTTGCAATAGGGCTGGCTCTTGTTAACGGGAAATTTACTAGAGTGATTACTCGTGGCTCGTTGTGTAGAATTTTTGCAACCAGCGACAGCAGGATTTATGGCTCTGGGCTATTTTCTTACGCCTTTTGTTTTAGTTTAGGATCGTAATATGATCTTTCGAGCATCCTCGCTAGACTTTTGATGTATCTGTTACACAAGTTTGAAAAGTGCTTAGGCGCTTATGCTCGTCATTTGAGCAGTTTGAGTGATTCGCATCGTGGACGTAGTTAATTTTCTCCATGGATATTCCGGGTCCCAACACCCGCGTACAGAGTAACGTCCGTCCAAGTGTGGCGGAAAACCACCTGTGCCGGAATGATCCACTATTGAGACATCTTAACTCTCTACCCCGCAGGTTTATGAGCTTATGACTAATAAAGCCCTATTCTTCAGTCATTTCTCCCTAGAAGGCTATTGTGTAGCTAAAAAAAATACAGCGCTCTTAATCACACTCTCGGCCGTTCCATTCAGCACATCAAGAACCGCATTTGCTTTACACCCTTGCTACACCACGAACATCTTATAAAATTCAAACTCCGGAGCATTGACTTAATAGGATATTGACCAACGAAGATGGATCCAAACTCTAGTAACGATTAGCCTTTAAATAATAGTACTCCGGATTTATCCGTGGAAAAAGGTCTACGGTGTGTCTTGGCATAAGGGATTTGTGCGCTTACGTGGAAGGGTATTAAATAACTAGCTAGCAGTATTAGATCCAACGCCATGCCTATTTAGCGCAACAAGTGCGATAATAGAAGCAGATTGCACCGTAATGATTACGTATAAAGTGCCGGGTCTTTTTACACTAGCCGATATGGGTTTGTTCTTTGTCTAGAAGTACCGACCGGGGTAGCGACCTCGCATGCATTTGCACCCGACAGCAGACATAAGGTTAATAATAACTTCTAATCATCGTAACGTGTTTCACCAGTGAGCTGCGCACCCCAGTGAGCTGCGCACCGCGTTTCTCACCAAAAATCGTAAATTTGGCAGCACAGCATCTCCACAACCACTAGATAACAACTTCCAAAACTCTACGGATAAGTTTGCACACATATTCCACTATTCCCATCTTAAATTTATAAGAATGCATCAAGTGGCCATGGAGAAATGTAATTTCGGACCCCAAAATCTGCTCCAATTCTTGCAAGTCAACACTCACCTTGTCAATCACTCTAAAAATGAGAAAGAGAAAACATTGAACGTATAAAAGCTTAATAATGGAATTTTGGCAGTTTTTATTAGGTGACTGTGGAGATATCGTGCTGCCAAATTTACGATTTTTGGGGAGAAACGCGGTGCGCAGCTCACTGGTGGAACACGTTAATAGAAAATTCATAAACCCTCGAGGGAAGACTTGAAATGCTGATTAGCTGAAATTGTTTCGGCACGGTGGGTTTTTCGCCACGCAGGGACGGACGTTAGTACTTAACGTGTTTCACCACTCAGTGGGCCAAAATTCAGAGAATCCGTACCTTAATATCTCATCAACGGCTGCGTCATATATTCTAAAATTTTAATATATGATGTGCAGTGCTTAAAACTAGAAGCTAGTTAATTTCTAGATGCTAAAAGTCCATAGTTTTTAGAATAGTAGTTTTTTGGCCCCTGAATTTGGAAAATTTCACCTTTCCCTTAATATCTCAAGAGCTATAGAAGTTTAGCTCTAGAAAATTTAATAATATCTATTTATAAGCTCTTTACATAACCTATCAAAATTTTAGAATTTATTACGCAGCCGTTGTTGAGATATTAAGGTACGGATTCTCTGATTTTTGGTGGTTTTTGGGGTGGCCCACTGACTGGTGTGGCCCACTGAGTGGTGAAACACGTTAGCCTCTATCGTACAACTTTCAAACTGTTATGGAAAATACTTCTGAGAGATATGCATCGAAAGGTTTGTAAAGTTCTTCTAGCTTTCTCTGAGCCTCTTTAGAGAGAGACCCGTTGTTATAAGCGTCCTTCAATGTCTTCGAATTATCATCAAGTATAACCCACAATTTGAATTTCTTTATCTTGGCATGGTTTTCGAGTTCTTCCGACTTATGTAAAAAATAAGAACTCAACGAAATATTAGTGACTTTAAAAAAGCCTTCTAATGTCTGAAATCCTGTCATCCATAAGTCTAAGGTCTCTAGCCACTCATCATCCTCATCTAGCACGCATTTAGGCCAATATTTCTTTCGGATAACGCTCGGCCCATATTCATCAAGTGGTTCACAATCAAACAAAAGCTTAAGATAAAAAGAAAAGTGACGTGTTTGGTTCTCCCACATCTTCTTAATTGCTTTAACGGCGCAGTTGAATTTGATTTCATACTGAATTGGTTTGTCTCTGAGTTTACCCTCCTCCGTTATATATTTTATTACAGGCTCAACATTTTCTTTACTATCCAAAATGCTACTGTTGACCAAAAGATGCCTAAAGGTGTGCTCATCCACTAATGGTGAATTTGCTTCAAATTCGTCATGATTCTTTTTCGACTTCTTGTTCGTTGGTTTGGATTCGCCTTCCGGGTTGGAAAACTTTGCCGCCTGGCTCCCTTGAGGCTGTTCTTTTTTCATTCTCAAGTGATTTGCTAACAAAGTTCTACGCAATAATCAAGGCGGACAGAAGAAAATTTTATATGTATTTATATCACTACCCTGGTATACATACTATGTTAGTGATCACAATAAACTTAGTAATCTTTAAAACTCTGAAGGAGTAAAGGAAAGTTAGTTTATAAATAGCTTACTAGTATTCAAAGTATGGTGATGTAATTAACACTTACATTTATCATTCTTTATTGGTATACAAACAAAAGCAATGAAGACGTTCAATAACTCTCGAAATATTTCAAATACAACATGGCTAGGGAAAGTATTCATGGCAGGTAATATGCACTGTTTACTAATAGAGAAGAGCACAAGAAGCAGTTTCTCCTCTCATTTGGTCACAGAATATCTATTTGTCAACCAAAATCCCCTGTTTTAGGCAACACTCTTTTTTTGATGTCAGACTTTCTTGCCTTACTACCTCAGGCATCTCCTTTATCTCGAATATTCTATCCTTTAGGCAACAACACTCCTTAGTGTCCAACCCCGCATCGGCACTCTTTCTCGGATCTTTGGTATCCTCGGTTATGTAGCTATCACTCACATATATAAGCAAGCCTACCGGCCTTCCTCTTGGGAGACAGGCAGAAACACACAGGCAGAAATTCGATTCTCTCTTCTGACCTCACCGAGTTCGGGCCTGAGGCCCCCCCACAGTTCGACATATACCAACTATTTGGCGAAGAGATATGAGCTTTATGCAGGATAATGCGTCTATTCATACCGCAAAAAAAGTAACTATGTTACCTGGTTAGAAGCAAAACGTATAATGGCCAGCCTATAGTCCGGATTTAAATCCAATCGAACATATCTGGTTTCATTTAAAACAAAAGGTTCTAGAGCTTTATCCAGAACCAAAAAACGCACCTGGGGGTGAGGATATGTTGAAATATCACGTGTATATACAATAAACTTTAGCTTAGTGTTGGATTTGGGTGAGTGAAGAGTAGTGAGGTCAGAAAGAGAGTAGATTCTGCCTGTCTCCTGAGAGGGAGGTAGGTATGCTTTGCTTATATACATAAATGAGTGCTTGAATAACCGAGGAGAATAGAAGCCGATATTGCTATCCGATGCTTGTGAAGATGAGGAGTAGTGAGGAGGTGGCAAAGAGTAGATGCTGATCTGTGGCAATAAGGCAAAATAGTCTGACACTTAGTCACGGAAGAGGACGGATAAGAGGCTCCCCCTAAGCGTACCTCTTAATCCTTATGCCATTCATTCTCAATTGATGGTATCACCACCAATTCCAACAGGATATAATAAAAGAGAAGCTAGGCAACGCACTAGAGGAAGCGCGGGAGCAATTACCACAGTCACTTTTCGACTCTGTATTAGGTAGTATGAAGCGGAGGTGTGAGGCAGTAATTGCTGCAGAGGGCTGGCACACCAAGTTCTAGAAGAAAATCAACACCAGATTCGTTCTTAACAGTCATTTTTAACCCATCACCAACGTTATATAAGCAGCAGAAAGCATGCGTTGAGAAACAACGACTTTCGTGGGTGGTGGCGATCGCTTATGCTCGCCAAGCGTACGGAAACTTTTGTCAGGTCACTGTAACAAGCAATGAATCACAATGTATTTATGCGACTATTATGTTAGAATGGCACTGTTGCCTTAGTGGCGAAAAAGTACTAATTACCAAAAGTAACATTAAAAGCGCCTGGGAGGTGTTGTTATTGAGCCTTGGAACCCTGACTATATGCCCAAAAAATAAAAAAGGACCGCAAGTTGTAGGCCAGTCGACTACCAGTTAGAGAGGCAACACTAGCCGCTTCGTGGACTGAGCAAAGCGTCCCAAATACGCTTCTTGCTATTAGAACCCTCCGGCAGATGTGTGAGAAATTAATTAACACCGAAAATGGACTGGGAGCCAATATTAACTTGCTTAACAAATTCGTTAAAGGTGGACTAGCAGACCTTGAAGCTCGGTCATCAGCCAAGTTGACAAGAAAACGACGCAAAGTCAACAGCCGGAAGATTAGCTCATCAGATCAGTCAATGTATGATTGAGCAGGCAGGTTAGAATTAGTTAGCAGGGCAAGGAGTGCTAAAATACCAGGCAAAAGGACAGAAAGCGCAGCTAAGGAACACCAAGGCTGGGCAAGAATTAGCAGCAAATGTAGTTAAGCGAAAGGAAACTCGTAGAATTAGGAAATAGGGCGGTTTTAAACTAATATTTGGTTGAATAATTGATGATGGAATTTGCGTTTGATCGGTCAAAATCGATGAATGAATGACTTCATTGCTTGGTCGTTGAGGCGCTCGGTGTGTTGATCCCCAAGACGTCTCAGAATGAATGACTAAGCTTATATACTATCCAATAACATAACGGAGGTGATTGAGCTCATTTTCCATCAATTGAGTATTCCATTGTCTACTGAGGTGTGATTGTTCATTGAACTGTGAGCTCCTCGCTTGCGAGGAGTCCGACTAATTGGACCGCAGTTGATCCCACAGTTCAACTGACCCGACAGACCGTTGGCATGAAGAGGAAGGTTACAGAGTTGCACTGCCTTATTGTCTCTGTATCTGAGAATGCATAGGGCACTCTTGTATATTAGCCAAAAAAAAAAAAAATTAGATAAATATGCCGTAAAAGCTAAATACACATGATACTCTGACGATTACAGTTCTAAGTTGCTGATAGTGGAAATTTAGCATGGCAAAGGGGATTGCTAGCAAATAGAGCCCTAAGAGCCAAAAATCTTTTGCTGTGTTTTGCTATCATTTTCAACCAAGTTGGTCATTTGCTTGAAGTGCTCACTGAGTTGCCTTTTCGTGTATGAATTAGGCTGCTTATCCTCCAGTAATCGTGTAAAACGAAGGATTTGCTCGGTTAATTCGCTTCCTAGGATTTTAAGTCTTTTCTTGAGTTCATTATCGCCTTCTATCGTATCATCCTGATACCAATGCGGGTTATTTAGTATATCGAAAAAATGACCTTTGCTTCTGCATCCAGTAAGAAACACCCGGAGGCCTTCGAGAATATCGTTTTTCTCATCTTCTCTACGTTCTTTCTCATTGAAACTATCATAGCACCAAAACTCTTTGATATGAGAGTCTGGATCTTTTATCAACTGACGGTAGTAAGCCTTTGCTGTTTTTACTGGGCCTAGCTCTTCAGATATCTCTTCAACACTTTCCCAACAGTACTCGAAGTGATACTTGTGATGGCACGGAAGCCCTTTAAACAGATTGCTATCTTCGATATGGCTATGAAGAATCTGTACCTTGTCCCAATTCTCAAGTATCGATTGCTGAGAGATAATTTCTTTTATCAAATGCAAATATGAGGGTTCATCTCGCTTGAGGGGAGTTCTAATGTTTGACGTTTCAGGTCCAACATCTAGGCCCGAAGCCTTTTGTTTCATGTGTCGTATAGAAGCCATCTTATTTTAGTCGCAGCAATGGTCTCCTATGATCCTTTCTTATATAATCTGAATCAGCAATGGTTTTCAATCTACCACGTACACGCAAATATTTATGTCATATCCACAATGAGGTAGCTATGTCCCTGGGAACGATCTAATGGTGCAGCCACCTACAGGAAGTCAATGGCCACCTGGCTCGTGCGCCAAAATCCTTCTTACTTTCTCACGGCCAGTATGGTATCAAAGGCACTTATCACCATCTACAAAATGCAGAGTATGTAAGATATGTACATGCGATATACTATCGACCAATTTTGGGTAAATTAGAGTGCTTTTGGTGCTATAGTAACTCCTGTATTTTGGGGACGATGTTGGCGCACTGACCAGGTGGCCATTGACTTTCTGTAGGTGGCTATACATTGATGGGAAAGGAGGGTTATCGCTTTGGAAGCGGTCGCGCGAGAACTTTTGTCCTAGTATTGTACAAACACATGATATTCCAACACACCCTCTTCGCGTGGTGCCTGATTGGGCAGTGCGCGACAATCCGTGCTTTCTTGAACCCTTGCACAGTCAGATAATGAAAAGTAGTGATTTAAGCTGATGACGGCGTAGCCAATCGGTTAGCTGCAGGCTGTACGCATCTTAATAAGGAGTTGTGCATAACATTCAACGAGGGAAACAGAAGAAATTCGGTTATTGAAGCCATGATGTAAGGCCTAATTGGTGAATGAACGCGTAGTTAGTCACATGTCAGCATCCTAAGTATTTGGCGCCCTTTGCAAGTCAGTACTATCTAAGTAATGCGATGCTCAATCTGTCAGATTTTCTTGCACAGGGCTTATTAGGGGAATTTTTGCCCAAACACAAAAGTCGAACCACTTGTTAAGTACTGCAATTTTCTTGCTTCTTTATTGAAATTGCGCTTGATCGGCCGGAATCCAGAACGTGTCACTTGATTGCTTGATTCTCTTGGCACCTCTGATGCTGAGTCCCAAAGTGTCCCCGAATGAACCACTAGTTTACAATGGATGGTTTTCATCAAAACTTGATCTCTTATCGAATGATACACCGAGGATCATCGTATATGTAAATTCTTTCCTAAGCAGTGACATTATCTTAGCGACACCCCCTCTTCCTCTTACAGATCATAGATGAATAGTGTCGAATTTGGGTGGGCCTCAGGCCCGAACTCGGTGAGGTCAGAAGAGAGAATCGAATTTCTGCCTGTGTGTTTCTGCCTGTCTCCCAAGAGGAAGGCCGGTAGGCTTGCTTATATATGTGAGTGATAGCTACATAACCGAGGATACCAAAGATCCGAGAAAGAGTGCCGATGCGGGGTTGGACACTAAGGAGTGTTGTTGCCTAAAGGATAGAATATTCGAGATAAAGGAGATGCCTGAGGTAGTAAGGCAAGAAAGTCTGACATCAAAAAAAGAGTGTTGCCTAAAACAGGGGATTTTGGTTGACAGTATATTTTCCTCGAGTACCTCGAGATAGGAGTTAGCAGAATACCCCCCTCTCTTAGCCTCCGGACCACGTATCATTACGTGTAGTTTAGACCTTCCACGCTTGCCAAGAATGCGGCCCAAACCGTAACAGATACGTCCTTGCATTTAGCGTACGTTTGGATTATTGGGCGCTCCCACTTCTGCCCAGGTGTGCGAAAACACCATTCACGTTTCTTACCGGCTCCTCGCTCCGCAGAGCACTCATCTGACCAGATGATTTTTGCCCATTGCTGTTCGGTCCAGTCCAGATGCTCGATCGCCCAGGCAAGTCGGTTGGCAGCGTGTTCCTCTGTGAGCTCTGGCCGGCCTGCTGCACGCCATTTGCGTATGTTGTACGTATCCAAGAGACGCGCAATTGTTCGATCGTGGCAGTCGCCTCCAGTCTGTTCGCGTACTTGTTTGTAGGTGGCCTTTGGGTCCTTTCGCACGATACGAAGAATATATCTTTTATCGCCATCTGACAAGATCTTAGGCCTGCCAGAGTGAAGCTGAGAGCGTCCTTCATTGCGTAGTGGCGCGAGCAATGAGGTCGATCTAATGGTGGATTTCGGCACGCCAAGCTCCTTGCGAAACCACGCCGGCTTCTGCCCCAACGCCTGGCAGGCAAGCAGAATGCCACGCTGGAGAGGAGAGTACTGGTGATTTGGAACATGAGGACCGAAGAGTTCCTTTAAAGGAGTGCGTTGTGGTGGCATGAAGGTGGTGCAAAGATGCCGTGTTGCTGCGCGTCACGATCTTGACGCGCGCGGGCGGTGGACCGTGCGGAAACTTTTGTCCTAGTACTGTAGAACGGGCCTTCAGGGTGCTCATCGAGTACTCCTATCTGCGTAGAAGCTATATCCGCAGTAGATAGGAGCGGGTCCGCGTCTGGTACTGAAGGGTCACGGGGCGTAATGCGCATCGCATCGATGGTGAGATACTGATGGTGCATGGTCCTGCAAGCCTCAAAATAGGAACCAGTCCGCGAAACTGATGATGAATTCTGGTTGTTCGCTACTACGAAATAAGTGGCGCTGGCTATAAGCATCTAGCACTATAACCGAGGCAAACAGAAAGCTTAAACAAATCAGGTAATAAGGCATTGATCAGCCAACGATTGGGCTCATGTTCCATCAGAATTTAAGCCATCACATACGGGAGAACGTCTGTAATCTCCTCTGCTGTATTCCGAAGTCTAACATGCTTGCAAACCGCTCTGAAATCATGGTCTCTATCCTTATTTTCACGTGGAAACCAGCCGATGAGAGCCCTGGTCCCTGCAGCTGTTTCTTTCGTCCTGTTGCTATATTTTAGGCATTCCGATCAGGACCAGTTACGTCCCCTTCTCACCGTCCCCGCACAACAGCACGCTCGTCCATTCCGAGATGCTCCTTCCTTCCGAATATTTGCACCAGGCGACATATTCAGAACAGTGCCAAAGCAAATAGCACACTGCATACCTCACTTCTTTACGCGATGGAAGACAATCCTGCTGCAACCACAGCGTGTCCGGCTCGTCATTGGACTGCTTCAGCACGCAGATAGCGGATGAGCGCAAGGATATGTTTTGCGTAGTGGGGAAGGCATCGCTTGCGCAAAAGTATCAGAAACCGCATTTCAGACTCCACTGCACGACTCCGAACAGCGAAAACACGGATAGGCTTGGAGCATTGCCGAATACACACTTCTTTCCAGGCTATGTTTACGGCACCAGACCTTACTTTGTGATGGGACAGGAGCCCAATCGTTGCCTGATTTGTTTAAGCTTTCTGTATACCTCGGTTATAGTCTCAGATATCTATAGCCAACGCCACTCGTTAGCTAAGAGAACAACCAGAATTCATCATCAGTTTCGCGGACTGGTTCCCATTCTGAGGCTCGCAGGACCATGCACCATCAGATATTAGTATTAGCAGCGAGAGAATCGAGGTCTTTTGGCCGTAGAGAGCCATCCATAAGTTCGGAATCATGCGCTGCAAAGGGACGGTCAACTACGCCAAAGGGAGTCTGTAAAATGTAGTATCTGACGTCGTCTACGGCCTCGAATATTACTCGGTAGATGAAACTCAGAATTACGGCCAATTTACCTCCCTTATACTCCGGCGGGACCGTCGCTGTTACAACGTCGCCGATATTGTAGTGGATAGGCGTCAGTGGCGTGTTGAAGCGACGAGTCATGTGTTCCCGCCCCTTCCGATGACCTTGACGGAGTCCCTAATCATATCCTGTGCGGTCAAAGCCGATCTTAGAACGTCCTGGGGTTACCCTCAATGGTGTTGTGAAGTGTCATCGATAAGCGATTCCCCATAGGCATCTCCAGCCATCTCTCCGGCGAATGATACCCTTTTCCGTTTCCTGGGTACAGGAACTGTAGGTCCAGCAGCTGAATCCCCTTCTTCCTTAGCTACAGACGCTTCTAATGAACTAGCAGAAGCATCCGCAGGTGCTGGTTTAGTAACAACACCATGGAAAGTAGATGCACTGACCACTGGGGCGGAACCCGATGCCTGGGGATCACACTGGGGATCACGTTGTGCGTTCTCCGCACCTCCACCTAGAAGGCTATCAGGATAGAGGTAGTCATACGTTGAAGGAGCCTCTTCAACGCTAAGCGCTCTTACCACACGCTCATCCTCGCTCGCAGCTTCCTCCGAAGACGACTCAGAAGACGATACTACCCCTTCATTGCTTGGGGCTGTGTCGAGGAGTCCATGGGAAGCGGGGGAGACTCGTTGCGACCGTTTCGGTTGCCACTTGCGAAGAATCTATCCATAAGCGCACAAGAGGCTTCGCCAGGCGAGGACCTGCTAGGACGATTATTAAATATCAACGGCTGAAGTATAACAGGCTTCCAAAAGTCGTGGTTGGGTGATGGTAGGACTTCCCATTCGTCATGCTGCTCCCAAGTCCTCTCCAGTATCTCAGTGAGTTCAGGGTTATTGGGCGACGTTCGCAATAGCTCCTTGCGCTTGTGGGATGGAGCCTATGGCTTATCTGTATACAAAATACCGCTTAGGCAGGGCTTGCCATTATCCAGAGCTGTTTCAGGATCACTTTTAAGCTTCTCGTAGCCGTCGTTTGCCAGGGAGTCCTCGAGGATTTCTCCAGGCATGGGAGGTGCGTCATCCTCGAGTATACGCGGGTCCTGCACCTAATTCTCATTCCTCTATGCAAGAGCAACACGAGGCGGCTTGTTTTGCCACATGGAGCGTCCAAGGAACGCAAAGTAGGGCGTGCAACGGCGGTTTCTTGATACACGGTTGTTGAGAGAAAGAGCCGCGTCAATGCATGCATGAGCGAAGCCTGGATGGTCTTACTCGATCTGTGCAGCCTCAATAGCAGCCTTTGCCTCCCCGTTGGCTTGCTCGACCTTGCCCTGTGACTGTTGATGATAAGGACGGCCAACATCGACGGTGATACAGTACATCTAGAAGATGTCTTTAGCCACTTTGAGAAACTCATTTCCTGAAACGAAATTAGCGTTGATGCCTGCTAGGGGAGGGGCGGAGATTTCTACCGAAATTAGTAAGGAATCTCCAGGGTTCTCACCATTATCATTTTGGACCGTCTTCATGGGCCCAGATACAAGAATCCAACGCAGAACTCTAGCCGTAACGGCTCTGGCTGTCTTTTCTGGAAGCGGTACTGGCATCGTGTAGTCGGTGAAGTAGTCCCGTAGGTGTAGAACGTATCGATCGCCAGTGACGGGGTCAGGACGGTTGTTATAGTCAATAAGATCAATCTGGACCTTCTCGAAGGCGTCGTGTTCCTCAATTGGATGAATAGGAGCCCGTGGGCTGTGCTAATCGCGTCTACGAACGCAAATGTGGCAGAGCTTAAGCGCTACTTCAATATCTTTGCGAGTTACGCCGTAATGTCGCGCCTGAATGTCCTTAAATGTCGGCTCGATGCCTGTACGTTGTTAGACGGGATACATACGATTCTTAAGGGAGACGAGGAGATACACAGTAAAATATTACGCGGTATCTCCAAGCGTCTCCGGGTTCTCGACTGAACGAGTACTTACCTCCTGTCGAATTTGGGGTGGGCCTCAGGCCCGAACTCGGTGAGGTCAGAAGAGAGAATCGAATTTCTGTCTGTGTACTTCTGCCTGTCCTTCTATCTGAAGGAGAATGAGTGTCCTTAAATACATGAGTCTGAAACAGTATAACCGAGGAATTGAGAACATCCGAGGAAAAGTAGAAGATCCGAGGTGTAGGGCATACCGAGGAAGGAATCAATGTAGTGCCTAAGGAAGCAATGATAAATGTTGCCTAAAAACAAGGGGATTCTGGTTGACACCTCCATGTCCCGTGTCAAAATGCGCCTGTCCAATGGCGTCGAATACCTTTCCCTTCTTCAGTACCTTTCTCCTGTGTTCCTTGATCGGGCGCCTGTAGAGGCCCTGCTTGCCGTCATTCTCTCGCGAGAAGTAGACGTAGTTACCCTCAATTGAGCGCTTCTCGCTCCGCTGGGCCTCGCCGCGAGCAATACGGCCCGCACACCATGCGACGTACTCATCATACTGCTCCCCATTGAAGTGACGATGAAGCTTCTCGCCGCGGGCTAAGTAGGCGTTGAATGCGCGGCGGCTGGCCTCGTTGAAGGCCTGGATGGAGCGCTCAGGATCGTTACGGCGGCCTCGCAGCGGCGCCGCGCGGACGTAGATGGGGCATCAGCAACCGTCAGGGTCGCTGGGTTGGTAGAGGATATAGAAGAAGGGTTGTTATTAAGCATCGGAGGGGCTGCTGAACGAGTAGAGTTGCTGGAAGCCATTATGCGTACAATGATGTTCGCATTGATAGTTGTGAGGATTGATTTGGATCTGTGTTCATTGACCACCATCTAAGAATGACTTAGATACCTGCGAAAATAGATCCTCTGGAGCGCTTGGCGGTAACCAGAACTCCCGACGACTCTTGCCGTATATTACTGCTGCGCTTATCGGCGGTAATTGCCTCTCGTGGGGTATTACATCGTTACTTAAGCGTCTACGGTAGTCCCTTCGTTCTCTTTGTCAAAACCAGATACAATCTTTAATGCATGCATGATCCAGAAGATTTAGTAGTGTCCTAAAGAGCCAAAAGTTGGTAATTTTACGCGTTCATCTCTACCTGAATCTACCGACTGGTGCCTTTGTCATGGCTGGAGCTCCTAATCCAGACTTTAAGCAAGCAGTCCGCTCCAGCGGTTATCTTGTATAAAGTATAAAGCGACCCGTAACATCGTATTCCGCGCCATCATATTTCGGTAGAACATCAACTAGAAGCACCTAGCTCGATTACAACTTTCCAGAAATGCAAAATGAAGTGGCAGACAGTCAAGCAAACGAACGGGCCGGCATCTGGATGCAAACTGATATTGATGGCATAGAAAACGAAATACCCCGACTCGTAGGGGAATCCACCCCAGTCATATATGAGACCAGCCTTCCTCCAGTATCGATTTTGGGGAAGTCCGAGGAGATTTTGCATACCGCCAAGTTTACATATCTCCCCAGGTCTGCTGCCTGCGACGTGACTGCTCGGTACCTACAACGTCACGGGGAAATGATACTGACTCACAGTATAGATATCAGACAGGCTTGTAGTAAGCTCCTGCGAGATGATTGGGTAAAAACCATAAGCTACAGATGGACTACTGTCCAAGGGAACAGGGTGAAATTTAGCTTAATCATGCTGAGGCCGAGCGAAAGCGCGAGATACGAGCCAATACTAAAGAGCCTAAGCTACAGAGAGGCTCACGAATTGCTGGCTGAGAAAAAGGCGAGAGTTCTAATAAATGACGAGATAGAGGCGAAATGTGTACTCTCAGTCAATATACAGAGAGTGGAGAAGCCTGCAACTGATCGGTCGGCAGAGGATATATACAGGAAGGTCTTATGCTTTCTTGACCAGCAGCCAAAAACGTACACTGCGCTACGAAATCTGTTCACTCAGAAAGCTCTTAAGTAGATGAGAGAAGCTCGTCATCTCTTCTATCGAATTTCGATATGGCTTGTCACCACCATCTGTTATCATGTGTCGCGTATTTGTACTTGGTGAGCGGTGGAGGAGAGGATGCACTGCTGTCCTATGAAACAACGCAAAATCGGAAGAAATTATGTACTTATATACATGCAGGCCCTGTCAATTTCGCGTGCTAGCGGTGTATGGTGCTGTGATTGCGAAGAAAACGAATAAAAAAACAACTTAATATTTTCAAGCTTCTTACTGTCTCCATGCTCAGATCTTTGAACACCCTATTACTGATTGCCATCGAATGGTGTGTTATCTGAGCCAACCAGCAACCTTCTGTCCTAAGAGCTGGTGCGGAGAGATGAGTACTTTTCTAGTTGAGAGATTGTGGCACATTCCGGCGTTGTATGACGTCTGAGCTCAACTTCCGCCAGGGACGGAGATAAGTTGACGGGAATCAGGGCAGCCCGCAGTTATGGTTTGCGGGATGGCTACCCTTCAGGCTTAACTCCATGTAGAACGTTAGAGTAGTCTTCTCGGCAGAGCTTGGTCGGCAATTTCTCCTTGTGTGGGATTCTATATATGTGCTATAGGCATGACGAAGGGATATGAGCATATGCCTCCC
Organism: Macrophomina tecta; assembly: GCA_024180945.1. Taxonomy (NCBI): domain Eukaryota; kingdom Fungi; phylum Ascomycota; class Dothideomycetes; order Botryosphaeriales; family Botryosphaeriaceae; genus Macrophomina; species Macrophomina tecta. The sequence continues at coordinate 490,149 of JAKSGN010000023.1, forward strand.
AAATTATTTTAATCTTTTTGCAGCACCACAACGCGGAGATCAAATTCAGACGTCTCCAAGTCTACTACTACGAGCTGCAATAGCCTTGCGAACCATATTAACCTGACCATAGGCTAATTTGGCAAAGAGACTGCGCCGCGGCTTCTCAGTTCTTTAGCAAAAGCTGCCACGCAGTCCAACCCTAGCTCTGCGATCCCCAAATCGCAAACCTTACTCAGACAGTACAACTCTCGATATCCGGGTCGTTTGTATGAGTCTTCAAGCCCTGTTACAGGTTGCTGATTCGACAGCTTGTTATCAGGGGGTGCATCTGAATGAAATGGAGCTTTGTATCACTAAATTCTGCGTTTGGTCATATTTTCGATGCTCCTTCATGCTAACAGAAAGCCTGAGCGGGCCTGTTGCACCAGATATTTCAGGTTTTCTCTCCCTCGTCGAACAAGGTCACCGTCAACAAGGGCTTCTTTATTCGAACACTATCTCGGCGCGTCGATCATGATGGTTACATCATCTATTATCAGCACCTTTTGGGTAGACAATCCATTACCATTTTGCTCACGATACTGGAGCGTTATTAGCAACACCAATGAATGCTACTAGAGACCTACCGCGCTCATGGTACCCGCTGCTTGCACCGGTTACTCTTTGGCTGCTTTTTAGTGGTTTAATCAGCATAGGCACTGGCCTCATCAGATTTCGGCGATCGCCCCCGCTCTTCTCGGGGGGATCGAGTTATCGCTAGTCCTAAAGGCTGATCTGGAACACATTATCAGGAATGCCTTAACTTGGAGCATGTTCTCCAGGCTGATAGTGAGCGCCATCATGGATCGCCGAAAGGTCTCCCGAGGCGGGGGTTAGCCCGTCCGAATAGAACGAAAAGATTTCCGCACTTCATTTCGACCGCATTTGTTGCAATTGGTGATCACAGTCCACTAAGTAATGGATGTTAAGGGGGAGGATATTTCTTAAGACAATGGTGCTTTCAGTGACATGTGTATTCGCTTGGTCTTAGCCAATGCGCATAGAGTTCGCTAAGTTTTGGATGAGATTCTGCTTTCAGTTTATTAATTTTGCACGAGATGTCTGTTTGCAACAACAGTGCGTTCTTACTGGACATTCCAGTGGTTCATACTGATTTGGAATGCTAAAATGGAGCAAAGTCCTACTAAATTTCCAGGAGGTTTTTGCTCAGCTGGAGTGTTATTCAACATCCGTAATCAAAACTCCAAATCAAATCCCATGTCATACAGTAGGATCAGCAAGATGCATTCCTTACAGAGAAAATCCGAGGACCTGTTCAATACAGTAGGGGCAGTTCCATTGCTCAGCGATTTGACTCAACCAGTGCTAATAATATGCATATACATAATGTCCGTATATCAGGGTGGAAGCTAGGGCCTACTGGCTTCTCAGTTCAAAATCAACTAAAACGAAGCAAAATGGCCGATACCGCGGAAAATAATCAATCATGGACCAAAGGGCGACTGTACAAACTGCTACTTTCACTTCAGTGGGCTTCTTCAGTCGTGGTTCTCGGCGTAATCTCTTTCTTTCTCCACAAATACGCCACTGACGGGTATCTCATTTACTGGGAGATAGTCGTATGTGTTACATCTTTTCGCTCAGGCTTACGCTGCAAAAGCCGACGCGGAGTCCGTTCCACTGACATCACTGTGGTCGCAGGCATCTTTCAACCTTATTTTGTCTCCCGGGCTAGTCTATCTCTGGGCTAGACTACATTGGAAACCATATGTGTTGATCGCACTCACTTTCTCATACCTGTCAGTCATTGCCATATTGGCCAATCCGTCAGCGGGAACAGATTTTTTGACATAATTCTAGGTGGTTGGTGTCCTCGGTCTTGGTGGCGCGAAATCTCAACTGGACCAGCTGTAGCTCGGCGGCGGCGGCAGACCAGGATTTCTGCTGGCAAGCGGCCTTTGTAGCGGCGTTCATGTTCCTCACCTGGTATGTCGAGCGCTCATTTCCTCCAACGAGCCGTTTCGTCTTGAGTTGTAATTTTACCCGATAAACTGACCGTAAGCTTAGTGGCTTGACCATGGCATGCACTGTTCATGGAATAATTCACTGGACCCAACGCGTTCTGATTTTCGAGAACGTGCAACCGGAGCAGTATAACAGGACATGACACCTACTACTTTTTGACCTTGGGTTTAGCTCTGCAGATGTTCTATGTCGCGAAGAAAGGATGGTATATGGGAGTACATAGCCTTGAACATCCAGATTGCGGAAATCTTTTCCACGCATTTCTATAATAATTACGTGGGATTTGGTTTTATATACATGTCCAAAAGCTAATCGCCAAAGCCATTTAAAGCTTGTGTCAATTCGGCATAAAGGCACTCGAGCCTAAAGTTATTTTTTATGCAAAGCTGAAAAGACAGACAGCAGCTGAAACTAACTAATCTGTTTCTACACAGTTTTAGATCTCTTGGAATCGTCTTCCAGCTTGACCAGAGCACGTCAGCCAAGATGTCGACCACACCACCGACGACCACTCTTCTTGAACAGCCGAAGTTTTCCTCGAAGGTGTGAGCACTATTTTCAAACCTAACGTCCCTCCCTACGCGGCGAGAAACCCACTGCGCCGAGAAATTGAGGGGTACTTTCACTTCAGGCAACGCAAAATCTTCGCACACTTTAATATTTACCATAATTTTTTATAGGTCGTGTGTTGTAGCCACTCCTAGATATGTACGATACCTTTTATCCAAAAATTTACATTACGCATCGTCACCTTTGCGCCTGATTTACGAAGAGCATCTTTCTACAGCGCAATAGAGTTCCTTCTCTATAGCATTACTGCTAAGCTCTTACTTCTCTATGATACTAAAGAAATGGCTTATCTGAGCCCCAGGGACTTACTAAGATGGCGAGAAGTTATTGATGGAACATGGTCATGCGAGCCTCAAAATGGGAACCAGTCCGCGAAACTGATGATGGAGTTCTGGTTGTTCTTCTACGAATGAGTGGCGCTGGCTATAGATATTTACACTATAGCCGAGGTAAGCTTAACTAAATCAGGCATTAAGGCATTGATCAGCCAACGATTGGGCTCATGTTCCTGTTGGATTTTGGGTGAGTGAAGAGTAGTGAGGTCAGAAAGAGAGTAGATTCTGCCTGTCTCCTGAGAGGGAGGTAATAGTAGTGGCATTAACGTCTATCTGTACTAACTTAATAGCTAGTTTGCCTCCCATGGGGCTTATTGACGGGTGGAGTAGCCACCTTTTCGCTGGACAAATGAGATCCTCCGCTTCCTACCTAGTTTTTATTACAGGTCATGCTGTGCAGCCGCCTTGTTGGCCGCCCCAGCGGTCCGCGAGTTAGACTCGCGGTCTCATCCATTTACAGTGCCTTGGCATCCGCCCCGGAACACCGCCGTTGATTCAAGGAGGTTTTGAAAGAGAAACCACCCCGTTGGTCCGAGGAGGTTCCTAATCTTCTCTGCTCTCGTCGCAGTTCCTGGATACTCCCAGCCCGCTGCCAGGCGGCAGTCGATAAAGTGCCATTGCGCCTTCTCAGCGCCGCATTTGCAGGTAAGTTCTGCCCTTTCGTGCTTAGCGCGTCTGTGGTATTCGGCGAAATCCCCGTGTCCCGTTCTTTCGGCTATCAGCCGGTATAGCGTCTGCCTTGGTAGCGCCAGCTCGGGGTTCCTTCCCTTTCTTATCTTGAGGCCTAGGTGTTGGTAGGTTGGTGTTTGGTGCTCCTCCCACCAGGCCTCGTAGATACGCGACCTCTCCTCCCTGTTCCTCCGCCTTGTCCAGGATACCGATGCCGGCCCCTGTTCGTCATTTTGTAGACCGATGGCTGCCTTCGCTAGCTGATCGGCCTCCTCGTTTCCCGTGATTCCCATATGGCCAGGGCACCACCTAGTCTCCACTGGGATTGGGAGCTCCTGTCTCGTGCTCTTTAGCCTCGTGAATTGGCTCTGTGAGCTAGCCGGGGTGTGCCCGTCTATGCCTTGTATGACTGACGTGTTGTCTATGCATAGCGTGACGTTCGTAGCCTGTAGGGCTTCTGCGTTGGCGGCCGCCCACGCGAGTCCTTCTGCTGCGCCTCGGATCTCCGCGTCAAACACCTCCGCCTTGTGTAGGCTTCCGCTTTGGGCATGGATCCGTGCGCCGTGACTATAGGCAACGAAGGCCCAGGCGGTCTTCGAGTTCATGCTTGAGCCATCCGAATAGATATGTAAAGTTTCCGGTGGGTCTCGTTTCAGTGATTCTGCAAATTCCTTTGTTCCCCTCTCTTTCCCCTGCACCGTCTTTTGGGGGCTATTGGTGTAGCTCGGCTGTAGTAGCTGGGGTCTTTCGCAGTCTTCCACGAGCTGCGCCGTTCTCTGTAGCCTTGTGGCCCTCGGCGGCGAATTGGGGGCCCTCGGTGCCCATCCCCCGTGTCCTCTTATGACCTGTGTCCGCCCGACGATTGGGTGTGCCTCGTCCAGCAGCCGTAAGCGAAGTGATGCTCTTCTCTGGATCTGCTGTAGGAGTACGCTTGCCGGTGGGATCCCTGTCTCGCGGTGGAGCACCGGGATCGGGGTCGTTCTCCATACGGGTACTACAGCCCGGGCCGCTGTCCGCAGCGCTCTATCAATAGTCGCCGTATGGTATGATTGTCTCGGTATTACCGTCCTGGCAGTGTATGGTATCGGCTTCATTGTTCCTTCATACCAGACCTCCGCGCCGTACGTGGCGACCGGGAGCATGCATGCGTGTGCGGCTTTCGCCGCTGCTGCCGGGGGCATTCCCTTCATAACCTGGTTTAGGCCTCTGAGGTGTGCTGCGACTCTGCTGCCTTTAGAACCCCATACTTCGGCGTGATGCCTAAAGTTAAGCTTTTGGTCAAAGTAGACCCCTAGCCATCGGACTGGCTTTTCTTTAGGGCGGATTACCGTCTCTCCTACTTGGATCGTTTCGGATAGTTCTGAGGATCTACTTCTTGAGAAGTGAATAAGTTCATACTTATCTGGCGCGAAGGCGATTGCGTTCTCCTCCCCCCAGCAGAGCGCATCCTCTAGGTCAGCCGTAAGGGCCTCAGTTGTCTCTTCTGTGTTTTTCCCAGTGCGTAGGAAGGCGACATCGTCGGAGTATGCGAACCTCGTCTGTACGTTCCTCCGCTTTAGCAGCGGCGAGAGGTAGAGCATATAGAGGATTGGCGAGGCTGGAGATCCCTGCGGGACCCCACACTGCAGCTCCTTCTCGTCTGTGGTGACTCCTTCCATGCGGACCCTGGCTTTGCGTCTGGTGACGAACTCCTGCGTCCACCTTACCACCCGCTCTGGCCAGCCCTGCTCCCGTAACCGCTTTATCAGTCGGTTCGGTAGTACCGCGTCAAAGGCGCCCTGCACGTCCATCATTAGCATTGAGGCCTCTTGGTGCTTTAGCAGCGCTTGTTCGATGTCGTGTGCGGCGCAGGCGGCGAGGTCTAGTGCGGAGCGCTGTGGTAGCGCCCCAAAGTGTTGTGGGCTAAGTAGATTCAGCTTTACCGCCAGGTAGGACATCCTTCTTGCCACGAGCCGTTCTAGTCCCTTGCCGAGGCACGAGAGTAGCGCGATTGGTCGGTAGGCACGAACACTTGAGGGATCCCTTCCCGTCTTAGGGATAATGGCAACCTCTGCGGTCCGAAAGGCCTTGGGGTGGTATCCTTGCTGTAGGCAGCCTTGATATAGAGCAGCTACTATATTCCCGATTTCCGGCCAGGCGGCCTGGAGCAGCCTGACCGTTACCCCGTCCGTGCCAGGCGTGGTGTTCCCGGTTTTGATGCAGTGTGCTTCTGCTTCCGCCAGCGTAACCTCTTCCTCCCACGGGATCTCCTCTGGTTTCGTGTCTAGTGGGCACCATGGGTCTGGGATGTCCTGGTCCGCATTAAAGCGGTATAGGATTTTTTCCCGGAGGAGTTCGGTCTTATCCCTTGGGTTTGTAATTGCCCTACCCCCGTCAACTAGCGGCGGGGACCTGAAGCGGTCAGTTGCTTTATGCCAGGCCGTGATCCGGAAGAGGTCCTGGTTGTCTTTCGCGTTGGCGATCTGGTCCTCCCAGTACCGCCGTTTTGTCTTCCTGACTACGTTGCGTAGTGCTTCTTCTGCCTCCTGCCGCTCCTCAGGGAAGGATTCCCTAAGGCGGCGCACCGCTGCCTTGCAGTCTTCGTTCCACCACGCAGCAGGCTTGCCCTTTGTCGCGGCTTCCTTCCCTACCACGGCTATGGCCTCCTGCAGTAGCTCAACTAGCGCGCGCGTGGTCCGCTCTAGGCCTTCCCTTGTGCCTGTGTCGGCCGTGATCGTGCCTATGTTCCTCTTCACGGCCTGTCGAAAATCTGCAAGCCGGTCCTCGTGCACTGTAAGCTTTCGCGTTCCTGCCCGGGTCTGGGTTTGGGAGGGAATGTTGGTCCACAGCGTGTGGTGATCCGATCCTGTACTTAGTTCCTCTAGCACCTGAGTCTCCGTTCCTGGGATGTTCGTGAATACTAGGTCTATAGTGTTGCCTTGTTTGTGCGTGGGGCCGTCTGGGTTCGTATTAAAGAGCCCCTGGTTTTCAGCCCATTCCGCTACCCGGGTGCCAGGGCCCCCATGCCGGCCGTGTCCCGGCTGCCAGGTCCAGTGTACCGCGTTGAAATCGCCTGCTACTACTGTGTTCTGGGGTGGCTCCCATGCCTCTAGCTCCGCTAGCGGGGCGTCTGTTCTAGGGGGTTTGTAGACGTTGGCTATCGTTATACTATTTACCTCTACTACGCAGGCGTTAGGCGTGTCGAAGGGACGTATTTGGAAAGACTGTAGGCTCAGCGTCTTTCTCACGTATATTAGGACCCTTGGGGGCATCGACCAGTCGTCTTGTGGGGCAAAGGAGAGGGAGGTAAGTAGGCTTGCTTATATACATAAATGAGTGCTTGAATAACCGAGGAGAGTAGAAGCCGATATTGTTATCCGAAGCTTGTGAAGATGAGGAGTTGTGAGAAAGTGGCAAAGAGTAGATGCTGATCTGAGGCAGAATAGTCTGACAGTTCCATCATTGTGTAATCCTGGGTCTGCTTGGGGATTTGCTCCCACTCAGCAGCAGCGAGCCTTTCGGGGGTATCGGGAGCAGCCTTGTGAAGGAACTGCTGAGCGTCGGTGAGAGTGCTACGGATGAAATCCATTGGGTACGTGGTGGGAGCGTTGTTAAGGTGTAAGGTGCTACGGTAGAGATTAGGAGAGAGTTATTGGTAAGTAGGTTCTTGGAACGGAAGCGGCCATTACCACTGCTAGGTAGGGGAGGGATAGGGGATGCAAGGGAAGCTAATCTTGTAGCTCCACGTTTCTCGCCTTGCAGCGAGAACGAATTCTTGGAACCACGCCAGTCGTCAAGGTTTTGTGTAAGCTCCAAAATTCAGGTCGATCTCGGGCTACACAAGCTATCCCTAGTGAGCTGAGCATCACCGATACCCAATCAACTTTCTTGGAAGGCCTCTCCATGCTAAGGAACCTTTACTGAGGGTTGACTGGGCAAAGTTTGGTCTTGCAGAGCGGTTATTTGCTTAGTAAGTAAGTTTATATGCATCAGAAGCGGCGCAGAGGCACGAGCTCGCTTGTGAGTATCCAAAGACTTCGCTCTGGTTGGCCTGAATTGTAGCGCTCGCCCACCGTGCTCTCGTACATATCCGATCTCCCAAGGATCTTTCGTTGTACAAGGGCGGGATCAGCCAGCACACGTCTGCAGGGGGTGACCGATGGCGCCAGAGCAGAGCGAAGCACATAAACTATGCGCAGTTATATGCTCTCCGGTTGTTTTTCAGGCTGAGCTTCCGAGAGTAACTGAGCGCTCATGAAAACCTGTAAACACATACCTCCCCCGATCCCGCACTTTCCAATACTCGACCATATCTTGGGTGGATGCTGCCTACTTTTCACAACATGGAAACTCAAGAATTGACTTCGATCACCGAGAACCTAAGGGGAATCAATCTGCACGACCGCACGTCCGAGGGTATCAAGCACAGGGCACACCCGCTCATCGTGGACACGTCTGAGGCTGTGAAGTCGCTGGTAGAAACTCTGGCCTTAGCCCAAGCAGACTCGAACTCTATATACTTGAATTTGGAAGGCGTGAACCTGTCCCGCCATGGGTCAATTTCTCTGATACAGATATGGATACCTCTTCACGACCAACCCTTCATCGTTGACGTTCACACACTCGGCACACGAGCATTCAGCACACCTAATACCTCAGGAGAAACTCTCAAGACGGCCCTCGAATAAGGCAGACTCAGGAAGTATGTGTTTGACGTTCCCAACGACACCGATGCGCTGTATGCTCTCTTCAACGTTCGACTTACAGGAGTCACGGATGTTCAACTGCTGGAACTCGCATCAAGGAGAGCTCCTAAACACGTGGTACGTGGACTGGCCGCATGTATCGAGCAGGAAATGCCTCTCCCCCGCTCCAGCCCTAGCCAAGTGGCAGAGCACGAAAATGGAAGTCGTCAAGATGTTCGATCCTAAGCACGGCGGATCATACGAGGTCTTCAATAAGACACCTCTCACACAGATCCTCGTTGACTATTGCATCGGAGACGTTCGGTATCTGCCGGTGCTCTCGCGCATCTACGAAGTCCGACTCAGCAAACATTGGTCGGAGAAGGTACGAGTCGAAACGGGAAAGCGACTGCAAGAATCAAGAAGGGCAGGATACAAACACAAAGGAAAGCTTAAGATGTTTGGTCCTAGAGTTTGGATATTCCCGCCGAATTGCGGTGCGAAAACTGCAACTACCACGATTTCAGCGACTTTATACTCCAGTCCCTGCTTCAGAGCCTCAGTTCCCGGCTGAAGCCCAGGTATTGAGGCCGTATGTCTTGCAATTCTTTCCTTACTAATAAGAGGCAGAGCACGAGTAAGAAGCTGTGTCAGAGACCCGTTAATTTCGTACCGGAGGGTAGCAAGAAGGGAAGCAAAAAAGGAGGACAGGACAGCGCAAAGCATTCATTTACCGGCCGTTCCAGCAGGGTCCCAATTTGGAACCCCTTTGATGATCAGAACTGGGCGCTTTGTGACAAAGATTGTGGATAGTGTGGGCATTGCGCTGATGGCATTCTCTGAGCTCTCACCAACATTTTTTAGACCAGTAAAGCAGCCATACGTCCCTGCGTGAGAGAAGGGATTTTTTTTTTTTAGAAAAGCAACTGAAAGAAGATAAGACATCAAGCCTCGGCCCCGCGGTCTTCTAGGTTTTGTCATGTATGTCGAGACCTTTATGGCAGGCCCTGAAGACTGTCGAATCCACCGAAGATCAAGTTTCTACAGGGCCAGTTGCTGCCAGAGGTTCACCGCATTGAGATAATGTCCACCTTGCCAGACAATTCCTCAGGGATTTTGGTGTTGTTGGCCAAAGACGTTGGCGGATAGTCTGGGCTTTTCAGAAGATCGCCAGAACGAGTTTGGGGACGGATACTTATGATTTTTTCCGAAAATTTCCGAACAAATCCGCAATCCACCAAATTGCTCGATAAGGTGGAGCCGGGCCACTGCGTTGAATTTAATGGAAATTAGGCGTGTTGAAGAAAGGAGAGGAGGGGCCAAATGAAAGAAAAGGACGTGGAAGAGATTTTTTAGTTATTTAGCAGCGTGGGCTTGTACAGGTATAAGAACTCGTGCTATTACTCAGCTAAACAGGCACTTTTTTAATGCAGCAAGCGGCTTGTAGGGCGGGGCGTGGTTGACGAGATAGGAATTCGAAGTCGGAAGTTGTCCCGCCGCACTGGACTGCCAAAAGAGCTGAAATCCGGCCTAGGAGCACATAGAAAAGCTCTGATTTCTTGAAAATCTTGGATTTGGTAAGAGTTGGTAAAGACAGGTGAATGGAAAGAAAGGTGGCTAGGACGGCTCTTTTCTTACCTGAACAGACGTCGTAGCAATAACACACAAATAAAGAAAGGTAAACCCGAAATCGTCAAGTCTCCCAAAAGGCGCCTTAAACCCCTCATTACTCTACACAACCTCAAACCCTTCGTCCGCATCCACCTCACGCACCTGCTGAACAGCAACCACCCGAACCAAAGAAAACCTAGAGCACTCTTCCCGTCCCTTTCCGAGAAGCGAATTCGTTTCAACATCGTTGCAGAGGCCTTCACTATCCAGCTACGAGTTAATAGTCTCCCTATTACTACGGCGCGGTGCCGAATCCTCAAACGATGATGGATAAGAGTCGTCCTTTTTCTCCGCTTCCTCCTCCACCCCCTAGACGGCGTCACAGTATTCTTCCTCGGCCAACCCCCCCCCCCCGGGGCCATGGGCGCGGCGGCTTCAAGGTCATTATCTTAAGGTAGTGGGATTTCTTGCTCATCCGGTATATCTGTGATGGGAATTTCTATAGGTGGCGCCTCGATCGGCACTACCACCTCCCAGTCCCACTAGTAATTCGTCATCCGTTTCTGTTGGATTTGGTGGTGATACCATCAATTGAGAATGAGTGGCATGAGGACTGAGAGGGCCGCTCAGGGGTAGGCCTCTTATCCGTCCTCGTCAATGACTAAGCTAAATCTAATGTACAAACACGTGATATTCCTACAGTTTCTTTTTCTTTTTATTCTTCTTAGAGAGCGGTGGGCTCCGTTCAAGCTAGTCGAATAGATATTCCGGCTCGGCGAGCTCCTCGGCAGCGACGGGCTCTATGACTGCAGGCTCTGCCCCGGCGAGCTCTTCGGGCTTCGCGTCGTCGTTGTAAGGAACTTCAAATGGAAGTTCTAGCTCTTGCGCCTCTTCAGACATGATGGAATCTGAACAAGCCTCTTCACAGGGACAACATACGTCTTAGGACTCGCAGGGAAGGCATTCCTCGACTGTATCCTCGGGGACACAGCACTCCACGTCCTTGGAAACCTCTTCGTACGGTTCTTCACAGGGCGTGTATAACTCTGGGGGCTCGCAAGGTTCCTCGGAGGTCAGAGTCTCACACTCTGGAATTTCGCACGACGGCTCGTCCTAAAGCGCGCCAGCGCAGTCAGGAACCATTGCCGCAGGGTACTCCTCTCGCTCTACGTCGACGGCTACGCCGTCGCATCCTGGCGCCAGAGGCATCTTGCAGACAAATTCCTCGCACAGCGCGTCTTCAGAATGAGCCAGTCTAGCGTGCAAGCTGTCTCGGAGTATCCGCGCGACGCTCTTGACGACCGCCCGGTCGAACGCCTGCACGCCGCCGACCCAGTCTGCGAACTCGTCCGTGGTGAACAATGCATCGTCGACCCGGAAGGCTTCTTCAAGCTCTTTTTGAAGATGCTCTAGTAGCCACTGGTCATTTGTAGGAGCGGTCGAGAATGCAATCTTGATGCTGTACAATGCAGCAAGAACCGGGACGGCACCGCTGATGTGCTCGATTCGCTCCTTGGCGAGGGTTTCGAGTCCGCTAAGTTTGTACCACATGGCGACACAGTAGGCCTTCAGGCCCCGCTTGTACTCGGTGGCGTTCCTGTCTACTGTGGATGCGCCGCGCGTTTTAAGGGTTTGGTACGAGCCGCTGTAGAAGTAGTGCACCAGCGTGTGGGCGACGTCCGTGTCTACGTTGGGGAGCTCGATCGTCGTGCTGGAGGATGTGTAGTGGTTGTTCAGGGTGCCCAAACATGTGTAATTGTTCCTTGAAGTGTTGCAGTATGTGGACTTTTTGCTCGGTATGCCCGGGTGCTTGATTAGGAAGCTTTTAGGTATTGTGTATCTGGCTCGATCTTCGCCGATGGCAAGCACAACCGCATCGCTAGTGTATGGGCTTTAGGGATTTCTGTGTTAGCACTTACACGCTTCAAGGCCCAATATAAAAAAAAAAAAAAAAAAAGGCTGGCTTACGAGGTTTCGGGCCGGTTGTCGTTGTCCAGCAAAGGCTCTTCGAGACAGAGGTTGGCCAGGCTGGGACCCTCCTCGCGTGCGCAAGGTTCGCAGGTTTCGGTCTTCTCTTTGCTACCCTTCTTTTCCCCTTCTTTTTCTCCATTTTTTGAGTTGTTGTAGTAACACTGGGGGACTAGTTGGAGCTGGAAGGGCTGCGTTGAATACAATTTAAGGGGGCTTGCGCACTCTCGATCCAGAAGATGGCTTCTGTGTTAATGCAGCAGCGGGCTCCAGATATAAATACTCATGGCGCATGCGGCGCAACCCAATGACCATGTGGCACGGCATCGAGCCTGCATACGTCGAGCGGGGTCGACGCGATACTATCTACCTAGTCTACCTGCTCTGCTTGACTGCTCTTAGCTCGACGCAAGGAGTGCCAGTAGCCGCCAGCCTGGTAATCGAATAGGCCGTTGCAATCACCCAATCACCGGCACGCGGCTGGCTAAGCCCCAAGGCGCAGTGGCAGAAACGGACAGGGGGCTGGTGCTGTCGGAGCTGTTTCACAAGGGTTGCGGTAATTATACTACTGTAGTTACTGCACACCAGCACTGATGCTCTTCACATTGGTTAGAAAGCTTCGCTAACGCAACGGAAAAACACGTTCTTATTCAGCTAAGCGGGTATTTGATTATCACTAGTATAACCCAATGACGCAGCGACATCTCCCAGAACTGTGACCATTCAACGAAGAACGAGCTTTTCCCGATCAGTTCTTCATACATTGAGTAGCCGTGTCGCGATTCACGGAAGAAGCAGTCTCTGCTTCTCTCACACCATCCAGCTTGCTTCTAGCCTCCTAATCGAGATGTATGTACAACTCTTTCAAGGTTCTTCTTGGTATGTCAATATTTTCGCCCTTTCACTGCTTAATAAAGCTGACTTCTCCTGTCCATGTCTTGGAAGCCCTGGCCTATGCGCGTGTAAAATCTTGTAAACTGATTTATCACGGCAGCTAGAGCAATTTCCATTTTGTTGCCCTAGTAAGCATTATAAAAAGGAATAGAGAGCCTTTCCATCGGCTAAATGAAACTCTTTAGGATGGTAACTCGCAAAGGCAGCTCTCCAAAATCTAAAAGACCCCAAGGACCGCCAACGCCGCCAAAACATGCCTATGACCAAAATTTGTTACATAAAGTGACAAATTTCCTCAAAAGCAGCTCAATAATACTAGCAAGTCACGATGAACTTCAAGAACTACAGCAAGATCTTCAGAAAATGGGATTTTTCAGTGCAACCCCTCTGTGGTACAAGGCCTTCTATAGCCGTTGCTCAGAAATCAGCCTGAAACTCGTTGGTAGTTCGGAAAACAATACGGAAAAAAATGTGCTGGACAAGGCGAAGATATATCACAAACTATTATTGGGTCGTCATCCTAGAAGAGAGTTTCTTTTGGGCTATTCCCCTCTCGAGCCAGTCGATCTGAAGGACCCCGAGAATGATTTTCTGGTTGACCTGTGCTGGTTCCTTTTAGGGACAAATAAGAGAGAAAGTCCAGAGAAAATCATAAAAAAATTAGAAGGGGGCGTAGAAAAACCGGCATACCAGGATATGTTAAGGACCAAGCCGCAAAGATGGAAAGAAATCGAGGAAATGCGTGATCTCGCCACGGTATTGGGGGATGAATTTCCGTTCGGACCAGAAAACCCAGAATTTAAAGGCATGGTGGAGCAGCACATTAGAGATATCCGTAAAATCGTTGCTAGCTATCGTGACAGGTCTTAGGTAGAAAGTCAACGATGGACGATTTTAGTGCAAGTAGCCACCGATCTTTTGTCTTCATCCTTCTCAACGTGCCAATTAAGTTGAAGACCACCAGTTTTCCTGGTCTTGTTCGGCTTCTTGGTTCGGACGATTTTCTAGAACGCACACTATTACAAATATTTCCTGAGGCTTTGACAGTACACGAAGCGTGTGTCCTCATGCTTCCTATTTAGATATCGCCACTCTGCTAATAACTATGTAACGTCCGTCCCTGCGTCGAGAGGCCCCGCGTGGCGAGACAAATCTTTGGTACTTTACATTTAAGCATTTCCAGTTCCATCAGCGAACTAAAATTTTATATATTTTTATATTGATTATATTTTACGGCCCTTTTCAAGTACTCTATACTAGAGCTACTCTAAAAATTACAATCGCGTCGTCGCCTTCGCGCATAGTTACAAATAGCATCCTTTCATAGCGTATTAGGACCACTTAATCCACAGCATCACTATCGAGCTCTTTTTACTTGCTAAACTTATAGAGCGGTTTGAACTACGTTTCCTAGTCTCCCTGCAATGCTGAAAAATTATTATCTACCCTGTGGCGGTCGTGGCGCTCGTAATGTGCTGGGCAAGGATCACTGATCAAAGCGAGACGACTTAGTACATAGTATAGTCCTAAGCGAGGCTTACAGCCTTAGCTAGTATGTACTGGGCTAAATATTACGGTTGACATAAGCATACTAATGCAAGATAAGGCGCGCTAAAGCACGCTAAAAATATTACGCCACACCGGGAGGCCCCGCTCCGCTCGGCGAAACTCTCGGAATATATATAACGTGTTTCACCAGTCATCCAGACACACCAGTCATCCGGACACCTCGTTTCTCACCAAAAATCACACAATTTGCAGCGCGATATCTCAACAACATCTATACAATAACATCCAAGAGTGAATTCTTTAGATCTTATATATATTCTATTTCTTCTTTCTTATTTTCTAGGCGATTGGCGAGGTGAATGTTCACATACTAAGGTTTCAGCAAAACTTGTAACGTAGTTTACAAGCGAGCCGCCACTCCAAGCGAGCCGCCACCCTCACCAACTTTACGCGACGCGTCACCTTTCGACTACAATGGCTCAACCAACTACTACTCGATCAACCTACAACGAAGCAGATATCTTCCTCGCTATTTCAGCTATTGATAAGAAGCAGATCCGGAGCGTAAAGCGCGCTGCATCAACGTTCAACATCCCCCGAACCACGCTCCGCGACCGACGCGCTGGCGTCGCCTCACGACGCGATTGCGAGCCCAATTCAAAGAAGCTTACAAAACCCGAGGAGGAGGCAATTATTGAACACATACTTGACCTAGATTCGCGAGGCTTTGCGCCTACGTTGGATGCAGTGCGGGATATGGCTAATAAACTGCTTGCTGAGCGCGCTGCTGGCCAGGTTGGCACGCATTGGCCAAGGAACTTTGTTGGGCGGACTCCGCAGCTTAAAACTCAATTAAATCGACCGTATAATCGCCAGCGGGCCTTGTGTGAGAATCCTAAGGTCCTTAGCGAGTGGTTTAAGCTTGTATAGCGCACGAAGGAGAAGTACGGCATCCTTGACGAAGACACCCACAACTTCGACGAGACTGGCTTTATGATAGGCAAGATATTGGCTCAGCTCGTCGTTACAGGCTCGGAGAGGCGCAATCGACCAAAGGCGGTACAGCCAGGCGACCGTGAGTGGGTGACTGTCATCCAAGGAATCAGCGCTGCTGGGTGGGCGATTCCACCATTCATCATCTTCGCGGTCAAGCACCACCTCTCTGCCTGGTATGGGGACGACGATATACCAGGCGATTGGGCCATCGCAGTTAGTGACAACGGCTGGACAACGAATGAGCTTGGGGTTGCGTGGCTAAAGCACTTCAACAAGCATACGAAGGCGCGTACGGTGGGGACGCATCGGCTGCTGATTATCGACGGCCACGAGAGCCACAGCTCGCTTGAATTCCAGGCGATCTGCAAGGAGGAGAAGATTATTACCCTCTGCATGCCTCCCCATTCGTCGCACCTGCTCCAGCCGCTTGATGTGGGCTGCTTCTCGCCGTTGAAGCGTGCGTATGGGGATCAGATTGGAGGCTTGGCGCGCAACCACATCAACCATATCACAAAGCTTGAGTTCCTACCAGCCCTCAAAGCAGCCTTTG
The DNA here is from genome assembly GCA_024180945.1 of Macrophomina tecta. NCBI lineage: Eukaryota > Fungi > Ascomycota > Dothideomycetes > Botryosphaeriales > Botryosphaeriaceae > Macrophomina > Macrophomina tecta. The sequence goes on from JAKSGN010000023.1 coordinate 505,922, forward strand.
ATAAGTCAATCACAAAGGCTAACATCTGCGCAAGCTTTCGAGGAGCTGGGCTAGTGCCGTACGACCCAGATGCGGTGCTATCAAAGCTTGATGTGAAGCTTCGTACGCCAACACCACCAGCTGCCCCAGAGGCTGCTCTATGGGAGTCGAAAACACCAAGCAACGCGCGAGAACTAGAGTCCCAATCAACCCTAATTCGCGATCGGATTCAAAGGCACCAAGATTCGTCGCCTACTTCAATGATTGAGTCGCTTAATCGGCTTACCAAGGGGGCTCAGCTGATGGTGCATGAGATGGTCTTGTTACGCGATCAGGTCTCCAGCCTTCAGAAGGCAAATGAGGCCGCCACAAAGCGTAAACAGCGCCAAAGAAAGCGGATCCAGAAGCGAGGCACCTTAACAAAGGCAGAGGGCATGGAAACTATTGCTCAAAATGACGTTAATGAGCGACTTGAGGGCGAAATGCGTCAAGGCAAGGCGCGATCTGGTGTGAGTAGGCAGCAAACAGCGCGCTGTAGGCGCTGTAGGGAGCCAGGGCACAATTCTCGGACGTGCCAAAAAGATACTGGGGAGGCTTCTTAAGCTAGGATAGTTGTTGTTCTTATTATATTTTAATGCGTTGTTGAACGATATGCGTGTGAAGGCGTAGAAAGCTGGTGAGGGTGGCGGCTCGCTTGGAGTGGCGGCTCGCTTGTAAACTACGTTAGTCGAAAACGTCACATCTCCATGTCTAGTTCATAGATTTGTATGCACTCACCAAGGAGGAAGCGGAATATATCGACCAGCTTAAGGTTAAGTTTTGGGATTTTATTACGCAGTGGTTGTTGCGATATCGCGCTGCAAATTGTGTGATTTTTGGTGAGAAACGAGGTGTCCGGATGACTGGTGTGTCCGGATGACTGGTGAAACACGTTATAAATATGTGAAGTTTAAGGCAGTTGCTTCATCGTTGTGGTTCTGAGGCTAGCGGGGTTTTGGCTAATGGAAGCGATGGGAAAAGCTTGTGGTTTTCTATGGTGAGCTTCGCGTCATAGACATACAATTTCTCGAGTCATCCTAGGAACAAGCATAGCGCCGCAAACATGCACTTTGGTACCGGTACCTTCAAACAAGCCATCACTCAATATAGATGGCTGACGCCAGCCCGATGTAACTACTCTACACAGTGCGTCGCTCGTTCATCGACATCCAATTCTGCCTGGTATTGGCCCCGTTCATGCATTTTCCTTTCAGCGAAACCGGTGAGCTCCGCTTCAGAAACGCGAACCGCGTCAATCTCATTTGAATAAAGGTCTTGAAGAGACTTCCAAGCTAGATTGTCGGCACCTTGGAAACATCCGTAAATCAACTCATGAAACCAGAACTTGCCATCTTTCATAGATGTTTGCATCAGCTCTGAAAGCTTCTCTTGCTCAATGGTCCCTTGAGAATGGTTCCTTTTATCCTCTTCTTGTTTGAGCTCGGTAAGGAACCGCTCAAAGCACTCTGTGTACCTTGCCATGTCTGATCCTTGAGGGTTTGTCCAGTTGAGAGGTTTTTGGAGTAGAAGCCATCGTGGAGGCGAATACAACAACTGGAAAGGGCCACTGTATGCCCATTCCCAATCCAAGAGTGCAACAATTTTGAGTTCCTTGGAATTATTGACAAGCATATTGCCAGGGCGCATGTCATCGCAAATCAGTTTGAAAGGCCCTCTTTCATATCGCTCTGTGACGAGTCGTGGTATGAGAGCTCTCAACTCTTTCCGAAATTGATACTTTGCACGTGCATCATTGGCATCATCAACCGAGTTGGGCTGTTTATTTAAGTGCTCGAAGTCCTGGTCAGCGACATAAGTGAAGTATTCCGTGGTGGAGGAAAAGGTCCTTTTATTATCTAAACTCTTCAGGTCATTTTGTGTTCAATATATGAGCTTTGGGATGAACGCAATTCTTACCCCGAACTCGGATCCCTCCATGGGCCTCAATCTCTTGTATCTTTAGGGTGAGAGGTGAAGAATTCACGGAAGTAGATCCATCAGATTGCGTGCCAAAGGATCCTATACGGGGAAAATCAAGCTTGGCGAGGTCCAACAGGAATCCAGCAATCTGTCGATAGATGATACGAAATTCTCTATCACTGATACTGTGGCTGAGCGTAAGTCCATCCTGAGGTGTTGGCGAGTCACCCCATATGTGATCTAGCGGCACGCCTTCGATGTAATCCATTATGATAAAGGGGCCGAGTCCGAGTGGGTTGTCTTCTGCAGTACCCCACGCATGAATATTCGGCACTGGTATATTCGTCTTGTCCTTGATCAATCGCATTGCTGAAACTTCATGGGTCACTTTTGCGTCGCCATCCATAACTCTGCCAGGCATCGTGAACCTCACCATCCAGTCGACCCCGTCTGAGAAATTTACCCTGCAGCAGTAGTTGAATGAACCAAATGAACTGTCGATGAAGTTACCGGGGCAGTTCCGAAAACCAGAAATCCATGTGGTAAGTTCCAGCCCCGTAGTCCCGCGTAATCGTTGAAACCACTCATCCCACAGTTGGGCATGAGTGGACTGCACGCGTTCGTCCCAGTCCATGATGGAAAATTTGACGTTTCTGATGGTGAATAACGGTGAAGTAACAAGGGGAAGAGAGAGAGAGGGGGGGTGGGGGTGGGGGTGTTGAAGACAGTGGGGTAAAGAGGAGACGTGAAGCCAGCTCACCTCCGGAAATTTGTCATGTATCTTTATCGGCAATTTATTAATCCGGACCCTTCCGTTCGATGCCTAACACGTTAGGCGTGTAGACATGAGTGCACATTGTCAGCGCTCACATGCATTCTATGCAGTGTGATTTGATCTTATGAAAATAGCCTGTCTCATCACCCGTCGGCGCCCGCCACCGCAACCGCCAACGTATCCGCTAACACGTGATATCCGCTTTATCATATCTTACCTAATGGCTGAAACTGTCAACACTGTCAAAGGCTAAACCTCAGGACGATGGTTGAAGGTTTTATTGCACTACGTATGTTTAGCTAAACCTTAAGAAGAGAAAAGAAAAAAGAAGAAGAGAAAGAAGAAGAGAAAGGACTTTATATGCATTGAGGTATCCTTGTCATGTGATGGTCGACGCATTCTGTAAGGCTTTCCCTGAGGCTCCAGACTCTAACAGCATGTAGCCAAGGTTTTAGAGCATTTCCTAGCTGTTGAACAGTGGCGGAAGAAGTGTCAACTGCTGGCTCCTTGAATTGAGACCATCTAAGCCAGCTAAATACCTAATGCCTTGGAAGTATATCATGATTAACGTGTTTCACCAGTGAGCTGCGCAACCCAGTGAGCTGCGCACCGCGTTTCTCACCAAAAATCGTAAATTTGGCAGCACAGCATCTCCACAACCACTAGATAACAACTTCTAAAACTCTACGGATAAGTTCGCACACATATTCCACTATTCCCCTCTTAAATTTATAAGAATGCGTCAAGTGGCCATGGAGATATGTAATTTCGGACCCCAAAATCTGCTCCAATTCTTGCATGTCAACACTCACCCTGTCAATCACTCTAAAATAAAGAAAGAGAAAACATTGAACGTATAAAAGCTTAATAATGGAATTTTGGCAGTTTTTATTAGTTGACTGTGGAGATATCGTGCTGCCAAATGTACGATTTTTGGTGAGAAACGCGGTGCGCAGCTCACTGGTGAAACACGTTAGTTGCAAATAGTCTCTAGTTACTCAAGAATTCAGTCATTGATTCACTCATTATGATTGACTCACCCATTTTGTTTCATCACTTTCTCTACTTTTCCTCCTTCCTCTTCTTCTTTTCCTTTCCTTAGGTTCTAGCAAAACGTAGGTAGCGCAATAAACCTTCCAGCTATCATCCTAAGTTTGAGCCTTGACAAATGGGATGGTAATGGGGTGATGGATCATTCGAACTCTAGCTTGAGTTGTGCTTGATAGTAGCACAAAGGTTACCCAAGGCATATAATCCGAGAGAGAAGAGACGACTGCGTAATTAACGGTGTGAAAAGGAATACTAGCTTAACAGGAGTAAAATAAGAGTGTTAGTTGACACTGCCTCCTGCAGCAGCAATTTATTCTTAGTACGCCTGAAATATCTTCTCGGCTCGCTGCAAAAGCCCTTGCACAAGTTTCTCGCGAGATCACTTTCAATTTTATCTGGGCACAAGTCCATGATGCGTTAGTAATACTGTGACTGGTATGGTCCCCGAAGTTTCAAAGCATCTGTTATTGCAAGCCAGGCAAGAGGTGCCAGAGAGCTTATAAGTCGTGCGGATTAGCTGTTTCTTGCGCTTTACCATATGTTCCAGATGGAACAGAAGGCCAATCGTTGGCTGATCAATGCCTGACTTTTTTAAGCTTTCTGTCAAACATTAAGCGTTACAGGACTATCCGCGGCTTACTAGCCCGACACTGTAGTATAAAGGGGATCCTTCCCTACCACTCGTTACACTCTTCAGTAGCATCGTCAATTCATTCTCTACTCATTACAAAGTCTTACACTTTCTGTATACCTCGGTTGTAGTGTCAGATATCTATAGCGGTGCGCTGCTCGGTGGCGTGTTGTGCATGAAGATAAGATACAAACCCAATTAAGAAAGTGCGAAATCTAAAAGATACAGCGGCGGACGCCGCCGGGCGAGGAGATAGAGAATGGATGGGCTGAGAAGAGGGTGAAGAGTGGGGAAAGCGGGGAAAGTCGGGAAAGTCTACGGTTACGGCAAGATGCAGATAGGCATGCATACTGTTAGCGCTTACGTGCTAAGCGGCGCAATGAGGCCCCTCATAGAAATTACCTAAGGTGGAGAGGCGGAAAAGTTGGGAAGGAGGGGAGAGTAGGGAAAGTTGGAAAGGTTTACGATTGCAGGGGCATAACAGGATCATGACAGGGGAATGCAAGTGCAAATGCAGATGCGGTTGCAGGTGCGAGTGCAGCTTATCGCGAGATGTGATGAATCCTCCAATAGAACAGCCCAAGTGAAACAAGAGCGGGGAAGTTGGAAAGTTAGGAAGCCGTGAAGAGTAAGGAAGGCTGGGAAGGTCTGCGGTTAAAAATAATACCCTACTTTATATATATATCTGCTGGTCTGTCTCCACTTTGTCATCCACTCTTCATCTCCACTTCTCATTCTCCATTCTGGTTTAGACACGAGACGCGTCATCGAAGATTCAGTCATGTCCAGCGACACCAACAACACTACTTCCACCGGCGGTAACAACACTGGCGCAGGTCAACAAGGCAACGTTGGCGCCGGTCAGCAAAGTAACACTGGAGCTAGTCGAACCACAGGTGCATCCAACACCGCTGGGCCGCTCCTTACCGATCAACAACGTGCCGATAGAGACGCTGTTAACAAAGGCTTAGCCGACGAAACCACTAAAGAGCTGTTGTTGAAACAAGGAAATTCCTCTCAAGAACGCCGAAGGCGACAGCAGTGTGAGTGACTAAAGTCTATTCTTACTTTCTCTTAACAATGATAACAATACATACTAGAAAGTATTAAATTGTGTTGGAATGTGTGTAGATGCGGATTTCAACAAGTAGGATTGGCACGCCATGAAGAGGGGGAGACCTGGGAGGCTCTCCTTACACTAGCTAAGGCTAGTGTTGACGCTAAAAATAGCGTACAATGTGTAACGACGGGCCGCCTTCTACCTGACTTTGAAATCGTCGGGCAAGTGAGAAATGTTGAAGGGTTTACGATGATGATGATTCATGTACCCCGTCGGCTTCAGCAGATCATAGGCACAAGAAACGCTATTCTACGCTAAGCTACATTAGGATCCCGGTTAATTCGAAGCCCGGCACACTGCGACCAAAGAAACCAGTCCTCCTTCCTGTCCGACAATCTGAAAATAGACGGATAAAAGCACTAATAGATAAAGGTAAACAAAGCGTGAGGAATAGAAGGAAGGAAATATGAAAGTAGAGCTATCCTTCATGCACCCCTCGTACCATCCCTTCGAGACCACTTCCAGCGTGCTGTCAGTCCCTGTAGCGGCGTGACGGCTGGTTGGAGAAGGGATTGCTTTGCTCAGAGAAGGATTAAGCTCTCATTCTCTAGTTGCTACCAGTTTTCCAGTAGACAGAGCAACTACTGCTGTTGCTTTAACTGCGCGCATGTCTGCCCACCACTTCTCCGGCGGCCCATCTGCATACCTACCGTCTGGCTTTCTCGTGCCCGACCATCCGCCTAGCATGAGCGCGAGATCACCGAATCTACTTCCCAGGTCAATCTGTAATCTAGTGCGTAGATCCATCCAACGCGGACACTCCAAAAGGAAGTGCTTGACTGTTTCCCTCTCTGCTCCGCAGTTACACGAGGGCTCCTCTGCTCGCTTGATCTTATATAGCGGTTCGTTTAGGATCGCGTTTGACGTCCTTACCTGTGTAATTTCCGCTGTTTCTTTGTAATTTAGTTGGTCATAGAGCTTCTTGGTGTGGAAGTGCGCCAACGCGCGATCGAGCTTTCGGATCGACTCGCCACCCTTGGACGCTTCGAATGTTTTCCTCCACTGTCTCAAGGTAATTTCCTTACACCGAGACAGTGCTAACGGCCATAGTAGATTGCCTGCAGGAGGTTCTTGGTTGCTCTTCGTGGCTTGTAGTGCCAAGCTATGCGCCTTCTCGCTCCCTACAATCCCTTCGCGCGCTGGCACCCACCTGAACTCGACGGGCGGTCCCTTGCTGCATCTGGTCTGGTCTAATAGGCGGATAATGCTTCTGATAATTTCCAGACGCAGCATTTGTCGCGGCCTGCGGAGGAGATGAATGGTAGTCTTGCTGTCACTGTAGATGGCGTGTTTTACAATGGTATAAAGCTTGATTGGTGTTGTTTAAGGTTCTGCTTGCGGTTTTCTAGAGTTTACACGTGATGTCTGTTTGCAACAAGTGATCGTACGTGATTGAAAGGCTGCAGGTAGGGCCATAAGGCACAGAGCCTGCCACTATCGATAGTACGAGTCACTCTCTACATACTGCAAACTGCATATTGAATTTCAAACCAATTACTTGCTTCTGTAAGCGGGAATTATTCAATCTTTTTGCTCAGTGTTCGAGCATGGCATCATCAATTACAAATAACCGGGATGACGCAGAAGGGGAGTTTGACCAGCCCTAGCTCGAGCCATCCAGAATCATCACCAGAGACTGTTTTGCACAGAAACGCAGTCCTCTGCACCAAGTCGCGCAGCTCTTGCTTCGGGCCTCCGCGCTCAATCCGGGAGACCTATCTTCAAAACTGTAGCCATGCAGACCCCAAACAACTCCATAGCATCCATGTGCTTTTGCCAGCCGATGTTCCAGTGCGCACGTGCCCTCTCATGCTCTTTTACGCTGCGCATATAGCTGTCGAACTGCCCGCTCCTTGTATCGCTCATAGCACCCAACACGTTCGCTGGTGTTCCCATCGCACCTGTCTCGTGCTGCCGCACCGCGAAATGCTGAAACATCTGCGAGTCGAACTTTTGAAACTCTCAGATGTGAGCTGCTACCTCTCGCAAATATTCTCTCCAAGCACGCATGGTGAGACTCTGCGGCAATTCCGGGGCCTTGGGCTCCTCGGGAAGGTGGAGAGGAGCTGGCTCCGCAGACCTTAATGGATGCGACGCACCTGGGCGAGCTTCGAGCGGAGGATTGTGTGGGAGGTCGTTCAGGTCTCGCAGACCCTCCTGTGGCGTCGATGCGCACGGTGCGGATTCCTTGAATTCTAGTCTGCAATCACGGTCCTGAGCCTGATCCGGAGCCTGAGCCTGAGCCTGAGCCTGAGCCTGAGCCTGAGTTCGATCCTGTTCTCTGAGAACGTCGTGAGCATGCGAGGCAGGAGTGAGCGCAACTTCCGGACACTGAGTTCCATTTGTTTGCGTAGCAGGTGGAGTGGGATCAATGTCCATCGCGCTTCCATCGGTAGAAGCCGCCTCGTTGGCGCTCACAACGCTCTCGCTACTCTCTTCATCAGCATCGACTACACTTGCCTGATATGGCTTAGCATTAGCTCCATTGTCGCGCGACTTCGACGGTTTTCTGCCCTGCATCGGCGGTGGGTCTCTCGCAGGAGATGAAATCTCGGGCGACACCTCAGCGGGGAGCACAAAGTTCGGGTCCTTGAACGCCATGGCACATCCCTCCGAGGAAGACTTGGCTGCTCCTGGAGTTTGAGGCGACAGAGCGCCAGCCGAAGGCGTGGCCGTGGGCCGCTCGGTCGACTGAGGCGAAGGATGAGGCATCTGGGCGGTACTGACGAAGGCAAAATCCTGGCTACTGTTCTCCCTTGGGCTTGGCGGTCTGCTTGGCGACTTCTTCGCGCAGTCGCCTATAGGAGGCATCGAGCTCGTAGAGTAATCTGGCTTGCCTTGCGACTTGCCACACCGTTCGGCAGGTGAGGATCCCGTGTGAATGTTCCCCGTGATGTTGCTGTCGGGCCGGTTGGAATTCGGCGGAGCGAAGGTATCGGTTTCGACCGGAAAGGTAAAGCTGATGAAGTTTGTCAGCACTTGAGTTGCGATGATGTTAAATGCATAGCAAATGGTAGAAAATGTGTTCGTCGCACTACGTTTGAGAACGCTGTCTGCAAAAATTTGCTGAATATTCTCATTCTGACGCGGTGGCAAAGTGGACAGAAACGCTCCGTATTGATGCGGGGGGTCTTGGAGGTGCTACAGGGCTGCTGAGGAATGAAATGGCCGTACGTTGATGATTTGTTCTTCTGGCCCGTACCGCTATTGGTAACGTTGCCTTCAGGTTTATACCTAGTGCTGTTCTGAGTGGCATTACCGTTGCCACCCGTCTCTCCCTGCTGGCCAGGCTGAGCTGCCTTCTGACTTGGTCCTGGCGGCTCATCCTCCTCACTGGAGCTGTAAATCGAGAAGGGGCAGGTGTAATTGCCCTTGTGCCTAGGCGGACTAGCGCTGTGGCGAGGAGAACCAGATGCTCCGTGTAAACCGGCGCCCGTCGCATTCTGTTCCCTGTGGGCTGAGCTTCGCTGGGTCGCCGAGCGCCTCACCGGATAGACAGAGATTCTCTCTCCACCAGCGGCATGGTATGGCGTTCTCGTGCGCATGCCCTCTGGGAAAGCTGGCTCTTTCTGAAGCTGCTCCCTGCACTGCTTGAGCGGGTCTACTGGCGGCTGATGTGCTCCAGCCGGATTTGTTGTACCTGCATCACGGGGCGGAGGCGGGGTAGGCCTGCCATAGTTGGAGGTTTTGAGGTATGAGGATGTGCTCGCTGCCGGCGGCTCGTCCGCTCCGGGTGTGGTAGGGTCGAAGCCGCCTTCCTTGCGTGTCCTCGTGCTGTGGCTGCGGTTGACGCCAGCTTTCTGCTGCTCATTCGCGAACTCCCACGCGGACTTGGCCCTCCAGTGTGAGGATCCTGCCTGGCCTGTGGGAGTTGTGTGGGCGCCAGGCTTGCCCTTCATACTCTGCCACCCAGTGAAAACATTGGCGTTCCGATCACCCGAGTTATTGCCTCTTCTCTGAGTCGGCGGCGGCTTCGGGAAATTGGTGAAAGGGCTATTGCCGCCGGCACGACGACGAGGAGGACGAAAGTCATATGGAGCTTGGTATGGGTTTCCACGCGGAGCAGGATTTCCGGGCGTGTAAGCGGCAGTGAAGCCTCTCTTTCTGCGCTCGAGGTCGTATTTTGTGCGTTCCACGGGGTCACTAAGGACCTCGTGTGCGGCTTGGATGGCTTGAAACCTTGGCTTGCATTCTGCTTCCCTGCCTAGGTTCCGGTCGGGGTGCCATATGCGGGCAAGCTTGCGGTACTGCTCACGGATCGCTACATCGTCAGCGTCTGGAGCGAGCCCGAGGTCAGCGTAGTAATTGTGGTTCAAATCGGCATTTACCATGGTGGCATATGTTCTGATCAGTGGTGTTCACACAACAACAGCGTTGTGGTTATAAGAAAGGTCTGCGGGAAAAAAGAGGCTGACTGGGCGGACGACGCGAACAGCAACCAAGCAGGTGGGTGAGCTCGTAAGCAGGAAGTAAGGTGAGCGAAAGTAAGTGTTCGTAATTTGGCAAAAACCGTGATCAAGCAAGAGAGAAGCGAGTATCTCCCTCTCCAGTGGTTTCCGTTTCCCTGAAATCGTGCTGAACAGTGACCATTATTGGTAGGGGAGAGATTGGACAGCATTAGAATAAAAACATAGTGCTCGATGACATGACCAGCAGTCACATAACTTTCGCTGAATTCTTGTACAGTCACCTACAGAAAGTCAATGGCCACCTGGTCAGTGCGCCAACATCGTCCCCAAAATACAGGACTTACTATAGCACCGAAAGCACTCTAATTTACCCAAGATTGGTCGATAGTATATCGCATGTACATATTTTACATACTCTGCGTTTTTTAGACGGCGACAAGTGCCTGTGATGTCATACCGGCCGTGAGAAAGTAAGAAGGATGTTGGCGCACGAGCCAGGTGGCCATTGACTTCTTGTAGGTGGCTGTACTCTTAAATTACCTAAATATTTTAGCGAATCTCATACAGCGCGGAACGAATTTGGAGCACCTGCAGGAAGACTAAACGAAGTTCAGGCTAACTTAGATGTCGATTAAGGTGATGTTGGAATACGGCTATATGCGAACGCATAGATATGTCCCAAAGTAGTTAGCCTAGTTCCTGAGGATAGGGGACGGCTCCCAAGCCTTTCCCCCTCCTAATTCATGCCACTCCTCGGCCAACGACTGCGCCCCAGCCCAATCTAACAGATGACTTTTCATATAATTCCGTTCTTCAAAAGTTTTGTAATACGAGTGCAATATTGTCTTTGTAAGCCGCTCTGCACTAGTTATTTCTACCCGGATGCTCCCATCGAACAAGCTATCAACCGAAAACTGCACATTCAATGGATAGGGCTATTTTTTCAGCAGGTAAGAACAACGACATCCACTACGCGGTCATACCCGAGAACCACCCTTTTTTCGATCAAGACGTAGCAAATCCATCCCTGGTTTCGATATGTGGCCATGTTCAAGTATTTAGTCAGTACCACATCGGCGCACACACTGCTGCTGAGTTAGCTAGCCTAACAATTCGAGAGGTCGAAGCTGATGGCCAACCAATGTGGATCAATCACTTCCGCTCCAAAAAGCCGTTTCTGCCAAAGAGAAGTTCCTATCAGATGGCATTACGGCCGCTGCCGTCGCGATCGCCAAGTGACATCTGTGATGAAGGAGCGCTCTTCTCTACAGACTCAGTGGTTCGAGACTATGGGAGCCGTAAGATCAACGCCAGGCGTTCAAGCCGTTCAGGCGACGAGCCCCTCATGAAAGCGTCGCATCTGTTGAGCGACGCTGTATACTTTGTTGGAAACGACATAGACGATCTGCTAGCGCAGTATACGTCTTGGATGTCGGAGTGTACGGACAGATTGGCGGATGAACAGCTTGCGCCTTTTCTAAGGGTCATTTTAATAGATCAAGAACATGGATATGACAAAGACGACCTCAAATCGCGATTCGACGTCGCTAAGGATGCTGGCGCCAGAATGGACGTCCACGTGTTCGATAGCACGCAACCCATTTCCAGCCTAGCTGCTTACGACGCAAGATGCGGAATGGTGAGACGGCAGCACCTCGGTCAGTGTTGGTCGTCTCGTGCTCTAAAAACGCTTCTCCACGCAAGCATAGAGCACTTTTATGGCGGCGCAGCAAGTTTCAGCTTCATCGACGCTCTCGTAGGCGGCGCGGTCGTCGAGTCAGTGGATGACGGCTTTTGGAAGGACACGTTCAGGGCTCACGGAAGTGATGGCTCGATGCCCTTGCTAGCAGCATATATTGCGCATAGCATAGTGGGCGACAGCAGATACTCCAGTCTTCTGGACAACTGTATCAGTACGGCTGCCGAGAGAGGTGCTTCTCTGATTGATCACGTAATAGAGCGTCGGTACCAGCCATGGTATTTGAAGCTGTGCAGTTACGAACAGGATGCGGAAGACAAAGCCAGGATCGCTAGCACGCCGAACTACGAGATAAATAGCACGCTAAAATACGAGACAAAGCAGCGAATCAAAAGCTACATGCTGGGACCAAGTGCCTTGGAGAGCCATATCGCTTGCCTCAACGACCACCGTCACAAGCTCCAGACGCAACGTCTGAAATATGCTTGTGTCGCGTGTTTCTTCAACGCTTGGGCCGATCTTCTCCCGTGTGGGCATGGGTTCTGCCACCGTTGCTCGCACAGCCTGATCGGCAGATGGAGGCAGAGTGGCGTGTTAAGGTTTGACTCTTGCCCGGTCTGCTTAACGTACTTCAGCAACACCTTTTGCACCCCAGCAAGTCCTCCCACGGCAGGCGGGCGGGTGCTGTCGCTGGACGGAGGTGGAGTGAAGGTGGTTGTGTTGCTGAAGGTGTTGGACCAGCTCGGGGGGATGATTTGTCCCGACGCGGAAATCTCATCCTTCTTCGACCTAGTAGTCGGCACGAGTGCGGGTGAGTGGTTCGCTTGCACATTATCGCTCTCTTGTTGGACAGGTGCGGAGGACGAAGAGAATTGGCTAACAGGTGTACGTCATAGGAGGACTCGTCGCTCTTGCTCTGAGCGTGAAACAATGGTCGGTTGAGGAATGCCAAAACAAGATCACGAGGATCGCACGATCTATTTTCCCAAGGACCAGTAGACTCGAAGACGCGCTCGACAAGTACTGCTGCGGGTGGTTCACGCCTTTGAAGCGACTGCTGCGCTGTGCAGTTTCGGGCAGTATCTACGACAGGCGGAATGTCGAGCGTGTCCTGCTGACCGAGCTCGGCGACCTGAAAATGCTGGAGTCGCAAAAGTCTGCTGCCTCCGGCCCAATGATTCGAGCTGCCGTCACCACAGAAAACATCTCCCGAGGCCATCGAGTCGAGCTGATCACGACCTACAACAAGCGAGGCTCGCGCGATACGGATGCCTACAGGTGGCTCCAAGCAGACGAGGCAATGTCGGGCATCCGCACTTTCAAAGCGTAAGTTCCCACCCAGTTAACGGTTAACTAGCTCTATTATGGGTCTGGCGCTGACGTCACCTGGAGTGCTTGCTGCACATCTGCCGCGACCGTTTTCTTCCCGTGGCAGGAAGTTGCCGGGTCGCGATTTCAGGACGCCGCGATGCAGTGCAATGACCCTCGCTACATTGCTGCGCAGGAAGCGGCTATTTTGTGGCCCGGTAGGCCGAACCTGGTCGTGTCAGTTGGCTGCGGAAAATTTCGAGATTCCGCGCCCGGTTCGTCTTGCTACAGCCGTCTCGCAGGCTCCGTCAAAAAGGCCATGTCCACTCCGCCGAACATTCCACTCCGACTCGACCCGTCCTTTAGTTTGGACGAGATCACGATCGACGCCGCAGATCGCATTCAACATCTGGACTCGATCTTGCCATCGGCGCTGTTAGAAGACTACTCATTTCAGGACAATCTACTGTCGGCCGCATGGGCGGTTATTGCGTCACAGTTCTACGTAGAGATTATGCCCGAACTGTCGTACGATCCAGTGCGCGCTAAGTACAGGTTTGTGGGCATCATTCGGAGCCGCAATCCGTGTCTGGCCTTTCTGCAGCGCCATAAGATTTTTTGCGACGTCCGGTTTTTAATAAATGGGAGCGTGGAAAAGAACTTTCGATGTCCCTTGCGCTTCACGTTTGAGGCTGGCAGGCTTGATGAATGTCTAAACGTGGAACTAATCTCCAAGGATCCTCCATTTAGGGCATCTTTATCTGGCGTTCCAAACACCACCTCGACGCTTGCTGACCTTCAGTACGAATTTAGCTATCGATTAAGCGCGGCTCGTGGTGGTAAGCGAAAGCGACAGGATGATGGCGCGGGTGCGAAGAGGCGGCGTACGTAAAGTATAAGATAATATGTCCAAGGTTAATCCTCTTCCGCCTATGTAATATCTAAGTAGAGTTGAAGAAAAGGTGGAGGTAACGTAGGGTGTATTATGACTGTGGTGTATTTGGTTTATTTGTAGGCATGGGCGCCGCGCTTTTCACGGTGCGCTGCTCCGTCCCGGCGACTACCATAACCGAATTTCACGGACTGTCGTTGAGTTGCGGAGCCCACTATGCTCTCCCTATATTCTACCGAAACACATTGTTTTCCGGCGAAAGTAAAAGAGGCAAATCCTTTTCATTAGTCTAAGAAGGTTCTACGTAGTCACATCGGAATGCTCAAATTCGACGTCAACACTATTGTTTTCTTCTTTTCGCCTACATTGGAAAGCGGAAAGCCGTGTCCTCTCGAAGCCTGTCTTCCCAGATCCTCGGGTCGGTTCGAAATTCATTCCAGTCTCCGCGCCTCTTCCCACACCACAAGCACCGACATCGACCTTCGCTTGGCAGTACCATTTCCACCTCGCGCTTGCAGCTCGGACACACATATCTGCCGTATCGTGCCGAGATCTTCCTTGCAATCCCCTCGGCTTCTTCTCTCCACACTGTGGGTGATCCGAGAGCGGCACACAGGAGGTCTTTTCCAAACGTCCCAATTCCATCCACTATTTCCTGGAAGCCTTCCCGTTTCAGAAGCTCTTGGACATGGCCAGCCGCGATTTGAACGACGGAATCCCGTAGCCCGCGGTCACTATCCGGCGTGGTCTCGTAGATCTCCTTCACGGCGCGTGGGAACGTCGGGCTGTTCCATTCCGCCTGGCCAAGTGTCTGGAAGCGCTCCAATGCAAGAGCCTTCATGCCCTGCACCTCGTATACTTCCCCAATCGCATATGCTTTGATATGGAAGAGCATATCTGAGTGTTCCGGAATCGCGTAATCTAAGCGATAAAGATACTCGAGCAGAGCCCGTACAATCTTTGGGTCGTCTTCGTCGATATGAATAACGCCTTCGACAGCTTCCTGCATGACCCTCGCTACCGAATGAGTATGGAACTCTAGCGGTCTGATCGAGGATCTTTGACACCATTCGTTTCACTTTCCTTTCTACTTACTTTAAAATTATATTTTTCGTCTAATGCCCGCCTGAAGACGGTGCTTTGTGCGCAAAGGACCAGCTTGTGGACCCTATACCCTTCGCCGTTCTTGCACTTCACCTGGAGATCCGAATACTCGCCGCTGTCAAGGTACCTGCTTGGCAGTTATATTTAGATCAACAAAGAAAGGTGCGTTGATTCGTGAAGCTTACTCGCTTATTCTCTTGAGCAGAGGGTTAAGCAGACTGATCAAAGGCATCCTAAAATGATGGTGGTGGTCTCAGCATGGCTCGACTCCGTGTGGCAAGTAACGCTCCTTGGCCTTGACTGAAGGCTGAAAGGGATCTATTATAGTTGCAAAAAAAGAGGAGCCAGCTGTGAGGCGCAATTTAGATTTGGACTGAAGCCGAATGTATGGTCGGGAAAGGGTTGAGCCGTACATATCAAGTTTGACGAGTCCATATTTTGGCCTTTCTATTTATGGCCTGTCATTTAATTCAACCAAGCACCGTAAGCCAAGGGTGAAAGAGAGAATAACAAGGGTGAGGAGATTTCTTTTTTCGTATTTTTTTTTTTTTTTTTTGAGAAACACATCAACTTTTAAGAACTAATTTCTACTCGATAACTTTTATGAACATAAATGTCGGCACACCACGGAGTGATTTTTTTTTTTTTTTAAAAAAAAAAAACTTTCCCGTAATATGTATGATGCAGAGTAGTCTTGCCCATCTTACCGACCAAGCCATGCTAGCGCTTTCCACACCCTCTCCCTCGTTGTGTAATCCTCTTAGTTTCCGCCAGTGGTATGCTTAAATCAACAACTTCTACTCGGCTATTCGAACGCCATAACGGTCAAGTAGAACGCCAGTAATTAATACTAACTTTATTACTTGGGGATGATATTTAGAGATGTAAAAGGATAGAGTAAAAGGGACAAAAAATCCACAAATAATTATTAGCAACTGATGAAACAAAATGGGTGAATCAATCATAATGAGTGAATCAATGACTGAATTCTTGAGTAACTAGAGACTATTGCAACGAAATAGAAGTAGTTGACAAATCATCAGACTAATGACAAATATCAAAAACAGTATTGATACTATGATAGTCGAACTTGTGTATGAAACCTGATACATGAGTATTGCAGATCAGGTTACAGCTGATCTCAATTTCCATCAGCAACTGAGGCATATAAGACCTCGGGTGCAGTAGGGTAATACAGAGAAAGCTTAGTAGCTGATTAAATGCACAAAACAAAATGCTGAAAAGCAGTTCGATTGGGTAATGCTGGGATAGTTTTATGTTGCAAGAAGAAAGAGCTGCCACAACGGTCAATCTCTAAGCTTAAGTTACTTTATGGTTTTCCTTAATTTGACGGATCCATTTTAGATCTGTATTAAGTGTGCATAATTCCAAGATAATACATCAAACCCAAGTAATTAAATGATTCCTACTCGGCAGTGCTTCTCTGCACTTAAATGATAGCGACGATACTGACAAGACTGTCCGAATGACCTTCATTTGCCTGGCAGAACGTACTGTGATTAATAGAACATATAAATAGACACGTAGGTAACTAATACCTGAGTACGCTGAGTTCGCACAATTCTTTCAACTCTTGGGGAAAAAAAGAGCATTGCAAAGACGTTCAGTTAGAAATGTTACCGTGGTACTAACTAGGTCGTTTTCAACTTTTTTTTTTTGGTGCACTAAATCAGCGCTTACGCTTCCTGTATTATTCCCCTGCACCAGAGGTCTGATGCGCCTCACATTGGTGACGAAAATTCATTGCCTCGTTTAGTATGCAGACACATTACTATGATCAGCGAAATTCAATGGACCAACGGCCTCTTTGTCGCTAGCGACAGTCGAACAAAAGGGATGTATTCATATTTCTATGTCCAGTGCATGATCAAGTTAGAACTAATTTCGCGAAACGTGCGTGATTTGATATGAGCAGTAGTATCTACTTCCTTCACACCGTGCAACTATACGTCTGGTGATGATGAACTTGTAAGTTGGAACGCAGACCATAATGGACCGAGCTTATTTACCTTGCAGCTTAGACGCCTCTGGATGCTTGTATCTTGACTTGGTCTGACATAGCCTGACGAAGTTTTGTACGGTGAGCATGTAGAAAATGCAGAACCGCTAAGTCAGCAAAAGAAAGACAAGGGTCAGCTTTTTGTCTCGTATTCAAAGTAAGAGCTTCCTTACCAAAATCATGTGAAGTCCCCAGAAAAGCATTTTTAATCGTGCGGCTAGGGAACACAGGTGATACGTAGGAAAACTTTTTCTGCAGGTGAAGCACCCTACTTATGTTCACCCCTCTCTAGGCTGCAATTACAGCGCGTCTGCACCGCCACTCCATAGCCTTGCTTCTAATGGAGGCAGCAATGGCGTGTCACCAGATTGCGGCCCATCACCTCTGCGCTCGGCTGCCCATCAGAGACGAATATTTTCGGCCGTGGCGATGTGGACGCGTGCAGTAAGATTTTCGCGGCCCTTCGAAAGCGGTTTGGATAGCAGGGTCCGGTAATTTGCCGCAGACTTACTGGGGTTTGCATATCATTAGCGACGGGGGGCCTAATCCCCAGATTTTTCGCGCGCGACCTCACCAAAAACACACTAAATCGCCCAAACAACGCGTTGCTTCGTGCTTCTTCGCCTCACTACCTCGTGAAATTCCATTTACGGTAACACCCTGGTGTTGTAGCACAGCATAACAGCACTCATGGCACCTCCTCGCCTCCAAGAGCACCAAATCGTTACAATCCTCGACTGCCTACGCGCCCAATGGCATACAGGCGCTATTGCAGACGCTGCTAAGTGTCATAAAGCGTCTGTATACCGTATTAAGCGCAATCTACGTGTTTGGGGCGAGCCGTACGCACCAACTAGCCCTGATGGGCGGAAGAGAACCCTCACAGCTCATGAAGAAGATGTAATAGCCCCCTCTTGCGTATTTTATATAGCTAATAGCTATAGGTGCTTCTAAACTTCCTAGACTCGAATCCTACGGCTTATCTTGACGAAATGGCATGGTACATAGAGCAAACTTGTGGTGTTGTCGTGCATATTACGACTCTTTGGCGTACACTTCATCGCCGCGGCTGGAGTCGTACTTACGTTCGTAGAAGGGCTGCAGAACGTTGCCTGATTACGAAGGCCATCTTTCGTGGCCGCATGCTTGCCCTTCCTGTTGGTGAGTAGTAGTAGCGAGCCGTACGCCTCTATAGCGACGCACCTCACGTTTGAGGCGCTGAAGAAGGCCCTCAGGCAAGCCCCAACTAGCCCACTGTACTGTAGAAATATTATTCCTTAGCCCTTTAAGATCCCACTCGCTATCTATAAGAATTTGGTGTGCTCGCTAGAGATCTGAGCTTCTGAACGAAGGCTGGCTCTCTAGCCAAGTAAAGAAACCGGCTAGCTACTAAGAGGGTAATTCCTCGAGCCTAATTGGGCTTAATAGAGGCTCATAATGAGGGGTTACTGCCGTAGGCGCTGCAGGCGGCGCAGGAAAAGCTGAATACGACTGTGGAGGTGCTACACTATAGCCTGGCGGTGGCTGAAGCGTCCATGGGTTCTAGAAAGGCGATATAAAGGGTGTAGCGCTTGCTAGAGGTGGCTTATACGGTTGACGAGTCCTCCTTAAGGCCTTATGAGCTCTAATAGCTCGTATACCTATACTGCCCGGTAATTTATCGATTGTTGCCTCTTCTTTGCGTATAGCGTCACCCCACATACTTAGGAGGGCGCTGTCAAGCTTTATATGGTTATGAGGGCCATCCTGACCTTGTGGATGATAGCAGGTGCCAGTATAATTACGGCATTGGCGGTGTTGGCAGCGCCAACGAGTCGTCAGTACGACACCAACGTTGCCGCTTGCGAGTTCGGTAATAATATGATCCGGTAGCTGCTGACGATGAGTAGTAGTAGCCGTTGCACGGCCACGGCCTCCTCCTTCTCCACCACTTAGAGACGTCAGTAACTCCCTCATTTGATCTACTTGCTAATTTAACGCCGCCGCCGCAGGGTCTTCTAACAAAGCTACCGCCGTTCGCTCATTCGCTACTCGATTAGCTGCTTGAGCTATCTCTTGAGGCGTTGGCGCCAGCCTCACGTAGCAGACGACTTCAATTTGATGACCTTTCTTGCCAGCCTTGGTATTACGTTCGATGAGCGCCTCTACTTTTGTCAAAGTCCTGCCAAGAGCTAATATCTACAGCAGGACGGCCAGCCTGAGCCAAACGATCATGGCTTACGATAACGCAGAGCTGAGAGCGCTCGAAAGAGCGTCTAATACTCGTTGAGAGGCTACTCACGACGCTATTAGCCCAGTCATCGACCTCGCGCCAGTTCATAAC
This sequence comes from Macrophomina tecta, assembly GCA_024180945.1. NCBI lineage: Eukaryota > Fungi > Ascomycota > Dothideomycetes > Botryosphaeriales > Botryosphaeriaceae > Macrophomina > Macrophomina tecta. The sequence continues at coordinate 525,191 of JAKSGN010000023.1, forward strand.
GCCGCCTAAGGAAATGATCCTCATATCACGCCTCTCGTCCTCCAAATACGGCTTCGCGCCGCTCGTTCGCAAAGCAACAACGTACTCGACAGTAATAATAGGTGGTGAGGACGGGGGAGCGTCGTTAGACGTCTCAATCGGGTCGCTGAAGCCTTGGAAGGGTGACGACGAGCGAGCCGACGGCGTAGGCGCGCGATGGCGGCCAGAGGACGCTTTCTGAGCCTTCCTAGACACCTTATACGCTGGAGCCTTATTCGCCAACCTCTGGGCTCTTTCACGGGCCAGTTGTTCAGCCAATTTGGCAGGGCGCTGACGTCTTATAGGCCTCGGAGGGGTATAAGGCACAGCCTGAGCCGTGGAAGCCGTCGCCCGAGCCTTCGCAGAGGGCCTACGAGGCCTGGCAGAGTAGCGGCCAGGCGTTGGAATCGACGGTAGGCCAGCCTCACCGCTACGTATGTCGGATGACGGCTCCTCTGACTCAAGCGGCGTCTCTACAAGCGCAGGAAGCGGAGCAGCGGGCAGAGGAGTGTCCTCATCGAGGTTGGGGTCAGAATCGTCAGGTATAGGCTCATCGCAGCCGTCGGAGGCTATGGCAACCGAAACAGCACTCAAAGGCGCATTGGCTATAGTAAATAACGTTAATATAAGGCTAACACGGTATAGGGATAGCTATAAGACCTTCAGAAGGCACCTGAGGACGCGAAACGGCAGTAAGAGCCTCTTGGATGAGCTCCGCGTTGTTCAGGCGACGAGAGCGACGCTGGGGCGGCATTGCAACACCATGAGGATTACCCAATTGGGCCAATTGTATAAGGAAACACGGAAAGCACGAAAAGAAAACGCGTAGTTTGGCGATTTAGGGTGGGTAGGACGTTTGGGCGCGTTCTCGCGATTTTTGGTGAGGTCGCGCGTGAAAAATCTGGGGATTAGGCCCCCCGTCGCTAATGATATGCAAAACCCGGTAACAGACCGCGCGCATGCGATGGGTGTTGAGCTGGCTGGGCCGCACCCGTGCGGCTCCACTTTTGACCTTGCCTCAGAAACTCCCCGTTAAATCAGTAATCCTAACTTGTCAGCCAAGCTCATTTGGCGAACTTCCGAGCGCATTTTAATATAAGAACCTCGGAACTAGTGATTTTCCGGCAAAGCCGGTTCAGGTATAATAATGGATATATAAAATCGATGTCAGGTCGATTTGCTACTCCGAAAAATTATGCTTACCTTATATGGGGCTTCTTTTCGACTGCGTCAGACCTTCAACGAACTCGGTCTTCCTTCTATTTGTCAGTGCGATAGTAGCCGGTAAAAGCCTGCTCCTGTAGCAGCTGGCAGCTAGTGCAAGGAGCAACCGGTGCAGCTAATGAAGCCTGCCAGCAGCAGCATCCGGTGTAGTGGCAGCCGGTGAAGCCTGCTAAGTAGCAGCCCCTGTATAGCGAGTAGCAAGTATGGCTTAATGAGGGTTGACCCGCACATGACAGAGAGAATATGGAGAGCAAGCGCTTTCAAATGACGTAAATTTGAGATGGTTCGCGATGGTTGCGGAGTGTAGTTCATTCGAATCCCGTCCCTGCTGTGACTCCAAAAATCCCCGGCAATTCCCTCAGATGTCTTGACGCGTTGAGCGGACCGGAAAGAGTATAGCGCCTGACGTCGGAGGGTCTGAGGCAACTTTTTGACCACCATTCGTCATTCGATCAACGCGCTTTGTGACTGCAACGACACCAGTCTTATGTCCTGACAACCCGAGAAACCCCACTCTAGAACCCTCCTGACCCTTGTGATAGAAAAGAGAAAGGAAAAAAGACTTCGGATGCGAATTGAATTTCTCGACCCTGCAATGTGGGCGGACGAAGATGATGGCGGGTGGACACGCGACCGTTTGGCGTGTCGCGACGCGCTGCGCGTCTCCATGCCCGACAAACCGACTACCGCGCTCGCAAAAACCAACGGGGCAGCGAAGGACTCGCGTGACGACCGTATCCGATCTACCTAGCACTCGATGTCATTTTACGCAGAACGACCGGCTTGCCGAGCGGAACGAAGAGCTCGCGGAGCAGATAGCCAGGAACGAAGACGAGATCGGGCGCCTGCGCAGCGCGCTCGAGACGTCTGAGGAAACGCAGCCAAGATGGAGGACCGTATGGGGAAGATGGAGAAACAGATGGCAGCTTTGGTGCGTTCGACGCGTAAGAACCCGAGCTGACAGTCATAGATCAACGCTGCATGTTTGAGCGTGCCTCCGGAGCAGGGGCCACAGCAGGTGCTAGCTGTTGGAGGATTCCGCTTAGGATTTCAGCCGGGCGCAGCGCTTTCTATGGTTTCATGGCTGACTCCACCTCTTCCTTCGTTCGCCCTACACCCTGGTCGGTTATCCATTAAACACCAATCCGTCGCCGCACACGCTGTCACAGCCATCTGTTACCGCTTCCGCTTCACGCGCTCGTCTGTCCCTTCACCGCGGTCGCGACCGACCCAGGCTGCCCTCGGCCGCAGTCCGGCCGCACCATCCGCTGTAAACCGCCGCCGGGGTCTGAGCTCTCTGAACCCATCCCACCAAGCTTTCCCACTCATCACGCCTACACGATCATCAATCAACATGGCTGCATCCTCGTTTCATTCTTTGACGGATCCGACTATATGGCAGGACGGCTCGTCTAAGAAAGCACTTTCAGGTCTGTTGGTCGACAGTTAGACAACTTGACAGCTTGATTGACATGCTGTTGGAATCTGAAGTGCCAGGATGATCAAGGAATGACTGGCATGTATTGAGAGGGGGAGGCCCGAGAGGTGCCTCTTATCCTCTGCTACACAAGGGATGACTAGTTTGGTGACCCTTGGATAGACGTGATAGCTCAATATTCCAACGCATAGGAAGTGCTACAGCGCTTTTGAGATATTCCCAACTTGAACCACCAGATAGCTGCCCTCGTAGCCCTACCCCGCTCCCGTGGATATGTCTGCTTGCTCAGTCCATCAACAAGATAACCCCTCCCAGGACAAAGAAAATCATCGCCTCCATAATTGGCCGCATCCCCAGCAGAACCAGTGGCTGTGGATACACGGCCATGTCGGCAACGAACAGCATGCAGAAGAAAGAGGCGATCAAAGACCCAGCCCATATCCTCCAGAGTACCGCTGATTCCCTCGTGGACCCCCAGAAGGCAAGGATGGTGGCGGTCAGGATTTCCCAAACGAAGATGGCGAATCGACCAGTATTGTAGCCAATACTAACGCAGATTATCCAGAGAGCCTCTCCCTTTGTAGTGTTCGACTCGGTAGCAAAGGCGTGGTAAAGGCGGCTGTGCAGAGGTGAGAGATACCCGTGCTTTACTATTAGCCGAAATCCGCACGATTGGTTCTGCAGCCATTGCTTACCATAAGCCAGTGGATGTGGGCAAGGATTGCGATGGCGATGAGATATCTCCACCAAGGGTTCCATGTCAGCTCTCGTAAAACGGCAGGCTGTTGCGGGAATCTCGTGATTGTGTTGTCCATTGTGCCCTAAATCGTTTGACGATGGCTCGAGAAGTGCAAATTCAGTGAGTCGGCCGTAGTCAAAAGATTCGAGCTGGGTAATATATTCGTCAGACACCGATTATCATTTGCCGACTTTTCTCTTACTCTCACTTCAATCACGTTAATTTACACTTTTTCGCACCGCGATTACCAGTCCTAGTCCTCGGTTTTCCCTTTATAGTGCCTACCGATCGCGCTGCCTTGGTACTAAGTTATCCCCGTCTACCTGTGTATTACTTGGGTAGCAAAGAAAATAGCGGTAACCGCCTTGTCGTACTGCTCGGGAAAAAAAAAAAAAAATCAAAATAGTGAATATGCGTAAAAGAGGAGGACACTTGACGCATAAATGGTGTAAAAGTTTTATCAGGAGGCAGGTAAGCACGACGATGTGCGGCGCGTCTTTGTATTTTTTGCGTTGTTAATCGTTGATCGCTGATTTTCTGTCTTTCAAAAACGGCAGAAATAACGTTCGCTGGCAAATGTTTTTGCGCGACGGCTCAAGACAGCAGACCGTCCTAGTAATCACACTATCCCGAGCAGTCCAGGCCAAGGCCATATTCCTCTGCAGAAGCATGAGCCATGTGATAAGCATTGACGATATTCCGCGGTGCATGGGTCATTAGAGCTCCATTCTTCTTTTGATTGCGAACTTATTCCCGGTGGGTGAAGGAAATTAATTGCGTCAAAAAACATGTGCAGAGCTTCACGATCTGCAGTCTGCAGTAACCCCGCCTTGTCATTGGTCACATCATCGCAAGAAGTTTGGATTTCTCATTTCGCTGTTCTTCCCTTTACAATGTGGGCGGCTGGAAATTTATTAATGCACTTAGCTATATAAAATGTGAAGAGACAAGGACCGTAACCACGACGTATTTTAGGGATATGCTGGATGGAAATGCTCTTGGCAGTTTTTAAAACTTTCGCAGACAGAAAAGGACTCGCAGCGTCATAACTCGACATACGCGGCTAGAATCTCCGCGTTGCCAGCCATATAGTCAGCAGTGAAGTAGGAATAACGGTCTACGAAATGCGCGCTGTCCAGGAACGGGAGCGCTCGTTGTATGAATTCTTTTTCAACAGCCACGGCTGCATTTTGAAGCTGAAATTCTGTTACCCACAAACGCTTCTCGAACATTTCATATGCCTCCGCCAAGTAGGATTTGAATGACGCGACCGCTTCGTCCAGATCGCCACTGTATGAATAGTACCAATGGACATTGATTCGATCGACCGCACAGCCGTCTGCAGTGAAGCCCCCGCAATAATTGTAGAATTCGTCCAGCCAGTCTAGGCCCTGCGCGAGGCCCGTTTCCGGACGAATGCCTCGTCCATTGCAGACACTTGGCGACACCAAGAGCGCGACGTCCCTGAATTGATTCAGGTGCTGTCTGTAAACACTCGCAGCGACTTGAGGTGCCATAGAAGAGCCGCCTGCGGTAGCTTCAACATCGGGCTCGTTGAACGCCAATAAATACTTTGCGCCTCTATGGATGCCATTCCAAGCGTTATTCGTCCATCTTGACAGGTCCTCCTCATCTCGATTACCCCAAAGCGTTGGAACAAATTCTATATTCTCTGGCGCATCCGCTCCAGGCACTTGGGCCCAGTTCCACGCCCAGGAAATGGACGAGCAGGCAGAAAATTGAGGAAGAACTCTTCCGTTTATGTAGAGAAGTCCTCGCTTCCTTGAATGAGATTCATTACTTCTCTCAATCAGGAAGTGGTTACGGAAGTTCTCTGAATACTGAGGGAAAATATCTGGTCGTCGGTGTTCTGGAGCGGTCCCCGAAGTCCGCCTATCAAGGAAAGGGAGCTTTGTATGAGGTAGGATAAGACATCTCGCAGAGTGCAAAAGGATCAAGGTAGTGATCAAGATCACGGAAGGATACATTAATGAAAGGCAGCTTAGATCAAAAGGTGGCGTTGAAGAGACAGGACTCACCCCTTAATATCTAAGCGTGTAATGGAGGAATCGCTCTTTTAATGCGCGGTAAATATCTCAGTTTCAATCGGTGATCCTGACGCATCCGATTTGACTTCTAATATGAGCTTTTAGGTACGTAATTCTCTACTAGACGTAGAATTACCAAATCAACCATCGACGCTCGTTCTACGATCCCCATGCTCCGTCACCGCAGATCGTACGAGCGTGAACCATTGCATAGTACGACTAGGATCCCCAAGCTTGGCTTTCTGGTAGCCTTATTTAGAATAAAAATTTGCCTTCGGCTTGAGAGTCTGTCTCATATTGTTCGAGGCCCATTTCAGGCCAACTTTCATTCCAGCGCGGTCGACAAGCAGCTAATTCGCCATTTTCTAACAGCACTCAGCCGCGGCGAGCACTATCGCGCATCCACGTCGAAGATAAAGTGGACAAAAATATATTCCTCCACTTAAGTGATCTTTCGAGGATTGGGCATGCAATCACGTCCTGGAGTCTGCCCTTGATGATGATGATGATTATGATGATGATGATGATGATGATGATGATGATGATGATGATGATGATGATGATGATGATGATGGTAATGACGATGTTAGAACTATTTCGTGTTGTTGATAGGAAACACGTTGAAAAAGAAGCAGAGGTGCCGGTTGATTAGCCCCCGTGTAAATGGGAGACAGCATGGAGAATACGGAAAAATTGACAAGATATATTTCCTCTTTTCTCTTTCTTTTTCCTAACTGTAACAATATATGAGGCAGAATTAGCACGCACTGGTAGTAAGTGCGGCGTTATACTTTTGCTAGTCCAACACTAACCTACCTCTCGTCCCTTTTCCTTCCGTAATAGGAGCCCGCTAGTGGAGAAATCATAATATATAACGTTAAAGCGACATTTTTGAGTGCATATACATACTCCACAGTCTGTATAAAGCTTAGGACAATAAACCACAGTAACTATATCCAGCCCAACCAAAACGATATGACTCACGTCCTCTACCGTCATACGGGCAATGAACAACACGAAGATTAAATGTTGGTTAAAAAATGCAGATTAAAACCTCATATATCTAGAATGTCTACTTGCATGGTATTGGAAACTTAGATATACTGTGAACTGAGTTTCGAGGAATGGGTGCAGGATGAAATAAGTCTATGCGACTTCTTAGGACGTACTTTATTCAACCCTTTCATTGTCTAGAAGTAGGAGGACGCGAATAATATCGATTGCTCGGTGCATATTGTCGACCTGCAGCGTCGCCTTCTCGGCTTTCTTCTCGGCTTTCTTCTCGGCTTTCTTCTTCGATTACCGGCAAGGGTAGAACTCGACCGGAGTGAAGTTTCTGAGGTTGCAGTGCATTTCTGACGTGATGATACATTGTTCTCGAATTACCAGCCAGCTTTTCAGTTAGTCAATTTCGTTCTTCCCAGACGGTGGTGTGGTTTATACCTTTGAGGCCGACAAAAGTCATGACGAAGATATTCTCTGACAAATGCTAATTGGATACACGCTTGTTCTATATTGGAGCAACCTATCTTCTTCCAAGTACCGATCGTATTTACGCTTATGCAAACATCTGATTGAAATTAATCTTAACATTGCTCGCTGCAGTGAGGATATGATGAGACTTACAGTACTTGCAGCTTCATAATTGGTCATCACTCTGGTTGCCCTATTAATAGATGCTTCCACAAGTTTTACTGCGATGCAGTTATACTGTAGGAAACCTGATTTGATGGGACTATTTCTTGTCAACTCACAGCTAATTTATCATTAGCACTCTGGACGCAGTTTATCGCCCTGACATAATAAATCTCATTCATTGAACAATCATTGAGAGAAAGCGACGATACTAGCATTCGAAGCAGCAACTTGTAAAGAGTTAGTGTATCTTTGTCACCGCACACTAAAATGTAAGAACGTATGAATCAGGCATAGATAACATATAGTGCCTCACATGGCGGGCGTGTTACCCATATAAGCGCCATCAGTCCAACGATTATAGAAAGCCAGATCGAAACTGCGAGCAGGAGAACAGAGTTCGGAGTAATTCGTGCGGAGAAAAACACCAAGGCATCCCGGCTGAATTCGCACTCCAGCAGAGAATTGTATGTGAGCGTTTCCTTTTCTGTCACACGATGCATGATGATGCTCTGAAAATATCTAACTCGAACCCCCATAGGAGCCTATATTTACCATGCAGGCAGACAGACGGGCTTCGATTAACCACGCTTATTCCGCCCAAGAAATGGTACGGTGAGAGCTCTCCTGGTATACATGCACAAAACTCTTACTCACCAGCACAGTCAGAGGAGCGGCGCAAAGGTTTCCACGATGGATTGGATGCAACAAACCATGTTCTCCTGCTACACTTGAAGATTCTGGAACGTATAAGACGGTTAGAAGCAAGAGTCAAAGCCGTTGAAATACGAAGGCTTCGAGAGTTCTTCGCTGCTGACAACACGAGACTTCAAGTAGATGGGAAGGGTAGCACACGGGAAGAGCAACGGCTGCATCGGCGATCAAGTGTCTAGTTCCAGGGCCCACTGTAAACTGATGATAGACATGTTCTGTTCCCCATGCTGGATGTTTTTCTGGTATCAGATGATTCAATGGCCACAAGAACTTCAACGTTGAGGGGAGAATGTTTCAAAGTTAGGATAGAGTTAGATCGGAATGAAGCATCGGACCTCCTTCGTCCTTTTGCAGCTCTTTACTAACGTTTGGCCATCTTACTTTGCATTGACTAAAACGTTCACTTGATCGGAGAAAAAAAAAAAAAGAAATCTTTTGGAATTCTCGTGTATTCAAGATTCAGTAGCGTGGCTTGGCTGCGTCAAGTATAAGACAGCCCCCTCCATCCTTCTGCAGCACATAACCAAAAACTCATCATTCGTTCCGACCAAGTTCAACAAAACAAAAATCAGATACCATTAAAACATCCGGGTTGCGCGTTATCAACGGTAATGTCCCGCATTGGCATTGCTTGGCGTATTAACGTGGACCAGGGGAAATGCAGTCAGCGGGACCAGCCTCCATTGAGTTTCCATCATACCAGGAGGCGGCATCTGGTACTGTGACGGACTGATCGCGCCGGCGGTGATCCCGCAGGAGCTTTGCACGGTCATTCCTGGATCGACGTTGAAATGCGGCTGGCAACCATTCGGACAAAAGTGATGGCTACACAGGCCATTGTATGCGAGATGATGAGTCGAGAAGAAGCCCGCAGGGGCGGAAAAAAAGGCGGGACCAGGCTTTCCCCTCACGGTTGGAGTTGACGGAGCCGGTCCCACCGCGGTGAAGCCGTGTAGAAGATCAGTGGGAACGATGGCCTCATGCCCGCTCCCAGAAAGAGCAGAATTCCAAGTAGCTTCGAATATTCCGTCGGCGTTGGCTGTATTATCGAAATGCTGCACGTTTTTCTCTTCGAGGAGTGTGCCTCCAAGCAGATTATTGGCGTCTTGGATCTCATTAAAGCCCAGGATGCCGTTCGGGAAATCGGCAGTCGGGGGCAGAGACTCGTTCGTGGACTGTGTAGGTGTCGTCTCGGAGGTCCTTGCAGCGGATGGCAACGTGTTTGAGAGCCCAGTCCCGGGCCCGGTCCCCGGGAGCGCAAAGCAAGTGTACGCGTCGTTGATAGTGGAAAGCGAGTTGGGAGGCTCTGTCGTGCTCGTGCAGCTGAAGACATCGCTTCTGCTCGTTCTTGCATCGGCCGCTTCAACTACAGACCGCGTGGCTGACGAGAGCTCAGAGCTGCCACCAGAGCTTTCCAACACTGGGTTTGTTGTGTCTGGCCACCGGCTTCAGTTGAATTTCATGCCCAGGTGAGGCAATATGACGTACCGTAGATTCTTGGCCGGCCACGTCGTCTGGCTGGTGGACAGTACGGCCCATCGCCATTCTGCGCCCTTCCTGGCTTCTTTTTCGGAGCTTTCGGCCTCGTTGTCACCTTCTTGATCTTTGTAGTGGCCCCTTGATCGGCGTTAGGCATGCTGGACATGATTACTGACGAGGAAAATCGCGAGTCGCGGTGTAGACCCTCTATGGCTGGTCAGTGTGCAGCATGTTTAACATGCGGTGATCCTCACTCGCTACATTTGTAGGGAGATGCCATCCAGCGCTCGATGCTAACTGCGTGCCGTATATGCCCTGTATGCTCTGTATGCCGTTTATGCCATGTACGCTCTGTGCGCTTCGCATGCTTGCCCCACCGTCTGGGCCAGCCGATTCTACTGGATGTGATTTTCTTGCTCGAAGGTCTAAATTTAGGAGACTTCCCAAGGAGGCATGCAGATCTCTGTCAACCGCAGCTCGTCGCCTGTTGCAGCTGCAGTCCCATTGAGGCAGGCGTGTAGGTCGGCGCGATCGAATTGCGAGTGTGCGGCTTTCCCATGTTTAGACCTCACGCGATCTCGTGGGAGTAGACTACCATACGGCAGTTTCTCTCGGCAATGGTCGTGAGGCGGTCTGATTAAGTAGCAGCAGAGTTCTAGCTGCTGTGTCGCGAGCTGCTGTGTCGCGAGCTGCTGTCGCGAGCTGCTGTGCCGCTGTCAGACGGGAGGATTCTGAGCCGCTTCGTGTCATCTACCCACAAGCTACGCCTCAACGACGGAATGACTGGTCCTGGCTAGCTAACTCTTTCTCTTTTCTCTCGAACTGAAAGTGGCCCGAGACAAGAGCAAAGGAAGTGACGGCGCTCGGAAAGTTTTTCTCCGTCTGTGCGTTTGGAGCGCTGCAGCCGTGTGGCACAGTTCTTGTTCGGCCAACGATGCCCTCGCCTTTCCTGACTTTCCGGGTGCTGCAACGAATACTATCTTCACACCCGCGCTTAAGTGGGGCTCTTCTCGGGGTTGAGTCGGTGCATCCGCGATAGGCTGGGCACAACCATAGGGTGAGCGGCGTGGCCTGATTGCTTCCTGCAGACCCTGCTCAGGAACCCCAGACCGACACCGCATGGGGCCTGTGCTACGCTACTGCGGATCAAACCTACAATACTGAGCTGCAATTCAAGCGGCAAGTCCCCGCTGGATGGATACGATGATGTTCCCAACTAGCGTGCTTCTGAAGAACATGGTGTTTTTGTACAGTTCCACAGTCAGGTTCAAGCGTATTTAGCAGTTGGTAGTGCTGCGCTGATGGCAATATGTCGCCCATAATCAACGTCGCACGTACGATTACTGCATCATAAAGTCGTACACAGTAGAAGCCTCGGTAAATGCGAAGGCAACCATCGTGTCTGCCTTGCGTGTTCGGCGGCTCAGCGGCACAGCAGCAACAGCCGATAACGATTCTGACACAGTTATCGAGTCAGTGCTGCTGGTTAGCTACAGCTCGCGGATATACGCGACAGAATTCCAATCGAAACCCGGCTGCACTGCAAGATAGTCGAGATGCCTAGATCGCGAGCGAGCGGGTAAAGCTGAGCGCACGTGCGCACGTGCTCCCGGGGGTGTCTCCGCACCGTTGAGCTAGGACAAGCGTTGGAGCCCCAAGTAGAGAAAATTCGGTTGCTCGGTGCTCACCCTATATTTGCTGCTTCATATAGCTTTCGCTGACCATTTTGGCGTAATCTGCGGCTGGGTTGATGATTTCGAGGGGCTGTACTACAGGAGAAACGTGGGTGCAGACAAAAAGTAAATAAAAAAAAGTGTGCCATATGCCTTCATCGATCAGTGCAGTAAATTAAAGCAACATATAACAGTAGTGACAGAGGTGGAGTACCGCTGCAATTTACTGTCTTCGAAAAAGAATTGGAAGCTTAGATACACTGCGAAGTACATTATCTACGAATCTCAGCGGCTCTCTCATGCCAAGACGACATTCTTTAGCATCGATACACTATATAGGTCCGGTATGTTTCTTCTTTTCCGTTCCAAACTATAAAGTAGATTTAAGGACATAATACCGCAGTGCTGGACTTCCGACGACACACAGCTCCAGAAATCTATTGCGACGAAGCGATGTGGTATGACCAGCCACCCACAGAAAGTCAATGGCCACCTGGTCAGTGCGCCAACATCGTCCCCAAAATACAGGACTTACTACAGCACCGAAAGCATTCTAATTTACCCAAAATTGGTCGATACTATATCGCATGTACATATTTTACATACTCTGCGTTTTTTAGACGGTGACAAGGGCCTCTGATGTCATACTGGCCGTGAGAATGTAAGAAGGATGTTGGCGCACGAGCCAGGTGTGGCCATTGACTTTTTGCAGGTGGCTGACGGTTAACTAGCAGGGCATTTTTTCCCATGTATCCCGAAGGCCGGATAAGTCCCTTAATATTAATGGACTGTTGACATGCATATCATGTGGATTTTTGGTAGTTCTAGGATATAAGAGCGAGCCTATCGCGGACCTGAAGTGGGGTATCGTCCACAAATTGTCCTTTCTCAACACCAAGATTAACGTATACAATCCTTCTTCTTCGTCTTGTCCTTTTTTTCTTTTTAGAAAAAAGAGAGCATCAACTACATTTCCATGTCTCTTTTTCTTGCGTGCCTCGAATGTGACCAGACAGGCTCTCGTCTCAGCGTCGTTAGCTACACTATCTTCCCAGAACGGCGGGTCCGGCACAGCATGCGGCGCAGCGATGCGGCACTCCAAATACCGGTCTTCCACCCCTGAGCTTTTCGGAGGTTTCCAAACGGCATGGCCGAGCACGATTCAGTTTCTACGCCGCTTGTCAAGGGTTATTGTGTTGGCAGTCATGACTTAAAGAATCCTTGACTTCTCTCGAGCTCATGTATCCCTTACATCCCGCTTTTTTTTTTTTTATATTATTATTATTCTTGCACATTTCACACTCTTCCACAAGCCAATCAGTTGCAATGGCCGGGCCCCCGTGGACCAGTGAGGAGAACATCACGACCCTGTTATTAGTTCCGTATGTCAAGAGAGATAAGCTCACGGAAATTCTCAAAGCTCTCCACGAAAACGAGGAAAGGCGCTACTGTTTCAACGAGCGCACTGCTGAGGCCGTCAATAGTCATGTCGGTAGAATGATAAAAGATCTGAGAATCGACAGAAGCAACAGCAACTTAAGCCCAGCGGCGATAGCATGTCGTATTGCTCAGGAATGGGACAAGAAAGGCGAGGATCCGTTCCTGACTGACTTCATAGACTCCATCCTGTACGTGTCTGTTCTAAGCTTCAAAAATCCAGGCTGATATTTTTTCTCACAGGGAGGAGATCAAAATGGAATTCCACAGTTTAAACTGGACCGAAATCGAGCAACGTGTCAGGGACATTAAAGGATCTCTGCCAAGCAGTGGACAGATCAGCAGGGAATATCAAAATTAATGAGACACAATGGCAAAGGGTGCAGAAACTTCAATATCTCCTTATAAAATGAACCCCTCTGCATAATAGCTGAACTATATTGTTGAGTCAAGTTCCGAAGTATTCGCTTCATCCCTAGCCTACCGGCATCAGTTCATATCGTCTATTATCTTTCTCGCTTTCGTCAGACCTAGATAACGTGATTAGACTATTCCAATATCTAAAGCACAGATATATATATATATAAATATAAAAAAGGATACATTCTTCTTTTTTTTTTTCTTTTCTCATTCAAATTAAAGAGCCATGGAACTTGGGAAAACGAATCATTAAGGTCTATCCAGACTCAATCGTTCTTTTAGATAACTCGTGGTGAATGCTCTACTTCACGGGATCTCGTGTATTCTAGTATTTTTCTTTTTTTTTTTTTTAATCTCTATACGATGGCGGATGGTCATCAGAGCCACAAAATCGGATCCTGTTCGTCAGGCTCTTGAAGGAATTCCAGTTGTTCCTCGTAAGGAATGAGTGACACTAGCCATGGATACCAATCCGGCAGTAAGATATTGATCAGCAATGACTGGACTCATGTTGCCTCAGTGCATGTTCAATACTAATCAATTGTATGCTTTTTGAATACCTCGATCATGCAGTTGCCGAAAATCGCTTCTGGCGTTGCCACACCGTCGATCCGTGAGAGATAATTCCCCGCTATCAGTAGTATCTCGTATGGGCTCTCCGGCTATTCGCTGCTGTGCCGCCGGAACGTTGGGGAAGCAGCCATGAGATGCCCCCATTGGTAGGCTGCGCTCGGGACGGTGGGATTAGCTAGCCCTCTAACGGTAGGAATTAGCGCGCACACTGACTGTGCCACGCCTTCCGTCCTTCCTTCGCGTCCAAAAATCCCCGAGAAAAGAGCCGAGGACGTGTGTCAGGGCTCGGAAATTCTCCTGGATCTGGGGCCGTAAGCGCTGTGCGTCTGTGGCACAGCTTCACATCGCAACCGTTCCTCCGCCAAAAATTCACACTCAAGAGACTGGGCGGTCAGGCAGTCATCACGCATACTGAAGTATTCTAGCCTGATTCAATACGTTTTTACAACATCTCTTCCATAAAACTAGCAATGTGACTGCGTCGGACAGCTCGATCGGTAACATTGGCGCAAGGAATATCGCCGGCCGTTGCAACGGGCGCGCCCGCCGCATTGCCCAGATCACCCACGCTATCCAATTTAAGTTAGCCTAAGCGCTCAGCACCGCAGACACGCAGAGTGGAAGACGCAGGAACAGTGGGTCAATCATACCAACGGTGTGATATCTGCAAGAAGAGCGGACCTCATGCCTGGATCACTTGCTTTCGCGCGTTAATCGCGCGATTAATCAACTCGGCCTCCGTATCGGTCTTGGCGATCGCACACCTTGCAGCCTGTAGATGTCCTGCTGCCTGCTGCTGCTAATTTACATGATGATAATGTCAGACCACTCCAGCCATCTCTAGCGCCAGGATCTGTTTCCTGAATGTGATGTGGCTGCAAACTGCTTGGTTGTGTCGGCCGGGAAGCCCGCGGCGGAGCAGGCGCGTAATGGATTCAGAAACGCCAAGTCGCCCGCAAGCCGTACTCATCATACCCGTCATGCCCATCATACCCGTCATGCCCATCATACCCGTCATACCAAGCATACCCGTCATACCAAACATACCCATCATACCCATTCATCACAAGAATACGAGCGGCGCCGTACAGCGATTTGAACGCAAAAGGTATGTGCTCTAGCGAAGAAGGACTTGCACGAGGAAATGGGAGGAGATGAGCGGCGCGAAGCCTCTGGAAATCTCCAAGAAGCGCTCACCTTGTTTTCGCGCGAGATGTTTTATTACATCATTGCTCTACTAAAATATTATATTTTGTGCGTCATAAAGTTGTAAGCTAGAATTATATCATGTTTCCACAGCGCTGTCTCACACTTCTGTAGTCCATGCTTTGATATAATCTTGCTACCTTTTTTTCCCTGTTGTTTTTGCACATTATAATTCCGACGGTAGATAGGCTCAATAATCTCGGTTATATATTATCGAATAATTATTAACAAGCACCACAGGCGCCTTTGGGAGAAAAAAGCAACGAAGTCACTTATTTCATGAATTTTGGCGGATAAACCGCGAATTCTATGAGATCAATTGACCATAGCACACTGCCCTAAGCGATATATCATATCTTTCTACTAACTAACTCAGCATATATGTAGTCTGTCAATCTGAGAGGGAAGAGAAGAGGCAAGGAAAAAGGAGAGTTAGTGAATGGTAAGCAGAGCCTGTGAGGAGAGTTCTCTGCAGCTGTAATGTTATTATCTCCTATTCATGTTTTTATTGTAAGTTGGTATGACATATCTTAGACGCTTGCCGCCAAGTAGATCAAATAAGCTATTACGTTCCAGTCCGCTATCTTCGTCCATCCTTTGCCGGTGTTCCTTGTGAGGGGAGGGGGGTATTCTGTGAAACGTGGTAAACGTGTTTGACTCCCCATTTGAATTGTTAATGATGACCCATCTCATGCGCCGCAGCACGAGACCCATTGGAGAGAGAAGATAATCCGAAGACTGTCCTTGTACCTTGCGAAGAAAGGAACAATTGGCAAACCTTCTTCGGAAGCGTGCCCTATTATTTGGTGCTTCGACAGCCTTCTTCGGCTTAGAGGTTGAAAAGAGCTAGCGTCCGGAGCCCTGCATAACCGGAAATAGGTACATTTATAAATATAGCCTTTGCACATACTCAGGAGGACTCTCCACCAAAGGATGGATGTAATGACGGGAGGCACCTCCCCAGCTACGTGTTAAGAGGAACCACTATGAATCCTTTAGCTGAATGACAGAAGGCAAGAGGAGCTGAAGTGGGGCCCGCGGAACGCCAGAGACAAAACGAACAGACCAGTATATCAGACTGTTGGAATTGGGTGAGTGAAGTGTAGTGAGGTCAGAAAAGAGTAGATTCTGCCTGTATTTGAAGAGAGGTGAAAGAGTGTCTTTATATACACAACATCAGACAGTATAACCGAGGAAGTAATAGATCCGAGGGGATTGCATTACCGAGGGTAGGGAGTGACCGAGGAAGGAATCAATGTGGTGCCTGAGGAAGTAGTGAGATAGTCCGACACAGACATATGTCTGATTTTATAGTTAACTGATTTTAGAGATCTCATCGATAATAATTCAAGGCAACAGTACACAAATCCACTTAATGAAGGAAAACTCGATCTGGTATCCAAGCACAAGACCTAAACCTGGTTCAATCTTCAACATGTGCAAGTGCAACTAGGCTGGGGTGTCAAAGGTACGTAGGGGCTATTCGGCGTGTTGATAGGAGACCGTGTGCTCTGCTCGGCGGCCGCCGTTATGCTTGGAACTGCAGAGCTAGGACTCGTGGCCACACCAGATGTTAAGCTGGCTCCTCCATCACGTGTGCCGCTGCCTCCTCCACCAGGTATGCCACTGCCTCCTCCATCAGGTGTGCTGCTGGCTGCTCCATCAGATGTACCGCTGGCTTCTCCATCATATGGTGAGTTGCCTCCGTCAGTCGGTTGGGAAGTCCCGCTATTCTGGCTCGTGGGAGATGTGGTCTCGATCATACTGGATGGGCCGGATGTGCCCCCTGCCGACTGACCTTGGCTTTGGCCTGGCCCAGCAGGGCTCTCGGTTGCGGAGTTTGAGTCCGTCGTGCCATGCGGTCCCTGCAGAGGCGTTGACGTGGCTGTGAGCAGAGTGCTCGGGGTCTGCCCGGCGCCGACCGGTGTTGCAGCGACGATCCCACTCGACAATCCGTCTGACGACAGCAGCGGGTACGTGGTCGTTTCGTTGCACATCGCCGTAATGTTCGTTGTGGCCTGCGCCGGCAGTCCGTCGCCAGCCGTGATATTATACCGCTGGCAGAACACCTGCAGTCCGCCATTGCAGTTGAACAAGATGGATGCCACGCCGCGGGGAGACAAGGATCCAAAGGTGATTTGATACACCTGCGACTCGCTTGGTGAGTTAGAACGATCGCAATCTGAAGGCTCAACAGAAATAGACTCCTCGCTTCCGTCGGCGTAGTTTGCAATAACTGTTTTGCAGGTGCCCGCGATCGGGAAGCTGACTGTGGTGTTCTCGCCAATCAGCCCAGGTACGGTGGACGTTTCGCCGCAATTGGTGAGGCCGTCGGGGTCGGCAGTCGCCAGCACGGCTATTGATAGCACAGCCAAGGCTCTATACAGGGGTATCGTCATCTCTGGTCTAGGGTATCCACATTGAAAGAAGCAAGGAAGGCGCACAGTAAATAAATACATGCAAATATTAGTACACTAGTGCCGGCTTTATCGTAGGCGGTTGTTCAATTGCTGACAGATGACTCAGGTAGTCAATTTGTGACCAACAGAAGCATCGTAGCGCATCGGCTTCTTATTTGTAATCAAGAGATTCATTTCATCAGCAGCGTCACAGATACTGTGTGGCACATTTTCTGTACTAGACTTTGTCATCCCGATATTTCGCTGGGAAACTACGCCCAAAGGGCTGTCTTTATTTTACCTACGCATAGACGTTGTAAATGCAGATAGATGCACGGAGCAGAGGAGAGAGGTCGGAGCAAGTTGCGCTGAGAAAAAAACACGACATCTCGGCTGAATTCTTCGCGTTTCTCTCAAGAACAAGCCATCGTCACATTCGCAGCAATAAAGCGGCTAATAGAAAACGTACTCACGTACTACAAAATGCCATTCCTACAAAATACACTTTTATAAATCTATTACTCGCACCCCTCAAGAAGTACTCGATTAATGTAAGACTTTGTAATGAGTAGAGAATGAATTGACGATGCTGCTGAAGAGTGTAACGAGTGGTGGGGGAGGATCCCCTTTATACTACAGTGTCGGGCTAGTAAGCCGCGGATAGTCCTGTAACGCTAATGTTTGACATTACCATACGGTCTCTATTACCTACCTTGCTACTGATTCTCCATAACAAGTGCGAAACATAGCGGTCCTTTCAACAGGATACAATAAAAAGTCCGAAGTTGATTTAAGTATTCAAAGTTACCAATATGAAAGTATAGCTTCACAGCCTGTAATGAAAAGGAGTACGCTCATAGGCAAGGATCATCAAGTTTAAGAAATGTTTGCAATGAAGAGCATTATATCCATCACTCGGGCTCCCGCCGGCCATTCAGAACAGACCCCACGTTCTTCTCTTATTTCCGCTTAGAAACGTAGAGTATGCTTGGACAGCAATAAATTATGGAGTAGGCGACAGCTTGTCCCAGATCCGGCCGCCCATTTGCGTATTCACTTTGGAGCCTCTGCATGTAATGGGTAGGAAGCGCGTCGAAGCATCGCTCGGACACAAGATCGTGCACGCGTTTTGTCCTCTGCAAGCACACGCTCAGTATGAGTTCAAAGCATGGCAAAGGGAGCCACTTACACGCAGCATACTACAGTTATTCCCGCTCCCCAATGAGGCTAAGAGAAATCAGGAGGAAGCTTCTAACGGTGTTGCTCAAGAGCACGCATCTGGAAGTTATATGAATTAGATCAGGTGTGATTATCTAACACAGTGACCAAGCAGTGCGAAGACGCACATTCGGATGACTGATAAGGGCCGAACCAATCTTGTATGTACATTGCTTCCTTTGGATGAGCCATCTTACTACATCTCGTATAGCATAGCATGTGTTCTCGGCAGGCAGAGAGCTGTATGTCTGTTACATTAATAGGGTTCTGCAGTAGGATGTCCCGGAGACGAGAATGCAGAACATATTTCAACAATTTGTAATCTGTGCATAGGACGAGGATAGATAGCTAAGCTGATTGTTAGGCCAGATAACAGACTATCCTACATTATTAGATCGTGCACAGCGACATGTGGCTCATCATGTAAGGCAAAGATGTTGCTAAAATTGGATATCCCTAGTGAAAGTGTTTGTTGTAAATTTAATAGTGCTACCCTCTTACAGCTGACCCGTCATCGTCTTACGTCGAGACAATGGTGGCCCGAGCTCATTTATCAGAAGTTCAATATTGCTTCTGGCTTTCGCAACGGCACCAGAGTGTTCTAAGTAAAATGATACGGTCTTCGCAGAAACTTCCAAAGCAGCTAGGGCATTTATAGCTACTCCACACGGTTTCATAATTCCGTAACCCTGAGCGGATGGCAATTGTTAGTAACAGACAATGAGATGAGAACGATTTGGTTTCGGAGGATGATTTAAGTTCTACTAAACAGCATGTAGTAATGGTTTATACTACTCAAGATTATCATCGAGGCCTGATCTCTACATTTTACCATGTCTAGACATTCAGGTTGATGAAATAGAAGATCAGTCGATTACTTATAAAAGATTGTTGGAATATGGCTGTATAAGAGTGCACAGATGTATCCCACAGTATGTAGCCTAGTTTCTGAGGAGAATAGAGGGCTCCCGAGCCTCTCCCCTCCTAATTCATGCCACTCCTCAACCAACGATTTTGCCCCCAACCAAATCCAACAAGGATAAACTAGAAGAACGAACTTAAATCAGCTAATCCTGCTAGTTATTTCTTCTAGCTCTCTAGCGATATTTGGTATGTATTCGAGAAATTCCTCTAAAGATGAATTTTCGTCGTAGAATTTGTCGCGTATCCGTTTGAGATCGGAATATAACACTTTTTTAAGCCTTTCTGCAAGCATATCTTCATCAATATCTGCCGTAGAGCATCCAAAGTGTAGAGATTCCAATATCATGCTATGATTTCTCACACAGGATGCCTGAAATAATAATTAGTAAAAGAACCTGTCCGCCTGCGTTCAATATCCCTTACGTACCTGAGCAACCGCGTGCCATTTTTGCCACACTTCAGCTTCTGAGCGAATTGATTCCTTAACTGTTGGAATGGAGCAAAAGGACGGAACTCGTCCAGTTACTCCATGTTGCTAGGGGGCCTCTTATACCCCCACCCCCTGATGTTAGGGTCGGTGGAACTGACGCATATATCTAACATTAACTAACTTGGCCAAAGTAATGTGAGAGACACAGAATGATTCTATACCGTCCAAGGTTTTTTTGCTCAAGGCGAAGCCGGCAAGCTCTTCAAAATCTATCTTTCCAAGAGTTTCCATTGATAGTTTACCATAAATATGTAGGGTACTCCACAAAGTTTCGATGGTTGGGCCGCACATTGGGCAGATCCGGTCTAGGCAGCCTGTCTCCGTGAGCAATTACTTTTCTGGGGAACTAGTGTTGACTTACGAGAACAAACTGCGTGCTCACAGTCTTTAAACTGTCTTCGGCATCCTGTGCGGTCGCATACTACGCATTTCTTATCAAAGCCACTATTCTGTTATCATGAATGTATACAGTCGTATCGAGGTCTCCTAGTGTCTCAGAAACTTCACATAACCACTCTTTGTTTGATATGCGTTCTTCTAGCTTTTCGAAACAAAGATTGCGGATGTCTTCGGAAGGGGCTATCCGGACTAATCTGCCAATGAGGGGGATATTTTCTCCGTTAAGGATCTCAACCGCTTCTCTATAGCGTCTTTTAAGGAGTCTTTCAGTCGTAGTAGAATGAACGTTGAACATAAACTCCTATACGTGGGTATAAGAGTAAATTTAAATAAGCTAGCTTGTTTGATTAATTAACTAACGTTTTCGACCCGAGGCGTTAATAGGGAAAACAACCTTACAAACACAATTTATTCAGTTTCAAGGTTTGCCAACGAAATACTAAGTTCATGCACCCCCATAGTAAAGATTATTCATGGGACATAATATCATTCGTTGGTTAATCACTTTTCTGTAGCCTGGTTTGCTAAAGCTTTCTGCTCGCCTCAGCTATAGTGTCAGATTCTGGGCCTTCGAGCAGCTAAAGAGGAAGCTGTCTCGGATACCAGCGACTGGAATCAACTAACGGTTTACGAAATAGAAAGCGCCGATCTGATACCATATCGTCCATGCATCTATTGGTGATTTGTGTCATGCGAGCCTCAAAATGATGGTGCATGGTCATGCGAGCCTCAAAATGGGAACCAGTCTTCCGACTGATGGAATTTTAGTTGTTCTCATACACTAAAAAGTAACGTCAGCTATTAATATTTAGTGGGTGGTAGTACCCAGTTTCTTTTTTTTTTTTTTTTTAATCTCATTAAGCTGATTTTGGTAAGTCGGCTCAGTAGCGGTCATACCCTCGGCTGCTTCGTTAGCTATCTGAAGTTTCCATAAGAGACTACTTGCCTACACGCTTACGGTGGCTAGGCAAGACTCGACCTTGCTCTTCACTTAGTCCAATGCATTTTTGTTTCCCTACCACTGCTCCCACCCATTGACCTTCCTACGACCGATCGCCCTGGGTTGCTATACTCGAACCCCCCGGCCCACTTCAATATCTGAGACTAACATTTTAGAATATCGCTATATACAGCCCAAAGGTATATGCTAAAGCCGTCAGTGTTGGATATAGATCATTGGTGATATTGAAGAAGATGTTGATTAACATGAGGTTGAGGGTGGTGGTAGAGGCACTCCATATTTATACCTCTTACAATACAACTGCACCAACAAAATCGATAAAGGTCAGCACCCATCCGACATTTAGCCGTTTGTTCTCGTACGTAATTAAAAATGTACGGTGCCGAGGGACGTTAAATGGTGCGTAAATGAATGTGACCATTGACATAATGCCAAATGGTGTGCAACAGGAACATTCCTTAGGCCCATTTACTAGTGTTACGGTGCGCATATCTCTGTATATAGAGTTTTTGGGGCTAACCAGCCACCAGGCTGGTTATTGCTGTACCTTTTGTCGACTGGTCGGTCCCTGCCAGTCGCTCGGGATCGGCCTAGTGGTCTTGAAGCGCGACTGGCTACTCAAGCTGAATGATTACATGCATTGCCTTAAATGGTTGCAGCTATTCCTTTACAGCTACTTGTTTACAAATTGAATGAACATGGACCACGACATACACTTTATGCATAGTACGGAAATAATGGCTTTGGAGAAATATTGTCAAATCTGAACACGCACGAGTCTGACAGGTGTTCACTATAAAGCAGTGCATCTTCTCCGCTGTAATTACATCTTTACATACCGTGATAAACATGCGGCTCGTCGAATATTTGCCTCTCGCAGCTCCCGCTTTCGCACACATGCAACTCAAATGGCCTTACCCATTAAGATCCGTGTTCGACCCAGAAAATGATTGGAGCGTTAAGGACTACGACATGACCTCGCCCCTTTTAAGCAGTGGTGAGTAGAATATAGACAATACGTTAAGAAGAGAAACTGACTCTTCCCTTTCAATAGGAAGCAACTTCCCTTGCAAGAACTATCAGCTCACCACCCATATCCGATCGGTCACCACTTGGAAAGCCGGTAGTGTCTACAATATTACCTTAGATGGATCAATCAATCACGGCGGCGGATCTTGCCAGCTGTCTCTGAGCTATGACAGAGGTCAGACATTTACAGTCATTCAGTCTATGATCGGCGGATGTCCTTTGCAGAACTCGTACGACTTTGAAATTCCTTCGGATGCGCCAAATGGGGCCGCGTTATTTGCTTGGACATGGTTCAATCTGAAAGGCAATCGAGAGATGTACATGAACTGTGCCGATATTACTATAGAAGGCGGGAGCGGTGGGAACGGCGGGAGCGGTAACGGCGGCACGTTTGCACAACGGCCCCAGATGTTTGTCGCTAATGTAGGGAATGGATGTGAAACAACCGAAGGCGTCGAAACCGTATTCTCTCAAGCAGGCGATAGGGTGATATTTAATAATGGTATCTCGGAATCCAGCCCTGCTTACCCCATCTGCTAGCGCAGAAGTTTTAGCGTTGGATTGGGGCTTGGGCGCAATCTTTGGGAGGAGTGGCATGAATTAGGAGGGGAGAGGCTCGGGAGCCGTCTCTTGTCCCCAGAAACTAGGCCAACTGCTTTGGAATACATCTGTGCGCTCGTGGATAGCCATATTCCAACATTTCCTAGCCGGGTATGTTTAGTGCAGCTTACAGTAAGCCTAGTGGATAGTTTCAAAGTAAAATTAGATTTCAGTGCAATGTACACGTGTTGGAATGTGTTACAAATCTTCAGCAGGTCCTGAGAAGCATTGGTGGTTGGAGAGAGGCGCGGGATTGCCTCTTACCCTCCAGCTGCCTATCTTAGTTACATTCAGGAATCCCTTGCACCCATGTTGAAATTTATTCCAACAGCATGAAATAACCTCTCCACTTCAAAAGCTGAAGCTTCGCACGCGTTTTCTCATGCCACGGCATCTACACGCTCATAGAACCAGTACTCCGCGGCGTACTGGACCTCTATTCCCGCTCCATTGGCTGCTTCACAGTTTTCTGGCGGCTTGCCACCTGCAGTCATAACCCTAAAGATCGCAGAAATCTCGTCGCTGTCCGAAGCCTCTGTCAAGTACAGCCAGTCAACCGCACCTTCAGCATGCAAACCGAGATATGCTCCATCAGGGGCAGGGCTGCTATCTGCCCTTTCTCCTTGCAGGAAGATAGTTGCAGGTTCGTCTGGGTACAGCGCTCGGCTGGGAGTCAGTATCCAGGTAGGTACAAGCAAGCCATCTGATTCTACAAATATGTGGTCGCCGAAAGCTATGTTTGCTAAAGCAGCCCGGTCGCTTGAAGGAAGTGCTAAAAGCATTTGTGACCAGAAAGCCGAGGAGGTAGGGGCAGAAAGCGATCCGTATCTAGTGCGGTAGTGTTAGCGATCTGGGACGATCTCCGCGGCACAAAGACTTGTCCTCTTTTTTTTTTTTTCTTTCTTTCTTTTTTTCCCTTCGACCCATTTCAAGAAAAAAATGGGTGTGGGTACTTGGGTGAAGAAATTCCCTTACTTACGCTGCTAAAGCGAGAGACGGAATTACATGCCGGAGAAATGGACCGGACGGCGAGGTAAGAAGCGGGCCAGTGTCAAACAAGGAGGCAATGGCTCCGAGCGCGACAAGGGCAACTTCTGCAGTAGCTAAGTTGCAGGTATAATTCTGTGTGCCGATACCAAAAGCAACATATTTAAGCTTGAGGTCTGAGGAGAGAGGAAGGGAGGAATTTGGAAGGCTGAGATGAGAAAAGTCGGGCGCCGTTTGGACATGGGCGGTCCGTTGATCTAAGCCCAGGGAATACGCGACGTTCTGGCTCGAAAGGATTAAGCCGGAGAAGAGAATTTTGCTTGTAATACGTATCATCGCCATCGCTGTGCAGGGGCGCATTTTGGTTTTGGTGGTATAGCGAAAAACAATTTTTTCTACGCCGGCGGGATATTGTCTGTTATATATGAATTCCAGAATCTCACTGCGCCTCCGCTATATGATTTTTCTTGTTGCTCTTTTTTATTCATTGACGAAAAGAAGGAATTAAGGAACCAAGTATGATTTTACAGACCTAAAGTGTGTATCTACTCATCCTTTCGAGAGCATATATCAATCCTACAATCAGATCTTCGCTCACTTCTCTTTTTGAGTAATATTTTTTTACTCTTGTTGGATTGGGGTGGGGCGCAGTCGTTGGTCGAGGAGTGGGATGAGTTAGGAGGGGAGAGGCTTGGGAGCCGTCCCCTATCCTCAGAAACTAGGCTAACTCCTTTGGGATACATCTGTGCGTTCGCATATAGCCATCTTCCAACAACTGGTATTGCAATTACTGATCACTGTTCCCTGAACGAAGTTTTTGAGGACGGACATATCGACTCAAATCACGTGCCTGAGACGCCTTATCTACCCTCTTGGCCTAATTCAGCTAGTGGCAAGTGTGTATCGAGATTTGCTTGATGTTTGAGTCTGCCCGAAGTTTATAGATTTTACACATAATGTCTATCTGCAGCACACATTAATCTAAATGATTTGTATATGTGCCATGCGTTAGCCCAAAAGTTTGGCAGACAATTTCTTTACTGCCTTATATATCACTCGATTCTCCAATCTACCCACGGCAACGTGGAAGGCATTAATCATGCCCAATATCTTCGGATATCTACACTCCCTTGGCTATGTAATTATCACTCACGTATATAAGCAAGCCTACCCACCTCTCTTGGAGACAAGCAGGAAGCGTAAACGAAGTGCAGACTAACTTAGATGTCTATTAAGGTGACTTTTCACATAAAGCTACGTTGTACTTAGGACAAGTAATTGCCGAATAAGCGGTAATTCTTATAATATAGTTTAAGCAGTCGGAGTCAGCGAATCAAAAGAGGTAACTTAGATGAGTGAAGCTCTCTAAAGTTACTGCAACATAATCATCTTGTCCTTACCCGCCGGCACATGAGAGTATCTGGAGCGCGTCGCTCTTGAGCTAGGCTCCCGTTTCAGTGAGACATGGTTATATCTATATAGGACATAGTTATATTAAAAAGGATCATTTTCTCTACTCTACTACAGTTAAGCTACTCTGGTAACAACTGAGAAATGTATTCCTTTACCGGAAAGTAGAGCTCCTTCAGCCTTTCCTTAGCTTCTTCGGAGAGACTCCCGTTCTCATCAGCTTCTATTAAGAGTTCCGAATCATTTTCCAGTATATCAGGTAATGAGAAGAATTTAAATTTAACTTCTTGTTCGAATACCGCCAAATTCTTTAACAGATCTTTACGCTCTGGAACATCAGTGGCCTTGAGAAATCCATCCAACGTCTTACACCCTGTCATCCATATGTCTAACTGCTCCAGCCATCTGTCCTTCTCATCTAGCTCACATTTAAACCAATATTGCTTCTGGATAATGCTCGGCCTATTTTTATTGAGCGGAGACATCTCAAATAACAGTCCAGCGTAAAAAGCGGAGGGCATTACTGGAACCTCCCAAAGTCTTTTAACCGCTTTAACGGCGCATTGAAATTTGATTTGGTAATGGATCGGCACCTCTCTTAGCATGTCGAATTCCTGTATATACTCTATTACAGGATCAACATTTTGTCTTTTATCTAGGATACTACTCTCTACTAGCAATCGCTTGAAATTCAGATGAATATCTTCTCGTGGAACACGCGACTGAAAATTCGGGTCATCAATTTGGGGCTTCTCTGCTCCTGGTGTTCCTTTGTCTTCAGAAACGCCCTGATTTATAGGGTTTTGTGCTTTCCCCATTGAGAAATGACTTGTTGCCGAGGTTTAATACGTAAAGGGGATATGGGAAGATCAGGTTAAATACATCCACTGTTTCGTAGGTTTTTTTGCTTTATTAACAATTTTCCTGACTAGTTCTTGTCTATGTTGAGCCAAATGATCTCATAATGAATGAATAAAGTGATTGTAACGCTCACATTCCCTTTACAAAGCATAGTAAAGGGCTGACTACACAGAATTCAAATGTGAACCTCCTTACTGAAGAAGCGGGGAGGCTAGTAAGTTCCCATTATCCTTCAGGTTAAGGCCGATCCTTTCCGGAACTATTCAATCGTCGCTTTGTGTGAGGTGGGAACTGTGAACCGAAACTGATGGTCGATGGTCATAAGAGCCTCTCATTAGCTCTGGTCGGCCAGTCTCAGTAGTCCTTGATCCGTTTTGTGGAGATAAAATCCCCAGCGGTAACGTTATGTCACCCTCAGAATCCAAGGGTAGTGAGACGTATACACCAAGAGTCATCTTGTTCGTCAAGGGATGTGTTGGGATGGGAATTGACACGTTCACCAGTTGATGATGAGGAGAAAGAACAGATGAGGGTATGAATTCTGTGAGGATGGCCAGGAGGGCCCTCTTATCTGTACACTATAGAGCTAGCTAGATGCGGTAGATACTATTACATGTAGTAATCGAATACCCGAACATGTGATAACCGTAAATCCTAACAGGTTGCTTCACGATGAGCCGCGGCTTCATCAAATATGACATGGGAGCTTCGGACAACTGCATGTTTGGCTGGAAGGTAAAACCGATAAATCGAATCTCCTTCACATCCAACATATTTTCCCTTCTGAGCTCTAAGTTCAAACTTGTTTGTAGCCGTTCTGTGGTGAGGAGGGAAATTGACGTAGGCAGCGCAGCAAAAGGGTTCTCTAGTTTCACAGCGCAGGTAGGGTTGGTGACAGGTCTAATTTCCCTGAGATCGCGTAAAGTGAGGTTTTCACTGATATGCGCTCGATTGATTGCGATGTTGAGTGCTTCGGGACAGAAACACATGGGCAGGTTTGCTTCTTGTAAAATTGCTTGATTTTGGACTCTCGTTTTCCTCTTTCGCAACTTTTCAATGTGGTATAAGTAACAGCGCGACATATGATATTCAATGTCCCTTTATGGCCATTTACAGAACACAATTCTTCGTAGGCTTAAAAAACCATTGTTTCCAGCAGCCAAGGTAAGTATTCTCGTAGGGTGTCCAAATTTCTGTCCCTCCCTAAAGGTATCATCGCCATGTTGTAAGAGTATATGCAAGATTTAAGCTCTTTTACGAGATGGGCAAGTTCAGCCACCCGTGTTGTTCAATTTGCATCAAAGCTTCTCTAACATTCCCTTCACGCCACAGGTGGAAGTGAGGGGACATTAAGAATTGTTCGGGACAAAAGTAAACGAATAATATGCGCCGTTATGGCAGTTTATTTGCGGATGCGAGATATAAAGGGATTTGATACTGTTGGAACATCACGTGTATTTGATTTCCTGCCAAGTGTAGTCTATACGGGGAGGATAAAAGGCCACTCCACGGCCTCCCCCTTCCAACACCATGCCAACCTATGCCAATTCATCCCATTACTACTGAATAAGCTGTCACTGCACTTCTTCCAACAGGTACACTAGGTTCCATTGGTCTATTTAGTCTATGATATCTTCTGTGGAGGCACAAGAACCGCCCTAGATGTATTTTCGAGCCTTTCATCGAACATACTCTTGAGACTAACCTTAAACACTGCGTACCTAATATTTCTGTGTGCCTAGCTAAATGCAAGGTGTTTTCACTTCAACGCGATTCAACACTAACTTAAATACGTGCAAACATTCTAGTTAATACAAATGCCTCGAAACCCTCGGAATGCCTCTGTAAAGGTGTCCTATACGTCTTTTGTCGATACTACAGTGTCAGAGAGAATATACTGAATTCTGCCTATCTCTATAAGAGCTGCTGAAAGAACGTTATTTTCTACGCTTGAATAAGAAATAATTGCAATGTTTCATCTATATCTCCCCTGCTTAGAGGTCACTGGTACTAATATAGCTTAATTTTGCAACAACAGGTCAAGATATTCCCCAAAAGGTCGATATAGATTCTCAAGCTTCCTCTTTGCTGGCTCCGAAAGAAGATTCTTCTTATCGGCTTCTATCAGCAGTCGTGAATCATCATTTAGTTGAGTAGGCAATGAGAAATCTCGAAACTTGAGCTTTTCATCGAGTGCTGGGGAACCTTCTCCTAGAAATTCTAATAAAGATTTAGCACTCATGATCTCGACAAACCCTTTCAGTGTTGCACATCCGCTAATCCATAGGTCTAAGTCATCAAGCCACTTCTCCCGCTGTAGAGCACATCTACCACTGTTGTCGATGTCGAACCAAAGCTCATCCCGGACTTTCTGTGGCTCCTCTCCTAATAAAGACATGAAATACTTGAATGGCAAAATTACCGGGTCTTTCCATAAGGGTTTGATGGCCGCCACGGCGGAATAAAATCGAATCTTGTAGTGGACTGGTTTCCCTTGGAATATATCGAACTCTTCTATATAATCTATGACGATTTTGACTTCTTGTTCTTTGTCCAAGATATTACTGTGGGTTAAAAGCTGCTCAAATTTGTCTCTGCGGTCTTGTGGCGGAATGTTCGATGGACTTTTTCCATGCCGTGCTTTGGACTTTTTGCCCCCCTTTCTGGTTTCTTCGTCTGAACTAGATTCAATTTTTCCTCCATAGCTTTGCGTCACTGTCAAGGTTGGTTCTCGATCTCTTTTCATTTTGAGGGGGGTTTCTTAACGACAGTTGTTGTAGCTAAGAGCAAACAAGCTATATTGAAATTATTTATAGTCATATACTGGTACATATTTGTAATCTTCTGTTGGAATTGGTGGTGATACCATCAATTGAAAATGAGTGGCATGAGGCGTGAGAGGGACGCTCAGGGGAGTCCTCTTGTCAGTCCTCTTCCGTGACTAAGCTAAAGTTTATTGTACACACACGTGATATTCCAACATCTTCATGTGCTTCTTTTTAAGGCTTTTAGAAACTTTTAAGAAAATATATCAATAGAATAACTCCCTGACCTCAGTGAGGAAATCTGCCTGAGATGAAAAGGTAGTATAACGTTACGTGAACTGTAATTAACAGCGTATTCTCCATAATTTCTGGTTTGCATCCATCTATGAATGACATTTTCCGTGCTATAGTCATCTGGGACGGTCACTTTCCATATTGTAATAGTGTTGTAACGTACCCGGCAAGCGAGCCGCGCACCCTATCAACTTTTTATGCATTTGCAGCTCTTTAGCTCAACAGCGCATTGGGATACTACTAGTACAATAGTTATCGTAGATCAAGGGTCCTCTTGAGTACCCTTTCTACATGTACGAGAATTGTGGCCTGTTTTGCCGCAGGTCCTACAGCGCCCTTTAGGTTGCTCACCCTTCCCTTGGCGCGCCCTACCTTGACGTGATTCACCTTCAAGTTGCTTATCAACGTCCATTTGAGCAGTAATCTCCTCAGCATCTGCCTTTGTTAAGACGCCTCCCTTCTGAGTCCGCTTCTTTTTGCGCTGTTTACGCTTTATAGCCGCCTCATTCTCCTTCCGAAGCCTCGCCATCTCATCCTCCATCAAGGCCATCCCATGTAACATCAGCTGAGTCCCCTTACCAAGCTGATCATACGACTCAAAAATCGGCGTAGGTGAAGAATCTTGATGCCTTTGAATCCACTTACGGAACTAGAGTCAATTGAGACTCAAATTCGCGTGCGTTACTTGGCGTCTTTGACTCCCATAGAGCCTCTGTTACCGTATCTCTCCATCGTACGTCGTACGAGCTTAAACCACTTGTTTATCACCTCTGGATCCTCGCATAAGGCTCGCTGGCGATCGTACGGTCGATTGAATTTAGTCTTGAGCTGCTGTGGAGTCCGCTTGACAAAGTTCTTTGGCCACTTCTGGCCAACCTGGCCAGCGTCGCACGTACCAAGTCGTTTATTGGCCATATCTCGAAAAGCGCCTAACGTAGGCGCAAATTCTCGTGAATCTAGATCAAGTATATGCTTGACAATAGCCTCCTCTTCAAGCTTGGTGAGCATCTTTGAATTGGGCTCACAATCGCGTTGTGACTGGGCACCGTTACGTCGATCGCGTAGCGTAGATTCGGGGACGTTGAACGTAGATGCGGCGCGCCTTACGCTCTGTATCTGCTTTTAATTAGTAGCTAGAATAGCAAGAGAGATATCTGTTTTATTATAGGTTGATTAATGTTGAAGTTTGTTGAGTGAAGAGTAGTGAGGTCAGAAAAGAGAGTAGATTCTGCCTGTCCCCTGAGAGGGAGGCAAGTAGGCTTGCTTATATACATAAATAAGTGCTTGAATAACCGAGGAGAATAGAAGCCGATATTGCTATCCGAAGCTTGTGAAGATGAGGAGTAGTGAGGAGGTGGCAAAGAGTAGATGCTGATCTGAGGCAGTAAGGCAAAATAGTCTGACAATTAAATATGAGTTGGTTGAGCCATTGTAGTTGAAAGTTGACGCGTCGCGTAGAGTTGATGGGGTGCGCGGCTCGCTTGCCTGCGCGGTTCGCTTGCTGGATACGTTAGTCATACAGTACTAAGACAAAAGTTCTCGCGCGGCCGCTTCCGAAGCGAAAGCCCTCCTACCCCATTAATGTACCAATCCTCAACGTATCCTTCTTATGTCTTCTACTAAATTTTGTTCTACTAGAATTGAATATAGAGAAAGTTTCTAGTATTTTTTCTTTACTAGTACTTAGTATGCCAGCCTTCTGCTGCGATAACTGCCTCACACCTACGCTTTATACTAACGTGTTTCACCACTCAGTGGGCCACACCAGTCAATGTGCCACCCCACCAACACCAAAACGCTTATTATTACAATTTTTTCACCACAACGCCTTTAATTTAATCAAAATCCCTATCTGACGTTTTCGCCGTTGGTTAGTCGCGCGAAGCTCCGAATTCTCTTTTGCAAGTATCACAGCTGAATTCATCGCCATCTGACATCCCTTCACAAGTTGACTAAATGCTTGGCTTGTCGGGCTCTGCGATTGGCGTTGAATAAGATCCCGTATAAGCCGAGCCTGTTGCTCTAGCTGGGCTAGAGTATGAGGTGTTTCCGACGTCACTGAGGTGCGTGTCCATTAGCTGTAGCTGGTGGAGAGGGTGTTTTGGTGACAGTAAGCGACGATAAGACGCGTTGTGGGTTGCACGGTATAAGCCCCGTGGCTTGAAATCCACTTCTAATGTTTTGACTCGTAAATACTGATGGGCGCACCCTCGAGTATATTGCGAGAAAGTCATCTTTGTCAATATGGTGGATTCCTTGGCGGACGCTTTCTTTGAACCTCCTGACCGTACAAGCGCTTAAGAGGGGAGAAGCAGCTTACATCAAGCGGCTGGAGAAGGTGCGATGTATGCGCAGGCATGCAGAGCGCGATAATGTTGTTTGAAATGCAGTATTGGTCAAATTCAGGTGTTGCATGGCTGCTGTGGCCGTCGAGGGTGAGTAGACGGTAGGCTCCCTTTGTACAAGACTCTGTGTGCGTATTGAAGTGCTAGATCCATTCAAATCCGAGCTGGTCAGTCGTCCAGCCATTGCTGCTTACAGCAATTACCCAGTCAGCCGGCAGTCCTCGATACCAGTTTGACTGGTGGACCTTTCCTGCGAGGATGATGAACGGCGGAATCGCCCAGCCGGACGCGTTGATGCCCTCGATCGCCGTTGTCCACTCACGGTTTCCTGGCTGTACGACAATTGCTCGGCCGATCGTATCGGAGCTTGTAACAACCTTAGATGTCGCAACTACACCCATCATAAATCCTGTCTCGTCAAAATTGTAGACGTCGTCATCGAGAATGCCGTACAACTGACGCGTCTCTTGAACACGCGTAAACCACGCGTTAATTGTGTCTGGATCCTCGCATTTGGCGCGTTGTGAATGGAACCTTCGATTCCATTTCGTTTTAAGCTTAGGCTAGTTGTTAATAAACTGAGATGTCTAATTCTTGCCGACTGGTTGAGGTGGAGGATTATGGCCACGCGCTACTAGTAAACAGTCCGCCATCCTTCGTACATCGATAATCTGGGGAGGGAATCCTCGCCGATCGAGGCTTAGGATCCACTCAACCAAAGCCTTTTCCTCGGACGGCTGTAGCTTTCGTTTTTGCGAATTAGACGCGCTTTGTGAGGCCGTTCCGTCAAGACGACGTTGGAGAGTAGTTCGAGGTATATCTGTTGGAACATCACGTGTATTTACATTCTTGCCAAAGTGCATTCTATATAGGGAGGATAAAAGGCCACTCCACGGCCTCCCCCTCGAACGGCATGCCAACTTATACTAATTCATCCCATTACTACTGAATAAGCTGTCACTGCACTTGTTCCAACAATTGTTCCATCACGCGAAGCCCTCCCAGGACCGTCGAGGAATTTGATCGATGTATTATTTCTTTTGTGGTCTAAGACTATCCATGATGCGTCAGAAAACGAAACGTCGGGAACAAAGACTAGCACGAGGTTTTCGGAATAGATCTGCATCGAAGGCCATAGCGGTCGGGTTATTACAGATGTGGTGGTAATTTATTCTTGTTGGGATATAACTCAATCAATTCGCACTGAATCACAGTTCGGCGCCGTGCTTTTTTGAGTCCAACAATTCTTGAAATTGATTATGACATGATTTTCTGTCAGACTATTTTGCCTTGCTGCCTACATCAGCATCCACTCTTTGCCACCTCCTAAGATATATGCGCGGTTGGACTCAACTCGAAACTGGATTCAACATGGGTTTCATGCCTCTTTTTGTACTAGCACTCCCGTCTTCGCTCGCCTAGCTACCTCAAGTAAAGGTAAATGGAGTTTCTTAACTACACCTGACTCGATTATCCCTAGACGCGTCGCACCCCAACGCGCTATATACGCGTATATCTTTTCTTCGCCTTCGTCTTCTTTACCGTCTCACCGTCTTCTGCCCTCCGGTTTCTTTACTACCACGCCTACTTTTACGCCTGGTTTGCTTACATCTTATCCAGACGCACGTCTCGTGGAGAAAGAAAATGGACATCTTCGATTTCCAGGAAGAATACGGCGTGCTGATATGTAAACCGTGCGCCTTTGCCGTCGTACCATCTCACCTTCGCAGCCACATCGCTACCAGACACCTAGAAGACGCCCGTCACGCTTGCAGGATCGAACCTGCGTTAGCTAATGCGACGAGGCCGGCTGACGCGCTCGCGGCTCATCTGCAAAGGACGTTCAACATCCTTGATCCCCGAACTGTTAAAATCAAGAGACCACCGCCAGAGGCTGCCCCTATCCCGGGACTGCGGGCCTACCGGGGCTTACAGTGTAGCCGTTGTGATTTTGTACGTCGGCCACCAAGTGGGGCGAAGAAGCCATGGAAAACACTTTAATATCCATTGCGTTATCCCGCGAAAGCCCGGCGCCCCTAAGAAGAAAATCGCGAAGACGCCCAGAGAAGACGACGGACCAAAGTTCCAGAAGGTCTACTGTCAGCGCTTCTTCGCCAGCAGGCACCAAAGCTCCTACTTTACCGTCTCGGTCTCTGCGGAGAGCAAGGAACGGAAGAGGTCGGCCACCATGGAGAAAGCCGATGTTGTCCAAGGCCTCCTCGACGAAGAGCTCGAACGGAGCGGCTATGAGCAGTGGGGATTCGCGCGAGTATATGATGGTCAACCCAACAGCCAAACGAATGTCTCTCCATGGCTCGAGATGGCCAGCTGGCCGCAGTACTTTAGCGGCATTGACCTTTTTAGCGCGGTGCCGCTTGCATAAACCAGTTCTTGAGACGTTGCTAAACGGTCTGTTTGGTTTCCTGTATCGTGTCTGCGCGCTTTCGCTTTCCGGGGGTCCGGAGAGGTGCCTCGGCTGGCTTGGTTGCGGTCGTTCGAGCGCGATGTTTGTCTCGGGCACACAAGAGTCCTGAGCCAGAAGAGAATCGCTTGGGCTAGATATACGACACGCCATGTCTGCGGGTGACCTCTGCACCAACACTTCGGGATAGTCGTAAGGAGGAGGCGGTTCTGTGATTGTCTTGCTGCTGGTTCCACCGCTGCGTCTTCCTCGGCTTCGATATTTTCGGCCGCTTTCGACTCGCTCTCTGTCCACATCTACGACTTTGCGTCCGTTATAGAGACCAGTCTCTTCAGGTGGCCATTCCTGAAGCTGCCGAGATAGCAGCTGGCTCTTCAGCCGGTTCAGGCCTACGTTAGCATAATCACTCAGTTCCATGTAGAGAGTGAATGCCTGGGACTCGGAAAAAGAGAACAAGCTGCTGAGCAGATCAAGCAAGATATCGGAACAGTTGAGAACCAAGCTTCTTCCATCCAGGGAGTGGCCGCGACACCACGATGATTGAGGCTAAAGTCGACACGGATAAGCCGGCCAGAGATTGACAAGCGGGCATTGGAAACAGCGGTATGGATGGAATCGTGCTGCATTTCGCAGCGCGTCGCGACGCGCCCACGGTCGAGCGACGGGCCGGCATCTCAGGTCTCCTTTCGACTGGAGCGGCTCTGAAGAGAAGATGAGGTCTCTCCCTTCCTAGTTGCTTTTCTGGTCTTCGAGACTGTTGGTTATCAAGAATTGAATGCAGACGGGCTGGGTGTGTATGGAGCTGCACGTGGGGTGATGGACCAGAAAGCCCGTGCGGCTGCGGCGCGGGTATGTACAATGAGGGTTTGCACACTGGCGCCAGGGATGTGCATTTATCCAATTAGGCGACGTAATGCGGACAGCCAATCTCATGCGTGGATGATTGGATATGGCACGAAGGATCTCAGCTCCAATAGTTTCGGGCAGTACGCGTGAGTGCATCTGGTGACGGAGTTGCCAATCACGCACTGGTGCTAAAACCATCAAGGATCGGCCAATACTGCCACGCTTCGACATGCATGGGTTTCGTGCTAGTAACCGACGTGAAATCCTGTACCTGCAACTCTTGGCGCCGAGACTTGCAGGCTGCTAAGTGTTAAAAAATGGGGAGAGGACGCCCGGTCAAGCTGGAAACTCCCATCTTCATCATGATAGTAGCCCCACAGGCCTTTGATATGAAGCAGATTGAAGATTCTCTAAAATTCCTGAGATCTATTCCTCCAGGCTTAATAATAGATAGTCAGGTACGTAAGCTGACAAGCAATGGTAGAGAAGAGCGTTAAGAACCGCCATTCTAGCATCTAGGAGGCCTTCTTCGAGACTTCCTCGCGCAGTTCACGCAAGATCAGCTCTTGCCCTATTTTCCGCAGGCAAATCCTATACCACACCAGCCGTCCTCAGCCATCGGATCACCGAATCCCGCTTCGAGCCCAACGTCGCTAGCGCCTGATATTTCTGGCTTATTAGAACAGCGGAAGTCTCCCTCAGTTCCGTGTACGGAGCTCAACTCAGCGCCTTTGCAGCCCGGCACTTCTGCGAATCCCAAGCACGATCACTCAGGAACTCGGGACGACAACGTTTCTGTACCGCCGAACAGTGGCAATGGACAGACACCACAAAGGCCGCCCTCCTATTCTTCGAGTGGACCAGGGAAGCGAAGGCGAAAGATACGAACACATGTCAAACAGAAAGACGTAGAAAGGGCCAAGGAGATCTTTACTGAAGTCGCACCGCATCCGATATCAAGCCTTGAACGCAACGGAAACCCGGACGAAGCACAATCAAAGCCATTTATGCATATTGCAGAACCTCCACTGGGTCAATTTGTTGCGCCTCTGGAAAGATTTGGACAATTTTGGCAGAAAAAGCATGCAGAAGGACATGAATATCATTGCACACGCCGCGCCCTCCTTCTTTGGATGTCCTATTACATCGAATGCACTGAAATAGAGTACAGAACTGAAATGCGCAAGGAAGTCGGACGCTCTGCTCGGACTTATGCTTACAAAACAATTGCCGATGCAACCGGACAATCGGTCAAAGATATCGGCAACCAATACAAAGCGGCGAAGAGGTATTTTCAACTCGTGGTATTGGCAGGTCCTAGTCGTCTGTTTGAGATTGATCCAACAAAGTCATGGATGTGAGTATCTACATTCATACTGAATTACTGTGCCTGATGAGATATTGCAGATGGGAGAATGACGTTGCGTATGTGGACCTCGAGGAAGCTTGTATATCGCTAACCCGCGATATACAAAATTTGGAGAAGGAGCAGCAAAAGCGGAGGTCACACTTGGATTTTCAGAGCGCCGAATTCCTGATTAAAGCACTTGTACACTTTGGCACGAGCGTGTCGGAGCTCGCTCAAAGTGGTACTTCGCTAATGAACGCCTTGCTCGAATTCGTGGACTACGGAAGCCTTGCACGAGGTATTATCCTACCAAGTAAGGAGAACTTTTACGAAGGAGAAGGAAAATTGGGCAAGCGAATGCGCGTTGAAACAGAGGAAGTAACTACGGATGCGTCTCTTCCGTTACTGCCATCTTCTTCCGGTAATGGCGATTTCCACACCACGTCGCATGACCATACTAGAGAACACAGTGTATCCTATGCGATTGAGGACCCCCAGGAGCAGGGAGATGTTCCAGCAAGCCAGGGCACGACATATCGAGGAGCTGCTTTTGGACCTTTTGATGCAGATAGTCATGGTGAGCTTAGCAATTCTTTTTTTCCCAAGCTTTTGTCCCTAAATATGTCACAGGAAGTCCAAGAACTGGGCCACATTTTTTTGCTCGGCCAATACGATGTGCAACTTCAAACCCGGTCTGGAGAAGTGTCCCTGTTGCCGACCCAATGCATGCTCGATTTTCCATAACCTTGCCTTCAATGCAACAGCATTCGCCCCCAACTCAACTTCAACCTGGCCAACCTGGTCTGAATGCTTTGTTCCAAGGAACAGATCTTCAGTTTCACAATAGTAGCGTCCGGCTACCTCAATTCCGTGATCCCCACGCGGCCTATGGCCCGCCTACTAGTAGCATAGCAGCGAATACACAGAGCCAAGCAGTGATCGAGAGCTCCGACGTTCGCCAGGAACAAATACCAAGCAGGGCAGCACCGCAGCATCCCGGCCAGCACGGCGCGCTCGGACGAAGCCCTAATTGGCAGCGGCGTGACCGCGCAAACCAAGGCAAGTCGATAAACACCAAGAATAGCAAGCCGGCATGCTAACCATAGCCAAATTAGCCGATGCATACGATTTGCACCGTCTCCCACAGGTGCCAACTTTTCAGTTTGGGCAAAGCACCTCTGAGAGCAATGCCGCACATCTCGGCAATGAATTATCTACATGTCCGACTATTCAGACAGAGTATGGACACACAGACAGTCAGCGAACTATGGCTCAGTCTCAGCAAGAAAGATCATTCGTAGAGCAAGACGCGCTTGCAGGCGACCATTCTCGTCATGGGGATGAGGAAACACAAATCCAGCGAACAAGAATTACTCGAAATATTAGCGAACAAGATCACGATCCTCTCATCGAACCAAGAAATGATAGATTGGCCGAGCATTTCCAACGTCGCAAACGAAAGTGTGCCGGAGGTGAACCCAAAAACGACGACCAATTGCAGACAAGAAGGCGTAAGTAGGGCTACTTACATTATACATAAGGCACTGCTCACATCTTTACTGTAGAAATCCAATACATGTTCTCGAAAGCGACCACCAGCCACATTTCCTTGTTGGGGAACCTTCTTTCCGACGCAGTCCAGGCCAGCAATCAATGGAAGATGGAAAGCCGGCGAGGAGAGTTGACAACAGAATGCCTGACCATGCTGATTCCCGAAGGAGAGAATGAAGACATCTCCATCACCTTGTTGGTCGGTCCAAGAGAGGGACTTGAAATACTCAACGTGTTCAAGCTCCAGCGGACTTGGCCAGCTTTATCCAGAACGGAGATTCGGCAATTACAGATGTCGCAGACAGAGAAACTTACTGCGGGCGATAAGCAGGCTGGAAGGCGTAAGTAGGCTCAGTTGCACTATGCATAACTGCTAACAATATTTACTGTAGAAATCCAATACATGTTCTCGAAAGCGACCACCAGCCACATTTCCTTGTTGGGGAACCTTCTTTCCGACGCAGTCCAGGCCAGCAATCAATGGAAGATGGAAAGCCGGCTAGAAGAGTTGACAACAGAATGCCTGACCATGCTGATTCCCGAAGGAGAGAATGAAGACATCTCCATCACCTTGTGGGGCGGTCCAAGAGAGGGACTTGAAATACTCAACGTGTTCAAGCTCCAGCGGACTTGGCCAACTTTATCCAGCCATCTATCACTCTAACTTGATGTCCAGGAGGAACAGTGTACACCCCATTCTTTGTGACGTCTTTGAGTTTCAAGTATGGATTTGTCCCTTCCGGTGCCTCGGGCTCAAAGATCGTGATCAGTGCTCCTCTCCATGTTATTTCTCTTTCTTCTTCTACTGCGGGAAATATGTAGGCTGACATATATTCTTGCACCTCCCCCCTGAGTGCTATTTCCCCAGCCTGAATTCAAATTTCGCATTAGCTTATTATATCTTCAAATGGTTCGGATAGTAACAAACCTTCCCGGACATGAATCAATACTAACTTTATCCCGAGGCGCCCTTGCCAAGGAAAAAATTTATCCCGGGGCGTTAACACTCCTTTCAGGGCTCTGGAACGGACCCTTACTTGGTATTTGCGACGAGGATGGGGCTTGCGAGGTAAGCTCTGTTGGACTATTTAGGCGGCGCCAGTAGGACGAAGTCACTATGGCGACTCAGATCCCTGAAGAAGAACCGAGATGAGTCCCGGTTAACAGGCCTGCTCCACATTAACAAATCCCTCCCTATCAATATATCCTTGCTAGGTCTCTAACGAAGCGCGTTTATTACCGTTCGTAGGGCCGTGTTCGATAATCCCGTATTCTATGAAGTCCGAAGCATAGGTTCAATAGATAACATCCGAAAATGACTTGGCTGTTTATGCGCCGTGTATGCGACGAGTGAATATGGCCTATTCTATCAGCGGTTGCCGGATGAGCTACTGATCGGCTTACCTCTTGATGGGTTGGAGATGCGTGGATCACCCCAAGAACTTGGAGAGAAAGCTTTGCCTATGGCTTCAAAGGTGGCAGAGGGAAGGTGTGGCACTTCGAAGGCGAGAAATACACTCGAGGTTTCATATACTCTGCCACTCTTTGCGATGGTTCGACAGTTGCGGTGGAAAGGCAGAGCGCAAAAGAAAGGATGCTGTTATGGAGAGAGACGTGGGGCCGGAAGATTACCCGTTGGTGCCCGACTCACAAAAAATTGTCACGAGATGGCTACCCCTCATCAGTTAGCGCGGCAGTATGATTTCTTCAGCTACAGAAAAACAACCACTTGCAGCGAGAACAAATCCTAATTACGTCTTACAACAACACGCAATCGCCCTACAACACGCGTTGAACCACTCTAGTGGCAATCCGCTATCGCCCAATACCGGATTGTCCGCTATGGCGGCCGCCGACATCTTGCGATTGGATGGTAACCCCTTTCATTCCACGAGCACGCCGCCGGCTTAGGACCCAGGCAAAGCAGCCCCTTGACGATGCAGGCGACCACGGACGTAACTTCCGCTACCACACTATCGCCCCGCTGATGGAGAGCGCCATTGAGCTCTGCGATAAAGCCCTCGGCCAACCGACACCGGCCGAGCTCAAGGCAGCCGTGAACTCAGTCCTCCAAACCGCGAACGACATGAAGAAGGACACAAACGCTATCAAACGTACCGTTATGACGGTAGACCCTATTACACAGCATAACCTCCCGCCAAACCCGACCGAGAAATGTGAATTGGTGATCAAGCTTACAGACACGCAGACGATTAGCCACCTCCGCTCGCTGCCCCCGACCTACCTTAAACAACGCATCAGCCGTGCCCTGAAGACGTGAACAAACCCCAAAGTGAACAAGATTCAGGTAGCCTCGGCGAAGCAGCTTCGGAGCGGGGGATATTGCGGCATACACAAGGACTCAGCAAGAGAAAGAGGTACTGCAAGAAAGCGCCCACGGCTGGGTGGAGACTTTTGGAGGGTCAGCGTGAATCTTGACGCAAAATTCCGGCGTAATCGTGCACGGCGTGCATACCGAGTTGAAGATCCTTCAGATATGGAATATACTATCAAGCTGCTTGAGGCAGACAACAAGCCACTGCTCCCTGGTGCTGAAATCAGATACGTGGGCTGGCTGACCAAGGCTTCCACCAGCAAGAAGGCCCCGTTGTTGGTGGTGGAGTTCAGTAGGGCGGAAACGCCAACGCAGCGATCACCGGATATGCTCTCGTGCGAGCTGTATGACCGGACGTGCAAAGCCAAGCAGTGTTTCAACTGCCAGAAGTACGGCCACACAGAAACCCAATGTCAAGCGCCGCAAGCCTGCGGCTACTGCGCAGGCTAGCACAGCTCCAAGAAATGCGACCAGAAGGAGGATCCGAACGCGAAGCGCACGTGCGCCTTGTGCATGCGCTCTCACGGCATGGAGCGCGGTCCGCCCAGAGAGGGAGAAGGAAAAGGACAAGGTGGAGCGAGCTAAGGCTATGAGGCCATTCCTTCATCTGGAAAATATCAGCAAGACATTCCCAGCGTCAACGTAGGCATTAAAGCAGGCAAATCGCAAACGCTCAACAGTCAAACACGCAGCCACCTAGCAATGAGATCATGATGCTCGATGACTAAAGACAGATAACTATCGATCTTGCAGTTCAATGTCATGAGATCTAGAATCAAGGTGATGACTCCCCTTTTCTCGGACAGCGGGCACGTTAGTTCGATATCGTTACGGTTCAGGGATCTTAGGACAACCCAATACAAGACACAAACCGCCATCAGCTGAAAAATAAGTTCGAGCTACTGTATCTGAACGGCCCTGCCCGGATATGCATGTTCATGAAGAAGCGGATAGCGTCCTCCTCGTGGACGGTGACCTACCACAAATTCGACCTGTGCAAACTGCATCTTAAAATAGACGTGATCGACGCCGTCAGTTTCGTCGAGGGTTTCGATGTGTAAGGGATTTCGCAGGACAAATGGCAAACACCAGCAAGCTGCCTCACATTGCAGCGTTCCCCCGGCATTGATCAGAGGAAATATGGATCAACGTTCAGGTACAGGAGCAACACTTGTGAAGAAGTTTAACCAGGTCCCGCTTGACGAGACGCTCAAGACGGCTGTCGACCAGGTTGATACCGTCAAGACGCAACTTGATAAGACTCCTGATGGTGCATGGTCCAGCGAGCCTCAAAATGGGAACCAGTCCGCGAAACTGATGATGAATTCTGGTTGTTCGCTACTACGAAATAAGTGGCGCTGGCTATAAGCATCTAGCACTATAACCGAGGCAAACAGAAAGCTTAAACAAATCAGGTAATAAGGCATTGATCAGCCAACGATTGGGCTCATGTTCCATCATTAAGTGTTGGACTGAAAAAAGCACGGCGCCGCACTGTTATTCAGTGCGAATTGATTGAGTTATATCCCAACATTAAGGATTAGGTGATATTCCTTAATCAGCCGCTCTACTATTTGATTGTTGTAGGGAGCTCTTTTCCAAGGGTCCCAGAAGCCCCTAGCGTTAAAATCGCCGGCTAGCATCGTTCTGTCTTCTATTATACCTTCCCAGTTGATTTGATTGATAGCAAAGCCATTATCAAACTTCCCGTTATAGATATTAAGAATTCGGGTTCTCCTAGTGCGGTTGTTTTCCCAGATGTCGAAGCATTGGATGTTAGCGGATTGTTAGTACAGCAGGTTTGGCGTACGCAGCGGGAGCAAGTATACATATAAATGTCAGATTTTATTTTCAGTCGAGGGGCGAATGATTCAACACAGCGTTTGGCGTTGTGGCAGGATTGTTGAGGTGGCCAAGTCGCATCCATGCGAAGGGTTTGGAAAGGGGGATCGCACATGTGCGGCACTACCGCACCCGTGCAAAAGTCAGGGCGCACGGCCAAGGCGCTAATTATCCTGCCACCAACACCAACACTTGGAGTCGCATTGTTCAACAACGAGTTGCTCAAATGCAGTGAGAGTTGATTCTTTATAAAGCTAGACTACCAGCGAGTTTGATAGCCGCCAGCTTGAATAACATCTGCAAGCCGTTATGGCATACTTTTACAAAGCGCTTCAAGGCTTGGTTTTTCCACCAATGCGTATGCCCTAGGTAACCACTCAGCCAGCAACGCCTCCACGCGCTCAGGATTTTTCTCAAGCTCAATAAATGGCGCAATCTCTTGAAGCTTCATCTTTAGTGGCCACCAAAGGTATTCCTGGAGGTTTAGATCAGGCAAATATGGGGGGTGAGTAATGCACCTGATTTGGTGATCATGCAGCCATTTATTTACCCGGTTCGCTCGATGAATGCCAGCACCATCTTGTAACCAGTACATACCATAGTCGTAGTTTCTTGGCACCTGTTCCTCCAGTACTTTGATGTAGGATTTGGCAGTATAGCCTTGCCTAGGAGAGTCCAAATCACGCTCCATACCGTGTAAATCAGACACCCCTAGCTGGCCTGAAAAGCCACCCCATACCATACACCTTGCCTGCTTGCCAAGTGGCCGTGTATTCAGCCGGCTTTGGTCCCACTTTTGGTGGCCAGGCGTACGGAAAACCCAGCTTGGTGCGTGGCTAGAGCCCTACTCAACTGAGCACTCATCACCAAACGTAACCCTCATCCACCATCTCCAGCTCTTATTCCGATATTTCTTTGCATATTGGTACCGAATGCGGGCATTCGCCTGAGAGATCCAAGACCGATTCTTTGCACGCCATTTCGTGATATGGTTCTTGGGTAGAATACGCCTGAGCGTATCTTTATGGATAAATAACTGGAGCTGCTTAATCACCTGGCTGTGCTTGAGTTTTGAGGACCGGTTAACAAAACGAATAATCTTGCGCTCCGTGCGAAGGCTAACTTTGGGGGACGGCCAGTACGAGGTGTTAGATCAACCTGGCTAGTCGTATTGTAGTGGTTGATGCAGCTCCTGATTGCGTGTTCTGAGAAGCGAGTCTCACGGGCAATTTGACGCCCAGATTTGTCATCTTGCGATTGTGTAATAACCAAAACTCGTTGATCATGTGGAAGCTGATGCCTTTGCCTAGCATTGCCTGAAATTTCGCGTCCAAAGATGCACTGCATGGTGGTGTAATGAGGCAAGGGATGAAGATGGTACGTTGTTGTTTTGACTCGTGCACGTCCGTGCGCCCTGACTTTTGCACGGGTGCGGTACCTCGGCTGCTTCATGAAGTTTCTATAAGAGACTACTTGTCTACACGCTTACGGTGGCTAGGCGAGACTCTACCTTGCTCTTCAATTAGTCCAATGCATTGCTGTTTCCCTACTAGTTACTGCTCCCACCCATTGACCTTCCTACGACCGATCACCCTGGGTTGCTATACTCGAACCCCCCCTCCCACTTCAATATCTGAGACAAACATGTTAGAATCTCGTTATACACGAGCGCAAATATATATCCCAAAGTCGTTAGTGTTGGATACTGATCACTAACAAAATCGATAAAAATCAGCACCCATCCGACATTTAGCCGTTTGTTTCGGGCGTGATCAAAAAAATACGGTGCTGAGGGACGGTAAATGGTGCGTAAATAAATGTGACCCCTGGCATAATGCCAAATGGT
Organism: Macrophomina tecta; assembly: GCA_024180945.1. Classification (NCBI taxonomy): domain Eukaryota; kingdom Fungi; phylum Ascomycota; class Dothideomycetes; order Botryosphaeriales; family Botryosphaeriaceae; genus Macrophomina; species Macrophomina tecta. The sequence continues at coordinate 568,667 of JAKSGN010000023.1, forward strand.
GTACAAGAGGAACCTTCCTTAGGCCCATTAACTAGCTGAAATTGGCTACACAGGCTGAATAATTACATGCATTGCCTTAAAGGGTTGCAGCTGTCCTTTGCAGCTACTTGCTTACAAATTTCACTTTTTTCTCATCTAATTAGGAAACACGGGCTGCTTAGGCTTATTTTGTTATCTGAGTGAACATGAATCACGACATACACTTTGTGCATAGTACGACAATAGTGACTTCTGAAGAAAGATTGTCAAATCTGAACAAGCACGAGTCTGACAGGTGTTCACTATAAAGCAGCGCATTCCCTCCGCTGTAATCACATCTTTACAAACCGTGATAAACATGCGGCTCGTCAAATATTTGCCTCTCGCAGCTCCCGCTTTCGCACACATGCAACTCAAATGGCCTTACCCATTAAGATCCGTGTTCGACCCAGAAAATGATTGGAGCGTTAAGGACTACGACATGACCTCGCCCCTTTTAAGCAGTGGTGAGTAGAATATAGACAATACGTTAAGAAGAGAAACTGACTCTTCCCTTTCAATAGGAAGCAACTTCCCTTGCAAGAACTATCAGCTCACCACCCATATCCGATCGGTCACCACTTGGAAAGCCGGTAGTGTCTACAATATTACCTTAGATGGATCAATCAATCACGGCGGCGGATCTTGCCAGCTGTCTCTGAGCTATGACAGAGGTCAGACATTTACAGTCATTCAGTCTATGATCGGCGGATGTCCTTTGCAGAACTCGTACGACTTTGAAATTCCTTCGGATGCGCCAAATGGGGCCGCGTTATTTGCTTGGACATGGTTCAATCTGAAAGGCAATCGAGAGATGTACATGAACTGTGCCGATATTACTATAGAAGGCGGGAGCGGTGGGAACGGCGGGAGCGGTAACGGCGGCACGTTTGCACAACGGCCCCAGATGTTTGTCGCTAATGTAGGGAATGGATGTGAAACAACCGAAGGCGTCGAAACCGTATTCTCTCAAGCAGGCGATAGGGTGATATTTAATAATGGTATCTCGGAATCCAGCCCCGCTTACCCCATCTGCTAGCACAGAAGTTTTTAGCATTGGATTGGGATTGGGGCGCAATCGTTGGGAGGAGTGGCATGAATTAGTAGGGGAGAGGCTCAGAAGCCGTCTCTTGTCCCCAGAAACTAGGCCAACTGCTTTGGCGTGCATCTGTGCGCTCGTGTATAGTCATATTCCAACCTTCCCTAACCGGGTATGTTTAGTGCAGCTTATAGTAAGCCTAGTGGATATGTTTAAAGTAAAATTAGATTTCAGTGCAATGTACACGTGTTGGAATGTGTTACATATCTTCAGCAGGTCCTGAGAAGCATGGATGATTGGAGAGAGGCACGGGATTGCCTCTTACCCTCCGGCTGCCTATCTTAGTTATATTTGCCTCTTACGCTCAAGCTGCCTGTCTTAATTACATTCAGCAATCCCCTTCTTACTATATTGCAATATATTCCGACAGCACGCAATCATCTCTCTACTTTGAAAGCTGAAGTTTCGCAGGCATTTTCTCATGCTGTGGCATCTACACGCTCATAGAACCAGTACTCCGCGGCGTACTTGACCTCGATTCCCGCTCCATTGGCTGATTCACAGTTTTCTGGCGGCTTGCCACCTGCTGTCACAACCCTATAGATCGCACAAATCTCGTCGCTGCCCGAAGCCTCTGTCAAGCACGCCATCTGATTTTACAAAGATGTGGTCGCCGAAAGCTACGTTTGCTAAAGCCGCCCGGTCGCTTAAGGGAAGCGCTAAAAGCATCTGCGACCAGACAGCCGAGGATTCAGGGGCGGAAAGTGATCCGTAGCTAATGCGATACTGTTAGCGGTCTGCGACGATCTCCGCTGCACAAAGACTTATTCTCTTTCTTCCCCGCCTTTGACCCATGTCAGGAAATAAGGCGTGTGGCTGCTTGTTTAAGGGACTCTCTAACTTACACTGCTAAAGCGAGAGGCGGAATTACATTCTGGAGAAATGGACCGGACGGCGATATAAGAAGCGGGCCAATGTCAAATAAGGACGCCGTGGCGCCGAACGCGACAGGAACAACTTCTGCAGTAACTTAGTTGCAAGTATAGTTCTGCGTGCCAATACCCAGGGCAACGTATTTAAGCCTGAGGTCTGAAGAAGAGGAAGGGAGGAATTTGGAAGGCTGAGATGAGAAAGGTCGGGCGCCGTTTGGACATGTGGAGTCCATTGATCCAGGCTCAGGGAATACGCGATGTTCTGACCCGAGAGGATCAAGCCGGAGAAGAGAAATTTGCCTATAATTTGGATCATCGCCGTCGTTGTGCAGGCGCGCGTTTTGGTTCTGGTGGTAAAGCAAGAAGGTGTATTTTCTACGTGGGCGGGAGAACGTCTGTTATATATTATATCCCGAATCTCACTTCGCCTCCGCTATATCGTTTTTCTTGTAACTCTAGCGTAATTTTTTTTTCCTTTACGAAAAAGGAATTAATGAACTGTCAACCAGAATCCCCTTGTTTTTCAGGCATCTCTTGATACTGCTTCCTTAGGCTCCATATTGGTTCCTTCCTCGGTGCTCCCCTACACCTCGGATGCTCTACACTTCCTCGGATACTCTGATTTCCTCGGTTATATCACTCTAGTTTCATGTATTTAAGACATTCATTCTCCTTCGTTCGAATTGACAGGCAGAAGTACACAGACAGAAATTCGATTCTCTCTTCTGACCTCACCGAGTTCGGGCCTGAGGCCCACCCAAGTTAGACATGAACTGTCTGTGATTTTATCAGGCCTACAACCGGGACTTCGCTTAGTTCTGCTTTTTTTCCTTTTTTTTTTTTTTTAACTTTTATTGCAATTACTGATCACTGTTCGCTGCATAAGGTGTGCCGAGAACGGACTTATAGGGTGCCTGAGACGCCCTACCTACCCTCTTGGTCTAACCTAAGCTAGTTGCAAGTTTGTATGGAGTTTTGCTTGATTTTAGTTGAGCCTGCCCACAGTCCATAGAATTTGGACATGGTGTATGTTTGCAATAACTATTAATCGAGGTGATGTAGATGTGTCACACGCTAGCCTACAAGTTTGGCAGATAATTTGATATAAGGGAGAGCATATCAATAACAATTAAAAACCGGAAATCTGTCGCAAACTTGCGCCCCAAGGCTGATAAATAAATGGTTAAGAGCATCAGAAAACTCCGAAGCGGATCGAATGCCTAGATTTGTACCTTTGAAAAGCTCCTTGACGACTAAAAAAAAGTTTCCCAGGGTCCTAAAGTAAGCTCATATACTCCATAACCACTCAGTTTGCGGAAGATAATTCCGCATTGTAGTGCTTTCACAACTCGGAGCAATAACTGTCGATGAAAAAACGTGAAACATCGTGTTGCATAACTGTACGCGACGCTATCGCTAATAATAGTTACCGTTCTGATGATACGGGTGACGGTATAAAGCATATGCTGCAGCCCTGGCCGAATCTCTTTGAAACGCGCTGATATATGAAAATCTTCTTGAATCTGTTACAGCCTTCGACGCGGTCAAAGCTGTGGTCTTAGATTATGTTTTATTAAGCAAATAGCTGATATCTTCTAAAGTCTACTCACCACTACTTAAAAGGGCCAGGTTCATGCCGTAGTCTTTGAAAATCCAGCAATCACGTGGGTTAGGCACGGATAACAGCGGGTAAGACCACTTGCTGATGTAAAGCTGCTGGGAGTACGAAAAACAAATAGTCGACTGGAAGCTTATTAACCAACTGTAATAAACCCGAGCAAACTCATCCTCTATGACTGCGTATTCTCAGCACCAACAATAAAAGGCGTCTTTTCCTGACTTCCTTCACTTCCTCCTCTATTCTCTTTATCTATTGCGCACTCGCTCTGATACATTTTCCGCGCTGGACGAAAGAAATTAACACCTCTCAAGTTTACGACAGTTTCACCAATTCTCGATAGCTCACTGTATATCAGGTTCTCTTTAGTGCCTATATATATCGCCCTATATACTAAAATTAGGTGTGACCTTTAAACCACAGCAATAACCTTACCCTAAACACGCCTGGGGAGAAATATTCAGAGGCGCCTAGCTCAAAGGCCAACTCGGCTCAGCCCGTACAGAACGACGCCTCAAACTGGAAGCCTGAGCTCTGTCATGCTCTTGTAAAATGGCGGATGAGTGAAGAAGGGTACATGGTTTATAGGTGCAAGTGCTGCCCGAACACGGAATTTCATGCTCGTATGGTTGTTTATGGACATTGTGCCACTCACAGGCCGGCAATCTCAGAGTAGATATGGCGAGCTGTCGGGCAATAGGCTTTCGTGACTGCGCAGCGGGAAACGATTGAAATCGGCAAAAGTGTGGATTCAGCACCACAATATCGTAGAAACATTCATCCGTACCTCCGCCGACCTAAACTTACTCGCTGTCACTGTTGGAAGTAATCGACTATCCTACTCCTAAATGCGCTGATGCCGGTCGACAGCCTTACTCCCATCAGCGCCCGCTGAAATATCCAGTATATAGCTTACATTCACTATCGGGAGATAGGACCGTTGGTGGTCAATTACAGTCTTTGATTCCTACTCATATCTTATACCTGGGTACGGCTGCTACAGTGACCTGATAAAAGTCTGCGCACGGCCGTAACCGACGCAATAACACAGTCACTGCCAAAGGTTACTGTTGCTCAACGCAGACTTATTACATTTACTTACTCGCCTACAGGTCAAAATTAAGTGCTAAGATCGAAGTTAATGTTATCTTGCTACTATTACTTGGTATGCTAGCCCTCTGCAGCGATTACTGCCTCACCTCCGCTGCATACTGTAACGACGGGCCTCTTCAACCAGGCTTCGGAGTCGCCGGGTAGGTCGATGGTTGTTGACGATGCTGGAGAGTCAGGAAGCCTCAAAAGAGGTCAAGTGCTGAGGAATCACGAGGAAACTGAGCGACGCGGCCATAGTGCGCGTTTTCTTCAGGACGGAAGAAGACGAAAAGCTCTTCAGGTCGAGTCTCGGATGGCTGGAGGCGGCCTTCCGAGGAACGAGGGTTCTGGACCGGAAGTGGCACCCAGTCAAAGTAGACAATATCAGAGCCGGACATCTAGTTAGAAGCACAGGCAAGAGAAGCGGCGAAGAGATTCCATGATACCACGAGGCGCCAGAGGCGGATATGTTGGAAGGACTTTCTCGCGGAGCCGACCAACATCTGGAAAGCGGACAAGTATCTTACCGATTCACGAAGCAGCGAAATTGCTCGAATTACCTGCCTCAAACACCAGGAAGGCTACGCGGAGTCCTGCGAGCGGATATCGGAGACGCTGATCGGGAACTTCTTCCCGGAGCTCCTTGAAGTACGGGGGGACACACAGGCCGAGGCGGCTCAGGATTGTGGTGAGCAGCTCGAACACGCACCACTGACAATGGAAGAAGTAAAGGAAGCCATCTTCCGGGCCAGACCATTCAGAGCACCGGGAGCAGAAGGAATTCCGGCGATTGAGGGGCGCGAGCTTTGGCCAGTGATTGGCAAGCATATCTTTCAGCTGCGCAACGAATCGTTATGACAGGGCCGCTTACCTAGCCGTTGGAACATTGCGAGAGTTATTCCGCTGCGAAAGACAGGAAATTCAGTGGAGGTGCGTCAACGATACAGCCCAATGTCATTGTTGTCAACGCTGGGAAAAGCGCTAGAGTCAGTGCTAGCACAGAGGATCTCTGCTCTGGCGGAGGAGCACTCTCTACTGCCTGAGAGCCACTTTGGCGGTAGGAAGCAACGATCCACAGTTCAGGCACTAACCGTCCTCCAGCAACGCATCTATGACGCGTGGCGCGAAGGCAAGGTTCTCTCGCTCCTATCGTTCGACGTCAAGGGAGACTACAACGGCGTTGCCCGAGACGTGCTCCTCCAGCGGCTCCGACAAAGAAGGATTCCGGAAGTGCTAGTCAATTGGGTGGAAGCATTCTACTCCAAAAGGAGTGCCTCGGTAGTGGTAACGGCAAGACGTCCAGGGTCATGGACCTGCCGCAGGCAGGACTTCCGCAGGGATCGCCTCTCTCGCCGATACTATTTCTATTCTTCAACGCCGACTTAGTCCAGTCCGTAACCAACAAGAACAAAGGAGCCATCGCCTCTATCGACGACTATAGCGCCTGGGTGACGGGATTGTCCGCAAGCGAGAACGTGGCAAAGCTTCAAAGAACGGTGGTGGCTCGAGCCGAAGAGTGGGAAGCGACGAGCGGCGCGACGTTTGAAGCAGAGAAGACGATGCTTATCCACTTTACGCGGAATGAGCAGAGGCGATCTGACCAGCCGATAATAATTAAGGGAAGAGAGGTGCACCCAAAGGCAGAAGCGAAGATTCTCGGCGTCATCTTCGACCAGGAACTCCGGTTCAAGGCTCATGCGGGGAGGATCGCAAAAAGGGGCGTCCAGGCAGCCCTGGCGCTAAAGCGACTACAGGGCCTTCGACCTAGCAGCGTGCGCCAGCTCTTCTCAGCCACCGTAGCCCCGGCGGTCGACTATGCGGCTCCAATATGGGCGCCAGCCATAACGGCACCACTGATGAAATCACTCGAGGCAGTACAGAGAATCGCGGGCAGAGCAATCACCGGGGCGTTCAGGACGGTAGCGCTGCCTATCCTCGAAGCCGAGGCAGCGATTCTACCTGTCAAGATCCGCCTCTATCAGCAACTGCTTCGATTTTGGGTTAGCTGCCACACTCTGCCGCAGAAACACCCGTTTTGGAAGCTGAAGCGTGCAATCGCCCCGGCCAGCAAGAGGCTCGTGTCCCCGCTGCAGCGAATAATGCGGGCGGCTAGAGAGATTGACGCGGAACGCCTCGAAACGATCCGTCCATTTGTAAAAATGCCGTGGGCCGACAGACCAGCCGTTCAGATTGACTCCCTAGAGCCGGCGAAGCTCCGAGCCAGCTCTCCGCCAAGGTCAGAGGTAGCCATCTTCACGGTGGCGCGCAAAGAAGCGGCAAGCTCGGAACCGGCGTCTTTTGCGTGGATAGTAGGGGCACGACCATCGTCGCTCACTCATGTCCGGTCGGCAAATCTGAGTCAGCAGACAGATTATTCGCAGAGCTCCACGCAATCCACCAAGCTGTAGAGCTAATACAGGGCACGTGGTCGTCCGCGATGGTGGCTGCATATCCCGAAGCAGCCAAGGTAAAACACGCCATCTATAGTAACAGCAAGACAGCCCTCCGTCTCCTCCGCAGGCCGCAACAAGTGCCGCGTCAGGAAACTGTTCGAAACATCCTCCGCTTATTAGACCAGATCAGATGCAACAAAGGACCGCCCGTCGAGTTCAGGTGGGTGCCACAGCGCGAAGGGATTGTAGGGAGCGACAAGGCGCATAGCTTGGCACTACAAGCTACAGAGAACAACCAAGAGCCTCTTTTAGGCAATCTACTACGGCCGTTAGCACTGGCTCGGTGTAGGGAAATCGCTTTGAGACTATGGAGGAGAACATTCGAAGCTTCCAAGGTCGGCGAGTCGACCCGCAAGCTTGACCGAGCGTTGGCACATTTCCACACCAAGAAGCTCTATGACCAACTGAACTACAAGGAAGCCGCAGCGATTGCGCAACTAAGAACGTCGAAAGCGAGCCTAAACGAACCGCTATATAAGATCAAGCGAGCAGAGGCGCCCTCGTGTAACTGCGGAGCGGAGAGGGAAACAGTCAAGCACTTCCTTTTGGAGTGTCCGCGTTGGATGGATCTGCGCGCTAGATTACAGATTGACCTGGGAAGTAGATTCGGTGATCTCGCGTTCATGCTAGGCGGATGGTCGGGCACGAGAAAGCCCGACGGTAGGTATGCAGATGGGCCGCCGGAGAAGTGGCGGGCGGACATGCGCGCAGTTAAAGCAACAGCAGTATTTGCTCTGGCCACGGGAAGACTGATCAGAACCAAAGACTGGTAGCAACTAGAGACTGAGAGCTCAATCCTTCTCTGAGCAAAGCAATCCCTTCTCCAACCAGCCGTCACGCCGCTACAGGGACTGACAGCAATCGAGAAGTGGTCTCGAAGGGGATGGTATGAAGGGTGCATGGAGGACAGCTCTGCTTCTAAATTTCCTTTTTTTTTTTTTTTGCCCTTGCGTTTGTTAAGCTTTATCTATTAGTCGATTTGTCCGTGTCTATTTTCAGATCGTTGAACTGGAGAGAGGTATGGTTTCTTTGCATACAGTGTGCTGGGCCTCGAATGAACCGGGATCCCAATGTAGCTTAGCGTAGGATAGTGTTCTTTGTCCCTATGGTCTGCTGAGGCCGACGGGTTGTATGAATCATCATCATCATCATCATCATCATCGCCACCGTTTTATTAGAGGGCTTCGCGCCATCCGCAGACATTCTCGGGCAGCAGATTTACATAAAGGGAAAGGTCAAAGATTGTATTATGCTAGATCTAAATTTCTATCCATAGTCTCACAATCGGTCCGTTCGAGCTCTTTTCCTTGATCGCGTTGATAAGGCTGGAGGCTCTTCGCTTTTGAAATTACTCTCCTCTTAATCTCCACTTGCTATTGGTCTTTTGTTTCCACCTGGTGGACTTGATGCGACATTAATGGTGATATTTGGAACAGAGCTAGATGTCCCGAATGTAAAGGTATTGTCCGTAACAGTGGAATCGATGTAGGTGACTTGTGAAGCGTCTCGATCTACTTGAGAGCTGCTGCTGCTTTGCTGTTTATCTACGTCTGGCCGTAGCTGCTGGTCTACAATTGGCTGGGAGACTGGCGGTTTAGGGGATGGGGACCGCAATCGCGGCACAAATCCCATATCGAGAGAGATCCTGAAGAGACATCGAGCTGACGGCTGCAAGACACGAATTATTCTTCTGGCTTGGGAGCTTAAAACACAGCGTGAGTTACATCGCATCTTCCAAATAGAAGTAATGCTAACGAGGTGAAGAGGAGTATGATTGGGTCGAAAAATGGATGGACGCCCTCCTAGCACTTGATATAGGCTATAGGCTAAAGACTCTCATCTATAATTGCTCGAAAGAAACTCTCAATAGTAGGAGTGAGGAGCGCTCCCAACATGATCGGCTATCCATTACATATACCGAAGCCAATTTGAAAAACTGATGCAGAAAGCGCAAGAGGGAAGATCATTACAGGTAGGTGTTGGGGGTAGTAATTATCAATTTGTCCAATCATAATTACTCTAGTTTCTGCTAGAAAGGAAATTCGAAACCGAACGATGGAGTATATGCATAGAGCTGCGGATCTGAGTCATAATATCACAGAGCTTGATTTCCAATCACAAGAGAGGAGATAAGTAGCGAGCATTGGAAGACCCCGGACAGGGAGGGCAAACGGCCATCTTCCTTAGGATTGTAATCAATAACCGGCTATATAAGCACATCGTTTACACAAGCGCAAGAAGATATCTATCTGGGCTACCTACGGGCTACCAAGTACTAGCGTAACTAGAAATAAAAAGAGCATCCAGTCCTTTCTAATATATAAACTACGTTCTATATACAGCAATACGGGACCGATATAGACCCGTCTATTTTCCCAAATATTCACCCCATATATCCTCGTTATGGATATCTCCCGCAGGGCGTGTAATCATATGAATGCGGACAGTTTTCACCCGTAAGCCATTCGAACAGCTGGAGGGCCTCCGTGCTAGCCTGTTTCCCACCACGAAAGTGTGCCTGGGGCCGGCCCTTATAGTCGCGGATCTCTAGGCTGCATGTAGGATCATCGCAGTTCCAGAGGGTGAAGGACCAGGCACACTTATACACATCATTTTCCGTGTACGGCGGGGCACCGAAGTTCGCCGTTATTCGGTACAGAAGCAGTTGCGAAGAGATAAGATCAATCAGGGTCTTGCGCAAGTAACTGGGTTGGCTGAGATCCACCCAGAGACCGGCGTGCTCGCCCTCAGCCACGAGGGTCCACTGCGAATCGTCCCACTCGACGGTATATCCTCCATGTTGTGCGCCTGACACGTTCTGGTCCTTCAGCACACCCCATCGTGTCGTAAAGTGGTTGCGGAGGCAGTAAGGGTCGTGCTGCAAATCGACGCGGCCGGCGTCGTCCATGCGGACCGGCCTCCAGCAATTGCCGCGGATTTCCACATTTGGCGGCCAGCGGGGCTGTCCATGTATTGTTTTATCGCCATCGTTACGCTCGCATTTGCTTCTCATCTCCATGTCCTCGTCCTCGTCCTCGTCCTCGTCCTCGTCCTCGTTCTCACCTGCCGCAGAGAGTCGTGTCCCCCGCATCAAGGCCCGGTCCGCGTCCGGTAGGCCAGTCTTGGAGTAATGCTGAATGTCTGCCGGCACCAAGTTGGCGCCGCCCTTATAAAGAAACTTGCAGAAGCCTAGAATAAGGTCCTTTATAACGAGCTCTTTGTGACTGTTCTCCACTGGTATCCACGTCGTCCTCAGGTAAGCTATTAGCCGAGCGTGGAGAAAGATAGGAAGAACGTACAGTCATTAAAACATTGGATTGGATCATCCGCAAAGCCGAGAGCCTTTAGAAAATCCCCGGCCTCTCTGGCTTCGGCAAGGCGCTTGGTCCGACTCGCATCCTGGGCCTTAAGCGTGCCCTTCGGAAGTCTAAGCTTCTTCGAGACTCTGGGCTTCCGAGCCATGGCCGCTATCAAAGCTGTGGCGCGCTTGCTGGCCTTACGGTTTGATTGTCGCGTAGTCATGACGGATGGATTGATCTTACAGGCGTGGTGCGGTTGCAGGTAGATACAGGAATGTTAGGCTTGGGACGAGAGGCAAGTGGAAGCGGCGGCCTGGGAGGGAGGGAGCCAATTTAGATAACATAGATCACGGCGATGCGTTTTAGGCAGGGCAGGTGAGTAATAGGCTCGAGGCTTTTGTTTGTTTTGTTTTGGTCGGGAGTGGGGCAGCAACGCGATGCGCGTCTTGACGAATGACCGCACGCGCCTGGTTGTTCAGCAACGCGTCCGGTGGTCGAGAGTAGACACGGGCCACGCTTTTGCCTGACCGTACAGGGGTGTCTTTTACTATGGTTGCAGGCATAAATATTGTTAGCGCAGCACGAAGTGGGGGCCGGAGATCATACGGTATTTTACGTAGTAAAACGGCTGAATTCCCTTCCTACTCTTAACACGTATCTACTAACGTGTTTCACCAGTCATCCGGACACACCAGTCATCCGGACACCTCGTTTCTCACCAAAAATCACACAATTTGCAGCGCGATATCGCAACAACCACTGCGTAATAAAATCCCAAAACTTAACCTTAAGCTGGTCGATATATTCCGCTTCCTTCTTGGTGAGTGCATACAAATCTATGAACTAGACATGGAGATGTGACATTTTCGACTACAAGTTTTGCTGAAACCTTAGTATGTGAACATTCACCTCGCCAATCGCCTAGAAAATAAGAAAGAAGAAATAGAGTATATATAAGATCTAAAGAATTCACTCTTGGATGTTATTGTATAGATGTTGAGATATCGCGCTGCAAATTGTGTGATTTTTGGTGAGAAACGAGGTGTCCGGATGACTGGTGAAACACGTTACCGCTAACGTTGCTTAGTTACGCCCATTATGTGTGATCCAGCGGCTCGCGCTTCCGATACCCACAGCCCTGAGCTTTTTGGTGTTAATACTCCCCATGGTTCAAGGCCTCAGCTCTTGGTACCTGACACGGCCTCTCGACACTGCCCGCTTCCTCACTCTTCCCATTTCTTCATCGTCGCGCGAAACCGGTGGCTCAAACGATGCTACGATGCGGCCCTCTGATTCCAGAGCCGAACTGCGTGCTCGTATAGCAACGCCGCTGGTCTACGGCCTTGTTGTCGCGACAACAGTCCTTGCCACTCTCTCCGGCACGTATCTGGCGCCGGCAGACTCGCTTAACTGTACTCTCCATGAACAGTGGCTGGCGCTATTTCGAACCAAGAACGGAAAGCAAATCAGAACAATCCAGGATGCACTGCAATGTTGCGGATTCCGCTCCGTTTACGATATGGCCTGGCCGTTCCCGCAACCCAATGGCGGGAGAACGCAGCGAAGCACATGTGCGAAGACATACGAGCGAACTGCAGCGTGTTTTGCGGGGTGGAGGAAGGAGGAACAAAAAATGACCGGGCTGTTGATAATGGTCTGCGTCGGAGCTTGGGCGTGCCAGGTAAGTTGGTTAAATGCGCTTTGTTCCCTCCGAAGCTCGATTCGCTGACACGGAAGCGCGATTGGGTTCGGCAGATGGTCGTCACAACAGGCGGCTTCAGTCAGCCATCCTGGCTGCAGCACTTCTTATCGAGGAATTCAAGATACAACTCAGGCGAACAAGATTCTAGGCTTGATACTGGTGGCGAAAGGTCTACCCATGCCATTGACTTTCCTAACGACGGTCGATACACGGACGATCAATCGGATAGATTCGGAGAAGCTGAGACGAGGCAGGCGACGGAGGATAGGAGTAGGGTGACTAGCGGGAATCCAGGGGGCACAAACCCTCAAGAACATCACACGTTGTTTCCTTCAACCTAAAGCAACGGCCGTAATAGCGACAATTGGATAATTGGCCAGCAATAGGTCGTAGGTCTTCCAAGAACCGGGTCTATTCGTATCTGTCCTCTCTCTACTCTATTATCGACGAAGGTTCCAGTCTTATAATATTATCGATGGAGGTTGAACCATCGCCTGGGCTCCACGGAGGTTGATCGAGATCTTAAATTAAGCCCTAATTTCAGTCTGGAAAACCGGTCCTGGGGACGAAGAGACTAAGGAATTCGGTTGATGACAAGGTTCCGGAAGCGGTATGCGACTACTTTGGTAATTCTCGATCTCTTTTGGAATTTATCCAAGCAGTATTATGATAGCCCCCCGTACAGAGGGTTGACGAAAGTCGATCCATTCATAAACTGGCTCCCACATCCTCGCACGTCACAACGCTTTTGAAAGAAGCTTCATACAGCCTGATTTGCACCGCATACTGTATATGATGTGCCACGGTTCCTACAGTGACCTGACAAAAGTTCTGGGCCACTTAAGCGAGGCGCGCCAAAACGCGTCGCACGCGCGCACCCCTTCAATCTTCTACATCACCCAATGCCCCCACAACGCACTTCTTTGAACGAGCTCTTTGGCAAGCATACTCCTAATCAACCCTACTCTCCACATCAGCGCGGTATCCTGTTTGCCTGTAAGGCATTGGGCAAGAAAAGCGCCTGGTTTCGCAAGGAGCTTGGCGTGCCCAGCTCGTCCGTTACCAACACCAACCTCCTCGCTCCGCTACGCAACGATGGGCGCACGCAGCCTCGCTCTGGCCGTCCTAAATGCCTCTCAGACCTCAAAACTCGACATATACTGCGCGTCGTACGTGCGCACCAAAAATACACGTATAGAGATGTGCGGGAAGCTACAGGCGTTACCTGCCACGACCGAACCATCGCACGTCTCTTAGACGTATATAACATCAAAAAATGGCGGTGTGCCGGCCGTCCAGAACTCTTACCTGAACATGCGGCTATCCGGCTTGCCTGGGCACACGAGCACTTGGAGTGGAGCGAACAACAATGGGCGAAAGTTATCTGGTCAGATGAGAGCTCTGCGGAGCGCGGCAAGGGCAAGAAACGCGAGTGGTGCTTCCGCGTTCTGTGCCAGAAATGGGACCGAGAAATGGTCCAAACTTATAAGAAAGGCAAGGACATTTCAGTCATGGTTTGGGCCGCATTTTCTGGCAAGAGAGGAAGGTCACCGTTACATATTATGGTACGTGATCCTCTGGCTAAGAAGGGTGGGTATTCAGCCAACTCCTACCTCGAAGTTCTTGAGGAAAACATACCTAAAGTATACCGTAGAGGCATGATATTTATGCAGGATAATGCGCCTATTCATACTGCTAATAAGGTTAAGGATTGGCTTAGCCAGAGACGTATTAATGTGATTAAATGGCCGCCGTATAGTCCAGATCTAAATCCTATTGAACACCTCTGGTTTCATCTTAAAGCTAAGGTTCTAGAGCTTTATCCAGACCTTCCTACTATAACTGGGAGTAAAGATTATATTAAAGAGAAGCTAGAACAAGCATTACAAGAAGCATGGGAGGCGTTACCGCAAGAGTTATTTGATAATATATTAGGTAGTATGAAACGTAGGTGTGAGGCGGTAATCGCAGCCGAGGGTTGGCATACTAAATATTAGTATAAATAAGTAACACCATTATTTTCTTAAGCTAATTCTGAGTAAGATAAGCATGCATAGCGACTCTAGACCCGTTGTGTCGACTCACGCTGCGTTGTTGGGTGGGTGGGCAGTCAGCCCGTGTCGGGCCGGCCCAGAACTTTTGTCCTAGTAACTCACTACTGTAAAAAGAAGTGTGCATATACAAAGCCGCTCGGCATCACTTTCCAGCGACTTCCAAGCCTTATTCCAGCACAACCCTCCTAATATTATAGTAAAGCTAATGTCTAAACATTTACAAAACAGTTTTAAAATTGCAGCTGACCGCCTATATAGATAACGGGCATATTTCAGATCCGCATCAACAACCGACAGACTTTCATATTGATACACGCGCCATCAACGTCCAGAACAACCTCAAATTCGCTACCAGCACCGCAATACCTTTGTTATCCGTCGACCCAGCAAGAGGCATGAACATAACTATAGAGGATCAGCAAGCCGCGACTTAGGCTAGGCAAGCCGAACCATTTGCAGTTAGCACCAATAAGAGTCGGAATTAGAGACTGCAAATTGGGCCACGTCGGATGATATCTTCCTTGATTTATTTGGCATATAAGAGCTATATATGGAAAGATGCTGTTAGATATATGCGTCAGTTCCACCGACCCTAGCATCAGGGGGTGGGGGTATAAGAGGCCCCCTAGCAACATGGAGTAACTGGACGAGTTCCGTCCTTTTGCTCCATTCCAACAGATGCTAATGATTCATCTTACCATCTCCGATTCCTTTCTTTCCGGAGGGTACACTCGCAACAAAGTAATCCTAGGACTTATTTATACGTCTCTCGTTATATAGGTGACCCAGCTAAGGGCGATATCCTTTTCCACTTCGCTACTTCTGATTTCATCCTTGTCTATTATTTTCGGTATGTTACCGCTATGTATCTCGAGTGGAACAACGATGGTGAATCGACCGGAAACGGGGATCGTTTCGGTTTTACGGCAGTATAGAATGCTATAACCGCATTTATAGTTAATCTTAATACGTTGTCAGCCCATAGCAGTAGTAAAATCTTATTCAGTTCTATCACCTCGCATGCTTCGCAAATCTTTGAGACGTTAAGTAAGAATCTGGACAGATATTACCGTTTTATCTTTTTAAATAGCCTATCACCATCTCGATCCTCCCACTGGCACTGCGATAGCCCTTTACGTATCCGGTCTAGGGCTGAATTCGCATTTCCGTTAAGCTCTTTCACTTGGAGATGATGTATCTCGGAGTTCCCGTAGGCCATAGGCATCGACTTTAAGATGGTTGTGAATAAATAATGACAATTACATGCGCGGGGTATAATCGAACCGGCAAATTCTTAGAAGGGTAGAAAGTATCGGGTTTTGCAGCTTATAAGTTACAAATTTCTATGCATTAAAAGCAATAGTTTATACTTTACACAACCAGGAATTCCATCGTGGTGTTTTTACCCCAGAATATATTATCCCCACAGGCCGGGAGTCGCGAATTCGGTGGATTAGTCGTTTTGGGGGTTGGGGGTGGGTGGGGTAGGGGTTAAGTGGTGAGAATCGTCGGGTAATCTCCAGGACGTTATGCGACAAGTTCGTAGGGGGCGGCGGGAATATAACTTAATTCTCCCTTGTCGTCAAAAACGCCTCCTGATTAAGGCAATTTTATCGGCAAATCAGCGCCCCATAGGCGTATAAGGGGTAATGACGGTTAAATTGTTAACTTTGCCGGTAAATCGGGTATAGTTTGCCGGCAAATCAAGGAGTTGTCGCCTATAGTTGGGAATAAGTCTATCGTTTAGCCTTCTTTCATTGCCTAAATTGTGCATCTATGGCCCCGTAGCTGCCACAACGTCGACGCGTGCTGTGGAACTAGTAAAACTGGGTGCTAGCTGCCCTATACCATTCTAAAATTAACTTTAACTCCTGCGCCGTCTCGAACATCGGCCGGCCGCACGCGGCGCCCGCACTGTGCGTGCTGTACCCGAACTATACTATATTCTTATGTCTGGCGGCTTAATAAATGCCTAGTCGGTTCACGTCTCTCGGTTTAGCCTGGCGATAACAAGATAGTTAAGGCCTAGAGAACTTATACTGCAATAAAGGTTCTATAAAACGCCCTAAATAAAATCTATCTCTAGACTTATCACTAGCTTCCTGTTTAGTAGATAAAGTTCTTGCCCTATTACCTTCTTTTTAGTCTTCTGATAGGAACTGAGCTGTTTTAAGAATTGTTAAACATTAAGTGTTATAGGACTATCCGCAGCTTACTAGCCCGACACTGTAGTATAAAGGGAATTCTTTCCTACCACTCGTTATACTCTTTAGTAGCATCGTTAATTTATTCTCTACTCATTACAAAGTCTTATAAGAATAGATTAAACTTTCCTTATAATTACTCTTTTACCTCGACTAGCTCTTACGCTATTCAATTATTTTTTACCTGCCGCTTCTTCTAGCGTCTATAAGGTATATAGATTGTACGAAGAACCCTATCTAGGGTATTAGTACGGGTTTTAGCGAGAGCTATGTTGCCCTACTAAAGAATATAACACGGATAGAAACCTTAGATAACTTTAAGCTAAATCTTGTTAAATAATATTAACCTTACGGATATAGCCTCCTGTAACGGCGGCCTCTTCCACTAGGCTTTGGAATCGCCTAGCAGGGTCAGGTAGTTGAAGGGTTTACCTTGAAGGACAAGAGAAGGGTAAAGGATTGGAACGATGGTAGTGATCACGTGATATGTCGGTGCGCGATGCGCGTCAGGCTTGTTACCTCTAATAGGGTTGTATTGGAACTTTGAGTTGACCACGGAGGTCAAAGTACTATCTAAGGAGTGTGTCTATATACTATAGGAAAGCTATGACAATCTAGGGATCAGAACGGCTGTTGGATCAGTCGTGATGTTGGATCTATCTGGGAGTTGGATCAATGCCAAGGCTTTCGATCCATAGGTGGGTCCGGTGTACCACACGTGACGCGGGCGCTAAAGTCCGTTTCCTGGAATCCGACTTCTGACCTTCTTTGCCGAACGATAGCGGTGTTCACCTTGTTCACTATTGCGTAACGCACTCTTCTGCCGGTTTCCTGGATTCTGCCCGCGACCCTTGCTAAGGGAGTATTATACCACTAATTAGAGTTCTACGCTAGCAACGGATTTAGCTAGCTTCCGAGATCTGGAAATATGCCTGGAGTTAATTGGTAGTTAATTAGCGGTCAATTGGCGGTAGATTTGCGGAAGGCCAGCCTGGGGTGTTTCCGAAAAGAGGCGACAGGTTTCCGCCAACCGTGTTACGCCCAGTGCTGGTTTCGGGTAACCCGCTAGCTTACTTATGCGCTGGGCATATGAAAAACGAAAGGCAGAATGCAGGCGACGCCGCTGTCACGCGGAACTGCACTATTTCCCTCCAATAGGAACTCGTCCCGTCCCTTGAAGCCACGTCAGCGCCTGGGAGGTCACGTCAGATTTTTCACACCCATGTCGGCCAATGCAATCAGGCAGCTTTCATAATTAGCCGCCGAGAAGCATATCTTATCAAGGTACTAATTATAGTTGATCTCTCAAGTTATGCAGGCAGAAACGCGATAGCAAGGAATTTACGCGCCAGCCACGACGAGCAGCCCGCCGTTGTTTTGCGTCGGTACGAACGCTGCCATGCAGATTGTCAGGGCGCACACATCGACATACGCTTGCCAGATATCTGCCAGCCAGCTTTACTGCATAGAACTCGAGCAAGAAGTCGGCAAGCATTAAGGCACATTCCTGTCTTTAGACGCAAAGAAAGGCTGTCTGATTGCTGGCAACACGCATCACTCCTACAAGATGAGTGAATATGCGACGGAGCAAAATTGCAATTACACAGTAGTGTGCCAGAACGTGGCAAGTTGACATGTTGCGAATAAACGCAAGATGCCTCGCAATGCCGAGTGCGCTCGTTAAACACCACGGCACGTGAACCGCACTGCGGCATCGGCTTCACCGCCTCAGTGAACCCCAGGTCGGTTCACATCACTGCAGTGGATGGCATCCATTCACATGATACGGTCTATTTTCCGCTGCCCATGGAAGCCAAAGAATGGGTGCAGTTGCTTGAATTCGGCGGGTATAGGGCAAGGGTATTTCCGATCGGCCTGGTGCAAGCGAAGTAGCTGCCAGACGGGATCCTCGCTAAACCTCAACACTACTTGTTCTGACGCTTGGCCTTTGCTGGGGATGGCTAAGTGCTGGCTGGTAGGCACTAGCACGAAACAGCATCAGGAAAACGTCAATGAAACATGCGTGTCCGCAGGAGCGAATGGCCAAGGCAATCATTTTGATAGAGGGAGTGCAGCAAACATGCACGTGATGTTACTACACTTACTGGCCAACTTATTAAGGTAATCGTTGGCAGTTCTCTTGTTTCAAGACGAATGCGTATAGTTCATATTTTCACGGAACGGGCCACTGACGATGAGTCAAATATTCTCTATGACATTTTCAAACGATCTTAATGTCAATACACGTGGTATAGATCTCCGGTATCGTCCGCCAATCGCTAAAGTGCATAGAGAAATCCCAGACACAGTATAGCGTGTAGTCCGTACCGGAAGCCAAGTCAGGCAACGAGACTTCCATCCCACACCAGAGATCCGCACCTTCCGTTGTCGTGTGGGGCCGCTGCGGTAGCAGCCGACGTCTCTTCGACTCTTCGCTTACGTTTATCTGATAGCACTTCCCGTCGTCGAACGATCCGTCTGCCAGGAGAACACCCCTGTGATCGCCACCGGTCTTATCCTCGCTCCATCTACCATACACACCCATGAGCGTATCGTCAGGAAAAGGATCGGCAGTGCCATTAGATCCAAATGTGACCAGATGATGTCCTGCCGGAGTTCTCAAGGAGCGTCACGTGACCATTCTCTTGATACCGCATAAGGATCTTACTCCCGGATTTCGCCTGCAATGTAGGGTAGCTTTCGGTTTGATTAGTAGTACGTTGAGTTGGTTTACAGATCCGGTCTGTTAGGTATATTGTGCGGTCGTCACGATCGTCCGGAGGAATTATGTACTCCATGGTAAAATCGTTGAATTCGCCGTTCGGCACAAAGCCAGAGGCAACTGGAATGACTCGTGGGACTGTAATTGTGAGTATTTAATAAGTTACCTCCTGCGGGGGACTTTACCGTAGCCTCGAGCATATCCTAGCTCTCCAATAAGGCTTCCGTTGTCGCTTAGGCTCGAGAGGTCTTCAACCCAGGAGTGGGCAGAGGAAGCGCATGCGAAGCACAGAATGGGAGCGCAAAATGGGAGCCGCATTGTTCCTTGAGTCGAGAGGACTTACTCCATGAAGGATCAGGTGCTATTTATACATGCGGGTGCGTCACAGTATTGACGGCAGTACCGGCTTCATTTAGCAAGCTTCCGGCTCTGCAAATATGTGGTGCAAGTCATTTATGTCCTGTCCACAGGTTGCGACTGCCAACAGAACGGCATGGCAGAGGCTGTACTCATGAAAGTTGGCAGCCAGGCCGAAAACCACATGCCAGAAAGCTGCCTACCGAAACCTAGCCACGGTGGGCGGCAATCTTGACGCGCGCGCTAACAACACCTGCGCGGTTCCGGAGCTACAGCAATGGCTGGAATCCATTTAAATCGATCTTAATCTCAGCTATAGACACAACTCGTCCTCAAAACAACACCTACCCGCAACTTCAGCATCTGACCCGATCGATACCCCTCCATTTCATTGACTATTCATCAGCCTCGAGTTGCATCGAATTATGGAGTACGTCGAGAAACCCGAGTTCCAACCGCATGGCCAAGGCCACAAAGACGTACCCGACCGCACTTCTTCAGAAACCAGCTTCGGCCCATTTGTCGTGCCTGAGGCTCAGCAAGCGTTCGAGAATGGGAGCTCTGAAACGTCCTTTTCTCTCGGATACAGCATACCCTTACTCCCACCAGGCGATAGCCAAACCGCCCTAAATATGTTGAATCTTGAGATCCAGGCTCATGCGCACACAGAGGAGAGCCTGCGACAGATTACCATGAAGGCGTCAAGCTTGGAGCGACATTACGTACATCAGTCTATCGTACTCGCAGCATGGCACGCTTCATATGAAGAATCCTGCGCCAAGGTCCACCTTCAGGCTCAGGAGATCGAACAACTTAAGGAGGAAATTGAAAGTCTGAAGGCCAAAAACCAACGACTGCGGGACGAGATGGGGTCATGGCGCGCAACTTCTCGGCGTGCTTCGGCGTGATAGGCCAATGGGAGCGTTTGCAAGGATCTGGGAGATGATTAACACTCAGAGTACCGACTACACCCACTATATCGTGTCTTTCTGATGACAGTCGACCTATATATTAGATATTATTGCTCTACAACTGAAATGCTGCTTTTATGCTTCCTCTTTTGCCGTGGCTTACTACCTTCCTGAGAAACGGAGGTGCTCGGAGTCACGACCCTGGGCTCCGCTATGCTAGACTGCCCGGTTTCACTTTCCGTGGATTCCACCGATGCCACCATCTCATAGCTTGCAGCCTCCTGGGCCAGTGCGGTTTGCTCCGACAGCCGCAAGTCAGACGGCTGCGACGCGGCGAAGTTAATACCGAGAGGTATCTGATCGATAGCGGAGCAAATCCGACGGAAGTGCTCTGGCATCCATCTTTCGTAAATATTTTTAACGAATTTGTATGTCTTCCATCTCCTTTTCCCATTCAGCGCCGTGAAATCAAATGTGTCAATCTGCTGACGGTGATAGGTTATTCTCTCCTTGGTAGATGCGTAGTAGCCATAGATGCGTACCGTCCTATGGTCGTGAGAGATGGAGAAGCCGAGGATGGTTCGGTGGAGCTCCTGTTCACGGTTAACAAGCCTAAAGAGCTCAACCACGCCACGCACACCAACCGCCATGCTGTGCGCATTCTGACGATCAGCAACATCGAGTGCCGCAGCCCCGCATTTGACTTCACTCGTCAAGAACGGAAAATACATAAGGTAGGTGGCCCTAAAGAACGATTCTTCCTTCCGGTCCCCGACAAAAGGTTGGAGCCTCTGGAGTTGCTCGCTGGTGAACGCTTCTCGTCTGAAGCCGACTGAATGGTCAGGCTTCGGCTTCGGCCCCTCAATCTTAACTGACGCGCTCCAAGGCTCATTCGTGCTCTCGATCAAGCAGGTGAGATCCACACCACTACCCGTCGCCAAATATTCCGCCGCCAGATCCTCCGGTGAAGGAACGATCAGAAGCGAGATATCTCGGACCACTCTAGCCTCGTTCTTGTCTTGAATGTTCCGGAGAGTGTATTTAAACAGCTTATCGGAGAAGCGGGAATTTTCCGGCACTGTCTGCTCCATCCTAAACAAGGAACTGAACAACTCTTCGCTACCCTCCACAACATCATAGTCATCCATGTAGACACCCTTTTCTGCGAGACTTTGCTTGTATAGCGGGTCCTGGTACTGGATAGGATCCGACTGGGCTGTAGTGGTCGACTCTGTGCCTGGAGCGCGGCGACGGAGAGAGGACGATGACTTCTTCCTGGCGAGAGTATGATTCATTTTGGGATCGAGATAGAAAAGCTCCTTGGGCCAGCAATAACCATGCTTTCGCCAATATTCGATCGGGTCGCTGCAATTCGCCGTCTCCCTCGGGGCAACGTCGTCGGGAGTAGACCGCTCTCGCTTTCGTGCTGGCTCGAGTACTTTATGCGAAGGAGGCTGGGTTTCGCGCAGCTTTCGCTTCCGGTTTGTAACTTGCGCAGGACCGACTTCTGGCTGCGCGACTGTCAGCTTCATCGTTGATCAGCCGAGGAATACAACGTACATGCTCTTGCACCCGCTCGATTTTCTTGGATGAAAAAGCGTCCTGCTGTTTCCCTACTGCGAGCCGCTGACTTCGCCGTTGCAGGCGCTCGCTCGTGCGGGCGGACGTCGAAGCGACTTTGCGAATTCCCCTTGGCCGGTCTCCTCCCTCACGACGTTAGCAACAGGTAAAGTGCGCCAGGATGAAAGGGTCCTACCAGGACGGCCCACCGTTGAGTGGTATAGAACGCAGTTGGTGTTGATCCGGTGTGCGCTGCTGCGAGCCATGCTGGGCGGGTGGCGAACGCAAGTTGTATATGCTTTGCCGGAGATACAGGACGATGTTGGGGACATGATGGCGCTTAGACTATTGGCGTCACATGTCGTTTCACCGGCCAAACTAGAGAGCCGGTCACAGCGTCTTCTGGTCCGAGCGTCACGACCCGCCCTCGATCGTCCTTCGGGGTCCACGGCGTCCCAACGTACGCAACGTCCTTGCTTCATCTCGAGGGCCAAAGCACACTAATAACAGAATACATTTTCGATTCGGTGAGCCCTTGATGCGGGGCAAACTTCTGGGGCCTCCGCGGTGTGACCGGGCCGCGCACTGCCAGGAGCAAAGGGCAGCCCCTCAACCATCCCTCTTCCGCTGCTGTCATGCGCGGTCTTGCTGCAACACTATCTCTGGCACTGCCCATAACCATCACCTGATTGTGATCCGTGTGCGATAGAGGTGGGCCTAGTTCTTCGCTTCTAAGGTGCAAGACTGCCAAACCAAGAGGAGTTCGCAACAGAGGGAAGAGTCATGTAAAACAAGAAGACCGAGGTTAATGGAATCCATTGTATTAAGATTTCTTCTTTTCTATTTCGATGGAGGGGAGAACTTGATAAGACGGGGTTTTAGGCGTACGGCACGCTGACATTTCTATGTCAGACAACACTACCTTACGGTATAGAGCCATTATTAATTGCATCTTGTCGGCTCCCCTATCGTCTATCACACATTCTCTTGACTATCTAATGCGATGCGCGGATTGTGGGGGTTGGCAGGGAAGAAGATAACATCTTATTTACCAGCGGCGTCCGTCACTGGATCAAAATATCCTGAAGATCGAGGCTGACTGCGCTTCGGCGTCCTTGCACGTGGATGAGAGGTCCTTTCTTTATATATGCGGCGCCATAATTAGCAAACGCTGATGTAGTCAGTAGGTGTGCACATACTCCTCTCGTCGCTTATCCATTGTTGCAGCTTCCACTTCACGAGCTTTGGGCTGAACTCTTTCGTGCGCTCCAGATCATCCTTCGGAAGTTCAGCCCTGAGGTTCTTTATAATATTCATCAAGACGCTGTTAGACAGCTTCGATAAATCGAACGGATCTGGTCTCTGTTCTTCCTTCCAATACTCGTCTTCGTAGAGAAGTTTTCTCCCTTCCTTGAAGACAGCACCCTGGTGCTCGGTAAGAACCTACTAGTACATGTCTATAATTAGGTAAACCTACACGAAATCTTTCTTGTTGGTGAGCGTTCCATCCGTAGATCTCCATAACCTCCTCGTTTCTCATCTTGGCGTGGACTTCTCCCATAGCTGGGGCTCTCGGAGGTTCGAGCGGCGGAATGGACAAAGAGGCCTGCAAAAGAGCGAGATGATGAGGCTACCACTAGAAAAAAAAAAAAAAAAAACAAAACACATAACAGTGTGTGGCCACGTGATCCAGACGGTTCCAGCAAGGGCTTCAGCGGCACACCTTCGCGTAATCCTCGCTACATATATGTGACTGTCGATCTGTGCCATGGCCAATCAGCAGTCCATACGAGTTTGTCTACATGAGATGAGCCGCCCCACAGTGTTGGCCCGCCAGAAATGGGTCGGGGGTGTGTGGACCACAGTTTGTGCAGCCTGCACGACGTACATAGTAATTCTGGCCTGGTAAGTACTCGGATGAGATGGATCCCACCAAGCGCTCGTTACACACGCTGATGAGTTGTCTCCAGCGGTCGTGGCTGCGGGCAGCCATGCAGCTTTCAGTGCCGGTATCTTTTCCTATTGGACCGTCGATCATTATTGGTATGACTTAATCGCGCATAATACGAGATAACAGCAAAGAAATGCGGGAAATGCGAGGAACGGGGGAAATGGGAGAAAGGCCGGAAGCGATGGTCGTCCGAGTGGACCCACTCAAGCTACGGACCAGGCGCTGGAAGACGTGACATCTCCGGCCCCTGTCTACGGAACGCCCCGGTGCATACCGCAGAATCAATCCCTACTGGATGGTAAAGCCCTAGTGGGGCGCTTGAATCGCCTGCGGGAACGGCGGGATATGGAAGAATTGCCCAAGGGGACGTCATCCAAGCCGAGCCATCCCGGCCATGGACCTCTTGCAACCAATCGCCAGAGCGAAGGAAGGCCCCTGATCCTGTCATGCAGAGGAAGGCGCCTAGATCCTTGGATAGACTGCGGGCGATCGCGTCTCTAACCCAACGTGCGTTGTACCGGTGGGTTTCACTGCCGACCCGCCCATTGTATGGTCCCTGTTCATCCGAGCTTTCCTGTTAACGCGTGACCGATTTCGCGGATGACAGGACATATCGGCGAGGAATGCAAAATGGGGTTGCTATTATACCGCGCAAAACCCCTGTTCTCCCCTGCGCTGCCATCAATGAGCTCCCAAATACGAGTGTGCTCGCGTTAGGAGATATCACTTTCGTGCATCGCTTCATAGAGATTATCGCAGAACGCCTCTTGGTCTGCCATACTGCTCGTGTCCGCAAATGCTTGGGACAGACGTAGGACTTCTGATGTGATCTGCATGGCTGTATTCGCGGGGAGTATCGGCGAGTACTTAATTTTGCCCGTAGTCTTCGCCGAGGTGACAGGATCCTCACGAAGTTGAATAGCTCCCTGCTCACAGATAGGCCCCGGCCATGCGTTAGTGGTGTTCGATCCACCCAATCCCGCGTAAGTGTTTAGCAGAGGAAAGGTGGGGCGTAAAGGTCGATGTGTAGTTATGCGGTGAAGGAACGGCAGTAATCTAGTAGCAGCATTACCTTCTGACTCGACAATGACACAACAGCAGGTCTTCCAATAGGATGGGAGTGCCTCTTGAATGCCACATGCGGTCAATTCCGAAGCCGGGATGACCATCCTCCGAGTGCACGCGAGCGAACATCCGCAGCAGTCCTCATGTGGCACTGTCACAGTTATCCAAAGTGTGGAGACGAAGGATAATGACCTGGGGCTGGTAAAAACGAGGACAGGTGTCAAGTCAATACAGACGCCCAGTCCATAATTGGTCTGTGTACCGAAAGCCTTTCAGCTCTTCACCCGTGCCGAAATCCTTCGTCCACAGAGCTTCAAGGGATGTGGAATAGACTGAAGCAGCAACCAGGGCCTTCTGATGATGACTGGGCCTTAATCCACCAGCACTGAATGTACATTCCCTTTGAGAACAGAAAAATCTCACCGCGAGCAACTTTGCTATTCCCCAACCTCCTTCGATTCCCCTTCTCGGTTTGGGGAGTGTTTTGCACTTCTCATTCACTGAATGACACCTTCCAAGAGCCTGCGGTGATTCGGCGTCCCTGTCGTCCACCAACCATGCTGGCACGACCCCTGTCATGAAGTCTTCTACGGTCGTCACGCCCCGATCCTAGAGCATTGGCTACTTGCAGAAGACTTCACGTGCTGACAAAGGCTGTGCCGCACATCACATTAATATATAAGGCTCAAGATTCCATAGCTACACGAAGTGACATAACCGCTGCGAAAATCTCAGCATGGCAACTCTCGAGCCCGTCAATCGTAAGGAAACTCCATTCCCCTTTTTAGGAGAAAGAACGGCCACGCCACAAAGCGACCTGGCTTTTGTTTTGGGAGATGATCGATGGCCTGCTTGTATTTCACGATCGCAACCCACTCTTAAACAGCCACAGCCTGTGTCCGGGCAAAGCCCAAGCTTCATGTATGCTCCTGGCGGTACGTTGCGTTGCTTTCTCCCAAATATCGATCTGAAATGTCTAATAGACCTTAGGTTCTAACCATGGCTGGTCCGATGTCCCCTTGGAGACCACCGACTGGCCCGACGTCTCCTCGGAAACCATGGAATCGTCCGATGTCTGCTGGGAGTTTACCGACTCGTCTGGTGTCCGCTGGGAGATTACTGGCTCTCGCCTGAGTAAGTACTCCTATGGACTGACATTGGACTTTGCTTACAGGGTAGATTCCGGTCAATCCGCTGGCACAGTTGTCCTCACGACGAGCAAAGTGAACTATTCCGGCACACAACCGGTGTCCCCACCGCTTCCGGTACACGACATTGTCGTCGGTATACGCTGCCGCAAACATAACGGTGTCATGCAGTACCAGACGACGAGGGCACACGTGGAGAGCAGATTTTATTCCCCGATATTTTGGTCTTTACTGGAAGAAGATGGAATGCACAGCTACACTGTGTGCAGCACTTGGCAGGACAACTGGCTTGATTTCGGTGCAGCGGAGTTCCCTGACGCCATCAAGGCGTACTTGCGAACAAAAGGATTTGGAGGGCTTTTTTCTTCAATTACCAAGGGAGAGGATCTCCCGTTCCCAGTTGGAGATGGTATCTGGAATATTTAAAACAGCAGTTCTATAAAACTAAAGAGCCGGAAGCGTGGCTTTCGTTCATCTCTCCGCTCTATCTCCTATTCATTTTGCTAGCACACATCAACTATACTACTGCAACCTTCAATGTCTCACATTAGCGCGAGTTTAACGTAGACTAGAGTGTCCCCGTCTACCGTTAACATCTATTTGTTGTTGTCACATCTGCACGACCACTGCTCCCCTTGCCATCGTAGAGCCTCTCGACGATGCGGCAGAAACTCGTCGCTGTGCGCACGATATTTGGATCCACTGGCGCACAGCGGCTCGGGCTCTGTAAGTAGGGTGGGAAAAAGGCAAGACTAAGATGATTGAAGCAGCAGCGGGGGATGTTGCTGCACGTTCAAGTGAAGTAGTCGAGGTGAGCCTGGCCAGAGTTGGCAGCACAGCGGCCATTCCTGCCGCGTCAAGATCAGCCGAGCCAGATGTATGCACACCTTCTTCGGGATTAGTCCCGGGAGGGGAAAGACCAGAATCACAGCTAGACGCGGCTGGCACCGTGTAGATCCTTCATCGTCAGGCGGGAGGGCCATGGAGTCGAGTGGGGTCAACAACCACGGGCAAAGATGTCACCAAGACCCACACCTCACCTCCTTCAACTCCCTGGTTCCCGTATCGAGTACCTGCCACAGTTTCATGCAATCAATCCCACCCCCCATCGCGTAAGCGTGCTAAAGTGGGCGACAACTCATCCTTGCAAGTCAGTTCATGCCTGCAAAGCCGGATGGGCTGTTATCCTCTGTGCGCTGGCGTCCTCTTCATGCACGCCACGGCAGGCCTAGTGACATGGAGCTCTGGCAAGCGCCGAAGCAGCTCTCGTGACTGTATAAGGATGAGTGGCATTCCGATACGCGGCGCGTAGCACGCTGCGGGGCATCGGAAGGAGCGGACTAGTATTATACGCACAACATTCTCCACTACCAAATATCGGCTAGAAACCTCTGGTGTACATATTCCCGTGTTCATTCTGGTTTGTCGGCACTTTCACCATCTCTAAGGGAAACCCGTCGGTGGTGCTCTTAACACCTCCGGGGCAGTCGGACACTTGCGGCATAGTTACTCTCACTTCGTCGATCATTTCGTATAGTTATGGACATCAGCGTTTCTTCATATGTCTATAGCATAAGGTCCTTAGGTTCCTGGCTCATTAAAATTTTCCTCTCTCCCTCTAACCAGTTCCATCATCATCGAGGAGGCCGGAAATGTACATGACTCTCTACTCAACAAAGGGCATAACTGCGGTCATCCAGCGATCAAGCGTCAGTCTCCACCCGAGATCTTCAATTTCAATCGCAGTTATTTACCTTTGATAACCTTGCATTGGGGTTGTCTATGATCTCTTGGCGGCTTGGGCGTGCCCGTGGTATCATATCCGCCACGGCCTTGGTCGGGCTCCGGCGAATTAAGCTGGTGGCTAGTCAGTGAGTAATTGAACATCGTCCGGAGAGTACTGACGGGTTTTGTCATGCTTTTGCGTAGATTGGTCCAGCTGTAGCCCGATTTTTGAGGCCCTGAGGTGCCTGTCAAACCGCGATATCAGATATGAAAGGTACATATTTATACTTAAGGCACATCTACTCAAAGGAGTCACAGCAAGCTGAGTTCTCTTGTGATTGGATAGCGTGCCAGAGCGGATGCCGCGTCTAGCTAGCGCCAGGCGGCTTTGCTGCAACACCCTCTTCATCACCTATGCTGGGAGCTAAGCCATGATCTCCAATCGACAGGGCCAGGCGTGGCCTATGGAACGCTATGGCACGCGGAGATGTGAGAAGGAGCCCACGCCGCAAATGTGGTCCGAGGACAGGGGGAGCTAAACTGGCTGCATGAGAGGCAACACGAAATCCTTACCCTGCTCTACGAGGGGCACGTCAATTAATGTTGGCCCATGCTGGCGCTTCCCGCGGGATCGAGGCTGGCGTCCCGCCCCACTCTCCCTGTCAATCTACAGCCAGCCAGAGTCATTTTGGGGAACGCGTATTGTATCATCCTTGCACTGCAAGCAGCTTCCGCTCTTCGTGCTCGCGAAATTGGCTCTACAGTTTCCTTCACGCGAGCAGAAATTACGCGGCTGCGATGCTCGGAACAGGGCGCGCTCCCACGTCGAGGCGACATATAAGCGCCCAGTTCCTGTGCATACTTCACATCAAGCTTCCGCGCCCAACACCCCAGCAAACACCGAGCTGCAAGCAGACATGATGAACCCTGCGGCCCCCAAGACCGATGAATATCAAATCAGGGGCAGTAATGCGCATGGTAAGTCTCCATGCTGGCCCTCTGCTTCTTTATGACTTAAGGTGTCCGGTAGAAAGTTTCGATCGCCATCTGCAGCGGGAATTCTCCTGGTTCAATCTCCAAGCAAAGGACGAAAATGATGGGACTACCCTAGAGGAGGCCTCGGCAAACGGCGAGTCAGACCACGACGCGGAGGTCCAATATGGGGCCAGGGCCCACCATGATTCCGATCGTCTGCCAGAGAAATGGTGCGTTGAAGCTGAGAGGGAGACCCCTGAGCCGGAGGGGTATCAGCACGGTACGTCCATCGGGTTCAAGCGTGGGTTATCTACTTATGTGGATATAGGCTTTCCGAACGCCGCGGCCAAAGCACGTAGATTTATACAGGAAATTCGATGCCAAGATCCCTTAGCGGATTATACAAATGCGCAAGAGGGCTCGTATGATAAGCCTAATGAAAAGTTAGATATTGTCTGCAGCCTCGACATGCGCTTAGACCCATGGGAGAGATCGCCGATGTATCGGAAGAAAGTACTCGAGGTCAAGTCTGTCCCTCCTCGAAACCTCCGCGGCGAGTTGGAAAACGAGTGCGTCCATGCGGTCTTTTACGGTGATGAGGAAGTAAGTGGGGGAGGTCTCCAGTTGTATCCTTTTACTGAGACTTCGAAGGATTTCATGGTAGTAATAAGCGGCAAGTGGTCTGACTGGATGCCCATGAAGGGCGCGGGCTATGGACTCGACAAGGCCTCATACGTCTTCTATCAGACGAAATTGACTTTGCTGGTGGAATAAGGGCTGCGGAATGTGTAATACAATTTTATAGGATGTGTTTCTGTCATCATTTTTTGCGCCATATGCATTGAACTAGTATTGTTGCGAGGTGAAGCCAAGCTGAGAGGTGGTCCCGTATGGCAGGCGCCTGGGAAACAGTGGCTGAACCGAGCTGACGCTCTGCCTTTGACCTTGCAATCCTGAACAGGTAAGGCAACTGACAGCGCCTTGTCGACAGCTGGCTTCGGCCACCAACGTGCTCCAGATGGAAACCACTTGCCTCCGGAGTCCGATGCGCCAGCATACCGCTTCGGTACGTGAACCCCAGGCTGGAACACCCGCAGCGCGCATACCGTAAGCCTGGTGCATCTGTGGGGCACCTCGGCGCTGAAGGAGCGGCTTCCGCTTCGCGTCCTCGAACGGGGGCCTCCTGCATGGCACAGGGGGCTTCGGGCGCGAGGTGCCACCCCGCGAGACGGGGGCCAAAGAGCCATACGGGCACGACGGAGGGTAAACGTAGGGTGGCAAGTGGGTACTCATGCGAGAAGGCCTTGTGTGGGTGCGCTTGAATGGGCCGGGAAGCATCCAGCCTCGGCGCTGGTCCGACCACGCCGCATCAGTGCTGCCGCGTCTTCCCTGCCCGGTCTCGTCTTCACACCGCATCACGTTGTGAGGCATGGGGCGGAGTTTCGGCGAGAATACAGCTCTGGCACA
Source organism: Macrophomina tecta (assembly GCA_024180945.1). Taxonomy (NCBI): domain Eukaryota; kingdom Fungi; phylum Ascomycota; class Dothideomycetes; order Botryosphaeriales; family Botryosphaeriaceae; genus Macrophomina; species Macrophomina tecta. Next base: position 598,959 of record JAKSGN010000023.1, read on the forward strand.
TCAATGGAATGATTACGCGGATGCGATGCTCTGACGATTGTACGTGACGTGTCAGTTTGGGCATATAAAGGGCCCATTGGAAGCACCCGTCAGACCAATACCCAACATCCTTCGATCACACTCCAACTTCCAACCTCGTCTCCTCAAGATCATTCAAGCCTTCGCAATGGATTCTTGTGCCAATTGTGCAACTGCTCCTTGTCTTCCCGACTGTAGCACTATGCATGCTACTCCCAGTCCCGAGAACTCTCCAGTGGGTTCGCCCGCGGTTCCCGAGGGTTCGTCTGAGGAGGGAAATCCACTCACAAGTGCGTCGTTTACCATTTACTGCTTTCGTTTTGAAGAAGAGCTTACGCGTTGTGTCCTACCCAGGTACAAGAGAGGCTGAAGAGCATCTACCTGAGACCATGAGGACTTGTCCAGTGGAAGTTGACTTTCAGGAAGCTGCGTACACTCTACGTTATCATGGAATGGACTGCTTTCGAAGTATTCTGTACAAAGGACAGGAGGTCCCGCATCTCCCAATAATCAAAGATTTGTTCACTCTCGTGGATTACTTAATCGAAGGAGGCCCGGAAGATAGTACGAAGAGCCTTTCCGACCTGAAGTGGACCCCACATCCGGAAAGGTGGAGAGAAGTGTATCCAAGCTTGGATCCCGAGGAGCTTCAAGACGAGAGAGGGCGTGAATGTCTATCTGGAATAGGTATGTTCACGCACGCGGTCAACGAGCCCAGTACTAATTTTTGTTCTTTGGGCGATCAGGCCAGCCTAGGGCTAGAGAAGCGATACCGTTTGCAGCTGAGGCACGTGAGAGAGAGCATGGACCAGACAGTATGTATCCAGAGATCGGGCATTGCTCAGGACCCACGCTTATGAAGAAACAACTTCAGAGGTGCCCTCCAACCCATTGAGACCTGATCGCCGTCGATCAGTCACGACTGAGCTCGATCCAGAAATTTATCGACTTACAGAGGTCACTGTGCCTCTCCATGAGTTCGGTAGTTTCTGGAACAAGTACCATGGTGATATACTTGTGATCAAAGATGGGTGTGCTGAGTACCGTGGTAACACGCTCTCTCAAGTGGCGGGCTATTTCGAGTCACTTGGAGTACTGCTCTACTGGCGCCGTACGTGTTCTGCGTGTTCTCGAATCGCGCTCCCGGCCGAATTACCATCAGACCTTCAAATCATTACACTGGCCGTACGTGAAGGAACCGGAGGGGAAGAGGAGAATGAGGCGGGTTCCGAAGAGATTCGTGCTGATGCAAGCAATTCCTTGGGGCCTCCGGACCAAGACCTGCATGAGGAAGTCTCAGAACATCCTGACCTTGAAGAACACACTAACCTCGCTCGTTCTATCCGGAATCGAGGGACGCAACGCCCCGGCCGTGAAGAGAACGACGGTGTGAAAGAAAATCTGGATGGTCCGGTAAAATCAAGGAAGCGAAATTGGGATGGACCGGGCTCTGAACACCACGTGAAGAGAAGTCGAAGAAGTCTAAGGTTGAAAGGCTCATCTGCAGACTCTCCGCTTGACCTTACTGGTGATTTTTGATTTGGCCGGATGGGAACGATGTGGTCAGAAGATATGAGGTAGTCTCAAATTGATGCAAGATTTCTACTCTCTACCATTCGTCCTATCCAAGGCAGTATCTTCGCAAGCATGTTACCAATACCTGAGATGATCGTGTGGTGGGCCCTGGCTTGATCGATGACTCCGGGCCTCAAGGGGCCCCCGGTCGTAGCATAGCCCCACGAGCAAGCGCCCGGTGGGTCCAGGCGATTGACAGGGGTGAGGCTACTCGCCGGACTGTTCGATTCCCGGATTCTGGAACGCATGCATCCAGAGAAAGGCCTGAGCCAGTATATTTAAAGGCAATGTGTCAGACTTTGTGATGAGTAGAGAATGAATTGACGATGCTACTGAAGAGTGTAACGAGTGGTGGGGGAGGATCCCCTTTATACTACAGTGTCGGGCTAGTAAGCCGCGGATAGTCCTGTAACGCTTAATGTTTGACACAATGTCTGGGTCAGACGCAGCCTCTCCAACAGATCAACAAAATGCCACGCAACTCCTGCCAGAACCCAGCCCTTTACGCCAGGCTCGAGTGTATGAGAACTCCGCTCGTGCCTTTCTACCGTCTTCCAACCGGACCACCACACCCGCGTTTTCCCAAATCCATTCTGAACTTTTGGCTCCTAAGTGAGTCCGACATAGATAGCATCGCATGCTACTACTCGCAAACCGAGATGGACCAATATACATCCTCTTACCCGGTACGCATGTGCTGGGACGACCGGATATTCGCCCGCATGAGTAGGACAGAGAGGCTGTATATAAAACGGATGGAGCTTGGCAAATTTATCGGGCTTTGGAGTGAATGGTGAAAAGCTTGTATTTTAATCTTCGTTATAAATGAGTCACTTTTATCTACCATGTATCTTGCCCCTATTATCCCTTTAGAAGCCGATCAAGCCGGGTGCTGGCCATCAGGTCCTTCCATCCAATTTGGGCTGTCATATTAGCACATGGCGACATGGCACCTGATCTATAGACATACCTTGCCCTTTGCTGTTGATATCGCGAATAATGCGCATGAGGAGCTGGACTGCCACACGGCTCGCGATGGATTTAATACAAGGAAGCTTCTGACCTAGAAGCATTTTATTTGCGAGCTGTTCCAGCGTCGGAGCAGATTCCGTTTGTTCGACTTGGGTGATCTGTTGGCTATGGTGGCCCCCCTCGTTTTCCTTTCCGGCAATTCTTGACCGCTTGTTTGCGATGCGGCCCTCCAAGACGTGCTCCCTCAGTAACGCCAGCTGGGTTACCATCGCATCGTGACGATTGTTCTTAGCGGTCACGAGGTCATCGATTCGAGTAATAAAGTCGCCTTGTAACGTCAGTTGCATCAAAATTAGGTGTCAGAACGCTTTGGTACTTGAAGGTGGCCTGTCCAGGTCAAAAGAACGCGCTCTCTTTCGCGAAACCATGCTGCTCGTTGAACACGATTGAGCTTTAGTTCTGGAGCTCCCGCAGAAGGGCAGCTCTATAAATATAACACCCGGCAGTCTTTCGCAAAAGGTTGCCAACACTCATAACGACAGTTGGATGTCAGTTACCGGGGTTCGGCCTTTGCACAGTGGCGGTCTCCCGCCTGTCGGCATGCGGCCGGAGCGACGCGGCGCTTGCGGGGGCGGGGCTGCACGGCGCTTGCGAGAGCGGCTAGCATGGGCGCCCTGCAAGTGCACTGCATAGGGGCGAGAGACAAGATATAAATATCCAAGCTGTCACTCACCTGAAGTATGATGGAGCATTTGTGCACCCTGTTTTTTCTTTCAAGAAGCACTGTCTACTCTTTCAGACGAGATCGAACGCCCCTCTCAAGCTGCTCACGTAGTCCTATCAAATATGGTTGTAAGTGATACGTTCGTTCTAAATCTATGAATAAATGGCCAATCGCGGCAGACAACTCGATCGCAGACATCGACGACACCAACCAACCCGTCGGCTCATCGTCATCCGAGCACGATGATATCCAGTCATCCGAGCACGGCTCCACTCACCCAAAATGTAGCCGAAACGCCGGCTATCCTGCCGCAGAACCATACGCATCCCCACGCGCCGCCTTCGGTCATCAGTCTGGGCTCGAGCCCCTCCCCGCCTGCCTCTCCAATGATGGAGGGGTCACGACGCGAAGACTTTGCGCCATCCCATCTCCTTCAGGAAAAAGAAAAATGGCACTGCCGCTGCGACAATGCAGCTCTAGTAGTGAAGTATGAGGAGAGGATTGCTGCGTGCGAAGTGTTGCTGCATGAATTCCACCGCCACATTGTCGCTCAACAGACAGAGTCGCAGTCTCTTCGCGCGGAGCTTGCTGCCCAGAGGCAATGGTGGGAAAGGCTTGCCCAGCTGTTCGCAGGTCGCTGATACGACGGGGTTCTAAGATATTACGAGTGATTTCTGTGCTTGATGTTGGGGTGTCTGCGGAACGATTTCTGAGGAGACGAGATATGCAGCGGGTATACCGAAACAATGATCAGCAACTCCCTGAAGAGCCTCAAATGCCGTGACAGCGTGATCTCTGATTATTACGAATGTGAGATTGTGGCATGTGTGGAGCAGGCTGGTCGGGAAGGACCGATGAAGCAGTCTTTCCTGGGCATTAAATGTCTTTGTTACGGCCAGCGTTGCACTAGCGCCGCGCTAACCGTTCACCCCTCTTAGGTAGCTTCCAGCAGAGTAGCTCTTACGAAGAACATGACAATACAAGCATTCTGAACCTACCCTTTGGAATCCTTACTGCCGGTTATAACAGTCTTCAGACTGAAATTGAGCGAAGCTCGCAGCTTGGACTGAGGTATTTGTAGAATCCACGATCGTGCCCAAGCCGTAGAAACAATTAGAGTCCTTACTGCTCTTGTCAGTGTAGGCACCTCGTGCTCTAGTCCCCACCCCTTCGGGCGCACGCCGAAGGGTGCGGGTATCGGAGACTCATCCCGCTTCACTCGCTCCATCCATGGAGCCGAGAGCCCCATGATCATGGCGGCTTGTGTTCGGCAAAGCTTCCAAGCCCTGGTATACGGCAGTGCGCACGAGCGAGTGGTATCAAATAAAGCATCGAAGGCCAATGCTTTAAGATACGGATGTGTTGCCACGTAAAACGGGTACCTCCCGCTCCCAGCATCGATAGGCAGTGAAATCGTCCGCTCGCGTTGGTAGGCCGCGCCATTCGTGTTGCTCGCCAGGTTGGAATAGATCGACGGCACTCTTGTGGCGCGTCCGAGGCTGAGCGGGGACAAGGTTTGGGCGTCGGATGGCCTGAGTATCTGAGAGGGTGCAGATGGACGCGAGCGTTGGTCATGTCATGTGGAAGGGAGGATGCCGCCATCAGTTCGTCCAATAAGGGCGCTAGGTTGAAGTGTCTTCTGCGGGTACGACTCTTGCTGGCCAGAACACTCCCCCGTGCCACATGCATACACGCGTAAGGCGATTGGCCACCCCAGTGCTCCGGTAGGCTTCCCATGGCTTCATATTGCCTAGCACGGGCTGCGGACAAGGACTCAGACGGCGCCAAACCCCCAACCGCCAACACCCAACCCCCGCTTTGACTTGTTGGTGGCACCAGTCCGAGGCGAACTCCAAGTGAAGTGATGCAACGAGCGGCGGCTACCTCGCCCCCCAGCCCCATCACAGCCCCTTCACCACCAGTTGAGGTAGATTAGTAGACGTCATCACTGCCACACGAACCTCTGCCTGAGGAGGAATACGCCTGTGGCCGTTCACCGCCGTTGGACACACCGCAATGAACATTGTCGTGACGCGCGGGCTGGGGGCGTGAAGTTCCTCCGCCATGGCAGTGTAAGCCAACGAGTCGACACGGTGGGACTCAAGCCGACTAGTCTCATGCTGCGGCACTACCTGGGGGTGACGTGGCCAGGGGAGCGGTACAGGAGAAGGCGTCAACCTCGGGGTGATTACTATGAGAGTAAGTGGATCCAGGGTTTAATCAGGTGATGTGGCTGCGGGCGAGCATAAAAGGACGTCTGTCCCCGTCCAGCTACCTCAACCAAGCCATCACCTTCGCTCCATCACTTGTTGTTCTCAGCGCCTTTCTCACCATGACGGCTACAATCAACGGCACCTTAATCGCCTGCAACCTTCAACTGACCCCCGATATCCTTTCTCTCTTCCATAGAGGATATTTGAGCGTGGTTAACCAACAGAGCCTTGAGGAGGTTGACTTGCTGGCGGCGAGCACGCTTTTCGACCTCAGCGAAGCCCTGGCCTCGCTGAACCAGGAAGACTTTTCTCACAGCAGCCTTCCCACTGACGAGCGGCGGGTCGATGGGACGGAAGGTTCCGGTCCTAGCGGGGCTGGTGACGAAGCCACCGCCGGTGAAACGGTCACGTCTTCTGCATCGTCCCTCAGTGATGAGAGCTCGGTGACAGACACGCCTCCGTCCCGTATGACTCCTGGAGAAACCGCCGAGGTTCCGCTACTCTCGTCGGCTGAGGCATTTTCTTACGAAGTGCCATCCAACGGCCCAGACCACCGGATCGAAGAGGTCATGAGCGCGAAGGAGCTGGAGGAGGCCTGGTTTGACTTCGAAAGCTACCAAAGCAGCAGTTGCACGGAACCCTCGACAACGGTCTCCAGTAGTCCGGTCAGTCATTCCCAGAGCGCGGCGAGGATGGGGACGAATTTGGACGAGGCTGAGAACGAGATCGCAGCCAGGGAAGGTTGGTGATTCACCATAATACACAGGACGATGGTTGACCCTGCATCAGGAGACATTGACGCCAGCGAAAACAATGCCAACGACGATGACCACCATGACGACGACGACGACGACGACGACGTCATTATTATCGACATTCGACCTGCAAGTGGAGCCGTCCGTACGGACCAAGATCACGATGCCGTTACGCTCGACACGCGCAGCGTCCAACCAAGACTAGAAAAAGCCAGCAGAACTCCAAGGAGGAAGCGACGTAGAGTCGATCGTTCAAGCGTTGTGCCGTATTCGCTCTCGTCACCGCGGAGGCAGCGTAGCGCCGAGCGGTCGCCGGAGGTCGTCGACAGATGGACGTCTTTCACCGGGCTGTGGGCAGAGATCTGTATCTTTGCGATGGAGAGGCCAAGCCTAAGCAGGGCAATCGAGGCCATGGACGGTTACGTGAGGCTCGTGGAGGACGATGGGCTGGATTTCCAGCTGTGGAAGGATCCGCTGAGGCAGCATTGGCGCGAATTGAAACGGCGATGGGAGCAGCTCAGAGACGGGGAAGCGGGCGGTAAGGAACTCCAAGGAATATTTAAAGGAGCTGGGAGGCTGTTAAAGGCAGTTTGAATTCTTGCTGATATGCAATTAACGGACTATTGGGTACCACTATAGTTTTGTTCTTATGCTCACGACGTGACGTGCGGGTTCAAGAACAGGGGTAGGCACTGCCGAGCAGGTCCCCACACTAACGTTTCCTGGGTAGCGCCACGGCGCCCGGCACGCCCGGCTTGTGGGGCTCCGGCCGGGCGCAATCCAGGAACACAGGAGTTCTCAATATTAGCGAAAGCGATAAGAGACACTAGCCAAGGTCTGTGTAGCGATAGGCGCTATCTGTCTCCATCGCTTGTCTGTGACTTATGCAGGTGCGTGGCGGAGAACGTCGATGTTGAAATTAGAGCTACCTGCTGGACCCTAATCAACGGAAGTCTGATGCCAAAACCGAACCATCCTCTCCTAACACTATAATTAAACTCAAGTTCAGCTGCGACCAGTGAGATAGTAGCAAGCATTTTCGCAAATTCGGATCTGGTTGGTAAACCGCAGACCAACAGCAACTGCCCAGCAGGGAGCTTTAATTTCCGGTCGGGTAACTTTTCGGCAGAATCCTTGCATAGCCTCATCGCCGCGGTTACAAGCAGCTCGGCATTGTTGCAAGCTTAGGCATTCGACGATGCTCGCAAGTGAAACTAGGAACGCCAATAACCAGTACAGTCTCATTCTGGACATCTTTAAGCCTCTGTGTCGGATTATAACTATGGTTAAGACATATCACTAACCTGAAGGTCTCCGACCGCTAGCCTAGACGTGATAGAGGTGGTATCACGCTCCAAAGCCTTTGTACTTCCCTCGATTTGAACGTAAGAAAGTTAACGTTAAAGACTTTGTTTACTTTGAGACCACCGCGACTTTGTTCCAGAGGAGTGGAAGAAATTAATAGGAATTAATTTATAAGGATCAGAGACAGGTCTCGTGAGATAGCTTGGATAGATGAGGCCTTGAAGGGCTCAGGAGATGCTGGCTATCGAGATATATATACGTGTGGCAGCAGAAATTGCCGCAAGGGTAGTGGAACAGACGTGGACAGGCGCAGTGCACGGCCAGGCCAGTGACAGGTCTGCTAGAATATGTTAAGAGAGGTGCATTATAGTCAAATTCTTTCCCTGGCTTCAAGTGGCATGCGTTGCTTCGTGGCCGCCGGTGATTGGGGTAAAGTTAAGCTTCATGCGATGCGTGATTGCATCACTTTTGACGCGAGACGCTGATTCGGCGACCTGGGACTGCTCGCCTCACTTAAAGTGAGATACTGATTCTTGAGGTCTTAAGGAAACCTCAAAAGGTTGATAGCCCTGCTGCGTCTACTGTGCTACAGTAGGGTATTCCTACATGGCGGTAGGGATGGGCTGATGTTCAGATTTTCCTATATTCCGAGTGTCCGCAGGAGAGGGAAAGGTTCCGCACAGCCACAGGCCCGACAGCCACTATAAGTAAATTACATCGTGATGATTATGTGGGCGCGCGGGGCTGTTTTGCACTAGCCTAGATTGGTGATCGCTTCTGTTGGAGGTACCGATCGGCGTGGCGACCTTGCGTGAACTTGCGCGTCCATAGTAGACATAAGGCTAATAATAATATCCTAGCACTATAGTAAGGCTCTAAGACTCGGAAAAGGCCCTTTTACAAGTATTATAAGTAGTAAGAGCTTAATAGTAGTGCTATAGTAGAGGAATACTATTATACTATATAAGGAGGCTCTTTATAAGTTAGGCGCGAAGGCGCAGGTGCGAATGTAATTTTTAGGTGGGAGGGGTTCGGGATGTCCGGGAGTAGCTGCAGTACACAACTTATATAGAACTATAGCAAATATTGATGTGTGCACAAGATTCTGGGTTACTTGAAGTCAAGGTACCTATAATTTTTCTCGGCACGGTGGGTTTCTCGCCACCCAGGGAGGGACGTTAAACGCCTCCAGTCTCGACAAGTCACCAGCAGCTCGGAAGTCCGCGATGGAGAGTTTGGCCCGTGCTGGTCTACGGTTATGTACGCGTTTTTCTCAGGCGCGAGCTGTTCGTGCGACAGCACGAACAGCTGGAGCATGGCCCTCCCTATAGGTGCCATCTCTTTGTAAGCGCCTGTACCGTCCCCTAAAAGCTCCTTCAAGGTCTGTACTTCGTGACTAAGGGCTTCGGTCTGCCTGTCACGTTCAGCTATTGCTTCGTCCTTTCTGGTGATGATGTCCTCTGCCTCCTCAAGCCGTCGCTTCTGTCCTGCTGCGGTTGAGTTCGCTTGCTCCAGATCCGCTTTGCACTTGTCGTTCTCTCGTTTCGCTTCTCTGAGACCCACTCCCAAAACATCGTTTTCTCTTCGCGCCTCTTCTAGCTGCTCCTCGAGCGCCTGGGCCCTTGCCTTTGTTTCTTGAAGGAGCTTATCAAGTCGCTCAGTCTTACCAAGTGCGTCTTCAAGAGCTTTCTGCTGCTCTAAAATTTCACTTTGAGCCGCTTCGACATCTTTGCGCCGTTGCTCCGCGTCTTTCTCGGCTTCTATAGTCTTCTTTCGTGAGCCTTCGAGCTCTGTCCGGAGCTGAGACAACTTTTTCTCCGCTTTCTCCAGATCTCGTTCCAAACCTCCGTCCACAGGGTGTTGGAGATGAAACACGGTTCTGCTATCCAGCGCCGCCACAAGGCTGTCGTTCGCCTCGTTTAATTCTTCAATCTTCTCCGCCTTTTCTCGGAGCTCGCTCTCTTGTTTGCGGAGCTCGGTCTTCGCGTCTTCAAGCTCCTCTTCCTTTCTACTATGTTCGGTTCTGGCCTCCGTAAGCTCTCTTTCCTTCTCGAAGAGCTCATCCCTAGTCTGTTCAAGCTCCCTCTCTCTTACGCTGAGCGCATTCCTGGCCTCTTCAAGCTCCGTTCCCTTCTTGCTAAGAACATCCTTAGCGTCTTGAAGCTCCTGGAATGCACCGGCTATTCTTTTTTGCAACTCTTCCATCTCCCCTCTCACCTGACTGGTCTCTTGTCGGCTCTTTTCATCTTCGAGCTCGGCCGCGCGGGATGAGCTCTGAAGAGTATGGAGCTCTCTTTGTAGCCCCTCTATCTTCGCCTCTAGTTCGCGCGCGTTCATTTCTTGTTGCTCCAGTCCCTTTTGCATTTCGTTGATCTCCGCTTCAAGCTGCGTGCTCTTGCCTTGTAGCTGGCTGGTTAGCTGCCTTTCCTTCTGTAAGGCCCGGTCCAGCTCCTGGACTCTTTCGGCAGCAGTATCATCCGCGGAGGGCCCTTCAGATGAGAAGGATTCGGCAATAGAGTGGAAGTCGTCATCATCGTCTGTTTCGGTACCTTCGTCTGTGCTCTGTAAAAGTCAGCATTCTTGAAAACTGCCGGGATGAATAGACGACGCACATGTTCGTATTTATTCCCAAAGAAGCTGAGGAACATGTCTCTTTTCGCAAAGAAGGGGGTAACATCGAGTCCTATCGATGGCTCGCACTCGTAGATATAAGGAACGAATACGAAGTCTTTATCTTCGGCGAAGTCATCCTCGAAGGGTCGCCCGCATCTTCTCTCTACCGACAGGTAATCTTCTCGGGTCATTTGTGGAGCACCGGTCGATTCGGACGTTGTTTCGCTTCGCTTCAGAATGGAGGCAACTCCTGCAACCACTCCGGCATCCGGTGTACACTCGGGGTGCGCGCTGCGTAGAAGCTGCTCCGCCAGAGCCTCGTGAGGGTCCTGTGATTGGAAGTTCAGAATTTGCTCTGTTTTGAACCCGAGCCTGGCTGCCAGGCTGCCGAGGTAGTGCCACAATGAAGTGTTGGAGTAGCTTGAGGGCTTGTCCTTGCCCAATTCTTTACGCGGCGACAGCTGAGTCATTGCTGGGAAGTGGCGCATACAAAACGCCCAGAGCTGAACGTAGGAAAGCCAGATGTCTTTGTCATAACCTCTTTTCGATCGCCTCTTCCTCCTGTGTTCCGCATACTCGACGAGCTGCTCGTCCGGCGCGAAATACGCTCCTGAGAGGCTCTGGTAGATCGTGCGCCGCTCCTTAGGCGGTATCATCTTCTTTAAGATGTTACTGCACGGTTCGAGATACTTAAGGTTCTCGAAGAAACTCCTCAGGGAGGGGATCAAGCCGGGGATCGAAATAATGGTGGACAGAAGCGTCGTTCGTGCGGTCTGATCCGTGACCTCGCAGAACACATGACCCCATGCAACCATCCTCTCGATCGATTCCCGGTCCCTGTTTGAGGCGGAAGGGGCGAGAAGCTCGAGGCTCTCGACAGTGTCACGGTCAACTACCTCCGGAGGCACTTTCGCGACCCCGAGGATCTTGTTCCACGTGCGAGAGATGTGTGACAGATAATTCAGAAGTTCCTTTCGCGCGTCAGCTCGTAGTGGCGTTGAATGTGCTGCACAATGCTTACCTCATCGCAGCGTAGAGTAAGCAGCCTATGCAGCGTCCCGAGCTTTACCGGATGCCAGAGGCCAGGCATGTCGATGAGGCTATCGAAAGCATGCGTGAGGGCCGCATTCTTAAGGAGCTGTCGCAGGTCCTTTTGCTTGGTCGTAGTCAGACGTGCCCACCATTTCTGCTCTGAGCTTCGGTCATTATTCTTATGGTACAAGCGGATTTTTCGGAAAATCTCCCCGTCGGAATGGGGCTGTTCATTAGAGCTTCCCTCAATAATCTTGATGCAAGCATCTTTTGGCACATCTATCTTGCTATTAGTGAGATTTTGCATTTCTACTGCTGAGATACGCACCTTTAGAGTAAAGTTTCACGGTCCACCAGCGGTCATTGGGGTTCAGCAGCCCCGATCCTGCCAGAACACGGTGGACGCCTTGGAGGCATTCGACCGCATTCAGTTGAAGCAGAGGGAATGTCCCGACGTCGGGACGAAGATCCGTTTCGTGTAGCCCGTTCTTGGAGAGGACGGATTCGAGATGGTGTGCGTCCACGAGAGCATCTATCCAGTTACCTGCGTCATCTCGCTGGCAACCCTCGCGGCGGAATATGCTGCGCAAGCGGTCTACTATTTTCTCGGAAACCGGCCTGTGGTGCTGCACGAACAGATCATGGTCGAACTTTAAAGCATCTATGGGGATTTTGGCGACGCCCTTGAAACAGGCGTGAGCCAGTCGGCTATCGCGCGGTTCTGCCGTGTCGCCCATGCTCCCGCGCGAGGTGTTGGCGGTCGTCCCCAGCAACCCGTGCGAGGTGCGCAGGAAATATCATGGCCCGCACGGCTGCACCTGCGGGAGCCGGGGGTGGGCGATGCGCCGCTGCTCGCGTCCTGCACTGAAGCATGCCGTGTGCGCAAAGGTCGACTTCCGCCCGTCAAAAGCCATGTTCCGGAACGAGGACAAACGGCAGTCGCGCAAGCAGCCGTGACAGCAGGCGCTATAAAAACGTCCACCGCCGCCGTCTACAATGCTTCCTGAGATCAGCACCCACCGTCGCAATGTCAAGCATCCCTTGGATTGCGACCTCTCTCACTGATAATAATCGCTGGAGGCTTGTGGACAACGCAGGGGCCCTTCACTCCCTGTCACTGTCGACGGCCCAGACGCCTGACTTCGTCACGTTAGTTGGGGGCCATTCCAAGGCAAGGCTGCTACAGCAGCTTGTCGCGGCACCCTCCCACTTCCCCCTTGGGACTCACGGCCAGGTGCACCTGCGGGCTGAGTCGCGGTCCTGCCGCGGTGACATCCCAAGGATCTTCGTCGACTGCGAGGCGCACCATGACCAGTCCATGCCGTTGGCAGAGGTGCAATCGGGCCCACAGCGTCTTCGAGAAATTGCGTGGGCAAACCATGCGGAGCACTCTTCGTCCTCCATCGCCCACCAATTGTACGCCAGAGTGCTGGCTCCCCTATCATCCGTGATTTGCTACTTCGCCGCCGACTTGGGGGGCCTCCGCGGGGTCGCCAAGCTCATCGCAGATCAGCTAATCTCCGGGCCGCCGCACCGGCTCCACGCGGAAGCAGCGCCTCGAGTGCTCGTTGTTGTCGATACCTCGTCCTCAGCCTTCGACGCTAGCGTCGCGGAAGCGAGATTGCTCGGCGACATCGGCGCAGCGCTACACGAGCTATCGCGTGATCCGAGGGACCTGTGGCCCAACCTGCTGACTCGCTTCCACGAAGTGCGCGTCCTCGGGCTTCAGAAGCACGACAGCTCCGACGCCCGTTCGAAGACCCTCCGGAGGCGTATAGTTACCATATCGGGATCCGCGCACGCTGCACGGCGCGTGTCACGCACACTATTGTCTGCCGGACACTCAGTCGCATTCTTTGACCTTTTGCTCGATAATTTCTGTGCTGAGGATGAGCCGCTGGACTTCATCAAAGCCTCTCGACCGCTCGGCTTCTCGCTGAAGGAGTTTCCGATGCATCTCGGAGAGCTCCTCAGCGCGATGCCCTCTCAAGCTTGGCTGTGGCACACTGTCGCACCTCTTGTGGCCTCAGCTTTGTTTTTGGCCAGCTATCCGCCTGAATCACACTGTAAGTGCATTTCCCTCCTTCGTCCCCGTGCTCACTGAGTGCTCGCAGACTTCGACCCAGCCACCGTCTACTCCCGCCTCTACCGCAGCCGGTGCGAGGCAGCCATAATGGAGTACACAATCCACCAAGATGTGCGAGAAAAGTTCATCGCGGCCGTGAGAAGCGATTTCATTCTCATGTTCCGCACTCTCGTGTCCGAGGAAGGGAGCACCGCTGCCCACTTGCACGCTGACAGGCTCAGGACTCTCCCTTCTCTGTGCGAGCTGAAGAGCCACAGGGCCTGCTTCTGCTGTTTGATGCGAATGCCTGAGAGGGTTCTTAGCTGTGGTCATACGTTCTGCGATATCTGCGTACAAACTTTCGGAACCCCATCGAGGTCAGAGAAGTACACCTTCTCGCTCGACTCTTGCTTGCTTTGTGGAGAGTCCGACAGTAGCGCCCTCTTCAGCTTCGTGCCGTCCACCGCTGGCATCAGGATCCTCAGCCTTGACGGCGGGGGCATCCGTGGGGTGATAGAGTTGGCCATTCTGAAAAGAGTGCACAGTGAGTTCTCGCGCTTCCGTCTCCCGTTTGCGGATTACTTCGATTATGTCTGCGGCACTTCTGCCGGTAGGTTCTCTCCCTGTCAGCCGTACGCTTTTGGAGCTGAATCCAGCAGGTGGTCTCATCGTCCTGGGCCTCTTCCTCATGCAATGGACCCCCGGAGCAATGCCTGGACAAGTTCGAGAAGCTCGCGGCGCAGACATTCAGGCGCCCTGAAAAGCCTAGCTCCTTCTCACGGCTCCGACAGACGTTGTTGTCGTACGTGAAGGATTGCAAGTACGAGTCAACCACTATTGAGGACACGTTCCGCACTTTGGCCAACAACGCTCCGAGCCAGCTGTTCAATCCGCTGAAGTCCGAGACAAAGGTAGCCGTAACTACCACAACCGCGAGAGAGGTTCTCCCGTGTCTATTTGCGAACTACAACGGCCGTTGTAGGCCCCAGGGAATCGGCTATCAGATAGTCCGTGCGCAGAAGCCCCAGGATGACGTCCTCATTCATGAAGCGTAGGTATCGGCCCCCTGTTCCTGGTACTTCGCTGATAAATGAACCAACGAAGGGCCTCTTGTACCTCAGCTGCACCATGGTAATATGGGCGGACCCTTTCAAGGACGCATGCTAACAGCAAGCAGGTTCTTCAAACCGAAGGTGCTCGAAAATCTGGGCACGTTCCAGGACGGCGGACTACAGCATAACAACCCACTTGGGATCGCCCTCTGCGAGTACCGGTATATCTGGCCGGATAAAGGAGAGCCAGATTTTGCTTTATCGGTAGGATCGGGAACCAACTTCAACGACGTGCGCGCAGTCTTCGAGCCCCAGTCGCCCGTTCAAGATGGAACCTTCCGCCGCCTGTTCCAGTCATTCATGCGGAATACTGACGGGGAAAAGGCGTGGAGAGATTTTATTAACACGCTCCCGGAGGATCTTAGGCACCGGTATCACCGCCTTAACATCAATATGGAAGGTCAAGAGCCCGATATTGACGACGTCTCCTCTATGGAACGCTTAAGGCGCCAAGCTGAGCAGTATATTAGCTCCTCACTCGTTCTCAAGCCGGTACGAGAAATCATGTTTGCCTCTTTGTTCTACTTCGAGTTGGAAGATATGCCAGTGTACCGTGATGGCTCGTACCAATGTGCTGGGATAATATTTTGCCGGATGAACCTTTGTAAGGAAGCAAGAAAGGCTTTCTACGAGGATCTAATGTCGTCTCTATCGTACTTTCTCATCGAAGGCCAGACCGTACGTTGTGTCGAGGCAATCCCTAGAGGGTTGCCGTTGTTCAGGAAGCGTGTAGAATTCAACGCCTTAGGAATGGACCATCAAGTTTCAATCAAAGTCGGGGGCATGCAAACTTCACACTACATTAGCGGCCTACCGAAGACGCTCAAACAGCTCGTTGTTTGTCAAAAGCTCGATGCTCCTTTCGGAAGAGCTGACCACCTGACTCTGGGGAGGCGTCTTCCCGCTTTACCACTGAAACGTGGGCGAGGGAGGCCAAACAGTGGCGAACTTTTTTAGACTATAGTAATTCCGAGAGTTGTTGTCTATTAAATGAATCCGTAAACCTGAAAGGCCATAAATACAGACCAGCTATGTCTCTAAGCGGACTCGAAAGGCCTACTCCATGCCCAGTGCTTTCATGTATGAATTTGCCCTGCGCATTTCTTGGTACTTCAACTCGGCGAGTGACTTATCTTGGTAAACACTCGCCAAAGCCACTATGGCGTCGAAAGAATCATCCTTTTCGGAATTATCAGGGAGTATGCAGTACCCGAAGTTTCCTCTGATCAAGCGGGCTTTATTTTTAATTTCGCTGCTCAACATGCCCGGTTCAGACTATAACCGGGTTAGAAAAGAATTGCTAAAAATTCTCCCATATCAGACTCACATATATACGGAACAAAAGCTCTGCGTGCGTCGTAACACAAGATTGTCGGAGTTTGAAACGGAGAGCAACCTGCAGACATGCTCTTGCCTGCTTGAAGTTAAGGCATAATCACAAAGTATTGTATGGGGGCGAATACCAGTTTTTCATCGACCGTGAGTTCGGTTTTTGGGGAAGTCCGGCTCTTCTCCCACACCACGTCTAGGACGACACGCCTCACAAACGTGCGAATTGTCTCCTTGCCGTTGTACCGGCTGTCCTCAGAAAGCAGGAGACGTATGGGTAATGGGAGTCTGTCAAGTTGCCTCTTGACGGTGTCTACCTCCTCGAGGGCAGTCGCGAGCATGCCCTTGACCTGCACCTGTGCCAACTTCTTCCGAAGTGCTGAACCAGTAGCTGGAAAATTCTTGATATTTTCTCTGATCAACCTCGGGAGGGTGTCCGCGATATCAGGCAGTCTGCTGGTGTTCGCCACCCCTGCGAAGTCCCTGTACACATCGAAAGCCTCAATGAGGTTGAGGGCGTCGATCACGTCCATGGTGAACGTCTCCGGACTGTTGGCGTTCTGTTCGATGATACATTCCACCCTCCGCGCTAATGGAACCGCTTTCGAAATGATCTCAAGATGTTGGCTGGCGTTATAGAATGGTCTGTGGAGTTCCTGTGGAGCTCTTCGATGGTAAGGTTTGATTTTCAGGATTGTTTTGAGGCTTTCGATGACCTGTTCCGTGGATTCTATGCGTAATCCCAGCTGATAGAGGTTTGACTCGTCGTCAGGTTGATTTGGGTAGACGTGTATATTCCGGCAGCTTGTGATTTCCTGTATGTATGGGTCGATTTGTTCGTGCAGTACGGCCCTTTCCCGTATGAGATGGTCCACACAATCCTCAATCTCTTCGTCGTTGGCAAAAGTTCTCACTAGGGGGTAAATGGACGCAAATCCTTGTTCCGCTGCCATTCTGTTCACGCCAACCGGGCTTGTTTGGTGATGGAGATGTTTTCACGGCGTATATATACTTCGATGGCAGAAGTAAAGAGGGGAATCATCAACGGTATTTAATGGAGGTTTGTCCCTTCTCCAACCGAGGTGAGCCTGCGAGTCCTGTTGTTGAACGCCGCCTTTGCATCCGCTCGTCCCAATTCGCAAGTGTAACGTTTTCCGAGGCCACACGGCGCTGAACCCTTGCGCCACCGCTGGCCGGCAACGGAGTCTCGCACTGAAGCCATTGAGCATGTGGTAGAGGGTGTTCTCGCTAAAGTGTAGCCCTGCATCTTAGCCCTGGAGAACTCGGGGGCAGGTGCCGCACGTTTGACGACAAGGGCGCAGCCCCAGGTCTCGGAATTGATACCCTGGCTTGGACCGCCACTTGCTCGTAAAATGTCGCGTCACCATGCGATCCACTGCTATGAGATGCCGGTGTATGCAGTCACAGTACGATCGAGTGGAGCGCGGCGTGTAATCAGTTGTGGTCGCTGGAGCTATTCCATCTTGGGCGACAAATGCCCACAAGTTGGTTTCTTCGCCTTAAACAGCTAGGTCCGGGTTGGGGACTGCAGAAGCGTAGCGCTTATGCACGACGCTGGACATTCCTTGCGTCAGACACAAGTCCAGCTTGAATCTCTCTACCACCTCCCAACCTCTCTCTCACCCTTACGACGCTGATGTCTACTGATACTCCAGACCGCTCAGCCATCGCGGCTGCACTCTCCATCTTGAAGAAAGCCCGAAGCGAAGACCTTCGGTATCATGTTGAGGACATAAACTGTCTTTATCTTAGGGTAAAAGAGCTCTCACTTGCGATGCTTTTAAGGCTGAGTCCACGCCCCTGCTCTCCCAACAACCCACCCTCTGGACGCTACACACGAGCAATTGAGCGCGTCGGCCTAACCTCAAGACATTGCAGCTGAAGCCTGGGGGATCCGCAAGATCTCCAAGTTCAGTCGGGTCCACTGATCGCCTCGGGCGCTCAAGCGATTGTGGGTCGGGGGAACGCACGGAATGCGACCGAGTCAAGCGGCCGAACGACGCCAAAAAAGCTGGAACCTCCTCAACCGTGGACCAGTTGCTGAAGTCTGTGAAGAAGCACGAGCCCGATATCCGAGCTCTATTCCACAAATCGGTCAATGACCTAATCCAGGAGAGCTGCACGAATGAAGACGTACGTATAAGCGACATTCGAGCTGGCGAGAGCGCTCCTGTTGAAGCTAAGTTCCGGAGGGTCTTGGCCTCACGGAGCCTGGTGTTGGATTTCGAGCGATGGAAAATTTCGAGACAGAAACCAACAGTCAAAGCATTCTCCAGTCACATCGGCGTGAGCTACGAGAACCACAGGCGTAAATTCAGCCGCGCACAAATGATCCTCGAGTACGAAAATAGCGCCATGCCTGCGATATCCATTATTTTTGTCTTTTGCTGGACGCACGCAGTAAAAAACAACAACATCTCAGGCTTTATCGATCGGCTGAAGAGAGAGAACGAAGGGCTATACGGATTTCTCGAGAAGAGAGTCGACTGGCTTAAAAAATGCCAATGCATGTACGACGGTAAGTCAAACTCAAGGGGTTTTTGGTAGATAAAAGCTTATTATTCCAGACCGGTGCGTATCGAGGAACAAGGCAAAAGCTACGGAAAGATTATTTTTATGTCAGTCTGTGGATGACCTTGGAGGACAGGATCATGGCGGTCGTAAGCGGAAGTCGCCTCCGGCAGCCTGTCGAGAAGATCGTAATTGTCGCAGACGAGTGACCAAAGGCCAAATTGTGGAATTCGGTACCGAAGACGAAGTGCGGTCTTCAACAGCTCAAGGTCTGCGAACGATGCCTCTTCTAGTATTCTCACTCTGCTAACCTAGTAAAAATGGCCCAGGAGCTGTCTCACAGACTGAGACTCGCGACATTGACAATGGGCAGGTAGATGCGATGCAGGACGCCCCTCAACCGGCCGATCAAAGTCGTCAAAGCGGAGGCTTGAGGACGGGCAACGAGGTCTTTCAGGCGCAGTACGGTTTTCCTAATGTGTCGGCACTAGAGAGGGTCCAAGACGACTCGACATCATTGGTTGCCGAACAGTCGAACCATCAATACCTCCCGGCCCAGTACAACCTTGCGCACGAGCAGCAGAATACGGAGTACCGCCCGGCGCTCGATTCGAACGCTTCATATGTGGGCCTTGACGGCGATTTTGGGTTTTTCACTGATCTTCGGGTCAGGATAGAAGAAGACGTCTTATGGGGTACAGGTTACTAAGTGCGACTGCCTGTATTGCTACCACGGCTTTCGAACTAGTCTGCCTCCCTCAATAGAAGAATGTCCATGGGCGACGCTACCCTCACAGTCTGCGTAACGTAGACGAAGCTCCCAACTTTGAGCTCGGCAACCAGTGTAGAAGATTCGCCCGATTCTGATAACGTCGAGATAGAGGACGAACCGGACTGTATTTTAAGTGGGACGAAATAAATGGGCGTTGTGATCTGGAGTATTGTATTGGTCTTTATCCGGATAAGGCCGGGCCGTTTCCCTCTGAATACCTAATTTAAGTTAGCTGCTATCTAATCTTATGCGACTTGTGTTTAGCACCTCGTGATAATTTTTCAGTTCCGACAGCTGTGGTAATACCGCATCGTCGACCTCTGCTAAGCCCTTGTCCGACCATTTCCCCTCTAGACTGTCCGCTAATCTCGATAAAATTGCGGTTGCATCGGATCCGAGATCCTGGGGCTGTAGGAGCTGCTGAGTGTCCGACATAGGGCGGGCTGTCTCGCCGACTATCACTGCGTCGAGCTGGCGGAGATGAGGATTTGTTGCAGGTTTGTTTGGCGGGGTAGGACGCCGCGCTGGCGGGGCTGATACGCTCGGAGTTTTGGTAATTCCGCCGGCGTCATGGCGGCGCCTGTTGCTGCTCGGCCTTCCACCAACCACCAGCTCCACCTCTATACCCGGCGGTCGATGCATCCCCCGGCGCGCAGCAAGGATCCGGTTGGGACGTATGTATACCCTGTCGCGTGACGCCCGCCTCAAGCGTTGATCAAAGGCAGGAGCCTGTAGAATGGCCAGGTCTGCGCTGAGAGGACCCAAGGATGGGATGTATTCCCGCAGTGGGCTGCGCCGCTTCTTGTACTTGTTACATCCCTTCACCGGTTTCGCGCTCAAATGCTGTACGACGACTGTTGCCTAAATCAGTTGCAAGTATGGTTAGGGAAGGCGCGAGCCCTGGAATGAGCGTGTCCTTGCTTCTGGATATCAGCTGAACTTGTAGTGCGTCTGCCTGCTATATCGGCCATTCGCCTACTACACGCTAACGAAAACAGCATAGAAGGCTTGCTGCCGACGCCTAGGCCGAATTACCTGGCAGCTGCCAGCTCGCTCTCTACGTCTGTCTCGATATGTCCACGGCGCGTGCTTCGGTCAAGCTGCGCATTCCCGTCGGATTTAAGGAACCTCGGAACAAAGTGAACATATTCGTCGTGGTGCATCCCGAATCCCTCAAATACAGCATAACCGAGAACGCCCCGGATGTCGTTCGGGGAATATTGCTGCAACAGTAGAAATGCTCTGGTGATGGGGACATTGTGAGCCTTAATGTGCGGTTGACCATGCCAAGCGCTCTGCTGCTGCCAAGCCTCAATAGCTTCGCGCTTTCGTCGAGGTTTGCTGGGGCGGCGCTCGAGCTTGCCCAGTCATTGACGGCTTCGACTCTGCTGGACATTCACTTGCCCTCGGTTGATGATGTTTACACCACGTGCCTCAATGCTATGAGCGCCATGCTAACAGATGGTCTGAAGCTCGTAGCCAGTGACGTGGACTTAACGCGTTGTTATAGGGGGCATGGGTCACGTTTGGTCGAGGCCAGTCACCTCGTCAACCTCGCAGGGGCACCGGCAAGCCCGCCGTCTTATGATGAGCTTGGACCGACACCTCCGCCTCCCGAAGTTGAAGGTAAAGCAGCGCCTCCACAGTTTGCTCGCGAGACTAATACTAATATCAAATGCAGAGCGACCGCAAAAGAGAGCTCGGAAAGAATCTATCGGTGTTCCGCATCGCGATGACGATGAGCAGCTGGCCCAAACGCGCGCACATTTGCTACGAGAGGTAAAGACGGAGATAGGCGAGCAAGTAGCGCAGATGGAAGAACGCATTCAGGCCCGTGTTCGAGCAACGTGCGAGGAAAACAGAGCGGAGATACTTGGACGGCTGGCTCAGCTATCTCAGCAGGGTTAACCGGTTGGAGGATAATGCGAAGAAGCAGAATGGTCCGGTAAGAGGAAACGAAGTAAAAGTGCTGGCACAAGATAAGACTGGTGAGTATAAGCAGACGAACGGCCTAGACAATTTAAGAGAGGAGATGGAGGAACCGCTCGACACACTAGACGAGACCGTGTGGGAACTTAACGAAGACACCAACGACGTCACGCCGCGCTGTGGCGCGAGATCAAGAGCCAGTGTTCATTGGAATGCCAGCGCGGCCGAGAGGAGCGTAGCACACAATGAATTCAATGCGGGAGCAGGCAGGTGAGCCTGCGTCTGGGCACCCTGCAACGATTAATCTGTTGACTGTACGCACATGAGCTTTTTTTTTTTAAAAAAAAAAAAAAAACTAAAGCGCTCCACGAAGATCTCCTCGGATGTTTTCCTCGATATTATTCATCTCATCTTTAATAATATCTTGCAAATCCGCCTTCTGGTCTAACAGCCAATCATCAAGCCTCGCGTCGACGGTATCGTTTACGTTGGTAAAAAAGTCCTCCAGTCGATCGTCTAGCTCGCCGTCCCGCTCGTCATGCAGATCCCTGCACTCCTCGTCAGCCTCGCGCACGCGGTCCTCCACCGCGCCGAGCCGTCGATGCATCTGCTGCAGGTGATGCTCCACCACATCCAGTCGCTGGGTCGTGGCGGCGAACCCGGGGCGGGCGCTGACGGAGCGCGCCACCGTGCGAATACGGGGGAACTCCAGCGGCGTGGCGCTCTCTCTCTCCCTTTCTTTCCGTATGTCGGCGATTTCGTCCCGGAGCAGCGTCAGGCTCTCGCCGAAGTCGAGCAATTGCTGCTCGATCCTGCGCATCCAGGCCCTGTCCCTGGAGTCAGCGACACTGCTAACTCTAGGGATAGGGCTTCTTCGCCCTTGATCCGTCCGCCTCCGCTTTTCAGGTCCTCGTCGCGAAGAGAACGTAGAGGGCGCTTGAAGAAAAGCAGGAGCAGATTAGCGATGCAAGTAGAGAAAAAGAATGGAATCCACACTGCCCCTGGCCGGGTTGTACTCACGGATGTCTGCTTTTGACTGTGGCGGACTCAAGGCCGTCTCAGACTGCGTCGTTGAGGGCTCCAACGTACGCGCAATGTCTTGGTACGCGGGCGGTTGACGACTTTCGCCGCCGGCGGCAAATGTGCTGAGCAGTGTACCGACGTCCATGCCACCCGCGCCGTGATACAAAGCAGAAATGCCAAATGCCTTTGGCGTCGAGCGGAGGGAGCCATTTGATGCACTGGTGCACAACTCGTCGATGCACTCGACGAGAGCCTCATTCTTAGGCAGGTACAGGGTGAGGTTCGTAGCGAGCGAAAGAGAACACAGAGACTCGAGGATCCTGCCAGTTGCGTCCGACCGTGGTTCAATGCTTGTAGTCTCCTTCGGGCCGACCATCGTGGCAGGTTGCTTGAGGAGGAACTGAAGCGCGATGATGTCGGCGGATGACGAACACCGCTGGGAGTGGGCAATCAGGTCGCTCACGCATGCCTGCGTTGCCTCGCTGCCATCCAACGGCAAAGGCTGCAAGTGGGAGATGTGCTGGGGTTCAATGCAAATGTAAAGAGGGGTTTTCGTGTTGTTCTCGGACGTTTTGAGGGCGACGGGTACGCAGAGGCGAAATAGTACGGCCTGCCCTGTGCGATCAAAACCGGCCTTGCAGAAGACGCGACATGATGCGGTAGGGAACTTGCAGCCTAGACGCCCGACATGGCCCGTTTCGGACCCCCACTGGGCGCAGCAGAGGGCGTTGTCAGCCAGATCCCGTAAACCGGGATCAAATGCCGTTGTGCTCGGTATCGGAGAGCGGGAAGAAGTCATGGTCGCGAAGGGAAATCACCCCGTCCTGGATGCATGTGTTAGTCGCCCAACAGGTTTTCAGACGGCTCAGAGAAATTATAAAGAGCGAGTAATGATATACCCCCCCGGGCGCCCGACTCGGCGCCGAGGAAACCCTCCCACCCAGGCTTTGCGAATTGTTGAAATTCCGAGCAGCCTTGGCTCCGCACTCTCGCGAGGACAAGCGTGTGAGACAGTTGGCAGGGAGGAGTCCATAGCCCCTTTCACAGGGACCCGCTCAGCACTCAAGCCGGGTGCACGAAGCATGGCCTGCTCACGAGATCTCTCCGCGCGTCGCGAAAAGATGTGGCGATCCGCGTAACGGCGACCCATTTCCGACAGGAAACAGGCCCCTACAGGCCGGGTACAACGGGCCTGCTCACGGTATCTCTCCACACCCGCAGACGACGCGGCGATTCGCGTAACGGCGACCCATTCAGAGGAAGAACAGGTCCCTACAGACCCCCAAGCAGTCGCGCCTTCGCGTCGTTATCCACCCCCTTGTCTGCCAGCCCGGCCCACGGCCCGCCGAGGTGCGATCGTGCCGCTACCTACCCCACCACCCTCCAGGCTTTTGATTTTGCGGATCCGAGCAGCCTTGACTCGATTTCGGGACGAGAACTGACCTCTTGCCGAGCAAGGACGGGAACGGTAGAGGGACGGAAGCGAGTGGAAGGACGCCGGCAGTGTTCAACGGTTAGGAGGCAGAGCCTGTGCTGGTCAGTACACGGATGGATGGGCGGATGGAGAAATGAATGGACGGATGGATACTGACGAGGGACGAGAGGCGCCGGAGGGAGGTTGCGAGTAGTAGAGATGGATGGAGGTCGGAGATGGAATGGATGGGGTTGAAACACGCAACCGATGATCTCCCCAGCCTCAACCGTTTCCCCGCTCTTCCCGCGCTTGCAGCGACACCACGCGACGAATGCTTAGTAATGGAGAGCGATAACGTAATCAACAAGCGAGTCGCACACACAAGCGAGTCGCACACCTCCCACCTCCATCTCAACTTCAACTCCTTATGCCCCCGCAAATAAGGTCTGCAAATGCCCAGAAAGAGGCCAAAGTACGTCTCGCACGTCAGGCCTATGAAAAGGGCCAAATTTCGAGCATTCGCAAAGCTGCAAAGATCTATAATGTACCTCATAAGACCCTCGACGATCGCATACACGGACGCGTCGCACGCATCAATTTACGCGCACACAACCGCAAACTCACTCAGACGGAGGAACAAACACTTGTAGAATGGATTCTAGATATGGACGCACGTGGCTACCCACTTAGAATCCATGCAGTGCGTGAGGCAGCCTTATTATTGCTCAAGGAGCGCGTAGGCGATTCCGCCTATATCGGCATCAACTGGCCTCACAACTTTGTAAACAACCACGACGAGATTAAATCGATGTATACGCGCAAATACGACTACCAGAGGGCTCGATGCGAAGATCCGGCAATTATACAGAGCTGGTTTAACCTTGTTGGCAATACAAAGCGAAAATATGGGATTGCAGATGAGGCCTCATACAACTTCGACGAGACAGGCTTTGCAATGGGAATTGCAAGCACTTCACGTGTTGTCACTTCCTCAGACCGACGTGGCAGGCCTCGTCAAATACAGCCAGGCGATCGTGAGTGGGCTACTGCCATTGAGACAATCAATGCATTCGGTTGGTGTTTGCCTCCTATGGTGATCCTTAAGGGCAAGGTGCACCTGTCGACCTGGTATAGAACTGACCTCCCACCTGAGTGGGTAATTGCGCTCTCTGAGAATGGATGAAAGCTCCAATTTCAGAGGTAAAATGATTCCATATCCCCGCTACGATTAATGGCAAACGCTAACAGCCTCCAGAGCGATGGGTTAAATCCAATCGAGGCGCTAAAGCAGGTGCTCCAAGCAACAAACCGCCCTATTTTAACGCCAGAACATTAATGTTAACGAGTTAAGGAATGTATCAGGAGCCGGGAAGGCAGCACAAATTCGACGAGTACCAAGCTTGCATGGTCAGTTCAACACCTTCGATTAAGGAAAATCTAATGCTGTTCAGGCGGGCGCTGAGAAAACCCTGAGGCGAATCGAAGAGAAAGACGGCAAATGCTATTGACATTTAATGACATCCCGGAAGACTCGCTCTACTACGATGAAGCGTTCAACCTCTACAGAACATCTGGCAAGTTGGCGAATAATTTACTAGCACACACTTGGTGCATAGAAAACGGGTGTAGTAAGAACTATGGTGCAAGATGGTTCCTTCGGCATTATATGCAAACGAGGACAAGCACAAATATATAGTAGTATGCTACTTTCCGATATCGGAGCCATTCTTAAACCCTCTATTCTATCTTTCAGGCTGCGTGTCATTCAGCCAGTCCTCGATTTTTTGCTTGGACCAGCGATCCTCGTATCTTTGGGCGTGGACGCGGAAGCGTACGCCGGTTAGTTTCTTTAGCTCCTGCAATGGCTCATAGCACCACCATCCGTCCTCCAGATCGTTGCGGACCACGAGTTGGACCGACCTCAGAGAATTGCATTGCCTTCGGAGCTCTCTTATCCCTTCGAGCTGGCTGACGCATGCCGTCCGACTTATGGAAAGGCAGAGGATGATGGTAAGCCGCCTGAGCTGTCTCCCGACACCGAGCCCCAGGAACTCCTCGATCCACATGGCTTCCAGGACGATATTGTTCCGTTCGACGAGCAGTGAGAGCGACTCTTGCCGGACCTCGCGGTTGGTCCCAAACAACCCATACCCATCTACCGGGAGTCGCGGCGAGTTCGGGTGACGCACAGTGCGCAAAAATCTACCGTAGGACCACTGCACGTACTCATCATAAACCAGCAAGTACTCATAGATTCTGTTCCTTAGTTCCGCAGGCAAATCAAAAAAGGTCTTCGCACTTGTTGTGATGGAGTAGTTGGTGTCAATCTTAAGGAATCTGCGGATTTCTGCGAGCGCGCATGTGTCGGCCCGCTTGTCCACTTTCCATGTCCACGTCCTGCTCGGGAAGTGCGCGCGATTTTGCTCGCCGAGCATCACGTACGTTCCCAGATGAAGCGTTCTCAAGTATGCCTCTCCCCTTGCGCTGATGAGGATGTTTTCGGTGACACTGTAGGAGTTTCGTAACCCCAGCCAGTCTGCATTGGCTTCATGGAGGCCTTCGATCGAGGACTGGATCTGCGTAGACCATATTTTCCTCTGCTGGACCGAGACGCGGTCGATGCTCACCTGCGCCAAGGTCGGGTTCGCCTTGCTGGGTTCGATCCAGTCGTAGAGCACTCCTTGGACCAGTTCCCCAGCTCGGACAAGAGCCCTAACAAATGGGGCGCGGATCCGGGGAGCTTCTTTAGAGAAAGTTATCCTCTCCCACTCCTGCAGCATCCTGAAGAAGCTCATATCGCCGGGTCCCAGAAACCGTCCGTCGGGCACGTAACAGCCGAAGCATTCACCGTTTAATATGACTTGGTAATGGACGCATGAGATCTGCTCCAACACCTCGACGGCGTTCCAGTTGTAGGACGGGAGCCTCCAACTCCTGTACTCAAGCCCCCCGAAGAGGTCCCTGGTGACCCTTTCCCCGCAGATCGGCCGTCCGAACGACAGTCTCCCATCGGTCTTATGGAATGGTATGGTCCAGGAATGGAGGAAGGACATTAAGCTCCTCTCATCGTTGCAAAAATTTTCAATTGTGTGGCGTGCCCGACTTGCGAAGAACCTGGCGAGTTCTGTGTGGACGTCATAAACGTAAGGGCCTGGGGGGACATTTTCCAGGGTTGTGACAGCGGTAGGGAATAAGAACCCGCGGCAACGGATCTGGAAGACCCTCCCACCGCGGACGAACCCGACTAGAAGTTCGTCCGTCTCTCTGTAGTACTCGATGTCTGTAATCTCAAGTTGTTCGGGATATGTGAAAGCCCACCCCTTGTTGGGGTCTGCGATGAGATGGTCGCCAGGCATAGTCTTGAGGACCGAAAGATAGAACGCTGGGGTGATTAATTGTCAGACTCTGATCGTATGGATATCCCAAAATTAATAAATACTCCAAAAGCGGCAGCATCGGTCTGTTGAGAGATGACACAGATCACCAGACAGGGATAGATGATCGATCATCTATCCCTGTCTGGTGAGTTGGAGGAGCCCAGCCGCAGCTGCAAAGCAGTGGGCGGCTCGTTAACGGAAGCGCCGAAGCCCGGCTCTAAGCCGGGGTCCGACCCGCTATCTCCCTCCGGACGCGAGATGCCCTGTGCTCACGGGCGGCAACAGTACCACCAATAAAACGAGGCGCGGCAGCGAGGCCCCCGCTCCGGACACGTTGTCCATTAGCGGAGTCCCCGCTTAGGCTTGCACTCGGTTGCGGCCGCCGTCATCCGACGCTTCGACGGGGTCGGGGCGTGCCGCCAGCGAACATTTAAGCTGGTCGCTCTTCCGCTCTCTTCGAAGCATCCTCCATGCGCACACCACACGACCCGTTTCTTGTCGCGTTCAATTGTACGTATGTTCTCCTGTTTTATATTGACACGTTCATATACCTCTTCTTAGTGAGCTTTCCTCAGTCTTCAAATTTTCTTCCTCCAGTCGCCATGAGGCCGGCTTGATCTCGCACCATTGTCCTCCCGTTGCAGAGCCGTTGAGGGCGTTACCGTGGCTTCGCCGCTGTCCCCTTCGCTGCGGGCAGTCGCATTCCGTGCTATAGTCCTCTCGTTCACTTCGCCGAGGGCAAGAGTCGGATGCGCGAACCATCTGTCGAAGATGGTTCGTGTTTTGACTGTGTGCGAGGTCGGCTGACCTTCTGACGAGATAGAATGAACGAGTCAAGGCTACTCTCTTGTATCAAACTCGTAAAAGCCTGGGCGGGTCGGGATTTCCGCACTCTTCGGAGCGTGGGGGATTTCTTTATCTATAGTAATGGAATTAATTGATTAATTCGGCATCTCGTCAGATATCGTGGTTTCCCTTTTTAAACTCTGTCTATTGCCGATTATCACGAGCCGGCGATGAACTCGCAGTTAGAGACTGGCCGCACACATCGTGTCTTTGTCAGGTGGCACGATGAACACGCGCCTCAATCTCTGGGGCGGCTCTCCGACTCTCCACCTGATATGGGAAGTTTGATCCTTGACTTTCGCTATGACAGAGCCGAAAACACTCTTTTAATTGCCTTCGATCTCCAATTCAAGATCAACGCCGCGTCCAAGGGAGTGAGGAACCTGTACTTGGCTATCCCCGTGAAGCATCTGGAAGTCACAGTTGTGAGCCCTCTCGACGTAATCGAGAACCCGACTGAGGCTCGCGAGTTTCAGAAGGCGGGTATGAACAGCTCTACAAAGGTAGTTCGTCTAATGCTTTCGCTGAAAGAGTTGGGCTACGTCACGATGCCTCTACAAGGATTCAACAAGCAGATGTCTACAAAAAGTAAAGGACTCCTGCTAAGCCTTAGGTCGCTTTCCCGTGCGATGGGGTTCGAGGTATACCTTCCTTATATCGATGCAGAACTGGTGAAAGTACTGCAAGAGTGTTCCGAAGGTTTACGCACCGGGAGGCTTGAAATGCCGGCCATTGACTATGATAAGTCATACCGTGGACGTGCTTGGGGAAAGAATCAATGGAGCATCTATCATCTCAAAGCGGACGAGACGTTGGCAATAGCGTGGAATCCACTCGTCGACGATTGTCCGCCTTCCTACGAAGAAGCTGTTGGCTCCATCCCACCGGCAAGCGGTAAAGCCCTCGAGCCGACAGCAGAGCTGCGGAGCACCAACTCGGCGCCCGGGAGCAGCACGACGATCCCAAAGGAGCGCGCACATGTACCTACTAGTCTATCGATGCCGCTCCCGCCTTCTGATCTGCCAGACCAACGTCCTAATCGCCCGTCCGCCGCAGTGGAGGAACAGCATGGTAATCGCAAGCGCAAAGCGGAACAGCGTCCCGGTAACCACCATCACGGCCGACAGGCCGAGCAGCAGGATGCTGCCAATCCTAAGAAACAGAAGATGGGAGAAGCGTTTTTACAGGAGTCCGGAGGGTCAAGCCCGCCGCGAAGCCCCCTGGATTCCCGGTCTGCTTCAATTTCACAAAGCTCGGTCATCGACGGAGGGCCTAATCGCAGGTTCTTCGACGACATTCAATACCGTTACTTCAGCGATGCTGTCGCCTGGTTAAAGGCTGCCTGGTATGTCCAGCCAGATGCGCACGAGGCCTTCCTTCCGGAGTTGGGAATGCTTGCACAGGCCGCACGCGAACGTGACATTGGACGTTATGACCACGTCAGAGTCAATTGCACGTACATGCTGTGTCATCGCGAACGGAATTCTGGGTCGTCAGGGCCTTTCTCGAGCGAATTCGCGGTCGACGACCAAGCCCGATACGTCTTCAACTTCGTGTATCGGAAAATTGGGCTTGGGCGTGATCTTCTGATCCTAGACGAGCTTATTGCTCTGGGTGACGTCGCACGTACTTGGAAAGAAGTAGACGGATTAGGCCGGAGTGATGAATGGCAGCGGTTAAAGCTCATGTTTCTCACGCAAATGGCCGTTTGCATCCTGGTCGCTCTCTACAGGGACGACCGTGACTGGTTTATGCCAGCCACGATAGAGGCAGAACCACTGGAACATTCAACGCCTTAATGATCGAGTCCGAGTTTGACGACATGCTTTGAATGTTCGGCGGGACCATACAGTTAAGCGGAGAGATAGCGAATTGTTTTGGGCCAGGATGGCTCTATAGCATCGGCCTACTCTATTGTGTTTACGTTCTCTACTTCTACAAGCGTGTACTACTGAAAATAGAGTACTCCAACAACGGCTCTCCTAGACAGACTCCGAGTGTAAGACAGAGACGGTGATCGAATGTAACAGGAGTCCCGCAGTTCCCGCTCTTGAGCTCGCTAGCACGCGTAAGGGAAGTCTTCATTACGTGAAAGTGATAATCCATGAGATATTGCCTCGTAAATCCGAAAGTCATCATCCTCGACCTCTGTCGTGGCCTCAGAAATGGCAGCAGAGAGCGGCTCAGACATGATATCTTCATCGCGCAGATCGGTGCTGACGTTGAGGTTGGTGTTGGCGCCGTTACTGGTGTTGGCGTTGGATTCGGTGTTGGGAGAGTACGGCGGAGGGACTCCCAGAGAAGAGAGGTTATAGAAGATGGGGTAGTAGACTGTCTGCGTCTCACGTGGCCCTGCCAGATCAACGTAAGAGTCCTCCGAGCGCCAGTTGCATAAGCGATCACGGAACCGCGACAGGCGGTCCCGCCACTTTTCGAGGAACAGCGATTGACGGTGCTGCCCTCCCCGGAGCGCCCACACACCGGTACCGTCCTGGATTTGGAACAGAACGAAGAGGCACATTGCTGCGGGATGACCGAGAGGCCGACGACCCGTGCGCTTCTCGTACTTCTTTTAAGGCAGTTCTACTGTGTCTACCTTAGAACTAAAATAGAGGAAGACGACGAGCGCTTTCCCAGGCGGGTCTTAGGGTTGGCGGCCTGGGAGTATCCTGATATAAGGCAAATAGCTACCTGTTGTAAGAAGCGGAATTAAATGCTGCCTGCCGTCATTACGACAGTTTACTATCTGGTCGCGTTAAACAGTGTACTGGGTGTAAGGATAGATAGCAATTAACAGAGTGCCATGAATTAGGCGGCCAATTGCAAGAAGGCGGATTGCCGTCCTGCTTGCGCTGAACGCTGGAAGGCCGCAAAAAAAAAAAAAAAAAAAACCTACAGCGACACATCACAGTCACCTGCAAACTAGTCTGTATCGAATCCGCCATTTACATTGCCTGTCTGCTTCCAAGCCGGCTGCTGGGCAGCTGCAACGGCTGGTCAGCGCTTCGCCGCGGTGGGGCACATGCGCGGCGTATCGCTGTTGTGGAGTAACGCAGGTGCGCTTCCACGTGGCGTATCGCCGGGTGGGGCGCGTGCCAGTTACTTTTTATAGTCTCCGCGGCTCGCAGTGCCTTCATCCTAGTTATCCTTCTAAATTTGGCCGGACGTCTCATAGAATCATAGCTACCCCATGGCTTACTGCACGCTAGATAATCGGATCTCGTTCTTCAACTGTCTTCAGCCGAATACGGCCCCGGTCCGTAAAAGCAGCCTTGCCGGCGTTTTTGGTGTCGAGCGAACTCCCCGCGGGCTACTTGGACTATAAGCGTGTGAATGATGCTATGCTGCGGGCGGTTCATACGAGTATTGTATACGCTACACTCACGGTGTGGTGGATCTTTTTCAAGTTGGATCTTATTTAGTTGCATACCTCTGGTTATTAAATAGTTAGATAGGATAGACCAAAGCGCTTCTCCCGACGAGGCTATAAGGTGACGACAAAGCTGATCAAATTCTGCTCGTGATATTGTTTCATGGGCAGGGTCGACGTCTATAGCAAGGATGAGCCTTGATTCTAATCAGTTCCCATGGCCGCTGCTGCTGGTTTCTTGGTGCATAGCTGGCCTTAGGGTTTCCTATCCCTCCAATGCATGACAATGACTGCGAACAAGATAATCCCTAGTGTTGGAATAACATATCTTCTCTGTAAGTCAGCCACTACAATGAGCATTGAATTGCCAAGCTTACCTCAAGAGTTCTCGCTCTGCTCCATATGCCCCTCCGTTATGCTCTCCTTCAATCCTCTTAAGATCATCGACTGCCTCACTGATGGATCGATACTCTACGTTCCAGCACTTCATTATCACTGGACCGAGTACCAATGAGCTAGTCTCCGGAAAGCTCTTCGCGCGGAAGAGTTGCTTGATTTCTTTCTCAGCGCGGTCGTGATATGGTTGGCGCGTTGTCTCGACTTCATATAGAGTAGAGCCTAGGGCAAATATTTCAGACTGCAATGTCGCCTCTGGGAGATCTGGGTGTTCCGCGTATTCGCTAGCAGACACCAGAGGCTCGCATCCATCGATTGACGAGCCGGCAAAGTCGGAAAGCTGGGCGTTCTCGTTACGATCTAGTAGGACGTTGTGTGGGCCAATGTCGACCTGTCGCACGTTGCAGGAGTGCACATGTTGGAGAGCTTGCGCTATCTGCCGGGCCCAACGCACGACATCTGTGTGCAGGGGTACCTGGCCCGCGTCGCGGAGTTCCCAAAGCCGGCGACGAAGCGGATATTGGTGGCGTTCAAGGACCAGCTGGTTGTGCTTGCTGGAGAACACTCTAGTGATATGCGGATGGGAGCCCAGCCTCTCATAGATCGCACGTTCCATCTCAATCGCAGCATGAGAGTCTAATGGGGTTTGGGCGGAAGGGCGAGGGACCTTGACGACTGCTTTCTCGGACACAGCGTAGACGAAACTGGAGATACCGGTGGATACTAGAGGTAGGGCATGCACATTGCCAGACCAGAATGTCGACTCCATCAGGTTATGGTGTGAATTCACTGTGCTTTGAGTTGATGGCGTGGTTGGAGTTTTGACGTGTCTTGAAGCGATGGGGCACGACGTGGTTAAGTACGCACGGATCCCTATGCATCGGGGACTCTTCGGCGTTTAGGTACATACTCTCACTTTGACCCGCCGCCGCGTCTTCGTCAGACCGTCCTGGCGGAAGAAATTACTTCAAAAAGAAGGCACTACAATACTATTAAAGCAATACTGACAAATCATAGTCAATCTCATGCAATACAACACCGAAAGCCTGCCCGAAATGCCCGTTAATAAAGCCGTTCAATGCGTCCTCTTTGCTCCCCTCATTCCCCGTTCAAAACACGCAGCTCCTGTTCGGTGAATGACCGGCCACCATCCGCATATTCCTGACATCAAGCGAGGTGTGAGTATTACATAATTAAATCCACGAATGTTTACTATAACCCACCTCGATATAAGTGCTTGAAGATGATTCGCATGCTGGACAAGCCCCGCGAGCCCTCGAGGATCCGAAGCTAGCGTTGCGCATAGGTTTTGCGTGATCATTATCGCAATGGCGATAGGACCCAACGGTTTGCGGGTTTTCGCATCGATAGTACGTTCTGACTTTTATAACGTGCTTTGGATCGATCTTACATCCCGAGTAGGAAAAGGAAAATTCGGTATAGATACACATGTTCGCAACCGCTGCATTCGGCTTGTACGATGGGATATGACCGAGGCGGGCTTCCCTTTATAGCTAGCTGGCACCGAACAAGAATCGGAATCACGGAAATGACTAGTCCTCCTATCATTCCCCGACAAAAGCCTCTTGTCCCGAGTATTACACGTACCTTCCACATTCATTTCTATGTGCTTGATGGATCAGCATATAGCAGGAATCTTCTCTCGTGCGGGGCTGGGCCGAGTCGAGCCTAGACCCAGACGGCTGCGTCTCCGCTTACCATACATTTGTGTCAAGCCTCGGTTGGACATATCATTGGCTGATCGCTCGCCTACGCGGCTGGCCGCTGAAGAAGCAGACCGAACACATCTGCTCTAGTGCCGAGTGCTTGTTCGCGCCTAGTGGTGGGGGCTCGACCGCTACGTCAACCACCGACACCATACGCCATGGACTGGGACGATCGCGCAAAGTCCGTTCATAGGAAACAATCTGAGGAATTGTTTAACTCCATTGAATGCAGAGATGATATCGCAGCTTGGGTTTCATTTCTCCAGCTGTAGGTCGCCATTATGAGCGTTCTGCTTCTTATCCGTCAGGCCCGTCATTCTCTACCTCCATTATAGCCTGATATATATTGTCGAGACTGAGCTCAAACGTAGCTTCTTCAGCGTCCGCGTCGGGACTGGTGTTCGGCGAGTATTGCGGCGGGATGCTTAGTTCGTCAAAACCGACGTAGATGAAGTATTACACCACTGGTAGCGTTCGAAGGCCGTCTGACTGAGTGTATGAAGGCTTTTTCTTCCGACGAAAGGTGCGATGACGGAACCGTGCAAAACGAGCTCGGCACTGGTCGAGGAAGAACCGGCGGCAGTATTGACCTTCACGAATGGCGTGCAGGATATCGCTTTTGCGAGCCAACCTGGGAGAGGGATGGTGATTGGCAGTAGCGGTGGTGGCGGCAGCGGCGGCGGACGTCCTCTGAAAGAGATTGTAGGAAGCTGGAGTCTGGGGCTACTCCTGGGAGGTAGGCAGGTTTCTATTTGCTGGCGGCGAGCATTAAAATTAGCGACACGGATACTTGAGAGCAGAAAGATGAGTGCGCGCCATCCGCTTTGCGTTGTAAAGCGGGCTGTTGGTTGCGCGAATAATGGCCGGCGATTTGGGCGGACAAACTGCTGGGAGGCAGCAAGCTGTTTGTAGGAGATAATACAGGATGAAAGTTCAACAATCCGCCTTCGTGCAAACCGTCTTGAGCAGTCGTATGCCTCCACGTCGCTAGATGGTCAGGTTCAGCGTCTCGCCTTGGTGGGTACGCCTGCACAGCCTCTCGCTTACGCGCAGGCTCAGGCTAATCTTAGCGCGGCGATATGATTGGCCTTACCCCTCCTCTCGAGCACCCCGCACTTATCTAAGGCTATGATGCCAGTGGAAGAACCGGTCAGGCGATAGATAACTACGTCCGTACTGCGTAAATTACGCATTAAACATTCGCTACAATCGCTGACTAGATCAGTGAAAGTTAAAATAGTTTGAAAATAGTGCACATATGCTATCAGGCCGTGATGCCGAGCCGCCGTAAGATTCTCGGTTGAGATCACGTGGGTCATCCGGATTTCCTAAGGATTTTTCCGCATCTTGAATTTGGGCCCTACTCATGTTCTTCTGAGTTTCCCAGTATCACCCTTGTGCACAATGCCCTTAACGCTTGTGTAGCTTATTCCGCGATGGCGTTTCATCAGAAACGCAATCGAACTTCCTCTTCCCGGTTCCTAATTTCCCTGCTGCGCCGTCTGCTCCATGCATAGCTTCCTCTCCCGTTGCCTCATCCGTCATGCCATCCCTCGTCTCATCCGACTCGTCCATCTCATCCGAGGTGTTATCTGTCGCCTCAGCCGTCGCCTCGTCCGTCATTTCATCGATCGTTTTTTGACCTTTTTATCGAAATTATTTCCGCGCTTGCATGGTAGCTCAATTCTGTGATGGCTCGCGAGATGTTCAAGGAAGCCATGCGGCTCATGGCAGTTATTCTGACCCCTACACAAAGGGTGAGGGCACTGAATTTTCAAACCCTTTCTTTTGGGTGGCTCCATATCCACGGAGAAGCCGTACAGCTCTACGAGATGCCGGCGAACGTGATCTCTGAATGTACCTCCGGGAAATTGCCTGTATCTTGCAGACGATTTACCTGATTTGCCGAGGCAGAAAGGACACAGCGCGGCGGAGATTGAAGCACCTTTAAAGACCATATTGCTGCAAAAAGGGTCCTTAAGTTCTTTCAAGTGCTGTTCACAGTGCTTCTCCCAAGCATACTCTGATGTGGCCCACCATGCGCACTGGTGGCAGAAGAACGCTTTGTCCTCCAAGGTCTCTTTGGAGAGGACGCCGTGGGCTTCATTCAAGTGACCGCTCAATTCCAGGGGGGATCCAACTTTCGTTCCGCAACCAGTCCACATACAGCGCCCCCAGGATCGACGGGCGTGATTCGAGATATGACTGGCAACACTAGTCATGAGCTCGCCGACAAAATTGAAGTGGCAATTATTCCAGAGGCATCGTTTGGATGTGAGTCGAGTGCATTGGTCAGGCGCATACGGAATTGCCCAGTAAACCGGCGCCTTCGTGCTGCCGGTTGCGGATAACCCGGAAGGTGGAGTGGTTGGCGAAGAGGCCTGGGACTTCAATTCTTGCACTGATGTGAAGAGGTACGTTTCCTGCGCTTTTTTCTGACACCACTCCTTCCTATGGCGTTTGTAACATTGCAAAATGTGAGTGTTGAAATCTAAGGGGCGGCGACGGCCACTACAATAGCTATCAGTCAACGGCATTTTTGAGAAGAAAGCAGTAAAATATGTGGAAAAACTCCATATGCAGGGTAAAGACTCACAGTTTAGCTGGCTTGCCACACGAAGGGCACTCATCATAATTTTCGTCTGCACCTGCGCCTGGTATCGGATAGGTGGCAAACCATGGGCTAGGATCTGCCATCTTGACTAAAGGCACGATTGCTTGTTGTAAGGACAGAGATTCTTTGCCTTCTTTTGAGTAGAAATTTTGAACCACCTTAGATCTGGTAGTGTCGTACTTGAGCAGAACGCTCATCCATGGGCTTGGCCTCGGGCGTACTCGCTCGATCCCCCCCTCTTCGAGGTATTCAAAATCCTCTTCGCCGTGGGGCAATGCGCCTAGGTCATCATATTGCCGTGAGCCTTGTTCGAATTGGCGTCGTTCGTCCTTACGTCTTTCCCTTTCCACAGCTCGCCTCCTAAGTTCCTCTTCAGCGGACACAAAAGTCCGTGGGGCGCGCACTCCCGATTATGTTAAGGATGACGTGCTTGGCTTTGGGCCATGCAAATCCCGATGAAATGACATCGACCGTACGAAGTCTATCTCATTCACTCGTGAACTTTCTCCAAACATGATAGCCTGGGCGTCAACGGAAACGGTGTTTGACATGTAGGCCAGAAATGTCCGACGACTCGTATGGCCCATCACCTGCATTCGCTCGGCCTGCGTGACGTTCTCTAAGATTTAAATTTAGATAGAACAGACTCGGCTTTTTTTTGGGGGTGCTTACTGTCTAAAGCGGCGCCTACGCCTCTTCGAAAGCAGTATGGAGTTAACCGCTGCTTGTAACCAGCACGCTGTCCGAGTTGGATCAATTGATGCTCGAGCGGGTTATACTTAAGGATTTGGTCTTCCGATATCGCGCAATCATCATTATTCGCGCGCATAACTGGAACCTCGCCTGACCCTTTATTGATTTCAATCAATTTCGAATTAGAGCCCGGAGCAATTCGCCGGTCCAAGACGTCAGCGAGGCTGATAGCTCCGTCTGCAATCGCAAGCGCCACAAACATGGTGATCGGGCACCTTGACCGATCCTCTGGCACCTCTATGAGGACGTGGTTGATCCTGTTAGATGATTAGGTGGGCTTGTCTCAAGGTTCTCGGCTTTCCTCGCACTTACGTGTTCTCCGGATGGTTTCGCTGTCCCTTGCGAAGCCTTCTCTTAAAGACGAGTTTCAACTTCCCGCTGCGGAGCACAATAAGCTCACAGTCCTTATACTTTAGTCCCTCGTTCGAGCCTCGATGGGTATTCGACTCAACAATCTCGCCAGGCCGAATACCTAGCGATCCGAAAATGATGATACAGAAAGCAAGTTGGAGGCGTTCGCGACGATGCTTGAATGAGTGCTCATCACAGGCCCAGAGGAAGTGGAGAACGTCTTCGACAACCGCACACGTCGCCATCCCTTTACTTTTAGGTTTTGCTGATGCCAGCCCTTCGAGAGCAAGCCCGCGGATATGCTAAGGACACTGCGGTGAGCTTAAATTCGAGTAGTAGGAGAGGGTTAGAATACCTTTTTCATTGCCTCCGTCTTTTCCTTATCGAACTTGACGTTCGTGCGGAGATGAATGATATGATGGAGCCTATTCCATTCTTTCAAAAGTGTTCCGATGCCTCTGGCCTGACCGAATTTGCCAGGCTTCTTTTCAGCCAGCCATGACAAGAAAGCTTCGACAGTCCAGTATTCGGGAGGAGAGAGGAGGTCTTTGCACCGCATTTCGGTTGGACAAATGTCTTCGATCTCCAACAGGAACCTTATCGAGCATGTTTAGTTTTAATCAGTTCCGAAGATGCTCTTATCACGTACTCATTCCAAAGACCGATGAGGTGTACTTGACTGTACTTCTTCAGGTATTCGTCCCTATACGACGGTTCATGTTTCGCTTTGAGGATAGCGAGGAAGCTTTTGCTGGACTTCGACATCCTAGCACTTAGACGAGGGGAATGATAGAGGAGAGAAGTGGTTGGAAGGGAGGAAAGAGCTGAGCGATGAGGGAGCTGGAAGACCAGGAGGTTTAGGAGGGAATGTTGTGCTGTTGCGAGAGAGATTTTTCTGGGCTTTTATATTAGTGAGCCAAGCGAGTGCCAACAAGTGCTACTGCTACCTGCCCAGTAATTTCCTCGGATGACGGATAGTTCTCCGGAGGCTGGGTGCATAACATCCTGCAAGATATGTCCACATCAAGCTTTGACCAGGTCTATGCAGTAATGATGGTGACTTCTGGTGACCTACGTGCGGCCGCTGTGGGTCTCCTGAATGCATTATGGCAGGCTTCCGCAAAGATGAATATCTCTAAACTGGCTGCTAATGGCTGCTTTGCGCGAATATTTCACCTGTGG
Source organism: Macrophomina tecta (assembly GCA_024180945.1). Taxonomy (NCBI): domain Eukaryota; kingdom Fungi; phylum Ascomycota; class Dothideomycetes; order Botryosphaeriales; family Botryosphaeriaceae; genus Macrophomina; species Macrophomina tecta. The sequence continues at coordinate 636,958 of JAKSGN010000023.1, forward strand.
TGTGGACTGGTTTTGTCCTTCTGCAACCCAGCTGAAAACTCATCCAAGTTATCACGAAGACATCGTGCAGAGTTCTATCTACTCAATTTTCGCATTTGTGGAAGTAGGAACGTTACATCCGGCAGGTGAGGAGGGCAACGCGTTATGTGAAGAGGGCGTGCGCGGGACCTTGGCGCGTGGGAAAGAGATGGCGAACAAGTCGCCGCAAGTCTACTCCCTTCGAGCTGGTATACCACGAAGCGTTTTGTACGGATTATTAAATCCAGTCATCATGGGAGTGGGCGCTTAACGTGCTGGGCGCTTACACAAGTTAAAAAAAAGGGAAGCTAGAAGCTGGAACCCGGATACTGGCTACCAGCAAATTGCTCTGATCTATTTACAAGGGCGCTTAATTAGGCGATCCGCTGAGCGTCGAATCCAGCAACACAACATAATTCTTCGTGCCGTCTTTCATGGCACCGATGGATTCTCCCGTTAGACCATAGTCCCTTGCGATTGCGGCTTCCCCTCCCGTGCGGGAACCGTTCCCTCGAGGGATACATTCCCTTGCGGGATTCTGTCGCGCCGCCTGCTTCCTGACTAAGCTCTCTAAGCGCCGTTTCCCTGTGTTGGGTGTTCCTGTTGCAAACAGGTGATAGGTGTCGGAACAAGTGATTAAGGCCCTTCTTCTTTTTTTGATACAGAGAGGGAGATAACATATATATACACACATGTGTTTCAGACCCCTGTCGTGGTGGACGGCCCCTGTCATGCGCGAAGACCGCCGTGACACCTGAAGCACCATCGTCATGTTCAACACTCCCACTCGATGGCTACACTCAGCATGAAGAAAGCCAACGACCATTGTTATAGTGCTGACAGGCCCCATTAAAAAAAAACCTTGAAAAACCTCAGAGGGAAGAAGCAAGGGAAAAAGGGTGCCCGCGTATTCCGTTTCTGCTTGAAAAACGATGACTCTTTCTTTACTCGATACCTAACCCTCTCCAGAACCATTCGAACCTGTCTCGTGCAAGAGGCTTGGTGAACCCATCGGCAATTTGTTCAGTAGTCGGAACATACTTCAGTTTAACTGTCCCAACCTCTTGAACTTCTCCTTGCCACTTGCGTTGGATCTCCATATGCTTCGTGCGTGAGTGGTACTGTGGGTTCGAAGATAGAGCAATGGCTCCTTGATTGTCTCCACAAATGATTGTTGCGGTCTTCCCTTGGCTCACGTTCAGCTCATGGAGAAGTCTTCTCAACCAGATCGCTTCCTTGGTTGCTTGTGTCTGTCCAATGAATTCTGCTTCACAGGTCGATAGAGCGACGATGCTCTGGCGCTTGGACTGCCAGCTTATCGCCCCGCTCCCGATGTTGAACAGGTATCCAGCTGTTGAGCGTCTTGTGTCACGACAACCGGCCCAGTCTGCGTCGGTAAAGCCTCTCAACATGTGGAGGCTACCCTTATACGTAAGCCTAAGGGTCTTTGTGCCCTTGAGGTACCGGAGGACGCGTCGAGCAAGTTTCATATGTTGTGGTCCAGGGTTTACTAGGTAACGACTTGCTACAGACACCGCATATGCAATGTCTCCCCTAGTTCCGAGCATAATGTACATCAGAGACCCTACGATGCGTTGGTACTCGATTCTCTGCTCTGTTGTACATGTATACTCTGGCACGTTTTCCGGTAGTGGTGAGGTTTCGATGGGTGTGTTGACGGGTTTGCAGTCGTCCATTCCGAATTGATGGATGATCTTGTCAATGTACGCCTCTTGGCTCAGGTGAAGTATCCTGTTTTGTTGGTCGCGTTGGATGGACATCCCAAGATAGTAACTGCATGGGCCTAGATCCGTCATCTGAAAGCGGTTTCTGAGAGATCTCTTGATCTTTTTGACCTCTGCGATGCTCGGCCCGACAATCAGGAGGTCGTCAACGTACACCGCAATGTATACGTTGCTTCGTACGAAGATGCCAAGGTCAGCGTTGATTGGCTCGAAGCCAAGGCCGCGTAGGAAATTAGTAAGAGTCTGGTACCAGATCCGAGGGGCTTGTTTTAGGCCGTAGAGTGCCTTTCGGAGTTTGCAGACCCTCGGCGTACCATCAGTCATGTGGTGAGGTTGTTCAACATAGATCTCGTGGTCTATATCGCCGTACAAGAATGCCGTTTTGACATCCATCTGTTCGATCTCGAGGCCGAGGGCAGCTGCGATCGCGAACAGGGCCTTGTAGCTCATTGGCTTGACGACCGAGGCAAACGTTTCGTCGTAGTCGATACCCTCTTCTTGCGTAAAGCCTCTCACCACCCATCTGCATTTGTAACGGGTGACTTCTCCATGCGGCCCTCGTTTAAGCTTGTAGACCCATTTCCCGCTGAGGATCCGACGATCCTTTGGAGGATCAACAAGCACCCATGTCTTGTTCTGCTTGTGCAAGTTGACCTCTTCAATCATTCCGATCTCCCACTCAGGCCAGCTTGCGTCGTTCATCGCTTGCTGAACAGTCTTTGGCTCAAAAGGTTCTGTTTCTTCCGCAGCTACTGTCAAGAATGTCGGAATCACCTTCCCCTCAGGTACACTCATCAGCATAAGCTCTTCTTCGCTGTCATCGAGTGTATCCTGTGTAGTCTGCTGGACACGGACTTGGAGTTCAGGGTGGTGTAGCAGTGCTCCTTCTTGCACTGAATGTACTGGGCGGTCAAGCCGGAGTTCTGGATGTCGTTGCCATTCTCCTGAGCTTTGACCTTGCTGCGCTTCGTCTCGTTGCTGGTCGCCCCCAGATAGTGAGTCGTCTCTTTGAGCGTCACCATTTGGAGCATCTGAAAAGGGCCCAAAGGTGTCGTCACTTCGTATGGGCGACAAGGTCCTGTCTCCCTGTTCAGCAACAGGCTGCGAGTCATCGTCACTCGGTTGAGACGGCGCTTGCCCTCGACAGTAATCGTCAGTCTGTCGGGGCAGTGGTTGCGAGTTATCGTCACTCGACTGGATTGGCGCTTGCGAGTCATGATTGCTCGGCTGAGATAGCGCTCGTTCTGGGGTTGCCACAGATCTTTGGCGTCCAGAGGCCGGCACGGATGCTTGCCGTATACTTACCGACGGTTGGTTTATTAGTCCCACCGTCTCACTCCCCCCTGCGGCAGCAGCCATTGCCTCAGGTGAGCCGTCACGTCTGGCTCCCACATCTTCCATAGTCTGTGCGGAAGGAGTGATAAGGACTTCGTGGAATTCAGCATTTGGAGTTCCAATGATCCTGCCGTCTTCAAGCAGGATGCGATAGTTTGTATTTCCTTCGTAACCTAGCAAGACACACGGTTTAGTTCTTGGTTCCGTCAGCTTCTTTCTTTGTTTTGGTGGGGTCAGGTATTCCCCCCTGGATCCGATCACTCTCAGTCGTGACAGGTCAGGTTTGTCACCATACCATATTTGGTAGGGTGTCATTTTGAGTCTAGATGACGGCGATCTGTTGGAGAGAAAAGCAGCAGTTCGAGCAATCTCTGGCCAAAACTTGGTCGAGAGCTTTGCATAGGCTAGTGTGGGTCCAACTCGGTCATAGATCGTCTTGTGAGCCCTTTCAGCAACTCCATTCTGCTGATGTTGATCGACTCCCGTGACTTCGGCTTGGATTGCGCGAGAGAAGAACATGAACCTCATTTCTTCTCCCACTTGTTCAGGGATCCGGTCGAGGCGTATCCGTCTGCACTTCCGTTCAGGACGTTCGTTGTGGTCGAGAAAGAAGCGTAGCGATTCGACTACAAATTCTTGTCGTCGAGGTATGGGGATGACTTCTATCCAGCCGGCGAAATCGTCGACGATAGTGAGCCAGTAGCGACTGCCGTCGAGTCCCTCATCAAATGGTCCCGCAACGTCGATGTGGAGAAGTTCCATTGGATATTCCCCTCGGCGACTACGTCTTGAGCGGTTGTGGGGTTTCTCAACCATTCGTCCCTGGAGACATGGGTTGCATGGCTGGCGTGGCTCCACGTCCCGGATGCCATAGGCTTGCTTCTTGAGCCGTCGTAGATTCGCATCGCTCATGTGAGCGAGCCGGTTGTGCCATAGAGTCATTTGGGGACTGACATGATAAGCTGGAAAGGTGAGGCGTGTCCATAGGTCGAGCGCGTAGACTCCCTGATACTGGCTTGCGGTGTATAGGTTCTTCCAATTTGATTTGTTGCAAATGCTAGCGCCCTGGCTTGAGAATTCGACCTTGGCTCCTCGTTTGAGCAGCTGGAGTACGGATATGAGGTTTGCATGCGCAGACGGGACGAAGAGGACGTTATCGAGGACAAGCCATTTTCTTCTGCCTCGTACGTTGCATAGGATGTTCACCGTTCCCACTCCTGAGGGAGTCGTTGAGGCATCGACACTCCTAAGAGGCGGCCCATGATACTTGTCCATCCGGACAAATCTTGAAGTACTATTACAGACGTGCTGAGCACATCCACTGTCAACGATCCAAGCGTCGCGTATTGGGAGAGTCTTCGTGGCCATCATCGTGAGGGTGTGGCCGAACATGGCAAGATTGCCTTCGACATTATTTCTGAATGCTGTATTGACGTCTTCCTCTGAGGCTTTTGTCGCTACAAAGGTAGGCTTCTTTGGATCTTTTGGCCCCCCCCACATCGTCATCTTCATCGTCGGTACTGGGCCGTCTCTTCGACAGCTTACGTGCACCCGTATGTGAACTGCCTGCCCTTATCCTGTGCCCCTTTCCCTCCTTCCTCTGATCTTTCGGTCTTGGGTTCTTGCTAAAGCATTCGGAGTCCACGTGATAAGGCTTTCGGCAGAATGAGCAGTAGGGTATGTTATCAATCTCGATTCGACATGTGGTACCGTCCGACGAGGGTATGAGTTTCTTATCACCCGGTCCTCGGATCAGAGCCAGTGCAGGGAGCGCTTGTGCCTCTGCTGGTTGTTTGCCCAATTGTCCCTTTCTGTGCTCTTCTTCGATTGCCTTGTTCTCGATGTAGTCGAATGTGGGTGCTGCTCTGGCGATATTTCCGTCTGCGTCTCTGTCGTTGACGAGATCCATTTGTCTGAACATATGATCCCGGAAACTTTCGTACTCTGGGCCTAACGCGTGCATGAAGAAGAATGTTCGTTCAATTTCTGAGGTGACGCAGTCAGGATCGAGGAGGAGCTTTTCGGAATGAATCCTTCTGATCTCAGCTCCCAGAGCCTGAGCACTCCCACATTTGTCTCGTGTAAGTGACATGTATCGTCGCTGGAGGTTGACATATGTCCCAGAGCCTTCTGGCTTGAAGGCGTCTTTGACTGCTCTGAGAAGGGATTGGACCCGGTGAATCTCGAATGCATTGATTCGCTGCGCCGCATTGTGCGTCAGTTTTGCCGTGATCATTGCAGAGTAGAATTTCTGGCGATGAGTCCATTGTCGTGCTTCCTCCGCTTCGACCGGTGGAGCAATTCCATCTTCGGCTACGGCGGATATCCGGATGAACTCGTTGACTTTCTGATTCCATTTGAACCAGTCGTTGGCATTATCGAGTGTTGGAATGGCGCTGTAGAATGCGTTCAAGCCAAATTGCTCGAATTTCATAATGCCATTCATGGTGATACTAGACGTTCTTCGGAGCTGAAGAATTCTGGGCTTGATACGTCGCTAGTCTGACTTGGGGCAACCGAGGGACTACGGTTTGACGAGCCAAGCGAGCGCACCTCTAGACCAAAGAGCTCCAGGCTTGATGCTTCACTAAGCTGGCTCGAGACGACAGAAGGGCTCTTGTCTGATGGATCCGGCGTAGGCGAGTGGGATGGAGGAGCGTAATCTCTGTCTGGCGCCCCGTGTGCTTTCAAACTATTTTTGTACGACTCAAAAAAGTGAGGAAAGTGGAAGCGGTCAACAAGATATCGTGGCTTGCTTCTCGGGAACTTTTTACGTCTGTTAGGCCGAAGGTCATACCGGTTTGCAGTCTTCTCGATGGGTGCTACGGGTCTCTTGTCCCTTTTATGCCGTGAGGTACGAAGCCTGGGGGTTTCAGTGCTACCGTCAGGCTGGGATGCGAGACGAGAATGGTGGCTTGGTCCCGGTACAGGATCAGAGTGTCGGTGGTCTTCACTTCGAGAAGCGTCGCGAGAGGCGATAGCTAGGGCAGCGCCGACAGATGCACGGTATGCTCGTTCTTCAACGGGTACGCGTCCATAAGCTCGAACAACCGACCTCTTTGTCAGCGAAGGGAAGTGTGTTTTTCGGATTCGATCAAACGTCCAGTGATGGGAGCGACGGTACGCAGTGAGATTAAGTTCGTCGTTCGTCCAAGAGTGACGGACCAGCCGTGGAGCTAACGTTGGCCTTCCTGGAGCTGGCAACTGAGAGGTGTCGGTAGTAGAAATCGACATCTTTTTACTTTATCCATTATGTTGGGTGTTGATATATAGAATTCGAGTTTGGGCGAAGCTGGCCAGGGTTCAGCCCCTTGAATCTTGTGGCGGTTTCAATTGGCACATCACAGGAGTTGTCACAGTAACAGTTGTGCCGCTGTGACAACTATGACACTGTGATGACTGTGATATTCGTGACTTTCAGCGAACAGGAGATTTTATCCACCAAATCACTCTCGGAGGCTTCAGGCTCCGGGTTTCAACATCTGCACAGAGCTACTAAAATGTGATGATCAGTTTCTTGATTCTGACAGACAATCACCTGGTGCGGAAGCTTAGCTAATAGTAGTATGCGAGCCCGGGCTCATAACCTGTTGCAAACAGGTGATAGGTGTCGGAACAAGTAATTAAGGCCTTCTTCTTTATTTTGTGATACAGAGAGGGAGATAGCATATATATACACACATGTGTTTCAGACCCCTGTCGTGGTGGACGGCCCCTGTCATGCGCGAAGACCACCGTGACACCTGAAGCACCATCGTCATATTCAACATGTCGCCCGTGGGGTTCGTAACACCTCCACTCTAACGATAGATAAAGAAAGGCTCCTCTAAGTTAGTCTTATAGCTTATTATTAAGATTTAAAACTTTTTCTAGAATGCTAGCTTGCCGTTCTACCGCTTGTTTAACGATTAACCGAAGAATTATTTTCGATCGACGGCGTCTTCCATCGAGGTTATTATAAAGGTATAGATAATGGTAGTCCCGTCTTTCGTAAAGCTATATAATAGCGGTGCGACTTAACTTCCGCTGCTAGTGTCTAGTAAACTATAATACTAAACCGGGAGTATTAGTCGTTAACTAATTGTAACGAGCGGGCCTCTGCCTCTAAGGATCCAAACACCAAAGAGGGAGAAAACCTGTCGAGGGGTTTTCCTTGAGTGGGTACAAGAAGAGGGTGAGAGCAAGTCGAACACGTGATAAGACTGAGCACTGTGTGCGAAGGCCGTGTTACTAACAATGTGCTGAATTGTTATGGAAGTTGACCACGAAGGTCAAAGCTATCTAAAGAGTGTGGTTTATATACACGTAGGAAAGGTATACAATCTAGTATTGATCTGTTCCTGATCTGGGTAGGGGTCAGAGTTCCGACAGATCAATGGTGTTTTGATCTGTTTGATCTGTCCGTTGATGCCTGAGGCACGTGAGATCAAACAGATCAATCTCTTGGCGTCACGCGAGCCACGTGTTCCATTGTGGATCCTTCCTGTGCCGCAGCTGCGCTCCCCGCTTGCCTTCCTACTCTGCAGTGCCAACTAGGAACTATAGAGAAAACCGAACGCAGATTTGAGCTTATCGGCCTTACAATGTCTGGGACGAAGATGATGGGGGCGGATACGCGACCGTTGGCGCGTCGCGACGCGCTGCGCGTCTCCAGGCTCGACAAACTGCCCTCCACACCGGCAAGCCAACGGGGCAGCGAAGGGCTCGCCCGACCACCGCACCCGAACTACCTACCGATTCGACCTTAGACGACGTTATTAGCCTGCTCAATGTCATTATTACGCAGAACGACCGGCTTACCGAGCGGAACGAAGAGCTCACGGAGCAGGTGGCTAGGAACGAGGACGAGATTAAGCGCCTACGCAGCGTGCTCGAGACGTCCGAGGAAACTCAGGCCAAGATGGAGGAACGTATGGGGAAGATGGAGAGGCAGATGGCGGCTCTCGTGGAGTTGACGCGCAGGAACCTAAGCTCACAGTCCCAGATCAACGCCACGTACGCAAATGTGCTCCGAGGAGGTCCGCCGACACCAGCAAACAGCAGTCCGTCGTCCGTCGCCGCCGTTCCAGCGCGCACAAACCATTCTACCGCCACTACGAACCGAACGCTGCCGCCGGCAATCGAGCTCGATCTCACTAACACCAGCGTCGGTAACGCGAATGCTGGGGATATCCGCGCACGGCTGCAGCCAGCGCTGGAGAGTCAGGAAGTTACAAAGGAAGTTAAGTGCTGCGGGATTACGAGGAACCCTGGCGATGCGGCCAAGGTGCGCGCCTTCTTTATGACGGAAGAGGACGAAGAGCTCGTCAGGTCGAACCTCGGATGGCTGGAGACGGCCTTCCGTGGGGCGAGGATCCGGGGCCGCCAGTGGCACCCGGTTAAGGTAGACAATGTCAACAAGTTGGCCATTCTAAACGATGACCGCACTACGGTGCGCGCCGATGCTAGCCAGATGATTGGCGCTGAGAACGACGTCGAAGTAACGCAGGTCCGTTGGCTAAGCAAGCCGAGCAGCCGTCTTTACGGGTCGGCGGTGATTTACCTCGCCAAGAAGAGCGAGGCGGACGCACTCCTCGCCAGGAGAGTGATCGATATAGGTGGAGGGGCGGCGTATACTAACGTGTTTGAGCACCGTCCGCGGCCAAGGCGATGCTTCAAGTGCCAGAGCTACGACCACCTGCAGTTCCGCTGCCGAGGAGAAGAAAGATGCGCGAAGTGCGCAGGCGTTGGCCATCGAGAAGATGGCTGCCCTTCGACGACGGTGAAGTGCGCGTCGTGCGGTGGTCCGCACAGAGTAGACGATAGAGGCTGCCCGGAGTATACCAAGCTCTTGCGTGAAATGCTCGGCCAGCAGAATGAGTAGACCGCTAAAAGTAATCCACGCGAACTTAGGAAAGAGCGGGACAGCGCAGTACAGCCTACTAAACGACGAAGACCTTAGCGATTTTAGCATCATGTTCATCTCGGAGCCAAGCTGCTTTCGCAAGCCTGGTGGCGAGACCGTGGCAGCACTCGTTACCCATCCATACTGGAAGCAACTGCTGCCCACGATATCGTGGCATAGTCGCTATCCCGTTCGTTCAATGTTGTGGATCCGTAAAGACACGCAAGCCAGGCAGATCGCAGTACCCTCAGCCGACATCACAGCCGCAGTCGTTACGCTGCGGGACCGGATCGCGTTCGTAGCAGCCGTGTACGTCGCCAAAAAGGAGAACGTGGACGATCCGGAACTCACCAGCGCGCTTGAGCACCTGAGAACGGCAATCACACAGATAGGAGGCCAAACTAACGGGGTACTGGAGCTCCTCATCTGCGGTGACTTTAACGGACACGATCAATTATGGGGAGGCGATCTAGTATACAGCTCTCCGCGCAACGGAGAAGGCGCGCCGATAATCGACTTTATGGGGGACTTTCACCTACAGAGCCTACTGCGTAGAGGCACGGTCACGTATGAATCAGCCGGCCAGAGTTCTACAATCGATCTTATCCTGGCGTCGCCCCGACTAGCGGAAGAGATGAGCGATTGTAGTCCTTCTAGTACGGTATATGGACATGATCATCTAGCCATCGAAGCCTATTTTGAGACTGACGTGCCTTATCAAGAACTAGAGGCGCGATACACGTTGCGTAGCGTCAACTGGGAGGCCGTTAGAAGTGACGTAAGAAAGAAGCTCACTGAGCAGCCACCTCCAGAAGCCCAAGACATTGAAAGCTTCACCAACTACCTCTCGGACACGGTATCGGCAGCAATCCAGCGCTGCATCCCCAAAGCAAGGCCGTCGCCATACGTGAAGAAGTGGTGGACGGCGGACCTCAGTCAACTACGGAGGTCATACACTTACTTTAGAAACCAAGCGAGGGGACGGCGAAGGTGGGGAGAGTCAGATATCTGGTTAGAAGCACAGGCGAGAGAAGCGGCGAAGAGACTCCATGACACCATAAGACGCCAAAGGCGCAGATGCTGGAAGGACTTTCTCGCAGAGCCGACTAACATTTGGAAAGCGGCCAAGTATCTCAACGAGCCGGGAAGCAGCAGCCTCGCTCATATTGCACGCCTTCAGCACCAGGATGGCCACGCGGAGTCCTGCGAGGAGATCTCGGAGACACTGATTAGGAACTTCTTCCCGGAACTCCCTAAAATGCAGAGTACTCAGATCGAGGCGGCTCAGAGCTCTGTTGAGCCGATCGAACACGCACCGCTAACCGTAGAGGAAGTAAAAGAAGCCATTTCCGGGCCAGCCCATTCAAAGCACCCGGACCAGACGGAATTCCCGCAGTGGTGTGGCGCGAGCTTTGGCCAGTAGTTGGCAAGTATATCTATCAGCTGTTCAACGAATCGTTACTACAGGGCTGCTTAGTGTTCCAGAGCGGATTGCAGTGAGTGGATGTAGTTCTGCCGCTTGATTTGCCATGCCGGAAAATTGTAGGAACTTTAATTGATTGAATACGGTATTCGCTTCTACCAAATGTCTTATTGGAGGCGCTTGCAGGCACAGGCGCGACGTGGAAACTCACGGGGAGATGAGGTCAAGTAAGTTATCGTGAATGGGCGAGTGGAACTAGCTGGAGACTGGGAAAGATGAGGATGACAGGGACCAAGACTACTTACGATATACCAGTTGGCCGCGCTGGAGCGAGCCGGAGCCAAAGTGCTGCTCACATACCATTCCCATCACACAGTCACTCAGACTGCTCCCTTAAATCACTATTCATCATGAGCCTGTCGTCACCCACGATGCGTGCTCCGCCGCCCCACTCCCATCTCTGTCCCTGGCCTTGCCAGAGTCTTGACGACGCAAGATGTACCAAGAGTGATGGGCTGTCATGGGAGCGACGACGCCCTGGTAGAGATGAAAGTGGTCGCACGCGGTGGCAAAAAGGGATATATATATATATATAATATGCCTCTTGCAGCGTAGCAGTAGCCGGGACCATGAGACCATAATGCTCCCCCGCCCAACTTGCGGCGGCCAACCTAGTCGGCAAACCTAGTCGGCAACGAGCCTATCACCGACATTATCCTTAGTTTCCGACATGGAAAATCAGTCGCCCTCCCACTGAATTTGTCATCGGCCTTTGAACTCGGCGAGGATGCGGACAGCTGACCATTCATGGTCGGTGTCGAGGTTGGGGTCGAGGTCGGAATTGGAGGTGGAGCGGGAGTCTGCGCATTTTGCACTCGGGTTCGCACGGGGCAGATTTGGAAGCGAACGGACTTGACATGGATATTGCAATTGATGGTTTGATGAATCAGCAGATGCATCAAATGGGTAGATGGAGGTACAGCTGTAGAAAGACATGTTGGTAGCGGTTGAGGGCGACGAGACGCGGCGACCGGACGTAGGCTCGGTTGAATATTGCTAGTGAGCGGAGCGGGAGGTCTTGGCTGTTCCGCTTACGATACCTTAGTCATCTCGCCTTCCCGCCTCCGCACCGGCCACGGTCAACTTCGAGGTCGTCTCTTCCCACAACACCACCCCAGCCATCAACAACCACAACTTGATCCATTTCTCGACATGCATTGGTTCATTTAATTTTCTCGTTGCTGGTCTGTTCTACCAATCCGAGCATTCCATTGTCGCCCGCATCCCGCCTGTCGCCAGCTGGATCCGATCCCTCTTGCGACCGACCGACCTGTTGCCTCTCTTGCAAAGCACGCCCGACACTTGACTTCACGTAAGGACCTCACGACAATGCCAGAGTCAAGGCTGCTCGTTCTCCGCAAAGCCTGGAAGGGAGGTGGGGTAAGGACGCGGTTTTCCGCCGGTGTCAGCCTGGACGGGACCCACGACCCTCGTCCGTCAGCGCGGAGCGCGTCTCGAAGATGTGCAGACGCTAGGAGCAGGCCGTGCTTTGGCACCTTGAGCGATCAAGGGGTCTGTGTGGTATTCACATGATGCCCATTCTCTAGATCGCCATCTTCCAGTACCTCTGTCAGCATGGCGGTGCCAGGCTGAGCCGACGTGGAGCCAAGGCTGCTCGGGACCTCAACGTCCAAAAAGCCTGGGCGGGCGGGTATCTTGACGCTGAGATATGCGTCGAGGGTTTCCAATTTCCCCCACTGTTACCTCGGAGCTAACGGTTGCCCACAGATCATGCCGCTCGCGGATCACAGTCTCGCGTCTAATGTTCCCGCCATGTTGCAATGGACCCGCAACGACGAAGACGGGTACATTGGTCTTGGTCATCCGACACAATCCAGCACCCTTGTCGCTGAACTTGGATTCGACGCCTCGCAACACACGGCTGTCCTCCGGTTCTGCATATCTGTTTGGTTGAAGGAACGTGGGAGGAAAGTCAGCCTCTATATCCTTGTACATCCTGCCAAAATACGTCGTGTCTCGAAGCAAAAAGTCCAAGATACACCTCCGCTGGTTACCAATTCCTTCATCGCCGGCGTACAGCAATGCACTTGTGCGCAGGATGTTTTTCCCCTGCGCATTCTGCTCCACGACCCGGCTGGAATCAAGATTATCGGGCCTTCAAATGTGACGAATTTCGCTCCCAACACAAAACCCTCTGGCCGGATCCTTGATGCTTTGCAATCGCTCTCGTACGCCCATGACCTTGTCCTCTACCTCCCCATCAGTCCCGCTTTGACCAGCCGTATTGACGCCTTTTGTGATGATGTTGCAGCCGGGATTCTTCGGCCAAACGGCAACCACTACGACCTGAATTCGTTGTACGGGGGAATCGGTGGTGTGGATATTAGCAGCTCACTCCAAGCTGGTATCTCCGAGTCTCCTCCAGTGTATGATGGTGTCGTCCATGCTGCTCCCGAGCTGGGAAGCTCATCATCCGCCAAACGTTAGTAACTCCGTTTGCCCTGCGTGTCGTGTTTCTATGCGAGCCTTCTGACCAGCTCTAGGACCTCGATCAAGCCCAGTCAACTCGCCACGCCCAAATAAGAAATCCCTCTGGCAAGACTCTGGGACAGAATTGCAGTCATGGGCGACTCGCCTACTGCAGTTGGAACTCCAAGTATCAGCAATGCGCCGCCAACTTCCCGATCATCAAGGCACGAGCGGCAGCCGGACCGAGGACGCATCCGTGGCCGATCACTTTGAACGGCTTGATGACGAAATCCGTGCGCTGCACGAGCAGTTGAATGCGCTCCAAGAACAAGTGCGGCAAGAGTCGAAGCGGCGGGAAGAGCAATTCGAGCTGCTGCAACAACAAATTCAGCAAATTCTACAGCAGCAGCGAGCGGAACGAGACGACAGCCAAACCCAGCAAATTCTACAGCAGCAGCAGCGAGTGGAACGAGACGTCGACAATACCCAGCAATCACCGCTTGAGCCAGAGGCGACGCCACATGAAACTGTCAGCAGCATCTCGCCCGAGCTTGAACGAATACTCGAGGTGTGGGTTGAGGATTTTCTCCACGAACGTGGATGGGCCGAAACCAAGGAATATTTTAATGACATGATTGAAGACGGAGTATTGGGCCTCAAGTTCGAGCACCGCGAGTGGGTGGAAGAACATGTCAAAGATGATTTACCTGCCGTGGCAAAGGAGGTGCTAATGCGCGTCTTGCCAAACATACTAGCGCAGACTGAGCTTAGGGTCGGCTTTATCGAGAGCGGCGCGGGATGGCAGTGGAGAAATGCAAATGGAGAGGTCCAAGAGGAGGATGCAGATGGATAACCTCGTAGTGAAAATGACCTGTCACCCCGCTACCTACTCCTGCCACGACCGAGCACAAGCACGCCGTCATTATCATGTACGACCAAGACACCACTCGTGCTGCATTGGCCGCCGCCTCTTTTTTCCAAGAAAACACTCACGTCGACTCGATTGGGGAGCTTCTTGGAGCGCGGCGGCATTGAGCAAGGAACGGACGAGAGTTCCTCCGCTACATAGGCCGGTGAGCTCGACTTCATTCTGTTGGTTATGGCTACGGCCTCGCTGGCCGCTGTAGAGGCTTGTATGTATTGCCGCATCAGCAGCTCTTGACTAGATCTATATATCTTAGGGCGAGGCCTTACTTCAGCGTCCTCCCGACTAGTTATTCCACGCCCTGCTTACGCATTCCATCTCTACCGAACGACTCTTAGGCCTTCTCGGAAGGATCTTTCGGGTTTCCGCTTCCCCACGCAGCTCCACAGCCGGTTCATCCAAACCCTTCCCCCATACCCTTCGGCTCCCCGCAGCCCCCCACACTCTCCGAGAGCCCTTATATCGCTCACCACCATAAACAAGCCGCCTGGGACGGCGTGAACGGGATCGTGCAATGCCCTAAGACCAATGCTTTATCGTAAAGAGCCCTCTTTCCCATTCTCTCTACTCTAATTGGCCCTAGCCTAGTCTATGCACTAGAGGAACATGAAAATTCTGCCGCTAGCTGCTCCTACGGCGCAGGAGTTTTGGTACGCCGAGACTTAAGCGGTCCTCCGCCTCTTGTCTCGTCTACGTGCCTAACGCAACGCCGCTTGAAGCTTCCGGCCGTGCATCACCTATTTCTTTTTTTTTTTTTTCGCTGGGCTTCAGCCTCCAGCTTAAGTTCATTCCGGCGCCTAGTATAAGAACCCTTTCGTAAATTTGGCGGAATGCGCGTAGCACGACAGTGCAGGCGAACGGCTCAGCGGCAGGATATTGGCGTTCCTCCGACCGCCCGCGCACGGCTTCGACGTCAGCCAATCAAAGCGGAAAGAAGTGGGAAGAGGGCGTTTTACAATAAAGCATAGGTCTTAGTGTAACGGCGGGCCTCTTAGGTCAAAGTACTATCTAATGAGTGTGATAATATACAGTAGGAAAGCTATAACAATCTGATATGGTTTTTGGATCTTGTCGTTGGATTAGGGCTTTGGATCAGAGAGTTGATGATGATGAATTCATAGACCGTCCCAGCCGTCGAAGGCAGCTATGCGGCATGCGGCCGGCTCCACTGCGCCCGCTAGGCCCGCTTGAGCCTAATCGAGGCGGCGGAGTCCGGCCTGCTCTCTACCTACTTTGCATGCCTCTATGTACATGTCTCTTGGCGCTACAGTCTTCCCGCAACGCCAACAATCTCCGTAAACTATCCCGTCTTCCTCCAGTGTCAAGCTTCATGTCGTGAGTGTGATGTCGCTCCAAATTGCCCAAGGAGCCTGGTTGCCACCATGAACTTTGCTGCTGCTATGGCTGTGCTGCGCTGACTGAGCAACTTCCTCAGGTCCGTCGTCCGGCTTCTCCACCCCTTGTCGTCCGGCTTGCGAAAGGTGAGCCTTAGCTCGTCGAACTTGCTACACGAGTACAGGACGTGGCTGACTGTCTGCAGTCCACGCCCACAGTCGCACTCGCCCGACACCTGCCGTAGGTGGAAGTGGAAGGGGTTCTCCCACGGCTCCTGGATGGCGATGATGTCGAACTCGCGCGTTCGTCGGTCCCGAAACAGGGGCGCCATCAATTTGGTGCTGGATCTCATAACATTGTACTGCAAGATGGAAAGCTGCCTGCCCTTAGTCATCGAGCATTGTGATCTCGTTGCTAAGTGGCTGTGTGTTTGGCTGCTGAGTATTTGCGATTTGCCTGCCTGACATCGCCAGCGCCTCCTCCCAGAGCTGCTGGCTTGCTCTGATCAGGCTATCGATCTCTTCTTGCCGCTCTCCCCTCAGCACAGTACCTTCGGGTTCCGCGTGCAGTGACCTCGGTCTTCCGCGCTTCCTGGTCGGGCGTTCCGCCGGGACCGCTGACGTTTGATTTGTCATCTGTTCAGTGAGTTGAGTTGTCCGTGTTGGTGCTTGCGTCAGTGCTGGTGGTCTCTTGCTGATGTTTTCCGGGTGAAGAAATGGCCTCATGGCCTTAGCTCGTTCAACCCTCTCCTTCTCTTTCTTTCTCTCTGGACGGGCCACGCTCCACGCCGTGTGAGAACGCTTGCACGCAGCGCACCTGCGCTCCGCGCTTGGGTCCTCCTTCTGTCCGCAGTCTTTGGAATTATGCTGGCCTGCACAATAGCCGCAGGCTTGCGGTGCTTGACACTGGGTTCCTATGTGACCGTACTTTTGGCAGTTAAAGCACTGCTTGACTTTGCACGTTCGATCGTAGAGCTCGCACGAGAGCATCTCCGCTTGCCACACCATCCCTCCGGTGATCGCTACGTTAGCGTCCTCCGCCCTGCTAAACTCCACCACCAGCGACGAGGCCTTCCTGTTGGTGGAAGCCTTGGTTAGCCAGCCTACGTATCTAATCTCAGCATTAGGGAGTAGCGGCTTGTTCTCCGCTTGGAGCAGTTTGATGGCATTTTCCATATCTAAGAGGTCTATTGACTTGGTATGTACGCCGTGCACGATGACACCGTACGTCTGTGTCACGATTCGCGCTGTGCCTCCAAACGTCTCCACCCAACTGTGTGCGCTTTCCTGCAGTATCTCCTTCTCTTGCTGGTTCCTTGTGTATGTCGCAACATCCTCGCTTCGAAGCTGCTTCGCCGCGACTACTTGGATCTTGTTCACCCCGGGGTCCGGCTGCGACTTCAGGGCACGATTAATGCGTTCTTTGAGGTGGGTTGGGGGCTGCGAGCGGAGATGACTGATAATCTGCGGGTCCGTAAGCTTGATCACTAATTCGCGACACCTGTCATTCGGGTTTGGCGAGAGGCTGTCGCTGTTGCTGTCGTTCGCATCGCTGCTACTCGAGCCCAGGTCATGGGGCTCTGCTGCGCGGTCCGTTGGATTTGGGAGTCGGCCGTATTGATGGAGTCAGTGGTACGCTTGATGGCGCTTGTGTCCTTGATGTCGTTCGCAGTCTGAAGGACTGAGTGCACAACTGCCTTCAGCTCGGCCGGCGTCGGCTGGCTGAGGGCTTTGTCGCACAACTAGATGGCGCTTTTGATCAGCGGAGCGATGGTGTGGTAGCGGAAGCTGCGTCTGTGGTCGCCTGCATCGTCAAGAAGCTGCTTTGCCTGGGTCCTCAGCTGTGCGGCGTGCTCGTAGAGCGAAAGGGGGTTATCGCCTGGTCGCAAAGCGTCGGCGGCCGCCACAGCGGACAATCCGGTATTGGGCGATAGCGGATTGCCAGTAGAGCGGCTTGACGCGTGTTGCAGGGCGATCGCGCGTGGTTGTGAGGCGAAATTCCAAGAAATTGGTTCTCGCTGCAGGTGGTTGTTCCACTCACAGTATTGATTCGATGATGATGATGATGATGATGATTCATACACCCCGTCGGCCTCAGCAGACCATAGGGACAAAGAACACTATCCTACGCTAAGCTACATTAGAATCCGGGTTCATTCGAGGCCCAGCACACTGTATGCAAAGAAACCATACCTCTCTCCAGTTCAACGATCTGAAAATAGACACGGACAAATCGGCTAATAGATAAAGCTTAACAAACGCAACGGCAAAAAAAAAAAAAAAAAAAAAGGAAATGTAGAAGCAGAGCTGTCCTCCATGCACCCCTCATACCATCCCCTTCGAGACCACTTTCCGAGTGCTGTCAGTCCCTGTAGCGGCGTGACGGCTGGTTGGAGAAGGGATTGCTTTGCTCAAAGAAGGATTGAGCTCTTAGTCTCTAGTTGCTACCAATCTTCCAGTGGCCAGAGCAAAGGCTGCTGTTGCTTTGACTGCGCGCATGTCCGCCCGCCACTTCTCCGGCGGCCCATCTGCATACCTACCGTCGGGCTTTCTCGTGCCCGACCATCCGCCTAGCATGAACGCGAGATCACCGAATCTACTTCCCAGGTCAATCTGTAATCTAGCGCGCAGATCCATCCAACGCGGACACTCCAAAAGGAAGTGCTTGACTGTTTCCCTCTCCGCTCCGCAGTTACACGAGGGCGCCTCTGCTCGCTTGATCTTATACAGCGGTTCGTTTAGGCTCGCTTTCGACGTTCTTAGTTGCGCAATCGCCGCGGCTTCTTTGTAGTTCAGTTGGTCATAGAGCTTCTTGGTGTGGAAATGTGCCAACGCTCGGCCAAGCTTGCGGATCGACTCGCCGACCTTGGAAGCTTCGAATGTTCTCCTCCACAGTCTCAAAATGATTCCCTACACCGAGCCAGTGCTAGCGGCCGTAGTAGATTGCCTAAAAGAGGTTCTTGGTTGTTCTCTGTAGCTTGTAGTGCCAAGCTATGCGCCTTGTCGCTCCCTACAATCCCTTCGCGCGCTGGCACCCACCTGAACTCGACGGGCGGTCCTTTGTTGCATCTGATCTGGTCTAATAAGCGGAGGATGTTTCGAATAGTTTCCTGACGCGGCACTTGTTGCGGCCTGCGGAGGAGACGGAGGGCTGTCTTGCTGTTACTATAGATAGCGTGTTTTACCTTGGCTGCTTCGGGATATGCAGCCACCATCGCAGATGACCACGTGCCCTATATTAGCTCTACTGCTGGGTGGATTGCCTGGAGGTCTGCGAATAATCTGTCTACTGACTCAGATTTGCCGACCAGACATGAGTGAGCGACGATGGTCGTGCCCCTACTATCCACGCAAAAGACGCCGGTTCCGAGCTTGCCGCTTCTTTGCGCGCCACACGTGAAGATGGCTACCTCTGACCTTGGCGGAGAGCTGGCTCGGAGCTTCGCCGGCTCTAGGGAGTCAATCTGAACGGCTGGTCTGTCGGCCCACGGCATTTTTACAAATGGACGGATCGTTTCGAGGCGTTCCGCGTCAATCTCTCTAGCCGCCCGCATTATTCGCTGCAGCGGGGACACGAGCCTCTTGCTGGCCGGGGCGATTGCACGCTTCAGCTTCCAAAACGGGTGTTTCTGCGGCAGAGTGTGGCAGCTAACCCAAAATCGAAGCAGTTGCTGATAGAGGCGGATCTTGACAGGTAGAATCGCTGCCTCGGCTTCGAGGATAGGCAGCGCTACCGTCCTGAACGCCCCGGTGATTGCTCTGCCCGCGATTCTCTGCACTGCCTCGAGTGATTTCATCAGTGGTGCCGTTATGGCTGGCGCCCATATTGGAGCCGCATAGTCGACCGCCGGGGCTACGGTGGCTGAGAAGAGCTGGCGCACGCTGCTAGGTCGAAGGTCCTGTAGTCGCTTTAGCACCAGGGCTGCCTGAACGCCCCTTTTTGCGATCCTCCCCGCATGAGCCTTGAACCGGAGTTCCTGGTCGAAGATGACGCCGAGAATCTTCGCTTCTGCCTTTGGGTGCACCTCTCTTCCCTTAACTATTATCGGCTGGCTAGATCGCCTCTGCTCATTCCGCGTAAAGTGGATAAGCATCGTCTTCTCTGCTTCAAACGTCGCGCCGCTCGTCGCTTCCCACTCTTCGGCTCGAGCCACCACCGTTCTTTGAAGCTTTGCCACGTTCTCGCTTGCGGACAATCCCGTCACCCAGGCGCTATAGTCGTCGATAAAGGCGATGGCTCCTTTGTTCTTGTTGGTTACGGACTGGACTAAGTCGGCGTTGAAGAATAGGAATAGTATCGGCGAGAGAGGCGATCCCTGCGGGAGTCCTGCCTGCGGCAGGTCCATGACCCTAGACGTCTCGCCATTCACCACCACAGAGGCGCTCCTATTGGAGCAGAACGCTTTCACCCATTTGACCAGCACTTCCGGGATCCTTCTTTGTCGGAGCCGCTGGAGGAGCACGTCTCGGGCAACGCCGTTGTAAGCCCCTTTGACGTCGAACGATAGAAGCGAGAGAACCTTGCCTTCGCGCCACGCGTCATAGATGCGTTGCTGGAGGGCGGTTAGTGCCTGCACTGTGGATCGTTGCTTCCTACCGCCGAAGTGGTTCTTAGGTAGTAGAGAGTGCTCCTCCGCCAAAGCAGAGATCCTCTCTGCCACCACTGACTCTAACGCTTTTCCCAGCGTCGACAACAGCGAGATTGGCCTGTATCCTTGCGCCACCTCCGCTGACTTTCCTGTCTTGCGCAGCGGAATAATTCTCGCGATGCTCCAGCGGCTAGGTAAGCGGCCATGTAGTAACGATTCGTTGAAAAGCTGAAAGATATGCTTGCCAATCACTGGCCAAAGCTCGCGCCACACAACCGCGGGAATTCCGTCTGCTCCCGGTGCTTTGAATGGACTGGCCCGGAAGACGGCCTCCTTTACTTCTTCCATTGTCAGTGGTGCGTATTCGAGCTGCTCACTACAGTCCTGAGCCGCCACGGCCTGTGCACCCTGTCGAGGGGGTTTTCCTTGAGTGGGTACAAGAAGAGGGTGAGAGCAAGTCGAACACGTGATAAGACTGAGCACTGTGTGCGAAGGCCGTGTTACTAACAATGTGCTGAATTGTTATGGAAGTTGACCACGAAGGTCAAAGCTATCTAAAGAGTGTGGTTTATATACACGTAGGAAAGGTATACAATCTAGTATTGATCTGTTCCTGATCTGGGTAGGGGTCAGAGTTCCGACAGATCAATGGTGTTTTGATCTGTTTGATCTGTCCGTTGATGCCTGAGGCACGTGAGATCAAACAGATCAATCTCTTGGCGTCACGCGAGCCACGTGTTCCATTGTGGATCCTTCCTGTGCCGCAGCTGCGCTCCCCGCTTGCCTTCCTACTCTGCAGTGCCAACTAGGAACTATAGAGAAAACCGAACGCAGATTTGAGCTTATCGGCCTTACAATGTCTGGGACGAAGATGATGGGGGCGGATACGCGACCGTTGGCGCGTCGCGACGCGCTGCGCGTCTCCAGGCTCGACAAACTGCCCTCCACACCGGCAAGCCAACGGGGCAGCGAAGGGCTCGCCCGACCACCGCACCCGAACTACCTACCGATTCGACCTTAGACGACGTTATTAGCCTGCTCAATGTCATTATTACGCAGAACGACCGGCTTACCGAGCGGAACGAAGAGCTCACGGAGCAGGTGGCTAGGAACGAGGACGAGATTAAGCGCCTACGCAGCGTGCTCGAGACGTCCGAGGAAACTCAGGCCAAGATGGAGGAACGTATGGGGAAGATGGAGAGGCAGATGGCGGCTCTCGTGGAGTTGACGCGCAGGAACCTAAGCTCACAGTCCCAGATCAACGCCACGTACGCAAATGTGCTCCGAGGAGGTCCGCCGACACCAGCAAACAGCAGTCCGTCGTCCGTCGCCGCCGTTCCAGCGCGCACAAACCATTCTACCGCCACTACGAACCGAACGCTGCCGCCGGCAATCGAGCTCGATCTCACTAACACCAGCGTCGGTAACGCGAATGCTGGGGATATCCGCGCACGGCTGCAGCCAGCGCTGGAGAGTCAGGAAGTTACAAAGGAAGTTAAGTGCTGCGGGATTACGAGGAACCCTGGCGATGCGGCCAAGGTGCGCGCCTTCTTTATGACGGAAGAGGACGAAGAGCTCGTCAGGTCGAACCTCGGATGGCTGGAGACGGCCTTCCGTGGGGCGAGGATCCGGGGCCGCCAGTGGCACCCGGTTAAGGTAGACAATGTCAACAAGTTGGCCATTCTAAACGATGACCGCACTACGGTGCGCGCCGATGCTAGCCAGATGATTGGCGCTGAGAACGACGTCGAAGTAACGCAGGTCCGTTGGCTAAGCAAGCCGAGCAGCCGTCTTTACGGGTCGGCGGTGATTTACCTCGCCAAGAAGAGCGAGGCGGACGCACTCCTCGCCAGGAGAGTGATCGATATAGGTGGAGGGGCGGCGTATACTAACGTGTTTGAGCACCGTCCGCGGCCAAGGCGATGCTTCAAGTGCCAGAGCTACGACCACCTGCAGTTCCGCTGCCGAGGAGAAGAAAGATGCGCGAAGTGCGCAGGCGTTGGCCATCGAGAAGATGGCTGCCCTTCGACGACGGTGAAGTGCGCGTCGTGCGGTGGTCCGCACAGAGTAGACGATAGAGGCTGCCCGGAGTATACCAAGCTCTTGCGTGAAATGCTCGGCCAGCAGAATGAGTAGACCGCTAAAAGTAATCCACGCGAACTTAGGAAAGAGCGGGACAGCGCAGTACAGCCTACTAAACGACGAAGACCTTAGCGATTTTAGCATCATGTTCATCTCGGAGCCAAGCTGCTTTCGCAAGCCTGGTGGCGAGACTGCGGCAGCACCCGTTACCCACCCATACTGGAAGCAACTACTACCGACAGCGTCGAGGCACGGTCGCCATCCCTACCGCTCGATGATTTGGATTCGCAAGGACACGCAAGCCAGGCAGATAGCAGTATCTTCTACCGATATCACAGCCGCAATCATCACACTGCGGGACCGAATTATTTTCGTAGCAGCCGTGTACGTCGCCAAGAAGGAAAATATAGACGATCCGGGGCTCAGTAGCGCGCTTGAGCACCTTCGAACGGCAATCACACAGGTAAGAAGCCAAACTAATGGGGTGCTGGAGCTCCTTATCTGCGGGGACTTCAACAGGCACGACCAGCTGTGGGGAGGCGACCTTGTATACGGCTCACCACGTAGCGGAGAGGGCGCGCCGATAATTGATTTTATGGAAGACTTTCATCTGCAGAGCCTGCTGCCTAGAGGCACGGTCACTTACGAGTCGGCCGGACGCAATTCCACAGTCGATCTTATCCTAGCGTCGCCCCAACTAACGGAAGAGATGAGCAACTGTAGTCCTACTAGCACGGCGTACGGGCATGATCATCTAGCCATCGGGGCCCATTTTGAGACTGATGTGCCCCATCAGGAAGTAGAAGCGCAGTACACGTTCCGCAGCGCCAACTGGGAGGCCGTCAGAAGTGATATAAGAAAGAAGCTTATCGAGGAGCTACCTTCAGAGCACCAAGGCGTCGAAAGCCTTGCCAATTACCTATCGGAAACAGTCTCGGCAGCCATCCAGCGCTGCATCCCCAAAGCGAAACCGTCATCATACGTGAAGAGGTGGTGGACGGCTGACCTCAGTCAGCTGCGGAGGTCGTTTACGTTCATTAGAAACGAAACAAGAGGACGGCGAAGGTGGGGCCAGCCGGATACCTGGTTAGAAGCACAGGCAAGGGAAGCGGCGAAGAGATTCCATGATACCGTGAGGCGCCAGAGGCGGAGATGCTGGAAGGACTTTCTTGCAGAGCCGACTAACATCTGGAAAGCGGCCAAGTATCTCAACGAGCCGGGAAGCAGCGGCTTCGCTCACATTGCACGCCTTCAGCACCAAGAGGGCTACGCGGAGTCCTGCGAGGAGCTCTCGGAGACGTTGGTGAGGAACTTCTTCCAGGAGCTCCCTGAAATGCAGAGTACTCAGATCGAGGCGGCTCAGAGCTTTGTTGAGCCGGTCGAACACGCACCGCTAATCTTGGAGGGAGTAAAAGAAGCCATTTTCCGGGCCAGTCCATTCAAAGTACCTGGATCAGACAGAATTCCCGCATTTATGCGGCGCGAGCTTTGGTCAGTGGTGGGCAAGTATATCTATCAGCTGTTCAACGAATCGCTACAACAGGGCTGCTTACCTAGCCGTTGGAGCATCGCGAGAATCATTCCGCTGCGCAAGACAGGAAAGTCGGCAGAGGTGCCGCAAGGATACAATCCAATCTCGCTTTTGTCGATGTTGGGCAAAGCGTTGGAATCAGTGGTAGCAGAGAGGATCCCTGCTCTGGCAGAGGAACACTCTACTACCTAAGAACTGCTTCGGAGGTAGAAAGCAACGGTCCACGGTGCAGGCACTAACGGTCCTTCGGCAGTGCATCTACGACGCGTGGCGCGAAGCAAGGTTCTCTCGCTCCTGTCGTTCGACGTCAAGGGAGCCTACAACGGTGTTGCCCGAGATGTGCTCCTCCAGCGGCTGCGACAAAGAAGGATTCCGGAAGTGCTAGTCAAATGGGTGGAAGCATTCTGCTCCAAAAGGAGTGCCTCGGTAGTGGTAAACGGCACGACGTCCAGGGTGATGGACCTACCGCAGGCAGGACTCCTACGGGGCTCGCCTCTCTCACCGATACTATTCCTATTCTTCAACGCCGACTTGGTGCATTCCGTAACCAACAGGAACAAAGGAGCCATCGCGTTTATTGATGACTACAGCGCCTGGGTGACCGGCTCTTCCGCAAGCGATACTGTTGCGAAGCTTCAAAGGCCGGTGGTGGCTCGAGCCGAAGAGTGGGAATCTACGAGCGGCGCGACGTTTGAAGCAGAGAAAACGATGCTTATCCGCTTTACGCGGAATGAGCAGAGGCGATCTGGCCAGCCGATAATAGTTAAGGGAAGAGAGTTGCACTCAAAGGCAGAAGCAAAGATCCTAGGTGTCGTCTTCGACCAGGAACTCCGGTTTAAGGCTCATGCGGGGAGGATCGCAAAAAGGGGCGTTCAGGCAGCCCTGGTGCTAAAGCGACTACAGGACCTTCGACCTAGCAGCGTGCGCCAGCTCTTCTCAGCCACCGTAACCCCGGCGGTCGACTATGCGGCTCCAATATGGGCGCCAGCCATAACGGCACCACTGATGAAATCACTCGAGGCAGTGCAGAGAATCGCGGGCAGAGCAATCACCGGGGCGTTCAGGACGGTAGCGCTGCCTATCCTCGAAGCCGAGGCAGCGATTCTACCTGTCAAGATCCGCCTCTATCAGCAACTGCTTCGATTTTGGGTTAGCTGCCACACTCTGCCGCAGAAACACCCGTTTTGGAAGCTGAAGCGTGCAATCGCCCCGGCCAGCAAGAGGCTCGTGTCCCCGCTGCAGCGAATAATGCGGGCGGCTAGAGAGATTGACGCGGAACGCCTCGAAACGATCCGTCCATTTGTAAAAATGCCGTGGGCCGACAGACCAGCCGTTCAGATTGACTCCCTAGAGCCGGCGAAGCTCCGAGCCAGCTCTCCGCCAAGGTCAGAGGTAGCCATCTTCACGTGTGGCGCGCAAAGAAGCGGCAAGCTCGGAACCGGCGTCTTTTGCGTGGATAGTAGGGGCACGACCATCGTCGCTCACTCATGTCTGGTCGGCAAATCTGAGTCAGTAGACAGATTATTCGCAGACCTCCAGGCAATCCACCCAGCAGTAGAGCTAATATAGGGCACGTGGTCATCTGCGATGGTGGCTGCATATCCCGAAGCAGCCAAGGTAAAACACGCTATCTATAGTAACAGCAAGACAGCCCTCCGTCTCCTCCGCAGGCCGCAACAAGTGCCGCGTCAGGAAACTATTCGAAACATCCTCCGCTTATTAGACCAGATCAGATGCAACAAAGGACCGCCCGTCGAGTTCAGGTGGGTGCCAGCGCGCGAAGGGATTGTAGGGAGCGACAAGGCGCATAGCTTGGCACTACAAGCTACAGAGAACAACCAAGAACCTCTTTTAGGCAATCTACTACGGCCGCTAGCACTGGCTCGGTGTAGGGAATCATTTTGAGACTGTGGAGGAGAACATTCGAAGCTTCCAAGGTCGGCGAGTCGATCCGCAAGCTTGGCCGAGCGTTGGCACATTTCCACACCAAGAAGCTCTATGACCAACTGAACTACAAAGAAGCCGCGGCGATTGCGCAACTAAGAACGTCGAAAGCGAGCCTAAACGAACCGCTGTATAAGATCAAGCGAGCAGAGGCGCCCTCGTGTAACTGCGGAGCGGAGAGGGAAACAGTCAAGCACTTCCTTTTGGAGTGTCCGCGTTGGATGGATCTGCGCGCTAGATTACAGATTGACCTGGGAAGTAGATTCGGTGATCTCGCGTTCATGCTAGGCGGATGGTCGGGCACGAGAAAGCCCGACGGTAGGTATGCAGATGGGCCGCCGGAGAAGTGGCGGGCGGACATGCGCGCAGTTAAAGCAACAGCAGTATTTGCTCTGGCCACGGGAAGACTGATCAGAACCAAAGACTGGTAGCAACTAGAGACTGAGAGCTCAATCCTTCTCTGAGCAAAGCAATCCCTTCTCCAACCAGCCGTCACGCCGCTACAGGGACTGACAGCACTCGGGAAGTGGTCTCGAAGGGGATGGTATGAGGGGTGCATGGAGGACAGCTCTGCTTTTACATTTCCTTTTTTTCCTTGCGTTCGTTAAGCTTTATCTATTAGTCGATTTGTCTGTGTCTATTTTCAGATCGTTGAACTGGAGGGAGGTATGGTTTCTTTGCATACAGTGTGCTGGGCCTCGAATGAACCGGGATCCCAATGTAGCTTAGCGTAGGATAGTGTTCTTTGTCCCTATGGTCTGCTGAGGCCGACGGGGTGTATGAATCATCATCATCATCATCATCATCAACCCCCTCGACAGGTTTTCTCCCTCTTTGGTGTTTGGATCCTTAGAGGCAGAGGCCCGCTCGTTACACCATGCTGTATGCCATGCGTCTTGAGCGCGTCATACGCTTCTTCGTAGGAGCCGTAGAGCAGGTCTAGAGGGGCCGCAATGTCTCCCATGTTGTTCAAGAACAAGAGAACAAACTTAACACCTACGTGCTTCGATGACTGTCTACCTGCGGCAGAGACGCGGTGGTGTTGCAGTGGTTTCGCGTTCGTAAATTACGCGCTAAGCCAGGTTAAGGAAAGTAACATCCACTAGCACTAGCGTTGGGGACAAATCTCATCTTGGGGACAAATCTCACTAGCCGATTCGTGAAGCCTCCATCATAAACCTAGTTCTACCTGGACGTCAAATACTTGCTTCATTGTCTCCACCATGTCATCCAGAGTCGTAATTGATCCCGACGGGGATGTCCTTTTACAACTTCACCAGGAGCCGTTCAGCGAGGTCACCTCTGAAGCCTCGGACGAAAAGACCGAAGAAAAGAAACCGGAGACTCTCGAGCTTACAGTGTCCTCCAAAGTGTTGTCTCTCACCTCACCGGTATTCAAAGCAATGCTCGATGGCAAGTTCAAAGAAGGTATTGAGCTCGCCGAGAAAAAGGCATCTTACCAGTCTTACACATTGCCTCTGCCCGACGACAGAGAAGCAACAGCCATACTGGTTAGAGTCCTTCACTTCAACCTAACTGGTATTCCCGAGAAACCAACTCCGATTTGCCTGGAGAAGCTGGCGTTTCTGTGCGACAAGTACCAGTGTATAGATGTCATGAAGTACTGCGGTGCTCTTTGGCTTCGCGACTGGTTGTTGGAATATAATGACAAGGACCCCACCATAGATGATCTTTGTCGGCTTCTTATTTTCGCGTATGTCGTTGATCTTCCTAAGGAATTCACGGATACTGCATGGAAGCTCTTCCTCCATCACCAAGGTCCATTCTTGTCGCCGTACACGCAGGCAGTCATACTGGTAGATCATCCACTACTCCACCAAGATTTAGCTCGTAAGGATAGCCTAATTTTCTGCTTCTGGTTTCGTGACTAACCAGCAAACCCTGAGCTAGACCACTTGAACGCAACAAGATTCAAATTCTGTCAGTCATTTTATCGGGGAATGATGGCGCCTCTCAACCAAGACTGGAAGACACTCACTGGACCATGTTACGCAGCTGCGAAGGCAGTTGGGTCATACTTCGATTCTCTTCGGACTGAAGGGATCCTACCACAAGATCTCGAATTCACCGGCCATAAGTTCTGTGATCTCATCCAAAAGGTTTCACGACTGGCATACGTCTCTCCCTCACAGCAGAGGTGTTCATACAAATGTCCATGCCAGCACGACTCTATTCGCGACTTGACAAGCAACCTGAAGCACGAAGTTAGACTTATCAAAGAGCAGCAGAAGACTTTTATTTGTCTGGATTGTGTAAAAACCGACGGCAATTCCAAGGGAGAAGGAAAGTGCCGAATTTCTCATTCCTGACTGATCCGGGAGAAGTGAGGATATTCGCCTCGGTGCATCTTCAGTAATCCTAAGGCCTATGCTTTATGGTAAACAGCCCTCTTTCCCATTCTCTCTGCTCTGGTTGGCCAGATGCTAGTCTGTGTGCGGGCGGTCGGAGGAACATCAAAATTCTGCCGCTATCTCCACCGATATCCCTCACAAGGCAAAGCAACAGGATAAACTTTTAGTCACGAAAATCTCACGCTAGGACAGGGGCACGAAAATACAGCGCGTCGGACTTGCTCAAGCAATTTCCCATAGTCGGCCGATAAACCATGGACCTTTTTGAATACTATCAATCGTACAGCCTCCTCATCTGCAAACCGTGCGCCTATGCCATTCCGCCACCTCACCTACGCGCCCAATTATCGCCAATCACGAGCAACATGTCCGCAACACTACCGGCGTTACAGCTAATAACAGAGGTGTTCGACCCACCGGCCTATCCCGTGCAGTCACGCGTATGGTGAAGACAATACAAGAGACCTACAATCTTGTCGATCCACGCACCACTAAGATTCTTATTCCGCCTATCGATTCTGCACCAATTCCTGGCTTGCAGCTGCACCGTGGCTATCAGTGCAGTCTCTGCCCATTGATACACTGCAGTCAACAATCCAGCGGCGACAGCAGCTTGAGAAAGCATTTCAATTCTACCCATCGCACGCGATCTCGCCGAGCGGGTAGACCGAGTAGGATCATTTGGAGTTTATGGGAGGACGAAGAACCGATATTTCACGAGGTTGACTGTCAACGGTTTTTCGTCTCAGGACATCAAAGCTCCTTCTTCCGGGCTACCGCTAAGCAAGCTAGGCAAGAGAATCTGACGGCTATTCGAGAAGGCGACATTATTCGGGATATAATTAACAAACAGCTTAGCGACAACAGTCGAGAGCTAGAAAGGACCAGCCGGACTTTTCAAGATCGGACCAGCAAAACCGAAGTCTCTCCTTGGCTTGATGTGGCCCGCTGGGCCCACTATTGCGACGGCTTAGACCCGACAAGACTAGTGCCGCTCGCAAATGCCGCGAACCCTTATTTAGAGCGCGACCTACTGCTCTTAAGCGACAGTCTCGATCGCTTGGTAGAACAGGCCTGTGTTTCAATTCGTAACGGGAAAGTTAGTGTGTTCGACCTGGCTACGATCAACAGCTTTATCGTAGGTGAAGCCAATAAGTCGGAACGTCCACTGGCTGTGAACCTACAGAAGCAGACCCTTCGCACCTATAAGCTTCTTTGGAAGCGCTTACTCTGTTTTACCTACCGGGCCAGTCGAAAGAACCATGGATTGCAGCTACGCCATCGACTGACTACCGCACAGCTTAACTATTTGGACCGCGCCATGTCTGTTGCGCGGAGTTTATCGATGCTGCTAGCTACACCCACTACTGTCTCTCTTACCGCTCCTAATACCGCTCCTGGAACTGCAACAAACAGAACCCAGGAAAAGACAGAGTCTGAGCTCGATAGGTCTTGCCTTTTGCTTTGCATATCGCTATTGGATCATCGGCTTCGAGGCAGTCACTTTGAAAGCGTTATCGTCGGCTTCCTTGCAGTGCTAAGCCTTGATGAGAAGAACGGCTATACCTTCCACGGGCCGGTTAACTATTCACCTTATCTGTCCAGATTCATCAAAATGGCTCAAATACTTGTCATCGACCGCGCGATCATCGCAGCAGAGGAAGGAACCGTCGAAAATACTTCGGATGCGATTAGTGAGATGCATCAGCATTTCCTTGCACGCGGATCCCATACCGCATTTGACTGGGCATATCGAATGCGTGCATACGCAAAGAAGGAGATCGTCAGCACTACATATCGCGGCTTTGTCATCTGGTCCGAAGACAAGCAGGCTATATCTTACAAGAAGACCACTATAAGACTTAACGACTTTAGAGACTTCGTGGCGGTGCAGGTACGCTTAGCCCAGAAGGAGCTACGAGACCTTCTCTTTTACAAGCCAGAAGAGCCTTCACCTCGCCTTCACCTCGACTACTTGCAGGATAACTGTAGCAATGCGCAAACAGGCTGGAACTTTCTAATAGATCCACGAACTGTGGAGCAGTTACGCCTCGCAGGCCATAATGGACTCCTCTCTTATATCCTTCAGGACCGCTGGCTCATGGATGAGTTTGTGGAGTTAGGCGCAGATCGCCAGCTATGTTGGAAAAATGCCGGTGTGAAGAAATACCTTTCGAAGGTGGACACCTTTTTAGAGCGGTTGCTGCTCCTTGTTCACCTGACATCTGGGCAGCCGGCCCGCGGGACAGAGCTGCTCAGCCTGCAGCACTGCAACACCGCGCAGGGCTATCACAGGAGCATTTTTCTCGAAGATGGTCTGATAGGAACTGTTACATCTTATCATAAGGGGTACAATATCACCGGCACTACAAAGATCATTCACCGCTATCTTCCGAGAGAAGTGAGCGAGCTACTGGTACGCTACCTTTGGTTAGTGCTTCCATTCTGGCAAAGTCTTGAAGCCTTAGCTTGCCATAGGAAGGATCCACCATCGCCCTTCCTGTGGCCAAAGGGTACTGGGAGCTGGAATTCAAATCGTCTGAGCCGAGTACTTTCAAGGGAGGCGGCTGCACACATGAAGACATCACTGAATGTTATGGGATACCGTCATATTGCGATTGCAATTTCTCGCATGTATCTTAGGTGTGGAGGGTTCCGGGATGATTATGGCTTCGACCAGCGAATTCTAGATGAGCAAGCTACGCACGGATCTTGGATAGCAGGCACAATATACGCTCGGGAGATGCAGGAGGCACCGGGTCACGTTGAGGGACGCAGAAGGGAATTTCGAGCGGTAAGTCGGGAGTGGCATACCTTTCTTGGGTTTGATGTTCGTTTTGAAGCAGGTAAACGGCGTGTTCTTGAGGATATAGATGAGGAGTATGTCATTTCAAAGAAGCAGTGCCTGAGCTAAATAGACTTCAGCATTCCTACCTTCGCATAAATCTTTCTACAAGATCAAATTAGCGTGTTCGATCAGGCCCGTATTAACAGCTTCATGGCTGGCGAGCCCTCAGGCACGGAGCGGCTGCTCATGGTTAAGCTGCAGAAAAATACCTTCCGCACCTATAAACATCTCTGGAAGCGCCTTCTCTGCTTCGCCTGCCGGACGAGCCAGGTCGACCAACCAATCCGCCTTGCGCACCGGTTTACTCTGCCCCAACTCTCCTTTATCGAGGCTGTCCTATCGCTTTCGAGCGAGCTACACGCGCTTCTCTTAGACAGCGATAGCGGTAGCCCCGCCATTACGACCACCGCCGCCGCCGCCGCCACTAATAGAATAACTCGCGCCCAAAGAGAGGCCGAAGTCTCTCTAGATAGGGCGTGCCTTATGCTTTGTATTTATCTCCTAGACCATAATATTCGCGGCAGCCATTTCGAAAGCCCTGTGCTTAGCTTCCTCGCCGTCCTCGGCATCGACGAGAAAAGAGATTGCGGCTTTCACGGACCACTCACGTACTCGCCTCAGCTCTCTAAATTCATTAAGATTGCGCAGATGCTCGTTATCGAGCGGGCCGTGCTCGCTGCGGATGAAGGGGCAGTCGAATACCCCTCTGACCTCCTCGAGGACATGAGACAGCGCTTTATGGTGCGGGGATCTCGTTCTGCTTTTGACTGGGCATTTAGGCTCCGCTCTTATGCAAAGAAGGTGGTTAGCAACATAACTGTTACTGGCCACATTATCTGGTCAGAAGATTATAAGGCTGTGACCTATAAACAGACGATCCTGAGTATGGAGCGGCTCAAGTCTTTCGTTGCTACTGAGGTGCGCCTAGCTCAGCAGCAGCTACGAGATCTACTACTAGTCCATCCCAGAGGAGAAGCATGAGGAGGTCGTGCCCGCTCTCCTCCTCCATCGCCTGCAGGACGACCACAGCAATAGCCAGAATTGCTGGAACTTTCTTAAGGATCCTAGAAATGCCGCTCAGTTCGACTTGCCTGGTGGAAGTGGCGGATAGCTGCTTAACCGCGTTCTTGATAACGACTGGCTACGGGACGAGCTCGTGTGTCTTGGCAAAAAGAGAGAACTGCGATGGAAGAAGCCGGCCGTGAGCCAGTACCTCGCTAGGGTTGACCGCTTCCTTGAGCGCCTACTGTTTCTGGTTCACTTAAAGTCTGGACAACCCGCACGTGGCACTGAACTGGTGAGCTTGCAGCACAGTAATACCCAGTAGGGTCACGACCGTGGGATATTTTTAGAGAATGGTCTCATTGGCACTGTTACGTCCTACCATAAGGGTTATAACGTCACTGGCTCGACGAAGATCATCTACCGCTATCTACCAAGAGAGGTTAGTGAGTTACTCGTATACCGCCTTTGGCTAGTCCTGCCATTTTGCCAAAAGCTTGAAACCTTGGCCTAACCAAAACGCCTGAGTCGACCGCGACCGTAGTCGACTGACTTGTGTATACAAATTCTCCGGGTAGGTTAGGGTTTGTGGGCCGCAGTCGACCGACCGCAGTCGACTCACAAAAAGGAACTTAGATTTGGCTAAGCTTTAGGCAAGCTATAGGGCTTGATCTAGTGACTACTTTTACTATAAAGCTCATTAAATCTAACTGCTATATCGTAAGAAATTTGGTGCTTAGGGTAACATTGGGGTAAGGTTGATGGGGCTGCGCGCGGCCCGTGCAGAGGAGCAAGGGTTAACGTAGTTAATAAGCGAAACGTTCGGGCATTTCTTGGCACCACGAAAACACCACCATCTTTCTTGCATTATGACACCACCAGTTAATTTTGTAAGGATACTGACGCGTTACTTCTTCATTGTCGTCCCAATTCGGAATCTTTAATATTTCGCTTTTATGAGCAGCCCCACCTTCATTTCCGATTGTTCGAGAACTCGTGTATATATTCTATAGTTACCTCGAATCGTACTTGAGGTTCCAAAGCAATGCCGACCAGAGCACGACGCATTCGGACATCCCAATGTTCGCGGTTGCATACTATGGGCTCGAAAACGGCTATCGTCAATATTTCCGCAAGCTTCCTGATCAGCTCGAGCAATACCACACTCTTTGTGAAACTCTCGATATCCTTTGTACCGGCTTTTTACAGCAGCAAACGGTCAAGGGACTGTTTGAAGATCTCAGAGAAGGAAAAGGGAGCTACGAGTGTGAGTACAAGCGTTCGATATTTGTGAAGGGCGACAAGAAAAAGGCACGCGATGCAGCTTTCAAGCTTTTGTACTTCATTCTCCGTGCAGATTTCGAATCAGATGTGAAGGATAGCCAGCTC
This sequence comes from Macrophomina tecta, assembly GCA_024180945.1. Lineage (NCBI taxonomy): Eukaryota > Fungi > Ascomycota > Dothideomycetes > Botryosphaeriales > Botryosphaeriaceae > Macrophomina > Macrophomina tecta. The sequence goes on from JAKSGN010000023.1 coordinate 669,869, forward strand.
GTCTACAATGCTGTTTTGTTTATAGTTTCCCATCGTGGAATCTTCAAATATCGCATCCGGAAAATGGTCCGCGCAGCGTATGAGGCGCGTTTCAATATCTCTAGCAAACAAATGGCCAGCCTAAATCAATGGCCTATATGGGAACCAGGAAAGGATGGGCGAACGTCAGAAGATGAGGCGACTACCGAGTCATCTTCAGAATTCGACGACTGGGACAGTGATTATTAAGAATTCTTTGCATGCCTTTTCATTCTCCTCTTTCCCTTCTACACCAATTTCCATCTTCACTTTATTATTACCAATAATGCCACTCAGAACTCGTTTGTGTTTACGTAAAGCTGTGCAGCCCTTTGATGATAATGTTGATGATTCATACACCCGGTCGGCCTCAGCAGCCCTTAGGAACAAGGAACGTTATTCTACGCTGATAGTTATACATTGGGACCCCTATTCATTCCAAGGCCCAGAACACTGTTTACAAAGAAACCATCCCTCTCTCCCATAAGAGGGGCATAGTAGGTTATCTACGTATGCTGGGGCACCAACCACACATTGTTAGTCGATCGGGAGGTGATGGTGGGCCATTGGTAGGAACATAATGAGAGGGGGGTGGCAGAATTTTCAGTGAGGCGAGCAGAAGGCGGAGGGGCCGGAAGCGCTAATACGAAAGTAGGACCGACCCATGTCGAGCTTGTTCGAATGTCCAGTTCATTCGACCTTATACCTTATAGATCCACCATCGACGTGATACTGGTCACTGAGCTACTCGCAAGCCGGAAGGTCAAGTGCCAAGTCTACCCAACGGACCACGGGTCCGACCGCCGGGCCATAGAGACGGAGATCGATCTCGAGGTATACAGGAACTCCTCGCAAGCTGGACGGGTACTTTTCGAGAAAGCGGACTGGGGAACCATACGAAAAGAGCTGGGAAGAGACGCTACCACCGCCGGCTCAGTGCCCGGACGCCATGGCGTTAGAGCAGGAGGCCGAGACCTTACTACAGCACATCCAAAGAGCCGTCCAGTGTCGGGTACCCATAGCTCGACCGTCTCCATACGCAAAAAGGTGGTGGACGGAACGGCTATCAATCTTGCGGAGGACGGTCTCGTCATTAAGGAACCATTGTACGGCGCTACGAAGACAAGGACATCAAGTAGATGATGCGCACGAGCAGCTGCAAGTGGCCAGACGTCAATATTTCCAAGAGCTCCGCGCGCTGAAGACTTCCCACCGGCGGGGATTCATCTCCGACCCAGGAAACGTGTGGAGGGCGAACGCACTCACGAAAATGAAACAGTCATTTGCCAAGGTCCCACCCCTTACAAAAGAGGACAAGGTCGCCAGAACGGACGAAGAGAAAGCCGAGATGCTAATGGAGACCGTTTTCCCACCATAAGCAACTCCGCAACTCCAGGCAGCCACATCAACCACACAATTAGAGCCGCTAATTATGGGGCCTCTAACAGAGGATGACGTTAAGAAGGCAATATTCACGGCTAACTCGCGAAAGGCGCCAGGCGCGGACGGCCTTACGTTCAGAGTGTAGAGGGAGCTCTGGCCGGTAGTAGGGCGGCACATCAGCTGCCTATACCAAGCATCACTACGGCTGGGTCACCTACCAAGGGCATGGCGAGTGGCCAAGATCGTTACGCTAAGGAAGCCAGGAAAGCCTGACTACACGATCCCAAAGGCCTATAGACCGATTTCACTACTACCAACGATTAGCAAGGGCCTTGAAGCAGTGGTAGCAAACAGGATATCGTATCTAGTCGACGCAAACGGACTGCTCCCAGCTAATCACTTCGGGGCACGGCGGCAAAGATCCTGCGAGCAGGCACTGAACGTCCTAATGGAAAAGATCTTCTGGGCATGGAGAAGACAACAGGTATTGTCTCTCGTTACTTTCGACGTGCAGGGAGCGTACAACGGAGTCCACAAAGAGACTTTGTGCCGGAGACTCCAGGCAAGAAGGATGCCCGCTGCTATCGTGCGGTGGGTAGAGAACTTCTGTAGCGAGACAAAGGCGTGCATAACAGTAGGCGGTTTCTGCTCGCCAGTAGCTAACGTTGAGCACGCGGGCTTGCCTCAAGGCTCGCCTCTATCACCCATCCTCTATATCCTCTACAACGCAGACCTCGTCGAGGCACCGATTAACCAGAAGGGTGGAGCTCTGGGCTTCGTTGACGACTATACTGCATGGGTCACCGGCCCAACCGTTAGCCACAACATTCAGAGGCTGCAGCAGGAGGTGATTCCGAAAGCCGAAGGATGGGCCGCAGGGAGCGGAGCAACATTCGAGGCTGATAAGACAAAGCTGATCCACTTCACCCGCGCCAGCAAACGAAGAGATTCGCCCGAAATACCGTTGGTCTTCCAAGGGACTGAAATATCAGACAGCGAGCAGGTGAAGGTTCTGGGGGTCCTGCTCGACAACCAGCTCACCATGGTGCCCCACGTCACCAACGTAACGAACAAGGCAATCACACAGTGCTTGGCGATTAAGAGACTTAAAAGCATCAGCCTGAGAGGAGTGAGACAACTATACCAGGCCACCGTTACTCTAATTACCGACTACGCGGCGTCGACCTGGTACGGTCCGGGAAGACTAGCCGTGGGAAAGCTGTTACGCCACCTGGAAAGAGTGCAGCGACTGGGAGCACAGGCCGTGACGGGCGCGTTTCGCACAGTCGCCCTTCCAGTCGCCGAAGGAGAGGCGTGCCTGACGCCGGTCGACCTCCGATTACTCCCAAAAGTGGCGAAACACCTGGTAAGGCTGCATACGCTACCACCAGACAATCCGGCGGTGGACTGCATTAAGCGTTTCTCTAAGCCCCCGGGGGGGGGGGCAGTCCGTCTGACTAAAACAAAGGGATTCGTAATTATTAGACAAGAGACGGTAGAGCGGAGCAAGAATATACCAGCAGTAATAGCCGAACTGCATGCAATAGTGTTCGCACCTGAATGGCTAGTTCAGCGCCCACGGCAGATGGATGCGCCAATTCCAGGCCGTAAAGTTCATACTTCTTGGGTGGCCACAGATAGCAGCAAAGCACTCCAGCGCCTAGGAACATCCCAAGCTAGCCTATCGGGACAGTACCTAGTCAAGAGAGCACGGGAGCTTATGACTAGGATCGGAGTCAAAGGAGCAGCGGTCAAGTTCCTATGGGTGCCGGCCCACAGCGGAATCGCCGGGAACGAGGCAGCACACCGAGCCGCACAGGAAACAACAAAGCCAGAGCTACAGCCATCGATCGAGTGGCGTACCAGGCGGCGAGCAAGGGAGACGGCCGAAGCACTAGTGAAGCAAAGATTACGCCCGGAACGGGAAGAGGCGGCGGCAAAACCGAGTCCGTTTGGGAAATACACATGCAAGCTGGACGGAGCGTTTCCAGGGCAACATACGCTACGGCTATACAACAGTCTCGATGCCGAGAGCGCAGCTATCCGTATTCAATGTCGAACTAACCATAGCTTCCTCCGTGAATATCTCTTCCAACTGCGGAAAGAGGAGTCAGGGCAGTGTGAATGCGGACAAGGAATGGAGACAGTACGGCACGTTCTTTTGGTCTGTCCGCAGCGGCAGCAGGCTTGCTGCGAACTAGCGACTACGGTGGGGAAAAGGTGGGGAGATGTTTCCAATATGCTTGGAGGGTGGAGTAGGAGGCAGGACTGGCGGACTGGGCAACCGGTCGATGGGCCAAAGGAGCGATGGAGGCCGGATTTGAGGGTGGTAAAGGCAGTGATTCAGTTCCTGAAGTTTACCGCTCGAATGTCTGGCCGGGACCGGAGCGGTATGGCGGTCCAGCAGGCGCCGCACGATCACTAAGCAGAGTTGGGCTGAGAAGTGAGGCAAGGCAGCAACGGATGAAAGGCGCGGCAGTGTATATAGGACGGCTCTTATGTCTCCACAGAAGACACCGTAGCCTGAATAGACCAATCCAATCCAATCCAATCCAATCCATATTTCTAAGGATTTCTACTCCTAAGTAAGCGGTTCTTCACTTGGTGTAGTTGAGCAGCCTGGCTTCTGTAGAATAGAAACGGGTCGGGCCAGATGGAAGCTGATGAACCAGACGAAAGAGACGAAAGGTTGACTGATTGAGGAGGGTTGGTGTTGGTAATGAGTACCAACACCGCTACTTGCTAACAAAGCTACTGAAGCAAGCAACCCTAAGCTCGGGCTTAGAACGTTTCCTCTGATTCGCCCAGCCGCCAACATTGGCGCGACCCGTCCCTTTCGAAATAATACTAGACCCCGGGCGCTCCCGCATTTCGGTTTTGCTCAAATAGAAATCATCCCTGCTGCAAGCTATAGCGGCTGGTTCACCCGGTTCGTCCGACAGGCAAAGCAGAGAAGGCGCTTCCACAGATGCTTATAGCTCCGGAAAATATTCTTCTCCAGTTTGATCATAAGCATCAGCTCCGTGCCCGAGGGCTCGCCAGCCATAAGCCTGTTGATGCGGGTCAGGTCGAACACGCTGATCGCGTCCTCGCAGATGAACTGGTATGTGTGCTCGACGAGTCGCTCCAGGCTCTCAGAGGGTAGAGCTAACAAAGGCTCTTCCGTGGAATCGGCTGCGTAGGCAAGCGTGGAGACGTTGGATAGTTTAAGGCCGTTAAAAGGGACGGCCAACGGGTCACCTCCAACCAAGGCGAGACTTCCATCTTGGTGGCTTGGTCGTGATAGATATGGCATGCGTCAGAGAGCCTGAGATCGCGCTCCTGTAGGCCTTGCTTAACAAGCCTTCTAATAAGGTCCCCCTCCCGACCGGTACTCAGCGTGCCGCTGTTGTTTTCCTCCTCTTCCTCATCGTTGCCGTTTACATGGTCGACTTGGAAGTACTGCGAGCCGCGCTTCTGTGTGAAAAATCTCTGGCAATAGATTTCTTTCCTTGCAGTCTGCAGACGGGCCCGAAGCTTCTCCTGTGTCTGCTTGCCCGATCCAGCCTGTGTGACCAAGGACCAGTGGTGCACCCCACGCCAATGTTCCTTTGAAGTTTTCATGTCCCGACATATTAATGGCACTTTGAAGAGTCGAGCTGGCATAGCGACCCATCTTCATACAACGGCAAGTGCGCAATCGTTTGGCCCACCCGGGCCGGAATATAGACCTCGGAGACGTTCTTAGCTGGCCCCGTCCACTCGCGCTGTACGTCAACTAGATCTCCGGCCGTCTCTTTGGGGCCCAGTCTGTGATGCTTGCCTCGTAGGTGGCTCCTGACCTGGTCCAGGCAGACAGCTTACCTGCAGTCTTTGCATACAAGCAACCGGTATTCGGGAGGATAGTTGAAGTATCTGCTCAATCGCGTCATTTTTGTTTCTCCGCAGAATCCTTATGGTAAAAGAACTTGGCTATTTTTCCCTTGGTAATGGGAGAGATGAAGTAGGTAGAGTAGAAGAGGAAAATAACTTGAAGAGCGTATCACGTCTATTCTGTTTTATTTTCTTGCTGCACACATGTTACAGCGCGTTCTAAGCGCGTCTAGATAAGGTTTAATTGCGGTTCATCTGCACTATCTATTCTCTATTTGGAGCGCCTTCTTCGGAGAGGCAAGTATGGAAAGATGCGCGGCGGATATTTGGTGAGACGAAGAGGCGGTAGAGCCGCGGGAGGACTTGTACAAATGCGGAAATACCGATGTAGACTGGATTCAAGACTGGAGTATATATCTTAGAGCCTCCCAAACCCCCCTCTTACTCACCATGCCAATCATACTTCTTTCAATCCCACATTTTTGCATTCCAACACTAAGTATGATTTATTTGAGGACTACGGGGTGAGTAGTTTGTCAATGATATCATCGCAGGCTTCTGATGCTTCCCTTAGTGCATTCTTCAGCTCTTCCAAATCCTTCCCTAATATCCCCCCTTTCGGAGCTTCTAATTCCAAAAGCGTTTGAAGATGGGTCTTGTACTCAGCTAACGACTTGTGTGCAGTATCTTTCAGCTTTTGTCCCCACTTCGCCCCATCTTTCTTCGGATCCAGCCTCTCCATCTCAGATATTGTCCCGTCACTAAGCCTATTAAGCGCTTGAATGATGTCACCTTTCAAGGTTTGAATTATTGATAGTTGCCCATTGGAGCATTTTTCGGTCAATTCAAGTCCATCCTGCTCGGAACATTGTGATCTGCTGGTCGGATCCGGACTGTCTGGGAGAATGTCAATACTGGAAACAGCAATTTGCAGTGTTAACCTACCCATATGTTGAATTCTTCCTTTTCCTTTGCTATTTTATGTTTTGCGGAGGAAGAGGGTGGTTCTTCGCTCTGTTCGGGTAAGGATGGGTGGAGGATCGGAGAAGTAGTCAATTAGATGCGTATTCCTGCTGGAGGAAATAAAAGGCAGAGACATTTATATATCAAATTAAGTGCCCTTCGGATGGATCGAGGCGCTGGTTGGGCAGATGGATTTTTCCTGTAAACCCCTCAATTCCTGACGGGTTGGCGTGCACCTGGTCAGCGTTGCCACGTTAGAAGTAGGTCTAGACACAATAGACCATAGGCAGTCCACTTTGGTTCATAAGTAATATTAAAGCTTTCTTCGTGCAAGGTAATACTACTCCTTATCTTGGAAACGATGCATAAAGAGCAACCTGAATAATATTGCTGCTGCTGGAAATGATCGATGTGGAGCAGCGGAATGTCCTGCGGCAAAAGTGACACGGATAATCTTTTTGGGCAAGGCCCACCTTATCAGGGACAGGGTACAAGTATGCTTGACATGGAAGAGAGAATGCTGTAAGACAGGCTGAGTAATTGTGCTTAAAGTTGTGGCAATGTTCATGGTGCGATTTCCTAATCTCCCCGTCTCTACCTGCACCAGGTCCGGTCCTCTGCTCCATACACCCCACAATGGTGACTCCAGAGTTTCGGAAGGGAAAAGGCAACCTTATTCGCTTCATTAATCCACCATTTTTCTCTGTATTTATTGCTGTCATCTACGGCAGCGAAGATATTTGTCAACCAGAATCCCCTTGTTTTTAGGCAACATTTATCATTGCTTCCTTAGGCACTACATTGATTCCTTCCTCGGTATGCCCTACACCTCGGATCTTCTACTTTTCCTCGGATGTTCTCAATTCCTCGGTTATACTGTTTCAGACTCATGTATTTAAGGACACTCATTCTCCTTCAGATAGAAGGACAGGCAGAAGTACACAGACAGAAATTCGATTCTCTCTTCTGACCTCACCGAGTTCGGGCCTGAGGCCCACCCCAAATTCGACAATATTTCACTCCTCAGAACAGTGCGTTATGTAAACTTCTCCCTGTGCGGTGCTGATAGCCACTCTCAGATTCCGCGCTTGCCTGGCCTCGACGAAGGCTTTGAAAATTATCGAAAGAGAAGTGGAGCGGAAAGCGTGGAAGACTTCGCAATACTTACCCATAGATCTGGAAAACGATCCAGCTAGTGTATTGCAAAAGAGCGGGTACGGATTCCCACATGGAGACACCCGCCAAGATGTCGCGAAGATTCTACTCGTATACGACGTTGCCAATTTTTCTTCATTCCCTGAGCTTAGGATGCTGTCGAACAAACTGAACACATTACAGTCGAATGACATGTGAAGGATGGCGTGGCTGGTGCTCGTTGCCTATGAGCCCACAGAGGAGGCCGCTATACCAGCTGTAACTCTCGGCTCGACTAGGCTTTTCTACCATGGGCTGCACAGCTGTTACCGGCGTTGCCGTGTCCTGCAAGACACCAGGTCGTGGGCAGTCCACTTGCGAAAGACACTCGCTTCATATCCGCCTCCCACCATGTACAGTATCCCCCACGTAAAGAGCAGCGGATTCGTCCAATAATGTAGTAGCGACGATACGAGCAGCTTCGCGAAGTGGCAGCTGTGGGGACTACCGGGGGGCGGCGTCGAATAAGGATTACTTATGAGCTTCCCAGACGTGGGAACGGGTTTCTCGCCGGCATTCGAATTCACGCAGACAAGAAATTAGTCCAGCTCCATCTTGACGTCTGGCCAAGACGAGGCGACGGGGTATCCCAACCAATGGTGGTACCTTGTCAGGCTACCACGGCCCACATTGATCATGTGCTATGGCACACCGATGCGCTGCATATCTATTGCAGGAGAAGGCTCGACATATTTCTTTCCTTTTTGTTTTGCATTAGTCTTTCATCTCGGTAGAGAATCATCAGAAACCAGGAAGCCAGAGCTGCTACCAGAGCCAACATAATTATGCATGAGATAATGCATAAACTCTTATTAGAATGCATTTCCATCAACGCCTTCAAAGCCATGGCTCAGATCGAAAGTGATCAAGATGTGAAAAGAGCCTATGTGCCCTTCTTTGACTTTACTCCAGGCTCTGGATATTCCGACCGCCACCATGATTGACAATAGGGAATATGGGGGAATTCTTGCTCAAGATACCGACGGCCTGAATTCAAACTTTAAACGGATAATCACGCCCTTTCTTGCGCAATGTGACCGGCCCTTACGCATTATTTCAGTGGAATGCACTCAATTCGTTCTTTCAACGCTCAATCTCTATGGGAGAGGCAAGAAGGGGACCCCATTCAGCTACAAGAAACGCGACAAGTCAGGACATTTAATCTGCCACAAACATCCAGAGCTGACCCAACATGCCATCCACTCAGCAAATTCACGACTTCAGCCTCCACTGGAAAAAGACCATTCGTGATAGAGTTATTGCAGCCCTTCCAAACGCTCAAGAGCACTTCTACTCGACTTCTTACACCTTCACTTACCGAGAGGAGTCGCACTCTGATGCCCCTTGGGCTCATGTTTCCTGTCGTTCAGAACTCAGGGCTTCCTTCATGAATCTAGATTGTCCTCGGCACCATCATTCTTTCCGAAACACTCACGCGCGACAAACCCGAGTAACCCTGCCTTTCCCCTGGGCATCCCCAGCTTCTTCAATCCAAGGAATAGTTGCGAGAGGTGGTCTTTTCTTTCCCAAAGATCATTGGAGTAACATCTTAATATTCACAAAACAGATTCAACAATGAAGAAGCAACCAGACACGCAATGAAGCTCCATAGCATCATCTTTGCAAGAACCCTCATGATAGTTGCCTGGCATCTATATCATGGAGTCCATCCTGTCTGCGAAAGCCTTATATTTGCGCCCGCTGAAGGGCTCTGTCAAGGCGCTTGAGAATGTCTTTGAGGCGATCGTCACGGCGTTCAGCCCAAATTACCCTCTTCCGACCCAGCTGCTTGTCACGCTCAGACCGAGCACGCTCCCGAACATGCTCTTTATTGCTGATATCCCAATTGCTCAACACATCGGTTCTTCTCTCTATGTTTCTATCTCCTGTTCTCTCCTGGTGCTCAATGCCCACGTTCGAGGTTCGGAGCCATTCATGAAATTCAATCCGCGTTGCGAGGCCCTTCCCCTTGCTCCACTTCGCGTGTTGAGATCGGTTGTTTGGAGGAGAAGGGTGAGGAGGGGGAGCTGTGTCCGCCTGTGATATCTCAACGCAGGACTCGGTAGGTACGTGATGGAAATTTGGTCCTTGGTGCGCGTTGCCATTACCTGCGTCTCGGGACCAGACGGAGCATGACTCCTCTCGTTAGCGTAAAAACCCCATTACTACGGCATGGATTCACATACTAGGTATACTATTATTGTTTCCTTGGAAGGAGCAGAATCTGCAAGCTGATATTCCAACTGCTGTGAACGAGGGGAAGGCAGTAGGCGGAAAAGGCACTTCTCGTCGAGCATAATTCTTGAGCAGGGCACTAAGACCTTAACCAACAGGTGAGGTTTCTAATACCTCTCACACTGCAATCTTGAGGCACATATGGTGCGTAATGTGTACCATGTGCCCTCGGCTGCCTGACAAGTGCACCATACCTGAGCAAATGCCGGCACACCGTTAAGCCCGGAGCGGTGCTCTCCGTGCATAATTTTCCCTACTCGTATTTGGCAGGTTGAGGTGATGAACGGTCCCTAATCTCAAACGAGAAGTGAATGGATGATCCTGCTCTCAGGGCTCACCGGCTCTCATGACTTGTGGAGGATTCCGAAGTGTGGCACGCACGAGCAGGGCACGAAGTTGGTACCCCACCAGCCCATTCCATCTATAACATATGGTACGATAATTCTGTCAAGGGTGGGGTATGCAGAGCCAAATTTGCAGCACTTTTCATCGTCCGCAGGGGTACAGGGGTCTTTTGCAGCTCCCGCCTCCCCGAGGCCGGTCATCTATTGACACGTAGTATCGGGCCAATGCACTGGAGCTAGACGGGGACATGCCAGCTCCCTTGTAAATAGTTCGATGATTAGGATTTGCGCACATGTAAGACTCTGCTCAGGTCCAAACTACCGTCTCTGTTCAGTTAATCAACAGCACTTACACTATCACACTTGTACAAATCAATTTACTTCCAAGGATAGATTGCGCAACTGCCTCTCGCTGCTCTATTAAGACTCTTCTCCGAGCTTGTAATGCCTCCCAAGTTCTCGAGAATATCGTCGCTCTTGGCAGTGAGTCAGAGTCATCTTCTCCACCTCCTGGTGCGTATCCATCGCTGTCTACAATTCACCTGATCTGATTCATCGAAAGTCACCAACAATACAGTCATGACCAACAAGACTATGAAATCGCCGAAGATGGTCTTCGGACAGTTTCGAAAGCTGTGGGAAGCGCGGGGCCACCAAATCACAGAACTCGAATACATGGGCACCCCGATTCATTAGCACCTCTTCCCACTCATAGCCCAACATGGGGAGAGTTTTCTTGGGAAGAAAAGTGCTGTATTCGAAGCTACGCTTATCATGAAACCATATCTGGGTAAGTTAGCAGACCTGTCCGAGGCGTTAGGTGCTAAGCTTAAATCAGGTTCTGTTGACGACCTGGAGTGGGACTCCATCATTCAATGCGGCGACTTTGAGCAATCGACCGACGACGAAGACTGCGACCCCCGCTCTCCCTTCTCAATCTCTCAGCTGGTGGCAACGGAAGGAGAAGATACAACCCATTCGGCCTCTACAGCTGAGGTCGAAGGGGCTGTTGATTGCGTTCACAAAGGGGTGGATGATGTTCAGGCATCTCAACCTCAGCCTTTAAACCCAGGCACAAGATTGAACATGCCCCATACCGGAACCGAGCCGGACACCCAAAAGACTCACGAAAACGAAGCCTCTGGTGGACACAGCCCACGACGCAAACGTTCAGCGGATGACACGGAAGACGAGGAGGAGAGTAAGGTGTGGAGGCCGAGAAGGAAGCTGATTTGGGATTCGGACGGGTCGATTTGAACAAGAGTCTCATCCTGTGCAGACGGAGAATCTGTTGTGTAAATTTAACTGTCTCGATATATATGTATATGGTGCAGCCTTCGTACTCCCCTCATTTGGGCTGCTCAATCAGCAAGGCTCGCCATTCCCCCTAATAAACCATAGAAGTGGTATCTGAAGGACACTTTGGGTCTATCCCATACCACAAACCATTGCCACCCCTTTACATACGCTCTCTCACGGTTGATGCTGCCATCGAACTGACTCTCCGCCGTAAACTACTTGACAGTACGTGCCGTCCAGGTCACGCCGGAAGTCTGCTTTCGTTGGGTATTCCCTCTGTTTGTGTCTTTCTGTCGCAGGATTTCAAAGCGAGAACATTGCGCAACGCAGATAGACAGAACTTGCTTCCTGTGGGGTTGGAATGCGTGATTTGCGAGGGTAATGTATCCATGAGACACGAAACAAGTCTCTGCCTGCTACTTCGCCCCGACGAGCCACTCACAGTACCAGCCCTGCAACGTGCGGCAGGTTTACTTGCCGCAATTATCTTCCCATTCTCCGGGTTCTCCTCGGCTCTTTGTGCTTCACCGGCGCCAACGCTTTTGGATTGGCATGACGTTTGCATAATTTTTGTATGGATCATGCTGGCATACATGCAGGAGTGCGGTGTAAGCACCACGTTGCAGATGCATGCATCTTTGCATCCGTCTCGGCTGGAGGGCTGAGTTGCGCGGACCAGTCCGACTGATGCTTGCCGATAGCATGTCAAGATCGCCAATCTGCTCAGTCTAGGTCTTTTCAGTCGTCTCAAAGGACCAATCTCGGGAGACTTGGCTAACAAAATTCCCTGCCCGGCTCTTTGGACGAGTGTGGGGCCTGCGACTGTCACTGTCGTGTCTACATCGAGAGTGCAAGGTTGATCTAGAGCTGGTACAGCGCACCGGCGCGGCACATATTCTGTCATGAGAAACCAAGGCCGAAAGATGGAATCAGCGCCCACGGACAGATATGGCCTCACGTATTCAACGCTTCACCGCTGGTCAGTTCTAGACCAGTAGCTACGGTTTTCCTGTCTCGGCTTCCTTCTCGCATCGCCGCCAAGCCATGCCGGAAGAAGCCACAGCCATGTAGCACCCATGACTAGCATTCCTCAAAAAGCGATCGAGACCTAGTGCATCAGAGCGTGCGGGCATAGTAGACTCGCCATTTTGATCAGAATTTTTACATTCGGCATCCCTTCCCTTAGGGATACTTACGTTGCTTATCGTGTGTTGGATGAGAGCTGCCCTGGTAGCTTTCCGGACCGGGCGTTACGACCTTAAGAACGAGATAGAACTAGACTCACGGTAGATCTGATTCTTGAGAAAGCGACTGCCAATTCTAACATGAATGACCAGCTAGCATACTCTCCACCGGAGCTGGTACTCGGAACATATCTGTGCCGGTAAAGGCTCTCGCGTGCAAAGTCAGAAATCCGTGCGGTTTTCGACCAGTATACAAGATCAAAATAGAACGTGAAACTTCTTTTTCGTCTTTCCAGGGCTCTCGTATGCCCAGTGTCGTGTTAATAAATACCTACTACCTCATTTACTGCTTTTCAAGTAGATCATTGGAGGAAGATCTGGAACCAATCGCGCAAGCTTGAACTGTGCAAATTGTACACTGTACATGATCTACATTAATCATCTAATGCATGATACGGAGACCCACTGCCTGAAGTGGACTTGTGTCTCCATTTCACAAATCGATGACCTCATAAAGGTGTTATGGTAACTGTGTACTTCCACAATAAGCATAATGCATTGCTCGTCCCACATTGATGAGACTAAGCCATCCTGTGGGAGAAGGTAACAGAGACGGACCGATGAACAAGGACAAATTGACTGGGGAGACGTTCCAGCTCAGCGCGGGTCGTTTACGCATATTTATTCACTTGGACATCCAAATATTTAGTGTTGATTCACTGCAAATCTCATTGTTAACCGGACAGGATCATGGGTACGTTAACCTTTAGAAAGACCGATTCCAAATTTACGAATATCACAGCGCTCAACGGCACTTCCGACCCCACATCATCACCAACACCAGATCTCAAAGCCTTCTATGCATACCTCCTTTCGTGGTGCAAGAAGGCAAGGCTGGCGACGGACCCTAAAAGATTGGAGGAGTACTACGAAGAAATTTTAGATCTACGAGCTCAGTTACCAAAATTGTATGAAAGCGCAAGGGGTGCCGACGCATCACTATACGCAGCGGTTGCGGAGGCCGATGAGCTCATGCGGACGTACGGCGACGACTGGTTGGGGCGAGTGGGATCATTGATTGGCAAGCAGAGGGACAAGAATGATGGTTCTCAAACAGCTTTGAAAGAAAGTACGCGCGAAACAGTCGGTGGGGACGCTCAGGTTGATTCGGCATAATTATTGCCCAGCCACGGAGCCAGCAGCATGATTCGTCCAAAAATGACAAGATTCACTGCGACTATTCTTCGTGGGCTCCCGATTTGACCCCCTTAAAAGGCTACTCTCTCGCGCCCCTTGAGACTCGTCTCCAAACACTTCTGAATAACAATTGTCTCACTGTGAAGTCTAAGCCCATGGATATTAACGTGAAAACAACCCTTCCCTAATTCGAATTCAAGGCTAACACATGATAGAATCCGATTCCTGAGACGACGGATGACTTTTTTGCCTTCCTATTCTCTACTGAATCTATGCTTACTACTGATTTTTCCACGGGTTTGGATGATCCTTGGGACGTACTTGCACCAGCGACACCACTTCCAGCTATCTTCTCTCCAGATCGCGGGGAGATCTCCACGCCACCATCATCGGGAAGCTTCCCCTCTTCTCCAACTAGCCGTTCCAATGAGCAATCGACTTTCCTGCGTCAGTGGGATGCTCCTTTCGGATATCTGGATCAGGACGAGGGCATGATATCGACTGTCTCGCCACGAAGACTCACGATGCGATCTGATAGCCCTTCAATGAATGCATCAGAAGACCTTTCGTTTTTCAAAGCATGCCGGGATGCAGACTATAGCAGGGGGTCCGAACTCGAGCTTCTTGTCAATGAAGCTGGCCATGCCTATGTGTCTCCGAAAAAGACATCCAATTCAATGAATAGCCTAGGAATGAGTCCCTCCAGTCGTTCCGCTAGCCAGAAGCACAAACGTAAGGCATCCGGTCCCGAAGATGAAATTCGGGCCACGATAAAAAAGGTATGTCATTTCAAATGATCCTTAAGAAAACTTTATTAAAATGCAATTCTAGAGACGAGTCGCACCAGCCCACTGCAAGGCTGCTCGAGTAATTCCATCAGATGAGCTGTCACGACCGGATCAAGACCCTGCATCGTCGGACTTGTTACCGTCAGAACAAGCCAACGTCCCCTTCGTCCAAACTGAACATTGCTTGTGCACCCGAGAGGGTTTCCAGCATGAAAGAGCCCTGGATGAACTGATAGAACGCCAGGAGAAGATGGGGATGGATTATCGAATGATGCTTTATCATCTGGACCGTGTGCAGCACCATATGAAGCAACTTTTCGACTTCATTGAAGCGCTATTTGCAAGCGACATCGAATAAGTAATTCGTTTGTCAAGTAAGAGAAACTATGTAGCATACAAAAATCATCATCGCTTTCAAACAGCTTCAGAGCTGGTCCTTCTCATCATCTCCTACTGAACCTTCGCCGTTCTTCACGTCTTCTTCAATAATTCTTTGCAAGTTTCTGTTGGACTGCCAAAAGTAAGACGCCGCACTATTACTAGTGCTGGCTAAGATGCCATATATCCTAACAATTTCATGGAACTCTGCGATTTCACCACCTATAGTAATATCAGTCTCTACATGTAATCCCAACTTGCTTCACGGGCTGTTTCAGTGCCTATATCGGCTTCAATGTGCCCGAAAACATGCGCAGTATCGTCTGGCGCAGAAAGCTGTGGTGAGTTGCGTCGTCGCGAAAGCTTATTCCCGTGTGTGATGGTGAAATCTTGCAATAAATGCTCGCCATGTTTCCCTTGAAACAGGTGCAACTGTTCATCGAATTCGACGGTGAAGTGTTTGGTGTTGTTGCATGTATAGCCATTCTCGCAATCTTTGTCCACCAAGGAGTAGAAGATGCAGTTGTGAGCATTGAGATAGAGGAACACGTCACAGTTTTTGGCGGGGCGCTCGGTGTAGCGACCGACTTTGTAAATCTTTCCCTTCGAAGAGGAACCCAGGATATAGTCGCAGATGACCTAGACCTACATCGAGACTCTATCACCGGCCTTGTTTTGCTTCGTAGAGGCGTCTTGGGGGGAC
This sequence comes from Macrophomina tecta, assembly GCA_024180945.1. NCBI lineage: Eukaryota > Fungi > Ascomycota > Dothideomycetes > Botryosphaeriales > Botryosphaeriaceae > Macrophomina > Macrophomina tecta. The sequence goes on from JAKSGN010000023.1 coordinate 685,407, forward strand.
TCTGAGAGGAGCGTTGACCGAGCCATGCAGTCGAACAATTGGCGAAACCGCGAAATTAGCGACTTGGTCTTGCCCAGAAGAACTTCCCTGGGCTGCCATTTTCCCACGAGGGTTATGCAAACTGGCATTTTTCGCCTTTTCTTGTCTCATTCTAGTCTCTGTGGAGTGCGAGAGTGTTCCTCTCTAGGACGGCATCATCTAGGCCATGGTATATAACGTCGAAGCTTACGTCGAATTTGATGAGATCTATGTTTAGATGTTCGTGAAAAATCCTGCCGAGTTTCTGAGAAGTATAGAGTTAACCACTTTGCTAATGCCCTATACACGTCGGCATAATAACATCGCAGGTATTGCTTTCTGAGGTTTCCGGTGAAGATAGTGTCTTAGTCATCTTTCCTGGGGGGCAAGGTTTGCACTAGATCGCAAAGGTCTGGTTCGTGACGAAGGAGTTCCGAGCGCATTTGCCCTAAATATGGAATAGGAGAGTGTTGAGAGGTCTGTAACAAGGTGTGGCATTCCGACTGGAAGACTCACTGCCTGCTCTGGTCTTCTAATGAGCAATTAGTGGCAATGGATACTATATCTAGGCGTTGGAAATAGCGACGACATTAAAGAAGATTAGTGTGATGCTTTACAATCAAAGAACCGACGGTTAAAGACGCCCGGCTCTTAATGGGAGGAAAAGGGATAGGAAAAGCCAAAGAGTCTATCCTCGTAGACTATGTAGACTTTAGTGGATGAGATGATGCCCTTAAAAGATAGACTGTCTTATATTTGGCAAAGGTTTTTCCTTACAACACCCGTTCGACTCATGGCGTTGCCTTTCGTAAGCATGATATTAAGTCCGAATGAGATGATAGATGAGTGGTGTTGTATCACTGCCAAGCATAGGCGTAATATAATTAGAGCCAGTGGTATGTCGAGTTCTTGGCCCTTCGGTGTATGGTGCACGTTGGCTCGACGTTCAACGTTCTGCTCGATCCTCCATCGAGAACCATCTGTCAATCCCTCGTCGGCGCATAAGAGGTACAAGCACTCTTTCTGACCAAAACTAAATACTATCAGATGGACGAAAATATGGAATGGCAATCAGTGCAATATTTCAAAGCCAAGTGTCGAAAAGAAATAATCATTTGTCGCTATCTACATCAGGTGCATCTGTTCAAATCGGGCGCACAACTCCGCCCAGGCCCGGTCGAGATCCTCGTTGAGCCAGTCGGACTCGAATTTCTTCCATTCGACCGTGAATGTCTGCCCAGCACCCAGCTGGGGGTTTCTCTGCACGAAGGACAAGATTCGGTCAGGGCACACATCTTCATCAAGGAGAACTCTGTCTACATGCTCCTTGCTGTATCTGATTATGGCCAGGAGATCAGAAGAATCAACAAACGCAACTTCGCGTGTCATAATCTTCTTGTACAGTTGTCTGTCTGTTGGATGTGGAACTATCCCTAACAATATCACAGGATATGTGTTCTGGATCGAATCCCACATTGTTCTGTTGGGTCGCATGGTTGGCTCGTAGCTATGATCCAAAAAACCTGCACCGTGTATGAGTATGAAGTACGCACAAAGGATGTGTTGTGAGGCGAAAGTCTTACGACTCATCGGTCCGATTGGAACGGGCTTCAGTGGCTTAGATTGCTTCTTTCCAAATTCTCTAACGCCGTGAGCCGCCAACGGTACAGTATGAGGGGCGCCAGTGGGATGTGTCTCGCTAGAGGGTGTTATAGAGAATACTATTGAATGTAAGCGCGTAGTTAGACAGGTTCTAACGTGGGATCCTCACGCCGAGGTCGTGACAGTCCATCTAGTCAGAGAAGGACCTTCATCGACACGAGTCGGCCCATTAGAAAGAGGCTTGATCAATCCTACCGGTGTCAGCTTGTAACTAGGAACGAAGGGTGAGTCTCACTTCGACACTGCATGTTTTCTGCCTTTGAGACGCTCTTGATGGGGGCAAAGATGCTACTGGCTGATCTTAAATATCCAAGGCTTCTCCTCGCCACTATTGAGACAAAGATCTTCCATGCAGTTCAGGCTACTATTCTTCGAAAAACCTTAACGCATGAAGATAAAAAGGTGACTCCACTTGTCAACCAGAATCCCCTTGTTTTTTAGGCAACACTTATTGTCAGACTTTCTTGCCTTACTACCTCAGGCATCTCATTTATCTCGAATATTCTATCCTTTAGGCAACAACATTTTTGATGTCCAACCCCGCATCGACACTCTCCCTCGGATCTTTAGTATCCTCGGTTATGTAGCTATCACTTATGTATATAAGCAAGCCTACCGGCCTCCCTCTTAGGAGGCAGGCAGAAATTCGATTCTCTCTTCTGACCTCACCGAGTTCGGGCCTGAGGCCCACCCAAATTCGACAGTTATGAGCCCGGCTATCGCATCCAACGCGTAAACCGGATGAAGAGTAAGAAGTTACTCCCCGAGAACTAACAAAAGAATTCCAATACGAGACCATTCAGCAATGGCGGAATCAACCAAGAAAACCGTCATTCTCAATCGACCTTCAGACTGGGACAACTGGCTGTACCTTGTGCGCTCACGAGCTAAGGCTCTAGGCATCTGGGAAGCAGTTGATCCTAATCAGACTACACAACCCGATCAGATTCCGGATCCAGGTGACCTACCGCCCTTACCACCGGATGACGACGCCCAAGGACAAGAACGATTCAAGAACCAATACACTGTCTTTCGACACAAAATCAACGTCTACGACCGACGCCAGAAAGCTCTTGCGGAGCTCACCACATACATCCAAGAGTCAATTTCAACAACCAACCTTTCATTCATCACTTCAGAGGAACCGCACCCATGGAACATTCTTCGAGCACTTCAGAAGCGCCTTGCGCCAACAGACCAAGCCAGACTACTTGAGCTTGAGCACCAATACCATCAACTCTGCAAGCCTCCACGCAGTCAGAACGTCGAATCCTGGCTTCAACAATGGGAAAAGCTCTACACTGAGGCGAAGAAACACAACCTAGCCGAAGTGTCAGACAATCGACCAACCCGAGACTTTCTCCTTGCACTCAAGCCCATCGAACCTCAATTCGTCAGCACCTACCAAATCAAGAATCTCGACCCAGCAACCCGCGTCACAGACCTCTACGACATGATTGAGAAATTCCGCCAGTACTACCGAGAGAACCAGTCAGTCAAATCCCAAAAGACTGAAGGAACCCACTCAGCATTCCCCGCCAACTTTCGAGGAAAACAAGCCAAGACAGCACCTCCCTGTCCCTGTGGGATGCATCACTGGGCCTCAGAATGCTGGTATCTCAACCCACAAGCCGAAGGAAGACCCAAGAACTTTAAGCCAAACCCTGAGACCCAAGCCAAAGTTCAGGAGAAACTTCAGGACCCGAAATTCAAGGAAATCATCCTCAAGGCACTCGAGAGAAACAAGCAAATCCAGCAACGAAAACAACAGAAAGAAGCAGCCCAATCCGAGAATCAGAATCAACAAACCAGCCAATCCCAGGATGGACAGCTTATGGCAATGACCGCGCACTACTTCTCCTTTGCAGCCCAAAGCAGTCCTCTATTCAATTCCTGGATTCTTGATTCCGGAACTGACGTCCACGTCTGCAACCAATCAATGACACACAGATTCAAGGAGACGAAGAAGGCCAGACCCGACGAAACTCTTGGATCGGGTAATCGGTCTATTCCAATCCAAGCCTGGGGAACCGTCGACATCACCGTCAAAACCGAAACTGGCCAAGGAACGATTACACTAAACAATGTCGCCTTCATTCCATCCTTCATGTCAAACCTCGTGTCAATGAGCATCGCACTCAGCAAGAAGATCTACTGGGACACCCAAAACATGCAGCTTATTCACCAAGGAAAACACTACTGTAAAGTTCAACAACATCAAGGGCATTTCCTGCTGGAACACAATTCCAATTCAGAATATCAAGGACACATGGCACTTCCAGCAGCCACCCGCAAAGCCTCAGCAGAGAAGTGGCATCAGATCCTTGCACACGCGAACCCAGAAGTTATCCAACACCTAGAGGCAAACACAGAAGGAGTATCGGTCACTAATGAGCCTCCTGCCCCGAAGACAACTCAATGCCAACCATGCGCTCTTTCGAAATCCCAGAGAATTATCTCACGAGAATCGATCAAAGAGGAAGACTCCGACGAATCATTCCACCGAGTTTCCTTCGACCTGCTCCAAATTCAAAAGGGATACAATCAAGACAAGTGGACCTCCCACTTTGCCTGCGTTAAGACGGATTTCACATTTATATTCACCCATCCAAACAAGTCAGACGTGCAGGACATTATCGAGTTCGTCGTCAAACTTGTCAAGACCCGCTACAAGTGTCAGATTGTTTTCTTCAGAACCGACGGCGAACGAACTATCGGAACAGAGACCAAATCCTTTCTCCAGTCCGAAGGAATTACCCTTGAAACTTCAGCTCCAGCCACACCTGAACAGAACGGCCACGCCGAAAGATCAGGGGGTGTCATCCTACCCAAGGCGAGAGCTATGAGAATTGGAGCCAATCTACCGCAATCACTCTGGCCAGAAATCGTCAAAACAGCTGGATACATTCACAATCGCACACCAATGGCCAAGCTAAACTGGAAAACCCCATTCGAGGTAGTTACAGGCAAGAGACCAAATCTCTCCCATCTACGCATCTACGGCTGCAGAGCCTACGCACACAAGAAAGGAATCCCGCGAAGCCAGAAACTCGCCGAAAAAGCACACTTTGGACACCTTGTTGGATACGACTCCACCAATATCTTTCGAATCTGGATTCCAAGCCAACACAAGGTTATTCGAACTAGAGACGTCAAATTCAACGAGGACGAATTCTACCGACCAGAGGACCCAGACCTTACGCAACTCCTTCAAGAAGAAGCCTCAGAAATTATTCAAACACTTGAAATTCAGCATCCAATTAACCAACAAACTGACGAAGCTGAATCTGAGGATGGTGACTTTGAAGCTAGCCATGCTATTCGAGCAACACAAGACACAAGACCTGAACAAGAGAAATCTGGAGAAAATCAACAGCTACCATCACCAGACCCATCGATTGCAGCTAGTCAACAACACGGGCAATCACAAGGGTTACTTCTGGACCCAGAAGTTCAACCAACAAGGAGACTTCCACGACTTCTTCCAGCTCAGTACGACACTCCACCACAACCAGGAGCAGCCCCAGGAAACGTCGCTCCTCGAGGAGCAGAGATATCAGGCACGGTCACCGAGGACGCTATCATGCCTGAAGGGTGTGAGAGCAGTAAACGCAGTACACGAAACCCAAACCCTCAGCTATTGGAGGATTCATTCAAGAAACCAAGGAAGAAACGAAAAGACGCCTACATCGCAGCCCTTGACGAGATTCAAGAAATCCCAAATTCTTCCTATTTCAGCGCATTTTCAGCCGCAATCAACACTCCAGGAAACCCACCAAGAATCCACAGAGATCAATTGCCACCGGAACCACGAACTTTCAAGGAAATGCTTCAGCACCCATTTTCTTCAGGATTCATTCCAGCCCTCAAGACTGAAGTCAGAGACCTCGTCAAAATTGGAACCTGGAGATTCGTCAGGCGTCACGTTGCCACACAAGCCGGCAAGAAAGTTATCCCTCTCACCTGGGTTTTCAAGTACAAATTCGACACCGAGGGATATCTGATTAAATTCAAGGCTAGACTTTGCGTTCGCGGCGATCTGCAATTTACCGAACAGGACACGTATGCAGCAACTTTAGCCGCGCGGACTTTTAGAAGCATCATGGCAATCACGGCAGCCTTCGACCTTGAATCACGACAATATGATATGATAAATGCCTTCGTCAACAGTCCGATCGATGAGGATACGTACTGCGAACTACCAGAGGGAATTCACCTACTCGAAGAATTCCAGGACCTTCAACCAGGACTTGTTATTCAACTTCTACGAGCACTCTACGGCCTCAAGCAATCACCAGCTCTATGGAACAGCCATCTATCAGCAACACTTCAAGATCTCGGCCTTACCCAAGTTCCAGGAGTCAACTGCCTATTCTCGAATGAGGCAATAATCCTATTCTTCTTCGTAGACGACATCGCAGTCATTTACCCAACAGAATTTTCACGCCAAGTTGATGAATTTCAACAGAAACTTTCCGACATCTACGAACTGCGAATCCTCGGCGAACTCGAATGGTTTCTCAACATCAGGATTATTCGAGACAGACCACAGAGAAGGCTCTGGCTCTGCCAAGATTCATATATCGAGAAACTAGCCGCCAAATTCAATATCAACCAGGACAAGCAACCAAAGACACCACTTCCAGTCGAAGACATTCAACCTACTACGGCCCAAGCCACCAATCAGGAAATCTACACTTATCAACAAAAGATTGGATCCATCAACTTTGCCGCAGTCATAACACGTCCAGATATTGCACAGGCAGCCTCAAGGCTAGCGGAGCACCTACAGAATCCCTCTGAGCGTCATCAGCAGCTGGCCACACGCGCTATTGAATACCTGGTCTCAACCAAGCACCTCGCAATCGAATTTAATGGAATCTGCAGCTCACAACAAAACGTCTTCCTATCCTGCAGCGACGCATCCTTCGCTAATGACCAGGAAACCAGAAAATCAGCTCAGGGATATGTCTTTCAGCTATTCAACGGACCAATCGATTGGAAGGCCAACAAACAGAGAACAGTCACTACATCAAGCACTGAAGCAGAATTCCTCTCACTTTCAGATACGGCGAAAGAACTCCTTTGGTGGGAACGCCTCTTCAAACACATTCAGTTCGATCCAGACCATCATCTCTTCATCCAATGCGACAACCGCCAGACAATTCGACTATTGGACGAATCTTCGCCTAGGCTTACAACGAAGCTACGCCACGTCGATATTCACCAACACTGGCTTCGTCAAGAGATTCAGAACAAGCGAATTAGACTTCAATGGACTCCATCAGCGGAGATGATTGCAGATGGACTTACCAAGGCTTTACCCACACAACGCTTCCAGCAATTTGTCAAGCAACTCAACCTTATTGATATCAGGGACTTGATTTCTCAGAAACCCAAAGACACTCTTTCAGATTGAACTCAATTCTCACGAATGTTAAGGTCACAACAAGCACTAGACTGCTTATTGTGAAGGGGGTGTGTCAACCAGAATCCCCTTGTTTTTTAGGCAACACTTATTGTCAGACTTTCTTGCCTTACTACCTCAGGCATCTCATTTATCTCGAATATTCTATCCTTTAGGCAACAACATTTTTGATGTCCAACCCCGCATCGACACTCTCCCTCGGATCTTTAGTATCCTCGGTTATGTAGCTATCACTTATGTATATAAGCAAGCCTACCGGCCTCCCTCTTAGGAGGCAGGCAGAAATTCGATTCTCTCTTCTGACCTCACCGAGTTCGGGCCTGAGGCCCACCCAAATTCGACACCACTTCATAGCTGATCATCGCCAAGTTCAAAGTGCTCTCCACTCGTGAAGCACAGACTTCGGCAACATCAAGGCAACAGCAGAGATACGGGAATGTAGAATTCTCTGGACAGGATGATTGCAGGGAGCCCGGCCTAGAGCTGGCAAGATCAGGTGTCCAGAGAATGGCTGGGCTATCGCGAAAGCGGAGGACCGCTCCGTATGGGGCTAGAAGTCATCCAACCCAGAATTCATTGCAGCAATACTGATCAGCTGAAGGCCAATGCCTGACATGCAGGCCCTTGTGATTTAGGAACACTGACTGGCCCGCTATGTCCACATACGGGATCATCGACTTTTGATCCGTTCTTCACCTGTTTAGTTCACTTCACCGACTCAGCTATGGCGACGACCTTGAACTTCGCTGGCGGGATTTCTACTTTTGCCTTTCTGTCTTATCAGTAGATACTCACTATTCACTTAACCATCCTTTACCATATGAGCCTTAGATTGCCCTAATCCCACTTACTGTTATACAAAACCAAACAGTCAGACTGATCTTCCTATAATAGTTGTATAGAGGCGACTCCCATAAGCGACAAGACGTGCATCTCGTCATCTCGCGTCGCTTCGGAAGAAGTGGCCTGGACGGGTGTGCTTAAGCGGAGACACTACTTGTTTCCACAAGCGCTCATACCGCTGGGATTTCAGCCTATCGTAAACATGTTAGGGTCCTTGTTCCATTCTTAGTACGCTGGTCCGTGAATGGCCCGGCTACTCAGCGTACCAGTGCTAGCGCCGGAGTACAGGACTCTACCTGCTCATCGATATCGCGCCGAAGCGGTACATGGGACTCGAATCCCGCGGAGTCGGTGACACGCAAGTGTCCAGAAAAGGGACGAACGCGGCCTTCCTGCTGCGGAAGACACGCATGACCGTGATAACGTACCACTGTGGATCGCTATTGGAGCACTTACAGGCTATTTGCCTCATTTCACAGGGCAATGGAGCTTACGGATGTAACCCGACGCGGAGACCTAGCGGTCGAGTGGCCTCCACAGTGCTGGCTGTCTCTCAGAGTGTGTCCGGTCTTTCCAGCGGCGTGTTATAATCCACATCAATACAGTGCAGGAAGCGACGAGGTTCTGTTGGTCAACACAGAGCAATAGAAAGACGCGATAAGGCCTACAGAGACGTTCGACGAAACTATAATTGGTAAATCATGTTTTTAATGCCTATGCATTTGTAATCTCTTATATTAGCTCACCAGCCGACTTAGGTCATTGGGGTTCTGGTGCCGTAGGATTGGCCATCTTCCTCTTTAGGTAGGTTTCAGCCTTTCTTAGAAGCTTCATGGTCCGGATATCTGTTACAAGCATCCTCTTCTCCAGTTGGTCGATCCGCCTGTCCAAAAGAGCAAGGCTTTCCAGACTGGACGCCCTGGATTTTGTCCCACCATCTGATCCCTTAGATGCCGATACCGGTTGTGTGCTGGAACAGTGAGACCGCCGCAGCTCATGTCTCTGTGTTGTGTCAGTAGCGTGCGAAGGCCCTTGCAGACGAGGATAATATGTACCTGCGAGATAGAAGAGTGAGCCGTGCGGCGAAGCCTCTGAGATGGCCTGGAGATGTAGTTTACTCGAACTGCCTTAGGGCTTCCGGAGGTACGGGAGGAAGGGACTTGGTGTGAGGTAAGTGTGAGAAGCATTTTCAAGGCCACTGAGTAGGGGAACGGAGCCGCAGATAGGGAGCAAGGCGGAGGTCGGGATTTGAGGAAGAAGTGTTTGGGCAAACAGAGGGATAAAATTGAGGATTCCGGGAGGCTCAAATATGACGGGGCGCTTAAAAATGATTGGGCAGTCTAGATGTGGTGGGCGGCCGAGAAGTGATGGGCCCGCTCGGCCATGGCTAACAATGAGCCAGGAAGATGGTGCCACCGCCTATCGTCCAGGTCCGTTATGTCGGTAAGCCTAGTATTGCGCACAGAGCTCGCGGAAATGAATCAGTCCCTCTAATTCCCCAAACCAAGCTGGTCAAGCTAGCCGACGAAAGCAGCTTTATCCACTGGATGCGGGAGTTCAGGGATGTCAATCCGCAGGCGCCTGAATCGCTCATTCACCTCGATGGTCATCCGGAGATGCCAGTGATATTGCACCCGCGGTGTTGGGGCTCCCTCAGAGCTCCTGTGCCGCATGCGGCCTACAAAGCAAGGCGGATAGTCCTGGGAATCATCCGGTTTGGGGTTCTTGACAGAGAGCGCGAGGGGTCTTCGGCTGCGGAACCGACGAAGGTCATTACGACGTGAGAGATAGCCTATACGTTCCTCATAGGGCTGGCTTCTCCAATGTTCCGTGGCATCGATTGTTGGCACTACCGGCGCGCATGACGCTGCTGGCTCACGGTGGAAGAGCGGACCTTCGTAGCCAACTTGAAAGTAGCAGCCTATACTAATGCTTGTGAGACGGCATTCGCAGGTACCGAGAGAGATATGGTGAGTAGTGAAAGTGCCTGTAACTAAGACAGCTGGAATAGAACTATTTGCCATGACACAGGATAAATGGAGGAGAATTCTGGAGCAAACCTAGGTCATCTCATGTCATTACCGGCGAAGATCAAATCTCGTACAGGCATTGTTGGCACCACAAATCTAGAGAGTTCTGTTATCATCTTAATCGCATCATTCGGAGCTGTAACAATAATACCGATTGAATTAAACCGCATTTGAAAGTCGGCTTCATTAAATTTATAGATGTCTTCCTCCACGGTCCCATATTTTGCGATAGCGTTTTGTACCAGCTCAACCCACCGTGCGATGAGCTCTACGTACTTGAATTTGGCTCTGTAGTAACCGTACTTGGGCTCAAGACATGTTTCTAGCTCGGGAGTCCGTTTCACGAAGTTTGAGGCCCATCGACGCCAACCTTGCCTCCGGCGTAACTAGCGAGTAGCTTATTCGCCACATCTTCGACAGCGCGAAGTCGGGGTGGAAATCCTCGCGGTTATAGGTCGAGAACACGTTCAGTAAGAATTTCATCTTCCGTAAAGGTGAGTTTTAAGAGTTGGGCGCGCAACTGCATCGCGAAGCGATCCCGGTGTGTCGCCGATTAAGGGCTAATCGATCAATATGATACGCCTTCGCAGCGCCCCGAATACTTTGAATCTAGCCTTGATAGACAGCTTGATTCGCTAAGGATATATTCTATTCATAGTAGATGGATCGAGTCTGTTGTGATTGTTGCATTAACACAACGCGTTTTGTTTTGGGGTGGCTCACTCGCTTATCCGACACCTTACGGTTATCATTTACCGAACGGTTTTCATCTTATAAAGGCGAAGCTAGCCGTCACTATCTCGGAACCGGATCTTAGATCTTCCGTGCCCCTCTTCCCTAACAGCCAACTCAGCAAGTGCTAGCCTTGAAAACCCAAACGGCCAACATTCGAGACACCCATGGCCTCCTCCCGAGAGCAACAACACCTGGGCAAGATTGCTCTCTCCAAGGATGCCCATAAAGCCACAAAATCTCTTGGCGGCCTCCTAGCTGGCGACGGAATCCCATGGGAACCTCGCGATCAGAAGGAAGAAGAGTGGAAGCTGGACTTGGAAAAGAACTCGCAGCTTTATGAAGAGGTCGAGACCAAAATGGCAAAAATATTTGAATCTTTAAAAGTAAGTGATACGTTCCTAGAGTCAAGCTTGATTGTACTAAAATGGTTTAGATCGGTCCAGAAATGGACGTCTCGTATGGCTTCGCGCGCTTTTACCACGTTGTTCCGTTAAGACTATGCCGCATAATAGCTGTACCCTTGGATTTGGGTAATTATGGCGGAAATAAAGACCAAGAACAAATTTTACGAGACGGCTTTGCAACATACATCGACAAATACGGGACAGAAATGCCTCGGGACTCAATTATCCTATATATAAAGCTAGGAAAGGACAAATAGGACATGATCAACTCGTCCGATCCCACCTGATCCACGAATACCAGTCATCATCTTTGCAATTCTGGAACTCGATCTCAGCCTGTTCCACCGGCAATGGTCCGACTTCTATTGATTTATCTACGGATGAAGGCGGATTAGCATTGACCTATATTGTGTGACTATTCAACTTACCATTGCTCACTCTGCATTCTCCTACCTGTTCGCTACCACTTCCTTGCCAGTCCGCAGGTTGTTGCGCGGATGGCTCGTCTTCGTGTCCACTCTCATTTAAACTACCGGGATTGCACGTCGGATTTGTTGGCGGAGGGGTACAGAACAAGCCCAGCTCGTCATCTATCCGGCGGGCCATCGCTGGTGCTGTTTCATATGTAACAGATTCGATGCTGTGTCCGCTGCCATCAGTAGGAGCTCTACAGTCTTCGGCTAGCGAGCTTCTGTGAGCATCCTCATAAGATTGGACTCGGCCGCTTCTCAGACTAGCTAGATCAACGTGATCCTTCAGAGCATCCATTAGGAATGATTTAGCCTCCGCTAGCTCTTCGTAGCTCCAGCCTACTAGGATAAGGCCCCGGATGATAGCTTTTGAGGCTAAAAAGCTACGGTGGCGTCGTTTTCCTTCTTCACCGTCGACCTTCTGTGCTTCGTCAAGAACCGCACGGCGATATTCGCAAAGATCTTTAGCATCTTCATCTGTGAGTAATCTCCACCTATAATAGTGATAGTCAGTATATGATTCAAAAGCATATATGTTATTACTTACGCAGTTTTTCCTTTCGTGTTAACTTCTGCTATCCAGGCGGGACCCAGGCTAAGAAGTACGTAGTACTTCTTTGCTATATCAAGACAATAACCGATACTCTCAATTCCCCACTCATTGCCCACTTTCTCTTTGATGTACGACTGTAAGGTGACTCCGTGTGGTAACTGTATTTTCCTGGAAGAGGCGTGGTAATTTTTCACAACTTCCATTTCGTGCATCAGCATTAGATACCAGATACGACGCTCAATCGCGATTGTATGCTTCTTAGCACCCAATTGTTTCCAAACTTGAGCAATTTGGCAGAGTCGGGCCTTGTGACCTGAGCTATGCTGCTTTGGAGTGAGTTCAGTGCTTTTCCACGCAAGCTCGAGGCACTCTTCACTGATCAGTTCTGTTTCAGGAAGAAAGGTCGTGTAGGCCTTTTGCAAATAATTATACCTGCGATTCGCTCGAAAGCATTCTTCGAACGTGGGGATATTGGTTCCGCAAGCCCTCGACTGCTCTAGTATGGCAGGAACGCTATGTTCTTGACTTGGGACTGTGCCTCCCGCTGTCTGACGCTTCGAATGTCCGGTATTAGCCCCGTCTGAAATTTTTTGTCGTTTATTGTTGATTAGAGAGACCGGATTACTCCGCCGTTTCTTCGTGCTGTCGAGCTGGCATCCGTTGATCAAGTTGGAAGCAGTACCAATGCTAGCACTTGATTGGCTCAGGGGTGAATATGTGATCGCTCGAAGCTGGGAATCTGAGTTCAGATCTAAAGGCACCCTTGGTCCCAAGTTATGTTGTTGCAACGATATCCGATCTCCGGAGGACCATGTTTTACAGGGCAAGATCGTCTCGTATGGAACTCTGACTGATAAGGTTTGGTGGTCTGCAGGCTGTTGGGTTGAGGCCAACGACCGCTCTAAGTCGCAAAGTGGAGGTAATTGATGTGAAGGCAGTCTAGAAAGCCCGTAGTCGCGAAGCTGCTCATTTGTGAGAGCTTCGAACAGGCTTGCTAGAAAGGCTCTTCCATCCTCGGTTTAGTTAGTGAAAACATTGAACTACGGTCGGAGGTTTACTTACAGGTGACTGGTATGGTTCTGGACTATGTGCGATGCCGCAAAGAGCGCGCAAGCAATCTTGAGGTTTAGAATGTACAGACATAGTCTCAACAATGGTTTACGCAAAAGTAGTATCTCGCCGGTCTATCAGTTGATTATGAGAAACGTGCGATATACGGAGGGGCGTTCGACAGTGGTATCCGAGGTGTGGACACTTCCAATTTTCAGCAAGGAATAATGCCGAATATCGCCGACCATTTTCCTCATAAACGTGCTCGGAGAGATGCTCGGCCTAATTTAACCGAGATGGCCACCGCATCTCCTACCTCGGACCGGCTACTTGTTCTCATCAAGCCTGTGTGCGGGCGGGGGCGCGTCATCATGCTGCAGCTGGCTAGTTAATGCCATGTTAACTGCGTTAGCAATCCGAACGTCGACGCATAGCGTGATCATAAATATAGACTCTTGCGCACAGCGGTAGCGCAGGTTTCTGCCTTCGTCCTCCACGCCAGTACTTCGCAGCCGCGACCGCAAGTATGGCAGCGCATCGCAAGTGCATCGGGAGGTTAAGTGCATAGAAGTGCGGAAAAGAAAAAAAAACGCTTGCGTGTCAAGATCCGGTCATAATGCTTACCGGACGAAGCGGGAGTGTAGCGTAACCATCACGGCGACAGCGGGGATGGCGATGAGTCAGGTCACAGCATGCCACCACGCCAGCGAGAAACCCGTTCCTACGTCCGGTTAGCTCAGGCGTGACCCTCATTCGAAGCTGACCCCGGTGGTCCCTACAGCTGCCTACATGTAGGATATTAAACAATAATAACCCGCGGGACGTGAAGATAACGCCGAAATTTGCGGTAAGAGGTACCAGGGCCTTACAGGATTCAAGGCCATTGAGGGAATTTAAGGAGCGCAGCACTAATGCCGGTCGAAAAGATGCTAATCTATGCTACTTCGTGAAGCTGCCCGTGTAGTGGCTACTGGACATTGGACGGCTCCGCTTTTCTTTACGTGGTGGATACTTTGCATGGTGGGATGGAGGATTGAAGCAATTGTGTCTTTTTTAAGTGGACTGCTCCGAGATTTGATGGATGGGGAATGAGTTGCAAACACGGCTGATTTGGACGTTGTAAGGCGGTGAGATGATTGGTTCCCCGCGACCGGGTGTATCGCGGGCACGGCAACGCCAGCGACAGCTGTGCTGTCCATGATAAAACAGGTTAGCTGAACTGAGATGTATCGTTGGCGTGCACGCTACTCCTTATGGCGTGTCGTTCTACTGTGCACCTACGGAGACAGTCTCCCTGTTGTCGAGGCTCCGTTATTTGAATAGATGGGACAGCGTTACCGTGCTGCGTAGCGTGGCGAGGGATACTAAGGCAATTCTATCGATCCGTCTCGCTACGCCCTGCAACACTACAGTAGAGGGACACGTAACGTGGCGCCCTTGCAAAATGCTGCATAACCGGCCTCAGAAGAATAAGCCTGATATGACTAAGACCACATTTATGCAAACGCAGTTGTCGGAGATGTATTCGGCCTTAACTTTTAACTCACAATTCGTGGTCTCTCTGCATCATGCACGCCTGCTACACCCGACTAGCCCTTTAATTCTAAGCGTATGGCCCGAGCATAGTGCTTTAGCTAAGTATATGCCCTAGGCATTTTGCAGCTCCGACGAAGATGGCTCAGCGAAGACAGATTTACCTTTTCGGTTCGTGCTATCCTTCGCCTTTAGCTAAGTTGACGTGGTGTCGGTGCAACTCATAACATTTTCGATATGCCTCGTGGTTCCCAATGTGCTCTGCGGCGTAGGGAACGGAA
The DNA here is from genome assembly GCA_024180945.1 of Macrophomina tecta. Taxonomy (NCBI): domain Eukaryota; kingdom Fungi; phylum Ascomycota; class Dothideomycetes; order Botryosphaeriales; family Botryosphaeriaceae; genus Macrophomina; species Macrophomina tecta. The sequence goes on from JAKSGN010000023.1 coordinate 700,414, forward strand.
TGAACCCTACGATAGTGAGTCTCAATTTTTATATAATGTTGAACAGTGAGGAATTGAGGTTCACTGCTGCCTCATTGAATAGTGTTGAAGCGACAGTATATATACATGATAGTGGGGAGGGTACATGAGGTGATGATGGTGTCTTGGTGGTGTGATGCTAAAAGTATAAAACTGGTGGCTGAAAAGATACGAATGACGGCAATCCGTAACGGCAATGGTGGTGATGGTTGACACCTTCCGGACTGGACACCCTCGATTTCGCCCCACCTTCTGATCCCTCAGATATCGATACCGTTTCTGTGCTGGAATAGCGAGATCGCTGTAGCCCTTGTCTCTGTGCTCTGCATCAGCGGTGTGCGAATGCTCTTGCAGGCGAGGATAATACACACCTGCGCGATGGAAGAGCCAGGAGCCCTGCGGCGAAGCCTCCAAGACGGCCTGGACATGTAGTTTACTCGAATACGCTTAGGGTTGCTGGAGGTGCGGGAAGAAGAGGCTTGGTGAGAGGTAAGTGAGAGAAGCATTTTTAAAGTCACTGAGCAGGAAAACAGAGCCGCGGATGGGGAGCAAGGCGGAGGTCGAAATGGCGAGGGAGAAGATTTGGGCAAACGGGGAGATATAGATGAGGATGTCAGGCAGCTAAAATATAACGGGGCGCTTAGACATGATGTGGCAACGGAAATGCGATGGGCGACTGAGATGGGCCCGCTCAACCGTGGCGAATGATCAGTCAAGGTGCTGCTGCCACCGCCTGTCGTCCAGATCCATGATGTCGGCAAGCCTAGTATCGCGCACAGAGCTCAAGGACTGGAATCATTATTCCGTTTCCCCAAGCTTAGTTGGTTTAGCTAGCCGACGAGACCGGCCTCAATCAATATGTGCGAGGGTTCAGGGGTGTGGACCCGCAGGCGCACGAATCGCTCCTTCGCCTCGATAGTCATCCGGAGACGCCGGTATTGTTGCACCCGTGGCGTCGGGGCGCCCTCAGAACTGCTGTGCCGCATGCGGCCTGCAACGACGGCCGGATAGTCCTGGACATCATCCAGTGTGGGGGTTCCTGACACAGAGCGCGAGGGGTCTTCGGCTGCTGAGCCAACGGGGTTTAGTGCGGTGAGAGAGACAGCCTGTGCATGCCTCACTGGGTTGGCTTCTCTAGTGCTTCGTGGCATCGAGTGTGGGCGCTGCCGGCGCGCGTGACGCTGGTGGCTGACTGTAGCGGACCGGACCTTCGTGGTAAACCTAAAAGTAGCAGTCCATACTAATGCTGGTAAGACGGCCTTCGCAGGCGGTGCTTAATCACTTACCTCATGACGCTTGTTGCCACTTTCATCTTGTGCCCACGGCTTTCCCGCCTCTTTGGTGTTTGGGTCCTCAAAGGAAGAGGCCCGCCGGCATTTACCAGAGGACACCCCGGAGATTGTCAAGCCACCTTGATCCTCTTGTATCTTTTTGGATCCTTCTTCACCACTTAGTCTCTAGAGTTGGCATGGATTTCTTAGAGGACCACTTTCCTGGCTGGTTAGTGTTGCTGCATTTGTCAATCACACGCGAACGTATCAATGCTAGAACTGGCACGATTACCCAAGCGGAAGCAAGCCGAGAGATGCCACACCACATGCCGAGTATGCATAAAGTTGTTCCAGCAAGGATAACGTCCTACTGCTGACTGAGGCCTTGATGCTCCTGTTTTGTCATGGCGGAGCTGACACCCATCCAAACGGGTATCCATAGCCGTCACGGGGGCCTGAATGATACTGCAGTGCGCGAGACATGTATGGCTTTGTCTAATTTGTTTAGGCACGATCAGCCACTAGGCTGATCGTTGCTGTACCTCTTGTCGACTGGCTTGCGGCTCGCAGTTGACAGGAGGTTGGCGCAATGCCTTGCGGCGCCAATGGAAGCCCAACACTTTTGGACGACTGTAACACACAGTTCTCCGCTTCTCATAACTCGCATTTATGCAGCTTAATCCGCTCGGAGATGTTCTTCAGGCTGCATAGACCTTACCAGGCGTGGTTTTGCATAGCTTTCACCTCCTTGTCGATGTAACACTGAGTGATCACGAGATGCCGGTTGACAGAGTAGATATTCTAGTCCCTCCCTCAGTCGAGGCTTGAATTTTGTGAATAGTCAGCGGATCCAGCATGTCATCAACCAAGAGCATTCAAGCTCTCAGGACCGCAAAGGCTGGGAGTCGAGTTCCAGTCAGTGATATATCGCAGCCCAAGCTCCATGGAATCCATTCAGATCATCTAAACCCAGCGTCTGCTAAAACACCCGAGGAACGTACTGCTAGAACTGCCCGGCGCCCGCCTACAGAACTTCTCTCGAACGTCGCGCATCTTGTCAATGGAGGCTCGCTGGACTATGTCCTTCGCACTGGATATGACAACAACAAAGAAAATGTCATACGGTCTCCGGGTGTGGATTGTCGCCAGAGCTCGATCGAGCCTCCTGGTGAAGGTTCCTGCCGTGGTTGTCTCGAGGATTTGTCGCCGTGTGGTGGCCATCGCTTCTTTACTCCGTGCGATAACGGCGGGCCGCGTTCTCGTGTTCTCTACGGCGGGTGCGCCTTTCTCGGGGGGCGCGGGCGAGCTCGTCCGCTTTCTCGTTCCTGGAGACCTTCTCATGGGCCGCAGAAACTCCGTTCTCAGAACGGCACGAAAAACAAGGGATTTTCCCGGAAAATGCCGGAATCCCCACAAGACACCCGAGCAGGAGTTAGGGAAAAATTTGACTGCGTATCAGACGTGAGAGACACTGCCCCAGACCTTGCCCCCTCTAGTGTATAGCTATAGGTAGAAAGGGCACGTCCTATGCCCCTAGGGAGGCGCTAAGGGAATTCCCCGCATAGACGGAGGAGTCACCCGCCGGACGTTAAATAGTATCAAATCAAATCAAATCAAATCAAAATTACCGGCCCTCTACCGAAGGTAGACCAGAGGACTGATCTATCCAGACTGTATAGACTTTCCTATGTATATAAACCACACTCCTTAGTGTCGAAAGTCGGGTGGATCTCTTGGTCCGTTCATGTCGAGGTCAGAAGGAAAAATCGAATTTCTGCCTGTCCTTCTAACTGAAGGAGATGATGATGATGGTATTAACGTCTATCTGTACTAACTTTATAGCCAGTTTGCCTCCCATGGGGCTTGTTGACGGGTGGAGTAGCCACCTTTTCGCTGGACAAATGAGATCCTCCGCTTCCTACCCAGTTTTTATTACAAGTCCTGCTGTACAGCCGCCTTGCTGGCCGTCCCCAGCACTCCGCGATTTAGATTCGCGGCTTAATCCGTTTGCGATGCCTCGCTTCCGGCCCGGAACACCTCTGTTGATTCAACAAGGCTTTGGAACAGAAACCACCCCGTTTGTCCGAGGAGGCCCTTAAGCTTCTCTGCCCTCGTCGCGACTCCCGGATACCCCCAGCCGGCTGCTAGGCGGCAGTCGATAAAGTGCCATTGCGCTTTCTCAGCGCCGCATTTACAGGCAAGTTTTGCCCTTTCATGCTTAAGGCGTCTGTGATATTCGGCGAAATCCCCGTGTCCCGTTCTTTCGGCTAGTAGCCGATGCAGCGTCTGCCTTGGCAGTGCTAGTTCAGGGTTCCTTCCTTTTCTTATCTTGAGGCCTAGGTGCCGGTAGGTTGGTGTTTGGTGCTCCTCCCACCAAGCCTAACTGAAGGAGAATGAGTGTCCTTAAATACATGAATCTGAAACAGTATAACCGAGGAATTGAGAACATCCGAGGAGAAGTAGAAGATCCGAGGTGTAGGGGATACCGAGGAAGGAATCAATGTAGAGCCTAAGGAAGCAATGATAAGTGTTGCCTAAAAACACAAGGGGATTCTGGTTGGCAGATAGCTTTGACCTTCGTGGTCAACTTCACATCAATTCGGCACTATTCTTGGTAACAAGGCCTCCGCACACGCAGTGCTCCATCACGTAAATCTTGCTACTCCGTTCTCACTCCTCCCTTGTACCCACTCAAGGAAAACCCACACGGCTTTCCTCCCTCCTTGGTATTTGGATCCTTAGAGGAAGAGGCCTGCCGTTACACACAGATGGAAAACGGTGAAGCACTGGGTCGATGTGCTGCCCAAATCGAATCCGCACGCGTGTGGTGCTACGCTCAGCTGGCCGCTCCCCGCTCATTCCCACACGGCATTAGAGCCCTATCATGCTAGCGCTAGGATCAGAGACAGGTTTGGCCCTTTCAAACTCGCACTAGCCCCGACCCGCTTCTCGAGAACGAGTCGCGATATGCTTCGGCCTATCCGAGACGGTGAACGCAAGGATACGGACGCCCCATCGTCATGGGCAATTGCCGCATCCCCGATGAGATTGTGCATTGGCGGTCAGTTGGCTCGCGTAAAGCTGAGCGGCACAGCGGGTAGGATGTAACTTTTCGCTCCGATAGCCTGTGCCTCTCCCGGTAGAAGACCTAGTGCCAGTATGGACGCAGAGGCCTGCTCTTCTTGGCCCGTAATTCCCCACACAAGCAGGTCTCGCCCGCCGTATCAGACGACGAGTGCCGTGGAACCAGTGCGAGGTTCGAAAACTGTCTGCTTCCCCTTTTAGCGGCGTTGAAAGCACTTGAGGGCCAACAAGTTATGCAGTGCGCTCTCCTTCCCGCGATATGCTGCCGATCAAGCAATGCATTCGCAGGCGAGCAAGAAATCACCGACCACGAGTTTGTCGAACTTACCGGCTACCGCCTGCGCGGCTCATGTGGCGGGGCTTTCTCTAATCCTCGTACTGCAATACGTAGTACTGTAGTATGTGGTGAGAAAGCCGCAGCAAGCCCCCTCCGATCATCCAAGATACCCCAAAGCGTGCGGCGCAGGGGCTCCACATCTTTAGAGCTGGGTTGCATATCGGATAGGTGAATCCTTCACCTGCCGAGACGCGCTACCAGCCATGTCAGCTGGGGTGAACTGACCCTTCCTCCCAAGTGCCACGCACATGTTCCAAGGAGTCCGCATGGGGTGGAGACAACGTTCCATATCCAAGCACTGAATTAGCCACCCCAATACTCCTTTGGAGAAGGGAAATTCGGGCAGATTTTTACCGAGGCGGATACTTATACCCTACTCTGACCCGGCGGACACCGAATAATATACGTGCGTGCCCCTTTAGGTTCATTTTCGCCAAGTGCATATCTATCTATGGCTCGGTCCATCTACATAACACAGTGGCTCTATCGAGTTGCTGCAACAACAAAAATAACAGCTTGCTAGTCCTATACGTTATTATCGATGACATTCTCCTCACCCTAACATGCTCTCCCAGCACGCAGACCTTCCGTTTGCCGAGTAGAACCTTGGACGAATGGTTCCAACGCAGGTGCACGGAGCTTGTTTCCGCTCTTAGCGACTCCCTTCTCAGTAATCTTCCTACCTAATATTCCGTGGTTCTGGGTATCGGCGCCCTTAGATGGGATCACATCAAGAAATCGGACATGAACACGTCACCAAACGCTGATTAGACAGATCAATAGCATGCATTTTAAGTTCCCTTTTCGCCACATGACTTGCTATTCCTTAAACTACTCTGAGGCCTAATTAACCAGAATAGCAGTTACAGACAAAGTAAAAAGGAGGAACATAGTGATCTAAAGATCGCTATTGCCAAGGAAATGTAGTAGGAGGCTTGATGAGAAAAGAGCAGCGGTCGTCATCCATGAATGGATTGATGTAATTGAATGTTTCACGCAATAGCCGTTGGCCTTCGTGCAACACCGAATCCAGGCCAAATGTATCGGCCTCATCAAGCTCTTCTTTAAGTTCATCGGCGCCCTCAACACGTCCCTTCGTGCCATAAATGACGTCATACGTGCTTTGGACTATCCCATCATGTGTCTGAAGTTGCAAAAATGTCTCAGGAACCATACCGGATCCAAATTTATCCCAATTCCAGTCTCGCAGAGCCCTCAAGGCGTGATATACCTTGGGGTTAGTTGGCTCTAGCAAGAAAACCGCTTCTTGGTGATCCTCTATCAGCCGCTGAAGGATTATACTAGATGCCAACTTGGAGCCGAAGTCGGAGGTGCAGCAGAGGGTCCATAGAATGTTCATCCGAATTTGCTGGACGATGTTTTCAAGCTCGCGAACGTTGGCGGTAACAGAGTCTCGGAGGTCGTTAGACAGGCGGCCTAAGCCTGTCTTCGTGGCGTGAAATCGTCTTACGATCTCCACCATTGCCATGCGAAAAACTTCTTCACGCTTGAGACTATATCCTATCTCAAGAATTGAGCATTGATCATTCCGTAACATGTCATTCTCAACGACTGCATTCAGCAAATGTCCGTCGAAATTGAATTTGACAGAATCGGCAGCCTCGTAACGTGCGAGAAGTATGGCGATGTCGGCCCAAAAACTTGATTCTCTCGCCTTGAAGGACATCCGGAGCGTTGACAAGTCCAAGCAGATAAGCTCGAGCAGGCTTTTGTGTGCTTCAAGGGAATCTTTGGCCTCGGAGTCATCCATATCCTGCGGTTGGGTACGGCTATCGTCGAGGTCCGCTCCCTGGCAGATATGATTTGTCATTAAAGGCCTCACTGAGAGGGAGAGGGGAGCCTATATACCTCACTTGGGAGCAGCCACCAAGATGACCAATCTTCGGGATCATTCTTAGCCGTAAACGAGAATTGCTTGGGGAACTCCTCCAAGGTAAATTTCGCAAAGTTACCCGAATGCATCTCGGAGCTGCTGCCTGCGCACTCTGATGGTGAGCGTGCCCAGTAGAATGGATACCTCATGGTCTTCAAGCTCTGTGTTCGAGACGGTAGACACCGCATTGTTGCGTGATCTGGTGGGTGTGCTCGGGACTGCGGGTACCCCCTCGTCTTCGGGCTCGGTACGTCTGCGCTTCAACTTGTCGGCCGACGTGGATTGAGGCTCGGAGCTGCGGTCCTCTAGTGGCTCAGAATGACAGCGCTTGGGGGACATGTCACTCAGAGAATGGCGGCGCTTGGGAGGCATGTCGCTCAGTAAAGGTTTGGTGATTAAAATGTAGAAGATTGCTGGAGGGGTTTCAAGTATAGGAGCACAGGGAACAAGCCGAGAGGCATCTCTTAAATGTTATAATTGATGTTTTCACTGTCCGTCGGCGAGGAGCAGCGGTGAGCGACAGAGCACTAGAAGAGGAAGAAATGCATCGTGCTTTGTCAATACACTCCCGGTCAATGTTCCATGGTATGGGGACATGGAAGCCCTAGCATTGAGGCCCGCTTTTCGTCTCTAATTTCTCTTAGTAAAAAAGTCGCGAGGCTGGACCAGTTAGCGATCTTGCGTAGCCAGCGAGGTCGCAGTCTCGACGCGAGAAGACCCGCAGTAGCTTCGAATATGTTTTATACTGAGCTCGACTATTTGCGGAGGAAGCGCATACGTGAGTATTCCAGCTGAGTGTTGCACTATCTTCTCGCCCGCCTCTTGGTATGTGCTAGCCTAAGTCTCAAAAAAGGGGGATTGTACTTGTCGCTGTGGCTGCATTCCAGATTCTAAGAACGCAATAGGGGATGGATGCACAGATACATAAGAGGTTGCATAGTATTGCATGTAGCGCATAAAAGGTTGTGTACCTATGTTTTCACCCTTCCGTTTCATGCCTCCCGAGGGGCCAAAGGACGACGTGGCATCATCTCCGTTTCATCGGGTATTGTTACTGCTCTCCTCTGGGTAGGTGGGCACCGCTTGCTCGATGAGCACTATCAGCTGGCCCACGAATGCACCCCACTCAGGCGCAGCACCGGTTACGAAGCCGATGGCTTGGCTACGGTCGCGTCTTTCGAACCCTCCGGGATTAACCGGTCAATTGGCCCTCTTCGAACGCCATCGCCTTGCTCGTTGATCCATATCAGTCCATGTTTGTGCCTGTCTCACCTGTCTGTGCTCACTTGGCTCCCAGCGCCCGCTTGACGTAGGGCTCCAATGGTCCCGCACAGACGGACATGTATCACCTCAGCAACGGCCATGATGCCCCGCGTATGATTGGCTTACTTGTACGCGGAGGTGGCGGGCCACTGAGAGCAGCAACGATGCATGCGGGCTGTGAAGGGGGACAATAAAGCGCTGCGCAAGCACAGGCAGAGGGCAAGCTTACGCTGGCGTGAGCACGGCCAACATGTTCGCCACATTATCTGTAGCGTCACAGAAACGCAAGAGTTGATGACACCCGCCCGCTCAGAAGGGTAAGACGGCCGCCAATCGACATGGACCTCGACGAACCAGATATTCGGCAACGGCCAACGGGCGCGCAACCCGGCTTGAGTATCACTCGATCGAGGTCGTAAATTGCTCGTGTAATGATTGCGGTGCCCATGGAGTCGGGAATGCCCGGCTAAACAATCGCTAATTTGCTAGGGGCATTGTTTTTTTGGAATTTTTTTTTTTATTTTTAGAAGGCGTTATTGACCCTTGGAAGGCAGGAGATGTCGGTCCATAGCATGTTCAAGCTTACAGGCCCCAGCAAAGTGAGCCTTGCCGCGGAATCTTGTGGGACTCTGGTCGGCCAACGTGGTTACCACATCAAACAGACACGGAACAACACCAGGTGGGCGCAACATGTTCTGACAAGGTGGGTCCAGAGTAGCTTTGCAAAGTTGACAAGGTGGGTCCAGGGTACCTTTGCAAAGTTGACAAGGTGGGTCCAGAGCAGGTTTGCGAAGTTGGCACATTGGTTCGTGCATGGGCCCGCTGCCAACTCAGTGGATCGCCGGTTCACCTACCGAGTTCTCATACACTCAGGATATCCGCACGGAATTGCTTCCCCTGCAAGTCGCAACGAATCCATTGCAGGCAGGGTCTCTTCTTTGGCCCCCATGTGCTGATACCCTGTAGGTGCATGTCGACAGGGCGGTGAGAGCCGAATGAGAGAGATGCTTAAATCAGGGTCTGGCCGGAGCAATCTTCTCCAGCCATTTTGCGCCACCACGCACGTTCTTTACCTCTCCCCTCAAAAAAAATGCGCCACTCAACAATAACCATTAGGCTTTTGTCCGACCCCGCGCCGGGAGATGCCGCCCATCCGGCTGAAGTTCAAGTTTGCAATCCATTCTTCCTCACCAGGCGTCAATGCAGAGAGCTGGAAAACATCATCTCAAAGCTGAAAAACCTCATCACTGAAGGCAACAAACTGCAGGAGTTAAAGGAACGCTTGCATATGAGCATGACGGCCTACAGCTTGGGAGAGTTTGCCCGCGACAAGACCCGACTATCCAACCTGAATTCTTACTTGGACCATTACGACCGCTCTCTCTGCGGTGCACAAAACCCGAGCTTCAACATCAAGGCATTTGTCCTCGCATCTCTTAGCAATAACCATTGGATCCTCGTCCACAAGTACAAACAAGAATTTTGGGCTTGGGCAATGGAAGAACTTGCCGACGTTGCGGAACCCCCCGCGAATTGGTTGCGTCTTCTGTTGAAGCGAGTCGGAAAACTGCGTGAGATCGCGATAGACAAAGACGTACCCTTTTCTCAGAACTTCGAGGACTTAAAGAAGGTGAAAAGCATATCCGTTCTCTACCGACTCTAGCTGATGTTTGAAAGATTCAGAGAATGTGCTCAAGGCCGTCTACCGTCGGAAAGTTGATTTGTCTCGCTCGTCTTCCGTCCTGGAGACCGCATCCTCCTCACCGAGGATAGAAACTGCTCAGGTTCGTCATCAGCAGCAGCCCGTGTCGAGCCCTCCGATCACTAGCACAGTCACTGCGCCACAAGCCGCGAACATGTCACGCCGGGAGAGTTCTTTCCAGAGCCCAACGCCGGCCCACGGATATCTCTCATTTCGCGATAGCCCAGCTCATGACGGAACACAAGGAGAGTCCGCGAACACACAAGGTCGACTAAAGAGGCGTAGGACAGAAGGAAGCTTTGAGCACGCCGCAGAAAGTGATCCAAGTGAGTGTCCCGGAACGAGGTCTCTCCAACATTAACGGGCTCGTAACCAGTGATGGAAGCACAACAACCTGCACCAAGAGTCACTCAGGTCGGGCAGGAACCTTCTCTTTCGAATGAGCGTGGACGGTCCATTGCTGCCGAGTCTCCGCGCACTCACGCCGTGTCTCGAGACCATGCTCTGAGGCAGCTTGCAACTAGCGAGCGGGCCTCGGAACGAAACTCTCAGACCGCCTCTCACACGCCCATGTTCCAGCAGCAATTCGACGGCGTGACACTTCACCCAGTAAGTGGTCCAGCGGTGACCACTGGTTGGCATGTGGCTGCGCATGGATACGATACCGTTGGTGCTCCATGCAACCACGAGGCTTTTCGAGAGTCATATGATACAGCGCAATATGCCAACGCTATGCCGGCGACTGGGCGTAAGTTGCACCTAGGACTGTTCCAGAGCGGTACGCTGATACACTGTCGTCAGAAAGCTTGGTAGCGCAGAGGACACATTTCGATGCAGGGTATCCGGCCGCGGGTGGGTTTCCTCGAAGTGTTCGTGCGCCGGTGCTAAAGGGATTGCAGGTTACGAACGAATGAGCGGGGAGCCCGAGACCCTGATCAATGCCTTTGTGAATACTATCACGCGCTCCTACGGAAATACCATGCCCATGCATAGTCCGCGGCGTTCGAGCTTTGGAACGCAATGACGGTATCCATCTCGGACATCTTGGGGCCCACGGCGATGATGCTTCCAGCCACGGCTTTCTCTATATCTATTCCTCCCTTCCTTATCAAAGCCATCCTACCGAGAGGCACGCGGCATGTGAACATGGCGAGTCTATCGGGCGGCCATTCTTTTGGCGGCTCCTTCGGCGATTCGAGTATGACATTTGCGTTTTTCGGGAGCGAGGTGGGTTCCGGAGCAAGAGTAAGTTGGGTCGCGTTAGGCTTAGCCAGAGGCAAATGTCGAACTTCGAGAACGTCGAAGTTTTCCTTAAGAAAGTTGGCGTTTGCTGTCAGCGTATGTAGTGAAGCTGCAAGGAACCGGGGCGCACTATTCCCAGCCGACGGGCGGCTTCCCTCGCGAGATTGTCGTCCGAGCCCTCCCCGGGCCTGACTATCGTGTAGCTGGGCGGCATGGCAGAAACGAGCGTCGGTCGAGGGCGTTATGTTCCTCGGTCGCAAGAAAGTTTGACGTGCGAGAGGCCCGCGTGACGTGTCAGCCTTGCGCCGACGTTGCGGCGGTGAGCGGTAAAGTGCCGACGAGCCGCAGACACGTGCACGGAGCACCGAGGCAGCGTGCCGGGCTCGCCGCGGGCCGGGCGCACAGAGAGAGGAGGAACATTTTGTAGCTTTCAGCAGGGTTCGCAGCATTGGAAGCAATTAGTTCTCGTAGTTCGTGATAAGAGGATGATTTCTACGGAGAGACAAGAAACGCTACTGCTACGTATTGAATCATCAACCCTTCTTTGAGCGCTTGATGGCCCGTGATCAGGGCATCGGAAGCCCGGTTCCCAGCGTCGCCGCGGCCCCATCTCCCGCCATGTCCACTCGCGGATGCCGACGCTTCTGGCTACGAGAGAGCGCCGCTCTCCAGATCCCGAGAAAGGTCTGTCTGCTCAGCCTTCGCAAGGCGTTGGTACCAGCATTAGAAGGGATGCCGTCGATTGCCGAGAAGATCTTCTCCAGATAGTATGGTGCGAAGATCTCGAAGTCATTCTTCGTGGACTGGTAGACGTTGAATCTGTCCTTACCTTCGCACGCGGCAAAATAGAACCGGTCGATAATGCGACGGTTATAGTGAATTTTCCCCGACATAGTGCCCGGATAGCTAGATGTTACGGACCTACCTGTATATAGAGTTGTTGGGGCACGATCAGCCACCAGGCTGATCATTGCTGAACCTTTTGTCGACTGGGAGTCGACGGGGGTTGGCCGAATGGTCTTACGCGCCGACTGAAACCCAACACGGTCGGGTCCGTCGTAACACTAGACCGCGCTGTGGTTGTACGAGATGGAGAATGCCAGGTGTAACGAGCGGGCCTCTACCTCTAAGGATCCAAACACCAAAGAGGGAGAAAACCTGTCGAGGGGTTTTCCTTGAGTGGGTACAAGAAGAGGGTGGGAACAAGTAGAATACGTGACAAGACTGAGCACTGCGTGCGAAGGCCGTGTTACCAACAAGTACACTGAATTGTTGTGAAGTTGACCACGTCGGTCAAAGCTAGCTAAGGAGTGTGGTTTATATACAAGTAGGAAAGTGTATACAATCTAGGTGAAGCCGTTGTATGTCCGGCACACAAGGTTCTGTGTGCCGTCTCTTGAGGGCACCCTGTGCCGTTGATGATGATGATGATGATGATTTATACACCCCGTCGGCCTCCGCAGGCCATAGGGACAAGGAACGCTAATCTACGCTAATCTACATTAGGATCCCCGTTCATTCAAGGCCCAGCACGCTGGATACAGAGAAACTATCCCTTCTCTCCCATCCAACGATCGAAAACCTAGATGCAAATGAAAGTACGACTCGAGGAAGCTGGACGAAACGCAAGAAATGAAAGAAAGGAAACGTGAAAGTAGAGCTATCCTTCATAAACCCCTCGTGCCATCCCCTTCTAGACCACTTCTCGAGTGCTGTCAGTCCCTGTAACGGCGTGACGGCTGGTTGGAGAAGGGATCGATTTGTTTAGAGAAGGACTGAGCTCTCAGCCTTAGGTTGCAATCAATCTTCCAGTAGCCAAAGCAAAGGCTGCTGTTGCTTTGACCAGTGGTGTATTTGGTATTGAAAAGCCCCTGTCAATATCCTCAATACATATTGAGGATATTGAGAATATTGCATTCAAGCACTCGCTACCCAGGAGAACTCCGTGTTGTGGTTCATGACTTAAGTGGCAATGTTGCCGCTCGAAGTCTCTAGAAGCAGCTGGAACATAATAGAAGGTGGCAAAAGAATTGTCCAGAGAAAGGTGTAAAATGATGGGTTGAGTCCGTAGACAACAGAACAAGTCTTACCCCGTGTTTTACAACACTCCGGAGTCACAGACTTTTCGTTTGTCAGAGTTTTCGCACACTGTGCATATAACTAAGGATTAACGCAATTACTCCACTACCACGTCCAATATGGCAAGCAGCGACACCGAAATGGATGACGATGGCTCCTCTCAACTCTCAAACCTCGATTCTTCTCAATTTGCCGAGTTGTCGCGTGCCGATGGCCCCGATTCTGCAGTCACTACTGAGAGTAGAGCTTCTTCGGGCCGCTGGGCTAAGAAGCGTACCCAAACCGCTATAGAGACTTGGGGCCATGCGAAGAAGCTAAAGCCAGATGAACAAGCCCGGCGTGATCGCGCTGGCAACAGGATATGGGTGTGTAGTAGATGCTCATGGTAATCAGCTTCTCTGACCTCTGCACGAAACCATCTTGATCAAATGCACGGTATCAAGATTAAAGCGCAGCAGCCACAGGTTATAGCAAAGGGACAGGCGAAGCTTGAGCAGATTCTTCGACGGCAGTGCGAGAAACAGCAAGCCCAGGCTGATGAACGCGAGCAAAAAATGCTCAGGAATGCCATCAATCAAAAGGCATTCGACGAATCTCTACTGCAGTTTATCGTGAACAACAACCTCCCACATAAGTCAGTAGGGTATCCGGAGCTGTACTCCCTGATTATGAGCGTCAATTATATGGCAGCAGAAGTTTACCCAAAGTCCCGAGCCGCAATACCAAAGAAAATCGACCTCTCCTTCCTGCAGACTAAAGCCGAGATAAAACAACACCTCCGCTCCGCACTCTCCGAGATACACCTTGCCTGTGATGTTTGGACAACTGAGTATAAGAAGAAGGCTTTCCTGGCTGTTGTCGCACACTTCGTTGATGCCGATGGGAAGAATCGCAAGGCTCTTCTAGGCCTACCACAATTACGAGGGAGCCATGGCGGTCAACACCAAGCGGAGTACGTGAATGGCATAATTGACTGGTACGAGATTGCTCATAAACTTGGATACTATATTGGTGATAATCACGGTTCAAATGACAAGTGCTGTCGCTTTACCTCGAGGCATCTTAGGGAGCAATATCAAGTTAATTGGGAGCCAAAGACTCGTCGAATTCGCTGTCACGGCCACATCATCAACCTTGCCAGTAAGGCCTTCATTTTCGCATCTGACAAAGAGACGATTGATGCGGTGGTAAAGGAGATCAGACAGGAAGCTGAGCCTGGGGACGAGGACGATCTGAATGGTAGTTCTGATGAGGGTATTGAGTACGATGAAGAGGTAAGGCTTTCAGCGTTGTCAAAAAAGAAGAGACTTAGTTGGAAGGACATTGGGCCGCTAGGAAAACTTCATGCGATCGTCGCTTATATGAGGGCTTCAGAACTTTTCTACAACGAATTTCTCGCCGCCGCGGGTCGCATGATACCTATGGATAACGATACTCGATGGGATAGCTGGCATACTATGAATACGGTTGCTTGTGAGTTTGAAAGCCATGTCGATACCTTTGTGAAGAACCACCGTAAAGCGATTGGGAAGTACGCACTTACCCCTGACGATTGGGAAACGCTACGCGAGATGAACGTTTTCCTTAAGCCCTTTGAGAAAGGCACGAAGGGAACTCAAGGCGACCTTGATTCTATTGAGAAAACGCTAGTAACAATGGACGTCCTCGTTAAGCACCTCGAGAAGCAAAAGAATAAGCACGCAAATGATACTGAGTTTCAGAACGCAATTCTAATGGCTTGGTACGCCTTTGACGAGTACTACAGCCCTTACCGATCAGGTGCCAGCTTATGCGGCAGCTTTACTCCTCCATCCTTCAAGGCGAAAGCACTACATTGATGCGAACTGGAAGAAGTCTTGGGTTAGAGCAGTACTACCAAAGCTCCAGAGCCTTTTGGGAAAAGAAGTATTCTGCTATCGAAGAAGCTACCGCTCCGACCTTATCGCAACCAACCAACGAGCCTGACGAATATGATCTTCTTGAGCGAGATCTTAACGTGGTTCAATCATTCGCTGATGACTGGGAATCTTTTATCGAAGCTGACCCTACCGAAATCTCTACTAAGACTGCACTAGAGTGGTGGTGTCAAGAGCAACAGCGAATACGGTACCCACGTCTCTCCCGCATGGCAATTGACATCCTTTCGGTACCAGCGAGGTCAGCAGAGGCAGAGCGAGTCTTCTCAGGCGCGCGGCGTCAAATACCATGGAGCAGGGCAAGCTTGGGAGCGAAGATGATCGAGCAGATGGAGTGTCTAAAACACTGGCTAAGGAAAGGCTGGCTTGACCAACTCAACATTGACTTACCACCAGAAGAAGGCGAAGGCGGCGAAGCAGAAGCAGAAGGAGAAGTAGAGGCCGAATGCAACGGTAGTACGGTGATGAATTCAAAGTGAAAGGGTCGCCAGAAGAGGATGGGTTCAACTTATAAAGCCTTACAGTGCCTAGCTAGATTTTTCAATATACACAATATTCTCAATAATTTCTCAATATCTTTGTTGGAATAGCGGTTTCACGAGCGTTATAACTATACTAGTTAGCTTCACAAGTGTCTCAGTAGTATAGCTAGCGTTAGTGGCACGGATATAAGAGGGGACCCCTTCTTATTCCTGTCTATCACCGAGAATCTCATCAATTTTTCCACCAAGTTCAACAATCTTCAATACTCAATTCTCAATATTCAATATTCAATATAGACTTCTTCAATATTGAATTTTTTCAATATGGTGTCATATTGAGTATTGAATATTGAATGCAGCACTGCTTAGAGGATTGGTGCTCTCCACAACCGTCAAGGACTGCAGGGTCGCTCCGGTGCCAGTCGTCGTGCCTGCAACCAAGGTGCCAAGGCCATCTGAGAGCAGAGCAGAGTGGGTCATCAACACATCTTTTTTCAGTATTAGCTCTCATGTTTCGAGCCAGCCTCGGCTGATTGAATAATGCGGCTTCGGCTTCAGCTTCGGCTTCCTCATCCTGTATGTCGGAAGAGGCTCCACCACACCATCCAGTGATAGAGTTAGTGCAAGCCGCCAGTACCGAGAACATGCGTGAGAGCATTATCTGACGGCGTCATAGGGTCAGTCAGAGCTGCGAGGGTATTCATCCCCGAATATGCGCCCATACGTGGCACGTGTAACGGCGGGCTTCTCTTGTTTGAGGACCCAAACCCCAAAGAGGGCGGAAACCCGTGGACACAAGAAGAGGGTGGTAATACGCAATAAGAGGTGCGTGGCTGAGCGAAGGTCGTCTTACCAGCAATGGTATGGACTGCTACTTTTAGGTTGACCACGAAGGTCCGGTCCGCCACCGTCAGCCACCAGCGTCACGCGCGCCGGCAGCGCCCACGATCGATGCCACGAAGCACGGGAGAAGCCAGCCCAGTGAGGCATGCACAGGCTCTCTCTCTCTCACCGCACTAAACCCCGTTGGCTCAGCAGCCGAAGACCCCTCGCGCTCTGTGTCAGGAACCCCCACACTGGATGATGTCCAGGACTATCCGGCCGTCGTTGCAGGCCGCATGCGGCACAGCAGTTCTGAGGGCGCCCCGACGCCACGGGTGCAACAATACCGGCGTCTCCGGATGACTATCGAGGCGAAGGAGCGATTCATGCGCCTGCGGGTCCACGCCCCTGAACTCTCGCATGCAGTGATTGAAGCTGCTCTCGTCGGTTAGCTCGACCAGTTGAATTTGGGGAAACGGAGATAATGGTTCCAGTCCGCGAGCTCTGTCCGCGATATTAGACTTGCCGACATCACGGACCTGGGCGACAAGCGGTGGCAGCATCGCCCTGGCTGATCATTCGCCATGGCTGAGCGGGCCCACCACATCTCAGTTGCCCATCGCATTTCGGCTGCCCCATCATGTCTAAGCGTCCCGTCATATTTGAGCCGCCCGGCATCCTGGTTCTCATCTCCTCGTTTGCCCAAAACTTCTCCCTCAACATCACAACCTCCGCCTTGCTCCCCATCCGCGGCTCTATTCTTCTGCTCAGTGACTTCGAAAATGCTTTTCTCACTTACCTCTCACCAAGCTCCTTTCTCTCGCACTTCTAGCAGCCCTAAGCGCATTCGAGTAAACTACATCTCCAGGCCGTCTTGGAGGCTTCGCCGCATGGCTTCTGACTCTTCCATCGCGCAGGTGTCTATTATCCTCGCCTGCAAGGGCGTTCGCACACCGCTGATACAGAACACAGAGACACGGGCTGCAGCGATCTCCTTGTTCCAGCACAGAAACGATATCGACATCTGAGGGGCCAGAAGGTGGAACGAAATCCAGGGTGCCCAGTCCGGAAGGCCTTGCTCTTTTGGACAGGCGGATCGATCAACTGGAGAAGAGGATGCGTGTGACAGACCTTAGGACCATGAAGCTTTTGAGAAAGGCTGAAAATTGCGAGATCGACCTGGAGAGGAAGATGGCGATGGTGGAACAATGGCTTATCAGCCCTACCGCACTGGGACCCGCATGATCCAAGTGGGCTAGTGAGCTAATATGAGAGATTATAAAAGCAATATACATCACAAAAATGATTTTACCTGCCATGGTTTCGTCGGACGTCTCTATACGCCTTACCACGTGTTGTCGTTGTCCTGTGTTGGCCAACCGAACTTCATTTTCTCTTGCGCTGCATTAGTACTAATTATAGTACGCCGCTGGAAAGACCGGACACACACGTAGAAACAGCCAGCACTGCGGATGCCACTCAACCGCTACGGGAGACGAACATACGCCAAGAGGTGTCAGCACTAATCCTTATCCCTGGCACAGATGATCTGTTCAATGGCACGATGACCCACTTGCCCCCTCCTCCATAACTCCCCTGCCTCCCGCATGGCGGGCCTGGTACTGTGTCAGGAAGTTCAATCACGTACCCACTTATCCCAAGCGTGCCGACGTTGGGGAAGCCTCATTTTTACAGGTCTACCGGGATGTCGCGTTGGAAGAAGAGACACATGTCTTGGCTGCGTGCAGCAGTCCCACATGTCGAGGTGACGGAACGGACTTGCGGCGTGTCACAAGGCCTTTCCCAAAAACTCTTGCCTGTATTTTAATCCTCACTTGGCACCATCATAGCAATCCGTCAACTCCCAAATCCACATCATGGCTTTCTCTGCTGGTTCTTTCATTGATGTCATTGACAAATTCGTGGAAGCTCCACTGTATGGTACTCTTATGCCCCCTCAACGAAGATGCTGACTCGAAGTAATAGTTGGTTCAAGATCGGCCAGAATCTCCCACGCACTGATCGTCGGGTTCTCCAGGACGTATATCGCAGCTGGTGCAAGGATGGGATTATACACTGGAAAGACGGAAAAGAGAGCCCACAATCCTCCTGCGTTGAGCGGGACCTCCTACTAGATTCTTAGTTCTACGGAGTTATAAAGGGCAACACCGTCTTTCAAGATGCCGTCGTCGATGCGATTTTTCAGCTATCCACCAAGCATCCTCGACTCCTTCCGAAAGAGAAACCCGTTGACCGAGTTTACAAAGGCACGGAGAAAGGAGACGTATTGCGCGACGTTCTCATCAAGATCATCATGTTTCGCCTCCCCCTGGGTTCTCTGGATAAGCTGCTGGCAAGTGTCCAGGCGGAAGAGTTCCACGACGAATTCTGGGCAGCAAGTCAATTAAGTGAATCGGAGAGGGAAAAGATGTCAGACTATTTTGCCTTACTGCCTCAGATCAGCATCTACTCTTTGCCACCTCCTCACTACTCCTCATCTTCACAAGCTTCGGATAGCAATATCGGCTTCTATTCTCCTCGGTTATTCAAGCACTCATTTATGTATATAAGCAAGCCTACTTGCCTCCCTCTCAGGGGACAGGCAGAATCTACTCTCTTTCTGACCTCACTACTCTTCACTACCAAAATCCAACACTTTCTGTCCCTACTTCCTCGGCTGTCTGGTCACAAATGCTTTCAGCACTTCCTTCAAGCGACCGGGCTGCTTTAGCAAACATAGCTTTCGGCGACCACATATTTGTAGAATCAGATGGCTTGCCTGTACCTACCTGGATACTGACTTCCAGCCGAGCGCTGTACCCAGACGAACCTGCAACTATCTTCCTGCAAGGATAAAGGGCAGATAGCAGCCCTGCCCCTGATGGAGTATATCGCGGTTTGCATGCTGAAGGTGCGGTTGGCTGGCTGTACTTGACAGAGGCTTCGGGCAGCGACGAGATCTATAGGGTTGTGACTACAGGTGGCAAGTCGCCAGAGAATTGTGAAGCAGCCAATGGAGCGGGAATCGAGGTCCAGTACGCCGCGGAGTACTGGTTCTATGAGCGTGTAGATGCCGCGGCGTGAGAAAATGCGTGCGAAGCTTCAGCTTTTGAAGTGGAGAGGTTATTGCATGCTGTTGGAATAAATTTCAACATGGGTGCAAGGGATTCCCGAATGTAACTAAGATAGGCAGCTGGAGGGTAAGAGGCAATCCCGTGCCTCTCTCCAATCACCCATGCTTCTCAGGACCTGCTGAAGATTTGTAACACATTCCAACACGTGTACATTGCACTGAAATCTAATTTTACTTTGAAACTATTCACTAGGCTTACTATAAGCTGCACTAAACATACCCGGCTAGGGAATGTTGGAATACGACTATACACGAGCGCACAGATGCACCCCAAAGTAGTTGGCCTAGTTTCTGGGGATAAGAAACGGCTCCCGAGCCTCTCCCCTCCTAATTCATGCCACTCCTCCCAAAGATTGCGCCCAGGCCCCAATCCAACGCTAAAAACTTCCGCGCTAGCAGATGGGGTAAGCAGGGCTGGATTCCGAGATACCATTATTAAATGTCACCCTATCGCCTGCTTGAGAGAATACGGTTTCGACGCCTTCGGTTGTTTCACATCCATTCCCTACATTAGCGACAAACATCTGGGGCCGTTATGCAAACGTGCCGCCGTTACCGCTCCCGCCTTCTATAGTAATATCGGCACAGTTCATGTACATCTCTCGATTGCCTTTCAGATTGAACCATGTCCAAGCAAATAACGCGGCTCCATTTGGCACATCCGAAGGAATTTCTAAGTTGTACGAGTTCTGCAAAGGACATCCGCCGATCATAGACTGAATGACTGTAAATGTCTGACCTCTGTCATAGCTCAGAGACAGCTGGCAAGATCCGCCGCCGTGATTGATCGATCCATCTAAGGTAATATTGTAGACATTACCGGCTTTCCAAGCAGTGACCGATCGGATAGGGGTGCTGAGCTGATAGTTCTTGCAAGGGAAGTTGCTTCCTATTGAAAGGGAGGAGTCAGTTTCTCTTCTTAACGTATTGTCTATATTCTACTCACCACTGCTTAAAAGGGGCGAGGTCATGTCGTAGTCCTTAACGCTCCAATCATTTTGTGGGTCGAACACGGACCTTAATGGGTAAGGCCATTTGAGTTGCATGTGTGCGAAAGCGGGAGCTGCGAGAGGCAAATATTCGACGAGCTGCATGTTTATCACGGTATGTAAAGATGTAATTACAGCGGAGAAGATGCACTGCTTTATAGTGAACACCTGTCAGACTCGTGCGTGTTCAGATTTGACAATATTTCTCCAAAGCCATTATTTCCGTACTATGCATAAAGTGTATGTCGTGGTCCATGTTCATTCAATTTGTAAACAAGTAGCTGTAAAGGAATAGCTGCAACCCTTTAAGGCAATGCATGTAATCATTCAGCTTGAGTAGCCAGTCGCGCTTCAAGACCACTAGGCCAATCCCGAGCGACTGGCAGGGACCGACCAGTCGACAAAAGGTACAGCAATAACCAGCCTGGTGGCTGGTTAGCCCCAAAAACTCTATATACAGAGATATGCGCACCGTAACACTAGTAAATGGGCCTAAGGAATGTTCCTGTTGCACACCATTTGGCATTATGTCAATGGTCACATTCATTTACGCACCATTTAACGTCCCTCGGCACCGTACATTTTTAATTACGTACGAGAACAAACGGCTAAATGTCGGATGGGTGCTGACCTTTATCGATTTTGTTGGTGCAGTTGTATTGTAAGAGGTATAAATATGGAGTGCCTCTACCACCACCCTCAACCTCATGTTAATCAACATCTTCTTCAATATCACCAATGATCTATATCCAACACTGACGGCTTTAGCATATACCTTTGGGCTGTATATAGCGATATTCTAAAATGTTAGTCTCAGATATTGAAGTGGGCCGGGGGGTTCGAGTATAGCAACCCAGGGCGATCGGTCGTAGGAAGGTCAATGGGTGGGAGCAGTGGTAGGGAAACAAAAATGCATTGGACTAAGTGAAGAGCAAGGTCGAGTCTTGCCTAGCCACCGTAAGCGTGTAGGCAAGTAGTCTCTTATGGAAACTTCAGATAGCTAACGAAGCAGCCGAGGGTATGACCGCTACTGAGCCGACTTACCAAAATCAGCTTAATGAGATTAAAAAAAAAAAAAAAAAGAAACTGGGTACTACCACCCACTAAATATTAATAGCTGACGTTACTTTTTAGTGTATGAGAACAACTAAAATTCCATCAGTCGGAAGACTGGTTCCCATTTTGAGGCTCGCATGACACAAATCACCAATAGATGCATGGACGATATGGTATCAGATCGGCGCTTTCTATTTCGTAAACCGTTAGTTGATTCCAGTCGCTGGTATCCGAGACAGCTTCCTCTTTAGCTGCTCGAAGGCCCAGAATCTGACACTATAGCTGAGGCGAGCAGAAAGCTTTAGCAAACCAGGCTACAGAAAAGTGATTAACCAACGAATGATATTATGTCCCATGAATAATCTTTACTATGGGGGTGCATGAACTTAGTATTTCGTTGGCAAACCTTGAAACTGAATAAATTGTGTTTGTAAGGTTGTTTTCCCTATTAACGCCTCGGGTCGAAAACGTTAGTTAATTAATCAAACAAGCTAGCTTATTTAAATTTACTCTTATACCCACGTATAGGAGTTTATGTTCAACGTTCATTCTACTACGACTGAAAGACTCCTTAAAAGACGCTATAGAGAAGCGGTTGAGATCCTTAACGGAGAAAATATCCCCCTCATTGGCAGATTAGTCCGGATAGCCCCTTCCGAAGACATCCGCAATCTTTGTTTCGAAAAGCTAGAAGAACGCATATCAAACAAAGAGTGGTTATGTGAAGTTTCTGAGACACTAGGAGACCTCGATACGACTGTATACATTCATGATAACAGAATAGTGGCTTTGATAAGAAATGCGTAGTATGCGACCGCACAGGATGCCGAAGACAGTTTAAAGACTGTGAGCACGCAGTTTGTTCTCGTAAGTCAACACTAGTTCCCCAGAAAAGTAATTGCTCACGGAGACAGGCTGCCTAGACCGGATCTGCCCAATGTGCGGCCCAACCATCGAAACTTTGTGGAGTACCCTACATATTTATGGTAAACTATCAATGGAAACTCTTGGAAAGATAGATTTTGAAGAGCTTGCCGGCTTCGCCTTGAGCAAAAAAACCTTGGACGGTATAGAATCATTCTGTGTCTCTCACATTACTTTGGCCAAGTTAGTTAATGTTAGATATATGCGTCAGTTCCACCGACCCTAACATCAGGGGGTGGGGGTATAAGAGGCCCCCTAGCAACATGGAGTAACTGGACGAGTTCCGTCCTTTTGCTCCATTCCAACAGTTAAGGAATCAATTCGCTCAGAAGCTGAAGTGTGGCAAAAATGGCACGCGGTTGCTCAGGTACGTAAGGGATATTGAACGCAGGCGGACAGGTTCTTTTACTAATTATTATTTCAGGCATCCTGTGTGAGAAATCATAGCATGATATTGGAATCTCTACACTTTGGATGCTCTACGGCAGATATTGATGAAGATATGCTTGCAGAAAGGCTTAAAAAAGTGTTATATTCCGATCTCAAACGGATACGCGACAAATTCTACGACGAAAATTCATCTTTAGAGGAATTTCTCGAATACATACCAAATATCGCTAGAGAGCTAGAAGAAATAACTAGCAGGATTAGCTGATTTAAGTTCGTTCTTCTAGTTTATCCTTGTTGGATTTGGTTGGGGGCAAAATCGTTGGTTGAGGAGTGGCATGAATTAGGAGGGGAGAGGCTCGGGAGCCCTCTATTCTCCTCAGAAACTAGGCTACATACTGTGGGATACATCTGTGCACTCTTATACAGCCATATTCCAACAATCTTTTATAAGTAATCGACTGATCTTCTATTTCATCAACCTGAATGTCTAGACATGGTAAAATGTAGAGATCAGGCCTCGATGATAATCTTGAGTAGTATAAACCATTACTACATGCTGTTTAGTAGAACTTAAATCATCCTCCGAAACCAAATCGTTCTCATCTCATTGTCTGTTACTAACAATTGCCATCCGCTCAGGGTTACGGAATTATGAAACCGTGTGGAGTAGCTATAAATGCCCTAGCTGCTTTGGAAGTTTCTGCGAAGACCGTATCATTTTACTTAGAACACTCTGGTGCCGTTGCGAAAGCCAGAAGCAATATTGAACTTCTGATAAATGAGCTCGGGCCACCATTGTCTCGACGTAAGACGATGACGGGTCAGCTGTAAGAGGGTAGCACTATTAAATTTACAACAAACACTTTCACTAGGGATATCCAATTTTAGCAACATCTTTGCCTTACATGATGAGCCACATGTCGCTGTGCACGATCTAATAATGTAGGATAGTCTGTTATCTGGCCTAACAATCAGCTTAGCTATCTATCCTCGTCCTATGCACAGATTACAAATTGTTGAAATATGTTCTGCATTCTCGTCTCCGGGACATCCTACTGCAGAACCCTATTAATGTAACAGACATACAGCTCTCTGCCTGCCGAGAACACATGCTATGCTATACGAGATGTAGTAAGATGGCTCATCCAAAGGAAGCAATGTACATACAAGATTGGTTCGGCCCTTATCAGTCATCCGAATGTGCGTCTTCGCACTGCTTGGTCACTGTGTTAGATAATCACACCTGATCTAATTCATATAACTTCCAGATGCGTGCTCTTGAGCAACACCGTTAGAAGCTTCCTCCTGATTTCTCTTAGCCTCATTGGGGAGCGGGAATAACTGTAGTATGCTGCGTGTAAGTGGCTCCCTTTGCCATGCTTTGAACTCATACTGAGCGTGTGCTTGCAGAGGACAAAACGCGTGCACGATCTTGTGTCCGAGCGATGCTTCGACGCGCTTCCTACCCATTACATGCAGAGGCTCCAAAGTGAATACGCAAATGGGCGGCCGGATCTGGGACAAGCTGTCGCCTACTCCATAATTTATTGCTGTCCAAGCATACTCTACGTTTCTAAGCGGAAATAAGAGAAGAACGTGGGGTCTGTTCTGAATGGCCGGCGGGAGCCCGAGTGATGGATATAATGCTCTTCATTGCAAACATTTCTTAAACTTGATGATCCTTGCCTATGAGCGTACTCCTTTTCATTACAGGCTGTGAAGCTATACTTTCATATTGGTAACTTTGAATACTTAAATCAACTTCGGACTTTTTATTGTATCCTGTTGAAAGGACCGCTATGTTTCGCACTTGTTATGGAGAATCAGTAGCAAGGTAGGTAATAGAGACCGTATGGTAATGTCAAACATTAGCGTTACAGGACTATCCGCGGCTTACTAGCCCGACACTGTAGTATAAAGGGGATCCTCCCCCACCACTCGTTACACTCTTCAGCAGCATCGTCAATTCATTCTCTACTCATTACAAAGTCTTACATTAATCGAGTACTTCTTGAGGGGTGCGAGTAATAGATTTATAAAAGTGTATTTTGTAGGAATGGCATTTTGTAGTACGTGAGTACGTTTTCTATTAGCCGCTTTATTGCTGCGAATGTGACGATGGCTTGTTCTTGAGAGAAACGCGAAGAATTCAGCCGAGATGTCGTGTTTTTTTCTCAGCGCAACTTGCTCCGACCTCTCTCCTCTGCTCCGTGCATCTATCTGCATTTACAACGTCTATGCGTAGGTAAAATAAAGACAGCCCTTTGGGCGTAGTTTCCCAGCGAAATATCGGGATGACAAAGTCTAGTACAGAAAATGTGCCACACAGTATCTGTGACGCTGCTGATGAAATGAATCTCTTGATTACAAATAAGAAGCCGATGCGCTACGATGCTTCTGTTGGTCACAAATTGACTACCTGAGTCATCTGTCAGCAATTGAACAACCGCCTACGATAAAGCCGGCACTAGTGTACTAATATTTGCATGTATTTATTTACTGTGCGCCTTCCTTGCTTCTTTCAATGTGGATACCCTAGACCAGAGATGACGATACCCCTGTATAGAGCCTTGGCTGTGCTATCAATAGCCGTGCTGGCGACTGCCGACCCCGACGGCCTCACCAATTGCGGCGAAACGTCCACCGTACCTGGGCTGATTGGCGAGAACACCACAGTCAGCTTCCCGATCGCGGGCACCTGCAAAACAGTTATTGCAAACTACGCCGACGGAAGCGAGGAGTCTATTTCTGTTGAGCCTTCAGATTGCGATCGTTCTAACTCACCAAGCGAGTCGCAGGTGTATCAAATCACCTTTGGATCCTTGTCTCCCCGCGGCGTGGCATCCATCTTGTTCAACTGCAATGGCGGACTGCAGGTGTTCTGCCAGCGGTATAATATCACGGCTGGCGACGGACTGCCGGCGCAGGCCACAACGAACATTACGGCGATGTGCAACGAAACGACCACGTACCCGCTGCTGTCGTCAGACGGATTGTCGAGTGGGATCGTCGCTGCAACACCGGTCGGCGCCGGGCAGACCCCGAGCACTCTGCTCACAGCCACGTCAACGCCTCTGCAGGGACCGCATGGCACGACGGACTCAAACTCCGCAACCGAGAGCCCTGCTGGGCCAGGCCAAAGCCAAGGTCAGTCGGCAGGGGGCACATCCGGCCCATCCAGTATGATCGAGACCACATCTCCCACGAGCCAGAATAGCGGGACTTCCCAACCGACTGACGGAGGCAACTCACCATATGATGGAGAAGCCAGCGGTACATCTGATGGAGCAGCCAGCAGCACACCTGATGGAGGAGGCAGTGGCATACCTGGTGGAGGAGGCAGCGGCACACGTGATGGAGGAGCCAGCTTAACATCTGGTGTGGCCACGAGTCCTAGCTCTGCAGTTCCAAGCATAACGGCGGCCGCCGAGCAGAGCACACGGTCTCCTATCAACACGCCGAATAGCCCCTACGTACCTTTGACACCCCAGCCTAGTTGCACTTGCACATGTTGAAGATTGAACCAGGTTTAGGTCTTGTGCTTGGATACCAGATCGAGTTTTCCTTCATTAAGTGGATTTGTGTACTGTTGCCTTGAATTATTATCGATGAGATCTCTAAAATCAGTTAACTATAAAATCAGACATATGTCTGTGTCGGACTATCTCACTACTTCCTCAGGCACCACATTGATTCCTTCCTCGGTCACTCCCTACCCTCGGTAATGCAATCCCCTCGGATCTATTACTTCCTCGGTTATACTGTCTGATGTTGTGTATATAAAGACACTCTTTCACCTCTCTTCAAATACAGGCAGAATCTACTCTTTTCTGACCTCACTACACTTCACTCACCCAATTCCAACAGTCTGATATACTGGTCTGTTCGTTTTGTCTCTGGCGTTCCGCGGGCCCCACTTCAGCTCCTCTTGCCTTCTGTCATTCAGCTAAAGGATTCATAGTGGTTCCTCTTAACACGTAGCTGGGGAGGTGCCTCCCGTCATTACATCCATCCTTTGGTGGAGAGTCCTCCTGAGTATGTGCAAAGGCTATATTTATAAATGTACCTATTTCCGGTTATGCAGGGCTCCGGACGCTAGCTCTTTTCAACCTCTAAGCCGAAGAAGGCTGTCGAAGCACCAAATAATAGGGCACGCTTCCGAAGAAGGTTTGCCAATTGTTCCTTTCTTCGCAAGGTACAAGGACAGTCTTCGGATTATCTTCTCTCTCCAATGGGTCTCGTGCTGCGGCGCATGAGATGGGTCATCATTAACAATTCAAATGGGGAGTCAAACACGTTTACCACGTTTCACAGAATACCCCCCTCCCCTCACAAGGAACACCGGCAAAGGATGGACGAAGATAGCGGACTGGAACGTAATAGCTTATTTGATCTACTTGGCGGCAAGCGTCTAAGATATGTCATACCAACTTACAATAAAAACATGAATAGGAGATAATAACATTACAGCTGCAGAGAACTCTCCTCACAGGCTCTGCTTACCATTCACTAACTCTCCTTTTTCCTTGCCTCTTCTCTTCCCTCTCAGATTGACAGACTACATATATGCTGAGTTAGTTAGTAGAAAGATATGATATATCGCTTAGGGCAGTGTGCTATGGTCAATTGATCTCATAGAATTCGCGGTTTATCCGCCAAAATTCATGAAATAAGTGACTTCGTTGCTTTTTTCTCCCAAAGGCGCCTGTGGTGCTTGTTAATAATTATTCGATAATATATAACCGAGATTATTGAGCCTATCTACCGTCGGAATTATAATGTGCAAAAACAACAGGGAAAAAAAGGTAGCAAGATTATATCAAAGCATGGACTACAGAAGTGTGAGACAGCGCTGTGGAAACATGATATAATTCTAGCTTACAACTTTATGACGCACAAAATATAATATTTTAGTAGAGCAATGATGTAATAAAACATCTCGCGCGAAAACAAGGTGAGCGCTTCTTGGAGATTTCCAGAGGCTTCGCGCCGCTCATCTCCTCCCATTTCCTCGTGCAAGTCCTTCTTCGCTAGAGCACATACCTTTTGCGTTCAAATCGCTGTACGGCGCCGCTCGTATTCTTGTGATGAATGGGTATGATGGGTATGTTTGGTATGACGGGTATGCTTGGTATGACGGGTATGATGGGCATGACGGGTATGATGGGCATGACGGGTATGATGAGTACGGCTTGCGGGCGACTTGGCGTTTCTGAATCCATTACGCGCCTGCTCCGCCGCGGGCTTCCCGGCCGACACAACCAAGCAGTTTGCAGCCACATCACATTCAGGAAACAGATCCTGGCGCTAGAGATGGCTGGAGTGGTCTGACATTATCATCATGTAAATTAGCAGCAGCAGGCAGCAGGACATCTACAGGCTGCAAGGTGTGCGATCGCCAAGACCGATACGGAGGCCGAGTTGATTAATCGCGCGATTAACGCGCGAAAGCAAGTGATCCAGGCATGAGGTCCGCTCTTCTTGCAGATATCACACCGTTGGTATGATTGACCCACTGTTCCTGCGTCTTCCACTCTGCGTGTCTGCGGTGCTGAGCGCTTAGGCTAACTTAAATTGGATAGCGTGGGTGATCTGGGCAATGCGGCGGGCGCGCCCGTTGCAACGGCCGGCGATATTCCTTGCGCCAATGTTACCGATCGAGCTGTCCGACGCAGTCACATTGCTAGTTTTATGGAAGAGATGTTGTAAAAACGTATTGAATCAGGCTAGAATACTTCAGTATGCGTGATGACTGCCTGACCGCCCAGTCTCTTGAGTGTGAATTTTTGGCGGAGGAACGGTTGCGATGTGAAGCTGTGCCACAGACGCACAGCGCTTACGGCCCCAGATCCAGGAGAATTTCCGAGCCCTGACACACGTCCTCGGCTCTTTTCTCGGGGATTTTTGGACGCGAAGGAAGGACGGAAGGCGTGGCACAGTCAGTGTGCGCGCTAATTCCTACCGTTAGAGGGCTAGCTAATCCCACCGTCCCGAGCGCAGCCTACCAATGGGGGCATCTCATGGCTGCTTCCCCAACGTTCCGGCGGCACAGCAGCGAATAGCCGGAGAGCCCATACGAGATACTACTGATAGCGGGGAATTATCTCTCACGGATCGACGGTGTGGCAACGCCAGAAGCGATTTTCGGCAACTGCATGATCGAGGTATTCAAAAAGCATACAATTGATTAGTATTGAACATGCACTGAGGCAACATGAGTCCAGTCATTGCTGATCAATATCTTACTGCCGGATTGGTATCCATGGCTAGTGTCACTCATTCCTTACGAGGAACAACTGGAATTCCTTCAAGAGCCTGACGAACAGGATCCGATTTTGTGGCTCTGATGACCATCCGCCATCGTATAGAGATTAAAAAAAAAAAAAAGAAAAATACTAGAATACACGAGATCCCGTGAAGTAGAGCATTCACCACGAGTTATCTAAAAGAACGATTGAGTCTGGATAGACCTTAATGATTCGTTTTCCCAAGTTCCATGGCTCTTTAATTTGAATGAGAAAAGAAAAAAAAAAAGAAGAATGTATCCTTTTTTATATTTATATATATATATATCTGTGCTTTAGATATTGGAATAGTCTAATCACGTTATCTAGGTCTGACGAAAGCGAGAAAGATAATAGACGATATGAACTGATGCCGGTAGGCTAGGGATGAAGCGAATACTTCGGAACTTGACTCAACAATATAGTTCAGCTATTATGCAGAGGGGTTCATTTTATAAGGAGATATTGAAGTTTCTGCACCCTTTGCCATTGTGTCTCATTAATTTTGATATTCCCTGCTGATCTGTCCACTGCTTGGCAGAGATCCTTTAATGTCCCTGACACGTTGCTCGATTTCGGTCCAGTTTAAACTGTGGAATTCCATTTTGATCTCCTCCCTGTGAGAAAAAATATTGTTGGAATATTTGATTCAGTAGTGTTTTGGATTCAGTTATGTCTTATACTCGTTGCACACCTGTCTTAGCAGGTAAGCAAGTTACATACCCGTTTCACCCTAGTAGGTAGGATAGGTATAAGGGAAGCCCGTACGGCCTCCCTCTACTAGTCATGCCAATTCATCCCATTTACTATTGAATAAGCCGTCACACCACTTGTTCCAACAGTTATGAGCCCGGATGCGTCTTAGGTGCCTTTCGCAGTCTAAGCCATCCTCCCTAGCACCTTATTGTGCTATTCCGAGCGTTCCGTGGCATCCGGACGTTCATCCTTGGCACTCTTTTGCCATACGTGTCCTGTAACGGAGGATTTCAGTTGCCTCCTACAACACGCCTTTTTATTACCTGAAGCGCAGCACTTTGCCACCGCCTCAGGGTAATACCTTTTAAGTAACGGCTTGTTTATTGGCCTTACGCCCATTGCCTACTTTGGCAACCTACCTGTGCCTCCTTTGGCACACAACACGACGCAACGCAACACTGCGCCATGACGTCTTCCAAACCTATCGTTGTCTTGAAAACAGCCGATAATTGGGATGAATGGTACTTCATCATCCAATCAAGAGCCAAGAAATACGAGATATTTGAGTATATCGATCCATCGAAGCCTGAGAAACCTACTCAACCAACCGAACCAGTTGAGGTTCAAGAGCCACCAGCCTCTGATCCAAACCAACAAAGAGCCTGGGAGCGCTACAAAATACAAATCAGGGCTCGTGAAAGAGACCTAGCTAAACAGGAGAAGCTGAAAAAGGAAATCAACGATCTATCAACGATCATTGAGGACTCAGTGAGCCCATCACTGCTTCCAATCCTAAAGAAGCTTAGGGGCGATTCGCACCCCTATTCTCAGCTTACAGCGCTTAAGGCGCGGCTCCAACCAACAAAGGAGACTCAGGAAGAACTTATCGTTAATAAGCTTCGCCAGCTTGAGAAGCCTCCAAGCAGTCAGAACATTGATAAATGGCTTTCACAATGGGAAGAGACTCTGTTCAAGGCAGAGGAGCTCGAACTTCCAGAGGTTATGGGTAATCGAGGCAAGGTCGCCTTTCTTAAGGCGCTTACCCCTCTTGATGCCCACTGGGCCTCCGCCCACAAGATTAAGCTCCAGGACAATGAGCTTACCAAGTCGCTTCATAATCTGATTATCGACTACCGAAACTACTCACGCCAAAATGCGGCCGAGAATCCAAAGGCTACCAAAGCAGCCTTCACTGCTTCACTAAGGGATAAGAAGCAGGAAAGAAAGCTACCCGCCTGCTTATGTGGCGAAAATCACTACTACGATAAATGTG
Source organism: Macrophomina tecta (assembly GCA_024180945.1). NCBI lineage: Eukaryota > Fungi > Ascomycota > Dothideomycetes > Botryosphaeriales > Botryosphaeriaceae > Macrophomina > Macrophomina tecta. The sequence goes on from JAKSGN010000023.1 coordinate 731,269, forward strand.
GATATTACAATCCAGAGGCTAGACCAGCAGATTGGACACCAAACCAGGAGGTTCAAGACAAGGTCAACAAGGCACTCGAGGATCCACAGATTAAGAGAAGAGTTGAACGCTCCATTGAACGGTTCAAAAATGGCCAAAATCACGGCCAAAGCCAGAAGAAGCAGGACAACGCTCCTCAAAAGGAACAAGAGCCAAAACCAGGCAAAGGAGATAAGAAAACATCATCCTTTCCAGCTGTAGTTGCCTCATCATTTAATGCACAACGCATTTCAAGGCCTACAACGCTTGATCTCTCATGGATTGCCGACACTGGCACAACACACCATATCTGCAATCAGTACATGAAGAATCGCTACACCAAAACAAGGGACGCAGGGCCAGATGACTACGTCACATCAGGAAACTCTACGGTTAAGATCGAGTCATTTGGTGAGGCACTGGTGTATACCACCAACCACAAGGGCCCACGCACTATTAAGCTTATGGACGTGGCCTACGTACCCTCGTTTATGGCAAACCTCGTCTCTGTTGCTAAGGCAAGAGAAAAGGGAATCGAGTTAGACACAGGACGCATGTGCCTCTACTTAGAGGACTTCATTGTGGCCTATCTAACCTTCGCCCAAAACCACTTCTTCATGGAATATAAGGAAGCAGATGATCCACCAGCTGTAGTGTCCAACGTTGCCAATCGCTCGTTGCCAGCCACACAATGGCATGAAATCTTTGCACATGCAGGCCAAAGAGCTATTCGAGCCTTGCCACAGGCAGTACAAGGAGCCATAATTACCGATCAGCAGTTACCTGATCACTGTGATGTGTGCGCACGCACTAAGGCACAACAGCAGATCTCTCGATCCATGCAACCAGAGGAATTATTAGAAGAAGTATTCTTTCGAGTCTCATTTGACTTAATACACATGACACGAGCCAACAACGGCCACCAATGGATTACGCATCTTGAATGCGCTTCCACCAAATTCACTTTTGCGGTCACTCACGCAACTAAGGATGAGTGCACCCAGCACCTTCTCAACATCATCCAAATGATTAAGACAAGATTTGGCAAATCAGTAGCCTTTCTTAGATCAGATGGAGAAGTGTCGCTTACACGAGCCTTTAAGCAGCAGCTTGAGCAGCAGGGAGTTACCCATGAAGTATCAGCTCCGTATACCCCTCAGCAGAACGGCGCATCAGAGCGTTTAGGGCACTCAATCATCATCAAAGCAAGATCATTGCGAGTTAGTGCCAACCTGCCTGAGCACCTATGGCCTGAAATTATCAAGGCAGCAGTCTACATCCACAATAGAACTCCAATGAAGCGCCACCATTGGAAAACGCCATTTGAGCGTGTCCATGGCAAGAAGCCAAAAGTAGCTCACCTTCGAGTTTATGGCTGTAAAGCCTACTCACTACTGAAGAACATTCCACGCAGTAATAAGCTGGATGAACGTGTCCTTATCGGATATTTGGTTGGATATGACTCCACCAACATCTACAGAATCTGGCATCCTCCAAAGGACCGAGTAGTACGCTCAAGAGACGTCACCTTTGACGAATCCAGCAAGTTCTCTCCAGAGGATCTAGAAAAGATACTCGCTCTGCAGCAACAGGAGCAAAATCAAGAGCAAGAGGTAGTTATTCCTCGTATTACGCTTTATGAGGAGGAGATTATCCCCTCGGATCAGGAATCTGAGGTCTTCTTTGACCTTAGTGATGAGCCATCACCGGCTCCAAATCAATCAACTCAAGAAACTCCAGAGACTCAAGGCAGCCGCCTAGGCGCCCAAGCACGAGGAACACAACTAGATTATCTACCAAGCCCTTCAGAATCAACCAGTGAAGGCCTAGCACGCGAACAGCATGCGAAAAGCAGCCTACAAGCGGGCTCAACTCAAGGCGAGCAAACACCAGATCCTTCAGATCACGCATTACCAGATCGATCCACTCCAGTCCAACAACAAGCCTCTCAAGGCTTAGCCTCTCAAGGCTTAGGGGGTGAAGATCAACAGAATCAACAATCACGAGGACTCGGGCAGCTTATACCAGTCCAATACGAGAATCCACCTGATCCAGGCGCTGCTAGAGGAAACCGTGCCCCAAGAGGACGTGATATTGCAGCGGATATTAATCCAAACCTGATTATCCACGGATCAAGGACTCGCAACTCACGCAAAGATGCGTATATTGCGTCAATTCATGACAATATGTTCAGTCACCAAATGCTGTTTACGTCTTTTCTCGCATCTTTCCAGGAATCTACTGCAGCAAAAGCGCAAGCATCGCCTATAGGCCTACCACGTATTCACCGAGATCAACTGCCACCTGAACCTCGTTTCTACAAGGACATCTTCAACCACCCAATGAAAACCCACCTACTGGAGGCAATCCAAACAGAACTCCAGGAACTTCAGGGTAAGGGGGTGTGGGAGACAGCGGCACTCAGTGAAGCGAAAAGCCTCAACAAGGACGTAATACCACTTACCTGGGTATTCAAGTACAAGCTTGATGAACACGGCTGGCTTACTAAGGTTAAGGCACGCATCTGTGTAAGAGGAGACCTTCAGGCTACTCAGCAGGATACTTATGCGGCTACCCTTGCCTTTCGGATTTTCCGAGCCTTAATTGCCATCATCTGCGCTTTTGACTTAGAAATGCGCCAGTACGACGTTGTGAACGCGTTCCCTCACGTTCCACTTGAGGAAAAGACATACTGTCGACCTCCAGAAGGACTAAAGCTTGAACAAGGCCAAATCCTTCGTTTACTTCGAGCGCTTTATGGCCTTAAGGAGTCACCAGCTCTCTGGCAACGGCACTTCTGCAAATCCTTAGAAGAGCTCGGTTTGACTCAGGTGCCTGATGCCCCTTGCCTATACTCAAACGATCGCCTGTTCGTCTTCTTCTTTGTAGATGACGTTATTATGGCATACCACAAGCGAGATGAACCTTTTGCAGACGCTTTCCAAGAAGACCTGCTCAAACGCTACGAGATGAGAATTCTAGGAGAAGCACAATGGTTCCTAGCCTTACGCATTATAAGGGACCGAGAGCAGAGGCTCTTATGGCTCTCTCAGGAATCATATATCTCTGGCCTTATCACTCGCTACGGTGTTAGTGAAAATCACTTTCCTTCAACACCGCTTCCTTCAGATGAAGTGCTTCAAGCGAACCAAGGCACGCACGCAAGCGCGCAAGACATTCACCTTTATCAAAGCAGGATTGGTTCAGCACAATTCGCGGCCACTAGCACTAGGGTGGATGTTGCATACGCCTGTTCCGCACTATCGTCTTACCTTACCAATCCGTCTTCTCGCCACCTGGAACTTTCTCAGAGGCTCCTCAGCTACTTAGCAGGAACTAAGAAGCTCGCCTTATTCTTCCAGGGCAACTATGAGGACGAAAACAACATCTTTACCATTAGCAGTGATGCAGCATTTGCTAATGATCCGGACACGCGCCGCAGCCACCAAGGCTCGATTATCACCATGTTCGGAGCAGCTGTTGATTGGAAGGCTATTAAGCAGCCTACTGTTACAACTTCAACCACCGAAGCCGAGCTTCTTGCCTTATCAGAAGCCGCCAAGCAATGCTTCTGGTGGAAACGCCTTTTCAGAGGAGTGCAATTCGATCCAGGCCACCAAATCAAAATACAGTGCGATAATACGCAAACGCTTCGGCTCATGCAGGAAAGCATTGGGAAGCTCAACACCAAGCTACGTCATGTGGATATTCACCACCATTGGCTGCGCCAGGAAGCCCAAGCAGGCAACGTTCACCTTCAGTGGACGCCTACAGCAGTGATGTTAGCAGACGGTCTTACTAAAGCCCTACCTCGCCAGAAGCACGCTCATTTCGTTACGGCCATTGGACTTTTCCTACTCCACAATTAGCAGTCATGTATTTGTGTCATTTCACAAAATGAGGCGCAACCCTCATAGCTTACTTAAGCTAACAGAGGACTCATGCCTGAGCAGGCATGAGTCTCCCCTAACCCTTTTAGTACTTATATGTATTATCCTCACATTACTTGTGTATTCTCCATACTGCAAGCAAGCAGTACCGCTTGCTTGTAGTATGGAGAATGCGTTTTGTTATTTCTTTTGATTTTGGAAATCAATCAGCCTACTTTAAGCGAGTCCACGAGTTCAACACTCACCTAGTTATCTATTTTACCCTTATTTTCTTTTTATCACCTACTCCCCAAATAGGCAGTACGTGAAGGGGGTGTGTTGGAATATTTGATTCAGTAGTGTTTTGGATTCAGTTATGTCTTATACTCGTTGCACACCTGTCTTAGCAGGTAAGCAAGTTACATACCCGTTTCACCCTAGTAGGTAGGATAGGTATAAGGGAAGCCCGTACGGCCTCCCTCTACTAGTCATGCCAATTCATCCCATTTACTATTGAATAAGCCGTCACACCACTTGTTCCAACAAATATCAGCCTGGATTTTTGAAGCTTAGAACAGACACGTACAGGATGGAGTCTATGAAGTCAGTCAGGAACGGATCCTCGCCTTTCTTGTCCCATTCCTGAGCAATACGACATGCTATCGCCGCTGGGCTTAAGTTGCTGTTGCTTCTGTCGATTCTCAGATCTTTTATCATTCTACCGACATGACTATTGACGGCCTCAGCAGTGCGCTCGTTGAAACAGTAGCGCCTTTCCTCGTTTTCGTGGAGAGCTTTGAGAATTTCCGTGAGCTTATCTCTCTTGACATACGGAACTAATAACAGGGTCGTGATGTTCTCCTCACTGGTCCACGGGGGCCCGGCCATTGCAACTGATTGGCTTGTGGAAGAGTGTGAAATGTGCAAGAATAATAATAATATAAAAAAAAAAAAAGCGGGATGTAAGGGATACATGAGCTCGAGAGAAGTCAAGGATTCTTTAAGTCATGACTGCCAACACAATAACCCTTGACAAGCGGCGTAGAAACTGAATCGTGCTCGGCCATGCCGTTTGGAAACCTCCGAAAAGCTCAGGGGTGGAAGACCGGTATTTGGAGTGCCGCATCGCTGCGCCGCATGCTGTGCCGGACCCGCCGTTCTGGGAAGATAGTGTAGCTAACGACGCTGAGACGAGAGCCTGTCTGGTCACATTCGAGGCACGCAAGAAAAAGAGACATGGAAATGTAGTTGATGCTCTCTTTTTTCTAAAAAGAAAAAAAGGACAAGACGAAGAAGAAGGATTGTATACGTTAATCTTGGTGTTGAGAAAGGACAATTTGTGGACGATACCCCACTTCAGGTCCGCGATAGGCTCGCTCTTATATCCTAGAACTACCAAAAATCCACATGATATGCATGTCAACAGTCCATTAATATTAAGGGACTTATCCGGCCTTCGGGATACATGGGAAAAAATGCCCTGCTAGTTAACCGTCAGCCACCTGCAAAAAGTCAATGGCCACACCTGGCTCGTGCGCCAACATCCTTCTTACATTCTCACGGCCAGTATGACATCAGAGGCCCTTGTCACCGTCTAAAAAACGCAGAGTATGTAAAATATGTACATGCGATATAGTATCGACCAATTTTGGGTAAATTAGAATGCTTTCGGTGCTGTAGTAAGTCCTGTATTTTGGGGACGATGTTGGCGCACTGACCAGGTGGCCATTGACTTTCTGTGGGTGGCTGGTCATACCACATCGCTTCGTCGCAATAGATTTCTGGAGCTGTGTGTCGTCGGAAGTCCAGCACTGCGGTATTATGTCCTTAAATCTACTTTATAGTTTGGAACGGAAAAGAAGAAACATACCGGACCTATATAGTGTATCGATGCTAAAGAATGTCGTCTTGGCATGAGAGAGCCGCTGAGATTCGTAGATAATGTACTTCGCAGTGTATCTAAGCTTCCAATTCTTTTTCGAAGACAGTAAATTGCAGCGGTACTCCACCTCTGTCACTACTGTTATATGTTGCTTTAATTTACTGCACTGATCGATGAAGGCATATGGCACACTTTTTTTTATTTACTTTTTGTCTGCACCCACGTTTCTCCTGTAGTACAGCCCCTCGAAATCATCAACCCAGCCGCAGATTACGCCAAAATGGTCAGCGAAAGCTATATGAAGCAGCAAATATAGGGTGAGCACCGAGCAACCGAATTTTCTCTACTTGGGGCTCCAACGCTTGTCCTAGCTCAACGGTGCGGAGACACCCCCGGGAGCACGTGCGCACGTGCGCTCAGCTTTACCCGCTCGCTCGCGATCTAGGCATCTCGACTATCTTGCAGTGCAGCCGGGTTTCGATTGGAATTCTGTCGCGTATATCCGCGAGCTGTAGCTAACCAGCAGCACTGACTCGATAACTGTGTCAGAATCGTTATCGGCTGTTGCTGCTGTGCCGCTGAGCCGCCGAACACGCAAGGCAGACACGATGGTTGCCTTCGCATTTACCGAGGCTTCTACTGTGTACGACTTTATGATGCAGTAATCGTACGTGCGACGTTGATTATGGGCGACATATTGCCATCAGCGCAGCACTACCAACTGCTAAATACGCTTGAACCTGACTGTGGAACTGTACAAAAACACCATGTTCTTCAGAAGCACGCTAGTTGGGAACATCATCGTATCCATCCAGCGGGGACTTGCCGCTTGAATTGCAGCTCAGTATTGTAGGTTTGATCCGCAGTAGCGTAGCACAGGCCCCATGCGGTGTCGGTCTGGGGTTCCTGAGCAGGGTCTGCAGGAAGCAATCAGGCCACGCCGCTCACCCTATGGTTGTGCCCAGCCTATCGCGGATGCACCGACTCAACCCCGAGAAGAGCCCCACTTAAGCGCGGGTGTGAAGATAGTATTCGTTGCAGCACCCGGAAAGTCAGGAAAGGCGAGGGCATCGTTGGCCGAACAAGAACTGTGCCACACGGCTGCAGCGCTCCAAACGCACAGACGGAGAAAAACTTTCCGAGCGCCGTCACTTCCTTTGCTCTTGTCTCGGGCCACTTCCAGTTCGAGAGAAAAGAGAAAGAGTTAGCCAGAATCAGTGTTAGCCAGAATCAGTGTTGGCCAGAACCAGTTATTCCGTCGTTGAGGCGTAGCTTGTGAGTAGATGACACGAAGCGGCTCAGAATCCTCCCGTCTGACGGCGGCACAGCAGCTCGCCACAGCAGCTCGCGACACAGCAGCTTGAACTCTGCTGCCACTTAATCAGACCGCCTCACGACCATTGCCGAGGGAAACTGCCGTAAGGTAGTCTACTCCGACGAGATCGCCTGAGTCCAAAACTTGTGGAAGCCATGCACTTGCAATTCGATCGTCTCGACCTACACACCTGTCTCAATAGACTGCAGCTGCAAAGAGATCTGCATGCATCCTTGGAAAGTCTCCTAAAATTAGACTTTTGAGTAAGAAAATCACATCCAGTAGAATCGGCTGGTCCAGACGGTGGGGCAAGCATGCGAAGCGCACGGAGCGTACATGGCATAAACGGCATACAGAGCATACAGGGCATATACGGCACGCAGTTAGCATCGAGCGCTGGATGGCATCTCCCTACAAATGTAGCGAGTGAGGATCACCGCATGTTAAACATGCTGCACACTGACCAGCCATAGAGGGTCTACACCGCGACTCGCGATTTTCCTCGTCAGTAATCATGTCCAGCATGCCTAACGCCGATCAAGGGGCCACTACAAAGATCAAGAAGGTGACAACGAGGCCGAAAGCTCCGAAAAAGAAGCCAGGAAGGGCGCAGAATGGCGATGGGCCGTACTGTCCACCAGCCAGACGACGTGGCCGGCCAAGAATCTACGGTACGTCATATTGCCTCACCTGGGCATGAAATTCAACTGAAGCCGGTGGCCAGACACAACAAACCCAGTATTGGAAAGCTCTGGTGGCAGCTCTGAGCTCTCGTCAGCCACGCGGTCTGTAGTTGAAGCGGCCGATGCAAGAACGAGCAGAAGCGATGTCTTCAGCTGCACGAGCACGACAGAGCCTCCCAACTCGCTTTCCACTATCAACGACGCGTACACTTGCTTTGCGCTCCCGGGGACCGGGCCCGGGACTGGGCTCTCAAACACGTTGCCATCCGCTGCAAGGACCTCTGAGACGACACCTACACAGTCCACGAACCAGCCTCTACCCCCGACTCCCGAGTTTCCGAACGGCATCTTGGACTTCAACAGGATCCAAGACACCAATACTCTGGTTGGAGAAACACTTGTCGAGGAGAGAAACATGCAGCATTTTGATAATACAGTTAACGCTGACGGAATATTCGAATCCACTCGGAATCATGCTATCTCTGGAAGCGGACATGGGGCCATTGCTCCCACAGACCTTCAACACGGCTTCACCGCGGCGGGACCAGTTCCGTTGACTCCAACAGTTGGGGGAAGGCCTGCTTCCTTTTTCTTCTCGACTCATCATCTCCCATACAACGATGTGTGTAGCCATCACTTTTGTCCGAATGGTTCCCAGTCGACTTTCAAAGTCGATCCAGGGATGATCGTGCAGAGCTCCTGCGGGATCACCGCTGGTGCGATCAATCCGCCACAGAATCAGATGCCGCTTCATGGCATGATGGAAACTCGATGGAGCCTGGTCCCGCTAACTGCATTTTCCCTGGCCCACGTTAATGTGCCAAGCAATGCCGATCCGAGACTCTACACGCTAATAACGCGCAACCCGGGAATTTTTAATGGTATCTGATCTTTTTTTTTTTTTCGTTGAGCTCAAAGAAATAAAATATATCATCGTATGGGACAAACGGAATTGAGTACAATACCAGCCGGTAATTCGAGAACAACGTGCTATCACATCAGGAATTCACTGCAAACTCAGAACCTTCACTCTGGTCGAGTTCTACCCTTGCCGGTAACTAAAGAAGAAAGCCGAGAAGGCGAGGCCGTGAGTCGACAATATAAACCGAGTAATCGATACTATTCACGTCTTTCTACCTCGAGACAATGGCAGTGTTGAATGAAATACGTCCTAAGAAGTCGCATGACTTATTTCATTTTGCATTCATTTCTCGAAACCCATCGTTTTCCATGTTCACAGTATATCTAAGCTTCCAATACCATGCAAGTAGACAGTGTATGATTTTAGTTTACGTGAATTTTTAAACAGCTTTTCTTTTTTCACTAACAATTAACATTTTTTGTCTTGTTCGTTCCCAGTATGTACATATGGTCGAAAATTTCGCTGTGACATTACATGTTATGATTTCTCCATTAGTGGCCTTCTTTATACGGAAGGAAAAGGGACGAGAGGTAGGTTAGCGTTGGACTGGCAAAAGTATAACGCTGCACTTACTATCAGTGCGTGCTAATTCTGCATTGTAGATCTGCATTATATATTGTTACAATTAGAAAAAGATAAGATAAATAAGATCAAGCTTATCTGTGCGATTTGGTAGTGAAGCATGAGATTCCTGGTGATGAGCCGTAGCAGGCGGGCGGGGGTCCTTTTATAGCTGCTACGGCTAAGCTACGCTACTGAACCTTAAATACACGAAGCTTCCAACATTATCTGTTGGATATCACGTATTTCAAGGTCTCCTTATATCACACCGCATAGCTTAACCACAATCACTTGTGGTGTATGAATCATCATCATCATCATAATCACAATCACTTGTGGAAGTAAATTCGGTGATCTCGCGTTCATGCTAGGCGGATGGTCGGGCACGAGAAAGCTAGACGGTAGGTATGCAGATGGGCCGCCTGAGAAGTGGCGGGCGGACATGCGCGCAGTTAAAGCAACAGCAGTATTTGCTCTGGCTACTGGAAGACTGGTAGCAACTAGAGACTGAGAGCTCATCCTTCTCTGAGCAAAGCAATCCCTTCTCCAACCAGCCGTCACGCCGCTACAGGGGCTGACAGCACCCGAGAAGTGGTCTCGAAGGGGATGGCACGAGGTGTGTATGGAGGATAGCTCTACTTTCACATTTCCTTTCATTTGTTCTACTATTCTGTTTAGCGTCAATTTTGTGCTTTTGTCCGTCTGTTTTTAGATTGTTAAACAGGAGGAAGTTGTAGTTTCTTTACATAAAGAGTGCTGGGCCTCGAATGAACCGGGATCCCAACGTACCTTAGCGTAGAATAGCGTTCCTTGTCCCTATGATCTCGTAAGGCTGACTGGGTGTATGAATCATTGATGGTGCATGGTCCTGCGAGCCTCAAATTGGGAACCAGTCCGCGAAACTGATGATGAATTCTGGTTGTTCGCTACTACCAAATAAGTGGCGCTGGCTATAAGCATCTAGCACTATAACCGAGGCAAACAGAAAGCTTAAACAAATCAGGTAATAAGGCATTGATCAGCCAACGATTGGGCTCATGTTCCATCACCTTCCAAACGCTTGACAACGAAATATTCAACACCTCCATCTACAAGACATACTACACGGCAATGCTTTCTCAATGAAGGAAGCAGGATCCATTCACCAAGAAAATTTGATGTTCTAATTTAACACAGTTAGCCCCTCTAGTTAAAGGGGAAAGCAGGTCCGCTTGTGACGAAAAGTTAACAAGATGAGTGTCCCGCCAGTGGGAGATAGCGTTCTTATCTTAACGAATGATCCAAAAGCGAGAAAATGTGGATACTCTTCTTGTTGGTTTGGTTAAGTGCTCTGTAGAGTAGGGTTGTTCTGTTAAGTGTTAGCGAGAGATATTATTTTCAGGAAAGCAAGCTAACCCGCTCATGCGTTTCATAGGAGGAGTCAGAGGTAGGTATTCGGCTGTATTTGTGAGAACTGCTTCGCCTATAACAAACAAATGTCAAGTCGTTGCTTGAGTAACGCTAACTTACCATTCGTCTTATTAAATATTGATACTCTTGAAAGGCTACTGGGATTAATCGGCTTTACTTACGCTATTAAATATGTGAGGATTTATTTATAAGGCATGAATCATTACCAAGAAAACCGTTCAAGCGCACATACATATATACCTATGCAAATGCACCCTGCATCATAATTTAACCGCTAAGTTACTACTATGTCCGCAGCATTCAATCCCTCCAGGTTGAAGAAACCCCATCTCAATACCTTTCTTGACTCGAGCAAGTTCCCTGAAAGCAAACTACTGAAAAGTTTCCCCGGGGCTACTTCAGTACATGATGCGTAAGCCTCAGTGCCAGCCCTGCAACGCCGCTACGCTGCTAACGCCTATCTAGTCTTGGTATTCTACATCAGGCTTACCCAGAGCATTTCTCCCCTGAAGAGAGTGATGAGCTCTATAAAAGGATACTCGATTCTATAGAAGACAAATTGGAACCCGGTGAGCGGGAGGATGTCGTAGCGGTCTTCGCTTTGACAGCCGCTTCCGTCAGGAGCAACAGTGTGTTTTACATTCCTAAAAATTTCTACAAAAGAATAATTGATGGAAACGGCATATTCTATTTCGATGACGGACATATACACGTTTACAGTCCGCTCCGGAAATACATCGCAAACCATTGGAATGAATCTCAACCTGCCGTAATAACTGAGTGGCTCCGATATCTTACCAAATCAAGCAAATACCGTTTCGACAACATCAAGCTTGTCGAGCAACCATTTTTCAACGATCTCGTGACGGAGACCATAAAAGCGAGATCCACTGGTTCGATTACGAAAACAGAGTATGACGCAATTGTTGAGGCAACACAGGCGTTCCAAGACATATGCTTAGATGGAGTACGCTCATCAGTAAGAGCGCTTATTGAGAGTGTAAAAGAGATCTTCAACCCATTCCTCAGCGCGCAGTGGGTCGAGTGTCCATCATGCAGGCATTTGATTAACCTGCATTAGACGGAGCGTCATAATTTGATGGTGCATGGTCCTGCGAGCCTTAAAATGGGAACCAGTTCGCGAAACTGATGATGAATTCTGGTTGTTCTCCTAGCTAATGAGTGGCGTTGGTTATAGATAACGTAATCAACAAGCGAGTCGCACACACAAGCGAGTCGCACACCTCCCACCTCCATCTCAACTTCAACTCCTTATGCCTCCGCAAATAAGGTCTGCAAAGGCCCAGAAAGAGGCCAAAGTACGTCTCGCACGTCAGGCCTATGAAAAGGGCCAAATTTCGAGCATTCGCAAAGCTGCAAAGATCTATAATGTACCTCATAAGACCCTCGACGATCGCATACACGGACGCGTCGCACGCATCAATTTACGCGCACACAATCGCAAACTCACTCAGACGGAGGAACAAACACTTGTAGAATGGATTCTAGATATGGACGCACGTGGCTACCCACTTAGAATCGATGCAGTGCGTGAGGCAGCCTTATTATTGCTCAAGGAGCGCGTGGGCGATTCCGCCTATATCGGCATCAACTGGCCTCACAACTTTGTAAACAATCACGACGAGATTAAATCGATGTATACGCGCAAATACGACTACCAGAGGGCTCGATGCGAAGATCCAGCAATTATACAGAGCTGGTTTAACCTTATTAGCAATACAAAGCGAAAATATAGGATTGCAGATAAGGACTCATACAACTTCGACGAGACAGGCTTTGCAATAGGAATTACAAGCACTTCACGTATTGTCACTTCCTCAGACCGACGTGGCAGGCCTCGTCAAATACAGCCAGGCGATCGTGAGTGGGCTACTGCCATTAAGACAATCAATGCATTCGGTTGGTGTTTACCTCCTATAGTAATCCTTAAGGGCAAGGTGCACCTATCAACCTAGTATAGAACAACTAACCTCCCACCTAAGTGGGTAATTGCGCTCTCTGAGAATGAATGGACCAATAATGAGCTTGGTTTAAAGTGGCTTCAGGACGTCTTTAATAAATATACGGCTCCAAGAACTATTGGCACATATCGACTCCTTATTCTGGATGGCCATGGAAGCCATGCGACACCAAAATTCGACAAATTCTGCTCAGAACGGTCAATTATCACGCTCTGTATGCCAGCTCACTCCTCTCACCTCTTACAACCCCTTGATGTGGGCTGTTTTTCGACTTTAAAGTGATCATATGGGCGCCTGGTTGCAGATCAGATCCGACTTGGTATCAACCATATCGACAAGGCTGAATTCCTACCAATATTCAAGCAGGCACGGGCCGAAGCGCTTTCAAAAGGCAACATTTTGAGTGGGTTTGCAGCAGCAGGCCTGATTCCATTTGGTCCAGATCGGGTACTCTCGAAGTTGCAAATCCGTATACATAATACACCACCTCCAGAGCCAATGCAGGCCCCCTGGCATCCAGAAACACCTCACAATGTTGCGCAATTGGAACAGCAGGTTGAGGTAATTAAGGGCTACCTTAAGCGTCGCACCCAGAGTCCTCCAACTCCAACAGATGCTGCGTTGAACCGGCTGGTCAAAGGCTGTCAGATGGCCATGCACAGTGTTGTGCTTCTGGCAAGCGAAAATGAGAAATTAAGGGCTGCAAATGAGAGACAGAAAAGGAGAAAGGCTGCAAAGCGGTCTCAGATATCAAAAGAAACCACTCTTACAGTGGCAGAGGCCCAGGAGCTCATACAGCAGCCAGAAGTAGCCCCAAACCTTCCTACTTCAACGGTCGTCACTCAGCTGAGAAGTAGTGTTCTGCCTTCCTGTATGAAGTGCTATGCCTCTGATCATAAAACGAGGTCATGCCATAGGCCTCACTAAATTTATATACCACGTTTTATTTGAATTGTATGAGTTGTTGTGGTGTTAGTCGAGCCACAAAGTTGAGATGGAGGTGGGAGGTGTGCGACTCGCTTGTGTGTGCGACTCGCTTGTTGATTACGTTATAATTTGGCCTAGTATAAACTAGCGTATAATAACTAAGGCTGTAAGCCTCGCTTAGGACTGTACTATGTACTAAGTCGTCTCGCTTTTATCAGGGATCCTTGCCCAGCACATTACGAGGTACCAAGCGATGTGGCGATTTTGTATTACACAGAGCGCCACGACCGCCACAGGGTAGATAATAACTTTTCAGCATTGCAGGGAGACTAGGAAATGTAGTTCAAACCGCTCTATAAGTTTAGTAAGTAAAAATAGCTTAATAGTAATGCTGCGGATTAAGTGGTCCTAATAAACTATAAAAGGATGCTTATTGTAACTATACGCGAAGGCGACGACGCGATGTAATTTTTAGAGTAGCTAGAGTATAGAGTGCTTGAAAATGGCCGTAAAATATAATCAATATAAAAATGTACAAAAATTTAGTTCGTTGATGGAACTAGAAATGCTTAAATGTAAAGTACCAAAGATTTGTCTCGCCACGGGGGGCGTCTCTCGACGCAGGGACAGACGTTACAGAAGTTATTGGGATACGTCTGCGCGCTTGTGTACAGCCATATTCAAACCGTCCCTAATAAAGTGTGTTTACTGCAGCTCGTAGTGAGCCTAGAGGATAGGTTTGGGGTGTGACCAGATTTCAGTGAATTGTACAGGTGTTGGAATGTGTTATAACACTTCAGCAGGTCCTGAGAAGCAGGAATGATTGGAGAGAGGCACGGGGGTGCATCTTATCCTCAAGATGCCTATTTTTACTAACTAGTTATGTTCAGTAGTTACTCCCTTTTAAGCACGTGGTAATAATTTATATTACAACAACACCCAACCATCTCTCCACTTCGAAAGTTGGACTTTCGCACGATTTTTCTCATACTGCGGCATCTACACGCCCATAAAACCAGTACTCCGCGGTGTACTCGACCTCGATTCCCGTTCCATTGGCTGCTTCACAGTTTTCTGGCGGCTTGCCACCTGCAGTCACAACCCTATAGATCGCACAAATCTCGTCACTGCCCGAAGCCTCTATCAAGTACAGCCAGTCAGCTGCGCCTTCGCCATGCAGACCGCGATATGCTCCATCTGGGGCAGGGCTGCTATCTGCCCTTTCTCCTTGCAGGAAGATAGTTGCAGGTTCGTCTGGGTACAGCGCTCGGCTTGGAGTCAGTACCCAGGTAGGTACAAGCAAGCCATCTGATTCTACAAATATGTGGTCGCCGAAAGCTATGTTTGCTAAAGAAGCCCGGTTGCTTGAAGGGAGTGCTGAAAGCATTTGTGACCAGACAGCCGAGGAGGTAGGGGTAGAAAGCGATCCGTATCTAGTGCGGTAGTGTTAGCGGTCTGCGACGATCTTCGCGGCACAAAGACTCGTCCTCATTTTTCTTTTTTTTTTTCGCCTTCGACCCATTTCACGAAATGGAAGATGTGGGTACTCGGGTGAAGAAATTTCCTTACTTACGCTGCTAAAGCGAGAGACGGAATTGCGTGCTGGAGAAATGGACCGGACGGCGAGGTAAGAAGCGGGCCAATGTCAAACAAGGAGGCAATGGCGCCGAACGCGACAGGGGCAACTTCTGCAGTAGCTGAATTGCAGGTATAATTCTGTGTGCCTATACCGAGAGCAACATATTTAAGCATGAGGTCCGAGGAGAGAGGAAGGGAGGAATTTGGAAGGCTGAGATGAGAAAAGTCGGGCGCCGTTTGGACAGGGGAGGTCCGTTGATCCAAGCTCAGGGAATACGCGACGTTCTGGCTCAAAAGGATTAAACCGGAGAAGAGAATTTTGCTTGTAACGCGGATTATCGCCATCGCTGTGCAGGGGCGCATTTTGGTTGTGGTGGTATAGCGAGAAGGAATTTTTTTTCTACGCGGACGGGATATTGTCTGTTATATATGAATTCCAGAATCTCGCTGCACTTCCATTATATGGGTTTTCCTTGTAGCTCTTTTTTATTAATTGACAGAAAAAGGAATTAAGGAACCACGTATGATTTTACAGGCTTAAAGTGTGTATCTGTTCGCCCTTTCAAGAGCATATATTGATCCTACCTCTACAATTAGATCCTCGCTCAATTCTCCTTTTTACTAATTTTTTTTGTTTAATCCTGTTGGTTTGGGTTGGAGCGCAGTCGTTGGTCGAGGAGTGGCATGTATTAGGAGGGGAGAGGCTTAGGAGCCGTCCTCTATCTACAGAAACTCGGCTAACTCCTTTGGGATACATCGCATACAGCCATATTCCAACAACTGTTATTGCAATTACTGGTTACTGTTCCCTGAACGAAGTTTTTTGAGGACGGACATATCGACTCAAATCACGTGCCTGAGACGCCTTATCAACCCTCTTGGCCTAATCTCAGCTAGTGGCAAGTGTGTATCGAGATTTGCTTGATGTTTGAGTCTGCCCGAAGTTTATAGGTTTTACGCATGATGTCTATCTGCAGCAAAAATTAATCTAAATGATTTGTATATGTGCCATGCGTTAGCCCAAAATTTTGGCAGACAATTTTCACTAACAATTAAATTTCAGACTATTTCTTTACTGCCTCAGGTCTCACTCGATTCTCGAATCTACTTATGGCAACATGGAAGGCATCAATCATACCTAATATCCTCGGATATCTACACTCAATTGGCTATGTAGTTATCACTCACGTATATAAGCAAGCTTACCAACCTCTCTTGGAGACAGGCAGAATCTAACGTTACTCTCTTGTGTGACCTCACAACTCTTCATTCTAAAACTCCAACAGTAGTACATTATAGTAAATGATTTCAAGCTATATGACGTGCAGAAGAAATAATGCATTGTCCTTCTCATCTAATTAATGATTTGCTGATTGAGATAAATTCCGTAATGCAGTGTGTTTTGCTGGTTGCTGTTCTAAGCATTCCATTATTCTTGCAGAAACAGTAATAAACTCCACATATAAGTTGCACCGGAGTTTTCCTTGCGTCGTTGCTTGTTTCTGTGACACGTTTGTGACGTCATAAATCACATTTGAATTAACTTGAAAATTGGAGCAACGCAGGAGAAGGCCCAAGTATACCTATCTTCCGTCAAAAAGAATTCCAACAGTGCGCCTGAGGTTGGGTCTTAAGTCGGTGATGATGAAGTCTTGTCAACCGGAAAAGCCATAATGTGACTTCTTCTAGAAGATCAAAAATTTTTTTTCCTATTATTATTATACGTAAGTCGATGAAGCAACTACAGAGATTATTCACGTGGCATGTACCTCGCGGAGTCGTTCTGAGAGATAATTTATTATGCCCTTAAAGGCGTCATAATAATGTACGGCGGCTATTTAATTTAGCTCTTGACAGCCCTCAACTAGCCATTACATATATTTCTTTCTGGGATTCTCTTAGTTTACTACTGGACGGTCGGCCACCTTAAGCGATATCTTATACCGATGGACGTTGAGCAAAACCAGTTAAGCCCTACTGAGCTGAAAAGAGCGCGCAACAAGCTTCTTCAGCGGCAGTATAGGGCAAGGCGTAAGCAGCAAGGAGGACTGCCTCCAACAGAGCCGAGAAAAAGAGGCCGGCCAAGGAAAACCGGTACTGAGCCCCGATCGCAATAATGAGAGACCTTACACTGACCTGGAGTTCAGACAAGGCCGTCAATTCGGTCAGCCTCGACCAGAACGCAGATTCCAATAGCGAACAACGATCTGCTCATGTACCGATCGCCCTAGAAGAGCCGAATGGCGTTCGTAGACAATCCACACGGATGCATGATCAACGGGCCGATACGAGCGGGACCGAGGGTCCGCATAACAGCCCTGCCGGCGATAAATCGGCTACCCCACACGAGACATCTAATCCGGATGGAAGTATCCAATTACCGGCACAACAGAGTGACAAATTGAATCCGACCGAAGATTTCGTCTGGGATCCTCTTCTATTCGAGAGCAGAGAGTCAGCCATCGGCTTCGCTTCCCATCAGATGGCTCTACTGCAGCACAATCGCCCCTGCTACCAACACCAGTCTCAGCTCCAGACGCCAGACAGGAACCGCCTCAATTGCCTCCTTTCGCGGACTTTTTCCCGACAGACGAGTTAGCTCGTGCTCATACGAATACTCCATTCACTGCATCGGTCAACGGTTGCCAGCCAGATCGCTACGCTGGCTCTGGGATGCACAAGCAGCATTTGAACGGGGCATCTCATAGCAGGCCGCGGCCTGCGCAGTGTCAGCTTGCACCGTCAACGGTAGCAGCTGGCGTAGGAAGAGGGAGAATGGTGTTAGTTCCTCACACGACGTTATGTTTTGTTCCAGTCCAGGTCCCTTCCATTCCACTGGCCATAGACTGTGCACGTTGTAATTGGTGACTACCAAGGGAGGGAGTGATTTTAGTGAATAGTGAGATTCAAAAAAAAAAAAAAAAAGTATTGTTGGAACATAAATCAATCAATTCGCACTGAATCTAAGTGCGGCGTCGTGCTTTTTTTCGGTCCAACAAGTATACAAGTCACTACTGTGGGACCGGCTTCTGTGGATTTCACGCCGTTGGCAGGGTTCTATGCAGGGCGGATACATCAGATCACTCCTACTTCGCCAGATCATGCAAACACATATCAGCCATCTGCGTTCTTGCTCACAGTTCATCGCTCGCTACCATTGTCTTTTCAATTGCTGGTCACCTGTGCCTGGGTCCACGCTTGGTAGACGAGAGGGATAAAACAGCGAGAGTTTTGCCTTCAGTGATTGAAGGGATAAGCTGGCTTACAAACTAAGCCAAAAGGAAAAAAAAAAAAATCAAAACTTAATCGTTGCTCCTGCTTCAATTATGCTGCTCATTGAAAATGGGAAACAACAAAATAACAAATGAGAAAAAATATCGAACAAATATAACCCTTACAAGTCCTAGGCGGATCAGCCTCGTTGATGTCGGCCTTCAATGCACATATAAAACCTTTTGCTCGTCCCTTCCAATAATTTATCGCTGTTGCGCACTTGGATTCCTAAGATTTATATTCAAAAAAAAAGTCCAACACGCTCTCTGCACAGTATCTGCCACAATTTTTATTAGGACAGCCTATTCAAGATGTTAGATGTTTTTCCTCAATTTTGGTAAGATGAAGCCCTCCACTATCAGTGGCTCAGCGGAAGCTAATAGACGTACGTATCCAGTGGAAGCTGCGACAGACGGATTGATGGAGCAAACCAGAAGCTATACTGCTCTAGCCGGTACTATCTCTTGAAACTGAGAAGCGATTTTGAACTTGGCGTCCAGAAACAGGTGCATGAGAAATGAACGTTTCTTAAGCTTTCCTCAGAGTTATAATTCCGCGGTCGTTCATCACCCTTCCCTCGAAAGCATTTCCAGGGCTCTAGGTGTTGCTCCTGTAGGTATGGAAGGGACGGCTTTCGATGTTTCGAACAGGAATGCACCTCAAATTTCTGCGAAAGGGCCATAGGGTTAGACCGCTCTGATGGCGAGCGCTAAATGCAAGTGGCCCTTTCACTCCAACAATTAAAAGAAAGGCTATTCAATGAAGAGATACTTCGCCTGTGCCCACTAAGATATTTCGTTTCGCAAGAACAGAGGCCTGTAACTGAGAGTAACCGCCCGATAACATACGCGCTGTGATCCACGCACTGGCTTTTTGTAGTTGGGATTAGGGGAAAAAAAAACTAAATAGCCGCTGATGCAGCTTCCAGTCACCCATACAAGGTTGTGCTCATTTAGAATCCGTATAACTCATTGAAGGAGAAAAAGAATTATGATGGAACATGAGCCCAATCGTGGGCTGATCAACGCCTTATTGCCTGATATGTTTAAGCTTTTTGTTTGCCTCGGTTATGGTGTCAGATAGTTATCTAGCGTGTTTCAGCTGGCTCTAGGCTGGGCGCTAGGCAGCAACCTCCATCAGCATGCTATTTAGACCGCCTCAGTTGCCCTCATGTTTCTGCACAACTTTGGCAGTGAACCGCTCTGGTGAGCTGGCGCCAATTCATTATTATTTTGAGCATTCCCACTTACTGTGACTAGTTGCCCGTTATTACGATCCTCAAACGAAAGCAATGACAGCTGCGAGCGAAATTAAGGTGGTAGTCGAAGGAAGAGGCTACGACATCCACGAAAATGGCATCAACCCCGCAACCGAACTACGCTGTATCGTCGAAAAGCTAAAGGCGGATGACAATATGCCAGGTCCATGCACTTTCAGCGATGTCCGAACGGAGAACCCATATATCACCACCGTCTTGATGAGTACATCCAAGAGCGCCGATGCCCTTGAGGTAGCAACGTATCTCCGTAACCACGGATTCCAACTCGAACCTCAGCACAGCGATGAGACGATCACATATAAAATTACCTTGAGAGATGTGATAGATACAGCATTTGCACGATTCAAGTCACTTATCAATGCGAAAAATTGAACGAGTGAGGAAGAGTTGTCGGATGACTGCGGATATTTTGGCTTTGTCAATTTTGTTAGCATAGTTGTATCTCAAGAGGTAAAGAACGGAGTGCCTTGTACTACCACCTTCGACCGCATGCAAACGAATAGCTTCTTCAATACCATCAACGATCAGCATCTAAAAAGACATTCAGGATCCACCTGCTTATATATTTTTTGCAAAGTGGTTGTCGGCAGCGCCAAATTACATATCCTTTGTGTTCTTTTGACTGCCCTTCTCCTTTTTAAATTGTGTTTATTTCGCCCCAGCCACTTGTTCAGGGACACGGATGGCCCAAATGACAGTTCGGCCTACCGGCTCGGACTCATCGTCTGCATATCCCAGCATCCTACCACCACCAACCGAACAGATCATTATCCCCTCTATATCTGACGCTGGCCGTCTGTTTGCAACGATTTAAAACGTTCTGTTATCCTTCGCAAAAGAGAAGCGGTACTAATTACGTTTATCCGTTGCTTCGTCACCCGAGAGCTCTGCCCTCTTCAAGGCCAGCAAAGTGTTCTTCCAGAGCATCCGCCTCTCGGTACACTCCATTTAGCCCATTGAACGCGATAGAGAGCCATTGGCCAGACCATCCATCTCGTTTCAATTCCGCGAGTACGTTGCTTTATCCTCCTGTAGAAGCGCTGCAGAGCGTTCCTCCAAAACGTTCGAGTCAAGACCTACTCCAACTTTCTGCTTGAAACTTCGAGACAAATCCTCACCAGATTTTCCTTCCATTTTCAATCCTCTGAGAACCTCAGCCTGAAGTTTCTGTTCGGTTACTTGAAAGCGAAACTCCAAGGCGTCCGATTTCTGGCAAAATTCCGCAGTTTTCATATAGGCGTGAGCTAAATGTTCACCAGATTTTCCCTCCTTTTCAAATTTCTGAGTGCCTCGTCTCTAGATGTGTGGGCGTCTCGGGCTTCGAGCGCTGCAAATCGTTTCTCTAAAGCTTTTTCGTCCAAGTGAACGCCAGCTTGACAGAGAAAATATTGAGACAGGCCCTTGTCGTTCTCCTTGTCCTTTTTGAGCACTCTAAGCTGTCTCAGCACCCTAGCTCTGAACCCTCGGACCCCTTGTGGACCGTTCCTGGAGCTCGGGGAATGGAACTCTGAGAAGGATCTTTACAAAGTTAAATATTTTTTAATGGAACATGAGCCCAATCGTTGGCTGATCAATGCCTTATTACCTGATTTGTTTAAGCTTTCTGTTTGCCTCGGTTATAGTGCTAGATGCTTATAGCCAGCGCCACTTATTTGGTAGTAGCGAACAACCAGAATTCATCATCAGTTTCGCGGACTGGTTCCCAATTTGAGGCTCGCAGGACCATGCACCATCAGAAGGATTACAAAATCAGTCCAAGTTTATGAAATAGAGGAGAAATGATACCTCCGGGGCCTCCCCTCTCCTTGATCATCTTGATCCCTCAACAGGAAGAGACGTTGATAAAAGCCATTCGGAGGTGTTTATCATTTGATTCGCCGAGTTTAATCTAAATTAGATACACAGGCAAGATAGAGTAGCACTACACAGATACTAGACTGGACTAGCTAATAATGTTGAAATTTCGACGTACTCCAGCATACTTTTGATGAACGTCAATTTTTTTTTTTTCTCTCTATTCATCACAAGATCCAGCGAAATGCAATACATCATTTGCTGCTTGCATCATTTGCTACCAGATATGATACTATCGTAACATTTCATACAAGCTCGTCTCCGACGGAGGTAGGCGTAGATAAGCCATTATTTTGATGTTTGCGTGGCTTGTTTTAAGCGATCTACGATGTAGCGATAGATTTGAAGCATAATTCTCTCAGCGCTTCGCGGGAACGGCGACAAAAGTGGAAACTACGATGATACTGTACGGCGCGCAACCCTGGAGCTCGAACATGTCAGCGTCGCGACATATGCAGAACTCGTGAACGAGCTCTTATAGGAGGCGCTTTCCTCGCTTTGCTTGTTGGGCGCCTTTACACTGTAACTTCCCAGCTATCTCGCTCGCGCTTTGCCACATATAGAGTAGGTCCTAACAATTTCAGTTGATTGAGGAATATAATGGTCGTGGAATTCCTTGTAAAATGATACTGGAATATTTTACAGCATAGAAAGCCAAGAATTAGGTGTGGTGGCCGCGCTTTTTTCTTGAAACAAACAATTTACCATCCCGGACTGGAATAACTTTGTAGAAACCGTGCAAGCAAGGGCACCAAATCACTAGTTTCGCGACGGGCTGCGTCGACGTCTTTGAATCCGTGACGTCGGTCAGAAAATTGCTGAGAATACTGCCCGGAAACGCTCGAGAAATGAACCATTGCCACAAACCCTCGCTCAGGGCATGCCGCGGGGGTTTTGCGGGCACTTACTGTAGTCAATTCGTCTGGAATGATCCAAGTGTTCCTCATTTGATAGCCAGAACGCACACTTAATACAAAGCACGACGGCAAGCCAGGAATAGTTCTAAACGAATCTAAGCATGGTGGGCTACAATGCAAGTTAATATCTCCGTAGGCCAACACAATCTACCTTAGCTGCTTCTCGGTATATTATTCAGTTATCGGTTTCAGTATCAACCCATCGACGCAATAACACTATTTTATTGTACGGGCCCATCATCATCATGTACTTGTTGAAAAGCTTCGTATGAAGCAGAAGTGTCTTAAATTCCTAAAATTTTCTGCAGCAGAGAAGCATCTATTTATGTGGGCGGGACGGATCACCTCCTCGCGCTATCGGCAAAGAAATCGTGCTGAGTAAATTTTTGAATCTTTTTTTCTTGAAAAAAAAAAAAAAAAAACTTCCAAAACATAACGCAAAGGCGAATCGGACCGCTGATAATATAAATATTGTTAAAACGATGTACAACTTGGATACAGCAAGGAAAGGTACAAAACCTGAAAATATGATTTTATCAAACGCCCTCCTATCATCCATGATCCTCACCGTAGAAGTAGCGGCAGCTAGCGCCGTGCCTTCTTTCATGGCGCTCTGTCCACCACGACCAACCACACCGGCCTGCCAAGAAAACATCTTCAACAACTTTATGCACGCTTGGATGGTGGACAGGGACTACGAGGGAGCTTGGAGACGCCATGTGGATAGAAACTACATTCAGCACAACCCATATGTCCTCTCAGGACGCGACAATGCCATCGAGGCACTTGCTAAAATAGTTCCCTCGAGCAATTTCACGGTTCTACATACCAGCTTTAGCGACGACAAGGGATGGGTGCACTACGTTTGGGAAGCGGCGAATGCCCAGGCGAGCGTTGTTGTGGACGTATTCCGTTTCAACGGCACGTGCATCGTTGAGCACTGGGACGTCATTCAGAGCAGGCCGGCGGATGCTGTTAATCAGTTGGCATTGTGGTGAAGGGTAATGAACGGATGGTGAAATTTGGGGCTGCTGTGATGGCGTGGAACACTCGATATACAGCAGTAATAGAAATTCTCTTACTAACCTCCCCCCCGGTGTGACGAAAAACCCTGTGTGCCGAAAAAAGCCCGAGGTACTTCGAGTTTGCAGCAACTTCATAGGCGTATCTATGTAGAAATTCTTATAAACTATGCTGGGAATATTCTACGCCATTTAATCTACTTGCGAAATGTTTTAAATTTAATATTACACAGGCGTGGCTGCTCCCTTACCTGATTTCTACAGGATGAGTCTTGATGCCGCGAACGATATTGCTCTACTATAGCACCACAGATGCTTTTTTCTGCTAGAAAATCTAGTTGGAGAGACGCATATATCCTCCGGTGTTATACCGCGTACTGTAATACTACTAGCAGCAGGATACGTGGTGTAGTAGGAGAGTCCGCCACGCAGGGCGGTACTTGTCAGCGCAGCTTTGGCCAATCTCGGCTAGCCGCGATGCGCTGAGCTGTTCTTACTAAGTACGAAGACTGCGCGTAAAGCAAGATCAGCTTGTTTTTTTTACTGTTGCGAATGGAAACAGCAGCCGAGTTTACGACCTGTTCGCTTGTAGCGCACGGTCCATGTTGCAATAGCTTTACCCGATGGTTACCAGCTGATGCTGGTACGTTACAGGGGTCTAGTTCAAGGTTTTTGATTCTCGTCACTGCACGCATCATTTGATCTGTTATTCACAGCATGAAAACAAGACGCTATTAAAAAGCAGATAGATATTAAAAGTGCTGTCTAGGCTACGAAGCTTTTCTACGGAATCTTTCCTTTAGACGCATGACGATTGAGCTTTTCTTATTTCCCTGCCTGCTGCTTGCTGATTCGGATCGGGTTTCAGGACGGACGACGTCACCAACGGGTGTCCTATCGTTGTGAACCGGTTTCTGGCTTTGCTCGAGCCTAGCTTGTGTTGCTTCTTGCTGCATGGCTGAGAAGTGACTGAGACAGGCCGTAGTTGTTGGGTGCTGAGGACCGAGCGCCTGTTCGAAGCCGTTGCATGCTCGCTGGTACAGCTCGCTTGCTTCTTCGTACCGCTGCTGTTGGTGTAAAAGATAAGCGAGGTTGTAGACAGAGATGAGCGTATGCGGGTGCCGCTCCCCCAGCTCCTTCTCCCTCCCTTCCAGCGCCCGCCGGTTCAGCTCCTCCGCCTCGCCGTACTTCCCCTGATCCCGCAGCACCATCGCCAAGTTGTTCACGCTCGTCAGCGTATCCGGGTGCCGCTCCCCCAGCTCCTTCTCCCTCCCTTCCAGCGCCCGCCGGTGAAGCTCCTCCGCCTCGCCGTACTTCCCCTGATCCTGCAGCACGTTCGCCAGGTTACTCACGCTCGTCAGCGTTGAAGGGTGCTGTATGCCCAGCTTCTTCTCCTTCCCTTCCAGCGCCCGCCGGTTCAGCTCCTCCGCCTCGCCGTACTTCCCCTGATCCCGCAGCACCATCGCCAAGTTGTTCACGCTCGTCAGCGTATCTGGGTGCCGCACCCCCAGCTCCTTCTCGCACCCTTCAAGCGCCCGCCGGTTCAGCTCCTCTGCCTCGCCGTACTTTCCCTGAGCCCGCAGCACGCTCGCCAGGTTGCTCACGCTCGTCAGCGTATAAGGGTGCTGCACCCCCAGCTCCTTCTGGTACCCTTCCAGCGCCCGCCGGTGAAGCTCCTCTGCCTCGCCGTACTTCCCCTGACCCTGCAGCACGCTCGCCAGGTTGCTCACGCTCGTCAGCGTAGAAGGGTGCTGCACTCCCAGCTCCTTCTCGCACCCTTCCAGCGCCCGCCGGTGAAGCTCCTCTGTCTCGCCGTACTTCCCCTGATCCTGCAGCACCGTCGCCAGGTTGCTCACGCTCGTCAGCGTATCTGGGTGCCGCACCCCCAGCTCCTTCTCGCACCTTTCAATCGCCCGCCGGTTCAGCTCCTCCGCCTCGCCGTACTTCCCCTGATCCCGCAGCACCATCGCCAAGTTGTTCACGCTCGTCAGCGTATCCGGGTGCCGCTCCCCCAGCTCCTTCTCCCTCCCTTCCAGCGCCCGCCGGTGAAGCTCCTCCGCCTCGACGTACTTCCCCTGATATCCCAGCACTAACGCCAGGTTGCTCACGCTCGTCAGTATTAATTCGTTATCTAGGCCTAACACACGCTCTCTAACTGCGACCGCCTTTCTTGCTATCCTTTCCCCCGCCTTGTAGTCTCCTTTCATGCACATATACCACCCGACATTTGCAAGGACCTGGGCTAAGTTCTTTAGCAACTCGTCGGTCGCTGCCTCAGCGTCAAGAAGCCACTCTACATGGGGGAATAGCTGCTGACAACGGCCCCAGTTCTCAAACTCTCCAGTAGGAAACTCTCGTGCCATCAGCTCTACAAACTCTCCCTTCCACCGCTCCACCTCGCCAGACGACGACAGCCACACCCGCGTGCAGAACTGCACGAGAGCATGCATCTCACACGTGTCGGGCGCGGCCGTTTCGGCTATAAGCGAGTACGCTCGTAGAATGTCGAAGTCCTCGTTAAACGTGTCGTCAGCCTCGTCTTCGTAGCCCGGCTCTACTGCGGCTCTCCTGGACTCTCGGAGTATCGACTCCAGGATGCCTTGCGGATTAAAGAAGCTCATGAGCGACAGCAGATCAGCAGCAGAGGGCCGCTCTTGCCGGATACGCTCGAACGATATTTGCCATGTCGTCACAACCGAGTTCGATGCACTTGCGTCCCGACGCAAGTCGCCTGCGTCCCGATGTAGTAGGTTTTCTCTTTTCTTGTCGTTTGCGCGAAACTCGGCCAGATAGTCTTATATTGTCATGCGGGCTCGCCGGTTAATGTAGGCAGCAGCCTGCGTGATTGCAAGAGGCGTGTGGTCGAGAGCACGCAGCAGATCCACCGCGCCTTCTTCGGCCGACGTG
Source organism: Macrophomina tecta (assembly GCA_024180945.1). NCBI lineage: Eukaryota > Fungi > Ascomycota > Dothideomycetes > Botryosphaeriales > Botryosphaeriaceae > Macrophomina > Macrophomina tecta. Next base: position 757,668 of record JAKSGN010000023.1, read on the forward strand.
TCGTGCAGCTTGTTGCGGAGAAGCTGCAAGCCCTGACTCTTATCCATCACGCGCACCTCTTTAATGTAATTATGATTTCCTACCAGCTTGAACGCCGCGTCCTTGTTCCGGGATGTGACTAGAATCGATCCGTTGCAGCTTTGAGGGAGGTATGTCGCCAGCGATGCCGACGCGCCTTCGAGTGGCTCGTCCTGCCCGTGCGCTCGCGATGGGAACAAAGTCTCAATATTGTCGGCGTTGTCTACGATCATCGTCCATCGCCCGTTCGCCTCGTCGCACAGCCAGTTGCTGACCAGTCGCAGAACGTCCGCTTTTGGATCGTGTCGCCCAGGAAGCGCGAGCCTGTCTGCGAGGGCTCCTGTACGCTTCTTCGAACCGGGCCCTGGTGCTGGCGTGCACCCAGAGCACGTGCGTGCGCGGCGTCGCATCGCGGATACTATGCGCATACCGGATGGCGAGCTGCGACTTTCTTTGGTTCGTTAGCACTGCGGTATTCGAGAAGCGGACGTTGACATACCCTACGCCACCGAGGCCGACAAGCGCCGCCCGGGCGCCAGGGCCCGCGCACCTGTCGCGGATCCACGCTAAGATCTCGGGCCGGTCCACGAAGTCAGGGTCTGGGGCGAACGGGACGTTGGAGAAGGGCTCGCGCTTGCGGGTAGGAGCATCTGTGGGCGTGTGTCAGCCACGGCTTTATGACTGTTGCTCAACGCATTCACCTCGTCCGGACGAAGCGCTGATGTGGAAGTTCGTCGTTCCGCCGGCGGCGGTGTAGGCGCCAGGAATGTTGACATGGCCGTCAAGATTTCCGTGGAAGGTGCTCATTCTCTGCTCTGCGCGCGAGGCTCACATCTGGCTCCAGTGAGGACGATGGAGTTGGGAACTTGGTGAGCTACGAGCTGAACTGTTGGCGATGCGATCCCCACTTGGCGGGGCTCAGCCGCGGTCGACGCAGCCTAGCTCGTATAACGATGAGCATCTTCCACGAGGCTTTGGAGCTACCCAGCAGGCAGCGAGCCGTATTAAAGCACCCTCCCACAGTCCGCTAGTGGTAGAGGTATGCTTAATTTGCTAAGCCTGATGATTAAGTTGAGCCGCCTGCTAAGCTCTGCTTTGTCGCTCGGTGCGTCTTGGCACTTGGGACCAGGGTGGGACAGGTCTGGGCGCGGACTGCCACGCAGTCTCGTTCCCCGCTTCGTATTCTTGCCACCCTGTCCTATCGGTATCCTGATCATTCATGGAGGCTGCGCCATATAACTCAACCTGTTAACACTCCAATCCATCGTATGCTCTACCCAGCACTATCTACCTAATCGCATGAGTGAGCCAAGGTGTCGGCTTCTTCAACGTCGTCACCTACGTCATGACTTTCCTCAGGAAATCCGCGCACTCACCAGGGTCTCGCACTGAAGTCACTTCTGGGTCTGACACAGGAGCTAACAATGAGCTGTAAGCAGCTTGCTAGATGTCTGGCCGTTACTAATAGCGATAGATATGCGACCGATGGATCAATCGGGATCAGGGTCGTCGCTGATCCTCCGGATGCAGTTGTTGAGTAGGAACCCCGCGGCATAGCTTCTCGCTGTACGCTGACCTGTGCTTCTAGTATCGTCTTTGTTCATGGACTCACGGGAAACCGCGACAAGACATGGACGCATCGCAACGGAATCTTCTGGCCAGGCACCCTCCTCTCGCAAGACTTTCCCCGTGCTCGCATTATGACATTCGGATACGACGCTGACGTTGTCCGCTTCTGGACCATCGCAAGCTTAAATCGGCTAGACGACCATGCGAAGTCATTAGCGTACGCACTCCTCGATCAGCGAGCACACATAGGCCAACGACCGATTATATTCATTGCTCACAGTCTTGGGGGCTTGGTGTGTGAGGAAGCTCTGAATCTAAGCAACAAACGACAGAACTTGGGGACCGTTCTGTCTAATACGTTAGGCATCGTGTTCATGGGTACTCCTCATGGAGGCTCACGTGTGGCAAAATGGGGAAACACTGTGGCAAGATACGTGAACATCTTCCGTGGCACAAACCAGGAGATCTTGCGAAATCTACAGCCGGGCTCCTCGGACCTGCAGAGGACTGAAGAAGACTTTCAGAATATGCTTCGGCGCGACGACATCAAGCTCAAGATATACTGCTTCTACGAGGCTCTCAAGATGGACGACAGGATTGGCAAGATTGTGGAACGAGAGTCTGCGATACTGCCTGCATACGACAACTGCAGCATCAATGCAGATCATCGGGACATGACAAAGTTCACCGGGAGAGCGGACCCGGGGTATGGACAGGTCCGAGGTGTGCTAGAAAGATGGATGCAGGAGTTTGAGAGTGAGGTTAGCCACTCGGATGCTAGCGAAGCGGAGAACGCATCAAAGACCAACGATAGGGCTGGCGAAAGAACTTCATATCATGGCCCTGTCTTCAACGGTGCCATCTCCGGTCGGTATGTGATCCCCGCTCACACCACCGGTGGTACGGTTACCTTCAATTTCCCTGGATGATCCAGACGCGTTCAGTAGTCAATGCTAGTCTATCCATTTGTGCATCTTACGATCATGCGAGCAGCGAACATTGTTCCATCAAGGTAGTTAGTCATCTCAGCTGGCTTTCCAGCTGGGACTTGTATTGCAACCGGCTTGCTCGGTATACCCCCAAACCCAAGTGCTGCTGTTGTTCGACAGGCCCACGATCACAGTCCTCATCCTCTGCCAGCATTCTGTTCTGTCTAGTGTTCATAGCCGAATTGATGAGTATGAATAACAGCTTGACGATACGTGTATGACAAAATGCCTAACAACAGGTACGAGGTATTGACGGCAGATTTGGCTGCGTAATGCGTAAGGCGAAGAAATTCTATAGTGTTCCGGTACTTTCTTTGTAAAGCACTGGCGAGACAGTTGACGCCTCTGTTCGCGCTCTCCGGTATAACTAGTTCACCCACCGCCTTTAATCCTTATAGTGCAGTTGTTTTACGTTGTGTACAGTTGGCTTGTCCATATCAAACACCCCCGCAAAATTTCAGAACAGAGCAGTAACCCCCCAGCCCTAGTGCCTGGATCTCATCCTCTGCAGCTTCCGCTTCGCTCTTCCTTTTCCTTTTGGCCTGCGCTACTGCCGGCGTAGCGCTTTTGCGCTTGGGACCGCGTTTCCCCTTGACCACTGCAGCTTCTTTCGCATCACGCTTCGCCTGTGCTTCAACGATATCCTCATAGCTCATCACTTTTGCCTTCCCGACTACTGTTGACCTACCCGATTTACGGCGATTGCTTTCGTTGTTCTGCTCGAACAAGAGCCGATTCTCGTCGAGAAGGAGGGCGCGTTCGGCAAAGGATTTATGAGCAGCATCCACCAGCTTCCGTAGGCGTTGTCTGCTCGGACCATCGAGCGCACGAATGTCCTGCTCGATTCTGTCATGTAGCAAACTGAGGGCCTCTGACGTCACTGGCGTTTGGAGTTCATCGCCTCGCGGACAAGAACCCGCATTCACCTCGTCTTCCTGAGGAATACGAAGCTCGGCTAGTGGCTTCTGGATTCCTCGGAGTACCTTGTCTGGGCTGAACGGATACAAACCTGCCTTTGCCCAGCCTGACTTGATGTTCCGCGGGGTAAGTGCCTGTTCCCGTGCACGGCTATAGAGAGACGTGAAATGCTGCTTGCCAACTGTGTTTGCACCTCCGCGATACAATCGTTCAACCTGTTCGCGATACGCCGCCTTGAGTGGGCCAAAGACTCCGACATCACAGGGCTGGAGCTTATGAGAGGTGTGAGATGGGATGCGGCAGAGGATGATATTGTTCTCAAAACAATATTGCATGACCTCGAGCGACTCGTGTGTCCCGAAGCCATCACAGATCAGGATACGTGGCTTCTGGTTCGCCTGTGACTTGGTCTGCGGGTCAAACACATGCTTGACCCAGTCCAAGCTGATTCTGGAATCGGTATACCCAGACTGGGAACATGCAAAACGCCATCCAGGAGTGGGATGCGTAGTCCATGTGTTTCGATGGGTTGCCGCTGGCCAGATAACTAGTGGATAGAGAGACCTACCATCTGCAGAAATGCACTCAATTGCTGTCACGGTCATGCGCTTGACGCCCGCACCCCTGTAGGTTCGCAGGTCATCCTTACTTACCAGGACCTTAAGGGAAGCGAGCATGCTTAACATGACACCCGTTTCGTCCATGTTGTAGACATTCTCCGGCACAATGACGGGATCATGTAGCTCCTTCCCGATGATCTCAAACCAGTGCGATATCTTATCGTGGATGTTATTATCGTGTCGATTCCAGTCCAGCGCCTTGACCCTTTTCGCTTTAAGCTCGGGATGGCGACTGCAGAAGGCCTGCGGCCAGTTCTTGCCTGGATGGCGGATCGTTTCGTCCGTCGCAGGAGCTTGGAAGACGGAGGAGCGCTGACGTGCAATGACGAGCGCTAGCGAACGTAGGTACTTGAGTGGAACGGGAAAGCCGTTGTTAGACATTCGTAACAGGTATTCAACAAGGGCCTTCTCTTCCGAAGGGCTGAGGTACTGTTGACTCTTTGCTTTATCTTCCCTCGAGGGCCGTCCGTGTGCGCGGTGCCACAGCGTAGAGATAGGGACATTACTGGACTCTGATAGGGCAGTATACGTTTTAGGTTTCGAGGGTCCAAGGCCTTCGGACAGCACAGCACTGGCGGGATCCATTCTACGATGCTGATCATGATGGGGGGTGAGAGTCAAGCTGCAGCGCCAGGCAGCAGACTCAGAGACCACGTGGCTGGATTGGCCTATCGATGCTTCTAGAATTCTTCCGCGACTCGCTTTTCGGCATGAAGAAAATCCGAACTCATTGTGAAGAACAATACTAGAAGCATTGCCTTGTTGCACGGCGTAAGAAAATATCGCCTCCATCATAACGTCTGATGCTATGGTTAGCCATGAGCAGCTTTTGAAGCCTAGTAGATGAGGCCCGTCGTTACACAAGCCAGGATGTGTCGACTGCGGCTGAGCCCCCGGCGGCGAGGCTGACATGGTCAGCAGCTCAGCTCAGGGCCCTTGGGTTTTCTGACTCCATCATCCCTCACCGGAGTCAGGCGCGAGCCTCGCTTTGAAGGCAGAAAATGAGCATCTTCCAGGGAAATCTTGACGGCCAGTTTGTTATCCCTGGCACCCACACCTCAGCCGGCGGAACGACCAATTTTAACTTCGGCTATCCGCCGGGGCAAGGTAAATACGCTAACCGACAGCCAGCAGCCCGCACCTCGAGGCTAACACAGGCCCATAGATGCCTCGACCCAGAAACGCGAGCCCTTCTCTACCGTCCCGTTCGCCCCAGACCCTGACTTTGTGGATCGGCCCGAGATCTTAGCGTGGATCCGCGACAGGTGCGCGGGCCCTGGCGCTCGGGCGGCGCTCGTCGGGCTCGGTGGCGTGGGGTATGTCAACGTCTACTTCTCGAGTATCGCAGTGCTAACGATCCGAAGAAAGTCGCAGCTCGCCATCCAGTATGCGCATAGCATCCGCAATGCGACGCCGTATACGTATGTGTTCTGGGTGCACGCCAGCACCTGGGCTCGGTTCGAAGAAGCGTACAGGAGCCTCGCAGACAAGCTCGCGCTTCCAGGACGATACGATCCAAAGGCGGACGTTCTGCGGCTAGTCAGCAACTGGCTATGCGACGAGACGAACGGGCGATGGACGATGATCGTGGACAACGCCGACGATGTCGAGACGTTCTTTCCCTCGCGACCGCGCGGGCAGGGCGAGCCACTCGAAGGTAGGACGGCATCGCTGGCGACATACCTCCCTCAGAGCTACAACGGATCGATTCTAGTCACATCCCGGAACAAGGACGCGGCGTTTAGGCTAGTAGGAAATTATAATTATATTAAGGAGGTGCGCGTGATGGATGAGAGTCAGGGCTTGCAGCTTCTCCGCAACAAGCTGCGCGACACGTCGGCCGAAGAAGGCGCGGTAGATCTACTACGTGCTCTCGACCACACGCCTCTTGCAATCACGCAGGCTGCTGCCTACATTAACCGGCGAGCCCGGATGACAATACAAGACTATCTGGCCGAATTTCGCGCAAACGACAAGAAAAGGGAAAACCTACTATATTGGGACGCAGGCGACTTGCGTCGGGACGCAAGTGCATCGAACTCGGTTGTGACGACATGGCAAATATCGTTCGAGCGCATCCGGCAAGAGCGGCCCTCTGCTACCGATCTGCTGTCGCTCATGAGCTTCTTTAATCCGCAAGGCATTCTAGAGTCGATACTCCGAGAGTCCAGGAGAGCTGCAGTAGAGCCGGGCTACGAAGACGAGGCTGACCACACGTTTAACGAGGACTTCGACATTCTACGAGCGTACTCGCTTATAGCCGAAATGGCCGCGCCCGACACGTGTGAGATGCATGCTCTCGTGCAGTTCTGCACGCGGGTGTGGCTGTCGTCGTCTGGCGAGGTGGAGCGGTGGAAGGGAGAGTTTGTAGAGCTGATGGCACGAGAGTTTCCTACTGGAGAGTTTGAGAACTGGGGCCGTTGTCAGCAGTTATTCCCCCATGTAGAGTGGCTTCTTGACGCTGGGGCAGCGACCGATGAGTTGCTAAAGAACTTAGCCCAGGTCCTTGCAAATGTCGGGTGGTATATGTGCATGAAAGGAGACTACAAGGCGGGGGAAAGGGTAGCAAGAAAGGCGGTCGCAGTTAGAGAGCGTGTGTTAGGCCTAGATAACGAATTAACACTGACGAGCGTGAACAAACTGGCGTTGGTGCTGGGGGATCAGGGGAAGTACGGCGAGGCGGAGGAGCTTCACCGGCGGGCGCTGGAAGGGAGGGAGAAGGAGATGGGGGAGCGGCACCCGCATACGCTAACGAGCGTGAACAACCTGGCGAACGTGCTGGGGGATCAGGGGAAGTACGACGAGGCGGAGGAGCTGAACCGGCGGGCGCTGGAAGGGAGGAAGAAGGAGCTGGGGGAGCGGCACCCGGATACGCTGACGAGCGTGAACAACTTGGCGATGGTGCTGGGGGATCAGGGGAAGTACGGCGAGGCGGAGGAGCTTCAGCGGCGGGCGCTGGAAGGGAGGGAGAAGGAGCTGGGGGAGCGGCACCCGGATACGCTGACGAGCGTGAGCAACCTGGCGTCGGTGCTGCGGGGTCAGGGGAAGTACGGCGAGGCGGAGGAGCTTCACCGGCGGGCGCTGGAAGGGAGGGAGAAGGAGCTGGGGGAGCGGCACCCGGATACGCTGACGAGCGTGAGCAACCTGGCGTCGGTGCTGCGGGGTCAGGGGAAGTACGGCGAGGCAGAGGAGCTGAACCGGCGGGCGCTGGAAGGAAAGGAGAAGGAGCTGGGGGAGCGGCACCCTTCAACGCTGACGAGCGTGAACAACCTGGCGGGCGTGCTGGGGGATCAGGGGAAGTACGGCGAGGCGGAGGAGCTTCACCGGCGGGCGCTAGAAGGGAGGGAGAAGGAGCTGGGGATGCGGCACCCGGATACGCTGACGAGCGTGAACAACCTGGCATTGGTGCTGGGGGATCAGGGGAAGTACAGCGAGGCGGAGGAGCTTCAGCGGCGGGCGCTGGAAGGGTACGAGAAGGAGATGGGGGAGCGGCACCCGCATACGCTAACGAGCGTAAGCAACCTGGCGTTGGTGCTGCGGGGTCAGGGGAAGTACGGCGAGGCGGAGGAGCTTCAGCGGCGGGCGCTAGAAGGGAGTGAGAAGGAGCTAGGGGAACGGCACCCGCATACGCTGACGAGCGTGAACAACCTAGCGGGCGTGCTGGGGGATCAGGGGAAGTACGGCGAGGCAGAGGAGCTTCACCGGCGGGCGCTGGAAGGGAAGGAGAAGGAGATGGGGGAGCGGCACCCTTCAACGCTAACGAGCGTGAACAACCTAGCGGGCGTGCTAGGGGATCAGGGGAAGTACGGCGAGGCGGAGGAGCTTCACCGGCGGGCGCTGGAAGGGAGGGAGAAGGAGCTGGGGAAGCGGCACCCGCATACGCTGACGAGCGTAAACAACCTGGCGAACGTGCTGGGGGATCAGGGGAAGTACGACGAGGCGGAGGAGCTTCACCGGCGGGCGCTGGAAGGGAGGGAGAAGGAGCTGGGAGAGCGGCACCCGGATACGCTAACGAGCGTAAACAACTTAGCGATGGTGCTGCGGGATCAGGGGAAGTACGGCGAGGCGGAGGAGCTGAACCGGCGGGCGCTAGAAGGGAGTGAGAAGGAGCTAGGGGAGCGGCACCCGCATACGCTCATCTCTATCTACAACCTCGCTTATCTTTTACACCAACAGCAGCGGTACGATGAAGCAAGCGAGCTATACCAGCGAACATACAACGGCTTCAAACAGGCGCTCGGTCCTCAGCACCCAACAACTACGGCCTGTCTCAATCACTTCTCAGCCGTGCAGCAAGAAGCAACACAAGCTAGGCTCGAGCAAAGCCAGAAACCGGTTCACAACGATAGGACACCCGTTAGTGACGTTGTCCGTCTTAAACCCCGATCCGAGTCAGCAAGCAGCAGGCAGGGAAATAAAAAAAGCTCAATCGTCATGCGTCTAAAGGAAAGATTCCGTAGAAAAGCTTCGTAGCCTAGACAGCACTTTTAATATCTATCTACTTTTTAATAGCGTCTTGTTTTCATACTGTGAATAACAGATCGAATAATGCGTACAGTAACGAGAATCAAAGGCCTTACTAGACCCCTATAACGTACCAGCATCAGCTGGTAACCATTGGGTAAAGCTATTACAACATGGACCGTGCGCTACAAGCGAACAGGTCGTAAAGTCGGCTGCTGTTTCCATTCGCAACAGTAAAAAAAAACAAGCTGATCTTACTTTACGCGCAGTCTTCGTACTTAGTAAGAACAGCTCAGCGCATCGCGGCTAGCCGAGATTAGCCAAAGCTGCGCTAACAAGTACCGCCCTACGTGGCGGACTCTCCTACTACACCACGTATCCTACTACTAGTAGTATTACAGTACGCGGTATAACACCGGAGGATATATGCGTCTCACCAACTAGATTTTCTAGTAGAAAAAAGCATTGGTGGTACTATAGTAGAGCAATATCGTTCGCAGCATCAAGACTCATCCTATAGAAATCAGGTAAGGGAACAGCCACGCCTATATAATATTAAATTTAAAACATTTCGCAAGTAGATTAAACGGCCGTAGAATATTCCCAGCATAGTTTTATAAGAATTTCTACATAGATACGCCTATGAAGTTGCTGCAAACTCGAAGTACCTCGGGCTTTTTTCGGCACACAGGGTTTTTCGTCACACCGGGGGGGAGGTTACAAATGATTATTTTTCCTAATGCACGCTGGAGACGTCTGTGCTGAGAAGACCTTGGCGAGCATCCAAGTTGCTATTGTCTCTAATTCTTAAACACATGAGACTATAATCGAGACAGCTGCTGTATCGTAAATCTATATGAGATATTGACACGCTTGCATGAACGATCGTCTGGCTTCCCGATTTCCTCTTACAATATCATATACCATATCAAGCTCAGAGGTTGAGCGTGATGGCCGCGCTCTTTCTTGAAACGGTTTTATTCATAACCAGTGCTAAACATTACTGAGGCAATTGCTGCTCTATGCGACACAGAATTATCGTTCTGGTGAAATATTAGCGCAAAGCCGACCATTTCGCCCATTGTAGCCGATAATTATCAGGACTTCCGTCTTCCTTTTCTATTTTCTTTCTCTTCCCAAGTGGCCTCCATGAAGAATATTTATATTCCTTAATTGTCGCACTTACTTAATCCTGCCCATAATTAATCTATGATCACCGCTACGGATCGTCCAGTCCCCCATGGTCTAGCGAGTGCGGCTTACAAATAGTCTTCCGGCTAACAGAATGGCAGCTCCACTACATCTTAGATCCACCCGACGACAGAGAGACAAAAATTTCTTCGTCGTCTGGAAGGTACGTAGAGTCCGTGTTTCGCTACTAAGATGCAGTAAATTAATCCGCCCGACTAGCTACCGTCGCACTTCAACTGGCAGAATCTGAAGGACCTTGTCAGAGCCACCACCGGCAACGATCCAGGATGGACTAGCGTCACCAAGTCTCCGTACGGCCGCGAAGGTGCTGCGGGCTCTTTTAGCGTCAGGTCGGACCAAGACGCAGCTAGCATATATCGTGAGTCGTAACGCTTCTCCTCTCTTTCTATTTCTCATGGCGATCGGCTTATGAATGGACGCAGATTTTTTTGCAGTAAAAATCACTGCTCAATTTGGATGGGAACCCGTAGTGCACCATTTTGACGCTTCAAGCCAACCTCCTACTCTGCTTACATGTAACTGCGCGAATATCTCCGCCAATGCAGTAGGCCCTTCAGAGAGCCAGTCGCGTACCTCCTGCAGTGCTACTCCGGCAGCTTTAGGCGTAGGGGCGACGTCGCACTGGCAGTTAACGCCTCCATTGGGGCCATACATCACACCATTACAGTGCCGGGGCTTAACCGTGCTCAGTTGTAACGCGCGAGTCCAACCTCCTGCTTCCCAACCGGCCAGATACAGGTGGCCGTTCTCGGGCAACTTTATGTCGACGAATGTGTGCAGAGCCCCGATTCGGCATGCAAACGGCATAAGCTTTGCAAGACCTGGGATGGAAGTTCCATACGGACCTCGTAGCCTGAACAGATTTGAGAGCAGGAAACCACATCGACAGCATAAGTTGAGCACTGGAAGAGACGTTGGATGCAATCATGCTATTTCTTGGACCTGTGCGGAAAACGAAGCTGGAAATGTCCGAGATTACTCGAACGGACCGTCTTCAAAGGACTGGCAACCTTTATCGAAGAACGCTACTGGGCTAAAGTTTGCATCTGGGTCCGTGATTGTAAATGGGGCACCACAACGTCTTCGTTCGCAATGAATACGGCTCATAACCGATATGTCTATTCTGATACGGCGTGCATTGGGGAAAAGCGTGGCAAGGATTCTAAAGATGCGGCAGTACTGGTTGTGATGATTCACTACTGATAATATTCGTTCAGTACAGATATGATTCAGTATTATCACACGAAAGAAGATTTCCATCTCAGTTATAAAACTTTATCTACTGTTATATATTTTTCGCATGACTAAAACGAGCACAGGTCGCCCTTTGTTAGGAGTTCAATTGGTATGAGTATAGATTTACAGACCTTCTAAGTCAACCACGGCCTTCTTAAATTGATTAAGGGCTGTTGCCAAATAGTGTATCTCGTAGATTCCGCACGAATGCATGTACAGAATATTCAACCAGTAGGCAAAGGTCAGCGTGCGTTGTTCATCAGAGCTACCACCTTTTTACCCTCTCAATTATTCATTTGCTAGCATAGCATTTTAGGCTTGTAAAAGGATTTCTCGCACCGTTCGACAGGTTATAATTCTTTTTTTTTTCTGGTGTCGCAGTCGTTTCGATGTATGAATTAATTTCGATGCAGTAAGATGGTCCGTTTTAGCCATCATCGACGCGCATTCGAAAACTACTGACAGAACTAACACGTAGAGCAAGTCTCATGACTTCTACCCCGAGCTTTTTTGAGATCTATTGCCTCGTGATTTAACGTTTGCGTAGAGTCTAGTATTTTCAGGGAAGAAAAAGAATAATAACTTTTCAACCTGTTGGATCAATCACGTGTATTTGGCTTTCGCCAAGCGTAGTCTATTCTGGAGAGGATAAAAGGCCACTCCACGGCCGCCCTCCTCCAACAACATGCCAATCTATGCCAATTCATCCCATTACTACTGAATAAGCCGTCACACCACTTGTTCCAACACAACCATTATTACCCAATAATGTCGGTCTTCAATTTTGTTCTGTTCATCCAACCGACTCTTATGCTTCCTGTATTATCCTCCTGCACCCAAGCTTTCGTACGCTTCACATTAGCTGCAGCATGGGGCTACCTCAGGGCGTGGACACCTTGTAATTCAGTAAAATGGGTATTTAGCGGAACATCTGTGTAAAATGGTGTTACGGTCAGCCATATGTAGTTAGCTTACATAGCGAGAGTATGTGAGGCGCCTCCTTGCCCTTGCTCTCAGAACCATGTCGACCTCAACGAAAACAGACAACAACTAGCAAATTCTGTCCCCTCAAGGCCGGGATGAGACCCCTGCTCACTGAACTGTCATCCTTACCAATTGCAGAAGCATCATTAGTACAAGTCAATAGGGCAGCGACATCTTCACAATTGATGGCTGCTCCTGCTTTCCAACAAAATTTGACTCGTTACTAGGTAGTCTGGAGCGTGGGTGCGAGGCAGTTGTCGCAGCAATGGGCTAGCACGCGAGATACTGGCGGAATATTAATACTTCGTTTTTCTTTCTCTGATTGATTCGGACTCGAAATCATCTTTTCATGAGTAGCTGGAAGTGTGCGCTGAGAAACACTGAGTTGATGGGGTATTGGTTAGGATGGGACTTTTGTCCTAGTACTTCCTGTACATGATCAACTAGAAAACCTTTATCTTCATTACTCAATCATTTATACAATCGTGCGGCTTCGTAATTCGGAAGCAATTCTTTACATAAGCGCTATAAACACTATTTATATAAAAGTAGGCAAACAGAGTGAGGGGAAGGACAGATTTAGACTGCTGTCCTCCTCATGACTACCGTTCAAAGTTATGACCGGCTTGACTACCGCGCTCCTCTAGCATACAGCTTAGACAGCGGAGCCATTGTTACTTCACACACCACAAAAGTATCCCCCCACGGTTTCAACAATGGAGTCAAGATGCTTTATCCTGTAATCAATGCTCAAGTGGGGCCAACCCATCCTCAGCTAGCACAATCGATCATTGAAGAGTACCGAGGCGTTTTGAGAGTTGATGAAAAACGATGATCTCCTATCTAGGAAGGCGTATACGGGAAGAAATTGTCTGATTTCGTGTCTGATCCATGTCAGATGCCAGTTAACACGACCTACACTTTTAATACGTAGGGCTGGGAAAATTTAAAGCTTACTACTTAACATCAAAGTAACTACGCACTCGGTAATACAAAGTCCTACGGGAAGCGAAGAGGGATATGATATAGACTTGATATGAACCGCTCGACTACTAAAATCATGTTATTTTCAGTATAACTAGCAGCATATTCCCAATATTCCCAAAATGGAACAATCAGCTAAGAGGCCGGTGGCCGTGTCGAGACTAGCAGTTCGACAAATTATCTGATCCTCCAGTTATTCCTCGTTCAGGTCATGTTGTGGAGGAGATTCTTAAGTATCACGAAGAAGGTAGGCTCAAACACTTTACGTTTATTCTTGCCAATACCACGTGTTTTGGCTTTGGCATGGCATAAAGTGGGGTGCCTTTACTAACAATCAACTCTTTCCCTTAAAAGCAATGGTAATATTTAACAACAGGCGACGTGATTTGCGCCACAGTTAATTTGTTACGTGGAAATTAGCGGGATTGATGGGCATATGGTAATACAATAATAATATACTTTCTCTCTCAATGGAGATGTGATTCCACCTACCGACCTTTAAAGTATTACATCGATAAAACATTTTGCTGGATCAGAGTTTCTTGCCGCACCACAACGAGATCGCAAAGATATTTACTAGACTATGATAGCCTCGATAGGTGACGCATTGCTAGGATATAAGACAGTACGCTCTTTTATGCTTCTCATACGTAAAGGAGGAAATTGAAAAGAAAGTGGCTCAAGCTGTCGCAACGCGTGTAACAGTATAGCCTTCGAGTATAACACCCGTGGATTATATTTTGTCTAGCACTTATAGACCAACTAGGCCGAACATTTAATTTTTTTTAAATTATTTACTTTTAGAACAAGTGCAGTGACAGCTTATTCAGTAGTAATGGGATGAATTGGCATGGTGTTTGAAAGGAGAGGCCGTGGAGTGGCCTTTTACCCTCCCCTGCATAGACTACACTTGGCAGGAAATCAAATACACGTGATGTTCCAACATTTACATAGAGCTAAAAGTTGTCCGCCAGCGTCGCAGCGAGCTGCGCAACCCATCCATCACCAAAAATTATTAAATTGACAGCACGATGGCTCAACCATCACTTGATAAAGGCTCCTAAAAGTTTCGTTTCACAAGCTTGAGTGTACATATGATCTATCCTTATCGTCTTACATTTACACAAATCAGTCCAGTGGTCATTGATATCTGTCTTTTGGTCACCAGATTCCGCACAATTATTCCATCAACGCTCACCGTGCCTATCACGTTAAAATTGGAACAAGTAAAATACTACATGTGACGAAAGTGTCATGACTATTTTCCCATACTTGTCCGCCTAAGGTTTTTTTTTTTTTTTTTTGAGCGGGGGAGAGAGAGAGAATCCCGTAAATTCTAGGGTGTTTTTTTTTTTTGCGTATTTCTTTTTTTTTTTTTTTGGTGAGAATCAGGGCGCGCAGCTTACAAGTATGTCTCTATACCAACCCTCCCACCACACTTACGCATTATCCAACATTGGAACGCAGATATCCCCTTCCTTCACTTAGTTAGGCATGAATCAAGCAAACATGCCTCTTCTCCCAGAACTGAAGTGCGCAATGATGCACCTCTGCAGAGACTTTGTGCACCCCAGCACTATAGAGGCGCTTCTCGATGACCCGATGAGGCTTCTGGCACAAATCGAATCAAACTATGCACGTCTACTTCTATTCCTCGACCTTGCCACATCGCTCAGAAACGACGAGCTACAGGCGCAATATGAGTCAAATCAGACCGGACCGTCAAAGCGCAGCCTTCATTTCCCACCATTTCACGACGACCAAGGCTTGGCAATATTCTGGATGTGCGCTGCTGTGGTAATACGCGAGCTGGAAAAGCGCATGGTGGTTGGCAAGGGTAGCAGTGAGTGTGAACGTAAGCACAGAAGATGCTAGAGACCGAACTCTGTTGCGCAATTGCTAACAGCGCGGAGGGGGAACTACGTGCGTATGCTATCATCCCTCAGCCGGCTTGTCCGTGTGGCGAGCGGTTATCCAGACTCATACAACGCGTAATCCGATCTGCAGTGTGCTGTCATCTGCAGGTTGGCAAACCTGGAACTTGGATGAAAGTAGCTGCGATACAGTGAAGCCTCGGGTGGAAACGGCGTTCGAACGAGTCTGCCAGTCGGACGTGAGCATTTCAGGAAAGATACGGCCAGCTGCACCGACAGCTACTCTTCCCCTTGACCAGCAAGCGCTGTTCCTGAAGGTATATGCACTCTTATCCTCGTTGCAGAGCTCGGAAGGCTTTACGCTAGCATCTCGTCATCCAATGAGCCTAAAAGGCTTCACATGCCAGAGCATTTCGGAGGCGGAAACCAAAGGAGGCACGCAGAATGCCTCCGCAGCAGTTGTTTCTGGACCTAACACCCAGCTGTCTCGGCGCATGAGTTCTGTAACCGCACCGGAAGAATTGAACACGCCGAATACGGTTGAGCAAGCCGTATTCCGCATAGTGGGCATGGGGTTCACGCCCAAGGATGCGCGTCAGGCGCTGAGCAAAACAGACAGTGGAACCTGCCTGAGGGTCGATGCCGCCATCCAACTGCTGCTTGACCAGGCTCAGGATGCATGATTGATTATTCTTGCAAGCCAGAAGACTGGGGTAGACGGAAATAAAGGAATTTGTTCTAAATGCTTACGAAGTGGAGAAATTAGAATCGAAATAGAAAAAAAAGGGACGACGTTTCTACGTACTTGTGCCTCTGGGCGTGGAGGAAGAAACGATCGAGCTCAGACCATTTTTCTATTCTTGGCTTAAATGCCTGCGTGATATTCATAATCACTACACGTATATCGTGTGCGCAAAGTACAACGTGGCGCTATATGATTTTTCTCTACCAGCAGCAGTTTTCTCTTCCTCATCGGTAGATGCGTCTTGTTGTAGCAATCTAGTTGCTCCCATAGGCTAAGGGTAAACCGGGATTAGTCGCCCCTCCCGGCTTCTGGAAAAGATGATGCTGAGTGATCTTATACGTAATGAAGATGGTGACAGTTCTTAGAGTGAGGCTGGACAGGTTGACATGGCGCTAAGAGAAAGGTGCATGAGGCGCCTTATAGACACTTGCAGCGTAAGGAACTATATGTGGTTGCATGTGACAGGCCATTTTGTAATAACTTTCTCTGATGTCTCTCATTAGGTTCACGTACTCAAGCATAGCTATGTACCTTCAGTCTCGCTCGGTCGAGTGCACGGACTGTGACATGGCCATCTGCCACTAACACTCTGGTCGTGGAGCGAAAGGTCTGGGGTGACTGTTAACGCTTCGCTGCAGTCTGAAACGCGGTCTATGGTGTCTTTGCCGGAGGCGGTGTAGCCTGAAAATGGGAGATCGTTTGCGCATGCAGCCTTCTGGTGCGCCGGCATTAGCAAGAATCCCCTGCTCTGATCGAATGCCGATCGAGTCTTGTTCGTGATGACATGGCACGGCGAGTGAACGTTCGATCAACGAAGATCAGGAACCATGTAGCACGCCAGATAAGTTAGTATGTGCCGACACTTACCGCGTATACTGCTCTGCCAGTGAATATATTACGTGAGCGCATATGAGCAGTAGAGTAATGCAAGTTGATGATAAGATCAGCTATGCCGCCATAGCCTTCCCCAACACCTCGTATGTGAATAATAGAGCCTCTAACTTCAGTCACTTATTTGTGTATTCATCTAGGTCTGCCCCGTGTCCCCGCGCAGTATGTCCCCTCTGATCCACGGGGCGCCATACCCCAAACGTGCAGCTTGCAGCCCAGCGTAGCCGCTGCAACAAGTACCCTCACAACGCTCCCGCGACAACTTGGCCAAACGGACGGCTGCGAACTGTCCACGAACAAAAGAAATGCGCTGGCGAAAATGGCCAGCTTCACGACATCAGGCGCCCCCCGATGGCGATGAATAACAGCGGAAATCCCGGGACACAAGATATGATCGACGACGGAGGAAAATTGGTGGAAAAAATAAGTGCGGCACAGCAACCATAAAGGTGCCGCTGTCTCATCTCATACCCACTCCCCCGCCCTCCCGCGCTCCCGCGCTCCCGCGCTGTGCAACCGGGGCCCGTTCACCGTGACATTGCTATGGCATCGCCGTCCTCGACAGTTCCTGTCCTGCGCCTCCCAGTGCTCGTGCAGATGCACCCGAGCTCCTTATCATCTTCTCAACCGCCGTTGCCCTCCTCTACCCCAGAACGCGTAGAAGCACCGGGGCAAGCAGCGCCTGATGAGGCAGTGAGGCCCGATTCAGCGCCAGAAGACTGCATTCCTCTAAGCGCTGAGGAATCGCAGATGTCTTTGAGACTAGCAGCAGCAAGAAGAAACGAACCAGCACCAAAAGGCTATGTGCGCATGAGGTCTGGGGTATTGAAGAAGGCCAAATTCGCGCATAGGACCAATTGGCGAGGCGTGGTGGATCATCACTTGACGTCGTCTCCGGACGCTCAGAGCCAAGCAGGCAGGAAGACGGCGCGCGCAAAGAGGGGGAACCTGTACAAGGCAAGGCAAGAACAGCCAGCTCTAGTGGCGGCACGAAAGAAGCATTGGCAATGCGTACTGGGGGCGACACCAGAAGCAGCAGCCGCAGCGCCAGGATCTGTACCAGGGTCAGCACCAATGTCAGCACCGGCATTGATGCCACAATTTGCGTCAGCGCAATTACCAGCACCAGTGCCAGCGCCAGCACCAGTCGCACCAGACATATTCTCAGCTCGACTGCCAGCTCCAGCTCGACTCCCAGCTCCAGCTCGAGCTCCAATTCCGGCAATGGTATCAGCGCCTGTCCCAGCTCGAACTGTTGCTCCACCTCCCGCTCAACTCCCCTTTCCGGCCGCCGCAAAAGCCCCAACTCTGACACCCGGCCAATCTCTGGCTCCATTTCAAGCACTAGATACAAAGCCAACGATAGCGGCGCCGGATCCATTTCAGGCTTCAATTCGACTACTGGCGGCAGGGCGGAGTCTGCCTCTTGCTTCACTACCTGCAATAGCACCGACAGCGACGCCAAAAACAGCACAAGTGATAGCATCACCAGCAATGACATGGCTAGGGACGCAGGGTCAGCCTGTAGTAGCGGCCCAAAGCGCATATGATAGCGGCGGAAGGCTGGGTACAATTACCGCCCAATCCCAAGAGTCACTAGATGCATCAATAGCGACAGCCACCTCATCAGTGCACAATGGCTACATGCCTCCTAATGCCAGCGAATTTCGGAACAAAAAGACGCCAACGGAAGAAAATTTCCTTAATTTAACATACAGATCCGGTATGATAAAGAAATATGAGCCAAGGGCCAAGATGGCCTGCATTCCGTGTCATCAGAACAAGCTTCGATGCGACGAGCGCAAGCCTGAGTGCAGCCGGTGCAGCCGTAGCGGCTTCGTCTGCGTTTGGCCCTCGACCTCCACACACCGCCGGCACAAGAAGGTAACGACTAGTAGTGAGATAATAGGGGAGTGGGCTAGGTGATTGAGAGGAGGATTCATGGAAGAAGAAGCGCATCATAAGCAAAGAAACAAAATAACTAGCTGCCTGCCATGAGTCGAACCCTACCTAGCTGCTCCTGAGGGAGATTCATTCGATCCTCTCTGCAGATTCTTGGAGATATAGTTATAAGAGCTCAGTCGAATATTGTTGGGAAGGCTAGGCTGCTCAAAAGATTAAGCGACTTGCTCCTAGAACTTGTCATGTTTACTTCCAATTCTGGATAACCGGCAGATATTTAACTGGTATCGTTGACACGGAATGAATGACGAAGCTAATAGGCTTGTCCAGTAATGCAACGGAGGTAATTCAGCTTGTTTCCCTCAGCTACCTACCGGTTAGGCTCGGCAGCGGGATAGTCGTCGCGTTTTTCCGCAAATCTATAGTGTGCATCATCGCCATTTTGTGCGACTCGACAAAACTTCCATCATTTGCACAGCCAAGGCTTCTACAGCTTCGGATCTTGTGTTCGCTGTTGGCATGCTGACAGATTCAGTAACAGCCAGATGCTTTCCGAACTTGGCGTTATACTACTATGTAAACAGTGCTATCGAACATCGTACATATTATTGACCTTACACTGTGCAGTCGCTTATTCGATTCGAGGCTTGAGTGTTCAGGATACGCCAACGTTAGTATTTATTTACTTTGCCCCCGCTCTGTTTCTTCTATACAACCCAATACTGCGTCGAGAAACTTCTTAGGTAACAGGACCTACGCTTTCCTTAATGCTTGCCCTATCTTGTCTTCGATTCGCCCTGGGTACAGCTCTACCACCTTAGCTTTCAAATAGAACCAGGGGTTTCCAGTAGTATTAACATCTAGACTACAGGCTGGCCAATTAATAACACTTATATGCCTGACGTTACACCTATCCGTAACCTTGTGTAAGATTGTGTGAGGCTTCTTATTGTTGGACTTAGTGGTGAAGCATGAAACTCCCGGTGAGGAGCTGTAGCAGGGGGAGGGGATGTCCTCTTATACCCGCCACAGCCAAGCTACGCTACTGAACCTTAAATACACGAAACTTCCAACAATTATTGATTGAGAAGTCGGCATACGCCTGAGAGGCGTGTTAAGGAAGGCTCCTTATTTACTACCCCTCGGCATTTGCAGCCCCTGACTATCTACACTATTGAATGAGGCTGGAAACAACGCTCATAAGGCTGTATTTGACTTGGACAAGCCATGGTGTTGACGCTACTGGTAGCGTAGGCGCTGGTATACATCACCAATCGGTGGTGGTGATCAGCACGCTGCCAGCACGTCAAAAGCAGGCCAAAAGCAGGCTGTACCCTTAGTACAATGAGTCTTACACCTTCTTTAGAGTATGAATACGTGCTTTATTCTGCACGAAAAACATGTCTCTGTGCCAAACCTGCGGTAAATTCTTCTTTAAGTAGTTACATTAAGGTAGGAGTTTGCAGATACCAATACCTGTTACGTGCATATTCGACCTGCCACGCTTACCAGAGAATGCTACCCAGACCATAACATATTTATCGTTTCATTTTTATACCGGTAGATTATCTACTAATTTAACATTAATCCCATTTCTACCATGGTGTGCAAAAACACCGCCTGGGTTTTTGGCCCGCACCACGCTCCGCAGAGCACTCGTCGGACTAGTTTATTTCAGCCCATTGCGCTCGTGGCCAGTGTAAATACTGGCAAGCCCAGGCAAACCGAGCGGCTGCGTGAGTTTCTGTTAGCTCTGGCTGGCCGGCTGGGCGTAATAGGGGGTTCGTGATATCGAATGGCCGAGGCTTGTTGGCGTGATTGACCAAAGTAACTTGTATTGATTTTCATTGACGAAATGGCCTTCCGGAGATCATGGGAACAGCTTGTCGACCAATCC
This sequence comes from Macrophomina tecta, assembly GCA_024180945.1. Taxonomy (NCBI): domain Eukaryota; kingdom Fungi; phylum Ascomycota; class Dothideomycetes; order Botryosphaeriales; family Botryosphaeriaceae; genus Macrophomina; species Macrophomina tecta. The sequence continues at coordinate 777,971 of JAKSGN010000023.1, forward strand.
CTCTCCAAGATGCATAGAAATGCACCTGCATTCCCATTTCAGCTTGGGTAAGCAATACAACGAAGCATATTGATCTTTACTTGGTTTTATATGGTGCACACTTACCAATAAATAAGCTTAGCCACCCGTTGTCTTCTTGCTAGATTACCACTTGGTCTAGTTACAATCGGTAAGATGGCTCCTTCTGATGATGAGAGATGTGTAGTATTGTATTAAATGCGTAATAGCTAGGCTCTACGTTTCAATATTAGCTAAGTAGGCTGGAGGAATTTTTACTAATAGTAAAGCATGACTCCTATTAACTCTGCTGTGGGTAATAGCTGCGTTCCTTATGCTCGCTCTAAATCTAAATTGTTTTTTTCACCATAATAAAGTCATGCATCTCTTGTTGCATAGTATATTAGAATAATTACGTTAGTGCTTCCACATATTAGCAGCACTATTATCAGCGAAAGGCGATATTCTGTCGGACTATCTCACTACTTCCTCAGGCACCACATTGATTCCTTCCTCGGTCACTCCCTACCCTCGGTAATGCAATCTCCTCGGATCTATTACTTCCTCGGTTATACTATCTCATGTTGTGTATATAAAGACACTCTTTCACCTCTCTTCAAATACAGGCAGAATCTACTCTTTTCTGACCTCACTACTCTTCACTCACCCAAATCCAACATATTCATATCTTGTACACGCGTGAAATCTCGTTACCACCAGATTCAGAGTCTTTCGTATACAGAGGATCGTTGCATGACACCAGTTACCTCATAATTAGTGTTCTAGAAAGGCCTATGTTCGTCCATATTACTAGAAGGATGCTCTGGTGTCGAGAGTGGTGGACAATCTTACACAGAGTACGATAGTTCTGTGCTTAGCACTAAGCTAATAAATCTATTATAAGCGATCCGAAGTGATGCTTAGACAAGACCACGCATACAGACTAACAGACCAGCAGAGTCCTGTAGCGCTATCCGCTTCCTTACACTAGCGTTATTCGTGCCCCTATCACTGAACTCGGGAGTGACGCGTAGGATTGTTCTCTAAATAATGTGCCTTAATCATCTACTACGCTGACCTATGAACCCAATCTCTCTTTCACAGAAATTGAGCCATATACTGGACAGAGAGAGAAGCGATTCATTCTGGCAAACGTACATAAAATCCGAAAATTAGCTCAACCACCCACCGGTTGCCGCCCTTCTCTACTTCTTTCATTCTCGCTATCGGACATCGTCAAGCCGCCGACACGTCATCCCTAGAAAAGTCCGCGCCCATCAATCGCAGCCTTCTACTAAGCCGCCTTTGAAAACACTAGTCACTTTGGGTCTCGTGCTAGGAGTTGGCTTAGACCCAGCAAAGTATCTCGAACTACCCCAGAAAGCGCCATTATCGCCGAGTACGTTTGGATCGACGGATCAAACGGCATTCAATCTAAATCCAGGACCCTTGGTAAGAAGCCCAGCTCTGTCACGGATCTCCCTGAGTGGAACTTTGATGGCTCGTCGACCGGTCAGGCGGCCGGAGACGACTCTGACGTCTATCTCCGCCCTGCCGCTTTCTACCCTGACCCCTTCCGCCTCGGCGACCACGTCCTGGTCATGTGCGAGACTTGGGGCGCTGACGGCAAGCCGAAGAGAAACAACTTCCGCCACGACGCTCAAATCGTGATGGAGGCGCACAAGGCCCGCAAATTCTGGTTCGGTCTCGAGCAGGAGTACACTCTGCTAGACCTCGATGGCTGGCCGTATGGCTGGCCCAAGGGGGGGTTCCCTGGCCCCCAGGGTTCTTACTACTGTGGTGGCGGTGCCGGCAAGGCCTTTCGTCGCGACATCGTCGAAGCTCAATATAGGGCCTGTTTGTATGCTGGCGTTAACATCTCCGGCACAAACGCCGAAGCCATGCCGGCTCAGTGGGAGTTCCAGGTCGGCCCCTGCGCAGGCATCGATACGGGCGATCAGCTCTGGATCGCGAGGTTCATCCTTTGTCGCATCGCCGAGGAAGCTGGCGTCAAGATTGATTTCTCTTCCAAGCCCGTAAGCGGTGACTGGAACAGTGCTGGTCTTCATAGCAATGTCTCCACAGCAGAGACTGGGGCCGACCTGCGTGGCGGATTCGCCTTCCGCACCACGCACCTTATTATTGATAGCATACCGGCATTATGACATGATTTCCAATATCCATCAGTGTCCTGTAGAGGTTTTCTGGAGAATAGAAAAGCCAATAGTGGTGTTATAGAAGAGAAATACAGCTTGTGGCGTCAATGCGTACTTTGTAGGAACCCTGCAAGAGAACAACAGCCTTACTGTAATTTAATAGATCAAAAAAGCTCAAGTATTGAGATGTAGCTATGAAACCCACTGAAGGTAGTTTTCCAAGCATATCAGCAGAGTCGCATCTTCTATATTGCTTGCAACTTGAAGTACCTCGGTCATTTTTCGGTACATAGGGTTTTTCGTTACACTGGGGGGGAGGTTAGTTAAGTTAGTTGTTGTAAGACTTTGTAATGAGTAGATGATGGAATTTGCGCTTGATCGGTCGGAATCGATGAATGAATGACTTGATTGCTTCGTTGTTGAGGCGCTCGTGGTATTGATCCCCAAGACGTCTCAGAATGAATGACTAAGCTAATATACTATCCAATAGAATAACGGAGGTGATTGAGCTCATTTTCCATCACACCCTCCAGATCAATTACCTCCGGACTGATTGCTAAATAAGGAAGGTGGTGATATAAGAGCAGAACAATAAAATATAGAATCAATACCTTACAATTTGGGTTGCTTATAAAGTCCAATTTGATTAACAAAGCGTCCAAACTTCAATTTGGATAATGGTTTAGTGAGCATGTCGGCAATCATATGCTCAGTTGGGACGTAGTTCAATTTGATCTTTCCCTTTTCGACTTGCTGGCGAATGAAGTGATATTGTGTCTCAATATGTTTGATCCTGGAGTTGTCTTTCCGGTCAGGTCGAGTGAGACTGATTGCAGGTTGATTGTCGCCATTCATTTGGATTGGTGATAAGTCAGATCCATGATATCCAAGTTCATTGAGGAGATTCTTGATCCAGAGAGCTTCCTTTGCAGCGAGGGTCATTGCCACGTATTCAGCTTCAGTGGATGATGTAGCCACATTGCTTTGCTTGGTTGATTTGAACGAGATGGGTCCTCCGGCAGCCAGGAATATGTATCCTTGAGTACTGACCCGATTCTCCTTATTGTCAGCATAAGCAGCATCACTAAATCCTTGAATGTTTAATTGATTGTCCTTGGAGGCTTGGAATCTGATTGAGAGATCTGGGTTGCCTTTTAAATATCTGAGAATCCGATAGGCAGCATCCAGATGAAATTCTGAAGGATTATGGGTGAACTGACAGAGCTTGTGAGTTGCATAAGTAATGTCAGCTCGTGTCATGTTCGCCGCATATCCAATTGATCCGATGAGAGATTGATATTCATTGATCAGGTTGATTGGGGCTTGTCCTTCAACTCTTGGTGCGAGTGAAGCTCCAGATAGTTCCATTGGTGTTGATATTGGTTTGCAATTCTCCATGTGATGCCTAGATAGGATTTTTTGAATATAGGACTCTTGACTGATCCACATTGTTCTGCGTGGGCGATCTCTGATAATTCTCATGCCGAGATAGTGATGAATTGGTCCCAAATCACGTAGTTCGTATTTTGTTGACAATTGATTCTTCATGAGACTAATCATGTTCTTGTCCTTGTGAATAAGGATCAAGTCATCCACGTAGACAATAATGATTCCCTTGCTCTGAGCATGCTGGAATACGCAGGAATCTGATTCCAGTGGGAAATATTGAATTGTTGCGAGATATCGAGTGATCTCCTGTTGCCAGATGCGTGGTGCTTGCTTCAATCCATATAGTGCCTTCCGAAGATGTGCAACGAGATTGGTTCCATTCGGTTGACCTTCGAATCCAGGAGGAAGTGCCATATAGACATCGTCCTTGTCGATTTTGCCGTTAATGAATGCTGAAGAGATATCCAATTGGTGGCATTCGAGATCCAGAATTGTGACGAGTGCCATGATGATCTTGAAGGTGGCTGGCTTAACGACTGATGCAAAGGTTTCAAGATAGTCAAGTCCGGGGCGTTGCTTATCTCCTCTGATACAAAGTCTTGCCTTGCAGGAGGCGAGATTTCCGGTTGAATCAGTTTTATACTTGAAGACCCAGGTACAGGGCAAGATTCTGGCTGAATCGGGTGGCTCGGTGAGAGTCCAAGTGCCGTTCTTCTTGTGTTGATCGATTTCCTTAGTGGCAGCTCGAATCCAATGATCCTTAAGAGGATGATTCATGGCTTCAGTCCAGTCTCGTGGTTCTGGTGGTAGGTCCTTGATTTTGGGCGTGTGATCCAGCCCGATGGAAAAACAATATGCCGTGATTGGTGGTAGAATTGACAGAACGGTACGTGGGCGTCCAGGTTTACCGGTGCGTGCTTCCATAATTCTTCGATAAGTTTGGCCCTTCTCTGTCTGAATCTTCGGGCGTGATGATTTTCGAATTAGGGTAGGCTGGCTCGATTCTTCTTGGTTGGCTACAGGTGTTAAAGTCGAAGGTGATTCTGATGATTCTGATAGTTGGTCTTGGTCACTGATTGGTGGCAGACGTTGTTCTGCATCCGAAAGTGGTAGAGATTCGATTGAAGATTGGCGTGTCATTCCAAGATCAGGTAATTCGGGCAGATCGAAGGTGCTAGTTGATCTAGGCGAGTCTAGCTGATCTTGAATTCGAAGAGCTTGTTGGGCAATTGATTGGAGTCGATCTATTTGATCATGATCCTCTGGTTGCTGAGATTCGATTTGATGCTGAGATTCCGTTGATTGATTCCGGTACAAATCTGATGGAGTTCCACCCTCCGAATCGAGAGGGAGTCTAACGTATTCGATTGTAGGATCCTCCTCGTCCGAGAGATCCTCATTTGGGACATTGGGAAGGTCCAGATTCGATTCATTGAATGTGACATGAGAGCTTCTAATGACAGCACGCTTGCTGGGTAAGTAGATGCGGTAGATGTTCTCTCCCTCATATCCGATGAGATTTCCTTTCTGAGCTCTGAGCTCGAGCTTGTTTCCTTGGGTTCTTCGTTGCTTTGGAACATGGACGTAGGCAGTGCAGCCAAAGGTCCTCCAATTGGTGATATTGGGAAGAGTATTTGATATTTCCAGCTTCTCGCAGAGCGACTGATATGGGGTCTTAGAATCCTTGTTGATTCTGGTGGGTGTCCGATTGACAATCTTGATTGCGGTATTCAAGGTTTCTGGCCAGAGAAATGAGGGTAGTCTGGCATCCTGAAGCATTGATCTGATTCGTGTTTCAATGATGTGGTTGGCTTTCTCAGCCTTACCATTCTGTTCGGGTGTATAGGGTACTGAAACTTCAAGCTTGATGCCTTTCGCAGTGCAGTAGGCTCGGAGTTGATTCATCGCAAATTCTCGACCATCATCAATTCGAATTCGTTTTGGGTAGTTCCCGGTCTGAGTATTCCACATCTCAATGTGATCCTTGAGCGTGTCAAATGCATGATATTTCTTCTTGAATGGGTAGCCCCAGCGGAACGTGGTTGCGTCATCAGTTGTGAGGAGAAAATAGCGTTCGCCGTGCATTCCAGGAGTAGACATCTGAACAGTATCGACATGGAATTCACCTGGTTCAGAGGCACGTCGTTGCTTCTCGTGGCTGATGTTCCTTTGTGATTTGGTGAGGGCACAGATCTCGCAGTTGCCTCGTTCTCCAGTAAGTTGATACCCAAGCTGCTGGGCTAGTATCCGGCAGGCCTGAAATGATGCATGTCCCATTCGTTGATGTAGAAGATTGATATCGATCTTGATTGGTGAGATTGGAAGGAGTAATTGACGGTGTTGCGTTTCAGATCCGTTGCCGATAGCAATAATTCGAGGGCTAAAAAAGCCGAGCTCCTTGTTATAAGGCGTGTACATGATTTCGTCACCTGATGGGGTGTAGAATCCGGGTTTGTTTGATCCATGGAAGAAGAGTTGATTGCCTTTCCGTTCATAGAAGATCCGAGAGGAAATCGTGCTAATTGGCAAGTCGGGAGTATAGAGGACATACTGGATAGTCCGTGTGATCTTGTCATTCTTGGAATCCAGGTAGGTGAGTTGGATTGTTCCTCTGCCAAGAACTCTGATTGGTCCTCCTCCTGTATTGATCTCACTTGGTAAGGTATCTTGGACGTCTAAGAATGCTTCTCGATTATTGCAGCAGTGATAGTAGGCTCCAGTATCAACAATGAAGTAATTACGGAACCATTCCTTGGACTTGGTGGAGACTGTGAGAGGTAATTGCAGGATTGCCATGTGATTCAAAGCTCCTGATTTCGTATCAGGCTTCACATTAGGCTGATCTTTGGATTGAGAGGCATGGTATTCGTTGACAAGTTTCTGATTGGGGACAAATGATCCTCCTCTTGACAATTCAGGATGTAGGTGGAAGCACCTCTCCGTTCGATGAGGTCCATTGCAGCAGAGGCATTTCTGCTGATTCGGTTGATTCGGTTGATTCGTAGTATTAGACTGATTGGACTTTGTTCCTCGCTTGATAATATTGACTTGTGAATTCGGAAGAAGCATGTTGCGCTTGTTCTCATCGATGATCTGATTGATGAGGTCTTGAAGCTTGATTTTCTCGTTGTTGCGAAGTGATTGGCGCTTAGCCGTAACCCATGCGTCAAAATATTGGTCCAGCTTGGCGAGTAATTCGTAGACTGCTGTCTCAGATGGTAGCTTAAGGCCAGATTGGATACAGTCTGTCCAGGCTGCACTATATTTTCGCAGAAAGGTTTCGAGATTCGTGGTAGGATCATAGGTCATTTTGGTCCAAATTGAGAAGTAGATTGATTGCTGGACGGGACCTTCTCCTTCGAATTTAGAATTAATGTCGTCCCACATTCCTTTCGAAGTTGAAAAAGTGGACAGGGAACGAAGATAGTCCATATGTACGGTCATCTTGATTGCGTAGATTGCCTTGGCATCCCTGGTGATCCAGTCCTTATACCGTTTGAGCTTGCGCTCGTACTTGGCAAGGGCTGTCTCTTCCAGAGCGTCTTCCTCTTCAGGCTTCAGACGTTCTTGCTTTGGTGGTTGTGCAAGATCGCCGTTGACAATCTCCCAAAGATCCTCTCTCTTGAAGTATCCTTCCAATAAGGACCTCCATTGTAGATAGTTCCTTGAGCTGATGAGCTTTGGGACAGTCCCAAGCTCCTTGGTCGACGATTCGGTCATTATTACGGTCGGAACGGTCGTTCGTCGTTAGAGATTTAATTCGGTAATTCAGTTGATGCGCCCGATAGGCTGATTAGTCGTTCTCATCGTTTGAGAGACGATTGAGATGGCTTGCGTTGATGCTTGAATTGATGCGATGAGTGCTCGTCCAATAAACGGCCTCGGATGCGCCGGATTCGGCAGTATTCAGTAGAAATTGATTCTGAGTGATTGCGACCGATCAGGCTATTGCTTGAGCGCCATCCGGGCTCATAACCTGATGGAATTTGCGCTTGATCGGTCGGAATCGATGAATGAATGACTTGATTGCTTCGTTGTTGAGGCGCTCGTGGTATTGATCCCCAAGACGTCTCAGAATGAATGACTAAGCTAATATACTATCCAATAGAATAACGGAGGTGATTGAGCTCATTTTCCATCAAAACGATAAATATGTTATGGTCTGGGTAGCATTCTCTGGTAAGCGTGGCAGGTCGAATATGCACGTAACAGGTATTGGTATCTGCAAACTCCTACCTTAATGTAACTACTTAAAGAAGAATTTACCGCAGGTTTGGCACAGAGACATGTTTTTCGTGCAGAATAAAGCACGTATTCATACTCTAAAGAAGGTGTAAGACTGTTGGATTTGGGTGAGTGAAAAGTAGTGAGGTCAGAAAAAGAGTAGATTCAGCCTGTCCCCTGAGAGGGAGGTAAGTAGGCTTGCTTATATACATAAATGAGTGCTTGAATAACCGAGGAGAGCAGAAGCCGATATTGCTATCCGAAGCTTGTGAAGATGAGGAGTAGTGAGGAGGTGGCAAAGAGTAGATGCTGATCTGAGGCAGTAAGGCAAAAATAGTTTGACAGTTTTACTCGCTACTCGCTATACCCGGCTGTTAGCAGGCTTCACCGGCTGTTAGCAGGCTTCACCGGCTGTTAGCAGGCTTCACCGGCTGTTAGCAGGCTTCACCGGCTGCCACCAGATGCTGCTGCTTGTATGCTTCATTAACTGCATTGGTTGGACACTGTACCAGCTGCTAGCTGCTAGCAGGCTTTCCCGGCTACCACCGCACCGGCAACTGGAAGGAAGGTCGACTTTGGTTAAGGACTGACGGGGTCGAAAAGAGGCCCTGTATAAGGTAAACACGATTTTCCGGAGCAGGGAATCAGCCTAACTATCGATTTTATATAGCTACGAGTGTATCTGACGCGGCATTGAGGGGGGAATAGTTGGTAATAGTAGCTCCGAGTTTCTTATGCGTTCGAGCCAAGCTGTCTAATCAAGATGACTCAGCTCTGACTCATCTAACGTGGGCGTCTGCCCCAAGGTCCAAATTCGAGTCGCACGCGTGCGATGCGCGTTGAGCCGGCTCAGATGGACGCGTGCGACGACACGTGGCAAATTACATATCAAAAAGGGGATATTGAGCGAGGTCCGCTCTACATTTATCAAAAAAGACCTCTGTTTCTACTCAATATTGCGCAACAACAAAAGAAGTTATCGAAACTTAAACTACACAGCACGAATGAGGAGAATTAGAAGTATACATCTGTAAATTCTAGGGCAATTATTTCACTGTTGTAGTTGTAAGGCTAGTGGGGATTTGGCTAATGGAAGCGGGCGAGTCGAGAGGTACACGGTCGCAATGGAGGCTTTCGCCGGTGGCAGTTTAAGTCTGGAGGGCGAAAGCTGCTTCTTGGGCGGCGGCGCGACGAGGAGTGGGTGGATGGAGACGTCCATGGCGACGCTTCTCAACTGTCAACGGAGTTATGCTTCAGCATACGAAGGTGGGCGCTTTGTTGACCCCACGGAGTAACATCGGCAGTCGCCTGCAGCAACGGGTGTGAGGGAACCACGCAGCAGATTGACATGTTTAACACCCAGCTGATAGCAATATAACAACAATCACAGCAACTGCAGGAGCGTTAAAATGTGCTAAGCACCCATTATTCTATGCTGCTGTCGAGTTAGTGGGGATGCAACAGACGATTAATGAGTGACTTGATTACCTTGCATCGAGGCGCCCCCTGGGGCTGATCCCAAGACGTCCCAGGATGAATGATAAGCTAATGAAGTATCTGATGACTGATAAGGGAGGTAGCTGAGCTCGTCTTCATAACATTATAACCTCAAGGGGCGAGCTACGCGCAAGCCTCCTTCGTCAAATGAGTAGGCCATGAAGGGTAATGTTATTCTTATGACACATGGTCGGATCGGTGCTCAGCCTTCTGGCCCGCCATACGAGGATGCCTAGTGGAGCCAGGGATGAGAAAAAAGCCGTAAGATGAGGCAGACCGTGCTAAGCCACACAGCCGAGCCACACGGTTCCAGTCATGGAGTTTACGGTCAATGAGGCAGCCTATCAGTCCCGCCTGTATTGAAAGCACCTATCTAGCATTTGGAGATGATACGAAGCGGCCTGAAGTACGTGATTATCCTTAATATTTCAGGTTTCTTTATGTGAGCTTCAATTAGAAATGATCCTCTTCGATCATTATCACTAGTTACATCTCCACGAATGTTCTGTGGAATCCGGGAAGATTCCTTCTCACCCAACATGTATGGCATGAGATATCCTCGACATCTACATTTTACGAACCACCACTGTATATAAAGTCATTGAGGCACGATCAGCCACCCGGCTGATCATTGCTGTACCTTTTGCTGACTGGTTGGCTACTGCTAGTCGCTCTAGGTTGGCCTGATGGTCTTGCAGCACCGACTGAAACACAACACGGTCGGTCCACTGTAACCCTACATTCCTTTGGTTATAAATCTTGATTATTTTATATACAAAGGAATTCTTTTGGGCGTACTTTTTTTTCTCTTTTTTTCTTTTCATTCTTTTTTTTTTTAAAAAAAAGAAAAAAGAACTGAGATATCAAAGACCCTTAGCTATGATGAACCCAACGCCCTTCTGATATTATTTAATACGACTTTTTTCGGAAACATGTTGCCGATGGAGGCTAGAGTCGTTAATTTGCATATGATCCTAGTGTACGGTAAATATGACTCCTCGTTCGAGCATCTGTTACTATCCATGTCTTAATTATAACAGGCAACATTTGTTCCCATAGAATGCAGATAACCCATCGGAAGCCAAGGCGACCGAAGGATCGCTGCTATAGGCTCAGCCCCCGCTGCGCCACCTTTAGCCCAACGCTTTCCTGGTCAGTTTCATGGGCCCACCGCGTGACAACAAAGGCCGGAAATCTCCATCCCAAGTGGAAAATGCACATATAAGAGACGTTAGGTCCCCGCATAGGGTCAACTCTCTTGGAACATCTTCTTCTCCTCTTTGCTTCACTGCAAGTACTCCGTGAACGTACTGCTCTCTAAGTCTTTCCTCAACCTCAGCAATAAAATAAACACAATGTCCTTCACGCCCTCCATAATAACGCCTTCTGAACCTTTCACTCCTACCACGCCCCCGGCGCGCGTATGCAAAGCTCCTGAAGAGGGTCCAATTAGCGGACGGTCTATCTTCCTTGCAGGATCCATCGAGATGGGGGCGGCCGAGGACTGGCAAGCTGCCTTGACTATGCGTCTCGCGTACCTCCCTATCACTATTTTCAATCCTCGCCGCGAAAACTGGGACAGCTCGTGGAAGCAGAGCGCATCGGACCCGCGGTTCCGCGAGCAGGTCGAGTGGGAACTTGAAAAGCAGAGTCGCTGCGACATCATCGCCATGTACTTCGACCCCAACACGAAGGCCCCTGTATCCCTGCTCGAGCTGGGCCTGTTCGCCTCGACCGGAAAGATGGTGGTATGCTGTCCGGATGGGTTTTACCGGAAGGGGAACGTTGAGATTGTGTGCGAGAAGTACAACGTCCAGCTTGTGGAGACGCTAGACCAACTGGTTGGCAAGGTCATCGAGAAGCTGAATATGTGAGAGGAACCTTCCACAGACGCGAGTAGCGCGCTGGAATGGATTAGAGTTTTCATAAGCTATGTGTGGATAGTTTGGATCAATCCGTAAATCCTGTTTTGCAGACACAAGCCGCGGATCCTTTTATATCCTTGTCTCCTTCGGCTCTCATTAATGTACAAATTAAGTGATCTGGTATTCACAGCATGAAGCAAACACGCGAATTAAACGAGAAGCTGTTGCAATGTGGATGGCAACCAGTAGATGCTCTTTAGACTGCAAAGTAATTTTACGGAATATTTCCCTCCAACGCGTGACGATTGAGCCTTGGTTATGCCTTTGGCTATCGCTTGCTGATTCTGTCAGACTTGAGAATCATGTGACTTTCCGGTGCATCCGCTCACTCGTGTGGGGTATATAGGACCCTCTCCCCCACCCTCTACAGATAGCCAGCTGCTGCACAATTCATCACTTTTCTCAAAAGTTCGACAGATTCGCATCTGGATTTAGGACGGAAAGGGTCACTGAATGGAGTTCTATGGTTGCAGACCGATTCTAAGCTATGCTAGAGCCCAGCTTGCCTTGCGATTTGCTGCAAGGCTGAGAAGTTTAGTCAGACAGGGCCGTAGTTATTGGAGGCTGGGAACCGAGCGTCTGTTCGAAGCCGTCGCATGACCGTTGGTACAGCTTGTTTGCATCTTCGTACTGCTGATGTTGTTGTAATAGATCAGTGAGGTTGTGGACAGAGATGAGCGTATCTAGGAGCTGCAACCCCCAACTCCCTCTCCCTCCCTTCCAGCGCCTGCCGGTTCAGCCCCTCTGCCATCTTATAGCTTCATTTCATCCACATATACCATGCAACATTTGTGAAGATTTGAGCCGATTCCCTTTGCAACCCGCCGGTTGCTGCCTCAGCGCTAAGAAGCTGCTCGGCGTGCGGAAGCAGTTGCTGGTAACGTCCCCAGTTCTTAAATTCCCCGTTAGGAAACTCCCGTGCTACTAGGACCACTAAGTACGGGAGACGTAACCGGTTGTTTTCCTTTTCTTTGTACGGCTCTATGTTTTGGTAGAGAATGCTGCGCTTAGCTCTCGGTACTTTACTTGGCTTTCAACGAGCGATTTCCATTAGCGCCGCGTTTGTGTAAGACATCCGTTTCTTTTCTAATTTCATGCCCTATGCGCTCTGTCTTCAAGCTGTCCACGGATGTTGTCCATCCACAGAGCCGCTAACAGAGTCTGATACTGATGCTAGCAACCTGCTTCCGCCTAAGCGGAGATAGGACTAATACGTAAAGGTTATTGCTCAACAGGTCGACGCTAGCAAAATTGAAGGACATGTCGAACGGAAATCGTGAACTGAGCTTAAGACCGGCCGCACTGTAGGGGGGGCGATGGGGAAGAAGTGCTGGTCGAAGGCGGGCGGAGGGCGATGGCATTATTACGACCATAATTGCGCTCATACTTCGGTCAAGTCCTAAGTTCTAAACGCTATTGTTTTATCTCACAAATTCGCTGTCACCATCTAAAAATCAACTCGTCGGGCGAGCTCCAAATGATGCTCGGAGCGGTGGTCGTGCTGACGATAATGGACAAGTGCACGCCAGTCAAAATTCGCCAAGCCGACCACGCTCAGTGTACGTAGTATGTCTCGGCGCGCATGACTATGTTGGCAGTTATAAGCGAGGAAAGAGATGTGGCGTTTGTTGGAAATGGGAGCAACACATCAAATCTAGGCCTGTGTGCTCCAAGCGGTCCTGTTGCGTCCTACCGGCCTTGACGATTGATCCCGGACCTTCCTGTCCTGACTCTAACTGTAAGCAGACCGTGGATTTCAGAGGACTAGAGTTTCGTGAAGCTTCAAAAGATCCGCCGATAGAGGAGACTTCAGGGCTGGTGGAAACTGGATCTGTGTCGGAGGTAGCCTCAAGACCTCGATACGCCGTTCCTAAGGCCTCGGCCATGCTAATTCAGGAACATGGTGTGGTTTAGTGTGAAACCGGTGTGCACTGCGAGCACAGCACTTCAAAACTGGTGTGCATTGTCAGTACAGCACTTTGAAATCGGTGTGCACTGTGTAGCACGGACCACCGGGAGCCTCACCTGGTCCGGATGCAGTGATGGTTGAACGAATGAGGTCAAAGCGGCGCAACGAAGGCGAAGCGGCAGGTGCTCAGATACAGACCGGCTCAGCGAAGCGGCGAGCAGAGTAATGGGGAAATGACTCATTTCTACGAGACATGGATGGCAGTCCGGAACTGCTATGTCGGTAGAGTTCACGCGCCGATTTCCAGCTTACGCTGCATCAGTGTCCGCCGGCCGGTCCCAGGGCATATCCAAGTCTTTACGCGCAGTCCTCGCGACAGGCTACACCGTCCAAAGAATCGCCCCTTGAGCTTATCAACGTTGCCACTCGCTAACGGAGAAGAAATTACGTTGCTGTAAGCGGTCATTCTACGTACCAGGGCGGACTCCACTTATTACTCTACGTGACGAGGCACTGAAGATGCGCCTCACTTGGAGACATGGGATAGTTCGGTCGTTTCGCAGCGGGGGCTGTGGGGGGAGAGGAGGGTGGGGGCGTATTTCCAATCCATTACATCTAACCTCCCCCCCGGTGTAGCGAAAAACCCTGTGTACCGAAAAATGACCGAGGTACTTCAGACATTGAGCAACGCGGAAGCTGCGCTCATGCAAATATTCTTGTTAAATTATTGTTAGTATGCTCAATGACCACTGCAGTCATTCAAAGTACCTTCTACCTGCAAAATTACAACAAGCACGGTTAATCTCTTGCCAAATTCCTACACAGTGCCCTTTGACGCCTCAAGCTATATTTCTTTCGCGCAGCACCACCATAGCTTCTTATTACTAGAAAAATACATATGGAGACGGATTAAAAGAAAAAATTATGCCAATATCCTGAAATCTTATTAGAGACGAGATGCGTGGTGCAGGAGGCAAATCCGCCACGCAGGTCGGTACCTGTTAGCGCAGCTTTGGCCAATTACGGCTAGCTACACGGGCTGAAAAGTATTTACTAAGTGCAGAGGCTGTAAACAGCTAATCATTTCATTGGGTAACAGCGAGCTGAACCGTGCGCCCAGAGCGAGCGGAACATGAAAAATAACGTGTTTCACCAGTGAGCTGCGCACCCCAGTGAGCTGCGCACCGCGTTTCTCACCAAAAATCGTAAATTTGGCAGCACAGCATCTCCACAACCACTAGATAACAACTTCTAAAACTCTACGGATAAGTTCGCACACATATTCCACTATTCCCCTCTTAAATTTATAAGAATGCGTCAAGTGGCCATGGAGATATGTAATTTCGGACCCCAAAATCTGCTCCAATTCTTGCATGTCAACACTCACCCTGTCAATCACTCTAAAATAAAGAAAGAGAAAACATTGAACGTATAAAAGCTTAATAATGGAATTTTAGCAGTTTTTATTAGGTGACTGTGGAGATATCGTGCTGCCAAATTTACGATTTTTGGGGAGAAACGCGGTGCGCAGCTCACTGGGGTGCGCAGCTCACTGGTGAAACACGTTAGCCAGCGCGGGTGTAAGAAAGTAAGCTGACTCAAATTTACGCATACCACTAACGTGTTTCACCACTCACCCGGCCACACCAGTCATCCGGCCACCCCACCAACACCAAAACGCTTCTTTGTACAATTATTCCACCACAACGCCTTGAATTCAATCGAAATTTCTATCTAACTACTCCTTGATTACTAGGACATCGGCGGATTGTGTGACCTTGTAAATGGCAATTGCTGCACGTCGGCGGCGCACGTTGTCGTACAGCCGTCGCCTCCTGTTGATCAGCCTCTTCCTCCTCATTTTCTATCCCGTGAACCAAGAACTGCCCCTGCTGAGCCTGCAGAGCACCTCCCTGTGCAATATACCTTCGGCGGTATTGCTGCTTTTGTTTTCGCCGTTGATTAGCTGTACGAAGCTCCGAATTCTCCTTTGCAAGTATCACAGCTGAATTCATCGCCATCTGACATCCCTTCACAAGTTGACTAAATGCTTGGCTCGTCGGGCTCTGAGATTGGCGCTGGATGAGATCCCGTATGAGCCGAGCCTGCTTCTCTAGCTGAGCCAAAGTATGAGGTGTTTCTGACGTCCATTGAGGTGCTTGTCCGTTCGCCGTAGCTGGTGGAGAGGGTGTTTTGGTAACGGTAAGCGACGATAAGACGCGTTGTGGGTTATACGGTATAAGCCCCGTGGCTTGAAATCCACTTCTGATATTTTGGCCCGTAAAGACTGATGGGCGCACCTTCGAGTATATTGCGAGAAAGTCGTCTTTGTCAATATGGTGGATTCCTTGGCGGACGCTTTCCTGAACCTCCTGACCGTACGAGCGCTTGAGGGGGGAGAAGCAGCTTACATCAAGCGGCTGGAGAAGATGCGATGTATGCGCAGGCATACAGAGCGTGACGATATTATTTGCCATACAGTATTGGTCAAATTCGGGCGTTGCGTGGCTGCTGTGGCCATCGAGGATAAGGAGACGGTAGGCTCCCTTCGTACAAGACTCTGTGTGCGTATTGAAGTGCTTGATCCATTCAAATCCGAGCTGGTCTGTCGTCCAGCCATTACTGCTTACAGCAATTACCCAGTCAGCCGGCAGTTCTCGATACCAGTTTGACTGGTGCACCTTCCCTGCTAGGATGATGAACGGCGGAATCGCCCAGCCGGACGCGTTGATGCCCTCGATTGCCGTTGTCCACTCACGGTTCCCTGGTTGCACAGCAGTTGCTCGACCGGTCGTATCAGAGCTTGTGACGACCTTAGATGTCGCAATTACACCCATCATAAATCCTGTCTCGTCAAAATTGTAGAAGTCGTCGTCGAGAATGCCGTACGACTGACGCGTCTCTTGAACACGCGTAAACCACGCGTTAATCGTGTCTGGATCCTCGCATTTGGCGCGTTGTAAATGGAACTTTCGATTCCATTTCATTTTAAGCTCGGGCTGGTTGTTGATAAACCGAGATATCCAGTTCTTGCCGACTGGTTGAGGTGGAGGATTATGGCCGCGCGCTGCGAGTAAACAGTCTGCCATCCTTCGTACATCAATGACCTGGGGAGGGAATCCTCGCCGATCAAGGCTTAGAATCCACTCAACTAAAGCCTTCTCTTCGGACGGCTGCAGCTTTCGTTTTTGCGAATTAGACACGCTTCGTGGGGCTGTTCCATTGAGATGATCTTGGAGAGTAGTTCGAGGTATATCGTACGATGTTGCAGCCTTGCGAATGCTCGAAATTCGATTGTTTTGAACAGCCTGCTTAGCAAGAAGTAGTCTGCCCTCTTTCTGGTGTGATTCTTGGTTCTGTGTTGATGTCATTGCTGATTTTCACGAGGGCGCGTTTTGGTGTTGGTGGGGTGGCCGGATGACTGGTGTGGCCGGGTGAGTGGTGAAACACGTTACTAGGCTGCAATAGGCCAAAAATGCGTTAACAGGTACCGACCTGCGTGGCGGATTCGCCTTCCGCACCACGCACCTTATTACTGTTAGCATGCCGGCATTATGACATGATTTCTAATATCCATCAGTGTCCTGTAGAGGTTTTCTAGAGAATAAAAAAGCCAATGGTGGTGTTATAGAAGAGAAATATAACTTGTGGCGTCAAGGCGTACTTTGTAGGAACCCTGCAAGAGAACAACAACCTTTCTGTAATTTAATAGATCAAAAAAGTTCAAGTATTGAGATGTAGCTATGAAACTCACTGAAGGTAGTTTTCCAAGCATATCAGCAGAGTCGCATCTTCTATATTGCTTGCAACTTGAAGTACCTCGGTCATTTTTCGGTACATAGGGTTTTTCGTTACACTGGGGGGGAGGTTATACGCTCGATGAGTTTGGATAAGCAAACGGAAACAACTAGTACGTCACTTAGAGTCTTTTGAATGAGAAAAGCCCGACGCTGCACTAATTTATCTGCCCGGGCGCTTAACCATGCAGAATCGAAGAGAAATGGGCAGATCAAGATCAATATTTAACTTATAATATTCCATTAAAAATTCTCTGGCTAAGTTAAGGTATATCAGAAAATTGAAGGAAAGAAAATTATTGTCGTTGTCGCGACCCTGTTCTTCAATCCGCTTTGCATTTGTGGGCTCGAACCAATTGCAAACCCATGACGCTGACCCTGGTTAATTTCCCCTTTCATGACGGTAACTCCGATACTGGGCATCCTTCGCTCTTTCCTACCCACAAGAAGCTTTGAGGACTACTAGTCACTGTCTGAGGTGTTGAGGGTGTGGCTGGTGCGGTCCCGGTTCCCTGTTCCCCACTTTGCATCTGTGTTCGTCGTTTCCTGCAGTAAAGAAGCGCAAGAAAACCAAAGGCAACCAACGCCGCAACTCCAATAGCGATCCCAGCGATCGCTCCGTCTGAAATGCCACCGTCTGTAGACCTTACTTCACCGCTGGTTTTATAGCCACCGTTTCCAGTCTCAATTGCGCTCCCTGGGCCCAGGGTAGCCACTGACGTTGGAACGGGAGCTGATGTTGTGGTAAGCGATGGAGTCTCGTCCGGGAAGCTTTCACCAGGATTTAGCACGTATGAACTATCAGCAGCCTTCTGCTTCTGGACATCGAGCGAGACCGATCCGTTCTGTGCGTGTACATTATCGACATTAGCTAATGAGGGGGATTGCGCTGTTTATTGTTGACGGTGACTTACCGGGTTGATCACCCCGACCATGCGCTGGCCAATGCAGGATCCTGGTGCCGAGCAGTAGAAGAACACTGGCAGCGTATCATTAATTTCGAGCAAGAACGTGGGCGGCTGTGCAACACAGGATTCAGCTTTTTTTTTTTTTTTTTCGTGAACTAGGAATCATCCGCTGTACCCACATTGTTTAGAATCCTGTCGACAGTGTGCAAGCCAGTGAAGAAGCCGGTTTTGCCTTCCCCGGTCATCTCGTACGGAATGCATGGGAACTCGTACTCCGCTCGAACGACGGAGTGGTTGGTAGGAAAGAACTGGAATTCAACAATGTCGCCCACGTCCGCCTGCACAACGTCAGGAACAAACTTGTGGTCTGCCTTTCCTACTGTTACGGTATGAGTATGTCTTGCTTTACTGCCAGTAGCCTTAGAGGTCTTGGAGGTTGAGGATGCGAGAGCGCTACTCCTGTTGCATGCAAGGATGTAGAGTAGCGATAGTAAGAAGACGGAGGCCTGCCTCGAGGATAGAGGAGTACGGTAAATCATATTCCTCAGCTTCTGTTGGGTTCCTTAACAGGTGAAGTATTGGCCCCCCTTTTTGTTTCCCTCTTCTTCGAAAGGTACCAGAGCCGTGTCTGTAGGACTAGGATATGCACCCTTATATGCTGGGCTTACTGTATATGATTGGTTTTTTTTAAGGAAAAAAAGGAAAATAGGAAAAAGCACATTCTTTGAGACACTGTGTCAGAAGACAAGAACTTGTCGGCCGACTTCAACAGACGGTCTTCTTTTTCAACCGTTTGTGGTTAAAATATAGTGCCTTGAGTATATTCTAGCATTACTATTGCTCGAATGTTCTCCTTGTAATACTAAAAGTCCGGGGACAAAAGAATTGGCACACGGTACACCACAGTTATACTGGGAAAAAAGAAAAAAAGCGCCCTCCCGCCCATCGCTATTCTGCGGTCGGTCTTGTTTTGAAGATGCGGAAACCCCCCCAAAAAAGAGACAGATTTGACGATTATATTTTTTTTTTTTTTTTGGATAACTAATTGTAAGGATACTGACGCGCTACTTCTTCATTGTCGTCCCAATTCGGAATCTTTAATATTTCGCTTTTATGAGCAGCCCCACCTTCATTTCCGATTCTCCGAGAACTCGTGTATATATTCTACAGTAGACAGCTTCATTCACAGAGAGGGGGATTCCTCCATTTTTGATACCTCTCCCTATGCACGCAAGGATATGCTGCGCACCAGGATGAGTTACCCCAAAACTCAACACTAATTCTGCAAACAAAAAATGGACAGACATAGCGTATGAAAGTTTAGGGGGAAAAAAAAAGAAAGAAAGAAAGATCTGGCTCGGTTAGTTCGTGTTGCAGTTGAGCTAGATATAAATATTGCCCATTTAAGATCTCTCCCATTTTTGTTAATGTTGAATTTAGTGACTGTGAGACTTTGTAATGAGTAGAGAATGAATTGACGGTGCTACTGAAGAGTGTAACGAGTGGTGGGGGAGGATCCCCTTTATACTACAGTGTCGGGCTAGTAAGCCGCGGATAGTCCTGTAACGCTTAATGTTTGACAGATATCGATTGAGAGGAGACGCCTGAGGCGTCTTATATCCCCTCATGGTGCAATCGAAGCTTTCAATAAGCAATTATAGAGCTATCTTGGCGTTGTTTGATTTTTTGCTTGCAGTTTGTGTTCTGCTTGCAGCTTAGAGAATTTTGGACGTGTCTGTTTGCAATAAGAGCTTAAACAGATCAGGCAATAAGGAATAGATCAGCTAACGATTGTGCTCATGTAATATAAATTTATTTGTTGCATGGGGAGGCAAACCCGTCATTTATATAAGCGTCTGATGCCTGGTGTTTTCTATAAGGTCATTGAAAATACATGCCGGGAGGGACAGAAATCGCTCACACTAGAGACAACCCTTGAATGGAATCATCACTTGTTCGAATTCATGAAAACTAAAGTCCGCTTCGGGCTCCACCATACCGTCTTGATCTTCAAGGTTCTTCCTAATCATCTTGGATAGAATCTGCGAAAAGCATTTGTTTTCCCATCTCGTCCAGTCTGGCCACACAACACAGCGGAGCCTCACCATCGGATCCCGTACGAGGCCGCACCATAATCAACGGCGAGGATTTCTTTTTCCTTGTCTCAAAACCATAAAATTACAGCACGTAAACATTATCAGCAACGAAGATCGTTGGATCCAACTACGAACTGCATCGAAAATTGTCAAACTATTTTTGCCTTACTGCCTCAGATCAGCATCTACTCTCTGCCACCTCCTCACTGCTCCTTATCTTCACAAGCTTCGGATAGCAATATCGGCTTCTGCTCTCCTCGGTTATTCAAGCACTCATTTATGTATAATAAGCAAGCCTACCTACCTCCCTCTCAGGAGACAGGCACAATCTACTCTTTTCTGACCTCACTACTCTTCACTCACCCAAATCCAACAAAAACTTACCGGAAAGAATCTCAATAACTATAATTTGCACGTCGGCCAAGCTAAAACAGATAAGCTAACCTGGTTAATCAACTCATTAGCCGATTATGGGGACGAAAGTCAAACCTATACTCCTCCTCGCAAAGATGCTCAGAGCCTACCCGGTGGCCTCTACCATCAAAGCGCAGATATGCTCCTTGGATTTGCTCTCGCTCATAGCTGCTGTAGGGCAGGAGAACATTTGTGTGACGCCCAACAAGAATGCGAATCTTGAGGATATGCTTTTCAGGGATGCAGAATATTCATTGCTATCCGTCCACGGTCCCGTGTTTTTGACTGTACGGGCCTTTAGCAAAACATTTCCATTGGCGATAAACGACCCCACGTTCGACAACGTAAACACGTTCCGCGACGAGATAATAAGATCAGCCTATGTGGAGATACTATGGAACCTATCATCCAACGGCAGACGTATCGTAACGGCATTGGTGCTCAGCAGATTGCGAGACTCATCTGCAATACCCACAGCATTTGATGCGCACAGTACGGATTTGACGAGAGTGAGATGGATGACGTACTCGACTTGTGCTCTAAAAGGAGGAGAGCGACGGGAGCGATTAAATCAATCCGATGATTATGTAGTCCATACTTGCTGTATTTGCGTAACGGGCCGAAGGAATCTTGTCAGGCACCACGGGCTCGAACTGATGTTTTCGTCGGCGAGATGGCCAAACGATTATGTGGATGAAAGGCTTAGGATCGAGCAGAAAGAGGGCTTCTACCGTTGAAATTTTCAGGCGATATCTCTGAAGACAATTAGAGGTTAGTCACGGAGCAACGGCAGACCGGAGCCACGCCCAGTGCGGTACAGCCACCTAGTGTACGTGTGCAGAGCCGAGAGCGCACGGCCCCCACAACATCAAGTGCTGCATCAGCACCCCTCATCCCTTTGCTTCCTCAACAACCATGCAACGCATCTTTGTGCAAGAAAAAGGCATCATCTTTCGCATGAAGACAGAGTTTCAATCATTACGGAGCATAAAGACGGTAAATCTAGACGTAAAATTGCAGATAAGACTGGCTTTTCCGAGCACGCCGTAAGGCAGTGCATTACCCACTACAAAACAACAGGCCAAATTAATCTAAAGCCTCATCTCGGGCGCTGTCCTAAATTCAAACCTCGTACCGAGCGGCAGATTATTCGTTTGGTTAATAAATCTCCAAAACTCAAGCATCAGCAAGTGATTACTCAGCTACGCCTACCTGTTCATAAAGATATTTTACGACGTATTCTACGCAAGCACCACATTACCAAATGGCGTGCAAAGAAGAGACCATGGATCTCAGAAAGACTGCTCGGATTTAGTATCGATACGCTAAAAAAAAATACGTACATAAGAGCTGGAAATAGTGAATGAAAGTTGTCTTTAGTGATGAGTGCTCAGTTGAGCAGGGCTCAGGGCACGCTTATACCTGGGTTTTCTATAAAACAGGCCAGAAAAAGTGGGACCTAAATAGGCTTAATACAAGGCCACTTGGGAAAAAGGCAAGATGTATGGTTTGGGGCGGTATTTCCGGTCGATTAGGAATATCAAACCTTCAAGTTATGGAGCGTGATTTAAGCGCACCTAGGCAAGGATATACGGCCAGGTCATACTTCCAAGTACTCGAGCAGCAAACAATAAGGAACTATGACTACGGGATGTACTGGCTACAAGATAGGGCTGGAATTCATCGAGCTAATATGGTTAAGAGATGGCTGGCTGAGCACCGGATTCGGTGTATTGAACACCCTCCTTATTCGCCAGATCTAGACCTTTAAGAGTATCTTTGGTGGCCGCTTAAGAAGAAGCTTCAAGAGATCGCTCCATTTATCAAGTTTAAGAAGAATCCTGGTGTTGGAATATCACGTGTATTTAATTTCCTGCCAAGTGAAGTCTATGCAGGGAGAATAAAAAGCCACCCCACGGCCTCTCCCTTCCAACACCATGCCAATCAATGCCTTTCAATACTGAACAAGCTGTCCCATCACTTGTTCCAACAACTGAGCCGTCTATCATTTACAAATTCAGGCTCAGCGATACTATTGATTCCCTCACCCCTCGTCCTAAATTCTTATTTCATCTACCGTGACCTGGCTTTCTACCCATCTCTCCACCTTCGACCCGGGCCGCTGGGCCAGCAAGTTCGAGGCCGCAATAGAGCTGGCGGGTAACCGGGTGGGGACGCACTTTTTAGGGCGTCGTACGCCCTTTGCGACCGGCGATGCGTGTTCCCGGGTCAGCATTCATCGGGCAGTGATTGGTTCTGGCAATTTCGAGGCGATTGCAAGGCCGAGGAACGCAGAGTAAGCGCAGTTTGCGGAGAAACTATGGAAGAAAGAGAATATGGGGTTCTCGGCTGATCACGGGCAGCTGTAAGTGTTCTGGAAGGGTGGGAATTGTGTTCGAGAGGGCTATTGGATGTTGAGAGAAGATCATCGATCAAAGCTTGATCTCCCCAATGAGTGAAAGAGAAATAGTCGGGAAGATTTTCATCAGTCTATTTCCTCCCATGCGGCTCATAGAGGGCAAATGCGTGAGACACGACAGTACACAGTGGCAAGCTATATGGCGTGCGAAAAAAAAAAAAAATTGTGGAATATCTTCCTTATCTAGTCAGTAACCTTCCAATTGAAACAAATTCCGTAGCGCAGGGTACTTTGCTGGTTGCTGGTCTAAGAGGCGTAGAACTTTCTGGAACGTTCCTTCCACTGACTGACCACTCCGACATTTCCGCACCGTTTTCCCGGCAGCTGATTGTGCCCATTTCATTTCGACTTCATCTTTTATCAAAACTCTGGCTCCTATATCGGCCAGCATGTCGTGAGCACCTTTGTAACTTAGGCCCTTGAGTAAATGCTCGTGTTGGGCGCTTTCAGACGGCCGCAGCATGATTAGACTAAGTTTTACCATGTCTCCTTCGACGGTAGCCCATCTGTAGCTTCTCGTTTTCACCCACCGCCCATTTCGGAGAAGCTTACTACAAGCCTGTCTGATATCTATACTGTGTGTGAGCAGCATTACTCCGTGATGTTGCAAGTAGCGAGCAGTCACGTCGCAGGTGGCTGTTTTCGGTAGACGTGTAAATTTAGCGCTGTGCACAATCTCCTCGGACTCCCCATGCTCGATAGCGGGGGAAGGTCAGTCTCGTATATAACGGGGGCCGATGATCCTACGAGTCGGGGCACGTCATTATCTTTATCGTCGAGATCTGTTTGCATCCAAATATCACCACACTCGTTCATCTGACTACTTTCCACTTTGAACGCCATGTTGGAGGATTTGCGATAAGGTCAGGTTTCTAGCAGATCTTCAACCAGAAGCTATAGCGGGATTTATATTAGACGCAAAACAAACGCCTTAGAGGACTGCCAACATAACACCTGGTCCATCAGCTCTGTGCGAGACGAACTTAATTAATAAGAGGCTGACGACAGAGAGCCATAGAACAGTTATTGATAGAAATTTCGTAAGAGGACTACGTAAGCTTTGTGAGTGTGAGATGGAAAATAAACTGAATCACCTACGTTGTGTTATTGAATAAACCTATCCGCGCAGTCATTAATGCTTAGACGTCTTGGGACTGAACACTATGAGCTCCAGGAGAACGAGGCAATTACGTCACTCATTCATCGACTCAGACCAACAAAGCGCATATCCCATCAGTTTTCCCGGGGTACGAGGCAAAACACATTGGCTGGGTATTCGCAACTAGGTCTTCGTGCCGAACGACTGCACCATTCGTAGACAAGCTTTATACAATGATATGTATTAGAGCTTTTAGAGCATAAGGTCGCCTCTCTATGTTAATATACTTTATTGCAGCTGTCGTCAATTGGTCCATTGTGTTCGAAGCTGAAGAAAAGAAAGCCGGCTCCATTACGCACAGAAAATATCTGTCGGCACATGTATCCGGAGAGAACAATCTGCCACGACGAAATTATGATGTCGAGGATTTTGGGCGCTTCTAAATGTATTGGCCTATATGATTTTAAGGGGTCCTCTGTCTCTAAAAGAAAAAAAAAGAAAAGAAAAGAAAAAAGGCATCTTCAACTCCAAAGCTCAAGGTGCCATGGCCAACGATGGTTAGTAGTAGAGGGTCTTATTGATTGCTTCTATGTTTCGACGGCATATCTCATTACTCTTGCGGAAGCAGTAATTCAATTCGACAAGAAAGTTGCGACAGACTTTTCCTTGTGCGGTTGCTTGTTTCGTTAAGACATTTGTGACGTCATTAAACCTTATTTGGATTTCTCTTCACGGATTCAATTTCCTGACCTTGAAGACTGGAGCAACGCAGGTGAAAACTCAGGCTTGTCTAACTTCAGCCAAAAAGAGCTCCAATGGTGCGACCGAAGGTATTCCCTAAGCCGTTATTGTCTCGGGCACGCCAGAATTCGAGTCCAGAGTACTGCGCAGCCTGGAAGCATTACCACAAATGGTTTGACACATACGTATCTAATTAGACAAGATCTTCTCAACCAGAATCACCATAATGCAACCTCTTATGGAAATGAATGCGTTGTCTGTTCTACGTAAGTCAATAAAGTAATTTAAGAAATTCTTCAAACGACATAAGTATACCTCACGGACTCGTTATCAGAGATAATTTATTACGTCCTTAACGACGTCATAATAATGAGCGACGGCTAGTAAATGTGCTTTTTGAAAGCACCCGGCTATCCACCATATATGTATTTCTTTCCTGGGTTTTCCAAATTTACTCCCGTACGGTCGGCCACCTTGAGCGACATTTTATACCGTGATGGACGTTGAGCAAAATCAGTTAAGCCCTGCTGAGCGGAAAAGAGCGCGTCAGCGGGAGTATAGGGCAAGGCGTAAGCTGCAAGGAGTGCCTCCACCAGCGAACAGAAAGAGGGGCCGGCCAAGGAAAACCGGTACTGAGCCCCGGTCGCGAAAATGAGAGACCATAGACTGGCCGAGAATTCAGACAAGCCCAGCAATTCGGCCAGCCTCAATCAGAACGCAGACTCTAATAGCGAACAACGATCCATTTCTGTACCGATCACCCTAGACGAGCCGAACGGCGTTAGTAGACAATATACCCGGATGCATGACCAACAAGCCGATGCGAGCGAGACCGAGGGCCCGCATGACAGTCCTGCCGTCGATAAACCAGCTACCCCAGACGAGACGTCTAATCCGGACGGAAGGACCCAATTATCAGCACATCAGATTGACACATTTAATCCGACCGAATTTTTTGACTGGGATCCTCCTATATTCCAGAGCGGAGAGCCAGCCATCGGCCTCGCTTCTCCACCTGGTGGCTCGACTACGGCACAATCGCCCATGTCAGCAATACCAGTCTCAGCTGCAGACGCCAGACAGGACCGGCCTCAATTGCCTCCTTTCGCAGACTTTTTCCCGACAGACGAGTTAGCTCGTGCTCATACGAATACTCCATTCACTACATCGGTCAACGGTTGCCAGCCAGATCGCTACGCTGGCTCTGGGATGCACAAGCAGCATTTGAATGGGGCGTCTCATAGCAGGCCGCGGCCTGCGCAGTATCAGCTTGCACCGTCGACGGTGGTAGCTGGCATAGGAAGAGGAAGATTGGTGTTGCTTCCTCACACGACGTTATGTTTTGTTCCAGTCCAGGTCCCTTCCATTCCACTGGCCATAGACTGTGCACGTTGTAATTGGTGACTACCAAGGGAGGCAGTGATTTAGTGAATAGTGAGATTCAAAAAAAAAAAAAAAAGTATTGTTGGAACATAAATCAATCAATTCGCACTGAATCTAAGTGCGGCGTCGTGCTTTTTTTTCGGTCCAACAAGTATACAAGTCACTACTGTGGGACCGGCTTCTGTGGATTTCACGCCGTTGGCAGGGTTCTATGCAGGGCGGATACATCAGATCACTCCTACTTCGCCAGATCATGCAAACACATATCAGCCATCTGCGTTCTTGCTCACAGTTCATCGCACGCTACCATTGTCTTTTTAATTGCTGGTCACCTGTGCCTTGGATCTCGCTTGATAGACGAAGGGAATAAAGCAGCAAGGTTTGTCTTGAATGAGTGGAGGGGATAAGCTGGCTTACAAACTAAGCCAAAAGGAAAAAAAAAAAAATCAAAACTTAATCGTTGCTCCTGCTTCAATTATGCTGCTCATTGAAAATGGGAAACAACAAAATAACAAATGAGAAAAAATATCGAACAAATATAACCCTTACAAGTCCTAGGCGGATCAGCCTCGTTGATGTCGGCCTTCAATGCACATATAAAAGCTTTTGCTCGTCCCTTCTAATAATTTATCGCTGTTGCGCACTTGGATTCCTAAGATTTATATTCAAAAAAAAGTCCAACACGCTCTCTGCACAGTATCTGCCACAATTTTTATTAGGACAGCCTATTCAAGATGTTAGATGTTTTTCCTCAATTTTGGTAAGATGAAGCCCTCCACTATCAGTGGCTCAGCGGAAGCTAATAGACGTACGTATCCAGTGGAAGCTGCGACAGACGGATTGATGGAGCAAACCAGAAGCTATACTGCTCTAGCCGGTACTATCTCTTGAAACTGAGAAGCGATTTTGAACTTGACGTCCAGAAACAGGTGCATGAGAAATGAACGTTTCTTAAGCTTTCCTCAGAGTTATAATTCCGCGGTCGTTCATCACCCTTCCCTCGAAAGCATTTCCAGGGCTCTAGGTGTTGCTCCTGTAGGTATGGAAGGGACGGCTTTCGATCTTTCGAACAGGAATGCACCTCAAATTTCTGCGAAAGGGCCATAGGGTTAGACCGCTCTGATGGCGAGCGCTAAACGCAAGTGGCCCTTTCACTCCAACAATTAAAAGAAAGGCTATTCAATGAAGAGATACTTCGCCTGTGCCCACTAAGATATTTCGTTTCGCAAGAACAGAGGCCTGTAACTGAGAGTAACCGCTCGATAACATACGCGCTGTGATCCACGCACTGGCTTTTTGTAGTTGGGATTAGGGGGAAAAAAAAAATTAAATAGCCGCTGATGCAGCTTCCAGTCACCCATACAAGGTTGTGCTCATTTAGAATCCGTATAACTCATTGAAGGAGAAAAAGAATTATGACGCTCCGTCTAATGCAGGTTAATCAATGCCTGCATGACGGACACTCGACCCACTGCGCGCTGAGGAATGGGTTGAAGATCTTTTTTACACTCTAAATAAGCGCTCTTACTGATGAGCGTACTCCATCTAAGCATATGTCTTGGAACGCCTGCGTTGCCTCAACGATTGCGTCATACTCTGTTTTCGTAATCGAACCAGTGGATCTCGCTTTTATGGTCTCCGTCACGAGATCGTTGAAAAATGGTTGCTCGACAAGCTTGATATTGTCGAAACGGTATTTGCTTGATTTGGTAAGATATCGGAGCCACTCAGTTATTACGGCAGTCTCCCGTTGAGATTCACTCCAATGGTTGGCGATGTATTTCCGGAGTGGACTGTAAACGTGTATATGTCCGTCATCGAAATAGAATATGCCGTTTCCATCAATTATTCTTTTGTAGAAATTTTTAGGAATGTAAAACACACTGTTGCTCCTGACGGAAGCGGCTGTCAAAGCGAAGACCGCTACGACATCCTCCCGCTTACCGGGTTCCAATTTGTCTTCTATAGAATCGACTATCCTTTTATAGAGCTCGTCCCTCTCTTCAGGGGAGAAATGCTCTGGGTAAGCCTGATGTAGAATACCAAGACTAGATAGGCGTTAGCAGCGTAGTGGCTGGCACTGGGGCTTACGCATCATGTACTGAAGTAGCCCCGGGGAAACTTTTCAGTAACCTCCCCCCCCAGTGTAACGAAAAACCCTATGTACCGAAAAATGACCGAGGTACTTCAAGTTGCAAGCAATATAGAAGATGCGACTCTGCTGATATGCTTGGAAAACTACCTTCAGTGAGTTTCATAGCTACATCTCAATACTTGAACTTTTTTGATCTATTAAATTACAGAAAGTTTGTTGTTCTCTTGCAGGGTTCCTACAAAGTACGCCTTGACGCCACAAAATATATTTCTCTTCTATAACACCACCATTGGCTTTTTTATTCTCTAGAAACCCTCTACAGGACACTGATGGATATTGGAAATCATGTCATGATGCCGGCATGCTAACAGTAATAAGGTGCGTGGTGCGGAAGGCGAATCCGCCACGCAAGTCGGTACCTGTTAACGCATTTTTGGCCTATTGCAGCCTAGTAGTGGTGTGCGTAAATTTGAGTCAGCTTACTTTCTTACACCCGCGCTGGCTATTTTCCATGTTCCGCTCACTCTGGGCGCACGGTTAAGCTCGCTGTTACCCAATGAAATGATCAGCTGTTTACAGCATCTGTACTTACTAAATACTTTTCAGCCAGTGTAGCTGGCCATAATTGGCCAAAGCTGTACTAACAGGTACCGACCTGCGTGGCGGATTCGCCCCCTGCACCACGCATCCCGTCTCTAATAAAATTTCAGCATATTGGCATAACTTTTTCTGTTGGTCCGTCTCCCGTATGTATTTTTCTAGTAATAAGAAGCTATGGTGGTGCTGCGCGAAAGAAATACAGATTGAGGCGTCAAAGGGCACTGTGTAGGAATTTGGCAAGAGATTGACCGTGCTCGTTGTAGTTTTGCAGGTAGAAGGTACTTTGAATGACTGCAGTGGCCATTGAGCATACTAACAATAATTTAACAGGAATATTTGCATGAGCGTAGCTTCCGCGTTGCTCAATGTCTGAAGTACCTCGGTCATTTTTCGGTACACAGGGTTTTTCGTTACACCTGGGGGGAGGTTAAGCTCAGTTTCAGCGGCCAATTCAGCTGGGTTGTGCGGTGTTTGGGAGTCCCAAGTTGCAGCCTCTACCCCGGGGGGTGTCGGCGTCCGAAGCTTGACATCGAGCTTGGAAATCACGGCCTCTGGATCGAGCGGAACCAGTCCTGGGCCTCGGAACCCGCCTACGACATTCTGCTGCGTGAATGCGGCTTCGAACGCCGTTTTAAACACAGGCAGAAACTCGAGCTTCGTGATGTGGTTGATGTGGGATCGCATCAGCTCTTCAACCTGCTTTCCGTACGCCTTCTTGAGAGGCGCAAAACAGCCTACATCGAGCGGCTGGAGGAGGTGCGATGAATGCGCAGGCATGCAGAGCGTGATGATCTTGCGTTCCTGGCAGAACGCGTCGAATTCAGCCGAATTGTGGCTCGCATGGCCGTCAAGAATCAGAAGTCGCCATGCTCTAGTTGTACGATCCTTTGTGTGCTTTTCGAAGTGCTGCAGCCACTGCAGACCAAGCTCGTTCGTCGTCCAGCCGTTTTCGCTTAATGCGATGACCCAATTGCCTGGTACGTCGTCGCTGTACTGTTCCGACCCTGTGAAGGCTGTAACAACGATAAGAAACCTTCATAAGTTCTTACGCAGAAGCTCTGGCGGTTGCCATTATTTTTTATCTCTTATGCTCTCGTCTCTCCCAGTCAGGATGCGTTATTCTTTCCAATTCTCCCAGCTTTGGCGGAGATTGAACAGCGAAAGCAGAACTTTATCATATCTAAGATAAGTACCTCTTACATCTTACACACGAGCGGAAAGACCCGCTCTCGCTTCGCTCTCCTCCTCGACAGTTCATGCAAACGGGCCTTTCGTCGTTAAAGACCTCCTCCAACAAATCAACTGTGAAGTCATTCACCTCCCTTAACACAGCTCTTAACTCGGCGTCATTCCGGACTGATCGATACCTCTTCTCCACGGCCACTACGAGGATGTCGCGAAGTCCGCGATCCGTGTCTGGTGTCGTGCTATAGGTCTCTCGTATGACTTTTGAGATCGAAGAACCGCTCCACTCTTGCTCGGCTAGACTCTTTTCAAACTTTTCTCTTGCCAAGCACTTTAATTCGGGAACGTCATATTTGTCGGCAATCGCGTATACAAGCACGTTAAGTATGAGCGGTGAGTCATTCGCTCCCGCTTGATAACCGATGGAACTGCAGCTCGCTTGGGTGTTCTTTCGTGCCTTCTTTTTTGCTTTTTTGCTCTTTTTCACTCTCTCGCCAAGAGAGATGCAGTTTTCTGCTTTTTCTTGGGGTGTTTCCTTGTTCGGAATTTCTTCGACTGCGGATAGAAATTCCATTTCTGAGTCTTCATCAAGATGCTGGCTGCCGATATCCTTCTCAAACTTCCCAAGCTTCATTCCGGTTGCGTTGTTCATCCACTCCTCAATGGGTGATCGATCATCGTAGTCAAGGCTGTAAAGAAAGCTAACAAGCTTCGTGACAAGCACCGGGTCATCGTGCAGAAGTGCGACTTCGTTACACGCAGCCTCCTAACACCGTGAGCATGGGGGAGAATGACTTTTATCACGCGTGAAACATACCTTGAACTTGCTTAAACACATTCTGCTGAAAACCTTTGATTGGGAGCAGATGACAGCCCGATGTACTGAGAACCAACGGTCCGCACAGAAGATTTTAAAGTCTGCAAATCGGTCTTCAACGAACAAACTGCTACCGTAAGCGAAGGGAAAAATCAAGAATGACCCGCTATTACCTCTTGATTGACTCTATAAGACAAACAGTGCGTGAATCTAAGGTCGACATTGCTTCCGGCGGGTACCACTATCTGCTTAAAAAAGCTCTTTCCAGCTTCTCGGAGAACGGATCATTAGTCTCCTCAAGCAGCACCGATCGCTTTATAAAAAAGTTTAATTTTGAATGAGAATATAAATTCTTGAGGATCGGGGTGACACGATGGGTCATATATAACCATTATCAATAGGTACAGGGGTAGAACCTAGTCCCGATAAGAGAGAGAAGGGCGCTTAAATTGGCGAATCGCAGTCTTTGCCGATGTTTCAAGTCTTATCACACGGTGGCGGTGGGTAATATTGCGTGCAGTAAATATTGCTGCAGCGGCAGGTATCCGCATTACTAGCATATGCGAGTTTAATAACCCCACCGGCGTGAAGCCTGCACGAGAAAAAAATACGGTAGTGGCCAAGAATCCACGTGGACAACAGAAGCCGCACGGTCAAAGCTCCCGAACGGAATAGAGAGACGACAATCCTTAGAAGTATCCTTCTTGGGAAGAAGATCCACGCCGGAAATGCAGAAAGCTCACAAAGGACGCGGGAGTGAACGGGATAACAGCAGGAATATCCTCCCTTTGCAAGTGTAGAAGTCAAGATCCGGGAAACTCGTATTTTAACACCCGTCATGTGCAAAATACTCCTTCGACCATTAACAAAGCAAGAGTGGATGTAACATTAACTACATGAGAGATTTCACGTCACTCAGTCGCATCAGCTTCACGACTAGTCTACAGTTGACTTGACATGTTCGACTGAAATCGTTTGTCACCCCCCTTACGTCATGGGTCGCTTCTAAAACTGCCCGCAGAGGTCACAGTGCCACTTGACGCAAGAAACAGCATTGTAATGTGATATTAAGGTGATGGAACATGAGCCCAATCGTTGGCTGATCAACACCTTATTGCCTGATCTGTTTAAGCTTTTTTGTTTGCCTCGGTTATAGTGTCAGATATCTATAGCCAACGCCACTCATTAGCTAGGAGAATAACCAGATTTTCGATGGTCAGTTTCGCGAACGGGTTCCCATATTGAGGCTCGCAGGACCATGCGCCATCAAATTCTGATGAGAGAGGAGTTCAGAGGGCTTAGATCCCGGCGGCGGTTCACAGCGAATGGTGCGGCTGGACTGCGGCCGAGGGCAGCCTTGGTCGGTCGCAACCGCGGTGAAGGAGCAGACGAGCGCGCTTGAAGCGGAAGCGGTAACAGACCGTTGTGACAGCGTGTGCGGCGACCGAGTGGAGTTTAATGGATAACCGACGAAGGTGTAGGGCGAACGAAGGAATAAGTGGAGTCAGCCATGCAAAGTGCGAAACCATAGGAAGCGCTGCGCCCGGCTGGAATCCTAAGCGGAGTCCCTCCAACAGCTAGCACCTGCTGTGGGCCCTGCTCCGGAGCACGCTCAAATATGCAGCGTTGATCTATGACTGTTAGCTCAGGTTTCTACGCGTCGAACGCACCAGAGCTGCCGTCTGTTTCTCCATCTTCCCCATACGGTCCTCCATCTTGGCTGCGTTTCTTCAGACGTCTCGAGCGCGCTGCGCAGGCGCCCGATCTCGTCTTCGTTCCTGGCCATCTGCTCCGCGAGCTCTTCGTTCCGCTCGGCAAGCCGGTCATTCTGCGTAAAATGACATCGAGTGCTAGGTAGATCGGATACGGTCGTCAGGCGAGTCCTTCGCTGCCCCGTTGGTTTTTGCGAGCGCGGTAGTCGGTTTGTCGGGCATGGAGACGCGCAGCGCGTCGCGACACGCCAACGGTCGCGTGTCCCAAACTCAGCTGCTGAACACTCGCTTAGTGTTTTTCCAGGGTAATCAACAAGCGAGTCGCACACCTCCCACCTCCATCTCAACTTCAACTCCTTATGCCTCCGCAAATAAGGTCTGCAAAGGCCCAGAAAGAGGCCAAAGTACGTCTCGCACGTCAGGCCTATGAAAAGGGCCAAATTTCGAGCATTCGCAAAGCTGCAAAGATCTATAATGTACCTCATAAAACCCTCGACGATCGCATACACGGACGCGTCGCACGCATCAATTTACGCGCACACAATCGCAAACTCACTCAGACGGAGGAACAAACACTTGTAGAATGGATTCTAGATATGGACGCACGTGGCTACCCACTTAGAATCGATGCAGTGCGTGAGGCAGCCTTATTATTGCCCAAGGAGCGCGTGGGTGATTCCGCCTATATCGGCATCAACTGGCCTCACAACTTTGTAAACAATCACGACGAGATTAAATCGATGTATACGCGCAAATACGACTACCAGAGGGCTCGATGCGAAGATCCGGCAATTATACAGAGCTGGTTTAACCTTGTTGGCAATACAAAGCGAAAATATGGGATTGCAGATGAGGACTCATACAACTTCGACGAGACAGGCTTTGCAATGGGAGTTGCAAGCACTTCACGTGTTGTCACTTCCTCAGACCGACGTGGCAGGCCTCGTCAAATACAGCCAGGCGATCGTGAGTGGGCTACTGCCATTGAGACAATCAATGCATTCGGTTGGTGTTTGCCTCCTATGGTGATCCTTAAGGGCAAGGTGCACCTGTCAACCTGGTATAGAACAACTGACCTCCCACCTGAGTGGGTAATTGCGCTCTCTGAGAATGGAAGGACCAATAATGAGCTTGGTTTGAAGTGGCTTCAGGACGTCTTTGATAAATATACGGCTCCAAGGACTATTGGCACATATCGACTCCTTATTCTGGATGGCCATGGAAGCCATGCGACACCAAAATTCGACAAATTCTGCTCAGAACAGTTAATTATCACGCTCTGTATGCCAGTTCACTCCTCTCACCTCTTACGACCCCTTGATGTGGGCTGTTTTCCGACTTTAAAGCGATCATATGGGCGCCTGGTTGCAGATCAGATCCGACTTGGTATCAACCATATCGACAAGGCTGAATTCCTACCAATATTCAAGCAGGCACGGGCCGAAGCGCTTTTAAAAGGCAACATTTTGAGTGGGTTTGCAGCAGCAGGCCTGATTCCATTTGGTCCAGATCGGGTACTCTCGAAGTTGCAAATCCGTATACATAATACACCACCTCCAGAGCCCATACAGGCCCCCTGGCATCCAGAAACACCTCACAATGTTGCGCAATTGGAACAGCAGGTTGAGGTAATTAAGGGCTACCTCAAGAGTCGCACCCAGAGTCCTCCAACTCCAACAGATGCTGCGTTGAACCGGCTGGTCAAAGGCTGTCAGATGGCCATGCACAGTGTTGTGCTTCTGGCAAGCGAAAATGAGAAAATAAGGGCTGCAAATGAGAGACAGAAAAGGAGAAAGGCTGCAAAGCGGTCTTAGATATCAAAGGAAACTACCCTTACAGTGGCAGAGGCCCAGGAGCTCATACAGCAGCCAGAAGTAGCCCCAAACCTTCCTACTTCAACGGTCGTCACTCAGCTGAGAAGTAGTGTTCTGCCTTCCTGTATGAAGTGCTATACCTCTGATCATAAAACGAGGTCATGCCATAGGTCTCAATGAATTTATATACCACGTTTTATTTAAATTGTATGAGTTGTTGTGGTGGTAGTCGAGCCACAAAGTTGAGATGGAGGTGGGAGGTGTGCGACTCGCTTGTGTGTGCGACTCGCTTGTTGATTACTGGCGTTTGCACCTTAACTCAATTAATTCGCACTGAATCTAAGTGCGGCGTCGTGCTTTTTTTATCCAAAATAATTACTTCACCACCGTAAAACCCCTCCCGAGACTATAGTGGTGCTAGAATTCTGAAAGAAACGTAAAAATTCAAGCAGTTCCTATGTCGCTTTCTCTTCCACGCAGATACATCTAGAAATACCGTCGAAATTTCAGTATGTCAGCTCCAGCTTTTCTCTTCCTTGCTTGTGCTGGTCGCTTTTATAAGAACAAAAATGCGTCTAACCACGACCGCTCATATTTTGCGTCATATTTTCTTCCCCACGCTGCCAAAATTATGGTAAGCTTGCTTCAGCTTTCTCTCTCCTCTTTAGTCCCAATCACTTTTATTAGATTTAAAAGGCGCCTAGCCACGGCTGCTAATGTTTGCCATCACCTTTTTTTTTTTTTTTTTTTTGAAAGTGGCATAAATTAGACTCATTTCCTTGGAGGTCTTGCCTATAGGCGTCTGCTTAGTAGAAATGGAAACACCGGTACGTCGTTCTCTTCGTCTCTCGAGCATTCTCAATGCCCGCTCAGGACACGAGAGTAAATAAGCACCATATCTACAGCCTGCAGAATATAACTCGGCGCGTGTAGGACCTTACCTTCGGCGCGAGATATCGCATAGATAGAAAGATCGGCAGTGGCGCCTTTGGAGATGTGTATGCCGGTGAGCGTCCAGCTGCCCTTACTAGTACCGGCTGCGGTCATCCTGATGCGATCAAACAGGCATCGACATAAAGACGGGGCAGGAAGTTGCGATCAAGATCGAGCGGAAAGATGCGAAACAATCACGGATCGCGTACGAAATCCAGGCATACTCCGCTCTCGCTGGGGGCGTGGGGGTTCCTT
The DNA here is from genome assembly GCA_024180945.1 of Macrophomina tecta. Taxonomy (NCBI): domain Eukaryota; kingdom Fungi; phylum Ascomycota; class Dothideomycetes; order Botryosphaeriales; family Botryosphaeriaceae; genus Macrophomina; species Macrophomina tecta. The sequence continues at coordinate 813,336 of JAKSGN010000023.1, forward strand.
CTGTCCACTGGTACGGCGCCGAGCACAAGAGGATTGCGATGGTCCTGGACCTCCTCGGCCCACACTTGGAGCATATCTTCAACTATTGCAACCGCAAATTCTCACTCAAGACCGTCCTGTTATTGGCAGACCAGATAATATCTCGCCTCGAGTACATTCATCTCAAGTCATATATCCACAGAGATATCAAGCCGGAGAACATTCTTCTGGGAACTGGGAAGCGGAGCGGTCGCATTAGCATTGTCGACTTCGGGCTGGCTAAGAGTTACCACGAGCCAGCTACTGGCCGGCACATTCCATACAGCGATAAGAAGAAACTGACTGGCACAGCTCGCTACGCCAGCATCCACTCGCACCTCGGCATTGAGCAGTCGCGCCGTGATGACATGGAGTCTCTGGGGTACGTCCTGGTATATTTTTCCAAAGGATCTCTCCCGTGGCAAGGGCTTCGGGCCAGCACGAAGGAACAGAAGCGGAGCCTGATTCTGCAAAAGAAGTTGCTCACTCCCACGGAAGTCCTCTGTCGAGGGCTTCCGGGAGAGTTCGAGACTCTTATGAACTACGTCCGTTCACTCGGCTTTACCGACAGACCAGACTATTGCTATCTTCGGAGACTACTACACGGCTTGTTTGACCGCAAAGGTTATGCGTACGACGGCAGATTTGACTGGGTGCCAAAGAGATAGATTGTAAGCTGGAGGAAGCAGCAGCTCGATTTCACTTGCACGGTTTGAGGGAGCACAACTACAACACCGGTTTTGTCGCAGTTCTGGCCAGCAATATTTCTGTATCCGGATCCACCCTGGAGGCTTCTAGACCACTTTGCTGATTATAGGAAATTCACCGCACGATGACAGCTTAGGCGTCAAAATTCTGTGTCTTTCGTACTATTATTACTGTACATCCCTGTTCGCTGCCTTAAGTAGCTTTTAGCCACATTAGCAGCGGTCTTCTTCCAGAAATTCATTTTCAAACCTGCTATTACCACAACATCTTAAATCAATTTCCGATTAAAATGCATATAGACAGGGTCACATATAGAAAATGGTTAAAATAACTGGGCTCTAATCTTAAGCACACAGTCTCACTAGGGAAGACACGAGATTTTGACCATTGGATATTGTTGGAACGAAAAAGCGCGACGCCACGCTCAGAATCTGAGCTGGTAGGCGTTTCTTAAATCCAACAGATATATTTTCGGCATTGTTTGACGCCACGCGAGGGAGTTAAACACTTCCAACCTCCTATAGTTACGGGCCAGCAAACATCGTAAGAGAAGTAAGAAAATGTGGTAATAAATCGCTCATCGTAACGTGCGATTTAAAGACCAAAAAAGAAAAGCCGTTATGAAAATCGCTAGACTATTTTGCGGATGAGAGCGGGATATAGAAGTACTAACTGGATTCGAGGTAAGACTAGATAGCTTTTGTGAAGCCCTGTAATTGGTCGAATATTTGGAAGCAACTAGAGTTCTTACACCTATAATCACTTCACGAAAGCTCTCGCGCGCTCACATCTGCCATTATTACATCGCAAAAATGATACCATAGCGAAATCCTCTCAAAGAGATCTTGGTAAACACACTAAAAAAAAAAAAAAACTCTCGCAACAGTTGAAGATTTTACTTGCCAGCAAGGCCCTAGGTAAAAAGGCTGCCTGGTTCCAGAAGTACGTAGGCACGCTACAATGTTCGGATCTTTTAACTGTCCAGCTTGTACCATTGCGTAACGAAGGGCGCTTCTAATTGCGAACTGGCCGGCCCAAATGTCTTTGAATACAAACAAGCAATATATTCCACACATGACGCGAATCGACACGACTCTCACATATGAGGTCCAGGAAGTCATAGGCGTAGCCTGCCATGACTGGACAATGCCTCGACTCTTGGATATCTAACTAACGTCCCTCCCTTCGCGGCGAGAAACCCACCGCGCCGAGAAATTTGAGGGGTACTTCAACTTCAAGGAACGCAAAATCTCTGCACGTGTTAATATTTAACATAATTATATGTAGATAGTGTGCTTTGGTTACTCCTAAATATCTAGGACACTTTTTATCTAAAAATTACCTTAGAGATCGTCGCCTTCGCGCCTGATTTACAAAGAGCCTCCTCTTGTAGCATATTAGAGTTCTTTCTCTATAGCACTACTGCTAAGCTCTTGCCACCCTATAATACTCAAAAATGGTGTTATCCGACCCTCGGAACCTTACTTCGATGCGGGGAAGTTATTATCAGCATTATGCCTGCTACGGCGCGCAAATTCATCCAAGGTCGCCACGCTTATCAGTACCTCTAGCCGAAGCGATCACTAATTACGGCTGTTGCGAGATGACCTCGCAAGTTCCATGTAATAATTACAATGTAATTTACAGTGCCATCCAGTTAGCTAAGCTTGTGGCTATCAGGCCTATGGCTGTGCAGACGCTCGGACTTCGAAGCAGTCAGCAAATGACAATATTGGACTGGCAAAAGTGGGACGCCGCATTATTACTAGTGAGGGCTAATATGCATATATTCTAACAGGCATTAATAACCACTAGGCATATCTTGAAGTGGCATTTACTGTATTAACAGCTCCTAGTGTAAGATCACTCCTGGAGCAAGTTGGAAACAACACTGTCCTAATACATCCGCGCCATTGGGGCCCTCCATGGCACTACTGGGGCCTTCGCCGGCTCTGGCGCTTCGCTCAGCCGCGCCACTTGGGCCTTTGGCTGTGGCGAGCCCGCCTCTGGCGCAAGACTCTTCCGCTTACGACCGCGTTTTTCCTTACCCTTATCCTTGCCTGTGGTAGCTTCCTCTTTCGCAGCACGCTTCGCTCGTGCCTCCTCGAGGTCCTCATAGCTCATCACCTTCGCCTTTCCTAGGACTACAGACCTGGTTGATGGGCGAACTTTGGCTTCGTTGTTTATTTTCAACAGAAACCGATTTTGGTCCTTAAGAAGGGCACATTCGGCGAAGGATATTCGGGCAGCACTTGCGAGTTTCTGCACGTGCCTCTGTAGACGATGTTTGCTCGTCGAATCAAGTGCATGAGCATCCTGCTTGATCAGATCATGCAATGATGTGAGAGCCTCTGCAGTCACTGGCGTTACAGGCGTTACAGGCGTTACAGATGTTTGCAGTACATCGTCTTGTGGACAAGATATCACCTCGTCGGCTTTCGGAACGGTAAGTTCAGCCGGGGGCTTCGGTGTATCTCTGAGTACTCTCTCTGGGTTGAACGGAAACAGACCAGTTGCGGCCCACCCGGCTTTGATGTTCCTCTTGGTCAACGCCCTTTCCCTTGCAGGCCCGTAAAGAGAAGTGAAATGCTCCTTGCCGACTATATTTACACCTCCTCGATTCAGTCGCTCAACCTGGCCGCGATAGGCTGTCTTCAAGGGCGCGAAGACTCCGACATCACATGGCTGGAGCTTGTGGGAGGTGTGAGAGGGAAGACGACAGAGGATGATGTCGTTTTCAAAGCAGAACTCCAAGATCTCGAGCGTCTCATGTGTCCCAAAACCGTCGCATATCAGAACCCGCGGTTTCTGGTTAGCCCGTTCTCTGGTTTGGGGATCAAAAACACTTTTAAGCCACTCTAAGCTGATCTTAGAGTCATTGTATCCGTTTTCGGAATGCGCATAATGCCATCCAGGGGTTGGGAAAGCGGTCCAGTTGCTCCGGTGGGTTGAAGCCGGCCAGATCACAAGGGGGAGCAGCGACCTACCGTCAGCACTTACGCACTCAATAGCAGTCACCATTGTCCGCTTAACACCCGCGCCTCTATAATCTCGCAAGTCGTCCTTGCTCACAAGAACTTTGACCGAGCCGAGCATGCTCAGCATGACGCCCGTCTCGTCCATGTTATAAACATTTTCCGGCAGAATGGCCAGATCCTGTAGTACCTTTCCAATCACCTCAAACCACTCAGTGATCTTATCATGTATGTTATTTCCGTGACGCTTCCAGTCAATCGCCCTGACTCTTCTTGCTTTGAGCTCAGGATGCCGTTTTTCGAAGGCTCGAGGCCAGTTCTTGCCTGGAGGTTTGATTGGTTTATCCGTCGTGGACCGCTGGCGGGCGACACTAAAGGCTAGCGAAGGTGTAAACTTTATTCGTACAGGTTGCCCGAGATTGGCCATTAGCAACAAAAACCTAACGATGGCTCTCTCTTCCTCTGGGGTGAGGTATTGCTGGCTTTGGGCCTGTTCCTCTCTCGAACGTCGTCCGTGTGCACGATGATGGAGGGTAGAGAGAGGGACATCGCCCCGTTCTGCTAGGGCAGCATATGTTCTAGGTACGTCTGGAGGGAGGACTTGCGCCAGCACCTGGCTGGCTCGGTCCATGTTAGCGACTGTGGTGGTGACGGCGAGGGGGATAGGAACGACTGAGAAGCCATCAATGACCGCGCACGCTCGGGTACCAAAAATAGCCCACACGTGACGGAGAAGATTCTAGAAGAAGGCCAAACACTCTTCTGGCGATGCAGTCGTCGCTACGTACAGAACCAAGACAACCATATGAACCATCCATTCAAGAGATTTCTAGTATCGCTTGATACTTAACTGCATTGCAGCCTACAACTTGCGAAGGTAGTTTTACTGCGGCCCTGGGACCCTGCGACCTCGCGACCCCGCGACCTTGCGGCCCCACGATGCTCACGATCCCCACGACATGACACGACACGACACGACGATTGCTGAGGGCAGGTATACTCACCGAAGTGAGGAGGGATATGATGGGTGAGCTGCCCGAATATGAACCTACTGATTCTTAGATTTTTATGCACCACGACTACTTGCGAACCAGACGGCACACCGCGCGCCGCGAAACCACGCTGCTTTCTGCCCAGCATTCCTTAACGTCGCCCGCATAGACGTGATCCGGTCGTCGCTTCCTAGGACGAAATTAAGCGCAAGCACCTATTACACCTAGCACATCTACATTGGAAATAGTCATAATAGAGAGAAGAAACAAGAGTGCTCAGGCCAGATACTACACCAAGGATTTACGATAGCAATTTAATAAATGGTCCATGCACAGAAAAGTGCCACGATTGTTACCCCAAAGCTCACGCTGGAAGGATGGAGCGTGTGCGGGCGAATCCTGTAGGTGCCGGTCGACAGTCTTTTTGCGGCTGAAATGAAGGGCGCATGCTGTGCAGGCGTGTTTATGCGCAGGTGAGTCTCGTTTGTGCTGCTGCAGGGCCTCGTCGCTATAGGACGTTGCAGAATATGTAGTGAAGATTTATAGCTCTACTAATGCCGTGGACTTATTCTTTAGTACTTCCAGACCGTATATAAGTATTGAATGAGAGAATAGGACTCTTGTTGATTATTAAGAAGTGGTTGGCACTGCAGTCAGCCGCGCCTTGCCCCGCATGGGGTCCGTCTTATCGCCTTCGCACACCCACGACCTCGCATAGCAATGCCACCAACTCACATGCGCTTTTCTAACGTGGCCTAAATCTTGCTTTCACAGGTGCTCTCTGACTTTGCCACCTCAAGCGAACATTTTCAGCAGATGAGCGAGTTGCTCTTCGTGTCGTCCTAGGCTGCCACCTTCAGCCTCCCCGTCCCTTGTCCTACCATACGCGCCATTTCCAGCTCTACAGAAAACGATGCGCCTCTTGCGACGCAACAGCAATGGTGAGCTTAGTCTCACTAAGGACCTGAGAGGAGAAGATACAATCCCGCCCTATGCGATACTTTCCCACACATGGGGCGCGGATGCCGAAGAGGTGACCTTCGAAGACCTGACATATAGTACAGGCAAGGATAAGGCAGGCTATCGGAAGATTCAGCTCTGTGCAGAGCAGGCAAGACAGGATGGGTTGCAATACTCCTGGGTTGACACCTGTTGCATCGACAAGGCGAATAAAGTTGAGCTCTCGCGGGCTATTAACTCAATGTTCCGCTGGTACCGCGATGCCACTCGATGCTACGTCTACCTGTCAGATGTCTATGGCTCTGATGTTGAAGGATTGAACTTCCGGAAAAGCAGATGGTTCACCCGGGGCTGGACGCTCCAAGAGCTCCTGGCACCTGCTTCGGTCGAGTTCTTCTCTCGAGAGTGGCAGTGGCTTGGGGACAAAACATCGCTGATGCAGCATATCCACGAAGCTACGGGCATACCACACTCAGCGCTTGAAGGTGCGCCTTTAGCCAAGTTCAGCGTCAACGAGCGATTATCGTGGAACGAACACCGTCAGACTAAGCACGAAGAAGACAAAGCGTACTCATTGCTCGGCATCTTTGGTGTCTATATCTCTCCTATATATGGCGAAGGGACAGGCGGAGCATTCGGACGGCTTCATTACGAGATTGAGAAGCTGGGCAGATGTATCCAAGACCTATACCTTACTGATCCTCAGGATGACAAGAAACGTATCGAGGACACTAAGGGCGGCCTGTTGAAGGACTCGTACCGCTGGGTTCTCAACAACGCCAGTTTCCAGCAATGGTACAACGATCCGCAGAGCCAATTGCTGTGGATCAAGGGCGATCCTGGCAAAGGCAAGACGATGCTCCTCTGCGGCATTGTCAACGAGCTGCAGAAGTCGAAGGCCAAGGCTAATCTGCTCTCCTACTTCTGTCAGGCCACGGACTCGCGCATCAACAGCGCCACAGCCGTGCTGCGAGGTCTGCTGTACTTGCTTATCAAACAGCAGCCGTCACTCGTTTCACACGTCCGGAAGAAGCACGACGAGGCAGGCAAAACTCTATTTGAGGATGCGAATGCCTGGTTTGCCATATCCGAAATCTTCGCGGACATGCTGCACGACCCTGATTTGAATAGCACATATCTAGTCATCGACGCGCTCGACGAATGCCTAGCCGACTTGCCAAAGCTTCTGGACTTTGTCGCCCAGAATTCCGCTGTATCCTCTCGCGTTAAATGGATAGTCTCCAGTCGCAACTGGCCGGACATCGAGAAACAGCTAGAGCGAGCGGGCCACAAGGTATGGCTTAGCCTCGAGCTCAATGCAGAATCAGTCTCAGCAGCTGTCAGCCTCTTCATCGAGTGGAAGGTGTCCCAGTTGGCGGAGGGGAAAAAGTACGACGAACAGACCCGAGGTGCCGTCCTGAACTACCTAGCGTCGAACGCGAACGACACCTTCCTTTGGGTAGCACTCGTCTGTCAAAACCTTCAGCAGGTCCCGCGCCGGAACGTTTTAAAGAAGCTGCAAGCATTCCCGCCTGGACTTATTTCTTTGTACAAGCGGATGATGAAGCAGATAAGCGCGTCAGACGATTCGCATCTCTGCAAGCAGGTACTAGCCTTGACCGCGATTGTGTATCAGCCAGTCACGATACATGAGCTGGCCTCACTCATCGAAGAGGTTGAAGATATGTCCGATGACCTGGAGTCGGTACGGGAGATCATCAGCCTTTGTGGTTCGTTCCTTACTCTGCGAGAAGACACGGTGTACTTCGTGCATCAGTCGGCAAAGGACTTTCTATTCGCAGAGGCGTTTGATGAGGTCTTTCCATGTGGAAGCACAGACGCTCATCGGATGGTCTTTTTAAAATCTCTCAAACTTCTCTCCAAAACTCTACGACGGGACATGTACGACTTAGGGGCGTTAGGTTATCCTGTTGAGGATGTTGATCAGCCCGACCCAGATCCGTTAGCTACTTCGCGCTACTCTTGTGTCTACTGGGTCAATCATCTATACGACTCGAGGCCCAACTCATCCGCAAGCCATGCAGTAAGTTTGCAGGATGGTGGCGTTGTTAACGTGTTCCTGAGAGAGAAGTACCTTTACTGGTTAGAAGCTCTTAGTTTGTGCAGGAGTATGCCGAAAGGCGTGGTCTCAATGGCGCAACTATGGTCGCTGGTCGAAGTATGTACCAAACAAGCAACATAGCTAGATGGTTTTATACTGACACAAACTAGGAGAGAGGAGAGTTAACCTCATTCACTAAGCTTGTTCACGATGCGAATCGGTTTGTTATGTATCACAAGGGGGCAATCGAGAGTAGCCCTCTGCAGGCATACGCATCTGCGCTACTATTTAGCCCAGCAAGCAGCTTGGTTAGAAGGCATTTCCAGCATGAAGAGCCGGAATGGATCACTGTTAAGCCGGCTATAGAAGAGAGCTGGAGTGCTTGCCTGCAGACGCTCGAGGGCCATAGCGGTCCTATCAGCTCGGTAACTTTCTCGCACGACTCGACCCGGCTGGCGTCGACATCGTGGGACAGAACCGTCAAGATCTGGGATGCCAGCAGCGGCGCGTGCCTGCAGACGCTCGAGGGCCATAGCGGTCCTGTCTGGTCAGTAACTTTCTCGCACGACTCGACCCGGCTGGCGTCGGCGTCGTCGGACAGAACCGTTAAGATCTGGGATGCCAGCAGCGGCGCGTGCCTGCAGACGCTCGAGGGCCACAGCCGTTCTGTCAACTCAGTGACTTTCTCGCACGACTCGACCCGGCTGGCGTCGGCGTCGGACGACAGAACGGTTAAGATCTGGGATACTAGCAGCGGCGCGTGCCTGCAGACGCTCGAGGGCCACAGCGGTTATGTCAACTCAGTGACTTTCTCGCACGACTCGACCCGGCTGGCGTCGGCGTCGTACGACAGAACCGTCAAGATCTGGGATGCCAGCAGCGGCGCGTGCCTGCAGACGCTCAGTGTTAGCAAACTACTCTATTACTTGTCCTTCGATTCTACCGGCTCTCGTCTCTACACTGAAATTGGCTCCATTGCTATTAGTATGTCAGAAGGTTCTAGTGTAATGAACATTGTGGAACCTGATTGTCTACAGTATCAAGGCGTAGGCGTTAGCTCAGACAGCATGTGGATCACGTATGGCGGCAAAAACATGCTGTGGGTGCCATCAGAATATCGGGCGATAAGGTCATCTGTGTGCGGGGAGAAGATTGGCCTAGGCGTTGGATCTGGAAGAGTATGGATATGCAGTCTTCACCTTGATGAATTCGACGGTGTAAGAAGCATTAAATAGGAGTTATTTTACTTCTTTTTTCATACTTTGTATTTCTATTATGACTTTATATCATAGGTGGGAGGGGGGATATAGATAATTATATATGCTGGGTGTTCGCCACATGACTACATAATAGAGGCAGCTCTACGCAACAGTGAACGTAGGCTTCGGCTATTAAGAATAGCTAACATGTGACTGGCTATGGAAATTTCTGGAAGAACGCCACACCTGAAATATTTTGGTATTGTGTAGAATATAATACAACACCACGTAAGCGCGCTAAATCTTTACACTAAGACATAACGTGTTTCACCAGTGAGCTGCGCACCCCAGTGAGCTGCGCACCGCGTTTCTCGCCAAAAATCGTACATTTGGCAGCACAGTATCTCCACAACCACTAGATAACAACTTCTAAAACTCTACGGATAAGTTCGCACACATATTCCACTATTCCCCTCTTAAATTTATAAGAATGCGTCAAGTGGCCATGGAGATATGTAATTTCGGACCCCAAAATCTGCTCCAATTCTTGCATGTCAACACTCACCCTGTCAATCACTCTAAAATAAAGAAAGAGAAAACATTGAACGTATAAAAGCTTAATAATGGAATTTTGGCAGTTTTTATTAGGTGACTGTGGAGATATCGTGCTGCCAAATTTACGATTTTTGGTGAGAAACGCGGTGCGCAGCTCACTGGGGTGCGCAGCTCACTGGTGAAACACGTTATTGCAAGTCCTTCGCGCGGAGAAATTCCGGAGTACATATTTTTAGGGGCTGAATGTCTTGAAAACCTAGGACTATATTCTTTCTTGATAGTAGTGTCGTTATAATACTCCGAAGCGTGAAGATATGTCGATGGCTGTGGTGGAGTAGGGGTGTAAAGTTGAAGTTGTTCTGGATGCTGCGAACAGAACGATCCACAACATAACCAAGACCACTGTATTTTCTTCAGTGCAGACTGGTTTCTGAGGAGAAAAGTCTAGAAAACAATAACATATTAACTATAAATCTACAGACTCAGATGGAAAGACTTGATAAGCTTAAACAAGGGATTTTTCTCGGCGCAGGGGGTTTCTCGTCTCCCAGGGACAGACGTTAGTTAACTTAGAATATTAAGAAATGACCCGCAGTCGGCCGCCCGGAACTCACGGAGGAAAATGCGGCCATTAGGTGTGCCTGGGCTCTTGAGCGTGTGTGTATGTACGTACAATGGACCGACATGCAGTTGGAAAAAATTATCCGTCGAGATGAGTGCTCAGGAAGCGAAGAAAGTGTTGGAAAAAAAAAAAAAAAAAAGAGAGAGTGATGCTCTAGCATTCGATTTTCATCTCAGTTTCTATTTCACCCATCATAAGAAGATGCTTTGGTCGATAAGACTCTCTCAGGATCCAACAGCCCTCTTCATCACACTCTCCACCCCTTTCGGGCTTTTGCACCACTGCCCCTGCTCATTCAAGAACTCCTTTTTCTCCATCTGCCACAGTTCCTGCGCCAACCGCGCCTTCTCTGCGCTCCTCGGCCTTACCGTCGCCTCAAAGTCTTCCAGGCTAGTCACAAGCCCCGGCTTGTAAGCATCGAGATCTACCTCTGTGTCTCCAGCCTTCTCCGTATCAAATGCCCAGAGCCAGCGCGCCACAGCCAGAAACAATCCCTGCTCTGCGAGATGCTGGCCCGGGCACACGCGTCTCCCAGCTCCGAAGGCATACAGCGCCTCCGAGCGCGCCCCAACTCGATCATCAGCGAGCTCACTTGCGGCCTCCAGCTTGCCGGCCCAGCGTTCCGGGTCGAACGTGCACGGAGACGGGTAGAGGGCCGGGTCACGGTGGATGCCGTAAGCATTGAGGACGAGCGGCGTACCCGTCGGGATGGTGTAGGGGCCCCACTGCAACGGCTCGGTAGTGGCGTGGGCGAGTCCGAGGGGAACGGCGGTAAACCAACGGTGCGTTCTGTAGCATTTCGTGTGTCAGCTCTGCTTGAGGTCCTGTAGGGGTAGTTCGTGGCGAGGTGTGGTGGGGATGGCCAGCCATGAAGACGCACTCTTGAATAACTTGGCGGACATATGGAAGGTGAGCGGCATCACTGTCGTCGGGCAGGCGATCGGGGCCGACGACCCCATCCACTTCTTTCTGAGCCTTCTTTTGGACTTCCGGGAATGTAATCATGGCGGCGATCCAGTTTTTCAATGTGCTGGAGGTAGTCTCGGTGGCGGCCGTAACAAGCAGCTCGCCAATCTCAGCAGCCTCGTTCTCAGTGACGCTTTCGGAGAGATCGGTCTGCTTTAGGCGCCTCATAATGGAACCGTTAAAGCAGGGTAAGGTCAGCCCGTTGGCAATACCCTGCTTGGTAGCGTTCCAGTGACGCAGGATGAGCTTGCTGTGCTCGGCAGCGATGCGACTGGCCGTCCGGCGCGCGGGCACCGCCCACTCGGGCAAGCTCCAGAATCCCGGCGCCTTGTCCACCCAGGCGGTACGGTTGTAGTGGTCCATGAACTGGGCCAGGTCGAGCATGATCTCGCGCACGGCTGGGTCTTCACTGGTCGTGACGCGCTGGCCGTTCATCAGCGTCATAGCTAGCGAGCCGGCATAACGCTCCAAATGAGCACGCCAGGCGGCCCCGTCCCGCGATACTTCAGCCACCAGCTGCTTTGCCTCGAGCTCCTGCAAAGGGCGGTACTGGCGCGACGCTCCCACGTTGAGCACCGCGTGCCATAGCTTGCGCGCGACGCGCCACTTGGGCCCGTGCATAAACAGTGGCCAGTAGCCAGACCTCATCGCCAACTCCATTCTGCTGCTGGGCCGGCCGGCGGTGGCCTGCCCACGTTTGTAGAAGATCTCGTGCGCCTCCCTCGCTCCGGTGACGATGACCCAGGGTTGATTTCCTTTCATAACTGTGTACACCGGGCCATATTCTTTGGCCCACTTCGTGTAGATACGCTCTGGATAGACGCTACCGGACAACTGGATGGTATTAGACCTGCGACTGTAAAATCAGATGAGCCTCACTTCGGTACCTGTTTCAGATTGCCCCAGAAGGGCTCGGTAGGGGGACCGGGTGGCATATGTGCCGGACGCGAGCCTATCCACTTGATAGAACTGATGATATACGCCGCGAGTGCAAGTAAAATTGGGCCTAGCATGACGGAGGCTGCTTGTGAGACATCCTGGAAGAAAATGAATGCCATTTTGGTCAAGACCAGAGCCGAACGATGTGCAGATGTGCTTGATGTGGATGCTACTTTCGCATTAAATATAGAGTCCGTCCTTTTTAGATTTGCTTTTTTATTTTTTTTTCTATTAAATTGGAGTTCCCGAGTACCAGTTATAGCTTCTGCGAAGGATGTCCGAATATCGCATTTCGTCCTAGGAATTTAATATCCAATGATTTAGTGCTACAAACTGGAAGTCTCCCATTACCCCGGGCGGGTGCTGGTGCTATGACGGATGGGAGGCACCTGTATGCTGTGTAATAGACACCGTCTTATTGACATATCTAACTGGCAGTAATCCACTGGCATGACGCGGTTTCAATGTCCTCTTCTAAAAGATGTATATACACATTTAAAATAAAAAAAGGTTAATCTTATTTTAGGTGCAGGATGGAACTTGTCAATACTTTGAGTTGCAATTCACATTTACTGTATCCAGCCAGTCCGGTCAATGGTTTGTGTACAGAATAACAACCCATTCCCTGCACCATACTTCTATCCTGTATTCAAGCTCTGCTACATTTAGATCTTTGGCAAGTATAGATCACCAATTACATAGCCCTGTGCAGATTATCGTTTTTGCCTGGGGTGGTTGCCAACCAGCGGTGCCCGATATATTACTTATCATCTTCGTTACTTTTTTTTCTTGCTCCGGTTCATCAAATAAAACTCTAAACGCCTGTATGTTAACCACAATGCCCAAAAGCCTTTCCGCGCCTCAAACTCGTTATATACAGCAATATAATGCGTCGAGGAACGGACAAGTCGTCGTTCTGCAATATGAGTATTCGGTTAGCAACGTCGACGTAATTCCACATGCAGCTACGTCTTCACCATTCATAACCGTTCCGCCAAACCGTATTCGATTAATTTTCAGCACCGAAGACCGTTCGACTATTTTACTTTCGTAACTTATATTTAAAAAAAAAAACGATGATGTAATATGCGCTTAGTCGGTCTAAATTAATGAAAATGAGTGACTGATTACTTCTTTACCGAGAACACCGTAGTGTTGTGCCCAAGTCGTCTCAGAATAAACGATTACGCTCATAGACTTATCCATTAGCATAAGCGAAGTGATTAAGCTCATGCTCCATCCAGCAATCTTCTAAAATCAAATATTGTCAATCAAAACAGTACCGTTCCGCCTTGTAAGTCTTTTTTTATTTTTTGAAAAAAAAAGAAAAATAAAGCACGAAAATAACTACTCGAATATCCTCATCCATACCCGCGGAGGGCGTTACCATCAGCATCCCTTACAATTTTGTATGTATCAGAAAATATTAAAATTTAGCGATACAAGTAAGCAATATCATTACAATTGAGGGCCATAGGAGTGTCTGCTTCATTGAACCACATATAGCCTTTTTGTCTGAATTTTCCTTACATTTTGCTCATTAATTTCTTGACACTAGAAACAAAAATTTTTAAAATTCGTTTTCCATGTGCCGTCCGAAGACGTTTCAGAAAACACGTGTAGCTTTATAGTCACCTGGAACAGCAGTATGGGTCTCCGCTGCTAGGCCGGACATAACTCTCGCACATGTCGGAAGATGTGAAAAGAACTTCATATGAATGTTACAAGGTGTTGTGGAGTTATTCGTGAACAAGAGACCAGCCGTTAGGATTTTTAGATGAGAGTCTGATATTCTTCAAAGGCAGCACAGGCGTTTGATGATATGCTGGGATAAGGCTAAGCTTTCGCATTGACGATTAATTCCACACGGATAGAAACAGCTCGTGCCGCTTGCAGAGTGTGATTTTGTCCGTCATTAAGTCACCGAATGAAAGTGATATAAAATCCGCCAAATTATACGATACGGTAGACACAAGGACAAGAATAGAGTGCGATCGGCTGTAAGAGTGGGTTTGGTAGTGCACCATTGGTAGGCCGCTAAGTAGCTATTTCACTACACTTGGCCAAACGTGTGTCTCTGCAGCCAAGCTGTTTGAACTCCTGCACCAGCAGTCTCGAGAGTAAAAGAGAAAGAAAAACTAAGTCTCAACTTCAATGCAGCTTTATCTCTTTTGTTGCGGTGATAATCTCACGATGGACTCAGGGAATTATTCCTCAAGCTCCGGGGATACGTGGCAATCATGCTTGAAGCTTGGCTCATGGGTTGGCTCTAGCTGCTCCCAAGGATTGACGGACTGAGGCGCGGCTGTGCCAGTAGTGTACGATAGATTCGACCACGCAGTCCATGGCTGCTGGAATCCGTACTCCATATTTGGCTGAAACAGAGGCATGTTGGCGGAAACGTATTCTTTGAGGATCGCAAGCTCCTTCTCAAGCTCACAAACGCGCGTGAGTAAGGTCGTTCCCTTCCTTGATCTACTGTTTGACGAAGACATCTTCGGCAGACGCTTGCTGGGTCGTCCTTTAGCCATGGCGATGAATGGTATTATGAGTGTAGGTTTTAATCGAGTCAACTTCTCTGTTTGATTGAAGCAGCGCGGCGCGTTTATGTACTCGGCACTAGGCGCTCGGCCTGAATATTTATTTCTCCTCAAATCTATAAACGCTCCGGTGGTCTATCCTGCCCAAGTGACGCCTGTTTTATTCCTTCCGCGTTCACAACATTTCAGTGTAGAATTTTCGAACTGTCCAAGCAAAGCTCTATAATATTGCCTACGTATAGATGGTCGCAGCACGGCTTGTGCCAACATTGAGTGGCGGTCAAAAGTGCCTCGAAGCAGGAGAGAAAATGGTGAGAAGTGCAGTAGGCGGACCCAATAAAATATTTCGGTTGGCACAATGCGAGCTCTTCCCGGCAAGCAAAATAATGTCAGCGAAGTAGGAGGAAGATGTCTCACGTAACTAGTAGATATATGCTGGACTCCATGACCGGCCATCAAGTTCAAAAATGCCGCTGCTCCATGGAATTATGTTGGTAATGCTAAATAAATACCCATATTGCTGAACAGAAACGTGTTGGCCCAAAGCGGCAGTAAAATTTCATAACTAATACGAGGCAAATCATAGCTTGGGTGAAGATAAATAATGTAGAAAGTGCAAGAGCCGGTTGCTGAACCAAAAAAAAAAAAAAGAAAGCGGAAAACGAATATGATTGGGCGATGCTCGTTGACGGTTTTCTTTTCTTATGGATACGCAATGCCACAGTCTCGGAACCTGAATACAACTTGCGCCAGGGGGAAATACATCAAGATAAAACATCTGGAGGCACGTTTATGAAATGCCTACATGATGGACACTTGACCCACCGCGCGCGGAGAACGGGTCGCAAGAGAACCTTTGACTGCTCGAGAACACCCCTCAGATGAGCGCCCGCCTTATCGACACGTATTTCCTGGAACGCCTGCGCTGCCTCGAGAAATAGTGCATAATCCCTTTCCGCAATCATGCCGGTTGACCTCTTGTTTATAATTTCCATAACGACGTCGTGGGAAAGGGGTTGCTTCAGCCTTCTTACGTCCGTGAAACCATCCTTGCTTGCTTCGGCGAGATACTGGAGCAATTGAGTTATAACGGCAGTTTTATAGTCGTCCCTAATCCATCGATCGGCGATGTATTCCCGGAGCTGGCTATAAACGTGTATAAATCCATTGTCAAAGTAGAAAATGCCATTCCCGTCAGTTATTCCAGAGAAGTAATTGATGGGAATATAAAACACGCTCTGGCTGTTTATGGAAACAGCTGTCAAAGCGAAGACCGCCAGAACTTGATTCCGGATATCTGATCCTAGCTGATTCTCCGCTAAGTCAACGATTGTTGAATATACCTGCTCCGCATCTTCATCAGAGAGTCGGTCGGGGTAATCTCTATGAAATAAGCCAAGCCTAGATAGTAATTAGCAGCGTGGCGATATCTAAATAGGAAGCATGAGAACACACGCTTCGTGTACTGTAGTAGCCTCAGGAAAACTTTCTAATAGTGTGCGTTCTAGAAATTCGTCCGAGTCAAGTTGCGGAACAAAAATGGGTTTCTTCAACTTGTGAGTAGATGATATGCTCATATCCGCTATTCGCACGCTGAAAAGAATCAAGACAAAAGAGCGATGACCACTTGCACATACGGTTTTTAATATATATACATATATATCTGTGTGTGCCTGAGCAATAACCCTTACAACATAATCGCCTATTACAAGTAATGTTCAAATTACGTAATGTAACAGTGGCACTTATCTGAACCAGCGCAATAGTCTGTGAGAAATGAAGGCCGCCGAATTCTAGAGCCAATCTGTTGGAAGTTTCATGTGTTTTAGTAGCGTAGCTTGGTCGTAGCAGGTATAAGACGGCCCCCGCCCGCCTGCCACGGCTCATTACCAGCAATCTCATACTTCGCCCCCAATTCCAACATAACTAGCTATTCAATAGTATGGTTCTTCTGCTAGTAGCATAGCAATCTAGTACAGTGCTGACAATCATTTTATGAGCTAGTCTACTAACGGTCATCAAGTGTTACTATGCCACTGCTAAATATAATTGTACTAGTTCATGATGCTAACCATACTGCTGAATAACAACGTATACAATATACAAGGCAGTGCAGTTTGTAAGAATTTAGGTTCTAGAAATTCGTGTCTCGCCCGTCTCTCTTTTTCAGCATCACCCAATGGTACCACAGCAAGAGCACTTTAGCAAGGATATTTCCAATCAGTATTATCGCTCTCATCAGCGTGGGATCCCAATTGCGTGGTTCCACAAAAAGCTAAGCTTGTCAAAATCGACCCTTATCAACACCGTCTGTCTCGCCCCCCTCCAGAACGACGGTCGCTCATAGCCTCCACCAAGCGAAAATGGGTCCTTAATGATAAGAAACGCCTTGTTCCTCGATTTTTTCGAACCAACCCAAAATACACGTACCAGAGCGATTGCCATATGGACGGAATCGGCTGATAATTTAGGACTAAGTAAGAAATTTTCTACCCCTATACCAGCGCCTGCACCATCTGTGATTGCCGCGTTCTCTCAATTCACTCTACACCGCCAACAATTCTTTTTGTTTCTGTTTAGCATCGGCGTTGCTCAGATCTCATTTCTTCGGCCGTCGCTATTCCACGGCGAATATGTCTTGTCGTCGACAGCTTTGTCACTGATCAGCACTATCTTTCGAGCGTCGCTAATTTAACTTAACAAAGCTGTGATACTCGCGAGACTGCATGAGTGGTTCTTCAGCGCCAAGATTGCGCACACTAGCATAAACCTCTGACGGTTGTATGCATTCTTTATCGCCTCAGATGCCATTAGTCTCGCAAGCCTCTATACAGAAATATGGACGGCATCTATCGCACTCATCACTATCATACTTCTTCGGATGTCTATAGTTCCTCGGTTAAGTTGTCTTCAAATATATACTCGTATAAGCAAATCTACCTACTTGTACCCATTGAGACACGCACAATACATTATTTCTGAACGGAATACTGCTAGACTTCAGCATTTCGTATTAGTTATTTAATATTGACGAACCAGGAGCCCTATCATTGCCAGATCCATTACTTGATGCCTGATTCGTTTAAGCTTCCTGTTTGCCTCGTTTATGGTCTCAGATATCTATGGCCAACGCCACCCATTATTTAAAGAAAACAATTGGAATTCGTTAGATTCACAATTTCCCAGACTGGTTACCTATTTTGAGGCTCGCATCGTTACCCGCCATCGGATAGTCATGAATTAATTCATTTCGAAGTCGTCGTTACCGCAGTCCACATTGTTAGCTTCAACAACATCTCTAAGTTTTTCGTAAGCTTTTTCAATGGCCTCGGCGATAGAGTCTTCGGGTCGGTAGCGGGGAAGTTTTCCGACGAGATCTTCCATCTTGGCTATCATATCCCATAGAATTTCTGGTTCTTTTCGATATCGTAATTGCGAGACTGGAACAGGCTTAACATTGTTACTCATTCTCGCCTCAGCAAAACTTCTGTGGTCCTCGTTCCTCTCGAATCCAGAAAACCTTTGCCATAGGAGCTTCGACACGGTCCATGATAAGTCACCCGACGACCAATCTTCCAAGTCGAAGGTGCTGGTTTTAAAAAATCTATCGAAGTGGAACTCGTCTACTAGCTCGTCTACGTACTTTTCATGCTTCTCTTTGTTGTCCTTGAATGCAATTGTCGACGCTTCTAGATCCTTCCGCACGGAATAAGCATGCAAGTAAAACGAGTACGACTGCGCTGGTATGTGATTTATCAGGCCGCTTTCCTCTACCGACTTATTGATAGAATCCAAGTCTTTTACAGACCACTCTGCGATGAATGTGTCGAGCAGGAACTCCTTTAGATAACCAAGGATGCTCTCTTGCTCCTTTTTAGAGACCTCACCGCCCTCGTCCATTCTTTCTTCCTCTCCTATCTTCTCTAGCGTCGGGGGTTTTCTTCTCGCTCCATCCGGGGCAAGACCCAGTTTACGTCGCTGATTCGGTAATCGGCCATCATTGAGCGTTCCCTTTTTAATTCGCTCCTGGTGTCGTTTTAGAACCCGGTCCTTGGTACTCGGAAGTCCCTTCACAGTCTTTCTAGGTCTAAGTTGGTAGGCCATAGTTACTTTACATATTCTGATGCATTAGAAAGCTCCAAAAAAATTTCATTGGATATATACCTATATATATAATATAGGGCACATGACAATCTGACAATTGCTTCTTAGATTATCACTTGTTGGAATTTAAGAATTATCAAGATGATCTAGCATGAGTGGTATGCATTGAGAGATGGAGGCCAGGGAGGTGCCTCTTATCCTCCTGCTACGAAGCTTAATTAATTGCATTATGAAAAGTCAACTCTTCGACTGGTTGTTACTATAGCCTAGCATACACGCTCATAATTGTGGTTTTATGAGTTTACATGAGCCGACCGGGAACGACTCTAATTAAGAATTTTTCACGAACTTTTAATCTTAGAGTTAAAACATCCTCTTCAAGCAGACATCCTCGGACGTGCTCTTCAGCTACAAGCAGCTCTATTCTGCTGCAGCTCTTTAGATGATTCTTGCATGATTAAGAGGCGCAGAGATGGAAAGGACCCATAGGGAAGAAAAAGTTTAGGCTCGAGCACACCTTATCATTATTGCCATCCAGGTTTCGTGATGCACAGTGCTTTATATACGCGGAGCAGCTGCGGCCCACCTCATCAACCACCAGTACTGACCTCCTCATCGGCCGATTGTTCCGCTAGTGCCATCGGAGCTTCACATATCATCCGCGGAAAAAGTGACGTTTCCAACCATTCGACAGTGCGAAAGAGTGATGCATACCGATAAGTGACGGCGTATCGCCTGGGATGTGCTCTCCAAAGAGCGCATAGGAGCCAGCCCGAGCCGACAGCGCAGATTGAAGACAACGTGGGGACGTCAGTCTAGCCGCCGTGTTCGGCAGGAAAAACGAGTACAGACAAACGACTCGGATGAGCTGATGTCCGTAGAACCAACTCAGCTATGGCTCCTCGTTCTCGAAATTGGTGTCTTTGCCTTAACGGAGACACCTAAAGGGGAGAGGTCTGATGCGCATTCCTAGTATGTTTACAGAACAGAGCGCGGACGAGGCTGCATGCTCGGTGGTTATCAGCTGGATAACGCGATAACTGAGCAATTTCAACCACATTATGTTGGAATTTTTTGGGTGAAAAGTGATGAAATGGATGGCTGCCGGCTATCTGAAGAGGTTTAAAGGAGGGACTAGATGTAACACGTATTGTTTCCTGATCAGCTGCTCATAGCTTAATACGTGCATGGAGTTCATAGCCTTCTGTAAAAACCATCTCCAAATGGACAATATATTTGGCCTGGACTCGCATCAATGGATGTCTCCAACAAGTCGCTATTTGTGGACTGTTAAATTGCCACTAAAAAAAAAAAAATGCTGAACTAAGCTTACGCATCAAATTGAGTAGGTTCTGTGTTTATCCGTCTCCGCTGACAGTCGTCAGGGTTAGAGTACATGAGCAGGCATATGCCGAAGGGTCGTGCACAATATGTTGCTGCTCTCAGCTGGGTGAGAGCTTGGACTTTCGTCATGGCACGAAGGTCGCTCACCTCTTAAATTAACAGGGGGTCGATACACAAATGCTCTGAAATCCCACATCAACAGAGATTCTCATGCATGGCCTAGGATGCGTCGGGCTCAGGGGCATCAAGCAGTCTATGAGAAGATAAACTGTCGGATCTGCGGTAAGAAGAATGAGTGTAAAGTTCTGCCTGTATCTTTAAGAGAAGTGAATGGGTGTCTTTTTTCTACGTTTGATCATAGAGTAACTGTCAAGCAATATATCCGAGGGAAAGCCTTTGACCAAGGGGTAGAGAGTGACTAAGGAAGGCATACGGTAGTGTCTAAGGAAACAAAGAGAAAGTAAATAATGGATGTAATGCTCGCGGCAGTACATATCTAGTGACGTCGATGTGCCTTGCATGGAACCAATGAGTTGATCAGGATGACAGGTCAGTTGCATTTATCAATAGCATCATCGCTGAGTTGTGCCGGTGTTAGAATGCTTCTCTGAATGTACGGAAAAGAACAACGAAGGATCTTTGGGTACGTGTTTCTTCCCGCCAATATAAAGCCTACCAAGCGGCTCAGACCTTACGATAATCATAATAGTGGAAGATCGACTGAACTTTGCCTATAGAATTGGAAAACTGCTTCTTGAGCTGAACGCCTGTCGCGGTCTAACAAATGCGGCTTGCTGTGCAAACTATCGTGCGAAAATCCTGCATTTTTGCTCAAGTATTCCAGCGAGTAGCTTAAAATAGCTCGTAGTGTCAAACACAGCCGGACAAAGCACATATTCTCTTATCAATACACCATACAGTCCCTATGTGCCGCTAACACCTCAGTCTAGTTGTATTTGCACGTGTTAAATATTGAAGTATTGTTTTGCTTGTCATGCGTGTTTACTGGAAGATTTTCAAATTAATAGTGAACCAAAGTCCGGGCACTGTGGATAGTTTTACCACAAAAATGGCCAACTCCCCGCTCTAAACTATTCACCCTAGCAGTTTCAATAATTACGACGGCTTTCATTAGATAAATTAGCTCTAAATACTGTTTCTATGTATCGTGTTGGACAATTTTATTAATTAATGTCGTGGACGGTCAACAATGAAGATGCTGCCCCTTCATTAAAGATGCTACTGACGCTAATCAGCTACTGACGCTAATCAGCCACCCCTATTGCTGTATAACGATGTGCCCGTTTCAAGAGGCAGTATACCATGTTGGTAGTTATAAGAAATGTAAAGCGCATAGGTGCTTGGGTGCAGAAAGTCATACACAGTAGGAGACGTGTTTGGTGAGAGTAGGCAAGCAAAAAAAAAAAAAAAAAAGAAAGAAAGAAAGAAAACAGCTAATACAATTGGGTGGCTCTGGCGACTCTGCGTGACAATATATGAAACTCCGCTTATTACCCTATCTCTTTTGGTCATTTTCGGTCATGGCGCTGGCATGTAAGGCCTCTGGATCCTCCTGCGTATTATGCTCGGGCGAAACTATCCACAAACGTTCCTGACACTTTCCAGCTACCAGTCTTTAAGTAAATAATCTGGTTTAACCTCAACTTGTGCCCTCATCAGTACCGGAAACGACCATGGAACAGCTTAATCCTCCGCTCAAACACGTGTGCAATCTTCGTCTGGACGTTGCGCCGCCCCTTTCCGGAGGCGTCACCCCTCGTGGTCCCGCCTACTGGTTTGAGATTGTCGGTGGCTCTGCTGTATCAGCCGATATCGCTCCATCTACACCCACACCCGGGCCTGAATTGGAAGTGCTCCGCGGTGGCGGCGACTACGCCATTTCCAACCGAGATAGCGGTTTCCTGTCGCTGGATGTTCGTGTGGTCGCCAGAGAGAAGCTCCACGGCGATCTCTTCATGTTTCGGAACAGAGGGGTTATCCGCTTTGACAATGATAAGGTTACGCGCATCTTGAACAGCGAGCAGACGGCCACCTCTACCGAGTACGGAGAAGCGAGCATGTACGAGAGCGTCGTGTGTAACACAGCAAGTAAAGAGTATGTGTGGATGAATTTTGCCGTACTAGTCGCGGAAGGGAGGCTGGTTGTCGAAGATGGAAGGCTTGCTTCTGTCGAGCTTCGCCTCTTCAAGGTCGGCCGCGAAAGTGGGAATAGTGTTCCGTTGCCAGCACTCAATTGAATCTACCGATTCTTCTATCAACACTGCAATCCACTTATCATCACTGCAACCCACTTCGTATGAAATCAAATAGCTTACAGAGCACTCAATTTTTACTATCGTTCCTTTTTTTTTTTTTTTTTCTTCTTACGCGAGTATAGACAGGCTGTACAAAAATCAGCAAACTCACTGATTACACCGTCGAACTCGTCCTTAGTTTTGCAATTAGTTTGATTGACACATAAGAGCGTCAGACCTGCACTGCTAAATGCGCGGC
The DNA here is from genome assembly GCA_024180945.1 of Macrophomina tecta. Taxonomy (NCBI): domain Eukaryota; kingdom Fungi; phylum Ascomycota; class Dothideomycetes; order Botryosphaeriales; family Botryosphaeriaceae; genus Macrophomina; species Macrophomina tecta. The sequence continues at coordinate 835,834 of JAKSGN010000023.1, forward strand.
GCAGCACGTTTTGTAGTCCGATAACCTTTACATGTTGCTTCAAGAGAAATAAGCGCAGTCACCACGCTCAATTTCTGAGCTTTCTGTGGTGCATGATGCTGCACCACATGTTTTCTTTCCTCTATCTTTTTTAATTTTTTTTTTTTTGGTTTTGACTTAGCATCGCCTACAAATGCCTGTTTGAAGTTGCGGTAATACAAAATAGAAGCTGGCAGCACAACTGAGACGGTTAGCCTTCTGGCTTTCCGTCCGATAGTGCATGTCACTCGTGTTCACAGTCGTATTATTGGCAGCGGTAACTATGTAAGCTTACAGATGTTAGTACAAACGGAAACGGCAATAAGTCGTGCTCCTTATCCCTTGAGCGTTCCCAATAACTGCCCCACGCCAAGATTAAATTAATGTCGCGTCCACAGCCTGCAAAAATCAAATCTTGATGGAACATGAGCCCAATCGTTGGCTGATCAATGCCTTATTGCCTGATTTGTTTAAGCTTTCTGTTTGCCTCGGTTATAGTGCTAGATGCTTATAGCCAGCGCCACTTATTTGGTAGTAGCGAACAACCAGAATTCATCATCAGTTTCGCGGACTGGTTCCCATTTTGAGGCTCGCAGGATCATGCACCATCAGGTGGGCGCTGTGTTGACCCCACAGAGTAACATCGGCAGTCGCCTGCGGTAACGGGTGTGAGAAAACTGCGCAGCAGATAGACATGTTTAACACCCAGCTGATAGCAATATAACAACAATCACAGCAACTGCAGAAGCGTTAAAATATGCTAAGCACCTATTATTCTATGCTGCTGTCGGAGTTCGTGGGGATGCAACAGACGATTAATGAGTGACTTGATTACCTTGCATGGAGGCGCCCGTGGGGCTGATCCCAAGACGTCCCAGGATGAATGATAAGCTAGTTAATGAAGTATCTGATGACTGATAAGGGAGGTAGCTGAGCTCGTCTTCATAACATTATAACCTCAAGGGGCGAGCTACGTGCAAGCCTCCTTCGTCAAACGAGTAGGCCATGAAGGGTAATGTTATTCTTATGACACATGGACGGATCGGTGCTCAGCCTTCTGGCCCGGCATACAAGGATGCGTAGTAGAGCCAGGGATGAGAAAAAAGCCTTAAGACGAGGCAGACAGTGCTAGCCATACAGCCGAGCCACACGGTTCCAGTCATGGAGTTTGCGGTAAATGAGTCAGCCTATCAGTCCCGCCTGTATTGAAAGCATCTATCTAGCATTTGGAGATAATACGAAGGCGGCGTGAAGTAAGTGATTATCCCTAATATGGCCTGCGGCGCCCAACAGTTGAAGCAAGCCGTATACTGGTCGAAATCCCGCTTGGCCGCCCTCCACCGCGCCCCAAGACTGCCTCCAGCCTCGCTGTCCCAGTGAGAATGCGTGGCCGTCGCTGCCGCAAGCAACTCAACGCAGCGCCATGGCCGTGAGTCGCCGTACTTTTCTGAAAACTACCTATAGGATCATCTTTTCTAATCGTTAGATCAAATTTATCATCTGCTAATGCTTACTCACCTGTCGGTCCGTCTCGCCGCTCGAACTCGAATTGATTCCCTCCAGCATCTCCTGGGTAACAGTCCCCATTTCTCGAACTCATTCGACACAAATATCTCTTTCATTACGAATCGAATCTAATGCATCGTTTTTCTCCCCACTGATCACCAATTCTATTTGCTGCTGTGCTCCGTAAATTAGAACATCGTAGGTGCCATCGTCATCCATGACCTTTCTCACAAATATTAGAAGTTTTTTCGTGGATGATGGGCTCTATCACTACTGTAAGGGTATGCTGATCGACTCTGTATTGCTCCGTACTAGATTGCGAAGTTTCCGAAGCGTGGTCTCGTTGGGCTTCTAGGCAGTATCTGCAAATCATAAAACGTAAAACTTGCTGTAGCAGCGCGTCCTCAGCGAGAATACCCTGATTATCACGCCCCCGTCCCGGAAAAGTTACCATCCAGCGCCAGGTCCACGCGTCAACTGCACCTAAAATTCCAAAGGAGTCGACTCTGGATGATACTATCGATCTAATAGGCGTTATCACCGAGTGGAACAAAGCGCTCACCGAAAAGAAAGAGGTCATAGTGGAGCAGGCGCAACGTTATACGACATTAATCGAAGAAATGTTAAGGTGACAGGAAGACGGCCAAGAAAGCAGAAGCCACGATGTTGCCAACGACGATAAGCAATGAGCCCCTTCTCCAAGTATCTTCATCCAGCGAATGGAAAAAAGTTTAATGATGGATTCCTCACAGTTAAGTAGACGGTATTCCGTTTGCATCCGTAGACTGCGAGAGCCCATCGACGGAATGCCTTTATCCGAGGTCAGAAACAAGTCTCTGAAGCTGGGTCTGAATGCCATTGGCGGTAACGGTTACTTCAGATTTCTCATTGGCAACTAAACTTTTATACGATGAACAAGCTGGCGAAAAGAACCCACCTTCTCCGAGCCTGCGCATCGCCCTTGCGATGGCTTCGTAGTCAACTGATTCGTTCATGGCAGCAACGATGGCGCCGATGAGCTTAGATATTCATTAGCCGGTGATTCCGCACTTGCTCATCCAACGAAAAGTTTACCCTGTGGTCGTCATCCGCTGTCCACCCATTGTCGCCTTCATTGCCACCGTCGTCACCGTCCGTAGCCCGTTCATGAGACTGGCCTTGCAGTGCAACCCAGGCGCGCCGCAGCTCATCGTCCCGATGGCTCCGGTCCGACATTATCTCATCCAGGTCGAACTTCATGATCGCATGAGTCGCTGTCTCGTATTGTAGGTGAGAATTCGTGGGTCCTACACCAAAGCGGGGCACAGGTTATACCAAGACTATTTAGAACGGGCAATGCCCCGTGCGCGCCCCTCTTCCCCCTCCCCCCACCTGGGGACATCCCCCCATTAGGGCAGTAGCGTTAGGGCACGCCCAACAACGTAAAGAACCTCAGGTGTATCTGTGAGAGGTGAAACACGATCCTTGTTGTATTGAACGCTATCTACTGGCCTGCTTAAATACGTACAAAACGGATGCACGGACATCGGTGAATATCGGTATCGGTAATATTCGGTTGACTTCGTAATATATCGCACTCTCCCGTCACGTGATGAACTTCCTATATCATCGTTACATCAATCTCTTCGCTTCAAGAACCGCTGACGCCTCGCAGTTCAGAAGGATTCGCACCTGGGACTCAACGAAAAGACCGCGCAAGCCCGCACAGATTGGCCTCACAATGTCTGGAGACGAAGATGATGGGGGCGGGTACGCGACCGTTGGCGCGTCGCGACGGTTGGCGCGTCTCCAGGCTCGCCAAACCGACTACCGCGCCCTCCACACTGGCAAGACAACGGGACAGCGAAAGGCTCGCTCGACCACCGTGCCCGAAATACCTAGCGATTCGACCCTGGATGACGTGATTAGCCTGCTCAATGTCATTGTTACGCAGAACGACCGGCTTACCGAGCGGAACGAAGAGCTTGCAGAGCAGGTAGCCCGGAACGAAGACGAGATTAGGCGTCTGTGCAGCGTGCTCGAGACGTCCGAGGAAACGCAGGCTAAGATGGAGGAGCGCATGGCGAAGATGGAGAAGCAGATTGCCGCGCTCGTGGAGTCGACGCGCAGGAATTTGAGCTCACAGTCCCAGATCAACGCCAGGTACGCGAACGTGCTCCGAGGGGGACCGCCGACACCTGCGAACAGCAGTCCATCGTCCACCGCCGCTGTCCCAGTACGCGCGAACCAAGCGACCGTCTCCACGACTCGAATAATGCCACCCGCGATCGAGCTCGATCTTACGAATGCCCCGGGGATATCCGCGCACGGTTGCAGACGGCGCTGGAGAGTCAGGAAGCCACAAAAGAAGTTAAGTGCTGCGGAATAACAAGAAACCCAAGCGATGCGGCCAAGATGCGCGCTTTCTTTAGGACGGAAGAGGACGAAGGGCTCGTCAGGTCGAACCTCGGATGGCTGGAGACGGCCTTCCGGGGGGCGAGGATCCGGGGTCGCCAGTGGCACCCAGTCAAGGTAGACAATGTAAACAAGTTGGCTATTCTAAACGACGACCGCACCACGGTGCGCGCCGATGCGGGCCAGAAAATCGGCACGGAAAACGACGTCGAAGTAACGCAGGTCCGTTGATTAAGCAAGCCGAGCAGCCGTCTCTACGGGTCGGCGGTAATTTACCTTGCCAAGAAGAGCGAGGCCGACGCACTCCTCGCCAGGAGAGTGATCGATATAGGTGGAGAGGGTATACTAACGTGTTTGAGCACCGCCCGCGGCCAAGGCGCTGCTTCAAGTGCTAGAGCTACGACCACCTGCAGTTCCGCTGCCGGGGAGAAGAAAGATGCGTGAAATGCGCGGGTATTGGCCACAGAGAGGACGGCTGCTCGTCGACGACGGTAAAGTGCGTCGCTTGCGGTGGTCCGCATAGAGCAGACGGTAGAGGCCGCCCGGAGTATGACAAGCTCTTGCGCGAAATGCTACGCCAGCGGAATGAATAGACCGTTAAAAGTGATTCACGCGAACTTAGGAAAGAGCGGGACAGCGCAGTACAGCCTACTAAACGACGAAGACCTGAGCGATTTTAGTGTTATTTTCATCTCAGAACCTAACTGTTTTCGCGAGTCTGGCGGTGAGACCGTGGCAGCACCTATTACCCATCCATATTGGAAGCAACTGCTGCCCACGATATCGCGGCATAGTCGCTATCCCGTTCGTTCAATGTTGTGGATCCGTAAAGACACGCAAGCCAGGCAGATCGCAGTACCCTCTGCCGACATCACAGCCGCAGTCGTTACGCTGCGGGACCGGATCGCGTTCGTAGCAGCCGTGTACGTCGCCAAAAAGGAGAACGTGGACGATCCGGAACTCACCAGCGCGCTTGAGCACCTGAGAACGGCAATCACACAGATAGGAGGCCAAACTAACGGGGTACTGGAGCTCCTCATCTGCGGTGACTTTAACGGACACGATCAATTATGGGGAGGCGATCTAGTATACAGCTCTCCGCGCAACGGAGAAGGCGCGCCGATAATCGACTTTATGGGGGACTTTCACCTACAGAGCCTACTGCGTAGAGGCACGGTCACGTATGAATCAGCCGGCCAGAGTTCTACAATCGATCTTATCCTGGCGTCGCCCCGACTAGCGGAAGAGATGAGCGATTGTAGTCCTTCTAGTACGGTATATGGACATGATCATCTAGCCATCGAAGCCTATTTTGAGACTGACGTGCCTTATCAAGAACTAGAGGCGCGATACACGTTGCGTAGCGTCAACTGGGAGGCCGTTAGAAGTGACGTAAGAAAGAAGCTCACTGAGCAGCCACCTCCAGAAGCCCAAGACATTGAAAGCTTCACCAACTACTTTGGGATACATCTGTGTGGTCGTAGACAGCCGTATTCCAGCAAAACTTTTTTCGGTACATCATCTGGTGATAGTTAGTCCTTAGACAACGAATATCCGAATGTAACGGATAGAAAGGGAGCTCCTTGTCATCCTGCTTAGCAATCGGTGTAGTAGTGCTCACGAGAATGCTCACTTCAGATTACACGATAACCGTACGCTATATATCGATGCAAGAGCTAACTGCACATGCTTGGTGCCAGCAAACGAGGCATTTTTTCCGCGAAGAACTTTCCATTCCTTAATGAGCGCGACGTATCGCTGTTCTCTCTGCAAGAGACCTCGGTCTCGCCGATTTCACAAAGAACAAGCGTCCGTTCGGGGCATGTCTCAAGCGTCTTCGATATGCTCTCAAACATCCTGCAGAGGTTCTGAACATAACCTTTCATGGAGACAAATGCCGCGTGCACTGGAGGTGCATGTGTATCACCATTACGTGGACGAGCCGAAGATTGCTCCGCCGCAGAACGACGGGCCCATAACGGCGGTTGGCCGGATCCCATCTATACATGAGCTTCCCGGTGAACAGGATATGGGCACTGATAGCCCGCCACCTGTTGCAAGACAGACAAAACCCTATCGTGCGTATAGACCATACAGCAGCCCCGCCGCTTCGTGAGTGTGTCTACTATCATTTGTTCGAGTATGGGCAGATGGCGTTATTTGTTATGTTAGATTCAGTGGAGAAAGAGACGCGGGAGGGCTTTTAATGCGTCTAGTTTTCGAAAACGAGGAACCTCAAGTTACTGGTGGCACGTCATACGGTTGGAAACCATGTTCATTATTATTTCGGCGAACCGGAAGGGGACACCGTGTTAACGCCAGTAATATCGAGTAAAAACCACTGAATCCAATCTTTATTTGAATATAGTCTCACAAATTGCTTTTGTTCCGTAGTATGACTTCCTTTAGTTGTGCCTGGCAAACAAGACTTCGTAACTAACTAATATCTACACCAGGTCCCCAAATATAGCCTTCTAAGTTTCCGCGCTCGTTGCCAGCAGCACTTTCGTAGGGAGAGAACATATATTTTGATCGGCGTTCTGTGTGTTTGGAAAGCAGAGCCGGCGCGATGCAATAAAGCAGCGGCATTTACGCTTTTCACGGCCGGTCAGCAAAACGGATTCATCGAAAATGCTTCTTTAAATGCTCGACGTTCCGCGCTAGACGGTCATTCTTAGCCTCGTGCATACGCGCAGAATATCCTATCAATAGTTGGAGCAAAATACAAGAATCCTCATGCAATCTTTCTGTCTAGCAGCAATGTCGGACTGAGGATAGTCAGACCATTTAAGGCGAAACCGCCTAATTTTGCATCGACATATTAGATCCAATAATCGATAATAGAACATTGCATGTTGGTGAGCACACTCCTATTATTAGTCAGTAATTACCAACTCGAAGCCGAAAGGTAGAACTAATTGAAAAAGTAGCTCGTAAGCAGACAGGAGAAGGCAGGACGTGTGTCTGCACATAAAGCGAGCCCTTTACACTCCCACCTTCCAATTGATCCAATTGAAATCCCCTGTTATCTCCGTTCCCAAATATGCAAGATCCTGTCATCTGTCGCAGGATGTCTGCCAGCACATTTCTTCACTGTGACCCCCGGAGCGATGACTGTGCAGAGGCTGGTTCCGAGCTAAGCTTACGGGTAAGTCTTGGGGGGCTGAGCCAATCCAGCAGAGCCCCACCTAGCCTTGGCCGAGCCCTTCGTGCTTCCGTTCGAGAGATGTACGGTCCTGGACGACTTACGCGTAAGTTTAGCCCCTACTTCCTGAATACGAGCACCTCTAAATGGTAAAACCGCAGCAATGCTGCCCAGAAAAACCTCTGGTCGAGCATTGAAGCGTGCACTACTGTTACAGGATTCGGGCAGACGCAGAGCTCACAGAAACCCTTTCGATGCTCCAGATCAACCTATGGCTTCTTGTTTGCATTTGCATTACGTAGCAAGCACGCGGCAAGTATTGAAAAAAAAGACCGCTCAGAAAAGAAGGGTATGTCGGCCAATCCGATCAAAGCACGTCTGGACCGTAGCGGACTGGTGGGACAGTGAATGACTATGTTGGCCGATCATAAAACATCGTTCACCAGTCGTTGAGCTTATGCCTGGACACTCGGCGCTACTGCATGGGTTACAGCAGAGACGGTACAGACACGCCTCTAAACCCAGCTGACTGCTGGCCTATGTAGTATTATGGCCTCTCGAAAAATGCAAACAAACCTGTTGGACCGAAAAAAGCACGACGCCGCACTTAGATTCAGTGCGAATTGATTGATTTATGTTCCAACAAAACCTGACGGCAGTGCATTATGAGATCCAGGGTAACTAAGACCTTAGATTGGGTTATGGTCGGACTAGAGGAATGTAGGTAGACCCACCGTAGCAGTTTTGTGGTAACGTGAAAATACAAAGCGGTAGCATCCTTCAAATTTGGCTCTTATTTTCTTATTTTCTTGTCTCTCATAGGGGTTTCCAGGTCTTGAAAAGCCGGTGCGCCGTCATGCTTCTCGTCTTTTTCCGTGGCTGTTTCCTTGATGACTGGCAGTAGGAAGGCCGGCCCCGAGTAGAGCCTCCTTACGTGCTTAATGCGTCTCCAATGATAATGTGGCCTTTGGCTCCCATGCTCCATGGCTGTTTTGCTGACAGTAGGACTGCTGATGTAGAGTGCTAACAGACGAGCGGCAGCATTGGGCGCCATCATTAATATGCCCACCGCTCCCCATAATTTTTCTCATTGAATAAACGGCCATAATTACTTGGTCTAGACCCAAAAAAATTATTGTAATTTTGCAGCGCTTACACAGTACACTCAGTAATATTTGCAGAACGATGTGAGAAGAGACACATTGCCCGCACCAATGATTTATACCCTCTGCTCATGCGAGGCAGAGCATTGGAAGGCGGCAGGTACGAGGATGAATATATTAAGACGAACCTCAGATAGCCGTGAGCGAAATCATGTGGCTTCTACTTTTAGATTATAACAGTGGAGTGCCGCCACACGCTTATCCAGCTCTTCCCTCTTCCCACTTCTTGTGTGTGGTCGGGAATATAGTGCGCGAACCTAACCAGTCCGTTTTCCATCCTCAAAACGCACCCGCTACCATCGATTTCTGGAATGACGTGCCCGTCGGAATCATAGGCGACCGTCTCACCGGGCCGGCCGAGGTGCTGCTCGTACATGTCCGAGGATACGCCGAAGGGCGGGCCTCCAGTCCACGGCGGTTTGAACAACGGGTACTCGACGCAGATGAGTGCAGCATGGGGGTCCCGCGATAGGAGCTGCGACATCCGCCGCGCCCAGGAAGGCCGTAGTGCCGGCGGCAAGGCACAGAAGAACTATAGTCTTTTATTAGCTGCTTTTTCTTTTCTTTTATATTCTTTCCGTTCCTTTACTTTCTTTTCCTTTCCACTCTTTTTTCTCGCTCATGCAGGAGAAAAAAAAACAGGAGAGGATCATACCGTGTAGTCGTAGATTAAGTCGAACCCGCTCTCAGCTCCTTCGTTCTACTCGTCCTGGAAGAAATCGCCGCACACGAGCCTGACAGATCCGCGTCCAAACCCACTCGGCCCTTCTTCCCCAGCCTCCCCCTGAGGGCTCTCGTGCGCCTCAATCCAGACCTGTGCCGCAGCTATAGCATGCTCGCTTGTATCTAGTCCAACGACGTCGAACCCAGCTGAAGCCAGCAGATGCACATCGTAGCCTCTGCCGCATCCTGGAACCAGAGCCTTTCTCGTCCGTCCGGTGATGCGATCGATCGGCTCCGGAATCAGGCCCGGCACCTGGCTCGACGGCCCATGCTGAGCTCTAGAAAGCACTGACTGAACGAGCCGGACCAGTGCGGGGTTCGGGCATCCTTGGTCCCAAGGCGGACGCTCCCCAGCTCGCCAAAGCTCGTCCCATCGACCACGGTCGTCTGCGGCATCGCAAGCGGCGAACTGCTTGGTGAGCTCTTGGTGGGCGGGGACAGGAGCATATGTCCGGGCGATATTTTCCTGGGCTGGCATGCTGTGTGACAAGAGGCCTAACAACCGGCCTGACTCAGTCGGCATGTACTTGTAAATGCGAATGACTCGTTTGTCGCTTCTAAATTGCTACTCGGAGGCAAGACATGCAAGACATGCAAGCTGCTGGAGTGGGATATATATGTTTCGTTTACCGTTATTACTGGTCTATCAACTCAAAAATATAAAAATGAAATAGAAAGAGTAGAAGTTACGAAAAAGATCGGCGCAATGTCTGAGAACGACAACTCCCTATCAAGCCAACCATCGTCTTGTGAAATCTCATTTGTCATGCCCTGTGAAAAAAAAAATTAAAAAAAATGGAAACGAACTAAGTTATTATAAACCAAAAGTTACTGTGATAACCGCCGAGTATATTACACGGCCATAGGATGGTGGAAAGCGGTAATAATGCAGTCATAGTCCGTCACTAGGTATAGCCCGGAATATTAGCCTCCCGCAGACCGTCCATCAACTGGCCAATTTCATCCTCTGCAAGCGTAATATTGTGGGATGTAATAAATTCTACCTGAGACAGCCGTTGAAAAATGAAACGGCGCAAAACAGGACAGTAATCCTTAGTCCTGAACGTGGAATGGTCCTTGAGAGACTGGCCTTATGCATGCCATCGTGCCTCCTCCAGTCCCGCTATGAGGGGTTCAGTGCGCTCTCAACCTGCTGCTTTGGATATCGAGCCGCCAAATCTGTGCCTCGCTCGTGAGTCAGTATGGACTCAGCCGATACGAGTAAGGTCTGTAGGTGCCTCTCCTTCTAGGTCGCGTACGGTAAGATCCTCTATAATACTGGTTCCGGCCCCGCCCGTGATGCAACCCGTATCTTCGATCCTCGAAGCTTTCGTCGTTCAAGTAAGTCTGACTTTGGTTGTCTGGATTGTATGAACCGTATGCCTGATTTATTCTCTCGCTATGGTTCTGCAGCGTCCCTTGTGTCCGTGGTGTCTCCACAAACCTAGAGGAAAAAGTCCGGCTCTCTGGGTCGGAGTAGTTTAGAGGAGTCGTGGGTTCGTCTCTGCAATAATCTCTATCCTCTGGGCCATCCTTATTGCTGGTGTCTGTTTGATCATCGACTGTTCTCTCTGCAAAGCCGGTTGTTGTGTGCGCTTCCAATGAACTGCGTCGGCCGAGAGGGCTGCGTCGGCCCAGAGGACTGCCCAGACATGGCGAGTAAGTCGACGTAGAGTCGTTCTGAGTTCGGCTCGCAGATTGCTCCGGTATGTGAGGGGCACCTGGCCATTCCCTCAGAGGATATGTATCGACAGCTGGCTGCTCGAAAGCGCGCAGCGATTCGAGGAGGTGAGAAGTGGCGGCTGATATATCCCGTGCCCATTTGACCCAGTATTCGTCGGCCATGGAGGCGACCTTGAAGGCGGTGTCGCAGTGGCTGAGCTCGCAGATGGCTATTGCATTGCATTATGCGGAAAGAGAAAACGCTTAAAAGAAGATTCTGAATGCCAATTATGGTACACTCGAATATTTGGGAGTGTGCCATTTACCAGCTGGTCAGCGCTCTTGAAAAGCTCTCCTGATGACTCAATCTTTTTTCCCTCTCGGATGGGAAATGTCGTAATAATTGCGCGCTTTTTGGGTGACCTTAGAAAGCGCTGATTCTACTTTCTACACCAACGCCCAGTGATGACAGTCAGGCGACTAGAGTATCTCACTGGGGATACGCGGTAAGGCTGTTCCATTATGCGAAGCCCTCCAAGGACCGTCGAGGAATGTGATCAATGTCTCTAGATGGCGAGGTCTTTCTCTCGTGGTTTAAGAATATTTCAGGCGCACGGTATAACACAGCATCAGGAACAAGAACCAGCCAGAGGGTTTAGGGATAAATCTGCTTCGAGAGCCCATAACGGTCGGATTATTACGGAGAGGCCAATGAATTGTGGGATTTTTCTCAGTCTAAAAGAACATGATATCTTGTACTTAGGTCATTAAGGCCCTCCAAATTACAGAACCAGAGGAAGACAGAACCATCGGGTCGAGGTCGAATATTATAACTTTAGGTGCCAGTTCTTAATGTGAGCATCACCAGAAGTGTCCATTCGCGCATTACCTGACACACATACCACGTTTAGCTCTATTACAACATACATAATTTCCGATATTTCCCATGGATATCTCTACGCCAGAGAACGAGGCTACCAGTCACCGATTGCCCCAGAAAACGCCTTTTCTAGAAGAACGAATCAACATACTGCTGTCGAGCTATAAGGACACCGAGAAAGAGTTCCGAAAAATCCGGGACATAGCGGACGAGATCGAGACCCATATCTCTGCAATCAGAGACCACATCTATAGCCTCCAAATATTCGCGCAGACGTTAAAATAGTACGGAGAATTGTAGAGCTGGTGAACAGAGCATTTCGAGCGCGGGATAACCCATGCGCGGTGCGAAGTTTGAGTTGAGCCACGAGAGAATAACGAGTAAAATGTGAAGAAGCGCGCTGTTGGAGAAAGAGTTGCCTGATTATGGGCAGGATTCTAAGCTTCGGCCGACGGATGCTAGCGCGAGACAGACACTCATGTTTATCGATGGACGATTGTCGAGGGTTATTGCCACTTGCATAATATACGAGAGCGATTCCTGAGCGCCAATATTTAGGTCTAGGATTTCGCAGCTATTCCGTTTGGCGAGAAGCTGAAGGTAGTGCAGAAAACTGATGTTCTCGCCGGTTTCTATGGCGCCGGAATGAACCTGTTGGAATGGAGCAAAAGGACGGAACTCGTCCAGTTACTCCATGTTGCTAGGGGGCCTCTTATACCCCCACCCCCTGATGTTAGGGTTGGTGGAACTGACGCATATATCTAACAGAACCATTCGATGTATCACCCACCCAAATCGAGCGTTGTCGAAATACTGCCTCACGAACTCGAGTAGGAGGTGTTAATTCGCCGAACTTTCGGCGGAATTCTTGCTGTACTTCGAAATTGATGAATGCCGGTCGCTATGGATTCCTGGCACTCTAACCATGGCGAAGAGGAGGCTTAAGCAATCGACCAAGAAGGCATCGATCAGCTAAATATTGAGCCCACAATGCATCTAATTGTTCGCAAATAGAAAGCGGACGACGCGTTAGTAGTAGCTTTCCGTAGTTAATTATTGCCTATGTTGTTCAATTTACCCGATGTCGACATGGAAAGGACTGCCGTTCCATATTTTTGGGATAACTAAGCACGGTATATTAGAGGATTCCTAAGGCGTCTTTAGCTCTATTAGGGAAGTCCTAGGCATCGACCGCTCGTTGCCTAGTAAAGGTAAGTAGGCTTGCTTATATACATAAATGAGTGCTTGAATAACCGAGGAGAGCAGAAGCCGATATTGCTATCCGAAGCTTGTGAAGATGAGGAGTAGTGAGGAGGTGGCAAAGAGTAGATGCTGATCTGAGGCAGTAAGGCAAAATAGTCCGACATTACTAGTGTGATGGGTCGCAGCACCCAGTTTCTTTTTGTTGGAATATCACGTGTGTGTGCAATAAACTCTAGCCTAGTCACGAAAGAGGACGGATAAGAGGACTCCCCCTAAGCGTACCTCTTAGTCCTCATGCCACTCATTCTCAATTGATGGTATCACCACCAAATCCAACACCTGCTAACGTCCGTCCAAGTGTCACGGAAAACCAACCGTGCCGGAAAATATGAGAGGTACTTTACGTTCAAGCGACTATATACCTACGCAAACGTCCAGCTATGCTAGAATTATTGTTGGATCAATCACGTGCAATTGGCTTTCGCCAAGTGTTGGAATATTTGATTCAGTAGTGTTTTGGATTCAGTTATGTCTTATACTCGTTGCACACTTGTCTCAGTAGGTAAGCAAGTTACATACCCGTTTTACCCTAGTAGGTAGAATAGGTATAAGGGAAGCCCGTACGGCCTCCCTCTACTGGATATGCCACTCATTCCAATTGATTCTTTTATCATTGATCAAGCCGTCACACCACTTGTTCCAACAATTATATATGCATATTATACTATAGCTACTTCTGAACATTTATAACCTAGCCTACCTAAAAATTACATTCGGATCGTCGCATGCGTGCCTAAGTTACAAAGAGCATTCGTCTTTGGCAAAATAGAGTTTCTTCCCTATAGGACTACTTTTAAGTTCTTGCTACTTTATAATACTTATAATAACTCTTATCTAAGCCTTGGGGTCTTACTACGATGATTATCTGGACACACTAGTCATCCGGACACCCCACCAAACCCAAGACGCGTCTTCGCGAAGATCAACAATGGCATCAACACAGAACCTCAAATCGCTCCAGAAAGAAGGTAGACTACTTCTTGCTAAACAGACCTTTCAGAAAAATGGAATTTCAAGTGTTCGTAAGGCTGCAACGTCGTACGATATTCCGAAGTCTACACTCCACGATCGACTCAATGGAGCAACACCTCAGAGAGCGTCTAATTCACAGAAACGAAAGCTGCAACCATCTGAAGAGCAGGCTTTAATTAAGTGGATCCTTAGCCTCGATCGGCGAGGATTTCCTCCTCAGATAATCGACGTACGAAGAATGGCAAGACTCTTTACTCGCTGCACGTGGCCAAGATCCCTCACCTCAGCCAGTGGGTAAGAACTGGGTATCTCGCTTTATCAACAACCAGCCTAAGCTTAAAACGAAATGGAATCGAAAATTCCATTCACGACGCGCCAAATTCGAGGACCCAGGCACGATTAACGCGTGGTTTACACGTGTCCAAGAAACGCGTCAGTCATACGGCATTCTCGACGACGATATCTACAATTTTGACGAGACAGGATTTATGATGGGGGTAATTGCGACATCTAAGGTCGTCACAAGCTCTGATACGACCGGTCGAGCAACTGCTGTGCAACCAGGGAACCGTGAGTGGACAACGGCAATCGAGGGCATCAACGCGTCTGGCTGGGCGATTCCGCCGTTCATCATCCTAGCAGGGAAGGTCCACCAATCAAACTGGTATCGAGAGCTGCCAGCCGATTGGGTAATTGCTGTAAGTGGCAATGGCTGGACGACGGACCAGCTTGGATTTGAATGGATTAAGCACTTCAATACGCACACAGAGTCTTGCACTAAGGGAACCCACCGTCTACTCATCCTCGACGGCCATAGCAGCCATGCAACGCCTGAGTTCGACCAATACTGCATTTCAAACAATATAATCACGCTCTGCATGCCTGCGCCAGCCGCTTGATGTAAGCTGTTTCTCGCCTCTCAAGCGCTCGTACGGTCAGGAGGTTCAAAGAAAGCGTCCGCCAAGGAATCCACCATATTGACAAAGATGACTTTCTCACAATATACCCGAAGGTGCGCCCATCAGTCTTTACGGATCAAAATATTAGAAGTGGATTTCAAGCTACGGGGCTTATACCATATAACCCACAACGCGTCTTATCGTCGCTTACCGTCACCAAAACACCCTCCCCACCAGGCACAGCTAGCGGACAAGCACCTCAATGGACGTCGGAAACACCTCATACTCTAGCCTAGCTAGAGAAGCAGGCTCGGCTTATACGGGATCTCATCCAACGCCAATCGCAGAGCCCGACAAGCCAGGCATTTAGTCAACTTGTAAAAGGATGTCAGATGGCGATGAATTCAGCTGTAATACTTGCAAGGGAGAATTCGGGGCTTCGTACAGCTCACCAACGGCGAAAACGAAAGCAGCAATACCGGCGAAGGTATATTGCACAGGGAGGCGCTCTGCAGGCTCAGCAGGGGCAGTTCTTGGTTCACGGGATAGAAAATGGGGAGGAAGAGGCTGATCAACGGGAGGCGACAGCTGTACGACAACGTGCGCCGCCAACGTGCAGTAACTGTCATTTTCAAGGTCACACAATGCGCCGGTGCCCTGAGATTCAACGAACGGTTAGATAGGAATTTTAATTGGATTTAAGGCGTTGTGGTGGAATATTTACGCGGTGACGCGTCTTGGGTTTGGTGGGGTGTCCGGATGACTGGTGTGTCCGGATGAGTGGTGAAACACGTTATAGGCAAGACGTTGTGCCGATCACCGTGTTTTCGAAAACTTGCTCGCCTGGGCCGTTTCCTGCCGTTGCGTGAAACGAAGCTGGTATATGCGTGTCCGCCGTCCACAATAACGTTGCCCGAGCCTTGATGTTGAGTTTCTAAGATGGATGAAGGCACCCACAACGCCTCCATGCGGGCTCTGCCAGCTTCGCAATGGCTTACTACACTTGCCGTTATCCTTACAGCCGCTGCCTCGAGGTAGGAGCCTATCCACACTCATCGGGCGCGCCCTCCGCAGCCACGCTGCCCGTTGCATACAAGCTACGGGCGTGGTGCAGATTGGACGGAGGACCTCCTGGAGGGACGTTCAGAGCGACTCCGTGACGTCACCCGGATGGGAATACGAGCGTTTGAGGAGCTACACCGTGAGCTTATTCAACGAGGCTTGCAAGATGGCCGTCATATAAGGAGCCGTGAGAGGCTACTTATCTTCCTATACATCGTTAGCAACGGGCAAAGCTTTCGGCTAGCGGCTGTCGAGTTCAATCACTTAACCGAGCGAATACACGAAGCCTTCCACGAGGCGTTGAACCTCCTCTGTTACCTTCATAAGGACGTCGTCTTGCCGCCGCCTGATCGGACGCCTGATCGCATTACTGAAAACACCAAGTACGCCGCCTTCTTTGCCGACTGCATTTGAGCCTTAGATGGGACGCATATACCGGTGGCGCTGGATCCCGGCGTGGAGCCAAAGCCTTGGAGGAATCGTAAGAAGTTTCTATCAATGAACGTATTAGCCGCCTGCGACTTCAACCTTAACTTCACATACGTACTGCCTGGCTGGGAGGGCTCTGCGCCTGATGGCCGGGTGTTGAACGACGCCATACGCCGTGGTTTCAATGCGCCTCCTGGCCGCTACGATGACCTGACAAAAGTTCTCGCACGGTCGGCGAACGCAAGCGATCGCTCCCACCCAACAAAGTCGCTGTTTCTCAACGCATGCTTTCTGCTGCTTATACAAAGTTGCTTAACTAATAGAATAACTAACGTGGTTCACAAGCGAGTGACACAAGCGAGTGACACACCCCACCAAGTTTACACACCTTTGCAGATAAATAGCTTAACACCACAACAAGTTACTGTGATATGTAGGATTATCTTGGACTATTGACTATCATTACTTCTTCCTCGCACGTGCGGGAATTGTGTCCTGTCTTGCCGCAGCGCCCACAGCGCCTTTGCTGCGTCGTTCCCCCACCTACGCGCAACCTCTTTGCAGCCTTCTTACCCTCCTCATGCCCACCAGCGTCCTTAGCAGCAATCAATTCAGAGCCCTCCTCCCTTGTTAATATCCCTTGGTTCTGGATATACTTCCTCTTGCGACTCCTACGCTTTGTTGCTGCCTCATTTGCCTTTCGAAGGTCTGCAATTTCATCGCGCAGTAACGCTGCTGAGTGCATCATTATCTCAGCGCCTTTAGTAAGTCGATCAAGCGAATCAATAATCGAAGTAGGTGAAGAATCTTGATGCCTTCGAGTCCGATCGCGAATCAGAGTGGATTGAGAGCCTAGCTCACGGGCGTTGCTTGGTGTTTTGGACTCCCATAGGGTGGTGTCAGCGGCGGGGGGCGACGGCGTGCGAAGCTGCACATCAAGCTTAGATAACACCGCCTCCGGGTCGAATGGGACTAACCCAGCGCCTCGGAAGCTTGAGCAGATGCTATTCTTTGTAAAAACCTTCTCAAAAGCCGCCTTAAAAGCAGGGAGGAACTCCAGCTTGGTGATGTGATTGATGCGGTTGCGCGCCAAGCCACAGATCTGGTCCCCATACGCGCGCTTCAACGGCGAGAAGCAGCCCATATCAAGCGGCTGCAGCAGGTGCGACGAGTGCGCAGGCATGCAAAGAGTAATAATATTACTCTCCTTGCAGATTTCCTGGAAATCGAGCGAGTTGTGGCTGCTGTGGCCGTCGATAATTAGCAGCCGATGCGTGCCCACGGTACGCGTCTATCGTATGCGCGTCGAAGTGCTTCAACCACGCGACTCCAAGCTCATCTGTTGTCCAGCCGTTCTCGCTGACCCCAATAACCCAGTCGCCAGGTATGGCGTTGTTCTCGTACCAGCTGGAGATGTGGTTCTGGCCAGCGAAGATGATGAAGGGTGGAATCGCCCACCCAGCAGCGTTGATACCCTGCCTCACAGTGGTCCACTCGCGATTGCCTGGCTGGACAACCTTCTGCTTGCCATGCCTCTCTGAGCTTGTAACAACAAGCTGCGACGAGATAACGCCCATCATAAAACCAGTTTCATCAAAGTTGTGTCTTTGTCCAGGATGCCGTACTTCGCCTTTATGGACTGTACAAGCTTGAACCAGTCGCTGATTACTCGCGAATCCTTCTTCAAGGCTCGCTGGTGATCATACGATCGACTCTGCTGAGTCTTGAGCTCAGGCGTACGCTTGATGAAGTTGTCTGGCCAGTTCTTGCCTACTGGCTCTCCACCACGCTCCTCCAGCAGTTTATTGGCCATATTTCGCACTGCCTCCTTTGTGGGCGGGAACCCTCTTGAATCTAGGTCAAGTATATGTTGGACAATCGCAAGTTCTTCAAACTTGGTGAGCTTCTTGCAGTTGGGCTCGCAATCGCGTCCCGCGGTCGTTCTGGCGCGTCGTCGGTTCAGCGTTTTGTGGGCGCACTTGAAGGTTGAAGCAGCGCGTCGTTCGCTCTGGATTTGATCTCGATTGATAGCTTTAATAGCTGGGGTTATCCTGCCTTCGTGGTAAATAGATTCAATGCTGGGTTGTTGCTGCATCGCGGTTAGTTGTTAACGCGTCGCGTGAACTTGGTGGGGTGTGTCACTCGCTTGTGAACCACGTTATCTGATGGTCAATCAGATACTATTATCGCGCGTTGTGGAGCTATACGCGTATAAAGGCGTAGAAAGTTGATGAGGGTGACGGCTCGCTTGCCATCTACGTTAAGCTGCAAACACCAGTAATCCCGCATCCCCGTGCCCCGCACCTCAGGTCACCACCGCACCCGAGAAGCAACACTGAACCGGAGAAGAGCCACCGCATTGAAGAAGCATCGGGTGTCAACAGAAACAGGAGGAACCCAACGACAATCTTTTCGACCTAACCTGAAGCGCAAGACCCCTCGTACCGTTGGCACGATGAGGACACCCAGCGCATGTCTTATACTGTTGACGGCTGGGGCTTGTGGCGTGGCTGCGAATGGTAATTCCCGCCAAATGGTTGTTTTGCCTTCGGCATTAATAACACAGCTACTGCAGAAGTGCTTTATGCCACGAGCGTTGATTCTGGCCGTATCCTGACGCCCCAAGATAATCGCAATGGCTGGGTTAATCCTGAAGACTTTACTCCTATGCCACAGTGCATCGCTCAGCAGGATCCATCCCCCTGGCTTAGTATCATGACGGGATGTACCGGCAGACGATGCATCCGCCATTTCGGAGTCATCTGCACCCATCACCAATGGCTGACTCAGGCCAGCTGTCTGAGCACTGGGTTTTCTTCCGACGTCGTCAAAACGTATCTCCCATACTGCAGTAGATCGGTACTCGCCAAAGCACAGTTGTATCGGTGGATTCGCGGCATGACCGGTCGAACGTGGCTTGTTGATGTCGGCGACGCGAATGATGTGCAAAACCTCTCCCCGGCCTCCCTGCCTGAAGGATATGCGGCAGTTAGCGTGACGCACAACGCACCAACATCTCTAACAGGCTCGGTCTCGGCTCTATCGATGGAACCATTCCAACATGTAGTGGCTTCCTGCAGTTTCACAAGCACCACCCAGCATACCGGAAGGGCCGATCGACCTTGGGAATATCGTGAAGACCTACATTCCATGGTCGCCCTGGATTTTGCAACCGTGGGTTACGATCTCACCCGGGGTAGCATCGGATATGGCGACTATTTTGACAAGAAATGCTTCTGCCGCGCCTTCACTATAGACACCGAAAAGGAACCCTGTTCAGGACCAGGGCACTTGGAATGGACGCAGGAGCAGCTATGGATGAATGTCACCTGTGGGCTGACGTCCCTGCCCAGCAACTGGACGGATTCACTCAAAATTACAGGATTCGGTTATATCCCCATCGAAGACTGGCATTGGCCCACGTGTGTCATGGACATGCCAAAGCGGGTGACCGGGCTTGTTCAACATCATTGCGCAACCGATGCTTGTGGGCTCGACTCTAGTGGCTACTGCAAAGTCAAGCGCACGGTGGACAGGGCTTGCATCTGCCGCAACATTAGCTTCGAAGCCTGCGGAGGTTCGTGCCACATTTTCGAGACCCGAATTGACTATCTAAAGTGGCTCCACGACCTTTGTGGCGATGTGCAGGACTGGCACGGTCTCCCAGACAATTGGCGCCAATTAACCTCTCCCACCGTCCTCGACATGATTCCATGGCAATGGACCGTCAAACCATCCAACGAGTGGGGCAAATGTGCCACGAATGTGTGGAATCTCGGAAGCTTTGTCCTTGTCAATGTAGCAACCTTTCTTGCCGCATTACACGGTCGAGGAGCAGGAATCCTTCGATTCGCACCTCGCTTTCCACGGCCCCCGTACCCGTCGTCTTGGTTCTCCACGGGGATGTTAATCGCCACTCTCCAACTGCTAGCGAGCTGGGTCAACGCCGTTCTTATTAAGGGAACCCCTGGTTATGAAGGCATTCCCGGTACCCAATTGATCTTTCTCTGGTGCTCAATGCCTCGGCTCGCTTGGCTGACGTTTTTGCTGATTGGTCTGCAACCCTTCGACGCAATAGACTTCTCTGCAGCCAAGTCTTGTCTGTTTGCGGAAGTCATCCTCCAGGCTTTATCAGCGTATTATATGGTTCTCACCGCCAATTATGGTCTCAAACACAACTTCTATTTTGGGAGGCTAGAAAGCGCGGAAGGAGGACAATCGGCAAAGCTCATGTATGCTGGAGCACTGTTGTGGCTTATAACCACTACCATGGCGTTCGCTTGGTCAATCCGGGTTACACGTCGGATGAATGGGGTGACTGGATCCGGATGTGACGATACACCAAAGCGGCAGGGAAGCAAACGCACAAGATCGGAAATTGCGGAGAAGCTAATGACAATGTTCGATGGAGCTTGCACATGGCTCGGGGAGAAGCTGGAAAACTATTGGATGGACAAGATTAACGTGGAGGTGTTAGGAGAGGCATCGCTGATGGCTAGCGGGGAAAGAATTTACACGACGATGTATGGCACTCTCCCCGTTCAAAGCCAAGGTAACTTGAGCTTTCGAAAAGAACTGGCGAAGCTATATGCGGTCACAGCCATGATCATGCTCCTTCTTTGGTGTGCGCAGTGGCTCTTTTGGGGTGGTTTTATTGGCCTAAGTTCGGAAGAGTACGTATTCATGCATAGAATGTGGGCATGCAGCTAACGGAACTTAGGTTTTGCCCCCCTAGGCTTGAACTCCTCACAGCTGTTTGGACCATCTTCTCATTGGCAGGCACTACTGTTTAGGGTGGCCCCAGAGGTTGTGCCGTCCTGGAAAGCGGCCGAGACGTCGTGGTGCCGGGAGCAGGACACGGACTCGAGTCCGAATGATTTACCGATGACAAAGTGCTACTCATCCAGGAGGAGCGGGCGTCGTCGTCAAAGCGTGTCAAGATGGCGGTGAGGCTGGTGGCGACGATGGTGGTTTCGAGGGCGGAGCAGAAGAGGCCTGGGCGGAAGAAGGCAGGTTTTTTTTTTTTTTTTTGAGCAAAGCGCACCTCAAATTGGATACTACAATTGTGACGATGGCACTAATGTAGAAAGCATATGAAACGGGATTTCGACCTGCAGATAACTGTGTTACACACAACGATGAGGAGTTCGTATACATTAGCATGTCAAGCGTCGAAACGAAGCACGTATTTGGTGAACTGGCTACCTTCATACCTCATAGCTTCCTGGACAATGCTGCCTGTACAAAGTTGGCGATTCATACGCTAGGTGGCCTCTCATTCCGATACTCATCCCGATATAAGTCTTCAGCAACAGATCTACCGCTTCCTATCCTTCCCAATCTTCCCAAACTTCTCCCGCCACCGCGCAACCTTGACGCTCTTCGGCACCATCCAAGGGTCGCGGTTCAGCTTCTTGACATCCGCCACCACATCCTCAGCAAGTGCGACAGCGCCAACACCGAGCCTTAACCCGTCGTTGCGCTCCAGCTCGCGTAGTAGGTCGCGCTGTGGCGCGACCGAGTCGAACCTGCTTCCAGGGCGGAAGAAGCAGTCAGTGTCGGCGGCGACGTCGGCGTCGGTGTCAGGGAATAGCTACATAGCAGCCTCATACATGCCGACGAAGGTAGCGATGATGGCGCGGTCGCCGTCGCGAAGTTCGTTGCGCAGTGTATCCGCGCCGCAGCCTTCAACGGAGATGCTGCCGGCGCTGAGGGCGATGTTGTTGCCTTGGCGCCATCGTGCCGCACGAGCATGTGGTCGAGGTGCACCTCGTCGCCGTGGCCGTCCAGGTAGAAGGGCATGAGGCCAGACGGGTAGGCGTCGTCGCGAGACTTGGCGTCGAGGACGACGGTGAGGCGGACCTTGACGTCGGGGTGGAGGATGCCGCTGTGCAGATGGATCAGCAGATGAGATGTAGTAATATGGCGAGCGGACTTTGCGCAAGTCGGCGTTGGGAAAGATGCCGCCACGCAGAACTAAGTCTGCATGGGTGTAGCGGCCCAGCGCCTGTCAACGATATGAATTCACAAGCTGACAGTGCCAAAGTCAAGCAGCCAGGCATCAGTGTCACGAAGGAATATGCTATCCTCCTTCACATCACCCATAGTAGAAGCCGGCCCGATCGTACAGGATGTCCGGTGTACCACGCAGGAGGCGCAACCGGAAAAATATCCTGTCCAAAAAACCCCCCTTCTTACCCGAACGCCCAAAACGTTGCCGCTCTCACCGAAGCCAAATGCTCCCTCCACCTCCCCTCCGCCTCCTCCTCCCTCTCCGCCTTCTCTACCCCCGAACGCATTACCGCCAACTCTACTCCCTGCGCCGGCGTCCTCAACCCCACCAACATGCCCTTCATCACCGTCCCCGCATTCCGACAAACCCTCCCATCCAGCCAATCCAGCACATCGAAGCACTCATGTAACAACACATCCTCAGCCGGCGGTATCAGCTTCCACGCATCGCGCAGCAGGCGCCGCTGGCAGGCCCGCATCTGCACGGCGAAAGCCTCCGCATCGCCCTGGCGGGCGCCGGCGCCGAGGGCGAGGAGATGAGTGCGGTCGGTATCATGCACGAGGGTGTCGAGCTGGGAGGTGGCAGTGAGCCATTCCATGAGTTCGAGGAAGAGGTGGGGGGGTGTGCAGTGGAGTAAGGTCAATCGAAGAACTGGAGGGGAGGGCACTGTTCGGGGCATGGGCGCGAAGACGGTCGAGAACGGCGGCGCGGAGCAGCACGGCGGCGCGATCAGGCGGGCCGGAGGAGTAGCCGAGGAAATGCGCGGCGGGAGTAATTCCGTCGCATCGATGGGCGTCCGCGGCTGGGCAGAGGCCGGCCGAGATGAGGTCTGAGTGTCCGCTTCGGTGTTGCCTTCATAGGGCGGCTTTGATATCTCCTTCTGCGGCGGTTGGCTGGCGTGATCCTTGCTCGAAACTTCTTCCCTGTCGGACAGAGCCTCCACGGCCTTGCGCTTCTGGCCGAGCATTGCCGTGGGAGGAATCCGCGGCGCCGTATCTCTGAACCGCATGCTCTCGCGCCGATCCGGAGTCATGGGCTCGACCTGCCAGAATAGAATCAGGTGAAGCTTGGGAGAGGGGATTTGCACGCCCAAACGGTCTTTGCTCATCCATATTGGCCGGTTGACCTGCACGGATATCTTCACGGCAAGCTTATCGTCCGCAGGCATCCGATGTGTTTATACTGCATATCTGTTCTGCAGTTCCATCGGATCAAATCGGGCTGATACCAGTCGCTCAAGCGCCGGGCCTTTGACAGGGACGTGCGGGACGAATTCGGACAGCATGATGCGTCATTCTCAAGGAAGCCTGCACATTGTAGATGTCATAGCAGTTTTACAGCGGCAAAATCAAACCCCAGCATAGAAAAGTGCTGGGTACCCACCCACCCAGGCTTCAACGAGGATCGAGCTCTAAAAGCGTCCTTAACAATGCATGGGCTAGCCAAGTCTTTAGACGGGTAAACTGGCCCGCAAGAGGAGCAAGGCACGCATCGGACGAATTGGGGGGGGGGAAGGTGAAACACCAGGTAGTAGTACGCGACGGGCTCACTGGCCTTGCGGGGGAGCCGGTACGCGCCTTAACAACAGTGGCCCAGCGATACAGCGAGGCGAATAAATGACAAGATTAGCAGAGACGCGATCGACAAGCAGACACGTAAGAAAGAGCACGGCGTAGGCCAGACAAGCAGTAGCGAAACACCAAGCACCAGTATTGTGACAAGCAAAAAGACCTGTCCACGCTTAGCAGCAGTGCAGTGAAGTGAAAACGACCGATAATATGGCTTGCGCTGAGGCGGGGTTGGGGAAAGGTGAGGCGACGGCGGTGCGGAGAGGGAGAGGTGGAGAGACGTAGAGCAAGCCTTGCGCGGTGATGCTTGACGCCAAGACCAACGCCCCACATCGGCTCCGAACGCGCTGTTTGTTGCCAGTTCTCCACCCCGCCTCGCCCGCAACGCATCATCATCATTACCATTGCCCAGTCTCGAAGCGCAGGCTGTCCTTCATCGCCACCCTCCATGGCTTCGATGCCCGAAGATGCGCCGCCTTCGTCTCCGCCCTTGTTGTCGCGCCGCTCCCGCTCGTTCAGTCCGGCCCACAAGTCGCCCGCCGAAACTACATCGCGCAATCAGAACCTCAAATACGCCATCACCGTTGTCAAGCAGCTTGACGACCCCGAAGCCGTGCGGCCAGCGGTCGATGCCGTTGGTGCCGCCGAGGATACAGCACTGCTCGAGGACGTGGTGGATGGCTTCTACGCGAAGGCGCGGCGCCTAGACTTGACACGCGCGGTGGTAGAGGCGGATTACTGGCGGAGGACTTGCTGTGATGGAGACACTGGCGAAGGAACTGCTGTGCACCCGAGGATGGACTATGGAGCGGAGTATATGGTTGTCGGAGAGCGCGGTATGTATCTTCGACGGACAAGCACTGACACGGCCACATTGGTCGCCCAACCTGAAGCCAGAGCCACGTCCCGTGTCCCATACCCGTTCTTGTGCCGCAAAAGCCCCCGGTCGCTCAGGCACGCTCCGCTGTTGCCAACCCCTACGACACCGTCGTTCGGCCTCATGACATTGTCTCATTCTCCAAGCAAGCGCTTGGCGCCAGACCCTCTTGTTTGATCTCCAGGCCAGCGGCAACCTTGTCAGCGACCCCACCATCGCCGTCGGCTCAAAATCCCTGTATTTAGAAGTCGAAGCCAAGCCCGCGGTAACGGGTGCAGCCTGTACCGTCGGCGGCGCCTGCATGCTGAACTCGCTGCAACGGTTGTTCGAACAGTCGGCATCGGAGATTGACGACACGCCAAGTATCTCGCGCACTTGCCCCGTGTCGTTCTCCGTTTCCATATACAGCTCTCTGGTGGAATTCTGGGTATATTTCAGGAATTTTCCAGTGGAGACGTCAAAGCCGCGTGCGTATAGAGTCACTAAGATCGCTATGTTTGACTGTGCTCTCGACTGGGACAATTGCGAGAGGATTCGTACGTATGCTGGTTGCCGTCCTTGGATGGGGTTTACGACAGCTGGAGCTATGGTGTTGCAAGCGATTGGAGATGTTCGCCGACAGGCTTGACCGGTGAATGGACTCAGAAACTGCCAGGCGTTGAATCCATTGCGCTGCAAACTCGCCTTCGACCCATCTCATCTTCTCTCCCTTGGGGCTGCGAACAAATTCTCGCCAAGCACGCCTCTGCCACGAGACCTCGAACGCGACGAGATGACGCGCCTGCACCACGGCCGAGGCACAAGACAGGCTGGCGGCTCGGGAGGTGGGTCAACGCACAGAAGCCAGGCAGCCCGCCTTCATCCACAGCCAGCGGCATGCAAATCAGCCTAACACGCACCACCACCACCTTCGCCTATGTTGCGCTATGCTACCCTGCCTGCTTATGCCCGGCCCACCTTCGCCAGCATCGCCCATACGCACTCCGAAGGCAGATGCGCCCGTGTCGACCATCCGAGCTATGCTGGAGGGAGCGAACATCATGGATGTGTTGAGCAGCGAGTACAATGTTGGCAGAGAGCTCCTTGACCCAACGCGCAATGTCGACCGAGATGCGGAGGTTGAAGTACTACCAAGGTAAGCATTGCGGGGCTGCTAGTATCGGGCCGTGATATTTTAGAGCTTTTTTTTTTTTTTTGTTCGGTAAGGGCGGTAACGACGACACTCATGCTGGTGATGCAGTCCATAAAGACAGGGTGGGTTGTTCATTGCAGCGGTGTGCATAGTTAACAAGGAATAGACCAGTTTCGCTGCCAACTTGCATCTCTGAACATTTGGATGGGAACCGCCGCAGCAGTGAGGGCACACTAGGAGCACTGATTTCTGAGAGCGCGGAGTTCAGATGTCGCGCGCAGCAACACCGTTCGTTGTTGCTTGATGACTTCTTGTTCCAGCTCGCCGCCACTCCTGCTAATGCAACCATCGACCTGATCGCTGAGGACAACGATGAGGGCGTTGATTTGATCGGCCGACACGATAACCCTCCGGTGGGCATCCTGCACAGAGAAAGACGACTGCGTCTGAGCAGCACTCGGAGTCCGTGTCCAGAACACCAGAGAGCCGCTCAACGCTCGGGACGAGCTGAAGAAGGCCTCGCCAGGGAGCTGTAGCTTCTCGATAGGCCAAAAGCGCGCAAGCAGACCATCGCGAAGTGGGATGAACAAGGTGATCGGATCTGGATGTTTGGAGATGATGCTGGATCTGCTGACCCGGTGAGACTTTATTCGGGTTGCGTTTGGCTCTGGCCGCGCGCGCTTTTGGTGCCGTGGTGGGTTTGTGGTGGGTTTGGGGTGGGGTTGGTGGGGAGGGGGAGAAAGAATCCTATTGAGCCCCTACTATCTCACAATCCATGCCCTTATCCAGTCGTTGTGCTAACCGTGCGTGTCGCGACGTACAAGGCTTGTGCTCTTACTCGGCCGGGTCATTGTCGACCTTCCCATCCTTCCCTCCTTTGCTCCTGCTGCAGCCCGGTCTTCTCATTGGGAGAAACAGGGTTAATGGCCGGACGGGAGAGAGGCACGCGGTGCTCAGTCACTAGAGGCAGAGGCCCGCCGTTACATGGCAGAGCAATCGGGACACATTCCCGTGTCAACAGGTGCAGATAGCGAAGCTATTAGATCAGATGGCAAAACAGTCGAAACAGATTGATGGTTAGAACGTATTATCAGGCAGGCGGAACACATTGATAGGCAGTCCGAGAAATTGGCAAAACAATCGGACCAGATAGCCAAACAGTCAGAACGGCGGAAAGCCAAAGCATCACATCGAAAGAGCTCCGTGCATATCTCCACTATCCAATCTTATAATCCTAGCGTAGTGGCGGCAGATTCCATACTCAGTCTCATCGCATCCTCCTTAGCCTGAAGTTGGCCCTCGTAATAGCCAATCTTCTCGAATTCTACGTCGCCTTCAAGCACGGCAATCTGGAGAGTTTCCCATTCCTCTTCCATTTCACCCCACAACTGAGCGGCGTACTCGCAATACTCGTCGTAGCGCTCCAGGACGCCGTTATTGCATAACCATTTATCGATAATGGCCTCCTCGATGCCGTCATCGATCTCAGGATCTAGTAACCGGCAGTCAAGGGGATCCATGGGATTCCAGAGAGATATACCTGGTACGCAGTCACACAGGATCTGCCACGCGATTTCCCGAACCGGTGCTCTTGCCCCGAAAGCTGCTGCAATAAATCCAGCTGCAGCGCCCATACTAAAGCCGTCGTATGTACTGTGGAAATTATCCTCAAAAATCTTTTTCCGCAACTCCTCTGTTGACGGAAGCTTGTGATCATCGAGGTAATTGTTCAATAATATCCGACGGTCTAAGAGGGTCCGAACCGTGACTTGGTGGATGACATACTTCTCCGGGATCACCCACTTGAAGAGGATCTCATTCGTGAAGTAGTGAGGATTTTCCATTTTAGACAATTCTGCTAGTTTCTTGGCCAGGTGAAATTGAGTTGTGTCCATACATATGCAGGATGCCGGGTCATATTGATTGATTTCTTGACTTGGGATATCGATAATGACAATGGTAATTTGATCAGGGCTTATTTCGTCTTCGTAGAAGTGATTTAGGGCACGCTTCATGGCTGCGATAGGGCTGATAGTGGCAGAGATCAGGGCCGTAGGGCATGTTTGCCAATAATCGGCGTGGTTATTGAATTCATGAAGCAGGTCGGAAGCGAGGAGGGCTCGACCGTTTCGTTTGCCTTTCCCGGAAACCAATCCGCCCGCACTGTTCTTTGTGAAAACTCGATAGAAAATCATGGATGCGCGTCGTGCGGGTAAAGGTGCAATATTCTGGAGGATTTGTGCGTCTTGTGTGAAAACTAAAGATTTGGGAAATTTTGGTTTTGCTCAAGCCGGATGAAACGTTATAAGATTCAGTTAACTTAGCATTAACGTATCGGATAAGCGAGTGTGCCAGACAAGCGAGTGTGCCACCCATCAACAAAACGCATCACCTTAGCTTCTATCAACCATGCAACAACCAAACCACGTGCAACCTCCCTTATATGAATCTCGTCTATTCTTAGCAAAGCAGGCTATCGATCAAGGCAGAATTCGGAGTAATCGGGGGGCTGCGGAGACGTACCACGTCAATCGAATGACTCTTAAGCGACGACGCGACGGGACCCATTCACGACGCGATTGCACGCCCAATTCGCGAAAGCCTACCGATCCCGAGGAATCCGTAATTATTCGACGTATCCTCGACCTAGATTCACGAGGATTTCCCCCCCGGCTTCGCGACGTTGAAGATATGGCGAATAAACTACTCGCCGATCGTGCCGGAGGCAAGGTCGGGAAGAAATGGCCTACAAACTTCGTAAGGCGTACTCCCGAGCTAAAAACACGCATAAATCGCAAGTACGACTACTAGCGAGCGAAATGCGAGGATCCTAAGATTATTACGAAGTGGTTTGAGCTCGTGCAGAATACAATCGCGAAGTACGGGATCGTGGACGGTGATATCTACAACTTCGACGAAATCGGCTTCCTTATGGGCATGATTGCAGCTGGAATGGTTATCACCGCCTCTGAACGACGCGATCGACCAAAATCGGTTCAGCCAGGCAATCGCGAGTGGGTTACGGTGATCCAAGGAGTCAACGCGCAGGGCTGGGCTATCCCGCCGTTCGTGATCTTCAAAGGCCAGTACCACCTCTCCGCTTGGTACAGCGACGACATGCCACGCAATTGGGCCGTCGCATTAAGCGATAATGGTTGGACGACAAATGAACTTGGTCTGCAGTGGCTCGAGCACTTCGAAAAGCACACAAAGGACCGCGTAATTGGAGCATACCGCCTTCTAATTCTTGACGGCCATGAGAGTCACAATTCGGCCGAATTCGACGCGTTTTGCCAGGAACACAAGATTATCGCGCTCTGTATGCCTGCGCATTCATCCCACCTCCTCCAGCCACTCGATGTCGGCTGTTTTGCGCTGCTCAAGAAGGCGTATGGGAAGCAGATCGAAGACTTGATACGATCGCATATCAACCATATTACGAAGCTTGAGTTTCTACCCGCGTTTAGGGCCGCATTCGAAGCCGCATTTACGAAGGAGCATGTCGTATCCTCATTCTGAGGTGCTGGATTAGTCCTACTCGATCCAGAAGCGGTTCTTTCGAAGCTCGATGTTAAAATTCGGACACCAACGCCCACCCTCCCGGAGGTCGCAAGTTGGGACTCCCAAACACCACACAACCCAGCCGAATTAGCGTCTCAAACTGAGCTTATTCGGAGCAAGATTGCAAGGCATCAGGATAGCTCACCAGCGCCAATCCATGAGGCGCTCGACCGGCTTGCAAAGGGGGCGCAAATGATGGCGCATTCGGCCGTACTTTTGCAAGCCGAAGTCGCAAACCTTCAAAAGGCAAATAAGGCCGCAACGCGACGCAAAAAAAGCCAAAAGAAGCGGATTCAGAAGCGAGGGACTCTTACAATTCAAGAAGGACGGGATTTAGTCGATAAAAATACTATTAACCAGCAGATTTCGGGGGAAACGCGCCAAAGTGATGGGCAAGCGGAGGGGCCTGCGAAGAAGCAAAGGCGATGTGGGCAATGCGGCGAGACTGGGCATAATTCTCGTACATGCCAAAAAGATGTGGAAGCTACTATAGAATAGGCTGTATATTATAGATAGTCAATTTTATAAGGCGTTGCGGAGTTATTCGTCTTTAAAGCGATCGAGCTTTAATGGGGTGGCACACTCGCTTGTCTGGCACACTCGCTTATCCGATACGTTAATTAGTTAACGTGTTTCACCACTCATCCGGACACACCAGTCATCCGGACACCCCACCAAACCCAAGACGCGTCACCGCGTAAATATTCCACCACAACGCCTTAAATCCAATTAAAATTCCTATCTAACCGTTCGTTGAATCTCAGGGCACCGGCGCATTGTGTGACCTTGAAAATGACAGTTACTGCACGTTGGCGGCGCACGTTGTCGTACAGCTGTCGCCTCCCGTTGATCAGCCTCTTCCTCCCCATTTTCTATCCCGTGAACCAAGAACTGCCCCTGCTGAGCCTGCAGAGCGCCTCCCTGTGCAATATACCTTCGCCGGTATTGCTGCTTTCGTTTTCGCCGTTGGTGAGCTGTACGAAGCCCCGAATTCTCCCTTGCAAGTATTACAGCTGAATTCATCGCCATCTGACATCCTTTTACAAGTTGACTAAATGCCTGGCTTGTCGGGCTCTGCGATTGGCGTTGGATGAGATCCCGTATAAGCCGAGCCTGCTTCTCTAGCTAGGCTAGAGTATGAGGTGTTTCCGACGTCCATTGAGGTGCTTGTCCGCTAGCTGTGCCTGGTGGGGAGGGTGTTTTGGTGACGGTAAGCGACGATAAGACGCGTTGTGGGTTATATGGTATAAGCCCCGTAGCTTGAAATCCACTTCTAATATTTTGATCCGTAAAGACTGATGGGCGCACCTTCGGGTATATTGTGAGAAAGTCATCTTTGTCAATATGGTGGATTCCTTGGCGGACGCTTTCTTTGAACCTCCTGACCGTACGAGCGCTTGAGAGGCGAGAAACAGCTTACATCAAGCGGCTGGCGCAGGCATGCAGAGCGTGATTATATTGTTTGAAATGCAGTATTGGTCGAACTCAGGCGTTGCATGGCTGCTATGGCCGTCGAGGATGAGTAGACGGTGGGTTCCCTTAGTGCAAGACTCTGTGTGCGTATTGAAGTGCTTAATCCATTCAAATCCAAGCTGGTCCGTCGTCCAGCCATTGCCACTTACAGCAATTACCCAATCGGCTGGCAGCTCTCGATACCAGTTTGATTGGTGGACCTTCCCTGCTAGGATGATGAACGGCGGAATCGCCCAGCCAGACGCGTTGATGCCCTCGATTGCCGTTGTCCACTCACGGTTCCCTGGTTGCACAGCAGTTGCTCGACCGGTCGTATCAGAGCTTGTGACGACCTTAGATGTCGCAATTACCCCCATCATAAATCCTGTCTCGTCAAAATTGTAGATATCGTCGTCGAGAATGCCGTATGACTGACGCGTTTCTTGGACACGTGTAAACCACGCGTTAATCGTGCCTGGGTCCTCGAATTTGGCGCGTCGTGAATGGAATTTTCGATTCCATTTCGTTTTAAGCTTAGGCTGGTTGTTGATAAAGCGAGATACCCAGTTCTTACCCACTGGCTGAGGTGAGGGATCTTGGCCACGTGCAGCGAGTAAAGAGTCTTGCCATTCTTCGTACGTCGATTATCTGAGGAGGAAATCCTCGCCGATCGAGGCTAAGGATCCACTTAATTAAAGCCTGCTCTTCAGATGGTTGCAGCTTTCGTTTCTGTGAATTAGACGCTCTCTGAGGTGTTGCTCCATTGAGTCGATCGTGGAGTGTAGACTTCGGAATATCGTACGACGTTGCAGCCTTACGAACACTTGAAATTCCATTTTTCTGAAAGGTCTGTTTAGCAAGAAGTAGTCTACCTTCTTTCTGGAGCGATTTGAGGTTCTGTGTTGATGCCATTGTTGATCTTCGCGAAGACGCGTCTTGGGTTTGGTGGGGTGTCCGGATGACTGGTGTGTCCGGATGAGTGGTGAAACACGTTAGCTGTAAGTTTCTAGAAGCGTCTATGACCACGTATCCTGTTTCTTTGTTTCCGCCCGTTTATTGTTGTCTGGCACCGCTCCGCACTGCCCTCTCACTCGTTCCTTCCCACCACCACCGCTACAGTAAGCTAATATGGACAAAGCCAGTCAGGTACTGGCACAAGGTGTTCCTCCTGGCGTGCCCAAGTCGTATCGTGCCCTGGCAGATTATGGCGATGTCCCTCGCTCTACCCTCCATCATCGTGCGCGCGGCCGACGCTCGATAGAAGAGAAGGCCCAAAGCCAACAGTACCTCACCCCGTGGGAAGAGGATGCCGTCGTTAAGTTTCTCTTTCACATGTCCGATCTTGGACAACCCGTACGAATAAAGTTTATACCTTCGTTAGCCTTTAGCGTCACCCGCCAGCGACCCGAGTCCGACAGACCACTCAAGCCTCCAGGTAAAAACTGGGCCAAGGCTCTAGAAAACCGCCATCCAGAAATCCAAATGAGACGAGCCAGGGCTCTGAACTGGAACAGTCACGAGAAAAACACGTACGGGAAGATCACGCACTGGTTCGAGGTGATCGGAAGGGTGTTGCAAGATCCGGCCATTCTAGCAGAGAATGTCTACAACATGGATGAGACTGGAGTCATGCTATCCATGCCAGGCTCCGTAAAGGTCCTTATAGGTAAGGATGACGTAAGAGATTACAGAGGCGCGCGTGTCAAGCGAACGACCGTCACTGCGATCGAGTGTATCAGTGCCGACGGTATGTATTTGAACCCCATGATTATTTGGCCGGCTACCACCCATCGAAGCAACTGGACCACGTTTCCTACTCCCGGATGGCAATATGCGTGCTCCGAATCTGGATATACCGATTCCTATATTAGCTTACAGTGGCTCAAGCGTATTTTCGATCCCGAAACTAAGGAACGAGCTAACCAGAAACCCCGGGTGCTGATCTGCGACGGCTTCGGGACGCATGAGACCCTCGAAATCTTGGAGTACTGTTTCGCAAACAATATTCTTCTGTGTCGTCTCCCTTCCCACACCTCCCACAAGCTCCAGCCTTGCGACGTCGCTGTGTTTGCCCCACTAAAGGCAGCGTATCGCGAACAGGTTGAACTACTGGAGCGAGGAGGTGTAAATACAATTAGTAAGGAGCATTTCGCCTCTCTATTCAGCCCTGCAAGGAAAAGGGCGTTTACGTCCAAGAACATCAAGGCCGGTTTCGCCGCAAGTGGTTTGTTCCCGTTCAATCCAGACAGAGTGCTCAGAGGCATGCCGAAGCATCCCGCTGAACTAGACATTTCGAAAGCCGATGAGGTGAAGATTGGGTCTTGTCCGGAAGACCCAGTACTGCAGACTCCCGCGACACCAAAATCAGCACAAGCTCTAATATCGCTCCAAGATCTGATCATCAAACAGCATGCTCATGCGCTTGATGAGACGAATAAACAGAGCTTACAGAGACACTTACAAAAATTCGTAAAAGCCGCCCAAACATCCTTTGCCAACAGTGTCCTTCAGCAGGACCAAATTCGATTCTTGATGGCAATGAACAACGAAGCCAAAGTTCGACGATCAACCAAGTCAGTCGTATTAGGGAAGG
Organism: Macrophomina tecta; assembly: GCA_024180945.1. Lineage (NCBI taxonomy): Eukaryota > Fungi > Ascomycota > Dothideomycetes > Botryosphaeriales > Botryosphaeriaceae > Macrophomina > Macrophomina tecta. Next base: position 869,146 of record JAKSGN010000023.1, read on the forward strand.
CGAGGGTCATGAGCTATCAGGACCTTGAAGAAGCACGAGCGAAGCGTGCTGAGAAAGAGGCTGCCAAAGAAACCAAAGGCAAGGGTAAACCTGGTCGGAAGCGGAAGAGTACTGCGCCAGAGCCAGATGCACCAGAGCGAAAGGCCAAGGTGGCGCGGATGAGTGAAGCGCCAGAGCCAGCGAGAGCCTTAGTGGTGCATATGAGCGAAACAGGCTGTGGAGAATAAGATTGCGCCAGAACCATGGAGAGCATCAGTGGCGCGGATGTATTAGACATTTGGCCGACTTCGCACTTCCGACGCAAGGGTTGTACAGACAAGTAAATAGAGATGAGGACCGGCCTTTGGTGTACCTCTGCCGCGCTCGTAGTGCCTTGCGGTGGCCGTTCCCGTACTTGTGCCCGTTATCGTTGTCTTCGTTTCCTTCCATTTGTCAGCGTGGCTAGTTCGTGCAGCCTTATACATTTCTATTTCTGTATGCCCGTGCCAGTTGTGTTGAACTCGTAATTACTCCTAGACTTGATCGTCTGGATCCTCTTGGGAATGAACACTTGAGATCGCTGGACGCGGCGGATAAGAATCGGTGGTATATCGCTGCGCTAACTCGATCGAACGGTAGATCGAACAACGGATCGAGCAGCGTGCGCAAGATACTGTTGCTATAGGCATATAAGGGCTGTTGTGACAAGAAGTGGAGTAGTTGCACCGCAAAAGTTTCTACATCGCAACAGGACCGGCCGCGCAGACAGCTCTGCAAGCAGTAAAGGAAACCACTAATGCATGCGTACTAGGTGTAATCAAGGAGAATAGGTAGTAGTAAAGCGGTGAACGTAGCGTCCTAATAATGAAACAGTGCCCAATTGCAAAAATGGAGTGGGGCACTACTGACTTTAAATAAGATTGTGTCAGACCGAACACCGCGTAGCCACAAGCTTAACAGCCACAGGCTTTGCTTGGCGTTTGTATTATGTAGAATACGATATGCTGTAATTGTCTTAAGACTGCGCCAAGCTGTTTTGCTTTGTCCAGGGGTCCTTGCTCGCTTGTTGCGAGGTACCAAGTGATGTGGCGATTTTGTATTACACAGAGCGCCACGACCGCCACAGGGTAGATAATAATTTTTCAGCATTGCAGGGCGACTAGGAAACGTAGTTCAAACCGCTCTATAAGTTTAGCAAGTAAAAAGAGCTCGATAGTGATGCTGTGGATTAAGTGGTCCTAATACACTATGAAAGGATGCTCTTTGTAACTATGCGCGAAGGCGACGACGCGATTGTAATTTTTAGAGTAGCTCTAGTATAGAGTGCTTGAAAAGGGCCGTAAAATATAATCAATATAAAAATATACAAAATTTTTAGTTCGCTGATGGAACTGGAAATGCTTAAACGTAAAGTACCAAAGATTTGTCTCGCCACGGGGGGTGTCTCTCGACGCAGGGACGGACGTTAGATTAATTATCCATCTATAGATAAACATATAACGTGCCCCATAGAAGCTAGCCTTCGTGCCTCAATCTCAAGTTAGCGATCTTTAAATCCAAACCACGATTATCTTCCGTAATCTTTAGTTTCGAAACTTACTTCTTTTTATCAGTCTCTTCTCGTTTGGTTAAGCTTGTTCGAACTATCCCTACGGCCCCAATATTCTCATTTCGAAGCGTTGTAAGCAGACGGACCGATGTAAAGAGGTTATCAAACCAAACGATATAGCGTAGTTTATCGTGTGGTATCGGGCGCAATTAAGAGATCAAATCCAGCACAACGACTACAGTTAGTGTAAGATTAACGCCGTATTTTAGATTCGTCCAAAGATCGTCTAGATCCCACGGGCCGTCACCTCCAGCGTGGAACATCCAGTCGAGTAAATACGCCTCGTTAGCGATACACCAAAGCTTATAAGTTAAGTGACAGGGATAGATCAACCCTCGATGACATCAAAGTTTGCATCATCGATACCACCAATTTCGCTGAGGGAGTCTTTCTTCGGGATATGGATCTTATCCAGGCCTACCGCTCGCTCAGTCCAGACCTTAAGAATCTCTGGAATCTTCGTTCGAGAAAGCACTATGATCTCGCAGGCTCTTTCAACTTCGGAGAATATCTCTCACAAGGCGCACTTAAAATTGAGGGCAAGTGCGATATCGTGTCGACCCAGGAAATAATCGATCATGGCTTGTTTCATTTACAGCCTGAGTTTGAGAAAGCTGCAATATGGGAACCAATACGAAACACCCGACCCCTATGGGCAAACGAAGTGATCCGCCTTCGTGAGGTCTTTTACCAAAGGACTACAGAAAGGCAGTCGATAGACCAAGAAGAACTACAAGCAGCGATCAGAATTGCCTCCCTCTTCGAACCACGCTGGAGACTGCCTGTGGCAGCAAATTTCATAGCGCTACTTCCCCGTCGGGACGGAGACAGCGCCATCCAACAGGCGTTCAGGGAGTCCCATTTCACAGGTTCGCTTTCATATCGTTAGGTAAAATTCACGCTGACAAGCACAGCTGAGGACCGAATGAACTGTGCGCCTGCAAAAACAAAAATAGTCTCTAATGAAACATTGCCGGAGGTGCAACAGTTCGATACCATCATACGGATGATTTTCAAAGACTTCCGCCTATCCACGATCGGGAAGATGAAAGGTTAGTAAAACGTAACCCCATTTTGTTCTCTATGAACCGTAAATAACCTGGCTTTCTTGCACAGAGAATTTCGAGGACGCTGAGGATCGGCTACACAATGCGATAGCCCACAGCTCTGGAGTGGATTGGAAAGCCGATGGCATAGAAGCAATTCCAACGGAGCCTAGCTATAGAGCTATGCTTTGTCAACTTGATTCAGTGATTTTGGTTTGCCAAATTTTGCGTCAAGAGATCCTTGGGGCAAGAGAGGAAGCTGAGGAAAGTAGATTGAGCAACTAAGCCATAGTAGCTAGAGTCGCATATATCGGCGGATGCTGATGCGACTGCTATGCATGGCTGAAGATCAATTTCTATCATCGATACCACCTTAGATTTTCGTCACCAGGTAGTGCCCTGTTTGCAGCCGGGCAAGGAGACCGGCTTGGCTGCGTGTGAGATTATCATACAGATTCCGCACATGGGATCCAGGTCAGAGCCTAGCTACAGCTCTGTGATTCGTCGGCTTGACTCTATATGCCAATCCTTGCGTCAAGATATTCTCGGGACGAGAAATGAAACTTTAATAGACAGTTCAGGTAATGAAGCGTTGGCAAGTACGGGGAACACATTAGCAGAGACTGACAGATCTGTTACGCATGCCCAGAAACTGTTTCCTATTACGAACCGTTACATCGAGTGTCATCACCATACTCTATTTACACGAAATTTGGTTAGGAAAAACGATGCTTTCCGCGAGTGAACTTATTCTAAATACCGTCTAGATTTCCTTGCCTATAGGGCTACCACTCTGTACGCGTATCAGATGCCCAGAAATACGCGCGTTCTTCAATCCTGGATGGCTCTGGCCTATGGCTGAGTAGACTGACGCCGCGGCGTCGAATACCGAGTACGGACTGAACCTGGCGTTCGCATGGGGAACTAGCTAATAATCCAGGACCATGGCCTCCCGGCTTTGACCCACTCGCAGAGTATGCGATCGTCTTCCTGAGACCAACGTTGATTTTTCGCCAAGAACTGATCTCCAGAGCTGTTGCTAGAGCCATCCGACACATTCCCATCAGTGGTGCCTATTTCCCCGTCAGAAGAATCCATCAAGTCATCCTTCCGCTTTGGATCAGCACAATAAACCTTCGATTTTCGCACTGTTCCTGCAACAAGCCACATTGCTGACTGGACCTGTTTGAAAACGACATTCTCCAGGCCACCGTAGCAACCTAGAACAGCCGTGAAGTCCTGATCGTCTTGCGGATATATGAGAGCCTTGACGCTCATCATATCAGGGAGGATGAAAATGAGAAAGGAAGGCTTCGGGGACATAGGCTGTACACAGTATCGGTGTGGCGTGTGCACAAGAGCCGTGGCGTGGATTATCCCGAAACCATGCCCCATGGAGCTGCTAAATTGCATGTTTTGCGGCGCAGGATTCCGCCCGAGTACCTGGAGAAAGAGAGTCATCAAGGCCAATGATCCACCTGAGGCCGAGGATCAGGTAAGAGGGACGCCAGAAAGTGCTGAAGACTTAACGCTTGGGGAGGTCTAAATGGGTTGATAACGTAGTTTACTGGGGTTTGCAAATCATTACCGGGTTTTGCAAATCATTAGCGACGGGGGGCCTAATCCCCGGATTTTTCGCGCGCGTCCTCACCAAAAAACGCGAGAACGCGCCTAAACGTCCTACCCGCCCCAAATTGCCTAAACAACGCTTTTTTTTTTTTTCGTGCTTTCCGTGTTTCCTTATACAATTGGCCCAATTGGGTAATCCTCATGGTGTTGCAATGCCGGCCCAACGTCGCTCTCGTCGCCTGAACAACGCGGAGCTCATCCAGGAGGCTCTTACTGCCGTTTCGCGTTCTCAGGTGCCTTCTGAAGGTCATATAGCTGTCCCTATACCGTGTTAGCCTTATATTAACGTTATTTGCCATAGCCAATGCGCCCTTGAGTGCTGTTTCGGCTGCCATAGCCTCCGACGGCTGCGATGAGCCTATACCTGACGATTATGACCCCAACCTCGATGAGGACGCTCCTCTGCCCGCTGCTCCGCTTCCTGCGCGTGTAGAGACGCCGCTTGAGCAAGAGGAGCCGTCATCCGACGTGCGTAGCGGTGAGGCTGGCCTACCGTCGACTCCAACGCCTGGCCGCTACTCCGCCAGGCCTCGTAGGCCCTCTGCGAAGGCTCGGGCGACGGCTTCCACGGCTCAGGCTGTGCCTCGTACCCCTCCGAGGCCTATAAGACGTCAGCGCCCTGCCAAATTGGCTGAACAACTGGCTCGTGAAAGAGCCCAGAGGATGGCGAATAAGGCTCCAACGTACAAGGTGTCTAAGAAGGCTCAGAAAGCGTCCTCTGGCCGCCCTCACGCGCCTACGCCATCGGCTCGCTCGTCGTTACCCTTCCAAGGCTTCAGCGACCCGATTGAGACGTCTGACGACGCTCCTCCGTCCTCACCACCTGTTATTACCATCGAGTACGTTGTTGCTTTGCGAACGAGCGGCGCGAAGCCATATTTGGAGGACGAGAGACGTGACATGAGGATCTTTTCGTTAGGCGACGTTATGAACTGGCGCGAGGTCGATGACTGGGCTAATAGCGTCGTGAGTAGCCTCTCAACGAGTATTAGACGCCCTTTCGAGCGCTCTAAGATCTGCGTTATCGTAAGCCATGATCGTTTGGCACAGGCTGGCCGTCCTGCTGTAGATGTTAGCTCTTGGCAGGACTTTGACAAAGTAGAGGCGCTCATCGAACGTAATACCAAGGCTGGCAAGAAAGGTCATCAAATTGAAGTCGTCTGCTATATAAGGCCGGCACCAACGCCTCAAGAGACAGCTCAAGCAGCTAATCGAGTAGCGAATGAGCGAACGGCGGCAGCTTTATTAGAAGACCCTGCGGCGGCGGCGTTGAATCAGCAAGTAGATCAAATGAGGGAGTTACTGACGTCTCTAAGTAATAGAGAAGGAGGAGGCCGCGGCCGTGCAACGACTACTACTACTCACCGTCAGCAGCTACCGGATCATATTATCACCGAACTCGCAAGCGGCAACGTTGGTGTCGTACTGACGACTCGTTGGCGCTGCCAACACCGCCAATGCCGTAATTATACTGGCACCTGCTATCATCCACAAGGTCAGGATGGCCCTCATAACCATATAAAGCTTGACGGCGCCCTCCTGAGTATGTGGGGTGACGCTATACGCAAAGGAGAGGCAACAATCGATGAATTGCCAGGCAGTGTAGCTGTACGAGCTATCAGAGCTCAGGAGGCCTCAAGGAGGACTCGTCAACCGTATGAGCCACCTCTAGCAAGCGCTACACCCTTTATATCACCTTTCTGGAACCCATGGACGCTTCCGCCACCGCCAGGCTATGGTGTAGCACACCCACAATCGTATTCAGCTTTTCCTCCGCCGCCTGCAGCGCCTACGGCAGTAACCCCTCCTCACGAGCCTCCTCCGTCAAGCCCAATTAGGCTCGAGGAATCACCCTCTCAGCAGTTAGCTGGTTTCTTTACTTGGCTAGAGAGTCAGCCTTCGTTCAGAAGCTCAAATCTCCAGCGAGCACACCAAATTCTTATAGATGGCGAGTGGGATCTTGAAGGGCTAAGGAATGATATTTCTACAGTACAGTGGGCTAGTTGGGGCTTGCCCGAGGGCCTTCTTCAGCGCCTCAAACGTGAGGTACGTCGCTATAGAGGCGTACGGCTCGCTACTACTACTCACCAACAGGAAGAGCCTCTTCTGCGCCGCAGTAGCCCGCCTTTCTGAAGTGTGATAGGGCGGAAGTAGTAGAAGTAGCTACATTGATTGCATGGTGTAGGAAGGACCCAAAATCAGTATACTCCGAGGTATAAGCGTAGTTGCGACGAATCCATGTCTTAATGTCGTGAAAGCTATGCTCAATGGGGTTGAGTTCAGGGCAGTATGGAGGAAGAAATACGAGGTGGATACCGGCGGCGCGAACGGCTTCTCGAATCTCCTACTTTTATTAATAGAATATACTAAGCTTTATGAGAACCTTAAACTTACTGGCGCTCGGTGGATCGAGGCGTTATCCATGATAATAATATGATAGCCTCCGCGGAGCTGTGGCAACACCGTCTCTTGTAACCACCGTAGCAGGACTTCCGTATTAATCGTTACTTGCTCGACAAGTACTCCCTCCATATAGCCATCTAGTGTATACGCCGGTAGAATACTCCAGCGTGGTGAGCGTCGTATTGAGCCTTCCACCGTCGCCTCGACGCCCACCGAGCTCCACCCATATGAGCGCCAGCCAGTACGCTCGTCAGCACCAGACTCGTCAATAAACACCAATTGATTGGGGTCAAAGGCAAGCATGCGGCCACGAAAGATGGCCTTCGTAATTAGGCAACGTTCTGCAGCCCTTCTACGAACGTAAGTACGACTCCAGCCGCGGCGATAAAGTGTACGCCAAAGAGTCGTAATATGCACAACAACACCACAAGTTTGCTCCATATACCATGTCATTTCGTCAAGATAAGCCGTAGGGTTTGAGTCCAGGAAGTTCAGAAGCACCTATAGCTATTAGCTATATAAAATATGCAGGAGGGGGCTGCTACATCTTCTTCATGAGCTGTGAGGGTTCTCTTCCGCCCATCAGGGCTAGTTGGTGCGTACGGCTCGCCCCAAACACGTAGATTGCGCTTAATACGGTACACAGACGCTTTATGACACTTGGCGGCGTCTGCAATAGCGCCTGTATGCCATTGGGCGCGTAGGCAGTCGAGGATTGTAACGATTTGGTGTTCTTGGAGGCGAGGAGGTGCCATGAGTGCTGTTATGCTGTGCTACAACACCAGGGTATTACCGCAAAAGGAAGTTCACGATGTAATGAGGCGAAGAAGCACGAAGAAACGCGTTGTTTGGGCGACTTGGGGTGGGTAGGACGTTTGGGCGCGTTCTCGCTTTTTTTTGGTGAGGTCGCGCGCGAAAAATCCGGGGATTAGGCCCCCCGTCGCTAATGATTTGCAAAACCCGGGTACAAGCGAGCCGCCACTCCAAGCGAGCCGCCACCCTCACCAACTTTACGCGACGCGTCACCTTTCGACTACAATGGCTCAACCAACTACTACTCGATCAACCTACAACGAAGCAGATATCTTCCTCGCTATTTCAGCTATTGATAAGAAGCAGATCCGGAGCGTAAAGCGCGCTGCATCAACGTTCAACATCCCCCGAACCACGCTCCGCGACCGACGCGCTGGCGTCGCCTCACGACGCGATTGCGAGCCCAATTCAAAGAAGCTTACAAAACCCGAGGAGGAGGCAATTATTGAACACATACTTGACCTAGATTCGCGAGGCTTTGCGCCTACGTTGGATGCAGTGCGGGATATGGCTAATAAACTGCTTGCTGAGCGCGCTGCTGGCCAGGTTGGCACGCATTGGCCAAGGAACTTTGTTGGGCGGACTCCGCAGCTTAAAACTCAATTAAATCGACCGTATAATCGCCAGCGGGCCTTGTGTGAGAATCCTAAGGTCCTTAGCGAGTGGTTTAAGCTTGTATAGCGCACGAAGGAGAAGTACGGCATCCTTGACGAAGACACCCACAACTTCGACGAGACTGGCTTTATGATAGGCAAGATATTGGCTCAGCTCGTCGTTACAGGCTCGGAGAGGCGCAATCGACCAAAGGCGGTACAGCCAGGCGACCGTGAGTGGGTGACTGTCATCCAAGGAATCAGCGCTGCTGGGTGGGCGATTCCACCATTCATCATCTTCGCGGTCAAGCACCACCTCTCTGCCTGGTATGGGGACGACGATATACCAGGCGATTGGGCCATCGCAGTTAGTGACAACGGCTGGACAACGAATGAGCTTGGGGTTGCGTGGCTAAAGCACTTCAACAAGCATACGAAGGCGCGTACGGTGGGGACGCATCGGCTGCTGATTATCGACGGCCACGAGAGCCACAGCTCGCTTGAATTCCAGGCGATCTGCAAGGAGGAGAAGATTATTACCCTCTGCATGCCTCCCCATTCGTCGCACCTGCTCCAGCCGCTTGATGTGGGCTGCTTCTCGCCGTTGAAGCGTGCGTATGGGGATCAGATTGGAGGCTTGGCGCGCAACCACATCAACCATATCACAAAGCTTGAGTTCCTACCAGCCCTCAAAGCAGCCTTTGATAAGTCAATCACAAAGGCTAACATCTGCGCAAGCTTTCGAGGAGCTGGGCTAGTGCCGTACGACCCAGATGCGGTGCTATCAAAGCTTGATGTGAAGCTTCGTACGCCAACACCACCAGCTGCCCCAGAGGCTGCTCTATGGGAGTCGAAAACACCAAGCAACGCGCGAGAACTAGAGTCCCAATCAACCCTAATTCGCGATCGGATTCAAAGGCACCAAGATTCGTCGCCTACTTCAATGATTGAGTCGCTTAATCGGCTTACCAAGGGGGCTCAGCTGATGGTGCATGAGATGGTCTTGTTACGCGATCAGGTCTCCAGCCTTCAGAAGGCAAATGAGGCCGCCACAAAGCGTAAACAGCGCCAAAGAAAGCGGATCCAGAAGCGAGGCACCTTAACAAAGGCAGAGGGCATGGAAACTATTGCTCAAAATGACGTTAATGAGCGACTTGAGGGCGAAATGCGTCAAGGCAAGGCGCGATCTGGTGTGAGTAGGCAGCAAACAGCGCGCTGTAGGCGCTGTAGGGAGCCAGGGCACAATTCTCGGACGTGCCAAAAAGATACTGGGGAGGCTTCTTAAGCTAGGATAGTTGTTGTTCTTATTATATTTTAATGCGTTGTTGAACGATATGCGTGTGAAGGCGTAGAAAGCTGGTGAGGGTGGCGGCTCGCTTGGAGTGGCGGCTCGCTTGTAAACTACGTTAATGATGATGATGATGATGATGATTCATACACCCCGTCGGCCTCAGCAGACCATAGGGACAAGGAACACTATTCTACGCTAAGCTACATTGGGATCCCGATTCATTCGAATGGGTTGATAATTCTTCTAGGCTCTTCTCTGCAGACTGCTTTTTCCTTTGGTTACGTGTCGAGCGCACAAATTGAGACGGCATTGCTTCGCTTGACATATTCTGAGCAAATATCATTTTTCTTCATCAGAAACACCTAACAATAATGGTCGTGATTTCGGATCAGGGGGGCTTTATCTTCATTAAGCTCTCTAGGCCGGAACACCTCCCTGATACTAATTCCAAACGGTCATGTCCTTTAACGGTGATTCTCTATTGGCTCATCATCATCTTGGGTGGCACTATGGCTTACTTGTATAATAAGATTCCTTCTATGTTGTAGCTATCCTAGCTATAGGTTTTAGATGTGAGCTGAGTCTGCGCTAGGACTTGGCGCTCTTCTTGTGCTTTGGCTCAGGGTGGTCAACAAACATTTGCTTCATCTTTGCTTATTGGCTACTCTGATTGGTCGATAAGCAAAGACGAAGCAAGGCCAACTCTAAGCTGTTAAGAAACACTCGACTTCTGCTAAGTTCACCTCTGTTCGGTAGAAAAAAACATCTGACGACCACTCCGCCATTTTCTTGAAAAAGAGATGGACACGTATAATATGCGCAAATGGCGCGCAGCAGGCCGGCCAGAGCTCACCGAAGAACACGCAGCCATTCGCCTTGCCTGGGCACTAGAGCATTTAGACTGGACCGAACAGCAATGGGCAAAATTCATCTGGTCAGATGAGTGCTCTGCGGAGCGAGGAGCCGGCAAAAAACGCGAGTGGTGTTTTCGCACACATGGGCAGAAGTGGGAGCGCCCAATGATCTAAACATACGTTAAAGGCAAGGATGTATCTGTTATGGTTTGGGCCGCATTTTTAGGCAAGCGTGGAAGGTCTAAATTACACGTAATGGTACGTGTGTAACGAGCGGGCCTCTGCCTCTAAGGATCCAAACACCAAAGAGGGAGAAAACCTGTCGAGGGGTTTTCCTTGAGTGGGTACAAGAAGAGGGTGAGAACAAGTTAAACAAGTGATGAGACGGAGCACTGCGTGCAAGGCCGTGTTACTAGCAATGATGTAGATTGCTATTGAAGTTGACCACACAGGTCAAAGCTATCTAAGGAGTGCGGTTTATATACAAGTAGGAAGGTGTATACAATCTATGCGCTCATTGATCGAGGCGTGCTCAGTAACTGAGCGTGATGGTGTAACTGAGCAGATGATGATGATGATAATGATGATTCGTACACCCCGTCGGCCTCAGCAGACCATAAGGACAAGGAGCTCTATTCTACGCTAAGCTACATTAAGATCCCGGTTCATTCGAAGCCCAGCACGCTGTATACAAAGAAACCATTCCTCCTTCCTGTTCAACAATCTGAAAATAGACGGACAAAAGCACTAACAGATAAGGCTAAACAAAACGTGAGGAATAGAAGGAAGGAAATATGAAAGTAGAGCTATCCTCCATGCACCCCTCATACCATCCCCTTCGAGACCACTTCCCGAGCGCTGTCAGTCCCTGTAGCGGCGTGACGGCTGGCTGGAGAAGGAGTTAATTTGCCTTGAGAAGGACTGAGCTCTCAGTCTTTGGGTGTGATCAGTCTTCCAGTGGCTAGAGCAAATGCTGCCGTTGCTTTGACTGCGCGCATGTCTGCCCGCCACTTCTCCGGCGGCCCATCTGCATACCTACCGTCGGGCTTTCTCGTGCCCGACCATCCGCCTAGCATAAACGCGAGATCACCGAATCTACTTCCTAGGTCGGTCAGTAATCTAGCGCGGAGGTCCATCCAGCGTGGACACTCTAAGAGGAAGTGCTTAACTGTTTCCTCTTTCCGCAGTCACACGCGGGTACCTCTGCTCATTTGATTTTGTACAATGGCTCTTTCAGGTTCGTTTTCGACGTCCTTAACTGCGCGATTACCGCTGCTTCTTTGCAGTTTAGCTGGTCGTAGAGCTTCTTAGTGTGGAAGTGCGCCAACGCGCGGTCAAGCTTGCGGGTCGACTCGCCGACCCTGGAAGCTTCGAGGGCTTTCCTCCACAGCCTCGAGGCGATTCCCTTACACCGGGCCATGGCTAATGAACTTAGTAGATAGCCTAAAGGAGGGTCTTGGTTGCTCTTCGTGGCTTGTAGTGCCAGGCTATGCGCCCTCTCGTTCCCTGCGATCCCTTCGTGCGCCGGTACCCACCTAAACTCGACGGGAAGCCCCTTGTTGCATTTGATCCGGTCTAGTAAGTGGAGAATGCTTCTCATAATTTCCTGACGCGGCATTTGTCGCGGCCTGCGGAAGAGACGAAGGGCTATCTTGCTGCTGTTATAGATAGCGTGCGTTACCTTAGCTGCTTCAGCATATTCAGCCACCGTCGCGGTCGACCACGTGCCATGTATCAGCTCTACGGCTTGGTGGATTGCATGGAGCTCTGCAGAAAGGGTGTCTACTGCCTCAGACTTGTCGACTATAGACGAGTGAGTAACGATGGTCGTGCCCTTGCTGTCTATGCAAGAGATGCCGATACCAGCCTTGCCGTTTCTTTGCGCGCCACCCGTGAAGATGGCCACCTCTGACTGTGGCGGAGAGCTGGCTCGGAGCTTCGCTGCCTCTAGAGATTCGATCTGAACAACGGGCCTGCCGGCCCACGGCATTCTGACAAACGGGCGGATCGTTTCGAGGCGATCAACGCCGATTTCTCTAGCCATCAGCACTATTCGCTGCAGGGGGGACACAGACTTCTTATTGGCCGGGTCGATCGCGCGCTTTAGTTTCCAGAACGGGTGTTTCTGTGGTAGCGTGTGGCAGTTGACCCAAAATCTCAGTAGTTGCTGGTCGAGGCGGATCTTAACAGGTAGGATCGCCGCTTCGGCTTCGAGGATAAGCAGCGCTACCGTCCTAAACGCTCCAGTAATAGCCCTTACCGCGATTCTTTGCACCGCTTCCAGCGATTTCATCAGCGGCGGTGTCATGGCTGGCGCCCATATTGGAGCCGCATAGTCGACCACCGGGGCTACTGTGGCCAAGAAGAGCTGGCGCATACTGCTCGGTCGAAGGCACTGTGGTCGCTTCAGCGCTAAGGCTGCCTGGATACCCCTCTTCGCAATCCTCCCCGCATGAGCCTTAAATCGGAGCTCTTAGTCGAAGATGACGCCTAGAATCTTTGCTTCTCTCTTTGGGTGTACATCTCTTCCCTTAATTACTACCGGCTGACCGGACCGCCTCAGATCGTTCCGCGTGAAGTGAATGAGCGTCGTCTTCTCTGCTTCGAACGTCGCGCCGCTCGTCGCTTCCCACTCTTCGGCTCGAGCCACCACCGTTCTTTGGAGCTTCGCAACATCATCGCTTGCGGAAGGGCCGGTCACCCAGGCGCTGTAGTCATCAATAAACGCGATAGCTCCCTCGCTCCTATTAGTCACGGACTGGACTAAGCCAGCGTTGAAAAATAGGTATAGTATTCGTGAAAGGGGCGGAAGTCCTGCCTACGGTAGGTCCATGACTCCAGACGTCTTGCCATTCACCACCACAGAGGCACTCCTGCTGGAGCAGAATGCTTCCACCCATTTGACTAGCACTTCCGGAACCCTTCTTTGTCGCAGCCGCTGGAGGAGCACATCTCGGGCCACGCCGTTGTAGGCTCCTTTAACATCGAACGACAGGAGCGAGAGAACCTTGCCTTCCCGCCACGCGTCGTAGATGCGCTGCTGCAGGACCGTTAGTGCCTGCACCGTGGACCGTTGCTTTCTACCCCCGAAGTGGTTCTTAGGCAGCATAGAGCGTCCTTCCGCCAAAGCAGAGATCCTCTCTGCCACCACTGACTCCAGCGCTTTCCCCAGCGTCGACAACAGCAAGATTGGCCTGTATCCTTGCGGCACCTCCGCTGACTTTCCTGTCTTGCGCAGCGGAATGATCCTCGCAATTCTCCAGTGGCTAGGTAAGCGGCCCTGAAATAACGATTCGTTGAATAGCTGATAGATATACTTGCCCGCCACTGGCCAAAGCTCGCGCCACAAAATTGCGGGAATTCCGTCCGATCTAGGTACTTTGAACGGACTGGCCCGGAAAATGGCTTCCTTTACCTCGTCTATAGATAGTGGTGCGTGTTCGATCGGCTCCCCAAAGCTCTGGGCCGCCTCAACCCGAGCACTCTGCACTTCCAGGAGCTCCGGGAAGAAGTTCTTGATCAATATTTCTGAGATCTCCTCGCAAGACTCCACATAACCCTCCTGGTGTTGAAGACGCGCAAAATGTGCGAAGCCGCTGCTTCCTGAACCGGCCAGATATTTGGCCGCTTTCCAGATTTTGGTCGGTTCCACAAGAAAGTCTTTCCAGCACCTTCGCTTCTGACGCCTCATCGTGTCATGGAATCTCTTCGCCGCTTCCCTTGCCTGTGCTTCTAACCAGGTATCCGGCTGGCCCCACCTTCGCCGTCCTCTTGTTTGGTTTCTAATGAACGTAAACGACCTCCGCAGCTGACTGAGGTCCGCCGTCCACCACCTCTTCACGTATGGTGACGGTCTCGCTTTAGGGATGCAGCGCCGCAGTGCTGCCGAAACCGTTTCTAATAGATAGTTGGTGAAGCTTTCCGTGTCCTGGGCATCTGGAGGAGGCTCCTTAACATGTGTCTTTCTCATCTCGCTTCTGACGGCCTCCCAGTTGGCGCTGCGGAACGTGTATTGCGCTTCCAGTTCCTGGTAAGGCACGTCAGTCTCAAATAGTTCTCGAAGATGATCATGTCCGTATGCCGTGCTAGTAGGGCTACAGTTGCTCATCTATTCCGTTAGCTGGGGCGACGCTAGGATAAGATCGACTGTGGAATTGCGTCCGGCCGACTCGTACGTGACCGTGCCTCTAGGCAGCAGGCTCTGCAGGTGAGAGTCCTCCATAAAGTCGATTATCGGCGCGCCTTCTCCGCTGCGTGGTGAGCCGTACACAAGGTCACCTCCCCACAACTGGTCGTGTCTATTAAAATCACCGCAGATGAGGAGCTCTAGTACCCCATTGGTTTGGCTTCCTACCTGTGTGATTGCCGTTCGAAGGTGCTCAAGCGCGCTGTTGAGTTCCGGGTCGTCCACGTTCTCCTTCTTGGCGACGTATACGGCTGCTACGAACACGATCCGGTCCCGTAGCGTAATAACTGCGGCTGTAATGTCGGCAGAGGGTACTGCTATCTGCCTGGCTTGCGTGTCTTTACGGATCCACAACATTAAACGAACGGGATAGCGACTATGTCGCGACGTCGTCGGCAGTAGTTGCTTCCAGTATGAATGAATGACTGGTACTGCCATGGTCTCGCCGCCAGGCTCGCGAAAGCAGCTTGGCTCCGAGATGAAAATAACGCTGAAATCGCTGAGGTCTACGTCGTTTAGTAGGCTATACTGCGCTGTTCCGCTCTTTCCTAAGTTCGCGTAAATAACTTTTAGCTGTCTACTCATTCCGATGGTGGAGCATTTCGCGCAAGAATTTGTCGTACTCCGGGCAGCCTCTACCGTCTCCTCTATGCGGACCACCGCAAGCGACGCACTTTACCGTCGTCGACGAGCAGCCGTCCTCCCTATGGCCAATGCCCGCGCAGTTTACGCATCTTTCTTCTCCCCTGCAGCGGAACTGCAGGTGGTCGTAGCTCTGGCACTTGAAGCAGCGCCTTGGCCGCGGACGGAGCTCAAACACGTTAGTATACGCCGCCTCTCCGCCTACATCGATCACTCTCCTGGCGAGAAGTGCGTCCGCCTCGCTCTCCTTGGCGAGGTAAACCACCGCCGACCCGTAGAGACGGCCGTTCGGCTTGCTCAGCCAACGGACCTGCGTTACTTCGACGTCGTTCTCAGCGCCAATCTTCTCGCTTGCATCGGTGCGCACAGTAGTGCGGTCATCGTTCAGAATGGCCAGCTTGTTGACATTGTCTACTTTGACCGGGTGCCACTGGCGACCCCGGATCCTCGCCCCACGGAAGGCCGTCTCCAGCCATCCGAGGTTCGACCTGACGAGCTCTTCGTCCTCTTCCGTCCTAAAGAAAGCGCGCACCTTGGCCGCGTCGTTCGGGTTCCTTGTGATTCCGTAACACTTTGACCTCCTTTGTAGCTTCCTGACTCTGCAGCGCCGTCTGCAGCCGCGCGCGGATATCCCCAGGACTCGCGTTACCGACGCTGGTGTTGGTGAGATCGAGCTCGATTGCCGGCGGCAGCGTTCGGGCCGTGGTGACGGTAGAATGGTTTGAGCGCACTGGAACGGCGACGGCGGAGCTCCTCGGAGCACATTTGCGTACGTGGCGTTGATCTGGGACTGTGAGCTTAGATTCCTGCGCGTCGACTCCACCAGCGCCGCCATCTGCTTCTCCATCTTCCCCATATGTTCCTCCATCTTAGCCTGATTTTCCTCGAACATCTCGAGCACGCTGCGTAGGTGCTTAATTTCGTCCTCGTTCCTAGCCACCTGCTCCGCGAGCTCTTCGTTCCGCTCGGTAAGCCGGTCATCCTGCGTAATAATGACATTGAGCAGGCTAATAACGTCGTCTAAGGTCGAATCGGTAGGTAGTTCTGGTGCGGTGGTCGGGCGAGCCCTTCGCTGCCCCGTTGGCTTGCCGGTGTGGAGGGCACGGTAGTCAGTTTGTCGAGCCTGGAGACGCGCAGCGCGTCGCGACGCGCCAACGGTCGCGTATCCGCCCCCATCATCTTCGTCCCCAGAAATTGTAAGGCTGATAAGCTCGAATCTGCGTGCGGTTTTCTCAACAGCAAGATCTCCTCTTCTATGGGCCAGTGTCAGCGGTGTCTCTCGTCCCGTATGGTCTGATCCCCCAAGGTGAGGAAGTTGATCTAAGGTCGAAATAGCAGCGAGAAGCGTTGCCCGTCTCGCACTCAGGTAGCCCGTACATAGTCACGTGATAGCCTGAAACGGCTTAGCGAATGAACTATTTCCCTCGATGCTAATCACGTGATGGGGCGCCTTGACCCATTTCTCCGCACTGAATCGCCACTTCAACCGTCACATCTTCATCACCGCCCTTATCGCCCTCCTCCCTTTTTCCCTTTCGGTGCGCGTCAGCCATCTCTGCTGCCTATTAACAGTGCTACTTCATCTTTATAGTCCGTCCCTTTATCGCTGGTGCCTGTGCGCCGCGCGTGCTACTTATCGCAGCAACAGCACCTTGGAGTGTCCCCTTCTTGCCGCTTTGTCCTAGACTCGAGCTAAACTGGCCCGGCGACGTGTTGATTGCTAGCGTGCTCTACTTCTGACGGCCTTGGCCTAGGAGAGAACATCTCCACACTTTTCGGCTACGTCGCTCGTGGACGCGCTCAATTGGCCTCACCGCAGTGTTGGTTCTAGCTCGACTAACGTGGCGATCCCGGCAAAAAGGAGGTCAGCTTATGTTCTCGCATTCTATCTATACTCTTCCCGGAGTGTTCAGAGTCAAGGCTGCTCTACAAAGCCTGGGCGGGTGGGCTGAGCTGCCATGCGGCGGGGCTTTTACTCATACAACCCTCCTATTTCCTTTTCTATGTTCGTGGGCTAATGCGTTACCCTAATAGAGAGCTTAGTTTTCCTTACTGAAACCCCGTGTCTGGCAAAATGAGCGACGCACAAGTTGAGACTTTCGGGCTGGGATCGGGCCTCAAACGTGTGATCAAAGAGCGGGTATTGGTGGCGTGGAGCGAGAATGGTCGAGACGATACGAGGTATTTTGGGTGCCTTTCTGAAGGTCATGACCGCTCAAAGGACTGCACTGGCAGATTGAGCCTGGAGATACACCGCAGCGAGGAGCCACACCGCGCTTTGCTGGTCAACTTCCATCTCCCCGTCAAAATTCCTGCATCGACATCCAGGCGCGCGAAGGACATGTACGTCGTCCTGCCTACTTCAAGCTTATCTATGGCCCTCGTCGGAGACACGTTGACGGATGCCACGCGCCAACATCTCCCCTGCAGTGACTCCGGCAAGACCTATCTCCGTATGGATCTGAAAATCGACGGCTCACATCCACCGTACACAATCATGCCCGAGGTGTTACGGTGTGCGGGGCAGATTGGTAGGCGCGTCAAAGGCACCCCCAGAAGACTGCTTATTTATCTGAAGTCACTGTCTATGGCCAAGAGTTGGAATATTTACCTTGAGAATGGCCGCAAAGCCCAAGACCAAATTCAGAGGCTTTTCGAATTGCTCCGTAGTGGGACGTATGAGCCAAAAATCAGGCTTGATTGTATCTATCCGAACGGTGTACGGGGCCAGATAAACAACTGGAACGACTACCCATTTTCTCAAACTGAACAGGGAACCTCCCTACGATACCTTCCGTCTAGCCCTCCCGCTTATGGTGCGATCTATGGAGACACAAGGCCCTATCACCCGCCATCCGATGAATCGGCGAAGTCTCCAGAGTCTGTCCTGATCTGGAAGACATCGCCTCCCGGGGTGAGCTCAGAGATGGTTCCTCGCAAGTCATCACCGGCTCCACCCGAGGCGACGGGGAAGCGCAAAAAAAATGAAGCAGATATCTCATCCGATGAGGAGGGTCCGGTCAATAAGCGCCCTGAGATGACTTATTCCTCTCTGGCGGCTCAGATTCCCACTGATACTGGCTTTGAACGAAAGTTGGAAATGGCACGGTCCTTGTCTCCAACTCAGGCAGACTCAGATGAGCATTTCTTGCTTGAAAATGTTGGAGCTGCTATAGCGAGCTCTATTAGCGATGTCGACCTAGTTGAGATGCCGGCCCCAGCCTCACCCAAGGACAGTCCTTCGAGAGACCAGTCTCTGAGCTCGCAACATTCGATCGAGGCGAGGCAAGCGACCCCCGCGAACCGGTCAGCGGAACTTTCCACGAGGTCGATCCTTCAGTCACATTCGGTCTGCATTGCAGAATCTGCCGAATGGACCTTATATGTGGATATGGTCCAATTGCTGTATTATGCCATGGGCCGTGATGTAAATGCTTATCACACCTATATGGACCACTTCCTTGAAATGAGCTATAGAGCGGAAGAACGGAATGCGCCAGGTTTCCATTCTGCTAAGCGCATCTGTTTACGCGACTTGAACAAACGCGCTGCTCGTGGTGATCTCCAGCCACCGTCAACTTCTGAAGAGATGGAAACTCAGGTATCAACAATTCAAACCTGGATTGATGAGAAGATTTCTCGTGAAGCATACATCTACGTGGATCCTCAGTTTGACTGTATTGAAGGGGTACTTTTAAGGGCCGAGGAGCTAGGGCGCAGCAATGTGTTGGAGGAGTTTAGAATTCGCAAAGCGGAGTGTTTGGCGGCCGCTTTTTTCACAAGTAAGGGAGCTGACGGTGGCTATGCTCGGCGCGCTCCTGTCCTCTGCATGACTTGCATACGCCGGATCATCACGAATACGGTTCGTTCAGATAGATAGGTAATGCAGGATACTACCATTTGTCGAGTCATCAACTCAACCACTCTTTATAGCCTTTGTCGCGCCCGACATGGCGCTGCTTTAGGGCCTGTTCGTTCGCCGTTTCAGAGGGGTCGTATTCACGGTGAATACATGGATTGAATGCAAGCCGTATTGATCGTTCGTTCGCGAGGCTCCGTTTTGTGAGGAAACGGTGTATTCGTTAGATGAAGAGTTTTCTAGCGCAGGGTAGCTGACCGGCCTACTTCGTATGTTACCGCCGATCATTAGACTTTTGAAAACGGGGCATCCGGCTGCAATTCGCCTCGTTTTCAGCGCTTGTATTCGCACGTTGCACGCGAAACCGTCGTCGCAGTAACTCTTAAACGCCCCAACTACAGCACCGCGGTGTTGACCGTCCAGATCGATAGGTGACCATCTTCTTAATGGAGCCCCCCCAGCAGCTTGCCGTCCTCCTCCTGCTTATGGCGGCGCTTGAAGAGGCCTCCCATGATGTTGATAACGGCGCGCAAGCGCCTCGTATACGCCAGCCGTTGCACACGACTCCGCTGCGAGGCAAGGCTTGGGCAAGGCACCTACTAAGTGGACGATCAGCAAGGCTCCGGCATGTTGCACGAGTCGATTATCAAACCTTCCAGGCGCTTCACAAGGAGCTCCTCTCGAGAGGCCTCAGCAACCATAGTATTAAGAGTGCTGAGAAGCTACTTATCTTCCTTGAGATTGTCGGCCATGCGAAGTCCTTCCGCCTTCTGGCTGCGGAGTATAACAACTCGACTGACATGGTCCATATCCTCTTCCATGAAGTGTCGACTCTCCTCTGCCGCCTCCACATGGACGTTGTTACTCTGCCGCCTCATCGGTCGCCTGAGGCAGTCGCTGATAATTCAAAGTACGCGTACTTTCAAGACTGCATTGGAGCGCTGGATAGGACGCATATACCTATTGCGCTTAATAGGTACTGTCAGTCAGCGCAAGGTAGTCAACAAACAAGCAAACAAGGGGACTCTTACTTGCTTTGTTTGGTAGGTGAGGGCCCCTCTGTTTGATTTGTTTGTTATTTGCCAAAAAAAAAACAAATATTTGGTTGTTTGGTTCCGAAAGGGGTAATCGGCATGGTGTTGAGAACTCTACCTGGGAAGGGGTGGGATTACTATATAAAATTAGCAGAATATCCCCTCGTCTCCCAGGCGTTCTTCTGGCCTGCAGAGGCGCATGGGGAGGCGTGTGTGAGGCTAAGAAATGTATTGCTATCGCTGTCTCAAAAAGGAAAATCTCATGGTGTTGATGTAGTTACTCCGTCCTGGCTACTACAACCCTTATCTACCTTATTATTACCGCCGAAGCCACGCATATTGATCACGCCCGCGCGTAGCCAGGAAGCCATGATCATCTGCGCCTTACTCACCTCATCACGCAGGCAGCTCCTTCAGCCGTCGAAGCAATCGCTTGCGGCACTAAAGGTTCGCTCAACGTCACATGAGGTGGGCGGGCATGAGAGTAGGTCAAAGCCATCCTGCTAAGCGTTTGCACGCTCCCTCCACTACTCTAGCGGGTTATGCAAGTATTGCTTAGAGTCTCGTTCAGGCGGCTCGTGGAAGAAGCGGTCGTACTCGTCGGCGGCAGAGGGCTCATCAAGTGCAAGGTTCAGGCAGGCTTCGTCGATAGCGCTAACGTCACAGCTAGGCGAGTAGCTACGGCGTTAAGGAGGAGGAAGTACTAGAGGTTAGCTATTAACAAGGCGACTCTTGTAGCACTCATACATTGCCTTAGTAGCTGCCTGCGCATCCTCCTACCAGGCGGTGAACTCCCTCCAATGCTTCTTGAACCACGCGAAGCGGAGGCACGGGTAAAGAGCCACGGCGACTATATAGGCGGAGGTATCGTCGCTACGCTTCTAGTGGGTATTAATCTTCTTCCAAGCCATGTTAACGCGCGCCTTAAGGTAAGTATTTGGCAAAACACTCAGCTACTATTTCTTATCCTCCTGGCTCGTCATTATCGTCTCAAGGCATAAGAACGGCTCCCAAAGCGAACCAAACGAGTCCTCGTCACCGCTACCTTCTAGTCGCTTAGTAGCCTCCTTAAACGGCTTTAGGATGTCCTTCAACTCCATAACCTCGTCTCAGTCTTATTCAGAAAGCTTATCGTCTATAGCGTTATAGTCGGCGTTACGGGCGACTCTACTAGCCTCGAGGCAGTACATATCGATAGCCAGGCGGAGTTTCTCAGATGCTAAAAGACGCGTCAAAAAGTCACTTCAGAGATATAGTACTAAAATTGTTGGATTTGGGTGAGTGAAGAGTAGTGAGGTCAGAAAAAGAGTAGATTCTGCCTGTCTCCTGAGAGGGAGGTAGGTAGGCTTGCTTATTATACATAAATGAGTGCTTGAATAACCGAGGAGAGTAGAAGCCGATATTGCTATCCGAAGCTTGTGAAGATGAGTAGTGAGGAGGTGGCAAAGAGTAGATGCTGATCTGAGGCAGTAAGGCAAAAATAGTCTAACAATACTCGCTACACACGCCATGCCCGGTCGCTTTCGAACTCCTAATGTCGGTTCTCAAATATCCCACAGCCAGCTCTTCCAGATTGCATGTTTTACTCAAGAACTGTGATTGGGAGCATCCACTGGGTTGGTGGTGCTTATAATATGAATTTCACTAGGATAATGTAACCAACATAGACGAGAGATAGCGAATAGTCATGGATTCACTTACGCAATACCATATTTAGTCTTCTACGATGCTCTTTCGTGTAGTTCCATCTGCCGGAATGCAAATAGCTATATATGGGATACAAGTTGTCCCCATGAACGAGCCGACCGCCCACCCTGTCGTTTGTCGGCGCTTTACAGGGTTTTTTTGTATGAGCAAGCTAATAAAATCTTTGAAGTTGACATGGTGACATGGTGGGCGGCTGACCCGTTCCTCGGGACAGCTTGTACGACGAGACTATTAATCGTAGATTAGAAGGAAGGCCGAGTATATCTCCGACCACTTCTTGCGTGAGAAGTAGTCGGAGATATACTCGGTCTTACTATTCCTACGCCGCCGCTCGATGTACTTTAAATATATTCATATTTAGTTTTAGGCCACGTACGTGCATTTATATGAAGTGCTACTCAATGGTAACATCCCACTGGCGGATCAAAGCCCAATTTATGTGCACCGAGCTCTAGCCAGCATTGAGTCCGATACTTAGCATCATTGTGGCTTTTAGGTAAGTTGTTCGGACATTAGCTCGCCGCTAGCCACGCTCATAGAGATGGAGAAGACGTCAAGGCTTTCTTTCCAATCGTCGTTACTGGACATAGATAAGAAGACATCGTTGGCGGCAGTGCACAATTTCCAGGTGGATGGCAGAGAATGAGGGTGGGAAAAACGGCGAACGAGCCAGCTAATAAACGGATAGTGAAGCCCTTCGGATGAGACATGCATCGTCGGCATCGCTTGCCCACCGACTGGCTAGTGCTGCGCCACCTTGACCAATGACTTCCTTCATCGTGTAGATACCATGCCTATAGTTGGTGCCCAAACGGAGGCACTACCATCTGAGCTCTGTCGATCGTAGCTCCTTTGGCGTTCACTCTGACCGTCTTTCAAGCCCTAAGTGCGGTCCATCCTGATAGCGACGAGGCCGGAACTATCTCTGACAGACTCATAGAACTTCAAGCTCAAATCTAGCTTTCTCATAACCCTCAGCATCAAGCTAAAACGCGACGAGACAATATGACCCAGCTTATGAACTATGAAGATACCGTAAGTCCACAATTCTTACGTGATCTGCAAAGCCGAGGAACTGATATGGTAGCAAATACAGTCGATTTGCCTCCCGCTGCGGGAGAACGGCACAGCATTCGTCGACATACGCTTTCATACAGGACAGAAATGCCCCAGTAGATGCAATATAGGCGATATCGTTCAGAAGGCCGGACAGGCGAATATCCTTGCCTTGGTTCAGAAAATACTGGCACTAGTTGGTCCAACCACTAAAGCCTACGGGAAGGGCGAAAATATCGGCGTTACTTCCACACGACCTGCTGGTCTACGAACTCTTGGTGAAAATATGTCAGAAAGCCGCACACAACAAGCTTCAGCAGCACGTCAACAAAATGAGAGCTCTCAGGTTTTGGAGGTAAGCATCTTAGCGCAAGTGCCTCCGTTCGCAACACTGCTTACGAGGGTTTAGAAAACGTACAATGGTATTTCGGTCTATGAGATGAAAATCAAAGATACCCTCGCCATGAAGCGTCGTAAAGACGCATGGATGAACGCATCACAAATCCTCGCCATAGCTGGATTATCAAAAGAAGAACGCTTGAATAAGCTAGCTACAGAAACCTGGACCTTGAGGCACGAAAAGGTACAAGGAGGCTATGCCAAGTATCAGGGCACATGGATCCCTGTCGATTGTGCGCGAGAGTTGTGCCGCAGATACAACGTCGAGGATCTCCTGGGGCCGTTGTTGAAGGCCGGAACTAACTACAACGAGGATGGCGAAATCCACTTGGGCCCTACCAAAGCTGTTCGAGCAGATGCTTCCCTTCATTCATCCCGCTCAGAACAGGTTACGATCACACACTCAGCTGGACCACGCGATGATTCGGATCTTGTCAATGATACCGCTGATCCTTATCATCAGCGGAAGCAAAACATGCTTCCGCAGGCACCGAGTGCCGGCGGCTTCAGAGAATTTCAGTTCGATAACTCATACTGGGAACCAACTTCAGAGGGCATACAGTTACCTGTGTTGGTTTTTGACCTGGTACCTACTTCCGGTCAAACTAAGCTCGCAGGCTTTTCATTTGGGCCGGCAGCATTTTCCGGGGACGAGACTGAAGCAGAGGTCTATGACAGCTTATCATCATCGACACGTGAAGGAATTATTCACCTACCGGCGTCACATCGTCAAGATCAGTTACTAAATGCTCGAATGCGTGTTTACATCCACATTCGGGGAGGTACCAGGACGGAAGTGCGTGAGAATGGGTCTGTTTCACTTCTTTCGTTTTTACCCGCCCAATTGGACGCAAATGAGGCAGTTTTTTTTGTACAGCTGGAGGAAGAAAAAGGAGTCAAACATAAAGCTACTTATTAGATTGTATGCTTGGAATAGAAGAATTTATGGTTGCCTTATTCGAATCCATGACCCTTTCTCTCACCAATCATCTTGGGTCTCCACTAGTGTCGAACTTTTGAGAAAAGTGATGAATTGTGCAGCAGCTGGCTATCTGTAGAGGGTGGGGGAGAGGGTCCTATATACCCCACACGGGTGAGCGGATGCACCGGAAAGTCACATGATTCTCAAGTCTGACAACTAGTGACAATGAATGAGAGCGACATCTATATCGTGATCAATGTGAGTAGTTCTAGCAATGGCAAATACAAAAGCTTCGCTGCAGGGGGCCGACATTCCTAATACCGTCAACCGTGTGTTACGAACACGCCTCTGTATATAGAGTTGTTGGGGCAAACCAGCCACCAGGCTGGTTATTGCAGTACCTTTTGTCGACCGACTGGCTACTCGCGGTCGATGGGAGGTTAGCCGAATGGCTTTGCAGCAACGACTGAAACCCAACACGGTCGCCGCGCTGTAACACCGTGTACAACGTGAGGTGTCACTTCTTTGGGCAGCACACGCCTATAATCAGAAAACCCACCCCGCTAAGGCTGCTGTCGCAGCCTAAAAGCATGTAGAAAGCTGTTGGAACATAATTCAACCAATTCGCACTGAATCACAGTGCGGCGCCGTGCTTTTTTCTGTCCAACAGAATCGAATCGAAAAAAGACTTCGATGTTATGCAACTGGTCCTCCTAGCTGCAAAGAATATTAAAACTAAGCGGCTAAGTAAGAAACTTAATAGTCAGTACCTAGGGCTATTCCAAATCTTATGTTGGAATATCACGTGTGTGTACAATAAACTTTAGCTTAGTCACGGAAGAGGACGAATAAGAGGACTCCCCTGAGCGTCCCTCTCACGCCGCATGCCACTCATTCTCAATTGATGGTATCACCACCAAATACAACATCTTAGGTAGAGAAGATCGGCTCCTAAGCCTATCGCCTAGACCTACCCTAATCTATATCTCGATTGCACAATTTTTTAACGTTATACTACTCGAAGCGTATATAGCAAGACTAGGTTTTAAACCGCCACTAGTCGAAGAAATGGATAACGGTAAACATTAGAAAGTCGAAGCTATTGTGGACCATAAACTCAGACCACCTAAGCAATACTTGCTAAAATGACTCGGCTGGCCCCATAACCACAACGAGTGGAAGCTGGAAGAGGAGTTAGAAAACTGCTAAGAGCTCCTCAAAGACTACCTTAAAGAAAACTCGATCTTATGGAACCCGCAAGCTTCTCACAGGCAAAACGCACGCGAAAAGCAGGCCTCTAGCACAGGGAAAAGGCGAGGCCGACCATCAGGTTCTAAGAACAAGAAAAAGACAAATCAGTAGGGAAAATAATATCGATTCCCTCAGTATAGTACGAAAGGAGCAGCTATAGTACATTAGAGACGAACCAGAACCACCGCTTCTCCGCATTCTTCATGTGCTTAAAAGACTGCTCCTCGAAATCCTCATCAACAACCGCATTCGTGGGCTTCATCAGCCCAACGCCACCTAAGCCATCCTGATGCCGCTGCCAATTGGCGCGACCACCGGCATCACGGATCTCTCGCGCCTCTTGGCGCTCGTACGCTGCCACCGCCGTGCCAATTTTGTTAGCATACCTGCAAAACGCAAGCAGCTCATCCTCCAAGAACTCCAAAGTATCTTCCTCGGACCCAAACTCCGCATCCCAGTACGCGAGAAGATTGGCAGCGCGGCGAAATTGCGGAGGGACCTGTATACGCATGGGTCAGCATGCGAAAAGCATGGAAAAAGCGTAGGAAAAGCAAGCCCACCAAAGCACAATCATGATCATTCGCCCTGCACCGACTGCATTTGCCGTACAGCGGCTCCTTGAAGCAAAAATTGTGGAGGCCCGCAAGCAGATCAGCAGGAGTGAAGTCCTGCCATTCACCGCCCTCATTCTTGCGCAACGCGCCCCAGTAACGTATGTAGCGCATGCAGCACACGAACACTAGAGGTGGCTGAGGCTGGAGGTGAGCATGGAAACGCAGCACGTCGCTGATGGGCTGCTCCGACATCTCATCAATATGGCCAGTGAGGCCGGCAGGAGACTGAATGCTGAGGAGAAAGCTCATTGTGACTGAAAGGAAGTTTCAATATAGTTTTGTTGAACAGTGAGGAATTGAGGCTCAATGCTGCCTCATTGAACATTGTTGAAGCGAAATTATATATACATGATAGTGGGGAGGGTACATGAGGTCATGATGGTGTCTTGGTGGTGTGATGCTAAAAGTATAAAACTGGTGGCTGAAAAGATACGAATGACGGCAATCCGTAACGGCAATGGTGGTGATGGTTGACACAGTCCAATTTGGACAGAATTTGGTGTTTGGGGTAGCGAATAGCTCGTAAAAGCACTCATGCTGAATTTTTCAGCATGACCACAGCACATAGAGAGTTTCCAGATTCTTTCTTTGCAGTGCTCGAGGAATGGCCAGTCCCGCTGTTCAAGATATCAGACGGTGCGCTTAAGGCTGGCGCTATTCGACCCGCCGGGTGATGGGAAGCTTACAAGTTGGATCAGAAGCTCAGGGAAAATTATTCACGACAGATACGTTCACGTATAAGGAAAGATGTAGAGCTGTAGAATGGTCGATCAACTAATGTTAAATATTCATATGCGAAAATCAAAGCAATAATTTGTCGAACTGGAAAATGTACGACGCCGCACTCTTGCTAGTTGGCTTAATGTTGACTTAACACATTTAACACAATTTTAATAGGGCTGCGTTCCGCCAGAATCTCACAGTCACAACAACACGCGCTCTCGTACTACCAAAGGCCATTCCTGCAAAATGCGCTTTTATGAATCTGTTCCTCGCACCATTCATTTTTCCCTCAAGAAGGACTCGATTAATGATGAGTAGACTACTCGTTAGGTGTGCTTGTCGAGGAGATACAGATGACGCTAAGAGCCTATCCAACTACCAGATACTACACACACATAACTCGGACCACGTACATCCTGCTAGAAGCCAAGCGGGTACTGCTTCAACACGGCCTCGCAATCCGGTACGCAGCCGCGATTCCCTGGAGCCAGATCACCCAGCACCCCACCAGACGATGTTGGTCGACATAGGTCATCGGCACACTCGCGAAAGCCCTCAAAGTGACTCCTTTACACTACTGCAACGTAGGGGGCGGTGCTTCTTATAGCAAGTTCAGAGTGAAAATTCGACGAGGATGAACTCTTCCTGGCGTCGACGACACTAGGCCGCACGCTGTCGACAGATACCTAAGCGAATTGTTGGACCGAATAAAGCACGGCGCCGCACTGTGATTCAGTGCGAATTGATTGAGTCATATTCCAATACGAATACTTTGTCAGCGACCGTCAGGTAAAAAGCAGTGGTCTTGGTAGATCTATAACACAAAACGAGTTGGTTTCTTGATGGCGTCATCGCCTTTTGCCATGCCTGTCTAAAGAGGGTTCCTCTGATCCGCATCGGAGGTATTACCTGGGGATGCATAACCAGCTTATGGAATATCGCTGAGTATATCTTGAGACACACTCGCATCACTTAGCGGCGGCTTATCCATTCTGGATCGCGTCTCAGACGGAGGATGAGGTACGAAGTATATTTAGTAGTAGTAGGATCCGGAGCCTGAATATCAAACAGGTCAACCATGACGGCCGCTGAAAATAGACACTCGACTCTAATAGCCTCTCTGCGCCGCCTTGAGGAGAGCCGCAGAGCGGTGGCATTGCAGAGCGCGCGGCACCGGCTGGAGACATACTTACGCCAAGAAAAAATTGCTCCTACGTGTGAGTACTTATTGAGCAGACTGGCTGCTTTCCTTCAGGACCATGTGGACGGTGAGTATCTCTGCAGCGGAGCTTTCCACGGCTAATGCTGAGGCAAAGGTACACGCTTGTGGGTAATTCCTTCTCTAGAGGCGTACGACTTCGACGGCTCGTTTGACTTTAGTGAAGCAAGCGACAGGCTCGTGACGACCGAGGACGAGATACTCGAGTACATTGAAGCTCTAGAAAATGTGCAAAGAATAAGTGGTCCGTGCTGATACTGTGGGGAAGCCGAGGGTGCTCAAGCACGAAGTGGGAAGACCGGTGAAGCTAATGACTACCCAAAAGTTTGAAGCGCTATCGTCATTATCACTGCAATAACATCTCAGTGGAACTACATTTACACACTATAGCATAAAGGTGAAATTTTAGGATAGAATTCTGGTTACTATCCATAACATGCCTTACTTGCCCGATATGACCACACCAATCAAGCGCCATATGGGAGGTGAAGTCACATACGGGCAATGAATATTGTTTAGATGAGCAATGAAATAAATTAATAACTAGACACTATTGTACACTACGGTCAATTACTACGCAGTCTGCTTCGATCGAGTCACGGCTTCGATCGATGTGTGTGGTTAAGCTGACAAGCCCGTTCCGCTTCACAAATCGTCTGAACGAACATTTAAGTGACGCGACAAGAATTACGACGCTTCGCTGTATGTTTACCAATAGACATTAACGGGCAAATACGGCGCTCTTGGCCGCGGCCGAATAATCAAAAAACGGAAATCGTTGCACTAAGTTAATAGAAAAGAACTGATCGATCCAAGTAGATAACACCATCGCCCGTATGAGCATCACCACATACACGAATCATCACAGCTGCGTGAATGCGCTCTTGCGATAATAGATATTGTCTCGGTGAAGGACCGCAATGCAGATTTTGATTGGCAGTATGAGCTACACGAATTCAGTTCGGCCCATATTGCCACGAGCGAAGCTATACGGCTATAAGTGGATCCGCATTGTTTGCCCTTAGCTTATAGCTTCTCAGCCCAGTCAAAAGAGCCGATACAGCTAATCCCTGCTCGAACAGCCAGTCCATCAAAAAGCTGGCGAAGATAGCAATAGTCTGGCTTCTGCTCGAATTTCATGGAGCGGACATAGTCTAAGTAAGCTGCGAACTCGTATGGAAGACCCTCACATACGCCCGTTGTTGGCGTCAGCAGCTTCTCCCGTAGTATTAAGCTATTTTTCTGTCCATTCGTCTCTTTCAAGAGTTCTTGCCACGGGAGCGATCCTTTGGCCAAGTACACCAGGATATACCCCAGAGACTCCATGTCGTCGCGTCGGGACAGCTCGATTCCAAGGTGGGAGTGGATGCTGGCGTAACGCGCCGTGCCAACGAGGTTTTTCTTATGACTGTACGGGATGTGCTTCCCGGTCGTTGTGTCGCGATAGATGTCCGCTAACCCGAAGTCAATGATATTAACCTGATTCCTATGCGCTCCGGTGCCCACGACGATATTTTCAGGCTTCAGGTCGCGATGAAGGATGTGATGGGCATGGATATACTCGAGACGGGTTATCAGTTGGCCAGCCAGCATGACGACGGTCCGAAGAGAGAACTCTCGTTTGCAGCAATTGAAAAGGTCCTCCAGGTTCGGGCCGAGACGGTCCATGACCATAGCGCTGCTGTCGAGGTCGGGGTCGGTCCCGAACCAGTGAACTCGAGGGATCCCGGGCCCTCCAGCAAGACGCTCGTACGCAATGACTTCGTATTGCAGTTGGCTGTGCTTTGCATCTTTCCTCTCGACTTTGACTGCCACTTCGTTGCCGGTCTCGTTGTCTATGCCTGTTCAATTGTTACGACAGCTGTAGTAGCTATTGGTTGAGACACTTCTGAATTGTAATCGTACCAGCATACACATGGCCAAAGGCACCACGTCCTATTTTCCTCGTCGTAATGTACCTTGAAGCGTACATGTGCGTCTATTAGTGTAAGCAGACAACGATGCAAAGGGATAGCGTAGTAATTAGTTAGACTTTTCTCATGGCTATTTGTAACGTTATCTCAACTACGTCCTGACGGTAGGGCCGGCGGAAATGCTCCGCCACATCAAGAGCTTACGAATAGGCGATAAGTTTGGTTTCAACACATACCTGGATATGATACAGTCAATTCAGTATAAAAGAGAGAAGCTGGGCGAGAAAATGCGCACAAGTTTCCAATTATTTATGAACAGCGACATGTTATGCCTCACGGGTGACCACCCATATAAGTTCACTCTTGAATTTCTCTACGCTACCGAGTAACTTCGCTCCCGGAGCTGGCGGGCAGTGAAGAGTCCTAGACAGCCAGTATTGTCTGATCCAAGACACAAACCATCCCCTTTGTCGCATCAGCGTCGGGTGCACTATTGTCGACCCCCTGGAAAAATTGACGAATCGATATACTCATAATGGCTTCGAACAGCCGTTTGACAACCTCGTCGTACTCGCCGCCTCTCGGCTTGAACCCCGGGCCAGCATTTATCTCTAAAAGCCACACTTTCCCACGTTCATCGACAAGGGAGTCGAGGCCGAACAGCTCAAATGCATTTGGCAGCAGCTGAAAGTGCGACGGCATTGCTCCAGCTGCTGCGCGGAAGATCTCGGCTGTGATGCGACATAGCTGCGAAAAGATCGATTCCTTCAAATTCGGGTCTATTTGTTGATCACCAATATCCCAGAATGACTGAATCGAGCCATCGCGTAGCTTCGCACCTTGCAGATGCGTGTTCGTGAGGTGAACGGTGGACGCAGTCGATGACGATGGAGGGTTGTAGTCGTCAGGCGCTACCAGCGCAAACATCTCCCGGTAGACGAAGACTTTCAGCCAGCCGCATGCGACAGCATAGCTCCGAAGGTGGAATTTTCGTCCGTTCAGCAGAAAAGGCGCCTGGATGTATCTCTGCGCTACATATTGCCGTAGCTGGTTGGAGTAGCAACCACTCTCAGGCTCGCTGTTGTCTCCCTGGGTTTGCTCACCTTGCTCCTCGAAGATCTGACGCAGTGAGTCTTCAGTGCTAAAAAGTTGTATCCCATACCCACAATCTGTTAGGCTTGGCTTAAGAACCCACCATTCGCGCTCTGAGGACTGTTTCACGGCGTTACTGCCCAGCGACATGCGCATCTCCCACGATTCTGTCTCGTCAAGAGCATCATCTAGAAATTCTGCATAATCAAGCTCAAATGCGACTGATTCGGGGAAGCTATCGGCCAGAATGCTTTTTGGATACTTTGCGTTCCAGAACTTAACGGTGGTGACCAAGTAGTCTTTCCGCACAAGAGCGCTTGCGCTAGGGTAACAGTTTACAAGCGAGGTGGACGGGTTGGCGAGAACGTGGTCCAAGGAGTAGTCGACGCCATCTGTGAACTGGAGGTAAGGGGAAGACACACATGGCAGGTCGGCAGGTGTCGTGACAAACGTACACAAGGATACGTTCTTGCGAATCAGAGTCTTGATGAAGTCATCTAACCATGGGTAATGAGTTTTGACTTTGGCGTAGAGATGGAAGGATGACATTTTATCCTCATACAAAGAAGGTCGTGTGAGCTTGACCTGTGGGTGTTCCTGGAAAGCCTGAGCCTGCTGGGCTTTATATGTGTAGGGAGAGTCTCGTTTCTGCATCTAGGATAGGGCCCGATTACGCCTTATATGAAGTCTTTCTCAGGGTCGTAAATTACTTGCGCGATTTGATTTTCTTTTTAGACCTTATTATCACCATTTTTGTATATTAATATAGATATCTGATGGTGTATGGTCATACGAGCCTCAAAATAGGAACCAGTCCGCGTAGCTGATAATGGAAAATCTGGTTGTGCTTCCTAACTAATGAGTGGCGTTGGCCATAGACATCTGACGCTATAACCGAGGCAAACAGAAAGTTTAAATAAATCAGGCAATAAAGCATAGATCAGTCAACGATTAGGCTCATGTTCCATCAATATCTTAATCCTTTTCCTCTAGTCTCGATCCATACCCTCGCTGTCAGCTTTCATGTTTCAGCGTTCACGAGTGATTCGCTTTACCCACATATCTGGCCCAAGAGAAAGCATAATTTATGCTGGACATTGACCCTCATCTTCATTCAAAACCAATGTTCTGCAGCGATACTGTTTCAACAATGTCTACATAGACACTCCTCCACATCTTGCAGTAAGACAAGCAGAGATTTACTAATACTTCTCCTTACCGGTGCCGATTTCCCTACCGTTGGCCGAGAGGCATACCTTGCACTCTACATCAGATTACAGGATAGTATGACAGGATTTCTAACTATCAATCGTCACCACCATTGACGTTACCGATTGCCGTCATTCGTATCTTTTCAGCCACCAGTTTCATACTTTTAGCGTCACACCACCAAGACACCATCATCACCTCATGTACCCTTCCCACTATCATGTATATACACTGTCGCTTCAACACTATTCAATTAGGCGGCAGTGTCTCCAATTCACACACTGTTCAACACAACACGTATTCTCACCCCCTTTACTAATCGCGACATCATACTTGTCGAATATAATCATGCAGGACCAAAGGTAATCACATCATGTATAACCTTATACCATCAATATCACCGACAATTTAGAGAGACTGCTGATATCAGCATATCCAAATATGCTATGAGAATAAAAAATGCCACTTAGCAGTACTAGTCACCGGTCCGGTGTCGTACTTTTACCCTTAGAAGGTGCCTGTTAATTCCCACCAGTCAATCGCGCAAAGCCGGTCACCAATACTAGGCAAAAAAAAAAAAAATCCAAATCGAACGACTATCAAGTCCCATCGCGTAGCCGGCAGAGTCATTATGATGACTAGCTGTTGAATTTGGTAAAGGATGAGATTCTTGGTGATGAGCAGGAGCAGGAGGAGGGGGGGCGCCCTCTTATACCTGCTACTGCCAAGCTACACTACTGAACCTTAAATACACGAAAGTTCCAACACTAGCAAATGGCAGGTGTCCGTAGTCGGTCATGATTATTGTGTATATTGGGGTTACTGTTAGACTTTCCCGTGTATCTTTCTCTTTTATCTCTTGGTTTAGTATGACCTGTTACTCGGGTGGTTTGTCCGAATTAAGTCTCATGAATATTAATTGTATGGAGAAGATCTTGTTGGAACATAAATCAATCAATTCGCACTGAATCTAAGTGCGGCGTCGTGCTTTTTTCAGTCCAACAGATCTAAACGATGGCTGTCTTCAACCACGCAGCTGCGCCTAATCTACAAATTAATCTTCCTTTGACATTTGTCCCGAGCGCAACACATGACTAGCTGCCGGCATTTCAACGGGTTGGTCGCACTGATCTGGCGGTTCATAACTTAGTGGTAATAAACTCGCCATGCCTTCTCTACATAGCGCAACAGAAATTATTATCCAAAATCAACGGAATGGAAGAGCAGCGCTAAGTTATGTTTATATAACGTAGTCAATGTAGACGCCCTTTTTTTTTGTGTGTGTGTGTGTTTGGAAGCACAGTCGTTTGTCAACAATGATATATACTCAGGTAACGTCCGTCCAAGTGTCGCGGAAAACCAACCGTGCCGGAAAATATGAGAGGTACTTTACGTTCAAGCGACTATAAACCTACGCAAACGTCCAGCTATGCTAGAATTATATATGCATATTATACTATAGCTACTTCTGAACATTTATAACCTAGCCTACCTAAAAATTACATTCGGATCGTCGCATGCGTGCCTAAGTTACAAAGAGCATTCGTCTTTGACAAAATAGAGTTTCTTCCCTATAGGACTACTTTTAAGTTCTTGCTACTTTATAATACTTAAAACAACTCTTATCTAAGCTTTGGAGTCTTACTACGATGATTAGAAGTTATTATTAACCTTATGTCTGCTGTCGGGCGCAAATGCATGCGAGGTCGCTACCCCGGTCGGTACTTCTAGACAAAGAACAAACCCATAATTATCGGCTAGTGTAAAAAGACCCCGCACTTTATACGTAATCATTACGGTGCAATCTGCTTCTATTATCGCACTTGTTGCGCTAAATAGGCATGGCGTTGGATCTAATACTCCTAGCTAGTTATTTAATACCCTTCCACGTAAGCGCACTAATCCCTTATGCCAAGACACACCGTAGACCTTTTTCCACGGATAAATCCGGAGTACTATTTTTTAAAGGCTAATCGTTACTAGAGTGTGGATCCATCTTCTTTCGTCAATATCCTATTAAGTCAATGCTCCGGAGTTTGAATTTTATAAGATGGTCGTGGTGTAGCAAGGGTGTAAAGCAAATGCAGTTCTTGATGTGCTGAATGGAACGGCCGATAGTGGGATTAAGAGCGCTGTATTTTTTTAAGCTACACAATAGCCTTCTAGGGAGAAATGACTGAAGACTAGGGCTTTATTAGTCATAAGTTCATAAACCTGCGGGGTAGAGAGTTAAGATGTCTCAGTAGTGGATCATTCCGGCACAGGTGGTTTTCCGCCACACTTGGACGGACGTTAATAGAAATCACGCTCATAAGATTTTACTGTTAGTAAATTATGTACAGCCTACTTAGCTAAGGTCCAAACGTAGAGCCCGACTATCACGCATATGATACAACGCTACATATCTCTCGTCAGATGAAGTATCTATCTTACCGATTGTTATTAGACCAAGAGGTAACCTGGCGAAAAGATAACGGCTGGCCGAGCTCACGGATTAATAAGTTTGCACCATATAAAGACAAGTAAAGATGAAAAGATAAGGCAGCAGCCCCTCGAGACTATCAACTCAGTACTTTCAAAAACACCAAAATGTCATCAAGGGCCTACAGAAACCGGGCAGACCATTCATCTCAAAAATACTACAAACTGAGCACCCGAGAAGTGGGAGAGAGAGAGTTTGCAAAAATACAGAAAGCGATGGAGAAAGAAGTTGCAAAAATGCAGAAATCGATAAAGAATATAAAGGATCTCATTGAAAGCATAGGGGAAATAAACTCTTTAGCAAACAAGACCGAAGGCGATGCGAGTAGTGATGGTGTTGAAGAAGATGACAGCGAGGACAGTGAAGGAAGCTTCGAATATTCTAGTGGTAGCGATACGGATGGAACGGGTGAAGAAGGAGATGAAAGTGAAGAAATCTATGAACGCGGTGGGAATATAAGTGAGGAAAGCGGTGTAGGCAATCACCGCTACAACACTCGGAGATAAGGGATGCCTCCGCCATTGAGAGGTAAATTGTGAAGCAAAAATTACCATATGGCCTTGGCGTATATTGATTATCACCAAGCTTCCATGAAAATTGCCTTCTTTTCTCAGAATAACTTATCAAAAAGGTTCAATTATAGAAATTATTCGTCTGCCGCTAACGTCCCCCCCTACGTGGCGGAAAACCCCCTGTGCCGGAAAGAATCTACGTTTAGGCATCGCAACTCTCCCCCCCGCGATTCTATCAAGTTATAATTAATGTGTTATTATTCTTTAGACGTTTTTCCCTAGGAAACCAGTGTGCAGTCAAAAAAATACAACGCTCTTGGTCATGCCGTCAATCGATCCTTTTAGAGCATCCAGACTGCATTAGCTTTGCACCCCTGCTGCACCACGACCATCTACAAAATTTCAAATTTCGGAGCATTGAACTGATAATTCTATAACAAAGAAGATAGCTCTGAACTTTCAAGACACTTAGCCCTTGAAAGCATGCACTCCGGATTTATCCGGGCGAAAGGATCTGCAGTGTGTCTTGGCAAGACGGTTTAGCGCGCTTATGTAGAGCAGTATCAGATATTTAGCCAGTTGTATTGTATTTCATGCTATGCCTAACTGACTCAAGGTGTGGCGCTCTTCTAGAAACATCTATGGAAGGTCACGTGCTGTCTATTTTTGGCAGCCCGAGCGTTTGTTGCCAGTTGTCTTTCGTGCCGGCTGTCTCTCGTGCCTAACCCATCACAATCGTAGCCATGGACCGAGCCAGCCAGGTGCTGGCACAAGGTCTCCCTCCAGATGTACCTAGAACATGGGCTGCCCTATCAGAACGAGGCGATGTTCCTCTTACTACGGTCTATTATCGCGCACACGGACGACCCTCCGTAGAGGAAAAAGCCCAACGCCAGCAATACCTTACCCCAGAGGAAGAGAAAGCTCTTGTTTCGTTTTTATTACTAATGTCTGATCTTGGGCAACCTGTCCGAATAAAGTTTCTACCTTCGCTAGCCTTCAGTCTCGCCCGCCGCCGGTCCACGACGAACAAACCAATCAAGCCTCCGGGCAAGAACTGGGCTCGGGCCTTCGAGAAACGCCATCCCGAACTCAAAGCGAGGAGAGTTAGGTCGATAGACTGGAAACGTCACGAAAAGAATACATACGCCAAGATCACACACTGGTTCGAGGTGATTGGAAGAGTAGTAAATGATCCGGCTATTCTGCCAGAAAATTGCTACAACATGGACGAGACGGGAGTCATGTTAGGCATGCTTGGCTCCGTCAAAGTCCTTGTAAGTAAGGACGACCTACGAGACTATAGAGGCGCAGGTGTCAAGCGGTCAATGATAACTGCTATTGAGTGTGTCAGTGCTGACGGTAGGCCGCTGCTCCCTCTTGTCATCTGGCCAGCTTCAACCCACCGAAGCAACTGGACCACGTACCCAACCCCTGGATGGCATTATGCACACTCAGAAAATGGATATAACGACTCCAAAATTAGCTTAGAGTGGCTTACGCGCGTATTTGATCCCCAAACCAAAGAACTGGCTAACGGCAAACCACGGGTACTAATCTGCGACGGCTTCGGGACACACGAAACCCTCGAAATATTGGAGTTTTGCTTTGCAAACAACATTATCCTGTGTCGTCTCCCCTCACACACCTCTCACAAGCTCCAGCCCTGTGACGTCGGAGTCTTTGCGCCTTTGAAGACAGCCTATCGCGACCAAGTTGAACGACTGTATCGAGGAGGTTTAGACACAGTCGGCAAGGAGCATTTTACCTCTCTATACAAGCCTGCAAGGGAAAGGGCGTTGACCAAAAGGAATATTACAGCCGGGTGGGCTGCAAGTGGTTTGTTTCCGTTCAATCCGGAGAGAGTGCTCCGACATACACCGAAGCCTCCCGCTGAACTTACCGTTCCGAAAGCTAATAAGGTGGTGGGGTCTTGTCCGCAAGACGAAGTACTGCAAACGCCTATAACGCCTGTAACGCCTGTGACAACAGAGGATCTTACATCGTTGCATAATCTGATTAAACAGGAGGCTTGTGCGCTTAATGAGCCAAGTAAGCAGCGCATACAGAGGCACGTACAGAAGCTCGCAAGTGCCGCTCAAATATCATTTGCCAAACAAACCCTCCTTCAGGATCAAAATCGATTCTTGTTCAAGATAAACAAAGAAAGCAAAGTTCGCCGATCAACCAGATCAGTGGTCCTAGGGAAGGCGAAGGTGATGAGCTATGAGGACCTTGAGGAGGCACGAGCGAAGCGTGCCGCGAAAGAGAAAGCTACGGTGGACAAGGGCAAGGGAAAACACGGTCGTAAGCGCAAGAGTCCTGCGTCAGAGCCAGAGCCAGAGGCCAAAGTGGCGCGGATGAGCGAAGTGCCAGAGCCAGTGAAGGCCCCAGTAGCCCCATGGAGAGCCCCAGTGGCACGGATGTATTAGGACAGTTCTGTTGAAGGGGTGATCTTACGCTGGGAGTTGCGTAGGTTATATAGGTAGAGGATAAAGGTTTAATAAAGCAGATGCCACTTCGAGATGTGTCTAGTGGTCATTAGTGACATTTGCTGACCGCTCCGGAGTCGGATCTTCATATTCCGAGCGTCCGCACAGCCATAGTAATCACCGGTCAGAGGCGTTGCGCATAGACACGGAACTCGAAAACCTTGTATGCCTTTTGGCACCCTCACTATGCTTACATAGATCGATCATGATCCAACAGCACCATACCAGCCTAAACCTAGCACAACGCCAAGGATGATTGCCAGCGCAGGTGGTACGCCAAACCAAGCAGTCTCCGCGTACGTGACGGCAGCTACGACGACCCACCAAGGCTCCTGTGCAAGACTTTTCCCATCGCTACTCTCTGGCGTCAGATAACCGATCTCCCAGAGGCGATACACAGCTGTGAACACCAAGCCAACAGCTGCAGCGTTGATACCCCTCAGTAAACTCAAGACCCATGCCTTCGTTCTCATGACTTGCCAAATGGACTGCACGCCCACCGCGAGAACGATGCCGGGGAAGAAGATCCCCACAAAAGCCAACAATGCACCAAAGATGGTAGGAATGCTTGTCGATGCGAGGGTTAGTGCACCCAAATATACGGAGAAGTTGAAATTTGGCCCTGGGAATGCCTGGATAATAGCCAAACCGAGGAGGAAGTTTCGTGGCGAAACCCACCCTGGGTCGACTACATAGGAGCGGAGAAGCGGAATAACGACTGGACCACCACCGAAGATGATGGTGCCGGCGAGATACATATTGGCGAAGAGATCGTATGTGAGGGCGCGGGCGTCGACCGTTCCACGGATGACCATGACAACAATAAAGGATAGTAAGAAGCCTACGATGAGCGAGAGGCCGATCTTGATAGAGATATTGTGCGTTCGGGTATCCGTGACAAGCATGGCTCCAGCGATCTCCTTTGTGTTACGGCGCTCTGCCGAGCGGCTCGGACCTATCTCTTCTTCCACTGGCACAATACGATCCGTTGAATTCCCAGTTTGAGGGCGGCGCTTGACTGCTTCCAGGCGTTTGAGTTGCAATTGCTCTGCTGGTGGGACATCCTGCACTGTGGCAGTTTCTTCGGCATCACCGCCTTCAGTTCTGGCTCTTCTTCTTTTGGCCGCATAACTAGCTCTGATCTTTCCAACTTTCTGAGACAGCCAGACATCCCAAATGACCGTGGCCGCTCCGCCAATTACGATCAATACAGGGAAGTACCACAGCGCGTTGTAGCACAAGCCGGCACACGCACCGAAGATAACTAGAATCCTCGTGATGCGGTCTTTGATTGCCTTCTCGGCCAACTGCACGGCTGCCAACGCAATGATGCCAACCGTGCTTGCATTCATCCCACTCAGCAACGCGTAAACGATAGGTGGCAGTTTATCAGGCATCTTCTGCACGCCGAGTGAGAGGGCGTACATCCCAATCGCGCCAGGCAAACTCCAAAGTAAGAAGGCAAAGACAGCTGCAGTAAGGCCGGCGTGGATCATCGCGATACAGAATACCATTTTCGTAGAAGCTGGGCCCGGAAGTGCCTGGCAAATTGCGAAGAGCTCTTGATACTATATCACACTTGTCAGTGATCTGACATACACTTCGCTTCAGATACACACAGTTTGTTCATCAATCCACTTCGCTCCAAAATGCCCTTTACCATCCACGAACCGTCGATGCAGGATCTGGAAGTGCACAGGCGGTCCACCAAATGCCGTGAAACCCAGATCCCACATCCTCGCTGTCACTTCTGCAAGTCGCCACCATAGTTTTCCGGTATTGGGCTGAGGCGACGCGCTGTGTTGCGTGCGCGCATAGGCGCGGAAAGAATTGATTATGGAGTGGAGGGGCATCGTTCAACACACAAGAGGAACAATGAAGAACCTCAGGGAGGTAGGAGAAATAGCAAAAGCGAAGTCAAGCGACGTCCGATTTCTTGATGTCATTCCTTGCCGCCGTTGTCCAATCATTGATCCACATTATTGCGACATTGTGGCTGGAAATTCGTCAAAGCACAAGATTCAAAAAGGGCGGATACGACACACCGCTCATACTAGCGGAGAGGGCAGCGGGGCTGCTCTACGCTTGTAAGCTCGAGCTGTAATAGAAGTTTCTTCTTGTACCTGTCACGGTCAACGAGCAGGAACAGCGAACGCGAGATGAACGGGCATCAGATTAGTATTGTCTACTCGACAGCCTCCGTGAGAGCCAAGAGGATAGCTATCGAGGGAACGGAAATGCTAAGCCTAACAGGCCTTATAAGGGCTGCTGATCAGGGGTCCGCACGGACGCACAGCTACGCGTACGCGTAGCGCGTGTCAGGGGAGCTGCTCCCGTGACAGTATCGAATCACATGCCTCTTGATGATGATGATGATGAAGAATTCATAGTCAGTCCCAGCCGCCGAAGGCAGCTATGCGGCGTAGGGCCGGTTCCTCCGCGTCCGCTAGACCCGTTTGAGTCTAAGCGAGGCGGCGGGGCCTGGCCTGTTCTCTATCTCCTCTGCATACTTCTACATACACGTCTCTTGGCACTTCGGTCATCCCTCAGCGCAGGTCTTTTCCGCAAACTATCCCGTCTTCCTCCAGTGTCAAGCTTCATGCTGTGAGTGTGATGTCGCTCCAAATTGCCCGAGGAGCTTTGTTGCCATCATGAACTTTGCTGCTGCTATGGCTGTGCTGCGCTGGCTCAGCAACTTCCTCAGGTCCGTCGTCCAGCTTCTCCGCCCCTTGTCGTCCGGCTTGCGAAAGGTGAGCCTTAGCTCGTCGAACTTGCTGCACGTGTATAGCACATGGCTAACCGTCTGCAGTCCACGACCGCAGTCGCACTCGCCCGACGCCACGCCCGGCACCCGTCGTAGGTGGAGGAAGTGTCTTAGTCCGATCTTGCCTGTTCTTATCTGCACCATCAGCAAACTTAACGCCCTTGGCGTGCCTCGGTGGAGTGCTAAGATCTTCCTGCTCGGCTCTGGAGCCACTTTGAAGAGCTGCCGGCCTCGTTCGCTGTCGCGCCAGGTCTGTTTCCACTCGTCCATCACCACCAGGTTAATGGCCTGTCTGAGTGCTGCCACCAAGCTCGTTCGTGTGTGGTACTGCGTTCTGTGCTCCATGGCGTAATCCTCCCGGGCTGCCGCTTTAGCGAGTTTGTCAGCCTCTTCGTTGCCCGGCACTCCCTGGTGGGCGGGGATCCAGTGAAAGTCCACGGATACACCCTTCTGCTGGAGCCCTGCCAACTTCGCCACATGCCTCTTCAATTGACACTTTACTTGATAACGTGGTTGATAACCGAGCTGCGCATACAACCGAGCTGCGCACCCCACCACCAAAATCCATCCTACCTACCTTCAGACGCGATGCATCCACAACACCACACCCTAACATCTTCTAACGAAGCGAGAATTAAGCTAGCTATACAATCTCGTAAACGAAACGCGTCCCTAAGCAAGCGACGCGTTGCGGCCCTCTACGCCGTTCCCCCAAAGTACGCTCCGCAGCCGACGCGGTGGAGCGACCCCCTGACGCGATTGCGAGGCCAACGGATGAAAGCTCAGCAAGGAAGAGGAGCTAGTGATAGTTGAGCGTATACTGGACCAGGATCTAAGAGGGTTTCCGCCTACGAAGCTTGCTGTGCAAGCCAACAGGCAAGCACTGGGTGGATAACCTCATTAAGCGATCGCCTGCGCTCAAGGTTCGGATGACACGTTCCTATGATCGCCAACGAGCCTTGAACGAAGATACAGAGGTGATTGGCAAGTAGTTCGAGCTGGTGCGCAATATAAAGGCGAAGTACAGCATCCTAGATAAAGACAGCTACAACTTTGACGAGACTGGCTTTATGATGGGTGTAATCTCGACGCGGTACGTGGTTACAGGCTCAGAAGAACGCTGCGGCAAAGCCAAACTAGTGCAGCCAGGCGATCGCGAGTGGACTACCGCGATTGAGTGTATCTGCGCCGACGGCTCTGTGGTTCCCCCTTTCATCATCTTCGCAGGCAAGAAGCACATCTCCACCTAGCACCAAGACGGTCTCGTGCCCAAGGATTGGCCTATTAGAGTCACCGAGAACGGCTGGACGACCAACGAGCTCGGAGTCGTGTGGTTGAAGCATTTTAACGCGCATACAAAGCCGCGTACCGTGGGCACGCACCGGCTGCTCATAATCGACGGTCACGAGAGCCACAACTCGCAGGATTTCCAGGATCTCTGCAGGGAGAACAGGATTATCGCTCTCTGTATGCCCCCACACGCGTCGCATCTATTGCAGCCACTTGATGTGGGTTGCTATTCGCCGTTGAAGCGCGCGTACGGTGATGAGATCTCGGCCTTGGCGCGCAGGCACGTCACCCATATCTCTAAGGCTGAGTTCCTCCCAGCCTTCAGGGCAGCTCACGCCCAGGTTTTTAAGAAGGAGAACATCCTTGCAAGCTTTAGAGGCGCTGGGCTAGTCCCACTAGATCCAGACGCGGTGCTATCCAAGCTTGGTGTGAAGCTTCGTACGCCAACGCCACCTGCCCTAGAGACCACCACCCCTTGGGAGCCCAAAACACCGCGCACTCTTCGCGAAGTAGACTCCCAATCAGCCTTTGTCCTTAATAAGATTCCGCCTCCTGCAGGTTCTTCGCCAAGTTCCTTCAAAGAAGCTGTGGTTCAGCTGACAAAAGGCACCATAGCGATGGCACACGAACTGGTGTTGTTGCGCGCTGAAATAACTGACTTGCGGGAGGCCAATAAGACTCTAACCAGGCGGAAATCAGGCAAGAGAAAGTATATCCAGACTAAAAGATCCTTGACAGTAGAGGAGGCAGCTGAATTGATGGCTCCTAGCAACGTAGGTGGGCGGGATGAGGGTGGGGAGTCTTTGAAGAGGGCGCGCACGAGTGGGGGTGCGACACAATAAAGGCGCTGCGGGCGCTGCGGTATACTAGGACACAATTTGCGTACCTGCAAACTAGATACTAATGAATCTAAGAATTCTAAATAAACTTGTTGCATTGCAATAGCTTGTTGTAGTGTTGAGATATTAGCCTGCAAAGTCGCGCGGCATTGGTGGGGTGCGCAGCTCGGTTGTATGTGCAGCTCGGTTATCAACCACGTTACGTAAAGTCGAAAGTCAAGACTTTCCACAGCCACAAGCTGCACAGCCACAGATTTACTTGACTGACAAAAGTAAATTACACTATGATGATTACGTGAGACGTGCGAGGCTGTTTTGCACTAGCCGGGATGGGTAATTGCTTTGATTGGAAGTACCGACCGGGGGTGGCGACCTTGCATGGATTTACGCGCGACAGCAGGCACAAGGCTGATCATGACTTGCCAGCATTGGAGTGAGGTTCTAAAGCTCGGATAAGACCTTTTCACGAGAATATTGAGTGGTAAGGGCATGGCGGTGGTGCTGTGGGGAAGAAAGTCTGATACGCTACAGAAGGAGGCTCTCTACGAACCAAGCCCGAAGGCGACGATACGAACGTAATTTAGAAGTGGGAGGTATCTCAAATGTTCAAAATTAGCTATAGTACACGACTTATAAAGAAATATAGCAAAGCTTAACGTGCGCGCAGAGTTATAGTCGCTTGAAGTCGAAGTACCCCTCATATTTTCCGGCACGGTGGGTTTTCCGCCACGTAGGGGGGGACGTTACTTTCATGCTAAGGATGAACGTGTAGAATTTCTTCAATGGCAGTCAACTTTGGTAGTGGTTATGGCCACAAAAATTAGGTTGTTCCACCGCGTTCCCCGAAAACGTTGAATGAATATTTTCTAAAGGAAGTTGAGTTGAACATTATTTCGTACCAATTTCGTGAACTAGGTTGAATTTAAGTGCCATTGTGCTTTATTTCGGTAGAAGAGGCCGTCAATTCTAACTTCCTATGTCGAAAGTAGGGTGCGAGCGTGCTTTATGGCCTGGTCAGTCCTGCATGTAGACTGCCCTTTCAGAGCGCATCTAAATCTCATGCGATTTCCGAGGGTCTTTTTGTTTCCCGAAATTGACACTTGCCAATATATTTTAGATATAACTACCCCACACCTTCGTTTGGAATACTGTTGGAATGTACTGAACGTCATCAATGATGAAGACGCCGCATGCTCGATTGAATGATGCGAACAATGCTAGCTGAATACCCATATTTCCGAATAGCAACGTGTCCATTCAATGAGGCAGTTTAGTTTTGTAGCGAATGTGAGGCGCATAATTGCTTACGTGCAGAGGGGTAATGCTGAGACTGGAAGAGCCGTGCTTGATGAGAATACGCAGATAAGCAACGATGAATAAGCACCAACATTAGGCGACACTGATTGACAAATACCCCTCACAGAATTTAAGCCATCACATACGGGAG
The DNA here is from genome assembly GCA_024180945.1 of Macrophomina tecta. Lineage (NCBI taxonomy): Eukaryota > Fungi > Ascomycota > Dothideomycetes > Botryosphaeriales > Botryosphaeriaceae > Macrophomina > Macrophomina tecta. The sequence goes on from JAKSGN010000023.1 coordinate 913,015, forward strand.
AACGTCTGTAATCTCCTCTGCTGTATTCCGAAGTCTAACATGCTTGCAAACCGCTCTGAAATCATGGTCTCTATCCTTATTTTCACGTGGAAACCAGCCGATGAGAGCCTTGGTCCCTGGAGCTGTTTCTTTCGTCCTGTTGCTATATTTTAGCCATCCCGATCAGGACCAGTTACATCCCCTTCCCACCGTCCCCGCACAAAAGCACGCTCGTCGATTCCGGGATGTTCCTTCCTTCCGAATATTTGCACCAGGCCACAGATTCAGAACAGTGCCAAAGCAGATACAACACTGCATACCTCACCTCTTTACGGCATGTGAGACAATCCTACTGCAATCAAAGCGCGTCTGGCTCGTCATTGGACTGCTTAGCACGCGGGTTACGGACAAGCGCAAGAATGCGTTTTGCGTTGTGGGGAGGGCATCGCTTGCGCAAAAGTATCAGAAACCGCATTTCAGACTCCACTGCACGACTCCGAACAGCGAAAACACGGATAGGCTTGGAGCATTGCCGAATACACACTTCTTTCCAGGCTATGTTTACGGCACCAGACCTTACTTTGTGATGGGACAGGAGCCCAATCGTTGCCTGATTTGTTTAAGCTTTCTGTATACCTCGGTTATAGTCTCAGATATCTATAGCCAACGCCACTCGTTAGCTAAGAGAACAACCAGAATTCATCATCAGTTTCGCGGACTGGTTCCCATTCTGAGGCTCGCAGGACCATGCACCATCAGATATTAGTATTAGCAGCGAGAGAATCGAGGTCTTTTGGCCGTAGAGAGCCATCCATAAGTTCGGAATCATGCGCTGCAAAGGGACGGTCAACTACGCCAAAGGGAGTCTGTAAAATGTAGTATCTGACGTCGTCTACGGCCTCGAATATTACTCGGTAGATGAAACTCAGAATTACGGCCAATTTACCTCCCTTATACTCCGGCGGGACCGTCGCTGTTACAACGTCGCCGATATTGTAGTGGATAGGCGTCAGTGGCGTGTTGAAGCGACGAGTCATGTGTTCCCGCCCCTTCCGATGACCTTGACGGAGTCCCTAATCATATCCTGTGCGGTCAAAGCCGATCTTAGAACGTCCTGGGGTTACCCTCAATGGTGTTGTGAAGTGTCATCGATAAGCGATTCCCCATAGGCATCTCCAGCCATCTCTCCGGCGAATGATACCCTTTTCCGTTTCCTGGGTACAGGAACTGTAGGTCCAGCAGCTGAATCCCCTTCTTCCTTAGCTACAGACGCTTCTAATGAACTAGCAGAAGCATCCGCAGGTGCTGGTTTAGTAACAACACCATGGAAAGTAGATGCACTGACCACTGGGGCGGAACCCGATGCCTGGGGATCACACTGGGGATCACGTTGTGCGTTCTCCGCACCTCCACCTAGAAGGCTATCAGGATAGAGGTAGTCATACGTTGAAGGAGCCTCTTCAACGCTAAGCGCTCTTACCACACGCTCATCCTCGCTCGCAGCTTCCTCCGAAGACGACTCAGAAGACGATACTACCCCTTCATTGCTTGGGGCTGTGTCGAGGAGTCCATGGGAAGCGGGGGAGACTCGTTGCGACCGTTTCGGTTGCCACTTGCGAAGAATCTATCCATAAGCGCACAAGAGGCTTCGCCAGGCGAGGACCTGCTAGGACGATTATTAAATATCAACGGCTGAAGTATAACAGGCTTCCAAAAGTCGTGGTTGGGTGATGGTAGGACTTCCCATTCGTCATGCTGCTCCCAAGTCCTCTCCAGTATCTCAGTGAGTTCAGGGTTATTGGGCGACGTTCGCAATAGCTCCTTGCGCTTGTGGGATGGAGCCTATGGCTTATCTGTATACAAAATACCGCTTAGGCAGGGCTTGCCATTATCCAGAGCTGTTTCAGGATCACTTTTAAGCTTCTCGTAGCCGTCGTTTGCCAGGGAGTCCTCGAGGATTTCTCCAGGCATGGGAGGTGCGTCATCCTCGAGTATACGCGGGTCCTGCACCTAATTCTCATTCCTCTATGCAAGAGCAACACGAGGCGGCTTGTTTTGCCACATGGAGCGTCCAAGGAACGCAAAGTAGGGCGTGCAACGGCGGTTTCTTGATACACGGTTGTTGAGAGAAAGAGCCGCGTCAATGCATGCATGAGCGAAGCCTGGATGGTCTTACTCGATCTGTGCAGCCTCAATAGCAGCCTTTGCCTCCCCGTTGGCTTGCTCGACCTTGCCCTGTGACTGTTGATGATAAGGACGGCCAACATCGACGGTGATACAGTACATCTAGAAGATGTCTTTAGCCACTTTGAGAAACTCATTTCCTGAAACGAAATTAGCGTTGATGCCTGCTAGGGGAGGGGCGGAGATTTCTACCGAAATTAGTAAGGAATCTCCAGGGTTCTCACCATTATCATTTTGGACCGTCTTCATGGGCCCAGATACAAGAATCCAACGCAGAACTCTAGCCGTAACGGCTCTGGCTGTCTTTTCTGGAAGCGGTACTGGCATCGTGTAGTCGGTGAAGTAGTCCCGTAGGTGTAGAACGTATCGATCGCCAGTGACGGGGTCAGGACGGTTGTTATAGTCAATAAGATCAATCTGGACCTTCTCGAAGGCGTCGTGTTCCTCAATTGGATGAATAGGAGCCCGTGGGCTGTGCTAATCGCGTCTACGAACGCAAATGTGGCAGAGCTTAAGCGCTACTTCAATATCTTTGCGAGTTACGCCGTAATGTCGCGCCTGAATGTCCTTAAATGTCGGCTCGATGCCTGTACGTTGTTAGACGGGATACATACGATTCTTAAGGGAGACGAGGAGATACACAGTAAAATATTACGCGGTATCTCCAAGCGTCTCCGGGTTCTCGACTGAACGAGTACTTAACTCCTGTCGAATTTGGGGTGGGCCTCAGGCCCGAACTCGGTGAGGTCAGAAGAGAGAATCGAATTTCTGTCTGTGTACTTCTGCCTGTCCTTCTATCTGAAGGAGAATGAGTGTCCTTAAATACATGAGTCTGAAACAGTATAACCGAGGAATTGAGAACATCCGAGGAAAAGTAGAAGATCCGAGGTGTAGGGCATACCGAGGAAGGAATCAATGTAGTGCCTAAGGAAGCAATGATAAATGTTGCCTAAAAACAAGGGGATTCTGGTTGACACCTCCATGTCCCGTGTCAAAATGCGCCTGTCCAATGGCGTCGAATACCTTTCCCTTCTTCAGTACCTTTCTCCTGTGTTCCTTGATCGGGCGCCTGTAGAGGCCCTGCTTGCCGTCATTCTCTCGCGAGAAGTAGACGTAGTTACCCTCAATTGAGCGCTTCTCGCTCCGCTGGGCCTCGCCGCGAGCAATACGGCCCGCACACCATGCGACGTACTCATCATACTGCTCCCCATTGAAGTGACGATGAAGCTTCTCGCCGCGGGCTAAGTAGGCGTTGAATGCGCGGCGGCTGGCCTCGTTGAAGGCCTGGATGGAGCGCTCAGGATCGTTACGGCGGCCTCGCAGCGGCGCCGCGCGGACGTAGATGGGGCATCAGCAACCGTCAGGGTCGCTGGGTTGGTAGAGGATATAGAAGAAGGGTTGTTATTAAGCATCGGAGGGGCTGCTGAACGAGTAGAGTTGCTGGAAGCCATTATGCGTACAATGATGTTCGCATTGATAGTTGTGAGGATTGATTTGGATCTGTGTTCATTGACCACCATCTAAGAATGACTTAGATACCTGCGAAAATAGATCCTCTGGAGCGCTTGGCGGTAACCAGAACTCCCGACGACTCTTGCCGTATATTACTGCTGCGCTTATCGGCGGTAATTGCCTCTCGTGGGGTATTACATCGTTACTTAAGCGTCTACGGTAGTCCCTTCGTTCTCTTTGTCAAAACCAGATACAATCTTTAATGCATGCATGATCCAGAAGATTTAGTAGTGTCCTAAAGAGCCAAAAGTTGGTAATTTTACGCGTTCATCTCTACCTGAATCTACCGACTGGTGCCTTTGTCATGGCTGGAGCTCCTAATCCAGACTTTAAGCAAGCAGTCCGCTCCAGCGGTTATCTTGTATAAAGTATAAAGCGACCCGTAACATCGTATTCCGCGCCATCATATTTCGGTAGAACATCAACTAGAAGCACCTAGCTCGATTACAACTTTCCAGAAATGCAAAATGAAGTGGCAGACAGTCAAGCAAACGAACGGGCCGGCATCTGGATGCAAACTGATATTGATGGCATAGAAAACGAAATACCCCGACTCGTAGGGGAATCCACCCCAGTCATATATGAGACCAGCCTTCCTCCAGTATCGATTTTGGGGAAGTCCGAGGAGATTTTGCATACCGCCAAGTTTACATATCTCCCCAGGTCTGCTGCCTGCGACGTGACTGCTCGGTACCTACAACGTCACGGGGAAATGATACTGACTCACAGTATAGATATCAGACAGGCTTGTAGTAAGCTCCTGCGAGATGATTGGGTAAAAACCATAAGCTACAGATGGACTACTGTCCAAGGGAACAGGGTGAAATTTAGCTTAATCATGCTGAGGCCGAGCGAAAGCGCGAGATACGAGCCAATACTAAAGAGCCTAAGCTACAGAGAGGCTCACGAATTGCTGGCTGAGAAAAAGGCGAGAGTTCTAATAAATGACGAGATAGAGGCGAAATGTGTACTCTCAGTCAATATACAGAGAGTGGAGAAGCCTGCAACTGATCGGTCGGCAGAGGATATATACAGGAAGGTCTTATGCTTTCTTGACCAGCAGCCAAAAACGTACACTGCGCTACGAAATCTGTTCACTCAGAAAGCTCTTAAGTAGATGAGAGAAGCTCGTCATCTCTTCTATCGAATTTCGATATGGCTTGTCACCACCATCTGTTATCATGTGTCGCGTATTTGTACTTGGTGAGCGGTGGAGGAGAGGATGCACTGCTGTCCTATGAAACAACGCAAAATCGGAAGAAATTATGTACTTATATACATGCAGGCCCTGTCAATTTCGCGTGCTAGCGGTGTATGGTGCTGTGATTGCGAAGAAAACGAATAAAAAAACAACTTAATATTTTCAAGCTTCTTACTGTCTCCATGCTCAGATCTTTGAACACCCTATTACTGATTGCCATCGAATGGTGTGTTATCTGAGCCAACCAGCAACCTTCTGTCCTAAGAGCTGGTGCGGAGAGATGAGTACTTTTCTAGTTGAGAGATTGTGGCACATTCCGGCGTTGTATGACGTCTGAGCTCAACTTCCGCCAGGGACGGAGATAAGTTGACGGGAATCAGGGCAGCCCGCAGTTATGGTTTGCGGGATGGCTACCCTTCAGGCTTAACTCCATGTAGAACGTTAGAGTAGTCTTCTCGGCAGAGCTTGGTCGGCAATTTCTCCTTGTGTGGGATTCTATATATGTGCTATAGGCATGACGAAGGGATATGAGCATATGCCTCCCAAATTATTTTAATCTTTTTGCAGCACCACAACGCGGAGATCAAATTCAGACGTCTCCAAGTCTACTACTACGAGCTGCAATAGCCTTGCGAACCATATTAACCTGACCATAGGCTAATTTGGCAAAGAGACTGCGCCGCGGCTTCTCAGTTCTTTAGCAAAAGCTGCCACGCAGTCCAACCCTAGCTCTGCGATCCCCAAATCGCAAACCTTACTCAGACAGTACAACTCTCGATATCCGGGTCGTTTGTATGAGTCTTCAAGCCCTGTTACAGGTTGCTGATTCGACAGCTTGTTATCAGGGGGTGCATCTGAATGAAATGGAGCTTTGTATCACTAAATTCTGCGTTTGGTCATATTTTCGATGCTCCTTCATGCTAACAGAAAGCCTGAGCGGGCCTGTTGCACCAGATATTTCAGGTTTTCTCTCCCTCGTCGAACAAGGTCACCGTCAACAAGGGCTTCTTTATTCGAACACTATCTCGGCGCGTCGATCATGATGGTTACATCATCTATTATCAGCACCTTTTGGGTAGACAATCCATTACCATTTTGCTCACGATACTGGAGCGTTATTAGCAACACCAATGAATGCTACTAGAGACCTACCGCGCTCATGGTACCCGCTGCTTGCACCGGTTACTCTTTGGCTGCTTTTTAGTGGTTTAATCAGCATAGGCACTGGCCTCATCAGATTTCGGCGATCGCCCCCGCTCTTCTCGGGGGGATCGAGTTATCGCTAGTCCTAAAGGCTGATCTGGAACACATTATCAGGAATGCCTTAACTTGGAGCATGTTCTCCAGGCTGATAGTGAGCGCCATCATGGATCGCCGAAAGGTCTCCCGAGGCGGGGGTTAGCCCGTCCGAATAGAACGAAAAGATTTCCGCACTTCATTTCGACCGCATTTGTTGCAATTGGTGATCACAGTCCACTAAGTAATGGATGTTAAGGGGGAGGATATTTCTTAAGACAATGGTGCTTTCAGTGACATGTGTATTCGCTTGGTCTTAGCCAATGCGCATAGAGTTCGCTAAGTTTTGGATGAGATTCTGCTTTCAGTTTATTAATTTTGCACGAGATGTCTGTTTGCAACAACAGTGCGTTCTTACTGGACATTCCAGTGGTTCATACTGATTTGGAATGCTAAAATGGAGCAAAGTCCTACTAAATTTCCAGGAGGTTTTTGCTCAGCTGGAGTGTTATTCAACATCCGTAATCAAAACTCCAAATCAAATCCCATGTCATACAGTAGGATCAGCAAGATGCATTCCTTACAGAGAAAATCCGAGGACCTGTTCAATACAGTAGGGGCAGTTCCATTGCTCAGCGATTTGACTCAACCAGTGCTAATAATATGCATATACATAATGTCCGTATATCAGGGTGGAAGCTAGGGCCTACTGGCTTCTCAGTTCAAAATCAACTAAAACGAAGCAAAATGGCCGATACCGCGGAAAATAATCAATCATGGACCAAAGGGCGACTGTACAAACTGCTACTTTCACTTCAGTGGGCTTCTTCAGTCGTGGTTCTCGGCGTAATCTCTTTCTTTCTCCACAAATACGCCACTGACGGGTATCTCATTTACTGGGAGATAGTCGTATGTGTTACATCTTTTCGCTCAGGCTTACGCTGCAAAAGCCGACGCGGAGTCCGTTCCACTGACATCACTGTGGTCGCAGGCATCTTTCAACCTTATTTTGTCTCCCGGGCTAGTCTATCTCTGGGCTAGACTACATTGGAAACCATATGTGTTGATCGCACTCACTTTCTCATACCTGTCAGTCATTGCCATATTGGCCAATCCGTCAGCGGGAACAGATTTTTTGACATAATTCTAGGTGGTTGGTGTCCTCGGTCTTGGTGGCGCGAAATCTCAACTGGACCAGCTGTAGCTCGGCGGCGGCGGCAGACCAGGATTTCTGCTGGCAAGCGGCCTTTGTAGCGGCGTTCATGTTCCTCACCTGGTATGTCGAGCGCTCATTTCCTCCAACGAGCCGTTTCGTCTTGAGTTGTAATTTTACCCGATAAACTGACCGTAAGCTTAGTGGCTTGACCATGGCATGCACTGTTCATGGAATAATTCACTGGACCCAACGCGTTCTGATTTTCGAGAACGTGCAACCGGAGCAGTATAACAGGACATGACACCTACTACTTTTTGACCTTGGGTTTAGCTCTGCAGATGTTCTATGTCGCGAAGAAAGGATGGTATATGGGAGTACATAGCCTTGAACATCCAGATTGCGGAAATCTTTTCCACGCATTTCTATAATAATTACGTGGGATTTGGTTTTATATACATGTCCAAAAGCTAATCGCCAAAGCCATTTAAAGCTTGTGTCAATTCGGCATAAAGGCACTCGAGCCTAAAGTTATTTTTTATGCAAAGCTGAAAAGACAGACAGCAGCTGAAACTAACTAATCTGTTTCTACACAGTTTTAGATCTCTTGGAATCGTCTTCCAGCTTGACCAGAGCACGTCAGCCAAGATGTCGACCACACCACCGACGACCGCTCTTCTTGAACAGCCGAAGTTTTTCCCGAAGGTGTAAGCGCTATTTTCAAACCTAACGTCCGTCCCTGCGCCGAGAGACGCCCCCCGTGGCGAGACAAATCTTTGGTACTTTACATTTAAGCATTTCCAGTTCTATCAGCGAACTAAAATTTGTATATTTTTATATTGATTATATTTTACGGCCCTTTTCAAGCACTCTATACTAGAGCTACTCTAAAAATTACAATCGCGTCGTCGCCTTCGCGCATAGTTACAATGAGCATCCTTTCATAGCGTATTAGGACCACTTAATCCACAGCATCACTATCGAGCTCTTTTTACTTACTAAACTTATAGAGCGGTCTGAACTACGTTTCCTAGTCTCCCTGCAACGCTGAAAAATTATTATCTACCCTGTGGCGGTCGTGGCGCTCGTAATGTGCTGGGCAAGGATCCCTGATCAAAGCGAGACGACTTAGTACATAGTATAGTCCTAAGCGAGGCTTACAGGCTTAGAATTATATTCTCTCTTCATAAACTTTTTCCTTAGCCCTCCGAAATTCGAAGAGGCCCCTACAGTCGCGCGTGAGCAGGGGGGCACAGCTGAAGTGATGATCGATGGTGTTAACGAAATAATTGACAGCATAACTAATTGTTGGATCAATCACGTGTATTTGGCTTTCGCCAAGTGTAGTATATTCAGGAGAGGATAAAAGGCCACTCCACGGCTCCCCCTTCCAACAACATGCCAATTCATCCCATTACTACTGAATAAGCTGTCACATCACTTGTTCCAATAGATAATGTATCATCAGTAGCTATTTAGAACACTGGAACAAGCAAGGTAGAGGGAATGACCTAAGTTTTATTGGCGAATGCTCTAGTGCTCGATAGTACACGGTAATTTTTGCAACTTGCTTTTCTAATTTTCATAAAAACTAATTATTGTTCTGCGATTTAGCAACGATTATCTAGGAAGTCACGTTAAGCTAAATGCAAATCCGATCATACATTGATTAGTATTGGAGTGTATTTAACGGTCATCAATGATGAAGAAGCCGCTGCTCCATTGAACGATGCAACTAATGCTACCTAAATACCCGTATTACTGAATTGCAACGTGTCGATTCAATAACGCAGTGTAGTTTTGTAACGAATGTGAGGCGCATAATTGTATGTGCAGGGGGGTCAATGCAGAGCCGTGTTTGGGTAAGAATTAGTAATAAAGCAACGATGAATAGACAGTAACATTAGGTGATGTTGGTTAACAATTAGTTACCATCAGAATCTGACAAAATTTCATCATCGCCTTTCAGCCATTGGAGGATAATATTTTCTTCCTCCTCACGCTCAAGAAACCTTCCTTTCTTTTTTCGCCGTAATTTCCTACCTGAATAGTGAGTAAGCTCGACAGCAAGCTCCACATCGTGCTCTTCATCCAAAAAGCACTGTAAATTTTACGAATCTCAAGAAGCATAGAGTGTTTTTCCCACGGGTATTCATAGCCTTCCTCTCCCCTTTCACCATAAATGCTGAGATGAATCTTCTGAAGCCGAGGACAACTACTGAATAGCTTCCGAATTCCCTCTTTCCAGGGTTGTTGACTCCCATCCATTTGCCCTGCGCGCAACAAAATCGTAATACGCTGCAGATACGAAGGACCGTTCTTGGCAGCTGCAAGGAATTCTTTTAGGCGGCCAATTTCAACGATGAAATGGTTATTCTCAAAGATAAAAGAGTTTGCCTCCTCAGAGAATAACGTAAGACCGCTATCAAGCCATTTGTGCCCCGTCTCTAGAGCGAAATGGTCATATGCCCATAGTAATCTGCTGGGGGAGGGCAAAAGATGTTCGTATACCCTATTACAGGGTTCTGCGGGCAATTGCCGAGCTCGTTGAGTAATTTTAGACGCTGGCTGTCTTGGGGCCAATTTCATAGGGGCAGATTTTCGTTTCTTCTGAAGGAATAACATAACGCGCTTTATACCTTCATCGTCGTCGAAAGGTTCATGTGTTTGGGATCCATTCCAGTGGAAAGCAAGTCTTTTAAAGTATAGTTTCTGCTTGTCACTCACGACAATATCTTCAGGCCCGCGACCTCCCCATGGGATGCCTAATTCGTGGAGCTTGCTGAAGGACTTTTGAAGCCGAGTAATCCACGCAGCTCTCAACGCATCCGGGACGTCAACTTCGGATAGAAGGGTCTTACCCGGTATTTCAAGCGCGTAGCCAATGATACGCGGATTCTTGCCAATATTTCTCCCAAAGCCAATGACACCTTGAACTTTCGGAACGCAATGACATTCATGTTGAATAGATATGAGAGTATTTATCTCTTTGATCAAGTTTATCGGATATGACCGCGACAAGTCGGGGAGAACGCACAGAACAAGTTTTTTGTCGATCTCTGCTTCAAGCAATATAGCCTTATCGAAATCCACGAACTTCAACAACTTCATATCTTGAGATTCGTATAATGGCACCTCCAGGTCGCGGTACTCAATTCCATTTGGGCATAGATCGTCGGCCTTCCAAGGGCCTTGAAGTGTTTCTTTACAATCCCCCAGACAGTAAAAGATTGACCAGACACGACAGTAGGCCTCAATGTTATTCTGGTTTTTGAGGTCAAAAACTGAGTTGATCTTGGTGCTAAATTTTTTTTAGCACGTATTCCATGAACGCATACGTAAGGTATCGCTGCATAGATTCACCTAGGTCATCGTATATTGGGGTTTCAAGCTCGGGGAGTAATCCCCTTGGAGCTAGAAGTAAGTATGTTCGGCCATCGCGTTCTCTTGTGTACGAAATTGAGATGATATTCTCATTGTAGGAGTAAACTTGTTTGACGAATGAGGGTTTTCGATACGAGTAGAGGTCCATGATGCACTCTCGTAATTATCAGTCTTAACGGCAGTTGGAATATAGAAAGTGTTGGTACAAGTGGTGTGACGGCTTGATCAGTGATAAAAGAATCAATTAGAATGAGTGGCATGGTGTTCGAGGAGGGCGGCCGTGGAGTGGCCTTTTATCCTCTCCTGAATAGGCTATACTTGGCGAAAGTAAAATACACGTGATTGATCCAACAGTTTGTTTGTTTGTTTGTTGGCCACCCTGGTAGGATTATGTTGCGTTGCCGGGCTTTGGCCGGCCGGCTTTGTTGCCTCTGGCAGTTTGCGCCATAGGGTTCGGAGACCATAAAATGACTCGGCAGGCCCGCAAAGAGAAAGGCTGATCCAGTTGAAGCAGCTGGGGAAGACCTCCCAAGGGTCTGGGAGGTTTGTCGGGGCGGCTCAGATGTGGCTCTAGCACCTTCAGCGTGGCGGTGGAGAAGAGTGAGGGAGCTTAGCACCGACGGCATAGTCAGCTACTAGAACGGTTCGCAAAGCATAGCAACTGAAATGATGGGCTGCTGAAGCGTCCATCTCGACATGAATGTATCCGCATATCTGTGAGCAAGAGCATCCAGCCAGATGTGAACTTTAACTGCTTCCCCTCGTGACAACAAAGCGGATTGACCTCGTACCTCTGAACAGTTGAGAAGAACAAGAGGCTATCCAAAGTCGGCTGTTGCGAATGAGGTTCGAGAGGGCGATCCTGGTCCATGGCTGGAATGGTGCAGGATCTTCAATCCTGCGCTGTAGTTGCCTCTCATCGGGCACGGGAACATCGACCGCAAAATTCAAGTAACTATAGATTGGATTCGATTGTATTGGTCTATTAAGGCTACGATGAGTGGAGAAATGAGAGCCGTCCGTACATTGCCGCACCTTTCAACCGTTGCTGCCTTGAATTATTTCTCAGCTCAACTCTGTTTAGTGGTCGTGTGATGGCTGCTATAATGCTCTATCGCCAGTCTTATCCCGGCCGGACAGTCGGGTAGTCGATTTTAGAAAATGAACCATCGCCTTGACCACTCGCACATCCGGCCTCCATCTCTCCTTTGGCCCATCGACCGATTGCCCAGTCCGCCAGTCTTGCCTCCTGCTCCAGCCTCCAAGCATGTATGAAATATCTTCCCACCTTTTACCCACGATACGCGCTAGCTCGCCGCGAGCCTACTACTACTACTACGGATAGACTGAAATAACGTGCAGCACTGTCTCTATTCCTTATCCACATTTGCACCGGCCTAATTCCTCCTTTCTTAGCTGTTGTTGAGTAATCGATGCGATTCTGCACTTGAAACTCGAGAAGCGGCGACGCTTCGATGGCGACGTGACAGCGTCGTATGGCAACATCCGAACTTTTGGCAGGGGCCTTGTAATTTGGGGGATCGTGGGATTTCAGATCATCAAGCGCGGCATCAATTGGGTCTATAGCGAGCAAGATGCTGTAGTTCAAAATCTGGGTGCGGATTTTTGAAGGGGTGTGCAACGGACTGGGAGTGTGTACGGACTGTGGAAATCTCTCACCACCAGCTCCTCCTCTCTCGGCCCACTCTCCTTCCCGCCACTTTTCTAACTGAAGCACCAAATGTAATTATTAAAATTTTCGAATAGTCTATAGCCTGCATATGGCCTAGAGCGATGGGAGAAGGTAAGTAAATTCACTTCAACTCTATCACATCAGTCCCATCCATAAACCCTGATTTTATTTGCGTAACTAATATAAATACCTTAAAGAAAATAACGTGTTCCACAAGCGAGTGCATCAACTCCCCCACCAAAACGCGTCTCCTCTCTTTAAGACGCGATGCCTCAACCAACTCATCCTTAATCATTAAATGATGGAACATGAGCCCAATCGTTGGCTGATCAACGCCTTATTGCCTGATCTGTTTAAGCTTTTTGTTTGCCTCGGTTATAGTGTCAGATATCTATAGCCAACGCCACTCATTAGCTAGGAGAACAACCAGATTTTCCATCATCAGTTTCGCGAACTGGTTCCCATTTTGAGGCTCGCAGGACCATGCGCCATCATTAAATAATGAAGGCGCAGTTATTCTAGCTGTTTCAGCCCTCCAGAAAAACCAAATTCCGACCGCCCGAGGCGCTGCAAAGGAGTACGCCGTCCACTACTCGACCGTGAATCGGCACGCTAAAGGAATCCCTTCCCGACGCGATTGCGCACCTAACTCTCGAAAGCTCACGCCTACCGAAGAATCCGTTATCGTCGAGCGTATTCTCGACCTAGATTCGCGAGGGTTTCCGCCCCGACTCGAAGCCGTTAGAGATATGGCGAATAAGCTCCTCGCTGACCGCGCTGGAGGCTAGGTTGGCAAGAACTGGCCTATTAACTTTATAAAGCGGACCCCTGAGCTCATAACACGTCTGAATCGTAAGTACGATGACCAGAGCCTATTACGGGCTGGTTTAACCTCGTACGGAATATAATCGCGAAGTACGGGATCGTAGACGACGATATCTTCAACTTTGACGGAGCGGGCTTCCTTATGGGCGTTATTGCAGCCGCAATGGTTGTCACAGCCTCCGAACGACGTGCTTGACCAAAGACAAGGCAGCCGGGCAATCGCGAGTGGGTTTCGGTGATCCAGGGAGTCAACGCGAAAGGGTGGGCGATCCCGCCGTTTCGTAATATTTAAGGGATAATACTACATTTTAGCTTGGTACAGCGACGATATACTAGGCGATCGGGTTATCGCAACGAGCGATAACGGTTGGACGATAAATAAGCTTACGTTCTAGTAGCTGCAGCACTTCGAAAAGCACACGAAGGATCGTACAACTGGAGCATATCGTCTTTTAATTCTTGACGGCCACGAGAGCCATCATTCGGCTGAATTCGAGTAGTTTTGCCAGGAACATAAGATTATCACGCTCTGTATGCCTGCGTATTCATCCCACCTCCTCCAACCACTTGATGTCAGTTGTTTTGCGGCCCTTAAGAAGGCGTACGGGAAGCGGATCGAGGGCCTGATGCGAAACCACATCAACCACATCACAAAGCTCGAGTTTTTACCAGCGTTTAAAGCGGCGTTCGAAGCCGCCTTCATACCGCAGAATATCACAGGAGGATTCCGAGGCGCAGGATTAGTCCCACATAATCCAGACGCCGTGATTTTAAAGCTTGATGTTCGACTTCGGACGCCAACGCCACCCTAGACCGAGGCTACGGCTTGGGACTCCCAAACACCACACAACCCAGCTGAATTAGTCCGTCAAACTGAGCTTATTAGGGGTAGGATTGCACGGCACCAGGATAGCTCACCAACGCCAATTAACGAGGCGTTGAGTCAGCTCGCAAAGGGGGCTCAAATGATGGCGCATTCAGCTGTTCTGTTGCAGGCCGAAGTCGCGGGCCTTCAAAAGGCAAATGAGGCCGCAACAGGCCGTAAAAAGCGCAAGAAGAAGCGAATCTAGTAGCGAGGGGCGCTTACGATTTAAGAGGGCCAGGACTTAATTAATAAAGCTGGTGGTAATGGGCAGATTTCGCAGGAAATGCGACAAGGTGATGCGCAATCGGATGGGGCTGCGATAAAGCGACGGCGATGTGGGCAATGCGGCGAAGTTGGGCATAATTCTCGCACATGTCAAAAAGATGCAGAAACCACTATAGAATAGAACGTATATTATAGATAATCGATTTTATAACGCATTGTGGAGTAATTCATACTTAAAGTGGTAAGGTCAATCCCGGGGTCGCGGGACGCACGGTGTTATGGGACAAAGCAGAGGTACTTCGACTTTAGGAGACGATGGTCTTTCCCAAAAAGCTGATATTTGCGGTACCTATACCGGAATAATTTCTACACCTTCTCATAATACTCCGCACCCTGTTTGATCTGGAAAATTACAATCGCATTGACACTTTTTAACCTTGGGCGCGATGAGCATTCTTTTCATGGCCAAACTAGTCCTTTCTATATACACCCAGGACAAGGCTTTCGCTTAGCCAAATTCCATGCCAAAGATCGTTCCTGGCTCTTAGAAACCGGTTCTGATGAAGTTAGACTAACATCAGCCTTATGGCTGGCGTGGCGCGAGGATTCATGCGGTCTCGCCACCCTGGTCAGTACTTCTGTTTAAGCAGCTTCTATATCTGGTTAGATTGAGCTCGCACTATGCTGTAACGTGATGTAAATTACTTATGTCAGTGCTGCCAAGCTCGTCAGCTGTGAGCTTGTGGCTTTGCAGACTCTCGCGTTCTGATTGGCAGCCTTGTTGGTATGACACTGAAGTCGCACCTGCTTTTCTCATTGACACAGCGATATCATTCTGCGGTGTAGCAATTAATTACATAACTTGTCCATCTTTAAGCTAACTGAGACTAGAAAGAATCAATACATCTTCGCCACTGGGACGCTCCATGGATGCTGTAAGTCTAACACCTCACTGACACGCGTCTTCTTTGCCTGTGGCTCTAACGCATTTGCTTCAGTCCCGTCTGTTTCTGACGCAGTATTCTTGCGTTTTCGACCACGTTTCCCTTTCCCTTTCTCTTTAGCAGCATCCTTCTCAGCCCGCTTCGCCCGAGCCTCTACAAGGTCCTGATAACTCATAACTCTTGCCGTTCCTAGTACTTTTGGTTTAGTTGCCCGCCGGACCTTCGCTTCGTTGTTAATCGCCACTAGGAATTGAATGTGATTCTGCTGGAGTATGCCCTTGGCGAAAGACATCTGGGCGGCTTTAGCAAGCTTCTGGATAAGCCTCTGTAGGCGCTGTCTAGTCGTCTCATTCTGAGAGCAGGTCGTATGTTGCTGGAAAATCAGATTTTGTAGCGATACAAGACCTTCCGCTGTCACTGGTGTCTTCGGCGACTGCACCGCGTCTTGCGGTAGACTAGTTTCAACTGGACGACAAGGCCCTACCGTCACCCCGTCGGCTTTTGGAGTGATCAGCTCAGGTGGGGGCTTTGGCATAGTCTCAAGCACTCGATCTGGGTTGAATGGAAACAATCCGCATGCAGCAAAGCCAGCCTTAATGTTCCGTGGTGTGAAGGCTTTGCTTCTCGCAGGGCTATACAGATAAATGAAATGCTCCTTGCCTACTGTATTAACACCGCCTCGCTCTAGTCGTTCGACTTGCTCACGATAGGCCGTCTTCAGAGGGGAGAATGTGGAGACGTCGCACGGCTGCAACTTGTGGGAGGTGTGAGAGGGAAGTCGACACAATATAATGTTGTTTGAGAGACAGAACTCCAGGATTTCAAGGGTCTCGTGCGTGCCAAAACCATCGCAAATCAGCACTCGAGGTTTGAGTGCTCCAGACTTATGCTGAGCTCGTTCCTTAGTTTCAGGGTCGAAAATACGCTTCAGCCACTGTAGACTAAGGTAAGAGTCTGTGTATCCAGACTCAGACAGCGCATACTGCCATCCAGGGGTAGGAAAGGTAGTCCAGTTACTCCGATGAGTCGCAGCTGGCCAGATAATCATAGGGTTCAGATACCTACCATCAGCGCTAACGCATTCGACAGCCGTCACGACTTCACGCTTGACACGCGCTCCCCTATAGGTTCGCATGTCGTTCTTACCTAAAAGGACCTTTACAGAGCCTAGCATGGACAGCATCACTCCGGTCTCATCCATGTTGTAGACATTCTCTGCCAGGACAGCTGGATCACGTAGTACCCTTTCAACGACGTCGAACCACTGCGTTACTTTATTATAGATGTTCTTCTCGTGACGATTCCAGTCTAGCGCCTTGACTGTTCTCGCTCGAACCTCTGGATGTCGATCCTGGAATGCCTTCGCCCAGTTCTTGCCTGGAGGCTTGGACGGTCTACTCGATTCTATTCGGTGCCGGGCAAGGCAGAAGGCTAACGAGGGTAGAAACTTTATTCGAACGGGTTGTCCAAGATCGGCTAACTGTAAGACAAATTTAGCGAGGGCATCTTCTTCGTAAACGGTGAGATATTGTTGGCTTTGGGCCTTCTCCTCAATCGAGCGTTGACCGTGTGCACGACGGTGGAGGGTAGACTTTGGGACGTTGCCGTGGTCTGCTAGCGCTCGATACGAGTGCGGTACACCAGGTGGAACCCCTTGAGATAATACTCGGCTGGCCTTGTCCATATTGGTTGGCTATAGTGGTGGTGTTGAGGGCTTTGAGGTGCAGCGATCAACGGTGTGGGGGGATGCCCGGCGCCAAAGGACACGGTGGAAACAATGAAACTGGGCACGTGGTGGCTGATTCTAAAAAAGGAATAATAACCTCATCCCCTGTGTGCCGAAAGACCCCTGCATCCCGAAAGAAATAAGTGATACCTCGACTTCATAGCAGACTAACCAGCTCAAATTTTATTATTTTCATTAAGAAATTAGCGACCGTATACTTAGGCATTGTTCTAGGTAGGCAACAGATTGCAACTAAAAATTACATAGGGTTTGCTGTCTTGTCGGTTTATTTGCGTTCAGAGTACTTTAACGCTATAACACTATTTCCGCCGCTTTAATGCTAACCTATCCTATTGCTGGCGCTTTCCCTAATGAAGAGAACAGCCCACAAAACCTAGCAGACCGTATTGCGCTTATCTCAAGGACAGACTTCTTCGTGCAAAAACGCAACGCTCTGTTCGCCATGCTCGAGGAATCGCTGCGTCACATTCGGCTCGTTGTCTTGTCATTCTTAAGCGTCGCCATCCCCTCAGGTAGGTTTGTAACACTAGGCACTCAGACCAAAAGCTTCCAAGCTGCCTCAGCTGTGAGTCCGAGTAGCGCGACCGAACTCGCAGCAAAGACTGGAAAGCGCAGGGAAACATTATTGGTAGAGACATGTATAACGCTGTGTACCAATCTCAGCCCCACATAAGCCCACGCCAAACGAACCGTCCGCTTATCCTTGACGTCCAGAAGGCTCAACCCCAGCAATACTGCGTAGAACTGAGTAGGTTGTTCCAGTAAGTTGTTGAAATTATCAGCCGGCCATTGGACGAAAGCTGGCAACTTTTCTGCTTTCTGCTTTTTGACGGTTGCCGGGTCGAAGCTGACGTCGTACTTTGAAAGCGCGGGGATTCTGCGTTTGTATAGAAGGGCTTCCATAGCAAAAGTCCAAGCGTTAAGGCCGACAAGGGGGCCGAGGAGAGGTTTGTTGGCAAGGAGCGCGGACATTGTAGGCGTTGGACAACAGTTTGGGCACAACAAAGCGGTGCAATTGTCGTATCTTCGAGGCTGCAGAGGAACAATGATTTAGAATGAATGTGGCCTTGGATAGAGGGGAACGCTGCGATTATCGAATATATAGGAACCTACCTTGTTGGTGCGCCGCATGGCGCTTATAGTGAACGGTCCGACTCCAGTCCTGATTACAAATCAGTGGCTTACAAACCACTGGTACCGTGTCCGTGCGCGTGGCGATCGCGAACATCAAATCAGCTACATAGAAAAATGAGGCTGTAGAGCTACATACAATAGCTATTATCACGGGATTTTATAGCGTAGTAATAACAGGATACTTGCGATCAATCTGAGCTACTTATATCTATCTGGAAGCTTAACGTTGCGGCCGCGCTAGGTAGTTCTTATGTCGCACTACTGTGGTCTCAAGGGTAATAGTTCAATAGCGCCGGGTCCGTGCGTAAAGGTTGCCACTTTAATATTTCATATCGGCATATTTCATAGGCTGATGAGATTTGTCCCCACGTTTTTGAGATTTGTCCCTAGCGCTAACCATATATGTACTGGCGTGGAAATAAATTACAACATATCAGACTCTCACGATCCAACATCGCAACGAGGTGTTAAACGCCTGGTGGCTTAAACAGTGATCGTACTAGCCGAAAGGGGTTGGATATGAATAAGCCGGAGGCTAGGGTTGGTTCTCGGGGATTGAGTAAAGAGTAGAGCACGAGTGCAATAGAGAGTATTGAATAGACAATCTGTTCTGATTGTAAACAAGACAACTATCAAGTTGAACTATCAAGTTGAACACGAAATGCCACAAGGGCCTTTCGTGGGTTCTATATACATGTATGTTCTCATGGGACGTCTCCCCTTGTCCCATGGGATTCCATGAGATCCCACGGTTTCCCAGTGTGGGACATCGTGAGGTCTCATGGGACATCACGTGCCATATGTCACGTGATCGATTACCTAACGTAGGCTGACGCGGGGTAGCTTTCTTGTCGGCCGCCTTGTTGTCCTGTCGTTCTTAAGCGCCGCCATCCCCCAAGTCAGGTTTGTAACACATAGGGGTCCTTCGCCATACAGGGGGGGAGGTTACCCCATGGACGGATGGCTAGAGAAGAGTACCATTCAATACCGCGCTTTGTCAGCCACGCTAATGCACACAAAGGACCACTAAAACATCAAAGGATTTCAAGGTCAATCAGCCGACGGCGAAACTCTCGGAAAACATCTTCCTCCAGTCAAATCGAACTTCATGGCTCGGAAAAATTTCTTTAATGATCGATCTCTCTTCTCAAACATCCGAATTTAAGAGAGGTCTTGCATGTCCTGAAAAAACAGGGGTGGATTGATAATTTGCCGATTGACGGCGTCGACGAATCGACGTATTGCACGACGACCACGAAGCAAAACCCAAAGAAAAGCTAGGATCCTAGAGTCAGATAGCCATAGAATATTTATTTATCAATCAAAGCTCTATATACCTAAAGAACAAGGTTTTAAGATGTCTTTTTCACAAAATCGTCCCGCTACACCGTGCGTCCCGCGACTCAGGGATAGACCTTAGAGTTCATGCATTAAGGAATAGCTTAATTCAGCGGTGTAATCACTTCATCAACGATGACTGGCCGTTGGATAGTGTGTACAATCCATCACCTTACCGAACAAAAATCTGTCGGCTCGCCTCTCTTTTTCTCTTCCCCACCCACACACCCCACCCATACCACCCGCCCTCCCTCTTCCTCTTCATAAGTACTGCACTCGAACATGGAAAGCATGTAACAGATTTCTCCCATAGCTCTTACCGTTACATGGTCTCGAAGATTGAGGTTAGAACGAGTGGATTGAATCCTACCTGGCTCTCTGAGAGCTGTTGAGCGAATGTCTTTACATACACTGGATTGAATGATGACCGTTGAAAGAATAGATCCGAGGAAGAGCAGAATGCCCAGGTGTAGGGGGGACCGAGGAAGGAATCAATGTAGTGCCTGAGGAAATAATGGATGGATAATGATGTGCGTAGCGGTTGACATATAGTAACTACCAAAAAATTCTTGTAAGTTAGTCCCATTAATACGTTTGCCCGTGGAGTTGGTCAGAAACATATGTGAGTACCTGTCCTACCCAAAGCGGCTCGCCCCAAGCTGGACATGCCGACGCCTGCATGCGATTGTCGGTCAGATAAACGGAGAGCGACATCCCACCAGTGCGATCGAAGGGCGTATCTACACGGCGCAAGACCCTTTGGATATAGAAATGTGGCCGTGCTTCGACCTTGCCAGCAGACTTCCAGAAGGAACTAAACAGCCAATTGCGGATCATGATTTCTTCACCTGCAATATCTGTTTAAAGCTCAGGCCGGCATTACGTTTCTCCAATAAAATGATGAAAGGCAACCGTGGCAAGCGCGGCAGACGCAGTCACTTCTGTATTCCTTGTGATACTCTGATTAGCATGTACAGGCCGGGAACACTAATGCAATATGGTGGCAATGTCAATCTTGGAGGAGGATGGGAGTTGTATGCTTGGAATGTAGAGATTTCAAAAGAGCTTCGCTTGGTCCCGCAAATCTTAGATATTGCGCGGACTGCGACTTTTAAAATACTTGATTATGGAAGCAAATCGAGTACCATGGATTAAATAACATTAGTTCTAGCTAAGGGAAAAGCTCGGCTTGCGCAGAATCAAAGAGATGAATCTCAAAGCTCACGAGATGAAGGTCGCCCACCGAGGCAGGTGTCCTATTACACAAAAATGAAGGCGACTTCATTAAAATTCGCTTTGTCGCCATTTTTTCTCGGGTTTAGTATACTCCTATCCTCTGTATTGAGTACTTTCTGCTTCTCGGTGGTCAAACAGATTCTAGCCCCAGCCTTCCTTGTCCAATCTTCTGAAACGTCTATTGATAGCTTTGCTGTTGCATTTTTAAGTATACAATCAGTGGACAAAAGTCTGCGCGCTTCGCTTATCGGAGCCACCACCTTCTTACCCCATCAATTATTCATTTACCAACGCAACACTTTTAGGCCTATAATAAGACCACTAAATACTTTAAAATGGCCGTAGAAAATAACTACGTACTTCGACTTTTTATTTAGTATCGATATTTACATATGTTAGATATATGCGTCAGTTCCACCGACCCTGACATCAGGGGGTGGGTGTGTAAGAGGCCCCCTAGCAATATGGAGTAACTGGACGAGTTCCGTCCTTTTGCTCCATTCCAACAACATAGTAAACTCCACTTTTATCGCTCCACATATCAAATTACCCTACATTTTTACTCGTACTTTTTACTGCTTAACCTCGCCCCCGGTGTGACGAAAAACCCTATGTGCCGAAAAAAGCCCGAGATACCTCGAGCTTGCAGCAACTGCATAGACGTATCTATGTAGAAATTCTTATAAAACTATGCTAGGCATATTCTACTGCCATTTAAGCTTCTCGTGAAGTGTTTCAAATTTGAGATTACACAGGCGTGGCTGTTTCCTTGCCTAATTTCTACAGCATGAGTCTTGATACCGCGAACGATATTGCGCTACTATAGCACCACCAATGCTTTTTTCTGCTATAAGTTCTAGTTAGAGACGCATATAACTCTATAGTGTTAGACCGCGTACTATAATACTATTAGCCGCAGGATACGTGGTGTAGCAGGAGAATCCGCCACGCAGGGCGGTACTTGTCAGCGCAGCTTTGGCCAATTTCGGCTAGCCGCGATGCGCCGAGTTGTTCTTACTAAGTACTAAAACTGTGCGTAAAGCTAGATCAGCTCGTTTTCTTACTATTGCGAATGGAAACAGCAGCCGAGTTTACGACCTATTCGCTTCTAGCGCACGGTCCACGTTGCAATAGCTTTAGGCTGATGAGATTTGTCCCCCCGTTTTTGAGATTTGTCCCCCCTTTGAGATTTGTCCCCCCCGCTAACCATATATCTACTAGCGTGGAAATAAATTACAGCATATCAGGTGCAAGGACATTCGGATGTCTCATGTGGCTCATATTAGTTACTCTATATCTTTAAGCCCTCTATTGACGCCGCTGTCTCTTGCGTGGGCTGAGTCCTTTCCAAGCCTCTGAAGCCGTCACTGCTGCAGCACGCGCTGGTCGCGCGCAGGTCGCGCGCAGGTCGCGCACTGATAGATTGTGCGCTAAGCTGAATTGAGCGATTAATTTCCACTAGCACTAGCGCGGGGGACAAATCTCACTAGCCATAGCTTTATCCGACGGTTACCAGCTAATGCTAGTACGTTACAGGGGTCTATTAAGATGTTTGATTCTCGTCACTGCACGTGTTATTCATAGCATGAGGGGAAGACGCTAAGAAAATAAGACATTAAAAAGCAGATAGATATCAAATGTGCTGTCTAGGCTACGAAGCTTTTCTATGGAATCTTCCCATTAAACGCGTAATGATCGAGTGTTTCTTATCTCCCTGCCTGCTGCTTGCTGATTCGGATCTAGGTTCAGGATGGAGGACGTCACCAACGGGTGTCCTATCGTTGTGAAGCGGTTCCTGGCTTTGCTCGAGCCTAGTTTGTGTTGCTTCTTGCTGCATGGCTGAGAAGTGATTGAGACAGGCCGTAGTTGTTCGGTGCTGAGAACCGAGCGCCTCTTCGAAGCCGCCGCATGCTCGATGGTATAGTTCGCTTGCATCTTCGTACAGCTGCTGTTGGTGTAAAAGATAAGTGAAGTTGTCGACAGAGATGAGCGTAGAAGGGTACCGCACCACCAGCTGATTCTCGTACCCTTCTAGTGCCCGCCGGTTCAGCTCCTCCGCCTCGTCGTACTTCCCCTGAGCCCGCAGTATACTGGCTAGGTTGTTCACGCTCGTCAGTGTATGCAGGTGCTGTACCCCCAGCTCCTTCTTGCACCCCTCCACCGCCCATCGGCTTAGCTCCTCCGCCTCGCCGTACTTCTCCTGATCGCGCAGCACCAACGCCAGGTTGTTCACGTTTGTCAGCGTAGAAGGGTTTTGCTTGCCCAGCATCTCCTCGTTACCTTTCAGCGCCCGCCGGAATAGCTCCTCCGCCTCGCCGTACTTCCTCTGCTCCCATAGCACTAACGCTAGGTTGTTCACGCTCGTTAGCGTATCTGGGTGCTGCTCTCCCAGCACCTTCTCCCTCCCTTCCAGCGCCCGCCGGTGAAGCTCCTCCGCCTCGCCGTACTTCTCCTGATCCCACAGCACTAACGCCAGGTTGTTCACGCTCGTCAGCGTAGAACGGTGTTGCTTGCCCAGCTCCTTCTCTTTTCCTTCCAGCGCCCACCGGTGAAGCTTCTCCGCCTCGCCGTACGTCCTCTGATCACGCAGCACTAACGCCAGGCTGTTCACGCTCGCCAGCGTATCCGGGTGCCGCACCCCCCGCTCCTTCTCATACCCTTCCAGCGCCCGCCGGAATAGCTCCTCCGCCTTGCCGTACTTCCCCTGCTCCCGCAGTATTATTGCCAGGTTGCTCACGCTCATCAGCGTATTTGGGTGCTGCACCCCTAGTACCTTTTCTTTTCCTTCTAGCGCCCGCCGGTCCAGCCTTTCTGCCATCTTATAGCTTCCTCTCATCCTCATATACCACGCAACGTTTGTGAGGATCTGAGCTAACGCTATTAGCAACTCGTCGGTCGCTGCCTCGGCGCTAAGAAGCGACTCGACATGCGGAAGCAGCTGCTGGCAGCGGCCCCAATTCTCGAATTCCCCATTTGGAAATTCTCTTGCCATTAGCTCGATATACTTCTCTTTCCACCGCTCCATATCGCCAGACGACGATAGCCATACTTGCGTGCAGAACTGCACGAGGGCATGCATCTCACACGCGTCGGGTTCGGCTGTGTCGGCTATAAGCGAGTACGCTCGTAGGATATCGAAGTCCTCGTTAAACATGTCGTCAGCCTCGTCTTCGTAGCCCGGCTCTGCTACAGCTCTTCTAGACTCTCGGAGTATCGACTCTGGAATGCCTTGCGGATTGAAGAAGCTCATAAGCGATAGTAGGTCGGCAGCGGAGGGCCTATCTTGCCGGATGCGGTCGAACGACATCTGCCATGTCATCACCACCGAGTTCGATGCGCTCTCATCCCGACGCAAATCGCCCACGTCGCGATGCAGTAGGTTTTCTCTTTTCTTGTCGTTCGCGCGAAACTCGGCCAGATAGCCCGGTATTGTCATGCGAACGCGCTTGCTGATATAGGCAGCAGCTTGTGTGATTGCAAGGGGTATATAATCGAGAGCGCGCAGTAGATCTGCCGCTTCTTCTTCGGCCGACGTGTCCTGCAGCTTGTTGCGGAGAAGCTGTAAGCCCTGGCTCTCATCCATCGCGCGCACCTCTCTGATGCGATTGTAGCTTCCAGCCAGTCTAGCTGCTACATCCTTGTTCCGTGATGTAATTAGAATCGATCCGTTGCGGCTCTGGGGGAGGTATGTCGCCAGCGATGCCGATGCGCCTTCAAGTGGCCCCCCCTGCCCGCGCGGTCGCGCCGGGAAGAAAGTCTCGACGTCGTCGGCGTTGTCCACGATCATCGTCCATCGCCCGTTAGTCTCGTCGCATAGCCAGGCACTGACCAGCCGCAGAACGTCCGCCTTTGGATCGTGTCGCCCAGGAAGCGCGAGCCTGTCTGCGAGGCTTCTGTACGCTTCTTCGAACCGGGCCTTGGTGCTGGCGTGCACCCAGAGCACGTACGTTTGCGGCGTCGCATCGCGGACACTGTGGGCGTATCGAATGGCTAGCTGCGATTTCCTTTACCTCGTTAGCACCGTGGTATTCGAGAAAGCAGAGGTTGATATACCCCACGCCGCCGAGGCCGACGAGCGCCGCCCGAGCGCCAGGTCCGGCGCACTTGTCGCGGATCCACGCTAAGATCTCGGGCCGATCCACGAAGTCAGGGTCTGGGGCGAAAGGGACGGTGGAGAAGGGCTCGCGTTTGCGGGTGGAGGCATCTATGGGTCTGTATTAGCCTCGGGGTGCGGGCTGCTGGCTATCAGTCAGCGCATTCACCTTGCCCCGGCGGATAGCCGAAGTTAAAGTTGGTCGTTCCACCGGCTAAGGTGTGGGTGCCGGGGATGACGATGCGGCCGTGAACTTGTTCTTGGAAATTGCTCATTTCTGCCTGTGCGCGATGCTCGCATCTTCTCCCGCGAGGATGATGGAGTCAGGAAGCCAAAGGCCCCTGAGCTGGGCTGCTGGCCATGTCAGCCTCGCCGGCGGGGGCCCAGCCGCAATCGACGCAGCCTGGCTTGTGTAACGAAGGGCATCATCTACTAGGCTTCAAAAGCTGCCCGTGCCAAACCATAGCATCAGGCATTATAATGAGGAGATATTCCCTTACGCCGTGCAATAAAATTCTTCCGGTGATTTTCCCTAACGTGTTCGATTTTCTTCACGCCAAAAAGTGAGTCGCGAAGAATTCTAGAAGCATCGATAGGCTAGTCCAGCCACGTGGTCTCTGAGTCTGCTGCCTGGCGCTGCGGCTTGTCTCTCACCCCCCATCATGATCAGCATCGTAGAATGGATCCCGCCAGTGCTGTGCTGTCCGAAGGTCTTGGACCCTCGAAACCTAAAACGTATACTGCCCTATCAGAGTCCAGTAATGTCCCTACCTCTACGCTGTGGCACCGCGCACACGGACGGCCCTCGAGGGAAGATAAAGCAAAGAGTCAACAGTACCTCAGCCCTTCGGAAGAGAAGGCCCTCGTTGAATACCTGTTACGAATGTCTAACAACGGCTTTCCCGTTCCACTCAGGTATCTACGTTCGCTAGCGCTCGTTATTGCACGTCAGCGCTCCTCCGTCTTCCAAGCTCCTGCGACGGGCGAAACGATCCGCCCTCCAGGCAAGAACTGGCCGCAGGCCTTCTGCAGTCGCCATCCCGAGCTTAAAGCGAAAAGGGTCAAGGCGCTAGACTGGAATCGACACGATAATAACATCCACGATAAGATATCGCACTGGTTTGAGATCATCGGGAAAGAGCTACATGACCCTGTCATTGTGCCGGAGAACGTCTATAACATGGACGAAACGGGTGTCATGTTAAGCATGCTCGCTTCCCTTAAGGTCCTGGTAAGTAAGGATGACCTGCGAACCTACAGAGGTGCGGGCGTCAAGCGCACGACCGTGACAGCAATCGAGTGCATTTCTGCAGATGGTAGGTCTCTCTGTCCATTAGTTATCTGGCCAGCGGCAACCCATCGAAACACGTGGACTACGCATCCCACTCCTGGATGGCGTTTTGCGTGTTCCCAGTCTGGCTATACCGACTCCAGAATCAGCTTAGACTGGGTCAGGCATGTGTTCGACCCGCAGACCAGATCACAGGCGAACCAGAAGCCACGTATCCTGATCTGTGATGGCTTCGGGACACACGAGTCGCTCGAGGTCATGCAATATTGTTTTGAGAACAATATTATCCTCTGCCGCATCCCATCTCACACCTCTCATAAGCTCCAGCCCTGTGACGTCGGCGTCTTTGGCCCACTAAAGGCGGCGTATCGCGAACAGGTTGAACGATTGTACCGCGGAGGTGCAAACACGGTTGGCAAGCAGCATTTCACGTCTCTCTACAGCCGTGCACGGGAGCAGGCACTCACCCCGCGGAACATCAAGTCAGGCTGGGCAAAGGCAGGTTTGTATCCGTTCAGCCCAGACAAGGTACTCGGCGGGATCCAGAAGCCACTAGCCGAGCTTCGTATTGCTCAGGAAGGCGAGTTGAATGCGGGTTCTTGTCCACGAGGCGATGAACTCCAGACACCAGTGACGTCAGAGGCCCTCACTTTGCTACATAATAGAATCGAGCAGGACGCTCATGCGCTGAATGGTCCGACCAAACAACGCCTGCGGAAGCTGGTGGATGCTGCTCATAAATCCTTTGCCGAACGCGCCCTCCTTCTCG
The DNA here is from genome assembly GCA_024180945.1 of Macrophomina tecta. NCBI lineage: Eukaryota > Fungi > Ascomycota > Dothideomycetes > Botryosphaeriales > Botryosphaeriaceae > Macrophomina > Macrophomina tecta. The sequence goes on from JAKSGN010000023.1 coordinate 939,824, forward strand.
ATGAGAATCGGCTCTTGTTCGAGCAGAACAACGAAAGCAATCGCCGCAAATCAAATAGGTCAACAGTAGTCGGGAAGGCAAAAGTGATGAGGTATGAGGACATTGTTGAAGCACAGGCGAAGCGTGATGCGAAGGAAGCTGCTGTGGTCAAGGGGAAACGCGGTCCCAAGCGTAAAAGCGCTACGCCGGTAGTAGCGCAGGCCAAAAGAAAAAGGAAGAGCGAAGCAGAAACTGCAGAGGATGAGATCCAGGCACTAGGGCTGAGGAATTACTGTTCTGTTCTGAAATTTTAACGGGAATTTCACGTCTACAAGTCAGTTGTTTGCAACGTAATACAATTGTATTTCTTCGCTCTCGTGTACATTATAGAATCAAGTTTCTTTCATACCATATAGCTGTCGTCAGGCAGTTTGTCGTACATGTATCGTCAAGCTGTAATTTAGACTCGTCAAATCGGCTATCAGCACTGGACAGAACAGAGTGTTGGCAGAGGATAAGGATGTGATCGTGGGCCTGTCGAACAACAGCAGCACTTGGGTTTGGAGGGGTACCGAGCAAGCCGGTTGCAATGCAAGCCCAAACTAAAAAGCTAGCGCTGAGGTGACTTACCACCCTGATGAAATAAAAATATTCGCTGCTTGCATGATCGTAGGATGCACGAATAGACTAGCATTGGCTATTGAACGCGACTGGATCATCTAGGGAAATTAAAGGTAACCGTACGACCGGTGGTGTGAGCTCCGGGGATCACATACCGACCAGAGATGTCACCATGGAAGACAGGGCCATTATATGAAGTTCTTTCACCAGCCCTACTGTCGATCTTTGATGCGCTCTCCGCTTCGCTAGCATCCGAGTGGCTAACCTCACTCTCAAACTCCTGCATCCATCTTTCTAGGACACCTCGGACCTGACCATACCCCGGGTCCGCTCTCCCGGTGAACTTTGTCATGTCCCGATGATCTGCATTGATGCTGCAGTTGTCGTATGCAGGCAGTATCGCAGATTCCCGTTCCACAATCTTGCCAATCATGTCGTCCATCTTGAGAGCCTCGTAGAAGCAGTATATTTTGAGCTTGATGTCGTCGCGCCGAAGCATATACTGAAAGTCTTCTTCAGTCCTCTGCAGGTCCGAGGAACCCGGCTGCAGATTTCGCAAGATCTCCCGGTTTGTGCCGCGGAAGATGTTCACGTATTTTGCTACAGTGTTTCCCCAGTTTGCCACACGTGAGCCTCCATGAGGAGTACCCATGAACACGATACCTAGCGTGTTGGACAGAATGGTTCCCAAGTCCTGTCTTTTGTTGCTGAGGTTTAGAGCTTCCTCACACACCAAGCCCCCAAGGCTATGAGCAACGAATATGATCGGACGTCGGTTGAACTGCGCACGCTGGTCGAGAAGCGCGTACGCCAGCGACTTTCCGTGATCGTTCAGCCGATTCGAGCTTGCGATAGTCCAGAAGCGGACAACGTCGGCGTCGTATCCGAATGTCATGATGCGAGCGCGGGGAAAGTCTTGCGAGAGGAGGGTGCCTGGCCAGAAGATACCGTTGCGATGCGTCCATGTCTTGTCGCGGTTTCCTGTGAGTCCATGAACAAAGACGATACTAGAAGCACAAGTCAGCGTACGGCGGATGCTATGCCGCGGAGTTCCTACTCAACAACTGCATCCGGAGGATCGGCGACGACCCTGATTCCGATTGATCCATCGGTCGCATATCTGTATCGGTGTTAGCAACAACTGGGCATCTAACTTAAACAGCTGCTTACAGCTCATTTTTAGAGCCCGTGTCCAGCCCGGAGGTGACTTCAGCGCGAGACCCCGGTGACTGGCCCGGTTTCGTAAAGGAAGACCTCATGCGACAAATCGCGGCGTTAAAGGAGCCGACACCTTTAGGCATGCGATGGGCTGATGGGTTGATGGGTTGAGCTATTGCGACGCAGCCTCAAAAGTGGTGAGAAGGATGCCGCAAAGATCACGGTCACACGAACACGAAGCGGGGAACAAGACTAGACCACCAACTCAAAATGCCAAGACCTGTAGAGTGACAATGCAGAATTAACCAGCAATGATGGAGAAACTGTGCTAACCTCGCCCAATGAGTATATTAGGCTGCAAGAGGGTGGCTGCTTATGGCTTGCTGCTCGCTCGGTGACTCCGACGCCAAGTGGAAGAGGCCCAATAATACCACTTGTTTTAAGCGGGTCGAACCTTGTCTTCCGCGTGTCAGAGGCCTCATCCAGGTCTGAGCTCAAGGCAACAGTATCACATGAGCTGGGTCGCCACCCTGTGTCGGCTGCGGCTGAGCCCCCGCCGGCGAGGCTGACATGGTCAGCAGCTCAGCTCAGGGGCCTTTGGATTTCTGACTCCATCATCCTCGCGGGAGAAGATGCGAGCATCGCGCACAGGGCAGAAATGAGCACCTTCCACGGAAATCTTGACGGCAATATCAATATTCCTGGCGCCTATGCCGCCGCCGGCGGGACGAACAACTTTAACTTCGGCTATCCGCCGGGGCAAGGTAAATGCGCTAACCAACAGCCAGCAGCCCGCACCACAAGGCTAATACAGACCCATAGATGCCTCCACCCGCAAACGCGAGCCCTTCTCCACCGTCCCTTTCGCCCCAGACCCTGACTTCGTGGATCGGCCCGAGATCTTAGCGTGGATCCGCGACAAGTGCGCCGGACCTGGCGCTCGGGCGGCGCTCGTCGGCCTCGGCGGCGTGGGGTATATCAACCTCTGCTTTCTCGAATACCACGGTGCTAACGAGGTAAAGGAAATCGCAGCTAGCCATTCGATACGCCCACAGTGTCCGCGATGCGACGCCGCAAACGTACGTGCTCTGGGTGCACGCCAGCACCAAGGCCCGGTTCGAAGAAGCGTACAGAAGCCTCGCAGACAGGCTCGCGCTTCCTGGGCGACACGATCCAAAGGCGGACGTTCTGCGGCTGGTCAGTGCCTGGCTATGCGACGAGACTAACGGGCGATGGACGATGATCGTGGACAACGCCGACGACGTCGAGACTTTCTTCCCGGCGCGACCGCGCGGGCAGGGGGGGCCACTTGAAGGCGCATCGGCATCGCTGGCGACATACCTCCCCCAGAGCCGCAACGGATCGATTCTAATTACATCACGGAACAAGGATGTAGCAGCTAGACTGGCTGGAAGCTACAATCGCATCAGAGAGGTGCGCGCGATGGATGAGAGCCAGGGCTTACAGCTTCTCCGCAACAAGCTGCAGGACACGTCGGCCGAAGAAGAAGCGGCAGATCTACTGCGCGCTCTCGATTATATACCCCTTGCAATCACACAAGCTGCTGCCTATATCAGCAAGCGCGTTCGCATGACAATATCGGGCTATCTGGCCGAGTTTCGCGCGAACGACAAGAAAAGAGAAAACCTACTACATCGCGACGTGGGCGATTTGCGTCGGGATGAGAGCGCATCGAACTCGGTGGTGACGACATGGCAGATGTCGTTCGAGCGTATCCAGCAAGAGCGGCCCTTGGCTGCCAACCTGCTGTCGCTCATGAGCTTTTTTAACCCGCAAGGCATTCCAGAGTCGATACTCCGAGACTCTAGGAGAGGTGTAGTAGAACCTAGCTGTGAAGACGAGGCTGATAGCATGTTTAACGAGGACTTTGACATCCTATATGCCTACTCTCTTATAGCCGTAACGACTGAGTCCGACATGTGTGAGATGCATGCTCTCGTACAGTTCTGCACCCAAGTATGGCTATCGTCATCTGGCGAGGTAGAGCGGTGGAAGGGGGAGTTTATAGAGCTAATGGCACGGGAGTTTCCAAATGGAGAATTCGAGAACTGGGGCCGTTGCCAGCAGCTGCTTCCGCATGTCGAATCGCTTCTTGGCGCTGAGGCAGCGACCGACGAGATGCTAAAGGCGTTGGCTCAGGTCTTTACAAATGTCGGGTGGTATATGTGGATGAAAGGAGACTACAAGGCGGGGGAAAGGATAGCAAGAAAGGCGGTCGCAGTTAGAGAGCGTGTTTTAGGCCTAGACAACGAATTAACACTGACGAGTGTTAACAACCTGGCGGGCGTGCTGCAGGATAAGGGGAAGTACGGCGAGGCGGAGGAGCTTCACCGGCGGGCACTGGAAGGGTGCGAGAAGGAGCTGGGGGTGCGGCACCCGGATACGCTCATCTCTATCTACAACCTCGCTTATCTTTTACACCAACAGCAGCGGTACGAAGATGCAAGCGAGCTATACCAACGAGCATGCGGCGGCTTCGAACAGACGCTCGGTGCTCAGCACCCAACAACTACGGCCTGTTTTGATAATTTCTCAGCCATGCAGCAAGAAGCAAGCCAAGCTAGACTCGAGCAAAGTCAGGAACCGGTTCACAACGATACGACCCCGTTTACTGAAACCTTCTCTCCTAAACACGCATCCAGACCAGCAAGCAGCAGCCAGGGGAGTACGAAGGGCTCAATCGTCACACGTTGGAGGGAACGATTCCGTCAAAAGAATTCGTAGTCCAACGAGTATCTATTAATTGCCATCTCCTCTCTGATAGCATCTTGATGATGATGATGATGATGATTCATACACCCCGTCGGCCTTAGTAGACCATAGGGACAACGAGCGCTATTCTACGCTAAGCTACATTAGGACCCCGGTTCATTCAAAGCTGTATGCGAAGAAACCATTTCTCCTCCTATTTAGCAATCTGAAAATATACAGACTGATAGCATCTTATTTTCTTAGCGTCTTTCCTTTATGCTATGAATAATAGATCACATGATGCGTGCAGTGACGAGAATTGAATACCCTGCTGGACCCCTGTAACGTACCAGCACTGGCTTGGTAACCATCTGGTAAGGCTGTTGTAACGTGGACCGTGCGCTACCAGCGAATAGGTCGTAAACTCGGCTATTGTTTCCACCCGCAACAGCAAGAAAACAAGCTGATTCTGCTTTACGCGCATTTTTCGTACTTAGTAAGAACAGCTCAGCGTATCACAGCTAGCCGAGAACGGCCAGCGCTGCGCTAATAAGTATCGCCCTGCGTGGCGGATTCTCCTACTACACCACGCATCCTGCTCCTAATAGTATTCCAGTGCGTGGTCTGACACTGGAAAGTATATACGTCTCTCTGATTAGAGTCTTTAAGTGGAAAAAAGCATTTGTGGTGCTATAGTAGAGAAATATCGTTTGTAGCATCAAGACTCATCTTGTAGAAACTAGGTAAGGAAACAGCCACGCCTGCGTAATATTAAATTCAAAAAATTGTGAAAGTAGCATACATGGCCATAAAGTATGCCTAGCACAGTTGCATAAGGATTTCTATACAGATACGACTATAAAGCTGCTGCGAGTCCGAAGTACCTCGGGCTTTTTTCGGGACACGGGGTTTTTCGTCACACCGGGGGGGAGGTTAAATCTGATTTGGTTCTTTTAAAACTTTCAGAATCCATAGATTAATATATAGAGCCTTTTATACTAGGAGAAGTTTAAATAACATTTAGACGTTCTTATTTAATGTAGTTAATACAACTTGCTTAGTTATCCCAACAAAAAAGAACAAAAAGAACAAGTGACACAAAACAGCATGTGGCGTAGGCAGCCGCCGACCCGCCCGGCACAGTTTACCGAGGCAACTGCCTGCGTGCACGGAACAGGTTCACGGATAAATCACCCTCTACCCCCTGTCTCGCTTCCTATTCAGCTTTTTGTACGGATTGGTGGCACGTCTAATAATTTGCGGTTGGCTAGTCGGCCTTTTCTTCCCTGAGTAACTTACCTGTGTAGTGAGGTATCGATCAAAACAAGACATCGTGCATCTATGAGACACATGGCTTTAGCAAGCGATTAAACCCATCCGTGATTTTGAACGACGCTGCTAAGCTCGCACTGGAAGAGGCTGAAAAATCTTTGTGACCAGCTTGCAAGGAGATCCCCCCAAGGCTTATTTGGCCTGAGGCTTGTCACCATATGTCATATATCACCTGTAGTGAGCTTCATTAGTATTCTTGTCTTAGCGTGGTGTTCTCACCACCTCCGACTCGGTGCCGAGAATCAATTCGTTCCTCAAAACAACGATCAGTACTCTACATTGTGTAAGCTAACTTGGGGCATATTGTTTTGCAACACAACCTTACTGGATTTTACCATCGTTTTGTTTATTAACCTAGATCAGCTCTTACATATTCTGTTATACCTACTGCACCAAAGCTCTTATGTGCTTGACACCGGTTCTAAAATCAAATTGCATCAATTAATAACATATTTCCTCTATTTAGCAGCAGCAGAACATTAAATAGAGCAGCGGTATCCTTTTGATCTGAGGATAATTCACCGTATTCAACAATACAGTCTACTGATTATTAGTAGAGCATGGACGATTTTCTTATGTATATTGTGCCGGCTGGAGGCCACAGCTTACTGAGTGATGGTTATTGAGGATGAACATATCGATTGAGACGAAGCTGCCTGAAGCGCCTCGTATACCCTCTTAGTCTAATCTAAGCTAGTAGCCAATGCTTGTTAAGTTCCCCTGGTGTTGCTTGAGATCCTGTTTACGGTTCACAGAGATTACCGGTGATTCCTGTTTGCAACACCTATGTAAACTATGACCGTACACCGCCCTATTTTATATACTGCCGTTGTATAAGCTAGGATGGGGAATCAATTTGGCCCTCAGAGGGATCTCTTTTCTCGTTCATTGGTTTATAAGCCAATGAAGAGGTGCTACAACAGTAGTATGGACCTAATTTTTGTCCCAGATATAAGGAATTAGACTCAAGCTTACAACATACGATTTCGAGAAAACGGTGGAATTTAATCATGAATTCGTCAGCTTTCGTTCAGATTATACCCATTCAACGAGCGGCAGCTTCAATAAGAGAGGGGCCATACGCTCTAGTAAGCCGAGGCTAGTAGAACATACCGGTATTAACGCCCCTGAATGCACCTCCCTGATCTCCCTACATTTGACACCCTCGACTAGTATGTCCAGCCAAAACTCATACGAGTTCGCGCAGACTAAGCCAGTCCTCGAATCAGGAGACGAGAGTTCTGATGACGAACTGAGTAATCATCATCCAGATTCACCAAGTGAAGCATCTTATAAGAATCAAGGAAGATCGAGAAGCCCAGCTTCTGACGATAATGCAGCCAATAACGACTTAGAAGTAAAGAAGATAGAGACATTGGTTCGGTCAAAAGCTTTCATTGAGCTTAACGTTGAGGAATTGCATGAATTAAATAGACTCATTAAGCCTATATTAAGCGCTGGTCCCGCGAAATGGGAATGTTTCTTTCAATACTGTTGGGCGCGTCGCATGGATATTGAAAAGGAATGTGCAACTGCCAGTTCGCTTTTCGACAAGACCAAACTTTACATCCAAGCGTTACTGGACGACGATGACTATTATAATAAGTTTTGGTTCTCAGAGACTGATCATGCATATTGGGACCATCTACGGCCCACGCTTGAGATTGGGGCAACAGTCCGAACCTACGTCACGGGCTTTCGAAGCTTTGGCATAGCGAGGTTTTATGCCGAGGATGGGAGCAGACTTCGCGAAACAGATGACGGAATTCTAGCGGAATCGTTCAACCTCAGGCACTGGGCCTTGATTCACGACGTGGAGGCTCTGATATCGCTGCTGAAAAAAACCCCCTTTAGCGCATCGCAGCAAGAAGAGATTGCAAAAGGAGTGATATTGTTTGTCAATACCTGCCGATCTATTCTGTGAGCAATGCTAGGTACGCTTTTGCTTCCACACGTATTGTTCCCCCGACTCTACTCAAATGTACATATGTATCAACTACTTGTGGTTCTCGCTAGAAGCTCTAATATTTAAGCTGGGTGGCTGTTAACTGTATGATATAGCTATGCAGTGGATATAAGTCGACCATCGCCGTTTTTCATCAATTAATGTTGCCTTAATTCATCTTCTGTATCAGCCACTTTTTTTGGGCACTCGGGTATTGACCCCACGTGGTCCTTTGAGAGTAGGCGCTCATGGCCATCATCAGGCGCATACATACTCTGGCTTTCAACAACACTCAGCATAGCAGCATTATATGCGTCTTTCACACTACTTAAGGATCACTTAAACCACAAATTAGTGTTCTCAAGTTCAGTAGAGATCACGCGAAATCCCAGAAAAGTATTTTAATCGTCTGACCATGAAACACCGATGCTACACAGGAAGGTTAGGCCAACCGACCTACCTATACTCACCCTTTCCTAGGCTCTAACTACCGACCCGTCTGTACAGCCACACCGCAACTTTGCGCTTAATGCAGAGGGCCTACCGGTGGTCGTCCACATTGCATCCCAAGTTTCAGAAAATCCAATTCATAAGCGTTACCACGCCTTCACACGGTCGGGATAATTTCAGGCTGTCGCAATTGTTGAACGCAGTTCACTGAGACATGGTTGTTCGGGACGGACATATTGATGGAGAAGAAGGTGTCTGAGGCGCCTTTTTTTCTTTATCCCCATGGTCTAATCTAAGCTAGTTGCCAATGTATATAGAGCTTGATTGGTGTTGGTTAAGGTCTGCCTGCGGTTTTCTAGAGTTTACACGTGATGTCTGTTTGCAACAAGTGATTGTACGTGATGGAAAAGCTGCGGATAGGGCCATAAGGCACAGAGCCTGCCACTGTCTATCGATAGTACGAGTCACTCTCTGCATACATTACTTGCTTCTGTAAGCGGGGAATTATTCAATCTTTTTGCTCAGTGTTCGAGCATGGCATCATCAATTACAAATAACCGGGATGACGCAGAAGGGGAGTTTGACCAGCCCTAGCTCGAGCCATCCAGAATCATCACTTAGAGACTGTTTTGCACAGAAACGCAGTCCTCTGCACCAAGTCGCGCAGCTCTTGCTTCGGGCCTCCGCGTTCAATCCGGGAGACTTCTCTTCAAAACTGTAGCCATGCAGACCCCAAACAACTCCATAGCATCCATGTGCTTTTGCCAGCCGATGTTCCAGTGCGCACGTGCCCTCTCATGCTCTTTTACACTGCGCATATAGCTGTCCAACTGCCCGCTCCTTGTATCGCCCATAGCATCCAACACGTTCGCTGGTGTTCCCATCGCGCCTGCCTCGTGCTGCCGCATCGCGAAATGCTGAAACATTTGCGAGTCGAACTTTTGAAATTCTCAGATGTGAGCGGTTACCTCTCGCAAATATTCTCTCCAAGCACGCATGGTGAGACTCTGCGGCAATTCCGGGGCGTTGGGCTCCTTGGGAAGGTGGAGAGGAGCTGGCTCCGCAGACCTTAATGGATGCGACGCACCTGGGCGAGCTTCGAGCGGAGGATTGTGTGGGAGGTCGTTCAGGTCTCGCAGACCCTCCTGTGGCGTCGATGCGCACGGTGCGGATTCCTTGAATTCTAGTCTGCAATCACGGTCCTGAGCCTGATCCGGAGCCTGAGCCTGAGCCTGAGCCTGAGCCTGAGCCTGAGCCTGAGCCTGAGTTCGATCCTGTTCTCTGAGAACGTCGTGAGCATGCGAGGCAGGAGTGAGCACAACTTCCGGACACTGAGTTCCATTTGTTTGCGTAGCAGGTGGAGTGGGATCAATGTCCATCGCGCTTCCATCGGTAGAAGCCGCCTCGTTGGCGCTCACAACGCTCTCGCTACTCTCTTCATCAGCATCGACTACACTTGCCTGATATGGCTTAGCATTAGCTCCATTGTCGCGCGACTTCGACGGTTTTCTGCCCTGCATCGGCGGTGGGTCTCTCGCAGGAGATGAAATCTCGGGCGACACCTCAGCGGGGAGCACAAAGTTCGGGTCCTTGAACGCCATGGCACATCCCTCCGAGGAAGACTTGGCTGCTCCTGGAGTTTGAGGCGACAGAGCGCCAGCCGAAGGCGTGGCCGTGGGCCGCTCGGTCGACTGAGGCGAAGGATGAGGCATCTGGGCGGTACTGACGAAGGCAAAATCCTGGCTACTGTTCTCCCTTGGGCTTGGCGGTCTGCTTGGCGACTTCTTCGCGCAGTCGCCTATAGGAGGCATCGAGCTCGTAGAGTAATCTGGCTTGCCTTGCGACTTGCCACACCGTTCGGCAGGTGAGGATCCCGTGTGAATGTTCCCCGTGATGTTGCTGTCGGGCCGGTTGGAATTCGGCGGAGCGAAGGTATCGGTTTCGACCGGAAAGGTAAAGCTGATGAAGTTTGTCAGCACTTGAGTTGCGATGATGTTAAATGCATAGCAAATGGTAGAAAATGTGTTCGTCGCACTACGTTTGAGAACGCTGTCTGCAAAAATTTGCTGAATATTCTCATTCTGACGCGGTGGCAAAGTGGACAGAAACGCTCCGTATTGATGCGGGGGGTCTTGGAGGTGCTACAGGGCTGCTGAGGAATGAAATGGCCGTACGTTGATGATTTGTTCTTCTGGCCCGTACCGCTATTGGTAACGTTGCCTTCAGGTTTATACCTAGTGCTGTTCTGAGTGGCATTACCGTTGCCACCCGTCTCTCCCTGCTGGCCAGGCTGAGCTGCCTTCTGACTTGGTCCTGGCGGCTCATCCTCCTCACTGGAGCTGTAAATCGAGAAGGGGCAGGTGTAATTGCCCTTGTGCCTAGGCGGACTAGCGCTGTGGCGAGGAGAACCAGATGCTCCGTGTAAACCGGCGCCCGTCGCATTCTGTTCCCTGTGGGCTGAGCTTCGCTGGGTCGCCGAGCGCCTCACCGGATAGACAGAGATTCTCTCTCCACCAGCGGCATGGTATGGCGTTCTCGTGCGCATGCCCTCTGGGAAAGCTGGCTCTTTCTGAAGCTGCTCCCTGCACTGCTTGAGCGGGTCTACTGGCGGCTGATGTGCTCCAGCCGGATTTGTTGTACCTGCATCACGGGGCGGAGGCGGGGTAGGCCTGCCATAGTTGGAGGTTTTGAGGTATGAGGATGTGCTCGCTGCCGGCGGCTCGTCCGCTCCGGGTGTGGTAGGGTCGAAGCCGCCTTCCTTGCGTGTCCTCGTGCTGTGGCTGCGGTTGACGCCAGCTTTCTGCTGCTCATTCGCGAACTCCCACGCGGACTTGGCCCTCCAGTGTGAGGATCCTGCCTGGCCTGTGGGAGTTGTGTGGGCGCCAGGCTTGCCCTTCATACTCTGCCACCCAGTGAAAACATTGGCGTTCCGATCACCCGAGTTATTGCCTCTTCTCTGAGTCGGCGGCGGCTTCGGGAAATTGGTGAAAGGGCTATTGCCGCCGGCACGACGACGAGGAGGACGAAAGTCATATGGAGCTTGGTATGGGTTTCCACGCGGAGCAGGATTTCCGGGCGTGTAAGCGGCAGTGAAGCCTCTCTTTCTGCGCTCGAGGTCGTATTTTGTGCGTTCCACGGGGTCACTAAGGACCTCGTGTGCGGCTTGGATGGCTTGAAACCTTGGCTTGCATTCTGCTTCCCTGCCTAGGTTCCGGTCGGGGTGCCATATGCGGGCAAGCTTGCGGTACTGCTCACGGATCGCTACATCGTCAGCGTCTGGAGCGAGCCCGAGGTCAGCGTAGTAATTGTGGTTCAAATCGGCATTTACCATGGTGGCATATGTTCTGATCAGTGGTGTTCACACAACAACAGCGTTGTGGTTATAAGAAAGGTCTGCGGGAAAAAAGAGGCTGACTGGGCGGACGACGCGAACAGCAACCAAGCAGGTGGGTGAGCTCGTAAGCAGGAAGTAAGGTGAGCGAAAGTAAGTGTTCGTAATTTGGCAAAAACCGTGATCAAGCAAGAGAGAAGCGAGTATCTCCCTCTCCAGTGGTTTCCGTTTCCCTGAAATCGTGCTGAACAGTGACCATTATTGGTAGGGGAGAGATTGGACAGCATTAGAATAAAAACATAGTGCTCGATGACATGACCAGCAGTCACATAACTTTCGCTGAATTCTTGTACAGTCACCTACAGAAAGTCAATGGCCACCTGGTCAGTGCGCCAACATCGTCCCCAAAATACAGGACTTACTATAGCACCGAAAGCACTCTAATTTACCCAAGATTGGTCGATAGTATATCGCATGTACATATTTTACATACTCTGCGTTTTTTAGACGGCGACAAGTGCCTGTGATGTCATACCGGCCGTGAGAAAGTAAGAAGGATGTTGGCGCACGAGCCAGGTGGCCATTGACTTCTTGTAGGTGGCTGTACTCTTAAATTACCTAAATATTTTAGCGAATCTCATACAGCGCGGAACGAATTTGGAGCACCTGCAGGAAGACTAAACGAAGTTCAGGCTAACTTAGATGTCGATTAAGGTGATGTTGGAATACGGCTATATGCGAACGCATAGATATGTCCCAAAGTAGTTAGCCTAGTTCCTGAGGATAGGGGACGGCTCCCAAGCCTTTCCCCCTCCTAATTCATGCCACTCCTCGGCCAACGACTGCGCCCCAGCCCAATCTAACAGATGACTTTTCATATAATTCCGTTCTTCAAAAGTTTTGTAATACGAGTGCAATATTGTCTTTGTAAGCCGCTCTGCACTAGTTATTTCTACCCGGATGCTCCCATCGAACAAGCTATCAACCGAAAACTGCACATTCAATGGATAGGGCTATTTTTTCAGCAGGTAAGAACAACGACATCCACTACGCGGTCATACCCGAGAACCACCCTTTTTTCGATCAAGACGTAGCAAATCCATCCCTGGTTTCGATATGTGGCCATGTTCAAGTATTTAGTCAGTACCACATCGGCGCACACACTGCTGCTGAGTTAGCTAGCCTAACAATTCGAGAGGTCGAAGCTGATGGCCAACCAATGTGGATCAATCACTTCCGCTCCAAAAAGCCGTTTCTGCCAAAGAGAAGTTCCTATCAGATGGCATTACGGCCGCTGCCGTCGCGATCGCCAAGTGACATCTGTGATGAAGGAGCGCTCTTCTCTACAGACTCAGTGGTTCGAGACTATGGGAGCCGTAAGATCAACGCCAGGCGTTCAAGCCGTTCAGGCGACGAGCCCCTCATGAAAGCGTCGCATCTGTTGAGCGACGCTGTATACTTTGTTGGAAACGACATAGACGATCTGCTAGCGCAGTATACGTCTTGGATGTCGGAGTGTACGGACAGATTGGCGGATGAACAGCTTGCGCCTTTTCTAAGGGTCATTTTAATAGATCAAGAACATGGATATGACAAAGACGACCTCAAATCGCGATTCGACGTCGCTAAGGATGCTGGCGCCAGAATGGACGTCCACGTGTTCGATAGCACGCAACCCATTTCCAGCCTAGCTGCTTACGACGCAAGATGCGGAATGGTGAGACGGCAGCACCTCGGTCAGTGTTGGTCGTCTCGTGCTCTAAAAACGCTTCTCCACGCAAGCATAGAGCACTTTTATGGCGGCGCAGCAAGTTTCAGCTTCATCGACGCTCTCGTAGGCGGCGCGGTCGTCGAGTCAGTGGATGACGGCTTTTGGAAGGACACGTTCAGGGCTCACGGAAGTGATGGCTCGATGCCCTTGCTAGCAGCATATATTGCGCATAGCATAGTGGGCGACAGCAGATACTCCAGTCTTCTGGACAACTGTATCAGTACGGCTGCCGAGAGAGGTGCTTCTCTGATTGATCACGTAATAGAGCGTCGGTACCAGCCATGGTATTTGAAGCTGTGCAGTTACGAACAGGATGCGGAAGACAAAGCCAGGATCGCTAGCACGCCGAACTACGAGATAAATAGCACGCTAAAATACGAGACAAAGCAGCGAATCAAAAGCTACATGCTGGGACCAAGTGCCTTGGAGAGCCATATCGCTTGCCTCAACGACCACCGTCACAAGCTCCAGACGCAACGTCTGAAATATGCTTGTGTCGCGTGTTTCTTCAACGCTTGGGCCGATCTTCTCCCGTGTGGGCATGGGTTCTGCCACCGTTGCTCGCACAGCCTGATCGGCAGATGGAGGCAGAGTGGCGTGTTAAGGTTTGACTCTTGCCCGGTCTGCTTAACGTACTTCAGCAACACCTTTTGCACCCCAGCAAGTCCTCCCACGGCAGGCGGGCGGGTGCTGTCGCTGGACGGAGGTGGAGTGAAGGTGGTTGTGTTGCTGAAGGTGTTGGACCAGCTCGGGGGGATGATTTGTCCCGACGCGGAAATCTCATCCTTCTTCGACCTAGTAGTCGGCACGAGTGCGGGTGAGTGGTTCGCTTGCACATTATCGCTCTCTTGTTGGACAGGTGCGGAGGACGAAGAGAATTGGCTAACAGGTGTACGTCATAGGAGGACTCGTCGCTCTTGCTCTGAGCGTGAAACAATGGTCGGTTGAGGAATGCCAAAACAAGATCACGAGGATCGCACGATCTATTTTCCCAAGGACCAGTAGACTCGAAGACGCGCTCGACAAGTACTGCTGCGGGTGGTTCACGCCTTTGAAGCGACTGCTGCGCTGTGCAGTTTCGGGCAGTATCTACGACAGGCGGAATGTCGAGCGTGTCCTGCTGACCGAGCTCGGCGACCTGAAAATGCTGGAGTCGCAAAAGTCTGCTGCCTCCGGCCCAATGATTCGAGCTGCCGTCACCACAGAAAACATCTCCCGAGGCCATCGAGTCGAGCTGATCACGACCTACAACAAGCGAGGCTCGCGCGATACGGATGCCTACAGGTGGCTCCAAGCAGACGAGGCAATGTCGGGCATCCGCACTTTCAAAGCGTAAGTTCCCACCCAGTTAACGGTTAACTAGCTCTATTATGGGTCTGGCGCTGACGTCACCTGGAGTGCTTGCTGCACATCTGCCGCGACCGTTTTCTTCCCGTGGCAGGAAGTTGCCGGGTCGCGATTTCAGGACGCCGCGATGCAGTGCAATGACCCTCGCTACATTGCTGCGCAGGAAGCGGCTATTTTGTGGCCCGGTAGGCCGAACCTGGTCGTGTCAGTTGGCTGCGGAAAATTTCGAGATTCCGCGCCCGGTTCGTCTTGCTACAGCCGTCTCGCAGGCTCCGTCAAAAAGGCCATGTCCACTCCGCCGAACATTCCACTCCGACTCGACCCGTCCTTTAGTTTGGACGAGATCACGATCGACGCCGCAGATCGCATTCAACATCTGGACTCGATCTTGCCATCGGCGCTGTTAGAAGACTACTCATTTCAGGACAATCTACTGTCGGCCGCATGGGCGGTTATTGCGTCACAGTTCTACGTAGAGATTATGCCCGAACTGTCGTACGATCCAGTGCGCGCTAAGTACAGGTTTGTGGGCATCATTCGGAGCCGCAATCCGTGTCTGGCCTTTCTGCAGCGCCATAAGATTTTTTGCGACGTCCGGTTTTTAATAAATGGGAGCGTGGAAAAGAACTTTCGATGTCCCTTGCGCTTCACGTTTGAGGCTGGCAGGCTTGATGAATGTCTAAACGTGGAACTAATCTCCAAGGATCCTCCATTTAGGGCATCTTTATCTGGCGTTCCAAACACCACCTCGACGCTTGCTGACCTTCAGTACGAATTTAGCTATCGATTAAGCGCGGCTCGTGGTGGTAAGCGAAAGCGACAGGATGATGGCGCGGGTGCGAAGAGGCGGCGTACGTAAAGTATAAGATAATATGTCCAAGGTTAATCCTCTTCCGCCTATGTAATATCTAAGTAGAGTTGAAGAAAAGGTGGAGGTAACGTAGGGTGTATTATGACTGTGGTGTATTTGGTTTATTTGTAGGCATGGGCGCCGCGCTTTTCACGGTGCGCTGCTCCGTCCCGGCGACTACCATAACCGAATTTCACGGACTGTCGTTGAGTTGCGGAGCCCACTATGCTCTCCCTATATTCTACCGAAACACATTGTTTTCCGGCGAAAGTAAAAGAGGCAAATCCTTTTCATTAGTCTAAGAAGGTTCTACGTAGTCACATCGGAATGCTCAAATTCGACGTCAACACTATTGTTTTCTTCTTTTCGCCTACATTGGAAAGCGGAAAGCCGTGTCCTCTCGAAGCCTGTCTTCCCAGATCCTCGGGTCGGTTCGAAATTCATTCCAGTCTCCGCGCCTCTTCCCACACCACAAGCACCGACATCGACCTTCGCTTGGCAGTACCATTTCCACCTCGCGCTTGCAGCTCGGACACACATATCTGCCGTATCGTGCCGAGATCTTCCTTGCAATCCCCTCGGCTTCTTCTCTCCACACTGTGGGTGATCCGAGAGCGGCACACAGGAGGTCTTTTCCAAACGTCCCAATTCCATCCACTATTTCCTGGAAGCCTTCCCGTTTCAGAAGCTCTTGGACATGGCCAGCCGCGATTTGAACGACGGAATCCCGTAGCCCGCGGTCACTATCCGGCGTGGTCTCGTAGATCTCCTTCACGGCGCGTGGGAACGTCGGGCTGTTCCATTCCGCCTGGCCAAGTGTCTGGAAGCGCTCCAATGCAAGAGCCTTCATGCCCTGCACCTCGTATACTTCCCCAATCGCATATGCTTTGATATGGAAGAGCATATCTGAGTGTTCCGGAATCGCGTAATCTAAGCGATAAAGATACTCGAGCAGAGCCCGTACAATCTTTGGGTCGTCTTCGTCGATATGAATAACGCCTTCGACAGCTTCCTGCATGACCCTCGCTACCGAATGAGTATGGAACTCTAGCGGTCTGATCGAGGATCTTTGACACCATTCGTTTCACTTTCCTTTCTACTTACTTTAAAATTATATTTTTCGTCTAATGCCCGCCTGAAGACGGTGCTTTGTGCGCAAAGGACCAGCTTGTGGACCCTATACCCTTCGCCGTTCTTGCACTTCACCTGGAGATCCGAATACTCGCCGCTGTCAAGGTACCTGCTTGGCAGTTATATTTAGATCAACAAAGAAAGGTGCGTTGATTCGTGAAGCTTACTCGCTTATTCTCTTGAGCAGAGGGTTAAGCAGACTGATCAAAGGCATCCTAAAATGATGGTGGTGGTCCCAGCATGGCTCGACTCCGTGTGGCAAGTAATGCTCCTTGGCCTTGTCTGAAGGCTGAAAGGGATCTATTATAGTTGCAAAAAAAAGAGGAACCAGCTTTGGGGCGCAATTTAGATTTGGACTGAAGCCGAATGTATGGTCGGGAAAGGGTTAAATTGTACATACATATTAGGTTTGACGAGTCCATATTTTGGCCCTTCTATTTATGGTCTATCATTTAAATTTTCCAAGCGCTGTAAGCCAAGGATGAAAGAGAGAATAACAAGGGTGAGGCGAATTTTTTTTCTTACAACCACCACATCAGCGTTAAAAAATTTATTTCTACTGGATAACTTCGATGAACATGAATATTTGCTCACTACGGAGTGACATTTTTTTTTTCCTGTAATTCTAGTATGATACAGAGTAGCCTTGCCTACCTTCACTAGCCAAGCCATGCTAGCGCTTTCAACACCCTCTCGCACGTTGCGTAATCGCTCTTAGTCCCGGCCAGTAGTATGTTTAAGTCAACTTCTACTCGGCCTATTCGAACGCAATAACAGTCGAGTAGAATGCCAGTAATCAATAATGCTACTTGGAGATGAGATTTAAAAGGGAAAAAAAGGCACAAATAATTATTAGCAACTGAGACAATGCATTTTCTCACAAATGCGAGGCGCGTAAGACCTTGGGTGCAGTAGGGTTAATACAGCAAGCTTAGGAGCTGATTAAATCCACCCAAAAAAAAAAAAAAAGAAAAAAGGCTTAAAACCAATTTGATTGTTTTCCATTATTTAATGGATATATTTCAGATATGTATTAATTGTGTATAATCTTAAGATAACACATCAAATCCAAGTAGTTAAATGATTCGTACTTGGCAGTAACGTCCGTCCAAGTGCCGTGGAAAACTAACCGTGCCTGAAAATATGAGAGGTACTTTACGTTCAAGCGACTATAAACCTACGCAAACGTCCAGCTATGTTAGAATTATATATGCATATTATACTATAGCTACTTCTGAACATTTATAACCTAGCCTACCTAACAATTACATTCGGATCGTCGCATGCGTGCCTAAGTTACAAAGAGCATTCGTCTTTGGCATAATAGAGTTTCTTCCCTATAGGACTACCTTTAAGTTCTTGCTACTTCATAATACTTATAATAACTCTTATCTAAGCCTTGGAGTCTTACTACGATGATTAGAAGTTATTATCAACCTTATGTCTGCTGTCGGGCGCAAATGCATGCGAGGTCGCTACCCCGGTCGGTACTTCTAGACAAAGAACAAACTTATATCGGCTAGTGTAAAAAGACCTCGCACTTTATACGTAATCCTTACGGTGCAATATGCTTCTATTATCGCACTTGTTGCGCTAAATATGCATGGCGTTGGATCTAATAATGCTAGCTAACGTTTGTCCCTGCGTCGAGAGACGCCCCCCGTGGCGAGACAAATCTTTGGTACTTTACATTTAAGCATTTCTAGTTCCATCAACGAACTAAATTTTTGCACATTTTTATAACGTACTTCATAAGCGAATTAGTCGCATAAGCGAATTAGTCGCATAAGCGAATTAGTCGGGCATTTCTTGGCACCACGGACAACACCACCATCTTCTTGCATTATGACACTACCAGCTAATTTTATATGACAATTACATTGCGCAACGGTTCTTGAGTGCTGGGCAAGTCCTTAAGTTATGCCCAGTTGACATACACCTCCTGCAGCGGTACGGAGCTCGACTTGAAGCCTCCGGTGTCGCATCACCATCCTCACTTTGAGCAGCTTCTGGAGGTGCTACAGGCTCCTGTGATAGCTCAACTGCCTCCTTAAGTGTAAGACTCTCTCTTTGAGTAATATACTTGACCTTAATGTTGCGCTTTTTAACTACTTTCGCATTGCGAGCCTGCGCACGCTCGAGTTGCTCTGCCATGATTGCTGTCGCTTGTAACGCCAACTTGGCACTCTTTGCCTTTTTTTTCATTGCCACCATCGTAGGTGACGCGGATCGTCGTTTAAGCTCATGTTGTCGACGTCTTACAGCTCTCTGCTGCTTCTCAATCTGGCGCACCGTTTTGGGTGTATTGGTCACCGAATTCGTTGAGGAAGAACAGGGCTCGGCGGGCGGTGATGGAACGTTGATCGCACCCAATCTATCAAGCACCTCCATAGGATTAAATGGAAAAATGCCGGTAGCTCTAAAGGCGCTTTCAATATTGCTGTTACTCAGCGCTTCAAGACGAGCAGCAGCGTAGATCCGAAGGAAGTCGTCCACATCAACGTGGTTCTGGCCATCACGGGCCAACATCTCCACCCCTCGACGATAGCGCCTCTTAACCGCGCTGAAGCAAGCGACATCCAATGGTTGTAGGATATGCGAAGAATGTGAGGGTAGCCATAATGGGATAATGTTGTTTTTCCTTGCATAAGTCTCGAATGGCTCTGAACAGTGGCTGCTATGTCCATCCATAATGAGGAGTCGTTTGGTGCCTTTGGTGTGTTGCTTCGTATAAGGATCAAACACCTCTGTAAGCCATATATAGCCTAATCTGTTATTAGACCATCCGGTTTCGCTATGGGCGATTACCCAGTCATCTGGAAGGCCTGCGTCCTTACCAAACCAGATGTTCTGGAACACCTTCCCTTTGGCGATAACCATGGCTGGTATACGGCGTTTGGCTGCGTTTATGCACTCAATAACCGTCATCCAGTCACGATCGCCCGGCTGAATGTGGTATTTAGGGCCATCTGCTGCCGTCACAACTTTGGCTGTACCAATGTCACCTCTCAGGAAGCCTATCTCGTCCATATTGTAGATATCGTCATCTTGGATGCCATGCTTGTTCGCCACATTCTTGAGGAGCCGAAAATGCTCATTAATCACCTTAGGATCCTCCTGTTTTGCTCTTTGGTAGTCGTATTTCTTGCTCTGTGCAATTCGCACTTCAGGGGTACGTTTAACGTAGTTGTCTACCCAACATTTGCCGACCGGTGGCTTACCCCGCAGTCGACGCAGCATATTGGCTGTGTCTTCGACCATCCACTTGCGAGGGGGATAGCCGCGGGCAGCAAGATCCAATATCCACTCGTTTAATGTCTGTTCTTCATCGTCGTCAAGGTTTCTGCCGTTTGCGACGGTTTCGGCGCGTGGAGGGTGACCTTGGAGGCGGCGTCGAAGTGTTTCGTAATTTACGCGATATACACGCGACGCTTCTTTAATGCTTGAGATTTGGTTGTTTCGTAACGCGTGTATAGCGCAGTCGATTCTTCCTTCTCGCGTATAGTCTTGGATCTTCGAAATTACGGGCATGGTGGCGATGAGGATAGGTGGGTGAGATGTTTAGTGGGGGTCTTGGCACATGCGACTAATTCGCTTATGCGACTAATTCGCTTATGCGACTAATTCGCTTATGAAGTACGTTAGGCAGGCTTTTCTGGCTTACGAGGAAGGTCTCCTTTATACGTAATGGTACGTGATCCTTTGGCTAAGAGGGGTGGCTATTCAGCTAACTCTTATCTTAAGGTTCTTAAGGAAAATATACCAAAAGTGCATAGAAGAGGTATAACTTTTATGCAGGATAATGCTCCAATTCATACTGCAATAAAAGTTAGGGAATGGTTTGAAAGAAGGCGGATAAATCTATTAGATTAGCCACCTTATAGCCCGGATTTGAATCTAATTGAACATATCTGGTTTCATTTAAAGTCTAAGGCATTAGAGCTACATCCAGAGCTTAAATACTTAACCGGATTAGTAGATTTTGTTAGAGAGAAGCTGGGAGAAGCATTGCGGGAAGCATGGGAGGCTTTGCTACAATCTTTATTTAACTCTGTATTAGGTAGTATAAAGCGTAGATGTGAGGTAGTTATCGCAGCAGAGGGCTGGCACACCAAGTATTAGTAAAGAAAAAATACTATCATCCTTCTTCCTACTTAACTCTGACTAGAAAATGACTTAGTATAAGAGCTAGGAAGTATGCGTTGAGAATTAGTGAATTGATGGGGTGCGAGGGTTATCGCTTCGGAAGCGCCCGTACGAGAACTTTTGTCCTAGTACTGTAAGACGATATGGAGAAACGAACCACATAGGAACAAACTTGGCGGTGAGTGGCTATGTAGACATTGAGCAAATGCTTTCTGTTGGGATATAACTCAATCAATTCGCACTGAATCACAGTGCGGCGCCGTGCTTTTTTCAGTTCAACACTTTCTAATGACCGGACAGGATTCTAGAAGCGTTGCGCATCAGGGGGTAGAACGGCAAGTAGCAGATTGAAAGCTCCCGTTGGCATGCTCGATACTCAGCCAGCTTTTCTCTCTCATCTTCGTCCTATCCGAATTCTGTGACTATTCTTCTTCCTACCAACGAGCTCGTCGAGTCTAATCGTATATCGACGGTGGGGTCGAGGCGTTTGACTACATTGGTGCCTTGTGTGTAGATTTGCAGGTATTCCCGAGAAGGAAATTGTGTATTAGTTTTGCTACTGCGGCAGTGGGAGATTTGGATAGGAGACATCCCCGATAAAGAAGTACGATGAACCTCGACAATCGGCAACTTATTCATATTGCGAGGTAACTAGCAGTCGAAGTTAAGTTTTTTCTGGATTAAAGTGAGACTATTTATAAGTAGAAGTATATGTGTTATAACGGATAGTATGCTTGGATCAGCACATAGCCGCCACGAGTGACTGCCATGCAACATACGCTGGCCTAGAGGTTGCTGTTAGAGTAACACTACACGCAATAGGAACTCATTCTATCCGGAAATAGCTTACATACATTGAAAACCCATCTCTTCCTTGACTACAGATAATAGGCCGCTAAAAACAATATCATGCTGATCAGGGCTTGGATCCGGCAGAGCAATTAGTTATCGGCAAATTACGAACATACCACTGCTTGGCGTAATAATTTCTGATGGTGCATGGTCCTGCGAGCCTCAAAATGGAAACCAGTCCGCGAACCTAATGATGAATTCTAGTTATTCGCTACTACGAAATAAGTGGCGCTGGCTATAAGCATCTAGCACTATAACCGAGGCAAACAGAAAGCTTAAACAAATCAGGTAATAAGGCATTGATCAGCCAACGATTGGGCTCATGTTCCATCAACTATTGCTTCATTTCTAAGGCTTCTGCATAACTGGCCTTGGGATACACGCTTGAATTTACTCCTCCGCTTAAATTTCCCTTCCTTCATCAAAAGTTCTTCATTCTCATGGTCATAATCTTTCTCATGTTAACTATCATGCGCTTTCATGTCTACCTTCTCCTCCATTTGTTATTTTCTGTGTCTTTGGACTTGCTGTTACCTTCCGTTTCGTACAACGAGTAATATCCCATTGGACTTCTGAGGTCGGAAAGAATGGATTGAATTCTGCCTGGATGTCTAAGAGCCGTTGATTGAATATCTTTAACAGATTGCATAACGTTAACGCAGTCATCCGGACACCCACCAAACCCAAGACGCGTCACCGCGTAAATATTCTACCACAATGCCTTAAATCCAATTAAAATTCCTATCTAACCGTTCATTGAATCTCAGGGCACCGGCGCATTGTGTGATCTTGTAAATGACAGTTGCTGCATGTTGGCGGCACGCGTTATCGTACAGCTGTCGCCTCCCGTTGATCAGCCTCTTCCTCCCCATTTTCTATCCCGTGAACCAAGAACTGCCCCTGCTGAGTCTGCAGAGCGCCTCCCTGTGCAATATGTGTTGGATTTGGTGAGTGAAGAGTAGTGAGGTCAGAAATAGAGTAGATTCTGCCTCTCTCCTGAGAGGGAGGTAATAGTAGTGGCATTAACGTCTATCTGTACTAACTTAACAGCTAGTTTGCCTCCCATGGGGCTTATTGACGGGTGGAGTAGCCACCTTTTCGCTGAACAAATGAGATCCTCCGCTTCCTACCTAGGTTTTATTACAGGTCATGCTGTGCAGCCGCCTTGTTGGCCGCCCCAGCGGTCCGCGAGTTAGACTCGCGGTCTCATCCATTTACGGTGCCTGGCATCCGCCCCGGAACACCGCCGTTGATTCAAGGAGGTTTTGAAAGAGAAACCACCCAGTTGGTCCGAGGAGGTTCCTAATCTTCTCTGCTCTCGTCGCAGTTCCTGGATACTCCCAGCCCGCTGCCAGGCGGCAGTCGATAAAGTGCCATTGCGCCTTCTCAGCGCCGCATTTGCAGGTAAGTTCTGCCCTTTCGTGCTTAGCGCGTCTGTGGTATTCGGCGAAATCCCCGTGTCCCGTTCTTTCGGCTATCAGCCGGTATAGCGTCTGCCTTGGTAGCGCCAGCTCGGGGTTCCTTCCCTTTCTTATCTTGAGGCCTAGGTGTTGGTAGGTTGGTGTTTGGTGCTCCTCCCACCAGGCCTCGTAGATACGCGACCTCTCCTCCCTGTTCCTCCGCCTTGTCCAGGATACCGATGCCGGCCCCTGTTCGTCATTTTGTAGACTGATGGCTGCCTTCGCTAGCTGATCGGCCTCCTCGTTTCCCGTGATTCCCATATGGCCAGGGCACCACCTAGTCTCCACTGGGATTGGGAGCTCCTGTCTCGTGCTCTTTAGCCTCGTGAATTGGCTCTGTGAGCTAGCCGGGGTGTGCCCGTCTATGCCCTGTATGACCGACGTATTGTCTATGCATAGCGTGACGTTCGTAGCCTGTAGGGCCTCTGCGTTGGCGGCCGCCCACGCGAGTCCTTCTGCTGCGCCTCGGATCTCCGCGTCAAACACCTCCGCCTTGTGTAGGCTTCCGCTTTGGGCATGAATCCGTGCGCCGTGACTATAGGCAACGAAGGCCCAGGCGGCCTTCGAGTTCATGCTTGAGCCATCCGAATAGATATGTAGAGTTTCCGGTGGGTCTCGTTTCAGTGATTCTGCAAATTCTTTTGTTCCCCTCTCTTTCCCCTGCACCGTCTTTTGGGGGCTATTGGTGTAGCTCGGCTGTAGTAGCTGGGGTCTTTCGCAGTCTTCCACGAGCTGCGCCGTTCTCTGTAGCCTTGTGGCCCTCGGCGGCGAATTAGGGGCCCTCGGTGCCCATCCCCCGTGTCCTCTTATGACCTGTGTCCGCCCGACGATTGGGTGTGCCTCGTCCAGCAGCCGTGAGCGAAGTGATGCTCTTCTCTGGATCTGCTGTAGGAGTACGCTTGCCGGTGGGATCCCTGTCTCGCGGTGGAGCACCGGGATCGGGGTCGTTCTCCATACGGGTACTACAGCCCAGGCCGCTGTCCGCAGCGCTCTATCAATAGTCGCCGTATGGTATGATTGTCTCGGTATTACCGTCCTGGCAGTGTATGGTATCGGCTTCATTGTTCCTTCATACCAGACCTCCGCGCCGTACGTGGCGACCGGGAGCATGCATGCGTGTGCGGCTTTCGCCGCTGCTGCCGGGGGCATTCCCTTCATAACCTGGTTTAGGCCTCTGAGGTGTGCTGCGACTCTGCTGCCTTTAGAACCCCATACTTCGGCGTGATGCCTAAAGTTAAGCTTTTGGTCAAAGTAGACCCCTAGCCATCGGACTGGCTTTTCTTTAGGGCGGATTACCGTCTCTCCCACTTGGATCGTTTCGGATAGTTCTGAGGATCTACTTCTTGAGAAGTGAATAAGTTCATACTTATCTGGCGCGAAGGCGATTGCGTTCTCCTCCCCCCAGCAGAGCGCATCCTCTAGGTCAGCCGTAAGGGCCTCAGTTGTCTCTTCTGTATTTTTCCCAGTGCGTAGGAAGGCGACATCGTCGGAGTATGCGAACCTCGTCTGTACGTTCCTCCGCTTTAGCAGCGGCGAGAGGTAGAGCATATAGAGGATTGGCGAGGCTGGAGATCCCTGCGGGACCCCACACTGCAGCTCCTTCTCGTCTGCGGTGACTCCTTCCATGCGGACCCTGGCTTTGCGTCTGGTGACGAACTCCTGCGTCCACCTTACCACCCGCTCTGGCCAGCCCTGCTCCCGTAACCGCTTTATCAGTCGGTTCGGTAGTACCGCGTCAAAGGCGCCCTGCACGTCCATCATTAGCATTGAGGCCTCTTGGTGCTTTAGCAGCGCTTGTTCGATGTCGTGTGCGGCGCAGGCGGCGAGGTCTAGTGCGGAACGCCGTGGTAGCGCCCCAAAGTGTTGTGGGCTAAGTAGATTCAGCTTTACCGCTAGGTAGGACATCCTCCTTGCTACGAGCCGTTCCAGTCCCTTGCCGAGGCACGCGAGTAGTGCGATTGGTCGGTAGGCACGAACACTTGAGGGATCCCTTCCCGTCTTAGGGATAATAGCAACCTCTGCGGTTCGGAAGGCCTTGGGATGGTATCCTTGCTGTAGGCAGCCTTGATATAGAGCAGCTACCATATTCCCGATTTCCGGCCGAGAGGGAGGTAAGTAGGCTTGCTTATATACATAAATGAGTGCTTGAATAACCGAGGAGAATAGAAGCCGATATTGCTATCCGAAGCTTGTGAAGATGAGGAGTAGTGAGGAGGTGGCAAAGAGTAGATGCTGATCTGAGGCAGTAAGACAAAAATAGTTTGACAGATGGAGAACAGAGCAGTAATTTCCTAATCCCATTACTTCCATTTCATCCTCAGCAACCTCCACCTCGCTTTTCCGTGTCTGTTAGCTTCTGCTAGTACAGGTGCAGAGCCTTTGCGCTTCGGACCACGTTTTCCTTTCTGCACGGTAGCCTCCTTCGCATCACGCTTCGCTTGTGCCTCAATAATGTCATCATAGCTCATTACTTTCACCTTTCCGACCATCGCTGACCTGGCTGATTTGCGGCAATTGCCTTCGTTATTCTGCTCGAACAAGAGCCGGTCCTCATCGAGAAGTAGGGCACATTCAGCAAAGGACTTTCGGTCAGCATCGGACAGCTTCTGTAAGCGATGTTTGCTCGGACTGTCGAGCAAGTCAGAATCCTGCTCGGCTTGGCGGCATAGCGAAGTAAGAGCCTCTGTTGTCGCTGGAGTTTGGAGGATGTGGCCTTGCAAACACGGTTCTTCCTTCGGTTTATTATCCTCCGGAACATTCAGTTCAGGTAGTGGTTTCTGGATGTCTCTGAGTACCCTGTCTGGACTGAACGGATACAAGCCTGTTTTGGACCAGCCAGACCTAATGTTTTGAAGAGTGAGTGCTTGTTCACGCGCACGGCTATACAGAGATGTGAAATGCTGCTTGCCGACTGTGTTCGCACCTCCGCGATACAACCTTTCTACCTGTTCGCGATACGCAGCCTTCAACGGACCGAAGACTCCGACGTCACAGGGCTGGAGCTTATGGGAAGTGTGCGACGGTATGCGGCAAAGGATGATATTGTTTTCAAAACAATATTGCAGGACCTCGAGCGACTCATGTGTCCCGAAGCCGTCACAAATAAGAATCCGTGGCTTCTGATTCGCCTACGGTTTAGTTTGGGGATCAAAAACGAGCTTGAGCCAGTCCAAGCTGTCTTTGAATCAGTGTAGCCAGATTGGGAACATGCAAAATGCCATCGAGGAATAGGGTACGTGGTTCAAGTGCTCCGATGGGTTGCTGCTGGCCAGATGATTAGTGGAAAGAGAGACCTACCATCTGCAGAAATGCACTCGATCGCAGTCACCATTGTTCGCTTGACTCCCGCGCCTCTATAGGTGCGCGGGTCGTCCCTGCCTACCAGAACTTTGAGGGAGTCGAGCATGCTCAGCATAGCCCCCGTTTCGTCCATATTATACACATTCTCTGGTAGAATAACGGGGTCATGTAGTTCTTTCCTAATAATCTTAAACCAGTGCGTTATCCCAGATATTATTATCGTGCCGATTTCACTTTTGTCAACTTTGGGGAAGGCACTCGAGTCCGTTGTGCCGGTGAGGACCTCAGCGCTGGTGGGGGAACACGCGCTCCTACCAAAAGCCCTCTTTGGTGCGCGGAAGCAACGTTCGACGGTGCAGGCACTGAGAGTGTTGCGGTTATCAGACGATTCTTTGAGGAACCGGTTAACTAGCTGGGGACTCTAGATATATGCAGGGCCCACGCTGGGGCCACGCAGGCGAGGCCGCCCGTCAGTTGGTGGCCTGAGTCGTGCCTGAGGCACGAGCAGGGAGGTCTCAGCCTCCGCGTATGTGGGTCCTGACAGTCCGTTACTCTCCGCGAAACGCCGCATTGATCTCTTCTACACACTTGCCGCCTGCCCCGTTTTTTCTACTGCAGCTCCGCTCGTGGAATAAAGGCGGAGCCGGCCCTGCCTCTCTTAAGTCACGGCCATATAGAACCTTTCGACATCATTCAAATTATTGAAGTAGACAACTGTCGCATGCATAATAGCGGTTAACGGCATGGGTGAGATGGTAGATGATAAAATTGTGCGTGCGAGCGTAATGGATATGAATGCAGGCTTTAATTCCGCTAATCTATCAGAGGAATTAAGAGAGAGAGAAGTAAAGCAAGGCGGAGGGTTTGGTATAGTAAGGTTGGGCATCAAGGAGTTGAGTTTCCATGATTCCATCAATGGTAGAAAATTCCAAAGTTGTTGTTGCCTATGGCACTAAAGCAATACAGTCTGACAATAGTCTAAATACTAACAGACTCGGCCGCTGGAGATGCTGCAGAAAGGTCACACGGTAGAGCTGTA
Organism: Macrophomina tecta; assembly: GCA_024180945.1. Classification (NCBI taxonomy): domain Eukaryota; kingdom Fungi; phylum Ascomycota; class Dothideomycetes; order Botryosphaeriales; family Botryosphaeriaceae; genus Macrophomina; species Macrophomina tecta. Next base: position 967,248 of record JAKSGN010000023.1, read on the forward strand.
GTATGAGAAGGCCAGTCCTCGCTATTGTCGGAGTTCCAGTCAGAATCGGAATCGGAGTCAGCGGTAGAGTCGGGCGGTTCGACACGGCTTGCTAGAAGGCGGACCATGTCAACGCTAAAGTCGCTCCCGTTCCTAAGAAGCTCTTGAAACCGGCTACACGGGAGGAGCGTCTTGATCCTCCTGAAAGTAAGCCTCAGAATATAGTTGCGTAGTGTAGGCTCGGACTCTGGTGTATCCGCGTAGACTAGAGCAGCAATATCGCTTATTTTAACTGCATCTTCATCGGAGTCCACGGAATATAGGTCAGTCCACGTAGTAATGTATGCCCAAGCGAGAGTCTTGAGCTCCATGATATCGTACTTTTCCGCGATAATGTAGACCTGGGTGTTGAGCTGCAGCCAAGCTAACAGCTGGTTTGTGTGTTGATCTTCAGCCTTAGGTCGGGAGTAGTCGCCTGAGTAGAACCACTCTAACATGGCCTCGACGGCATCGACAGGGTCATGGTCGAGTTTTATAACCCCAGAATACTCTTCCTGATGCCATATCAACCCGAGAACCATCTAGAACCATATAATAATACAAAAGTCGACATAGATATCATTGTGTAGATACAACTTGACTTCGTCACTGAAAGCCAAATCTCGTAACGTGGTGTTCTACAGCCTAACATACTGCTGTGACATACCTCAAAGCCTTTACTACAGGCATTGTCGAAGAATTCGCATTGAGAGCATACAACAACCTTGTGAGCATCCCAGGTCTTGCCTCCGCAGGAGATAACGAGGTCGGAGTACTTCCCAGAGTGGAGAAACCTATATAGTATTAAACCAACATTTCCATACCGCGACATATGAACTTATTGTTTTAGGCCGTTAGGTATAGGCACTATGGGATTGACTAATGCCGCCATAAGTTGCTAGAGCGGCGACGATTGCGTGTGTCTTATGCCCTTCGTTGTCTCCTTACGGTTATGATGTTGGTTGTCGGTGTAGATGAAAGTGCATATGACCCTCTGGCCTGTGCTGACGTTAAGTTCAGCGGTTGGCGCTAGATTGGTGCAATAGGCCGTTGGTTAAAACGAGCGTGGTCCTTATTGAGGCACCATTGGCACCGGACTGTGTGACATCGAAGGCGGGGAGTGGATAGCGTGATTAACTCGAGAAAAAGGGGCGGGAAACTAACGGAGTGCTAGCCGGATTCAAAGTTTAACGCCAAGCGATATTAGGTCTAGCATGGGCTTGAGCTCGCTTATCAGTCAGTGGGCAGCACACATCGTTTCATGCACCGCCATTCTGCAAAGCCACAGCGTAGCAAGCTGTCAACTATCATCATTTATCGTCCTCGCCGGAGCCATGCCAACCATCGTGTCTCTGTGCGTGAAGACAGTGGTCGACATTCGCCTCCTCCTACTTCTACTGCACCCCCAGCAAGGTGTCTAGAAACCCGGGGCATTACGTCCTGGACTCTTCCAAGAGGTACCATAGAGAAGCGATTTCCTCGTCCTCTTGCTCTGTGTATCCTGGCAGCGAAGCTGGTGAGGCGAGGGAAGACGGGCAAGACAGGGGTCATGAAGGTGGAAACGTGTTGTCTGATTGGGCGGCATTCTGCTGCGGTTGCTGTTGCTGATGAGGATGCAGCTGACGGAAAATCGGGCGTGTCGAATGGGGGCTTTGGGAGGAATGGAGGAGGAAGTGTTCTGCCGCGGCTCTGGTGGCCACGATGGATGGAGAGGAGGATGGTTATGCATTTGCGTTTGCTGCAGGTGTAACAATATCGACCGGCGAAACAGCGTCTTGACGGTTTATTCGACGGCTGCGCTCTCGTGCCCCCCATTCACACGCACCCACGCGCCTACCGTCGTCTCCCACGTCGCCGGACGGACACGTACCAGCAGAGGTGGGAGTCAAGCGAAGCACGGAGAGTCGGTATCGCAACTGTGCATTCGGCAGATTCATGACTATGAGCTCTCCAATTTAGTAAGTTCTCCGGAAGATGTAGCAAGGTACCAGGCTCATCCTTCCACATTATCTAGGATGGCAATTCCAAGCGAAATTGGTACTTTTCTGGGGTAGGTGACTTTTGCTACAGAATCAACGCGCGACACAAACATGGCCGCCGCCTCCTTCAACGATACGTTCAACACTGACGAGGAGACCGAAGATGACGACCTAACATCTCTTAACCCGCCTCCCGAGGCCACCTACTCTTCTCTCGCCGCTGCAGAACAAGCACTGGGTAGCTGGGCGCGAGCTCATAGCCATGCGTATCGCGTGTTCCGCTCAAAGAAAACGCAATAACAACGCAGAGAAGAAAGAGTACTAAGGGGTAACGTGTTTCACCACTCACCCGGCCACACCAGTCATCCGGCCACCCCACCAACACCAAAACGCGCCCTCGTGAAAATCAGCAATGACATCAACACAGAACCAAGAATCACACCAGAAAGAGGGCAGACTACTTCTTGCTAAGCAGGCTGTTCAAAACAATCGAATTTCGAGCATTCGCAAGGCTGCAACATCGTACGATATACCTCGAACTACTCTCCAAGATCATCTCAATGGAACAGCCCCACGAAGCGTGTCTAATTCGCAAAAACGAAAGCTGCAGCCGTCCGAAGAGAAGGCTTTAGTTGAGTGGATTCTAAGCCTTGATCGGCGAGGATTCCCTCCCCAGGTCATTGATGTACGAAGGATGGCAGACTGTTTACTCGCAGCGCGCGGCCATAATCCTCCACCTCAACCAGTCGGCAAGAACTGGATATCTCGGTTTATCAACAACCAGCCCGAGCTTAAAATGAAATGGAATCGAAAGTTCCATTTACAACGCGCCAAATGCGAGGATCCAGACACGATTAACGCGTGGTTTACGCGTGTTCAAGAGACGCGTCAGTCGTACGGCATTCTCGACGACGACTTCTACAATTTTGACGAGACAGGATTTATGATGGGTGTAATTGCGACATCTAAGGTCGTCACAAGCTCTGATACGACCGGTCGAGCAACTGCTGTGCAACCAGGGAACCGTGAGTGGACAACGGCAATCGAGGGCATCAACGCGTCCGGCTGGGCGATTCCGCCGTTCATCATCCTAGCAGGGAAGGTGCACCAGTCAAACTGGTATCGAGAACTGCCGGCTGACTGGGTAATTGCTGTAAGCAGTAATGGCTGGACGACAGACCAGCTCGGATTTGAATGGATCAAGCGCTTCAATACGCACACAGAGTCTTGTACGAAGGGAGCCTACCGTCTCCTTATCCTCGATGGCCACAGCAGCCACGCAACGCCCGAATTTGACCAATACTGTATGGCAAATAATATCGTCACGCTCTGTATGCCTGCGCATACATCGCATCTTCTCCAGCCGCTTGATGTAAGCTGCTTCTCCCCCCTCAAGCGCTCGTACGGTCAGGAGGTTCAGGAAAGCGTCCGCCAAGGAATCCACCATATTGACAAAGACGACTTTCTCGCAATATACTCGAAGGTGCGCCCATCAGTCTTTACGGGCCAAAATATCAGAAGTGGATTTCAAGCCACGGGGCTTATACCGTATAACCCACAACGCGTCTTATCGTCGCTTACCGTTACCAAAACACCCTCTCCACCAGCTACGGCGAACGGACAAGCACCTCAATGGACGTCAGAAACACCTCATACTTTGGCTCAGCTAGAGAAGCAGGCTCGGCTCATACGGGATCTCATCCAGCGCCAATCTCAGAGCCCGACGAGCCAAGCATTTAGTCAACTTGTGAAGGGATGTCAGATGGCGATGAATTCAGCTGTGATACTTGCAAAGGAGAATTCGGAGCTTCGTACAGCTAATCAACGGCGAAAACAAAAGCAGCAATACCGCCGAAGGTATATTGCACAGGGAGGTGCTCTGCAGGCTCAGCAGGGGCAGTTCTTGGTTCACGGGATAGAAAATGAGGAGGAAGAGGCTGATCAACAGGAGGCGACGGCTGTACGACAACGTGCGCCGCCGACGTGCAGCAATTGCCATTTACAAGGTCACACAATCCGCCGATGTCCTAGTAATCAAGGAGTAGTTAGATAGAAATTTCGATTGAATTCAAGGCGTTGTGGTGGAATAATTGTACAAAGAAGCGTTTTGGTGTTGGTGGGGTGGCCGGATGACTGGTGTGGCCGGGTGAGTGGTGAAACACGTTAGAGAGCTCTGTTGCGATATGATGTAACGTGTTTCACCAGTCATCCGGACACCCCACCAAACCCAAGACGCGTCACCGCGTAAATATTCCACCACAATGCCTTAAATCCAATTAAAAAATCATCATCATCATCATCATCATCATCATCAACAATCACTTGAAACCCTTACGAACAACTTTGAGCGCGAATTCGAATTTCTCGGCCCTACAACGTCTGCGGACGAAGATGGTGGAGGCGGATACGCGACCGTTGGCGCGTCGCGACGCGCTGCGCGCCTTCAGGAACGCCCCGACTATCGTGCCCTCCACACCGGCAAACCAACGGGGCAGCGAAGGGCTCGCGCGACCACCGTGTCCGATCTACCTAGCGATTCTACCCTGAGCGACGTAATTGGCCTGCTCAATGTCATTGTTACGCAGAATGACCGGCTTGCCGAGCGGAATGAAGAGCTTACGGAGCAGGTGGCCAGGAACGAAGACGAGATCAGGCGCCTGCGCAGCGCGCTCGAGATGTCTGAGGAAACACAGGCCAAGATGGAGGAACGCATGGGGAGGATAGAGAAGCAGTTGGCGGCTCTCGTAGAGTCGACGCGCAGGAACCTGAGCTCACAGTCCCAGATCAACGCCACGTACGCGAACGTGCTCCGAGGGGACCGCCGACACCAGCAAATACCAGCCCGTCGTCCATCGCCGCTGTCCCAGTGCGCACGAACCACGCGATTGTCCCTAAGGCTCAGATGATGCCGCCCGCGATCGAGCTCGATCTCACCAACGCCAACGTCGAGACCGCAAGCCCTGGGGATGTTCGCGCGTGGCTGCAGACAGCGCTGGAGAATCAGGAAGCCACAAAGGAGGTCAAGTGCTGCGGAATCACAAGGAACCCGAATGAAGCGGCCAAGGTGCGCGTTTTCTTTAGGACGGAAGAGGACGAAGAGCTCGTCAGGTCGAACCTCGGATGGCTGGAGACGGTCTTCCGTGGGGCGAGGATCGGGGGTCGCCAGTGGCACCCAGTCAAGGTAGACAATGTCAACAAGCTGGCCATTTTAAACAATGACCGCACTACGGTGCGCGCCGATGCATGCGAGAAGATTGGCACCGAGAACGACGTCGAAGTAACGCAGGTCCGTTGGCTGAGCAAGCCAAGCAGCCGCCTCTACGGGTCGGCGGTAATTTACCTTGCTAAGAAGAGCGAGGCCGACTCACTTCTTACCAGGAGAGTGATCGATGTAGGCGGAGAGGCGGTGTATACTAATGTGTTTGAACGCCGCCCGCGTCCAAGACGCTGCTTTAAGTGCCAGAGCTACGACCATCTGCAGTTCCGCTGCCGAGGAGAGGAACGATGCGCGAAGTGCGCGGGCATCGGCCACAGCGAAGACGGCTGCTCGTCGACGACGGTAAAGTGCGCCGCTTGCGGCGGTCCGCACAGGGCAGACTACAGAGGCTGCCCAGAGTATAACAAGCTCTTGCGCGAAATGCTTCACCAGCGTAATGAGTAAGACGCTCAAGGTGATCCACGCGAACTTGGGAAAGAACGGGACAGCGCAGTACAGCCTACTAAACGACGAAGACCTTAGCGACTTTAGCATCATTCTCATCTCGGAGCCAAGCTGCTTTCGCGAGCCTGGCGGCAAGATCGTGGCAGCACTCGTCACCCACCCGTACTGGAGACAACTACTCCCGACAATGTCGCGGCACAGTCGCTATCCCTGCCGCTCCATGATGTGGATTCGCAAGGATATGTAAACCAGGCAGATAGCGGTGTCCTCGCCCGACATTACAGCCGCAGTTATTACGCTGCGGAACCGGATCATTTTCGTAGCAGCCGTATACGTCGCCAACAAGGAGAATACGGCCGATCTAGAGCTCACCAGCACGCTTGACCACCTCCGAACGGCGATCACACAGGTAGGAAGCCAAAGTAACGGGGTGCTAGAGCTTCTCATCTGCGGCGACTTCAACAGACACGATCAGCTGTGGGGAGGCGACCTTGTGTATGGCTCACCACGCAGCGGAGAGGGCGCGCCGATAATCGATTTCATGGAAGACTTTCATTTGCAGAGCCTGCTGCCTCGGGGCACGGTTACGTACGAGTCGGCCGGACACAGCTCTACAATCGATCTTATTCTAGCGTCTCCTCGACTAGCGGAAGAAATGAGCGTCTGCGACATCGCCGGCGCAACATACGGACCCGACCATCTGGCCATCGAGGCCCATTTTGAGACTGACGTGCCTTATCAGCAACTAGAAGCGCAATGCACGTTCCGCAGTGCCAACTGGGAGGCCGTCAGAAGCGATGTAAGGAAAAAGCTTATCGAGGAGCCACCTCCGGATGCCCAAGACATCGAAAGCTTCACCAACGACCTATCCAGAACAGTATCGGCAGCCCTGCAGCGCTGCGTCCCCGAAGCCAGACCGTCACCATACGTGAAGAAGTGGTGGACAACGGACCTCACTCAACTGCGCAAGTCATTCACCTACTTCAGAAACCAAGCGAGAGCGCGCCGGAGGTGGGGCTCGCCGGACGCCTGGCTGGAAACACAGGCAAGGGAAGCGGCGAAGAGATTCCATGACACTATGAGGCGCCAGAAGCGAAGGTGCTGGAAGGACTTTCTCGCAGAGCCGACCAACATCTGGAAAGCGGCTAAGTATCTCACTGAGCCGGGAAGCAGCGGGCTCGCTCAGATTACACGCCTTGAAAACCAGGGCGGCTACACGGAGTCCTGCGAGGAAATCTCGGAAACACTGATAAAGAGCTTCTTCCCGGAGCTCCCTGAAGTGCAGAGTACTCAGTTCGAGGCGGCTCAGAGCCCTGTCGAGCAGATCGAACATGCCCCGCTGACAGTGGAAGAAGTAAAGGAAGCCTTTTTCCGGGCCAGTCCATTCAAAGCACCGGGCGTGGATGGGATTCCCGCGGTCGTGTGGCGCGAGCTCTGGCCAGTGGTTGGCAAGCATATCCATCAGCTGTTCAACGAATCTTTGTTGCAGGGCCGCTTGCCCAGTCGCTGGTGTGTCGCGAAGATTGTCCCGCTGCGCAAGACAGGAAAGTCAGCGGAGATGCCGCAAGGACACAGGCCAATCTCGCTGTTGTCGACGCTGGGGAAAGCGTTGGAGTCAGTGGTGGCAGAGAGGATCTCTGCTCTGGCGGAAGAGCACTTCCTGCTACCCAAGAATCACTTTGGTGGTAGAAAGCAACGGTACATTGTACAGGCACTGACAGTCCTCCAACAACGCATCTACGACGCGTGGCGCGAGGGCAAGGTCCTCTCGCTCCTGTCGTTCGACATCAAGGGAGCCTACAACGGCGTATCCCGAGACGTGCTCCTCCGGCGGCTCCGACAAAGAAGGATTCCGGAAGTCTTGGTGAAGTGGGTGGAAGCGTTCTGCTCTAATAGGAGCGCCTCAGTAGTGGTAAACGGCAAGACCTCCAGGGTCATGGACCTGCCACAGGCAGGGCTTCCACAGGGGTCGCCTCTCTCGCCGATATTATTTCTATTCTTCAACGCCGACTTGGTACAGTCTGTCACTAACAAGCACAAAGGCGCTATCGCGTTTATCGACGACTACAGCGCCTGGATCACCGGCCCGTCCGCAAGCGAAAACGTGGCGAAGCTCCAAAGAACGGTGGTGGCGCGGGCTGAAGAGTGGGAAGCGACGAGCGACGCAACGTTCGAAGCGGAGAAGACGACGCTCATCCACTTCACGCGGAACGCGCAGAGGCTGTCGGACCAGCCGATCGTAGTGAAAGGAGAGGAAGTATCCCCAAAAGCGCAGGCTAAGATCCTCGGCGTCGTCTTCGACCGGGAACTCCGATTTAAGGCCCATGCGGGGAGGATCGCGAAGAGGGGCGTCCAGGCAGCCCTGGCGCTAAAGAGACTACAGGACCTCCGACCGAGCAGCGTGCGCCAGCTCTTCTCAGCCACAGTAGCCCCAGCGGTCGACTATGCGGCTCCAATATGGGCGCCAGCCATAACGGCACCACTGATGAAATCACTCGAGGCAGTGCAGAGGATCGCAGGCAGAGCAATCACCGGGACGTTCCGGACGGTAGCGCTGCCCATCCTCGAAGTCGAAGCAGCGATTCTACCTGTCGAGATCCGCCTCTACCAGCAACTGCTTCGATTTTGGGTCAGCTGCCACACTCTGCCGCAGAAACACCCGTTCTGGAAGCTGAAGCGTGCAATCGACCCGGCCAACAAGAGGTTCGTGTCCCCGCTACAGCGGATAATGCTGATGTCTAGAGAAATCGAGGCTGAACGCCTCGAAACGATCCGCCCGTTTACAAGAATGCCGTGGGCCGACAGGCCCGTTGTTCAGATCGAGTCTCTAGAGGCGGCAAAGCTCCGAGCCGGTTCACCGCCAGAATCCCAGGTGGCCATCTTCACGCATCGCTTACAAATGAATGGAAAGGCTAGCATCGGCATATCTTGCGTAGACAGCAAGAGAACGACCGCCTTTGCTCACTCATCTATCGTCGGCAAAGTCTGAGGCAGTAGACACCCTTTTGCAGAGCTTCAGGCAATACAACAAGCCGTAGAGCTAATACATGGCACGTGGTCGACCGCGATGGCGACTGAATCACGAAAAGACCAGACGGTAGGTATATGGATGGGCGGACGGAGAAGTGGCGAGCAGACATGCGTGCAGTCAAAGCAACGGCAGCATTTGCTCCAGCCACTGGAAGACTGATTACAACCAAAGACTAAGAGCTCAATCCTTCTCTGAGCAAAGCAATCCCTTCTCCAGCCAGCCGTCATGCCGCTACAGGGACTGACAGCGCTCGGGAAGTGGTCTCGAAGGGGATGGTATGAGGGGTGCATAGAGGATAGCTCTATTTTCATATTTCCTTCCTTCTATTCCTCACGCCCTGTTTAGCATTATCTGTTAGTGCTTTTGTCCGTCTATTTTCAGATTGTCGAACAGGAAGGAGGAATGGCTTCTTTGGTCACAGTGTGCCGGGCTTCGAATGAACCGGGATCCTAATGTAGCTTAGCGTAGAATAGCGCTCCTTATCCCTATGGTCTGCCGAGGCCGACAGGGTGTATAAAGCATCATCATCGTCTTCTTCTTCTTCTTCTTCTTGGCATGTTAATATTTTCGCCCGTTCACTGCTTAATAAAGCTGACTTCTCCTGTACATGTCATGGAAGCGCTGGCCTGTGCGCGCGCAAAATCTTGTAAACTGATTTATTACAGTAGCTAGAGCAATTTTCATTTTGTAGTCATAGTAAGCACTGTAAAAAGGGATAAAGAGCCTTTCCATCGGTTTAATAAAAATCTTAATGATGCGGAATCATACAGGCAGGCCTCCAAAAGCCGGGCATAAACCTAGGAGAGCCGAAAGACCGACACCGCCGCCAAAACCAACCTACGACCTAACTTTGTTCAATAAAGTTAGAAATTTCCTCCAAAGCAGCTCAATAATCCTAGCAAGTCACGACGAGCTTCAAGAACTACAGCACGATCTTCAGAATATGGGATTTTTCAGCGCAACCCCTCTTTGGTACAAGGGCTTCTACAGCCGTTGCTCTGAAGCCAGGCTAAGACACGTTGATTCGGAGAGCAAAGCAAAATACAATGTGCTTGAAAGAGCTAAGATATATCACAAACGATTATTGGGCCGTCATCCTAGAAGAGATTTCCTTTTGGGATATTCTGCTTTTAAGCCAGACGATCTAAAGGACCCTGAGAATGCTTTTCTGATGGACCTTTGCTAGTTCCTTTTAGGGACAAATGAGGGAGGAAGTCCGGAGAAAATCATAGAAAACTAGAAGCGGGAATAGAACAACCGGGATACCAAGATATGTTAAGGACCGAGCCGCACAAATGGAAAGAAATCGAGGAAATGCATAATCTCGCCGCGGAATTAGGGGAGAAATTTCCATTCGGACCAGAAGACCTAAAATTTAGAGGCAAGATAGAGCATCACATTACAAATATCCGTGAGATACTCGTTAGCTATCATAAAGCAAATAGTCAACAATAGACGATTGTATTAGTGCAAGTACCCACCGCCCTTTTCTCTTAATTTTTCTCAGGTTGCCAATACAGTGACGTGACAAAAAGTTCTCGTACGCTTGCAAAGCATAAGCGATCACCACCTCCCAACAAAGTCGCTGTTTCTCAACGCATGCTTTCTGTTGCTTATACAAAGTTGCTTTGGGGTCAAACATGACTGTTGAAAACGAATTTGGTGTTAATTTTTTCCAAGTACTTAGTATGCCATCCATCTGCAGCAATTACTGCCTTACTATGCTTCATACTACCCAGCACAGATTCGAATAACGACTGCGGCAATTACTCCCATGCTTCCTCTAGTGCTTTGCCTAGATTCTCGTTGACTGTATCCTCACCCCCAGATGCTCTTTTTAATTCTGGATAAAGTTCTAGAACCTTTGCTTTTAGATGCAAGTAGACGTGTTCAATCGGATTTAAATCCGGACTATAGGCTGGCCAATAGATAACACGTATACGCTTTTCTTCGAACCAAAAATGTTACTGACTTTAATAGCCGTATAAATAGACACGTTATTCTATATAAATAGCATGCCTCTTCGCTAAATAGTTGGTATATTTTGGATGGAAAATGAGCTCAATCACCTCCGTTATGCTATTGGATAGTATATTAGCTTAGTCATTCATTCATCGATTCCGACCAATCAAGCGCAAATTCCATCATAGACCAATGGAATCTAGTCCACCGAATCCGTTTATAGCTCCGAGCCGCAAATAAACTGTCACAACGGCGCCCATTACTCTTTTACTTTTGTCCTGAACGATTCTTAATGTCCCCTCGCTTAAACCTGTGGCATGAAGGGAATTGTAGAGAAACTTTGAGGGAAATTAAACAAAACGGGTGGCTTAACTGGCCCATCTGGCGAAAACGCTTAAATCTTGCCTATACTCTTATAACATAGCAACGATGCCTTAAGGGAGGGACAGAATTTTGGAGACCCTACGAATATATTTACCTTGACCGCTGGCCACAATCGTTTTTTAAGCCTACGAAGAATCGTGTTGTGTAAATGGCCATAAAGGGACATTAAATATCATATGTGACGCTATTACTTATATTGAATTGAAAAGTTACGAAAGAGGAAAATTAGAGTCCGAATGCAAGCAATATTACAAGAAGCAAACCTGCCCATGTGTTTCTGTCCCGAAGCACTCAACATCGCAATCAATCGAGCGCATATCAGTGAAAACCTCACTTTACGCGATCTCAGAGAAGTTGATGGAATTTGCGCTTGATTGGTCGGTCTCGATGAATGAATAACTTGATTGCTTGGTCGTTGAGGCGCTCGTGGTGTTGATCCCCAAGCCGTCTCAGAATGAATGACTAAGCCAATATACTATCCAATAACATAACGGAGGTGATTAAGCTCATTTTCCATGAGAAGTTAAACCTGTCACCAACTCTACCTTCTCTGTGAAACTAGAGAACCTTTTGGCTGCGCTTCCTACGTCAATTTCCCTCATCAACGCAGAACGTCTGCAAATAAGTTCCAACTTAGAGCTCAGAAGGGAAAACCTGTTGGATATGAAGGAGATTCGATTTATCGGGTTTACCTTCCAGCCAAACATACTGTTGTCCGAAGCTCCCATGTCATATTTGATGAAGCCGCGGTCAATCTTCAAGCAACCCTTGACGAGCAAGATGAAATTGGTGAATACGTCTCACTACCCTTGGATTCGGATGGTGGTATAACATTACCACCGGAGATTCCATCTCGACAAAAGGGATCAATGACTACTGAGACTGGCCAACCAGAGCCAATGAGAGGCTCTTATGACCACCTACCATTAGTTTCGGTTCACAGTCCTCACTTCACATAAAGCGACGATCAAGTAGTTCCGGAAAGGATCGGCCTTAACCTGAAGGATAATGGGAACTTACTAGCCTCCCCTCTTCTTCAGTAAGGAGTTTCACATTTGAATTCTATGTAGTCAGCCTTTTACTATGCTTTGTAAAGGGCATGTAAGGGTTAAAGTCACAATGGAGGATCTCGCTATTAGCTATAAACCGTAACGTAATCCTGTATTTACTAATATACCATTAAACTTCATATTAAAGCTTGTCCATGGTGTCTTAAGAGACTTCCAGTGATACGGAAAAACCTTACAGTATAGGAATGAATCCCATCCGACTTATACCACTGGCAAAAGCCGAAAATACCAGGCAGAGTCCTAACATGACAGAACCTAAATCTACCAAAGCAACCGAACCTCGTGCAAAAGGTCAGTTTAATTAAACGAGCATTATGATGGAGTCGCTTACAAGGCCATGAAAGGGAATTCGGAGAGAACTAATAAATGCCAAGTGTGCGGCCTTGCTTTCTCAAGATCTTATAATCTTAAAGCGCACGAACAAACGCACAATCGTGACCGTATCCGGTCTAACAAATGCTCGCGCTGCAACAAAAGCTTTTATCGAAAAGCAGATCTCCAACGGCATCAAAGTGTCAGAAGCTCCTCGATGAACAGATGTTAGCGTTAGTTCTAATTCAAACATATAGGTGCACAGAGAAAAATTATTTCAGTGTGATAAATGCGATGCAAAGTTCTCGCGTAGTGATATTCTTTTAAGGTAATCATCCCCTCTAGACGCGTGATTGGCTTTAAACTTGGATGAGCTGACATACTTGCAACAAAGGCATGAGAGAATGTACTGTCTTCAGAAACAATCGAGTGGATTTCCCGGGTAGCAGGGTGGATTAGGGACCGGCAGAGAAGTTAATAGTGCAATTAATGTTCAAAAAAAGCCTCAGCTTTGGTGGTCAACTTCGATCTCTTGTGGGTTAATAGTGAAATAGCTTCTGTTTTAGGGATGAAAGGGATGAGAATCAATGGAAAATGAGCTCTATCAATGACTGATCTATGCGTTATTGTCTGACTTGTTAAAAATTCTCCTTGTCTCCGTTATAGTTCAAACATCTAAAGTTGCGCCACTTGTTAGAGAGGAGAACCGCCAGAATTTCTATCAACAGCTTCGCCGGTTGGTTCCCATCGTTAGGCTCGCATGGCCGTCGTCTAGCAGTTGTTACTGATGGAAAATAGGCACAATCACCCCCATACAACCATTCTCAATCCGGATCACAGGAAGACCTCTTGGAGGGCTTGCAACGCTCACATTACTACAAAAGAAAGCGCACAGCAAGCTCTCCGCTTCAGTCCCGTGGTAGGTCCTATGACCCCCGCGCCTGGCCATCAGCCAGCAGTCTATGTCTACCTCCTGCTTACCATTCCCCACTCCAAACTATTCACTCTAACGTTAATAGCCAAAACGCCACCTTGGCGCTTTCTTTGTGACAGTGGCATCAAGTTAAGCACCCCTGCACCAGGAAGATCGGCAACCCGGGGACAGAAGCTCCATTATATAGCCGGAAGATAGTTAGATAGTAATGCTCAGCAGAAGAAGGGATTTTTCAACCACAAGCCAGCACAGCCAAGGTACGAGTCCCTGCCGACCAAGGCCTCAGGGTTATATCGACTAAGAAAATATGCCACCAATCTGTGACCACGGGGAAAACCTCTGGTTCCTTATAAGATAAATCAAACACAAGCCCAAAGGTACCCAGATCTAAGTTACATTAGGAGGATAAATCGCACAATCAGTCGAAAGAAACCAGTGCTCAATAAGAAAGTACCACAAGAAGCTACGCTGAATTAAACCTGAATGAGAAAGTTAGCCAAATGGTGAAACAACACCAATGCCTCTACAGGGCAGTTTCGATAACGATCACAGCAGAACCAAGACCTCCCATAGAGATGTGGTCATTAGTAGCACACGGCCAATATACAAACCAGTCGAATTCCTAAGCGTTGGAATACTTCGGTTTTTCCCTGCTTGGAAGGATTACTATTGTTGGAAGATGTGATTCAGTAGTGTTTTAGGATTCCTAGGCGTCTTGGATTTTGTACATACCAGTATTGAAAAGCGAGCGAGTTACAGCACCATTTCACCCTAGCAGCTAGAACAGGTATAAGAGGAGCCCGTATGGCCTCCCTCTACTAGGAATGCCAATCTATGCCAACTTTTCTTCATCAATTGTATTGGGTTGTCAAATTGGACTCTTTTCAACAAAACATTTTCTCCCTCAAAAATCTACCACAAATTCACTCACCCGAACCCTTGCTACTACTCAAATTTTTACCACATGCCTTTTACTCATTTCGACCGCCGAATCGATTCCTATATACGTTAAAACGGTTTCTTTAATTTCTTAAATCCTTCTTAAATACAAACCACTCTACTAAAACTTTATTCCCCTACACTACCTCCAAACTCTACTTACCCCCCTCCCTATTTACTTCTCTATTTGTTGGATCAATCACGTGTATTTGGCTTTCGCCAAGTGTAGTCTATTCAGGAGAGGATAAAAGGCCACTCCATGGCCGCTCTCCTCCAACACCATGCCAATTCATCCCATTACTACTGAATAAGCTGTCACATCACTTGTTCGAACACTATTATACATTAACTCTCCGCCCATTTCGCCATTGCAATCAATTCCTACGCACATAAATATAATTTAAGCGGATCCTCGGACCGGTTTTATACAGTATACTAACCGCCCCGCCAAAACTTTTTCTCCCCGGCGACCCGAATCGTCACCACTACCCACCATTCTGCCCCTCGATCCCTCTACCGCTTACACGTAACCGAACGCCGAAATCTACTCTAAATTTGGCTCATTTAATATCTAAAACTGTCAAACATTAAGCGTTACAGGACTATCCGCGGCTTACTAGCCGGACACTGTAGTATAAAGGGGATCCTCCCCCACCACTCGTTACACTCTTCAGGAGCATCGTCAATTCATTCTCTACTCATTACAAAGTCTTACCAAAACTGCACTGCCTTATATAATGTATATGTTGCAATTCAGCAGTATTGGTAGCATCATCAGTACAATTCAATGTAGCAGTGGCATAGCCACACTCGGTGACCGTTTAGTAGAGTAGCTAATAAAATGATTGTCAGCACTGTACTAGACTGCTATGCTTCTAGCAGAAGAGCCATACTCTTGAATAGTTATGATGAAATTGGTGGCGAAGCATGATATTCCTGGTAATAAGCCGTGGCAGGCGGGCGGGGCCCTCTTATACCTGCTACGGCCAACCTACGCTGCTGAACTTAAATACACGAAACTTCCAACGAGTTGGCTCTAGAATTCGGCGGTCATGATTTTTCACATACTATTCTGCCGGTTCAGATAAGCTACTACTAATACATGACGTAATTTAAACATTACTCGCAATATGCGATTATGTTGTAAAGGCTATTGCTTAGGCACACACACACACACACATATATATATATATATATATATATGTATATATTAAAAAACATATGTGCAAATGGTCATCTCTCTTTTGTCTTGATTCTTTTCAGAGTGCCAATAGCGGATATGAGCACATCATCTGCTCACAAGTTGAAGAAACCCATTTTTGTTCCGCAACTTGACTCGGACGAATTTCTAGAACGCACACTATTAGAAAGTTTTCCTGAGGCTACTACAGTACACGAAGCGTGCGTCCTAATGCTTTCTATTTAGACATCGCCACGCTGCTAATTACTATCTAGGCTTGGCCTATTTCATAGAGATTACCCCGACCGACTCTCTGATGACGATGCGGAGCAGGTATATTCAACAATCGTTGACTTAGCAGAGAATCAGCTAGGATCAGATATCCGGAATCAAGTTCTGGCGGTCTTCGCTTTGACAGCTGTTTCCATAAACAGCCAGAGCGTGTTTTATATTCCCATCAATTACTTCTCTGGAATAACTGACGGGAATGGCATTTTCTACTTTGACAATGGATTTATACACGTTTATAGCTAGCTCCGGGAATACATCGCCGATCGATGGAGTAGGGACGACTATAAAACTGCCGTTATAACTCAATTGCTCCAGTATCTCGCCGAAGCAAGCAAGGATGGTTTCACGGACGTAAGAAGGCTGAAGCAACCCCTTTCCCACGACGTCGTTATGGAAATTATAAACAAGAGGTCAACCGGCATGATAGCGGAAAGGGATTATGCACTATTCCTCGAGGCAGCGCAGGCGTTCCAGGAAATACGTGTCGATAAGGCGGGCGCTCATCTGAGGGGTGTTCTCGAGCAGTCAAAGGTTCTCTTGCGACCCGTTCTCCGCGCGCGGTGGGTCAAGTGCCCATCATGTAGGCATTTCATAAACGTGCCTCCAGATGTGGTATCCTGATTTATTCCTCCCTGGCGCAAGTTGTATTCAGGTTCCGAGACTGTGGCATTGCGTATCCATAAGAAAAGAAAACCGTCAACGAGCATTGCTCAATCATATTCTTTTTCCGCTTTTTTTTTCTTTTCTTTTTTTTTTTTTTTGGTTAAGCAACCGGCTCTTGCATTTCTAGTTAGTCTCAATTGGATTAAGGTCTGGTGAATAAGCTGGCCAGTGAATCAAGCGTACGTGACGCTTAACCAGCTCCTCCAACGTAATCTTCGCAGAATGTGCTGGAGCGTTGTCTTGCATTAACACCAAATGCGGATTTATGCGTATCCAGCCATTAATAAGCAGTATAATCCTCTCGCAATAAGACTGCCTATTGATAGACCCCTAGTCCTTTTCCCAGAAGAGACAGGGGCCCTTTTCGCCTCCAGCAAAGGAGCCCCAGAACATCCAGCCTCGTAGTTTACGGTGTTTTTCTAAAACACACGTCTCATCCAGCTCCTCGCCCTTACGCCTAGTAACGTACTGCTTCTTATGCCTCCCTCCAGTTATCCACGTCTCATCGGTCCAAAGAATAAGAGACCAGTCCTCTAGCGTCCAGTCTACATGCTCTAGGGCGAACTGGAGCCGTGCCGCCTTATTCTCTTCGCTAAGAGGCGGCTTGGAGCGTGCAACGTAGCGCTGGAAGCCACAAGCAGCGAGTGCGCGGCGAATAACGCCTTCGCCTACACGCCAGGAGGCGAATGGACCGTGGGCTAGCTGAAAATATGATAGTAGTCGATTGCTACGACTACTGCAGACGAAGACCTCCAACTGATTACTCTGCTGCTTAGTCAGGCGCCTACGGCGGCCACGGCGGTGTTGAGGTGTCGGGTGTCCAGCTGCGCAGGCGGTTTGTACCTGGCGTAGCGTAAAGCCGGTGTGGGCAGCAATCTGCGCGTAAGACCAATTATTTCGCGTAAGGTAAGGTATTGCAGGCGCTGGTCTCGTGTCAAATCAGGCCCCTTATGGCGTTTGGCGCGTTCTTCGTTGCTGCTGGAGGAGGAGGAGGAGGTGGTGGTGGTGGCCGGCGTGTCCATGGCTGTGATCGCTGGCCAGCGACGTGAGTATAGGAGGCGTAAGATATATTCTTAGCTAACGAAAGTTCTGGAGAATTCTGTGTACTATGGTTGCAGGCGTAAATATTGTTAGCGCGGCACGGAGTGGGCCGGGACGCGCGTGCCACGCTACGCCTTTTGCACGTAAATTTGTACAGAATTCTCCAGAACTTTCGTTAGCTAAGAATATGTATTACGCCTCCTATACTTACGTCGCTAGCTAGCGATTATAGCTATAGATACGCCGGCTACTACTACTACTACTACTACTACTACTACTACTACTACTACTACTACTACTACTACCTTCTTCTCCTCCTCCTCCTTCTTCTTAACACCATGCGGCAGCGCTGCTTGGATATTATTATAGCAGATGGAGGCTATATTAACTGGTAATATACGAAGTAGACACGTGTTAAGAGTAGGAAGGGAATTCAGCCGTTTTACTACGTAAAATACCGTATGATCTCCGGCCCCCACTTCGTGCCGCGCTAACAATATTTATGCCTGCAACCATAGTAAATTTGCGTGCAAAAGGCGTAGCGTGGCACGCGCATCCCGGCCCACTCCGTGCCGCGCTAGCAATATCTACGCCTGCAACCGTAGTAGCGCCGTCTTGGCGGCGATCCGAGTCCACATTTTCCGCGCTTTCTCCGCGCCTCCTGCCTCACCGTCATCTCCACCACCACTATCTTCACCATCTCCATCATCATCACCATCACTGTCGTCGGTACCGCTGAGTCCTCTCGCTAGCATCCCTGCGCCCCTCTGCCGGCCGGTCGAACGACCACCTCATACCGTCTCGACATCCTCATAGGCAACCACGCACAGTTGTCCGTGCCCATCCGCTTGGGCCGTCTCGAGAGAATTCTGGATGCGAACAAGCAGGCCGCTATAAAATTCCAGCATCCTACCCGGTAAATGTCCGTGGCCTGGTTGCTGCGGGTCCCTTTGCCGGAAGATCTGGGGTCTGTAGGCATCGCACCTCGCTGCGGTGTCCGTTCTGTTCCTTCGGATACTTCCCAGACGGCCGGAGCTGGGTGGCGTGAGGAGTCACAGCTGAGCCAAGGCTGCTCTGGAGCACTGTCTTCGCAAAGCCTGGGTGGGCGGGTATCGTGCACGTCGTGTACGGGATATTGTTTCTTTGCCTCGGCCTGCGCGCCGACCCTGTACGTGCCTTGGTCCGCTGACTGCATAGAATAGACTAGTAGCGTTTCCAAATCAAATGGCTCTTTCTCCCTCCGTCCAATCTGGCCAGACCATCCTCGTGTCTTCACCGGCCGTCGCTGAATGGCTCGATCACGATGACGTCAAGTACCTCGGGTGCCATTCGCAGCACAGGCTCACCTTCGAAGTTCAAATCGACGCGCCCACGTACCATGCGGCTTTAATGCTTCGGATCCCGCTTAGTCTAAAAGAGTTTGCGAATAAGAAATTCGTCTACTCGATTATCCCGCCTGACAATCTGCGGAGCCTGCGTGTTGATAGCAACGGCAATGATATTTCAGAACGGGTTCGCGATGTATTTGCCAAGGGTAAGAGGCCTATCACGATCATACATTTCTCCGTAGATCGACCAGCCATGATCGTCGGACCACCGGAAGGTAGCGGTCGGCTCAGGTCGAGCAGCTCTGAGGAAGCCCTGCGGGCTCTTCATTCGCTTTCCTCCTTAACCGAGTTCACACTCCATGTCTCGAGTGAAAGCATGGGTGAGGCGCAGCTCAAGCATCTGTTGAGTCTATGCGGTGGGCCGTTCCGCTTGGGCCCCAATCACGTTCAAAGCCTTTACGCTGGCAAGGGCGGCAAGCTGCTGTGTAGGACTGAGGAGCAAAGCCATCATGCCGAGAGCCCACCGTCGTATGACGAGCTTGCTCTGACGCCCCCGCCTCCAGCCGGGGGGCATGCAAGTAAGGCGCCCCCTTGTCCTTGCCAGGGCGTCGTACTGATAGCGTGTTTTACCAGGCACATCGACCCCTGAAGCACCGCCTGGCAAGAAAAGGAAAGCGCCTGCCTCACCCGGCGATTCCATTACCGACCAACAACGATCGCTGATCGAGCAACAATTCGACGTCTTCGGGAAGCGACTAGAGGAGCATCTCAACAAACAGTGGAAGAGGAAGCTCGACGACCGACTGATGGAGGTCAGGGAGAGCATACTCTCAGAAGTGGATGATCATCTTGAACGGCAGTTGGCCGAAATCCGGGTTGAAATTCTCGACACGGCATATGATTGGATAGAGGAAGGCAAAAAAGAAACTGACGACGTCCTAACAGAACAACTCGATGATCGGTTACTCGATATCAAAGAAGAGGTGCGTGACACCGTCAAGGAGGAGTTGGAGATGGCCGAAGAGAATATTAGAGCGGATCTCAGGCACGCTCTCGGCTGAGGCTTTTGCTTATGTGATCAGATAAGTGCATCTTGTTCATGTGATTGGAATGAATAGGGAGTGGCGATAGCGGCTGAGGCAAAGGGGTGGGTGCGTCGGAGATGGCGAGATAGTTGTTTGGTATCGTGGTGCCGATGACATTGAGCTCTGGAATCCTCCCAAGGCCGTAGTCCGAGAACGCCACGTCGGACGGTTTTCTCACCCACCATCCTAGTTAAAAATAGTCTCGCCAGTTCTATTGTCGGCCATTCTAGAAAGCAATGTTCGTGCTATTTATTGCAGCGGGGCGCGGCTATTCCTCGTACGGTTTGTGCCACTGCAGTCCCGATATCAGTGTCGAGCCTTGCTTGCTTTCCACGCTCTCTCGCACCTTTGTTGCCGCTGCTCCACCATCCCATAGTTAGCAATTTCTCTATAAGTAGAGAATAGCTGCTTATAGATTTTACGGTTTTGTTGATGCGCTTTTCTTTGATGGGGAGGGAGGGTAGTCGCTCCGCTTAGCACCGAACAAAAACTTTTGTCAGGTTACTGTATGCTCTTTTCAAGGCGTTAGGGAACAACTCCGGCTCCTCGACGAATCGCTGTGGTCGCCACAGCGTTCCGAAACCTAAGCCATGGAGAGTGCTGGAGATGTAGCTGAGCCATTCGTAGGTTCGGACGTTATCCATCATGTTCGGTCCTGTAAGACCCAGTCGAGATGCCAGATTTGAGACTGTGAACATGATGGCGGGAAGTTCGGTGATAACCTCATCATCGATGGCAAGAACGGGGATACACATCTTGGGATTGATGTGGTGGAAGTGGTCAGGTAGTCTAGCGACACTGGCATCGCCTGGCTGCTTTTCTATTTTCGTTTGAATAGGCTCGAACGGAAGTCCTGTTTCGCGAAGGATAATGTGGACTGCTAGCGAGCAAGCATTTGGGGAGTACCAAAGTCGAAGGCGCGGCATATTGAATACTGGCTGTTGGAAGGATATTGAAGTTGTACACTACTCAAAGGAAACCCTCAGAAAAGTCTTAAGCTGGGCAAATCGAGACATTGAAGTACACGGGCATCGGTGCAAACTCGTGGTTGGGTTCAATGCGCCGTTGGTTCCGGTGCCGTGTTGAAACCAGCAGCTAGCATCTATGCAACGTACTGCAACTCTAGAACCAGAAGAAGCACAGGCGCAAGGGCTTGCTCCCGTTTAACCCTTACTCACATTCCTACTGTGTACTGCTTCAACAGGTTATAAAGCACGCTTTGGCTTAATGTGTCTAGCAGAAAAGCTTTAGAATGATCACTTGAAATGGATGGCATGTTCCGTCACAATGGCGTCATTACCCGTCCACCGAGTCCAATCGTGCATATATGTTGAGTCCCTCACCAGGCCGCGAAATCCTACTGCACGCGTCCTCGTCGCCGCGGCTGGTAATATTTATCAGAGGAGCGTCTCTGATGGGTAGCCGAGCGCAGAGGTGATGGATGGCAGCCTGCAACACGCCATTGCAGCCTGTTGGGGTGCGGCTTCGACGTGATGAAAATTTTTCATCGACGCGCCGACCGCAACCACAACCGCGCTACCTACTGCCTCCGCTTGGGCAACGCGACCATCTATCCAGGGAGGCTCATCGAGGGAAACTGGGATACGAAAACCACCCGACGTACGACTACCTGGCTCGCAGCCAGGCCCGACGCTGGCTCTATCCAGCCAGCCGATGTGGACGCGCCCTAGGCGTATGACAGGACACCCTTGGGCTTGCACCGGCTCTGAGATCGCTGAGAATGCGGCGAGGGCGCAGGGGAACCTCTTTTCTGAGAACTTGTTAAGGCTAACGTGTTGTAGACGTTCGGTGCGAAACCTGTTAAGGCCTCGAGGCCTCCGACCGCGAAGACCTTGTTAAGGCTCAACCTCGAGAACTCGTTAAGGCCTCTCCGAGAGAGCCGATCCGGTGCGCACACATGAGACCTAGCGGAAGGTCTTAATAGGCGTGGGGCTCGCAACCTGGTACGATGCGACCGGTCGGCTCGACGAGACGGAAACACGGGCAAGCTCTGGGGAAGGGAAGGGAAACACAGGCCAGTCGTGCAGAGACTCAACTCGTTGGAGACACAGGCCAGCTCAGAACAGGAGGGGACACAAGCTTGGTTAGTAGGAGAGGGTGGAGCAGGGTGGGATCTGGTCCGTTACCCCTTCTGCAATACACGGTCGGCCTGTCATGGGGAGACCCCTAGAGGCAACGCGAAACGGGGACCTAGTGAGTGTAGAGTGTTGCGCCCCTGCAGAATATTCAGGTTGTCCGCGGGGCGTAATGCGCAGCAGCCACTGCTAGCTCCGAGGACCTCACCCTTCACTGGGCTCTGACCCTCGGTGCACCTGGATGGCAGGCAGGATCACGTCCTGGCCGGAGAGACTGCTGCGTGGCTCGAGAGAACGGAGGCGCGTGTCGGTATGCATAGAGACGGGACTGTTCGCCTCCAAACCCAATGCTAAAGCAAACGGGAATGATGAACTAGGAGGTTTTAGGACAGCACGCCGGCGATGCATGCTTAAGGAGCAAACAGAGATCACTCAGGCAGGAGGGGTTTGCGAGCATGCCGTGCTTTTTGGGGACCGCCTTCAGCTACGCGCGACAGTACAAATGCACGCACTGGCTCTGGAATTCGACGTTTCGCTGTTTGACAGTCAATAGGATGCGCCGTGTCTGCTAAGCGCGAAGAAAGTCCATGTTCAACAAGCAGTACTGCATGCATCCGGCGCTCTGCAGCTTCAAGCTCCAAAGAGTTCTAACCAGAGAAGGTGGGGAGGGGGGGAGGAGTGGTGTTTGCACAGCGCTGTGCAAAATAGCGCACATTCCCTGCCGGCATTAGCATTTCAGTGGCCTACTTCCCCGGCAGGGTAGTCGGCGCGTATGGTGTTCATAGACTCATCTAGACACAAAAACCGGCAGGTGTGAGTTGCATTTCTCTGACGTTATCGATCGACCAGAAAGCGGGGTTGCATTGCGCGACTTAAGGTATCCCAAGTCACGATTGGCCGAGTCATAGCGGCAGGGCGTGGCACCAACAATGGTCCCGCGTCTAAGTTCCAAATCAGAACACTTTGTGTCCTTGAATGCGTCAATTCGATGGACCAGCGAGCTTGGTCTTCCAATATAAACCATCCATGGGCGCTCTTAATCGCCCCGCTGCTTATTCCTCGATTTGGAACACAATCCTGTGACCATCTTCCCTCTAGTCTCCATATTGTTCTGACAACTCGTGCATCAGCGATAACAATGTCGGAAAAGAAGACCTCAATTCGAAGCACGAAACTTCGGACTTTGCTTCGGAGAGTTCTGGCAGGCGAGGAAAATATTACAGTAAACAACGCCAGATTGTTTCTCGAGGCGATCTGCGACCAGCCCGAGCCCGCAATTTGCATCCAGAGACTCGCCGGCAGCCTCCAAGGCTGCTCTGCCCTACAATCTTCACTGTCTTTCGACACCTCTCCCGCCTTCTTGGATGGTCCAATAGCCGCCTTGCTCCGCTACCTCGAAGCACCCGAACTGAAGACAATTTGCGGCGGCGAGGTTTTGCGACAAGTGATAGGAAGAATTGTAGATACACCACTGGCTTGGGACGCCCTAGTCGAGGCTGCTAGGTCTGATCAGCTCACCGGCCCAGGATATGCAGCTTTTTCGTGGCTCCTCCTGCAGCTCGTATCTCTGCCGGCTGAACGGGCAATCACATATACCCCAATCGCGCACGATGAAAAGATACAGAAACAGCTCTTTGGATCTCGGGATCTTCAAGTTCGGTTGCGCGCGCGAAGGATTGTCTACATCGTCAACACTATTACAGCCGAACACGCAGCTGCTGCAGATGGGCCTGGAGGACGACATGATAACGACTTTTCCGACTTTCGGAAAATCTCCATTCTGCCAACCCCGGATGAACTGGCATCAAAAGACCCCTTTCTACCGCGCGCAAGTCAGGTGAGCGATCGCTTGAAGAGCCCGGATGGCCTTGCCTTCCATGTCGACAGTCAGTTCCGATTGTTGCGTGAGGACATGCTGCGTGACTTGCGAGAGGAGCTTCAGGCTGCACTTATGGGAACGAAAGGCCGCCGCAAGGCCTTCTGCGTCGAGCACTTGGGCTTGGCCGGGATCAATGCTGACGGGCGTCAACCGTGGTCTCTTCAGCTCCGGTGTACGGAAGACCTTCCCCAGCTACCCAAAAAGAGCACCGCCGCGCGTAAGGAGTTTCTCAAAGATAACCCGAAATTCCTGAAGCACGAGTCAGTGGCGTGTTTGATAGCAGACGGTGACGTCGTGATGCTGGGAACCCTGGTGAGAGAAGAAGGACTTTTGGCCCAGAAACCTCCGGTTTTATGCTTGCAGATTCCGGAGGCGGCAATGGAGAAAGCTCTCACGCGGAGCAAGATTGCGAAAAATATAAAACTGGTTCAGCTAAGCACGGCTATGTTCGCGTACGAGCCAGTGTTGAGACAACTGAAGGAGATCAGAGAACTCCCGTTGGGGGAGGAAATACTTCGTTGGGAGCGAGGAAAGCGCCTGGTAACTCCAGGATATCAACTGACCGGTGAAATGGTCCAATTCGCTGAAATCCTTGAGAAAACCCCTTCTCACGACTTGAGTGGTGTGTTACAGCTCTCTCATCGGACCCGACTCGATAAGTCCCAAGCAGCCTGCTTCTTAGCGGGACTTCGCCAGAGGGTCAGCATGATTCAGGGACCTCCAGGTACCTTAAATTGCTCCTTGTGATGCATAACAGAAAACGGCAGCTAATCGAGCAAAGGAACTGGCAAATCGTTTATTGGTTCGCTAATCGCTAAAGCGATCCATGACCACTCCGACCAGAACATTCTCCTCGTATGCTACACACACCACGCCCTCGACCAATTTCTGGAAGACCTATTGAACCTTGGCGTACCGGAATCAAGCATCGTTCGTCTCGGGTCGACGATGAAGGCAACTTTAAGAACGAGCGCCCTTTCGCTGGAGCAAGCACGACAGAGTGCGAAACTGAGGTACGAACAATTTCAGTTGTTGGATTTACTGAAGAAAAGACTGGCGGAAGAAGAATCAAGCCTCAACGAGGCTTTCAACAGCTTCCAGCAAGCGCAATTCTCCAAGCCAGAGATACTCGAGCACCTCGAGTTCCGGTCTGACGGTGCTCCATTTTATAACGCCTTTGAGGTGACTGAAGAGA
The DNA here is from genome assembly GCA_024180945.1 of Macrophomina tecta. Taxonomy (NCBI): domain Eukaryota; kingdom Fungi; phylum Ascomycota; class Dothideomycetes; order Botryosphaeriales; family Botryosphaeriaceae; genus Macrophomina; species Macrophomina tecta. The sequence goes on from JAKSGN010000023.1 coordinate 992,296, forward strand.
GTGGAAATATGGGCCGAGTGGGCAGAAAAGGCAGAGCCATTGATCGGTTCTATCTGGTCGATCGTTGGTGCCGTGGAAAGGACGCAGGGATATTCCAGAAACAGCGCGGGAGCGCCTTTCGAGCTGTCTGGGACATGAGACCGGTCGATCGACTCAAAGCCTTGAATGAATGGAAGGAGGAAATGTTGAGGGAGCGCTTGGCAGTTGTCCGCGATGCTGGCACAGCCTACAATGCGACCCTGAATCAGATAAACGCCGTATACATGGAGAGGGACCTAATTGTCATGCGCCAAAAACGCATTGTCGCGTGTACCACGACTGCAGCAGCGAAGTATGTACAAGCTCTGCAATCGACCGCTCCAGGCGTCCTCCTGCTAGAAGAGGCTGGGGAGATTCTGGAAAGCCATGTCCTTACGGCGCTTGGCCCGGATATAAAGCAACTAGTTCTGATCGGCGATCACAAACAACTCCGGCCCAAGGTTCATTACGACCTTAGTGTGGAGAAAGGAAACGGCTATGATCTGAATCTTTCGCTTTTCGAGAGGCTCGTGATCCAGGGCTATCCTCATAACGTGTTGTCCCAGCAACATCGAATGCGTCCGGAGCTGTCGGCGTTTGTTAGGCAGCTTACATATCCGGACCTCATTGATGCTCCCAGGACCAAAAGCAGGCCCAACCTGCGGGGATTCCAAGATGATGTCATGTTCGTGAATCACAACGAGGGCGAGATGGACATGGTAGATGTGCCAGACTGGAGGGACACTACATCGATTTCGTCGAAGAAGAACTTGTTCGAGGCTAAAATGGCTCTGAAGTGCGTGCGATATCTTGGACAACAGGGTTACCGGACTGACGATATTGCCGTATTGACTCCGTATCTCGGCCAATTGCGTCTTTTGCTCGATGAGCTAGGAAAAGACAACGATCCGGTTCTGAATGATCTAGACTCGCACGATTTGGTTCGCGCTGGATTGATGCCCGCAGCGTCGGCCAACTTGGGGAAGCCGCGCATTAGGATATCTACCATTGGTGAGCTCAGATCCACAGCCCATTGAACGTGCAGTTGATGTCCACGTAATGTTCGTGCATTAATTTTGAGCAAAAGCTTACTGGAACGCAGACAATTTCCAAGGAGATGAGAGCAACATAGTCGTAGCATCTTTGACAAGGTGTAACTCACACCGGGATATTGGCTTCATGGCTTCTCCGGAACGATTGAATGTTCTGCTCTCCCGAGCGCGGGATGCTCTCATTCTCATCGGCGATGCAGAGACATTCACGGGCTCCGGCAAAGGCGGGAAGCTGTGGCAACGCACCATGGCGATGTTTAAGGCGGGAAAACATGTCTATGATGGACTCCCTGTGAGATGCGAGCGCCATCCAGACCGGAAGGTTCTTTTGCTGCGCCCTGAAGATTTTGAGAGTAATTGCCCGGACGGCGGTTGCACAGAACCATGGTAAGCCATAGCTCTCGCTGGTATTCGTGTCCTAACAAAAACATGCGTAGTGGCACGGTCCTCGCATGCGGTCTTCATAAATGTCCTCAGTATTGCCACCAACTCTACGACCACTCAAAAATGGCCTGCCAGGGTGTGATAGAATCGAAATGCGCGAACAGCCACCTCCGCCGCCGGAGGTGCTGTGATCCCCAGCCATCTACTTGCCCAATCTGCGACTTTGAGGAGGAGAAGCGCGAAAAAGAATTGGAAACGGGCCTCGAGGCTCAGAACGAACGAGATCAGGCGCAATTGCAGCATGCGGCAAAGATAGCAGACCTCGATCTCCAAATACGTCTTGCTAGGGACCGCGCTATGGACGTGCGAACGGCTGCTGAAAGAGCGCTGGCGCTGGAGCAAAAGAGACGGGATCTGGATGGCGCGAGGCGGCTTGCAGAACAAGCTCAAGCGACAAGCACACGTGGCAATGGTGTTTCCGACTCGCGCGGTACAGTTCGAGCTGCTGCGTCAGCGGGAAGGGTGAATGGGAGACCTCTGCCTGAACAAGGGCTAAGAGACGCATCGCAGGCAGACGAAAGGCGAGTGAGAGATGCTGAAAGTCAATCGGAGAAAGAATGGGATCGCCAAAAGCGAGTAGAGGGTGCTTCAAACGATGCTATCGATGCCCTTATGCGCCTTACCGGCTTAGAGGACGTTAAGGCCAAATTTCTGTGCATTAAGGCTCAGATGGAAACTTCCGCAAGGCAAGGGGTTGATGTGAAGAGGGAGAGGCTCGGGATTGTAATGCTCGGAAACCCCGGAACTGGTGAGCTGCTCGGATACGCACGTACGTATATTGCTACTGAGGATCATGCAGGCAAAACGACTGTTGCGCGACTTTATGCCCAATTTCTTGTTTCCATCGGCGCCCTTGCTGGGAAAGAATTGGTCGAGACGACGGGGGCCAGCCTCGCAAATGAAGGCGTTTCCGGAGCCAAAAAGAAAATTGAGAGCGTCTTGAAGGCCGGTGGAGGGGCCATCTTTCTGGACGAAGCCTACCAGCTCACGTCGGGCAAGAATTACGGAGGCGCAGCCATCCTGGACTACCTTTTAGCAGAGATAGAAGAGAGAGTCGGTAAGGCGGTATTCATCTTCGCTGGTTATAGCAAGGAGATGGAAAAATTCTTTGAGCATAACCCAGGACTGGACAGTCGTCTACCCCACCGCCTCCATTTCCCGGACTATACAGACAAGGAGCTGCTGATCATGCTTGGCCGTCTGGTCGAAAGGAGATATGGCGGTCGTGCTGAGCTCGAGGATGGGCCAGGTGGTCTGTTCGCTCGAATCCTCATCCGGCGCCTAGGTAGGAACCGTGGGAAAGAAGGATATGGAAACGCACGCGCCCTGGAGAATGCTTGGTCCAAGGTAGCGGCGAGGCAAGCAGATCGCTTGCAGAAGGAGCGCGCTGGTGGCTCCAATCCAGATGATCTGCTCTTCAACAAAGAGGACCTTATCGGGCCAGAGCCTAGCAGAGCAATCCAAAACAGCCCGGCTTGGAAAAAGCTTCAGAGCATGATCGGACTGCGCGCCGTCAAGAAATCCGCCGAGACGCTTGTTGATCGAATACAACTGAACTACAACCGAGAACTCAGCGAGAAGCCCCCGATCGAAGTGAGTCTCAATCGCGTCTTTCTTGGCCCCCCCGGAACAGGCAAAACCACTGTTGGAAAGCTCTACGCATCCATTTTGGCTGACCTAGGGCTTCTTTCAAAGCGTGAAGGTAAGTGTGACATGCTCGTAAAATCTCCCCTATAATGTACACCACATTATTCTTTCGAAGCGTTCGTCATGTATTACTCGTCAATAAATATAACCAACACGTTCTGGCTAACAACTACAGCTGTGTTCAAAACCCCCGCAGACTTTGTCGGGCATGCCCTCGGCGAGTCCGAGAAGAAAACGAAAGATATTTTAAATGCAGCTGAAGGGAAGGTGCTTGTCATAGATGAAGCGTACATGCTGCATCCAGGCGGCAAAGGAGGGGGGGGTACCGCAGATCCGTACAAGACTGCTGTGGTCGACACAATCGTAGCCGAGGTCCAGAGCACGCCGGGAGAGGATCGATGCGTTCTCTTATTGGGCTATAACGAGCAGATGGCCGACATGTTCGAGAATTCCAACCCAGGCCTAGCAAGAAGGTTTCCAATGAACTATGCCTTCCAATTTGAAGATTTCAACAATCAAGAGCTTAGGGAGATTCTTGATTTGAAACTCAAGGAGCAAGGTCTCGAAGCCACGGAAGATGCTAAGACAGTTGCTATCGAGCTCCTGTCTAGAATGCGGGATCGCCCAAATTTCGGTAATGCTGGTGAGGTGGAGAATTTGATCTCTCACGCTAAGGAAAGTGAGCAAAAGCGAAGCTCATCAGCGGACTTTGCGCGCAGTGGTCCTGACGTCATATTCTTACCGCAAGACTTCGATGACGACTTCGACCGAGCCAAAGACTCCGCTGCAAGCTTTCAGAAACTGTTCGCGGACGTTGTAGGTTGTGAGAAGCTTATCAGAAAGCTTCAAAGTTACCAGCAAATCGTTCGTAATGTGAGAGCCCGGAGCAGAGACCCGCGAGAGCACATACCCTTCAACTACATCTTCAAGGGTCCACCAGGTAAGCAAGTGGACGACTATCGTTCGTGCTCGGTTGCCTCTAATCCTCTATAGGGACGGGGAAAACGACAATTGCTCGGAAAATGGCCGAACTCTTCTATGAGGTAGGCATACTGTCCACAAAAGACTACCTGGAATGCTCCGCGTCAGATCTCATCGGCCAGTACGTCGGACAGACTGGGCCAAAAACCAGAGACGTGCTGAAGAAATCGTTGGGTAAAGTTCTCTTCGTGGACGAAGCATATCGTCTTTGCGACGGGGAATTTGGGAAAGAAGCTGTCAATGAATTGGTCGATAGCCTGACGAAACCACAATTCATGGGGAAACTAGTCGTCATCCTGGCTGGATATAGCCGCGACATCGACAACCTTCTCAGAATCAATCCTGGACTTTCCAGCCGATTCCCCGAAGAAGTTGTCTTCGAGAATATGAGCCCACAAGAATGCCTGACGCTCTTGGAGCGCCAGCTGAAGGTCAGCGGGATCGAGGTCACCAGAAACGTCTGGGATACCAAATCAGATAAATATCTTGAGATTGTCGGCTTTTTCAAAGAACTGTCTAGCCTTCCGTCCTGGGGAAACGGTCGGGATGTCAAGACACTCTCCAAGTCAATCACCGCTTCCGTTTACGAAAGTGCGGACTCGACGGTCTCCGCTCTAACTACTACAAGCAAGGATATTTGCCAGGCTTTAGCTTCCATGCTAGAGCAACAAAGTGCTCGGTGCACGAGCACCGGAAGCAACACCGTCAGCCAGAGCATTCATGAGAAATCCCGAGCCTGCACTTCCACAGCAGGACCACCATCCTCTCTTAATACGCGTATCGACACTATATCATCGGTTGCAGGTACCCAGGATCTACCATTTATGGAAGAGCTCAAGGCAAAACAATATCAGGACGTTGGCCATTCTTCACCGCGGCGGGATCCAGGTGTTTCAGATGCAACTTGGAAACAGCTTCAAGTTGACATGGCAACCGACGAAGCCGTCCGTAAGAATTCTCTAGATACCGTTGCAAGTCTGAATCGAGATCTCGAGCCCCTTCAGGAAAGAGAAGCAGCAAGCAGCAAAGAGATGCGTAAACTGCAAGAGTCGGCTATGGAGGTCAGCCAAGATCGCGATGAGGAAGAACTTCAAAACCGCAAGCGAGCTCAGGAGGAAGAGAGACTGCAAAACCTTGCCATCAAAAGGGCCAGGCAAGAAGTAGAAGAGAGACTAAAGAAGGCCCAAGAAGAGGAGGAGAGAAGGCGGCAGGAAGAGGCAAAGGTTCAGAAAAAATTACGAGACATGGGTGTATGCCCAATGGGATATCGCTGGATCAAGCAGAGCTCCGGATACAGATGCGCCGGTGGAAGTCACTTCGTCTCGAATGCCCAAATTGGAATCTGAAGAATCCTCGTGCAATTCCTTTTGCATTCGGCTCCTTTTCTTAGTGTAATACAAAGTATTTAGTTTGAATGGTGGTTTCAAGAGACTGAGGGGTATAAGAGCTTTAAGTTTTTTTTTTTTTTCGTTTGCTTACTTGGCCATAGCAGCACAACTCAGTTATCTCTATGATAATGGCAGTCAATTACATAGCAATTAGCCCTACATCGTCAGTAACCTAAATAAGTCCCGGGCCGTTGGGTTAGTGGTAAGCAGCTGTCCAAGGAACTTGTGGATTGGTGAGCCACATTTCAAATTGAATAATTATGAGCATAAAGCCGTAAATACTTTTTTTTATTTGTTATAGCGAGAAGAAAGATGATCCTCAAACCATTAAAGAGTCTCATGAGCAGATTGCGCAAAAGTAAAACAGAACATTGGCCGCTCAAAACAGAGCCGTTCAACACCGAAAGAGGCTCATTGACGATCCTGATGTGTCAGATATAGAACATTGCGTCGCGTACATTCTCATGTATGCGCACCTGGCTTTGATCTGCTACTTGCCCTGTTCCGGCCGCTTCTTCGACTACACTCCCGGCAGGGCTAGCTACAGGGCTCGGATCGAACAATCGACTGAGATAACACCTAGCCCTTGCGCACACGAGGTCCGCGTAGTAAGCTGGGGTACAGATACTAACAGCCTTAGTGGCCCTCCCGAAGAGGTAGCAAAGGTTGTGCGTCAAGTCTTCGACGACATCCGCGGCGTTCGAGAAGGGAGGCTGTACTTTTCGGGCCTGGAAGATCTCGTCGTGAACGATGTAGTAGTGTGCTGGGCGTGCTGTACCTTGGAGCGCGGCATGTGCTTGCAGAAAGAAATCCCAATTCTTAGCTTCGGTGACTCCCCGATCAACAACTGTGCCATTCTTTGGATTTGACGAGCGGTCGGCATCGTCATTTTTAGTCGGGTAGAACCGAGTGTGGTGGTTCTTCCCTACGATGACTATGGTTATGTGAGGTAGCCCTCGTTTGGTTTCGGCTGCAGGGTAGACCTCTTCGCACGCTTTGCGTAGGTCCGGAAGCTCTTGGTTTAGAACTAGGTTGTATTGCCCTTCTGAGACACCGTCTCGGTAGACAAGGATATTCTGGGGGTAGGTGGTATTGAATTTTGCCCACAGGCGGAGGCGGGATTTAAGCAGGCTGTTAAGCCCCGAGACCATCTCCTGGCGGGCGTTCTGGACTTGCAATTCGGCCGGCCACTGTCCGAGCCATTTATCAATCGAAGCGACGATAGCTGCCACACTGGGGGCATTCGATGAGGATCCAGGAGAAGGGTGGGTGACATCGATGCCGACGACCATAGTCTTGCCCTCTGACAAAATTCCGAGCTTAGAGCTGTCTAGAAATTGATTCCTCCCGCCGAGCTTCAGATTGATCTTAAGTGCCACATTTGCGAGGTATTGATCATTCGCCCTTGCAAATTTTTGACCGTCTACGCAGACGTTTAGAACTCCCTCTTTGACGTCACATGCGCACTTGACACGATTGTAGACCGGTGAGTTATTGGGAGACGTAATCACCAGCAGTAGCCCTGGGCGGGGCTTCTTGGGATGGCTGGTAAACCGATGGATTGCCGCATCGATTTCCGATTCGAAGTTGCCAGTAGTGACTGGCACATGCAGACCGGGACTGCAATCATTGGCGTTGAGACCGACCCGCCTCAGGTTGGTGGCCAAGGCATCTAATGAATGCTTCAACTGCTGTTCATTCTGCCACGGATCCCTTGAACCTTCGGGTGATATCCAAAGATAAGTCCAGAAAGACAAATTCGCCTTGGCTGCAAACTCCATAGACAGCATGTTCCAACTACCGAACCCGGGGTTGGCGAGCTTTTGCCCGCCATATTTCACGCTTGGACTTGACAGGACGCGGCCCGGGACAGTAATAAGTCTCGGCGTTACATTAATTTCAAAAGCATCCTTCTCAGGTTAGTGTAAGTTTTAAAGCATATCGGATGCACTTAACGGGACGTACAAGGGTTGGATTTGTTGGCTCGACACCAATCATCCGGGCCCCAGAAGTGACGATTGACTGAGCATTGAGATGGGGCTTGCGAACAGCAAATCGTATCATCTGCTGAGTCTGGATGCGACTCAGTTTTTCATTTGAATGTTGGCCGGGCCGGACTACACAGACTTGGGCCGGTAGGTATGATGGGTTCTGTCGGGAACCAACATTTACGACTGGCAGGTCTGTATCGCTAACGGTGATGTTGTGTCCTGCCACAGGCATCACCCATCAGCGCTCTGGAAAGTTTGTGCTCAGTGGCATATGAAATACTCACTCTGCCGGAAGAAGTCGTACACGCTGATATATCCCGTTTGAAAAGGACGCTCAGGACCAGCTTTAGCCGGCTTTTTCCCTTTCTTTCCGCCTGTCCCACTCGGATCCTTTGATTTTCCCACAGGCCCCTCTGCCTGGCCATTTAAAAAGAATTTGACATCTTTCGGCCCCGCACCGAAGTCAGCCACAATGGGTGGGTGTTGTAGGCCACGCCCGTCCTCACGCGTTACCAAACCAACGATTTGCTTGATCCTTGGGACTCGGTGACCAGCTCTATTGTGCCTGACAATATGGGTGACGTCAACGGATAGTTTCTTCAAGAAGTTTGCTAGCCTGGTCTTGCTCTGGCCATTATCCCGCAGGTGTGCGGCCATTATCCGGTCGAGAGGGCCATCCTCGTAGAATGCCGCATGTTTGACTTGCACATTGACAAGGACGCGGGCCGTAGCTGCGCGTACGCTGACAAAAAAGCCTCGAATCGCCTGAAGCCCTGCTCCAAGACTCATCCTCTCTGATACGGATGCGGTTAGGTCAAAGTGCCGGTTCGCCCCGATAGACGCTATGTGAGAAGCGGCTTTGGGATGATGTCCAATGACGATATTCAACGCCTGGATTATCTCGTCCTTGGACCCGAACAGAGAGCCGGCCTGAGTAGAAGTCAGATAGTCTATAAGCTCGGACACAGTTAGTGTACCAGTAGCTTGGAGACGGATCTGATACAATCTGGCGTTTGGTGCAGGATCATCTTCGTGCTCAGCTCTGTAGCGTAACGAGTACCCATCTTGGTCAACATCGAGCTCTATTCTGCTGATGATGGTGGATTTGAAGTCCGTTGCGATGTTATAGCCGTGTTGAGCAAGATATTCTTCAAGTAGGAGCTCAATAATCCTCTTGACCTTCTTGCCTGTCGGTCGTCTTCCGGCCTGATCCGGAAGAACCTCGATATTGTAGCGGTGGAGTAGAAGGCCTCCATTTGATACTAGCTCAAAGTAATTGGTCCATAACATGACCTCTCTGCCCTGGGTTCCAAATCCTGGCCGTTGAGGTAGGGAAGCGCTGGATTGAAACTTTTTCTGCGTTGACTTCGTTCTTGCAAGCCGGGCGGCTGTCTCACTTTCGTTTTCGATTCTCATTACGTGTACGTCTCGTTGAGCTATATCATGGCTGCCGTGGCTTTGAAAAATACTCAGTGTCGAAACGCGATTGCGATTGGCAATGAAGTCTCTCACGTGAAGATTTGCACATCGCCAAAGCCTCCACGGCCCCTTGCCGATCCACCACGATCGCCTCTGCCTCTACCACTCCTGCCTCCATCAGCCCTACCTCGGCCACGAACATCACTCTGCCCGCCTTGACCATCTTGAGGTGGACCGCGAAATGGGTATCCTCGTCCTCGTCCTCGTCCTCTTGGCTGCGACATTTTTAGAAGTGAGCAGAGAGTAATATGAAAGCTTAATTGATTTAGGAGCCGTTAAGATTATTTAAGATTTCATCTTATGCCCTAATACCCCGCACGAGGAGGAATGGATCTGCACCATTCCTATTGCTCCACTGCAGCAGGGTTTGTAGCAAGTTATTAACATCCTACTACCCCGCACACAAAGAAAACACGTAGTCACAAACGCCCAGCAGGTTGTCAACTGGAGAATCTAGATGAGCCCATGGGAATACTGCAGTTTCATGCAGCTTACGGCTAACACAGTTAATCCTTCTAATACTTAAAACGGTTTAGGGCACGTGTTACCATCCTCTGCCCGCAGTCATCAAAACGGAGAGACGCCTTGCGAGTCACTCTTGATAGTGAGAGATTGGCTGGAGATATAACTGTAATAGAAATCGGATAGGTCGCATCGCATGTGATAGAGAATTAAGATGGTTTAGAAGAGGCCGAAATATTATCGGATGAAGCCGGACGTACTATGGTCGGAGGCATAAGTTGTGTTAGCGCGACGCTAAACGCCACGGAGACGTGCATTGTTTTGCTAGTAAAATACACCAAAACTGCTGACACTTCCCAGCCTCCCTACCACTTCGTATGGCCACCCTTCGCAGCGATCGTATCCATCATGCGCTGTGGCATGGTGTTGAGTAGTTCACGCAGCTGCTCCTCCGTAATTGCCTCCCACGCTTCCTCTACTGCCTTACGAAGCTTTATATATGTCCATTTATAGCTAGAGTCGTATTGCTCTTGAAAACTCTGCATGTGCTCAGTTGCGTGATAACTGGAGAAAACAGTGGTATTTATAAGCGAAATTGGGCAAAGATTAACTCCTATGCCCGCTGGCTTACCGCCGCGCTAACACAACTTATGCCTCCGACCATAGTATGACGCTTTGGTGAGTTAACCACGTACGCGGCGTTCTCCGGTTGGCGACGCCAAGGACTGAGCGAACGAAGAGAGCACCTCGCGCTTGGGCTAGACCCCCGTACATGTGCTTCCGGCACCGTGCACGACCCCGCATCTGATGAGACTAATCGTAGCCAATGGTTGCTCCTCTATGAGCTTGCTTATTCATCGCAAACCCTCGTTCCTCGGGTCTACTCGTAAACGAGTAGCCGACACCCTACCGGGTTTTGCAAATCATTAGCGACGGGGGGCCTAATCCCCGGATTTTTCGCGCGCGTCCTCACCAAAAAACGCGAGAACGCGCCTAAACGTCCTACCCGCCCCAAATTGCCTAAACAACGCTTTTTTTTTTTTTTCGTGCTTTCCGTGTTTCCTTATACAATTGGCCCAATTGGGTAATCCTCATGGTGTTGCAATGCCGGCCCAACGTCGCTCTCGTCGCCTGAACAACGCGGAGCTCATCCAGGAGGCTCTTACTGCCGTTTCGCGTTCTCAGGTGCCTTCTGAAGGTCATATAGCTGTCCCTATACCGTGTTAGCCTTATATTAACGTTATTTGCCATAGCCAATGCGCCCTTGAGTGCTGTTTCGGCTGCCATAGCCTCCGACGGCTGCGATGAGCCTATACCTGACGATTATGACCCCAACCTCGATGAGGACGCTCCTCTGCCCGCTGCTCCGCTTCCTGCGCGTGTAGAGACGCCGCTTGAGCAAGAGGAGCCGTCATCCGACGTGCGTAGCGGTGAGGCTGGCCTACCGTCGACTCCAACGCCTGGCCGCTACTCCGCCAGGCCTCGTAGGCCCTCTGCGAAGGCTCGGGCGACGGCTTCCACGGCTCAGGCTGTGCCTCGTACCCCTCCGAGGCCTATAAGACGTCAGCGCCCTGCCAAATTGGCTGAACAACTGGCTCGTGAAAGAGCCCAGAGGATGGCGAATAAGGCTCCAACGTACAAGGTGTCTAAGAAGGCTCAGAAAGCGTCCTCTGGCCGCCCTCACGCGCCTACGCCATCGGCTCGCTCGTCGTTACCCTTCCAAGGCTTCAGCGACCCGATTGAGACGTCTGACGACGCTCCTCCGTCCTCACCACCTGTTATTACCATCGAGTACGTTGTTGCTTTGCGAACGAGCGGCGCGAAGCCATATTTGGAGGACGAGAGACGTGACATGAGGATCTTTTCGTTAGGCGACGTTATGAACTGGCGCGAGGTCGATGACTGGGCTAATAGCGTCGTGAGTAGCCTCTCAACGAGTATTAGACGCCCTTTCGAGCGCTCTAAGATCTGCGTTATCGTAAGCCATGATCGTTTGGCACAGGCTGGCCGTCCTGCTGTAGATGTTAGCTCTTGGCAGGACTTTGACAAAGTAGAGGCGCTCATCGAACGTAATACCAAGGCTGGCAAGAAAGGTCATCAAATTGAAGTCGTCTGCTATATAAGGCCGGCACCAACGCCTCAAGAGACAGCTCAAGCAGCTAATCGAGTAGCGAATGAGCGAACGGCGGCAGCTTTATTAGAAGACCCTGCGGCGGCGGCGTTGAATCAGCAAGTAGATCAAATGAGGGAGTTACTGACGTCTCTAAGTAATAGAGAAGGAGGAGGCCGCGGCCGTGCAACGACTACTACTACTCACCGTCAGCAGCTACCGGATCATATTATCACCGAACTCGCAAGCGGCAACGTTGGTGTCGTACTGACGACTCGTTGGCGCTGCCAACACCGCCAATGCCGTAATTATACTGGCACCTGCTATCATCCACAAGGTCAGGATGGCCCTCATAACCATATAAAGCTTGACGGCGCCCTCCTGAGTATGTGGGGTGACGCTATACGCAAAGGAGAGGCAACAATCGATGAATTGCCAGGCAGTGTAGCTGTACGAGCTATCAGAGCTCAGGAGGCCTCAAGGAGGACTCGTCAACCGTATGAGCCACCTCTAGCAAGCGCTACACCCTTTATATCACCTTTCTGGAACCCATGGACGCTTCCGCCACCGCCAGGCTATGGTGTAGCACACCCACAATCGTATTCAGCTTTTCCTCCGCCGCCTGCAGCGCCTACGGCAGTAACCCCTCCTCACGAGCCTCCTCCGTCAAGCCCAATTAGGCTCGAGGAATCACCCTCTCAGCAGTTAGCTGGTTTCTTTACTTGGCTAGAGAGTCAGCCTTCGTTCAGAAGCTCAAATCTCCAGCGAGCACACCAAATTCTTATAGATGGCGAGTGGGATCTTGAAGGGCTAAGGAATGATATTTCTACAGTACAGTGGGCTAGTTGGGGCTTGCCCGAGGGCCTTCTTCAGCGCCTCAAACGTGAGGTACGTCGCTATAGAGGCGTACGGCTCGCTACTACTACTCACCAACAGGAAGAGCCTCTTCTGCGCCGCAGTAGCCCGCCTTTCTGAAGTGTGATAGGGCGGAAGTAGTAGAAGTAGCTACATTGATTGCATGGTGTAGGAAGGACCCAAAATCAGTATACTCCGAGGTATAAGCGTAGTTGCGACGAATCCATGTCTTAATGTCGTGAAAGCTATGCTCAATGGGGTTGAGTTCAGGGCAGTATGGAGGAAGAAATACGAGGTGGATACCGGCGGCGCGAACGGCTTCTCGAATCTCCTACTTTTATTAATAGAATATACTAAGCTTTATGAGAACCTTAAACTTACTGGCGCTCGGTGGATCGAGGCGTTATCCATGATAATAATATGATAGCCTCCGCGGAGCTGTGGCAACACCGTCTCTTGTAACCACCGTAGCAGGACTTCCGTATTAATCGTTACTTGCTCGACAAGTACTCCCTCCATATAGCCATCTAGTGTATACGCCGGTAGAATACTCCAGCGTGGTGAGCGTCGTATTGAGCCTTCCACCGTCGCCTCGACGCCCACCGAGCTCCACCCATATGAGCGCCAGCCAGTACGCTCGTCAGCACCAGACTCGTCAATAAACACCAATTGATTGGGGTCAAAGGCAAGCATGCGGCCACGAAAGATGGCCTTCGTAATTAGGCAACGTTCTGCAGCCCTTCTACGAACGTAAGTACGACTCCAGCCGCGGCGATAAAGTGTACGCCAAAGAGTCGTAATATGCACAACAACACCACAAGTTTGCTCCATATACCATGTCATTTCGTCAAGATAAGCCGTAGGGTTTGAGTCCAGGAAGTTCAGAAGCACCTATAGCTATTAGCTATATAAAATATGCAGGAGGGGGCTGCTACATCTTCTTCATGAGCTGTGAGGGTTCTCTTCCGCCCATCAGGGCTAGTTGGTGCGTACGGCTCGCCCCAAACACGTAGATTGCGCTTAATACGGTACACAGACGCTTTATGACACTTGGCGGCGTCTGCAATAGCGCCTGTATGCCATTGGGCGCGTAGGCAGTCGAGGATTGTAACGATTTGGTGTTCTTGGAGGCGAGGAGGTGCCATGAGTGCTGTTATGCTGTGCTACAACACCAGGGTATTACCGCAAAAGGAAGTTCACGATGTAATGAGGCGAAGAAGCACGAAGAAACGCGTTGTTTGGGCGACTTGGGGTGGGTAGGACGTTTGGGCGCGTTCTCGCTTTTTTTTGGTGAGGTCGCGCGCGAAAAATCCGGGGATTAGGCCCCCCGTCGCTAATGATTTGCAAACCCCAGTAACGCACGGGACAGCCCAACGCGCGCAGCACGTTAGATTAGCTATTCAGCAACCTCCCACTCGCCTAGGCCGTTCTTATCGCTATTGTACATGTTCCTCCGCTTGGCTTTGCGTGAAAAGCTCTTTAATGACGTAAAAATCTTGCCCCATCCCTCTAGCTTACGTATCTTACAATCCCTCTTGTGATTTCTTAGCTGCGTGCGCTGCTACTGTAAGGTGTTGAGTTTCTTATCCTTCGCAATCCTACCTGCCGTACTTGCTAGCAGGACTCCTCCATGTTGTGTAATCCTTCGAGCGTCTTTGTGTCGATCCTGCCTAGCCCGGGTGACTGCATTGGTGCGTTCAAGCTCATTGGCAGCAATAGCTCCCTGGGACGCGATAACCAGCGCTGCGCGAACGAACTTCTCGACCGTTGGTGAGCCTATGTGCTTGCTCATAGTATTTGCCAGTGCTGTAAGTCCTCGGTGTGACTGTGGCGTAGCAGCTAGCTGCACGGCTGCTTGCGCTAGTAGCGTTGTTGGTGTTATTGGTCGTGCAATTGGAGCCGGCTCTGGAGGCGGTAGCTGAGCCAATCCGTCCTGGTTGAGCTTATCGTCATGGCTCTGGCCGTCCATGTTCGTGGTGAGAACAATATGGACCGCTGCCGAAACGAAAGAAAAAATATATAGAAAGTTCGGACGAACTTTTCTTTCCCCTGGAATCTAGAGTAAAAGGAAGGCAGTGCCATTAAGAAAGCCTAAGAGCGAGATACGCGGAAGTCTTAGACTTTTGCTACGGTACAACGCGATGATACTGTAGGTCATCCGATTGGGATAAGCTGCAGATTCCACCAACCCTGGACGAGCTGATGTAACCATCTTTGCTTGCTCCGCCTAAACTCTGGATGCGGTCATGGTGGAACAATACCCATGCGAAATCATAGTAGGCCTAGCCCAAGTGGTCATAGAGGTATAAGCTTATTGCTCTCTAATTCCATCTTGAAAGTAGCTGTACCAAAAAGTCTTACTAACATCTATAATAAGCCTTGTTTAGATCTATAACGAGCCTTACTGGATATGAAACGTCTTACAGTTCAGAATAGGACTTTGGTTTCAATATAACGTGCCTACGTTCTATTTGATTATGGGTAGTGGAAATGGCGTAGCCACGCGGCTAATACGAAAGGTTGTAACATGCGTTAGCTTTTCGTACTGCTTTTTGTCCTAATTGAATCAGGAAACTCGTCGCGTCCTAAACTACGAGATGTTAGCCGCATTTAAGGCAGTGAAGAGATATCTTATGTCAGTAATAAGAGCTCACTATCCGACTAAGCGCTGTTGACATGAGTTATATCAGGTAGACGAACTAACGTACAGAAGACTGAGGCAGTACTTGTACTGGAAACGGCGATGCAAGAATTGGAGCCCCACTGCGATAGTTTTAATTATTATCAATTGAGAAAATCAGCTTGAGCGATGTTAGTGAAGCGGGTAAATAAGGAGTCACTCAAATCATATATAGCATATTCATCCAAGTTAGTTAAGGAGCCATCATTCTTACCGAGCTTCTTGCCAAACTTCGAAGTAGGTGTAGCGGAGCTGCCGGTCTAAAAGAGCCGGGAAAGTTGACATGTCATATCTACAAGGCTATTCGTGCTACTACCGGTTCGGCCACTAGATTGATGGCAGAGTAAATTTGATCATTAACGTCTAGAGGCCTATCTGTATCACTAACGTATCGGATAAGCGAGTGTGCCAGACAAGCGAGTGTGCCACCCCATTAAAGCTCGATCGCTTTAAAGACGAATAACTCCGCAACGCCTTATAAAATTGACTATCTATAATATACAGCCTATTCTATAGTAGCTTCCACATCTTTTTGGCATGTACGAGAATTATGCCCAGTCTCGCCGCATTGCCCACATCGCCTTTGCTTCTTCGCAGGCCCCTCCGCTTGCCCATCACTTTGGCGCGTTTCCCCCGAAATCTGCTGGTTAATAGTATTTTTATCGACTAAATCCCGTCCTTCTTGAATTGTAAGAGTCCCTCGCTTCTGAATCCGCTTCTTTTGGCTTTTTTTGCGTCGCGTTGCGGCCTTATTTGCCTTTTGAAGGTTTGCGACTTCGGCTTGCAAAAGTACGGCCGAATGCGCCATCATTTGCGCCCCCTTTGCAAGCCGGTCGAGCGCCTCATGGATTGGCGCTGGTGAGCTATCCTGATGCCTTGCAATCTTGCTCCGAATAAGCTCAGTTTGAGACGCTAATTCGGCTGGGTTGTGTGGTGTTTGGGAGTCCCAACTTGCGACCTCCGGGAGGGTGGGCGTTGGTGTCCGAATTTTAACATCGAGCTTCGAAAGAACCGCTTCTGGATCGAGTAGGACTAATCCAGCACCTCAGAATGAGGATACGACATGCTCCTTCGTAAATGCGGCTTCGAATGCGGCCCTAAACGCGGGTAGAAACTCAAGCTTCGTAATATGGTTGATATGCGATCGTATCAAGTCTTCGATCTGCTTCCCATACGCCTTCTTGAGCAGCGCAAAACAGCCGACATCGAGTGGCTGGAGGAGGTGGGATGAATGCGCAGGCATACAGAGCGCGATAATCTTGTGTTCCTGGCAAAACGCGTCGAATTCGGCCGAATTGTGACTCTCATGGCCGTCAAGAATTAGAAGGCGGTATGCTCCAATTACGCGGTCCTTTGTGTGCTTTTCGAAGTGCTCGAGCCACTGCAGACCAAGTTCATTTGTCGTCCAACCATTATCGCTTAATGCGACGGCCCAATTGCGTGGCATGTCGTCGCTGTACCAAGCGGAGAGGTGGTACTGGCCTTTGAAGATCACGAACGGCGGGATAGCCCAGCCCTGCGCGTTGACTCCTTGGATCACCGTAACCCACTCGCGATTGCCTGGCTGAACCGATTTTGGTCGATCGCGTCGTTCAGAGGCGGTGATAACCATTCCAGCTGCAATCATGCCCATAAGGAAGCCGATTTCGTCGAAGTTGTAGATATCACCGTCCACGATCCCGTACTTCGCGATTGTATTCTGCACGAGCTCAAACCACTTCGTAATAATCTTAGGATCCTCGCATTTCGCTCGCTAGTAGTCGTACTTGCGATTTATGCGTGTTTTTAGCTCGGGAGTACGCCTTACGAAGTTTGTAGGCCATTTCTTCCCGACCTTGCCTCCGGCACGATCGGCGAGTAGTTTATTCGCCATATCTTCAACGTCGCGAAGCCGGGGGGGAAATCCTCGTGAATCTAGGTCGAGGATACGTCGAATAATTACGGATTCCTCGGGATCGGTAGGCTTTCGCGAATTGGGCGTGCAATCGCGTCGTGAATGGGTCCCGTCGCGTCGTCGCTTAAGAGTCATTCGATTGACGTGGTACGTCTCCGCAGCCCCCCGATTACTCCGAATTCTGCCTTGATCGATAGCCTGCTTTGCTAAGAATAGACGAGATTCATATAAGGGAGGTTGCACGTGGTTTGGTTGTTGCATGGTTGATAGAAGCTAAGGTGATGCGTTTTGTTGATGGGTGGCACACTCGCTTGTCTGGCACACTCGCTTATCCGATACTGGGGTTTGCATATCATTAGCGACGGGGGGCCTAATCCCCAGATTTTTCGCGCGCGACCTCACCAAAAACACACTAAATCGCCCAAACAACGCGTTGCTTCGTGCTTCTTCGCCTCACTACCTCGTGAAATTCCATTTACGGTAACACCCTGGTGTTGTAGCACAGCATAACAGCACTCATGGCACCTCCTCGCCTCCAAGAGCACCAAATCGTTACAATCCTCGACTGCCTACGCGCCCAATGGCATACAGGCGCTATTGCAGACGCTGCTAAGTGTCATAAAGCGTCTGTATACCGTATTAAGCGCAATCTACGTGTTTGGGGCGAGCCGTACGCACCAACTAGCCCTGATGGGCGGAAGAGAACCCTCACAGCTCATGAAGAAGATGTAATAGCCCCCTCTTGCGTATTTTATATAGCTAATAGCTATAGGTGCTTCTAAACTTCCTAGACTCGAATCCTACGGCTTATCTTGACGAAATGGCATGGTACATAGAGCAAACTTGTGGTGTTGTCGTGCATATTACGACTCTTTGGCGTACACTTCATCGCCGCGGCTGGAGTCGTACTTACGTTCGTAGAAGGGCTGCAGAACGTTGCCTGATTACGAAGGCCATCTTTCGTGGCCGCATGCTTGCCCTTCCTGTTGGTGAGTAGTAGTAGCGAGCCGTACGCCTCTATAGCGACGCACCTCACGTTTGAGGCGCTGAAGAAGGCCCTCAGGCAAGCCCCAACTAGCCCACTGTACTGTAGAAATATTATTCCTTAGCCCTTTAAGATCCCACTCGCTATCTATAAGAATTTGGTGTGCTCGCTAGAGATCTGAGCTTCTGAACGAAGGCTGGCTCTCTAGCCAAGTAAAGAAACCGGCTAGCTACTAAGAGGGTAATTCCTCGAGCCTAATTGGGCTTAATAGAGGCTCATAATGAGGGGTTACTGCCGTAGGCGCTGCAGGCGGCGCAGGAAAAGCTGAATACGACTGTGGAGGTGCTACACTATAGCCTGGCGGTGGCTGAAGCGTCCATGGGTTCTAGAAAGGCGATATAAAGGGTGTAGCGCTTGCTAGAGGTGGCTTATACGGTTGACGAGTCCTCCTTAAGGCCTTATGAGCTCTAATAGCTCGTATACCTATACTGCCCGGTAATTTATCGATTGTTGCCTCTTCTTTGCGTATAGCGTCACCCCACATACTTAGGAGGGCGCTGTCAAGCTTTATATGGTTATGAGGGCCATCCTGACCTTGTGGATGATAGCAGGTGCCAGTATAATTACGGCATTGGCGGTGTTGGCAGCGCCAACGAGTCGTCAGTACGACACCAACGTTGCCGCTTGCGAGTTCGGTAATAATATGATCCGGTAGCTGCTGACGATGAGTAGTAGTAGCCGTTGCACGGCCACGGCCTCCTCCTTCTCCACCACTTAGAGACGTCAGTAACTCCCTCATTTGATCTACTTGCTAATTTAACGCCGCCGCCGCAGGGTCTTCTAACAAAGCTACCGCCGTTCGCTCATTCGCTACTCGATTAGCTGCTTGAGCTATCTCTTGAGGCGTTGGCGCCAGCCTCACGTAGCAGACGACTTCAATTTGATGACCTTTCTTGCCAGCCTTGGTATTACGTTCGATGAGCGCCTCTACTTTTGTCAAAGTCCTGCCAAGAGCTAATATCTACAGCAGGACGGCCAGCCTGAGCCAAACGATCATGGCTTACGATAACGCAGAGCTGAGAGCGCTCGAAAGAGCGTCTAATACTCGTTGAGAGGCTACTCACGACGCTATTAGCCCAGTCATCGACCTCGCGCCAGTTCATAACGCCGCCTAAGGAAATGATCCTCATATCACGCCTCTCGTCCTCCAAATACGGCTTCGCGCCGCTCGTTCGCAAAGCAACAACGTACTCGACAGTAATAATAGGTGGTGAGGACGGGGGAGCGTCGTTAGACGTCTCAATCGGGTCGCTGAAGCCTTGGAAGGGTGACGACGAGCGAGCCGACGGCGTAGGCGCGCGATGGCGGCCAGAGGACGCTTTCTGAGCCTTCCTAGACACCTTATACGCTGGAGCCTTATTCGCCAACCTCTGGGCTCTTTCACGGGCCAGTTGTTCAGCCAATTTGGCAGGGCGCTGACGTCTTATAGGCCTCGGAGGGGTATAAGGCACAGCCTGAGCCGTGGAAGCCGTCGCCCGAGCCTTCGCAGAGGGCCTACGAGGCCTGGCAGAGTAGCGGCCAGGCGTTGGAATCGACGGTAGGCCAGCCTCACCGCTACGTATGTCGGATGACGGCTCCTCTGACTCAAGCGGCGTCTCTACAAGCGCAGGAAGCGGAGCAGCGGGCAGAGGAGTGTCCTCATCGAGGTTGGGGTCAGAATCGTCAGGTATAGGCTCATCGCAGCCGTCGGAGGCTATGGCAACCGAAACAGCACTCAAAGGCGCATTGGCTATAGTAAATAACGTTAATATAAGGCTAACACGGTATAGGGATAGCTATAAGACCTTCAGAAGGCACCTGAGGACGCGAAACGGCAGTAAGAGCCTCTTGGATGAGCTCCGCGTTGTTCAGGCGACGAGAGCGACGCTGGGGCGGCATTGCAACACCATGAGGATTACCCAATTGGGCCAATTGTATAAGGAAACACGGAAAGCACGAAAAGAAAACGCGTAGTTTGGCGATTTAGGGTGGGTAGGACGTTTGGGCGCGTTCTCGCGATTTTTGGTGAGGTCGCGCGTGAAAAATCTGGGGATTAGGCCCCCCGTCGCTAATGATATGCAAAACCCGGTACGTTACCGAAAGCACTCTAATTTACCCAAAATTGGTCGATAGTATATCGCATGTGCATATTCTACATACTGTGCGTTTTTTAGACGGCGAAAAGTGCCTCTGATGTCATACTGGCCGTGAGAATGTAAGAAGGATGTTTGACGCACGAGCCATGTGGCCATTGACTTCTTGTAGGTGGCTGTGCATTCGATCAGATCTCTAGTTCGTCGCTTTGCTAGGGAAACTGTTTAGAAAAAAATCTATGTCCTCTTAACTGTTCATTTTAAGGATAGTAGCTAGTTGAATCCTACAGGGCATCCATAGTGTGGCTTGCTTACCGACTGTCTATATTTCATACAGTGATATCTCCTGCCTTATATAATAGATCTCGCGTGTTGCAGTTTCTGAAAGACCCTTAATAACTGAAGAACGGAAGATTTTGCATCTCCATTTGATATTAGACGTCGACGTAAAGCTGGGCTTCGCTTACTTCTAACTGTCTTTACAGATAAAACCGTAATTATAAACCAATATTAAAAAAGCTACGTAAGACTTTGCGCCCTATAATGTACTATGAAGGCAACTCTTCTTATCATTCTCGAGGCGAGTGCCGTTTTTCGTACTTCCATTTCCTAAATGATGAGCTTGTTCTATCTGCCAATAGAGTTGAGGATTCAGATATACACGCTAATTATTCTAGACTCTTTTAATTCGTACTGGCACCGCGGTTCTTTATATACAAGAGCATTATCCATTCCAAAGAGCCTCTTGCTTGTCAATAAACAGGTGCACACGGAGATCGTTCAGACTTTCTTCAGATCCCAGCAGGTGGACATATGGTCGCCAGCGCTGGCCCTTCAAAACGCGCGGCTATCATCGGCAAGCCTATCCCACCTAGAATATCGCTACTTGCAGACCCTTCGACTCAGCTTCGATATTAGGAATACCCCGCAATATAGGAATGAGCAGCAATCTATGATAGCTTCCACCAATATTATCAAGGCTATTATCCAAAGTATTTGCGAAGGGATCAATGTTCTGGCAGGTCTAAGAAAGCTCGTTGTCGAGCTCCGCGTGCGTGAGCCGACTTGTCGAATGCCCGAATTCCCCAATTGTTTTGGAACCCTTATAGAGTACAAAGTCTCAGACAGACGGTACAGAGATCGTTGGTACGGCTGTAATAACACAGACATTTCTATTGACATACCGCGAGAGGGCAACAGTAATGTTAGTATTCTACTTAAGCTTCTCGAGTTCACCTGAGCGCGATGGAGTATGGAGAAATGAGATGAATGGACTGAGCCGATTCTCTGCTTCTTTGAAACCAAGGATTCCGAAAGTGGCTTTTGCGTTCGATATAGTACACGGATTAGAGATAGCGCAAGTAAATTGTCCGGTGGTTGTTTTGGTAGATTCTAACGGGCCGACGTGGTTTTTTTTTTTTTTTTTTTGAAAAGAAGAAAATGATTGAATGAAAATGACGCAGTGGCTACTGTAATAGGCCTCAACTCTTTGAGTAATTTCCAAGGAGCCCGGTCCGAAAACGACATTCGACGTGATTCAACAGCATTGTTATAATTACTCACAGATTTCTTCAGGAAAATCTTTCCGCCAAGAACCGGTCTGCCTTTGGTATCCGTACGCCCAACACACACAGGCCGAACCCGATGCCCGCCGAGCCTGCAGCGTAGAAGAAAGCAGCCCTGTAGCTATCGAGCTCCGTGCTGCCGCTTGACTCCATCGTCTTCCTCACAGTTTCAGCCACGCCGACCGAGAGGCTCATTCCCACGTAAAGGAGCACGGAGCACACCGATCCAGCCAGACCTTGGTGATGCGCTGGCTGGACCGCCGAGAAGAAAACGGTCGACACTGTGTAGGTGATATCGATCCCGAGAGTGGCGCAGATCATGGACGGGAAAACGAAATGCCAGTATGATGCGCTTGGCGACGCGAGTGCAAACAAAAGTGGCGCTAAGACCCATGCAAGTCCAGAAAGAAGCATGAAGTACGTGATTGGAAGGGCATGGAACACCAGGCCCCCAACGCATGCAAGGACGCAGCCGCCGGCAGCGAACGGGACGTTCCACACCACCATCTCCAAAGCGGACGCACGCATGATGTTGGCCATACTAAAACTGATCAGCAACTCGGTCAGGGCTGCTGCGGAGTTCCAAAACTTACTAGAGCGGCGAGTAGAGCAAGAAGACGCCAAAGGTTGCGTAGAAGAACAGAGCTGCGAAGCAGAACGTGAGCACTGAATTAGGCTTGAAGAAGTCCGGTGGTAGCAGCGGACAGGTGGCGGCGTATATTTCGACGAACGCTGCGAGCAGCAAAAAAAGCACCCCGAGCGCGAGCGCAACAGCGAACTGGGGGGACTTCCAGCAGTTCCGAAGCTGCGAAGCTACGGCCAAGGCGTACGTAGTCGAGAACAGACCTGCGGCTATTGCAAAGGCTCCCATCCAGTCCATCCGAAGCCCAACGCGAGAGCCTGCACCCGCATTGCTGCGATCCCGGGTAGAAATGTGCATCAACGCCATGCTGAGCGCGCTCATTCCAGCCGGCACGTAGAAGTACACGCGCCAGGTTGCATATGTCACGGCGAGGCCGGACACGGCGATGCCAATGAAGAAGCCCAAGGGCGCCGCTGCGCTGCAGATACCGAGAGCCAGATTCCTTTGTTTTCCCGGAGGGCACCTCGTGCCGATGAGCGAGAAAATGGCAGGCTGGAGCGCGGCGACTCCTACTCCCTGCATAGCTCTGGAGAGGATGATGATGGTCGGAGAGGGTGCGAAGGCACACACGAGAGTCCAACCGGCGATCAGGGACGCGCCAGCAAGAAAGACAAAATAGCCGCCGCAGATGTCCACGACGCGGGAGAGCGGAAGGGTGGCAGAGGCAGAGACGATGGTCAGAGCGCTCGCCAGCCAGAGCGTGGAAGCGTCAGCATTAGAGAATTCATCAAGCAGCGAGGGAAGAAGGATGCTGTATCCAGAGATTAGATATTCCCCTAGCAGCTGAGTCAGAGACATGCAAACGACGAAACATGTGTTTGCGGCATAATTCTTTAGTCGGCTGGCTGGCTGCACCCCGCCATCTCCAGATTCTGAGATGACCAAATCTTGAATTTCGCTGACTGAGTAATCATCTAGCGAACTACTGACGTGATCGATGGTAGCGGAGACAGGAACCTTGTTTGGAGGGGAGCAAATGGTGGTACAGGCTGATAGCCTTTCATCATCGACGGCGAGAGGCATTTTTCAGATGTTGTGGTGGTTAATAAGCTTGGTGGTGGAGATGTGAGAGAGCTGTCGTGAGCAAAAAAGTTCGGTTTAAAAGAATCGCGAACCCATATAACTATGGGGCTGGAACTAACGTATCCCACAAGCGAGCGGCGCACACAAGCGAGCGGCGCACCCATCAACAAAACGCGTCACCCTAACTTTCGTTATCTATGCCTCAACCAACACATACTCAATCTACTTCTTATGAAGCTCATCTATTCCTAGCATCACAAGCTATCGATCAAAACGAAGATCAAACTACCCGAGGCGCTGCAAGGGCTTATAGTGTCGCCGAAACAACGCTTAGGCGACGACGCGGCGGTATCCCTTCACGACGCGATTGCACGCCCAATTCTCGAAAGCTTACCAATCTCGAAGAGTCCGTGATTGTCAAGCGTATCCTCGACTTAGGTTCGCGAGGATTTCCCCCCCGACTTCGCGATGTTGAAGATATGGCGAATAAAGTACTTGCCGATCGCGCTGGAGGCAAGGTTGGCAAGAACTGGACCTCCAACTTTGTGAGACGCTCCCCCGAGCTAAAAACGCATTTAAATCGCAAGTACGATTACCAGCGAGCGAAATGCGAGGATCCTGAGATTATTACGAAGTGGTTTGAGCTCGTGCGGAATACAATCGCGAAGTACGGGATCGTGGACGGTGATATCTACAACTTCGACGAAATCGGCTTCCTTATGGGCATGATCGCAGCTGGAATGGTTGTTACAGCATCGGAGCAATGTACTCGATCAAAGACTGTTCAGTCAGGCAATCGCGAATGGGTTACGGTGATGATGGCGCATTCGGCTGTCCTTTTGCAGGTGGAAGCCGCGAATCTTCAAAGGGCAAACGAGGCCGCAACGAGACGCAAGAAGCGGCAAAAAAAGCGGATTCAGAAGCGCGGGACGCTAACGATTCAAGCCGGGCAGGATTTGGTCGATAAAAATGCTGTTAACCAGCAGATTTCGACGGAAACGCGCGAAGGTGGTGCGCAATCGGATGGGCCTGCGACGAAGCGACGGCGATGTGGGCAATGCGGTGAGCCTGGTCACAACTCTCGCACATGTCAGGAAGATGCGCAAACACTATAGAATAGGCTCTCTATTATAGATAGTCAATTATCCAAGGCGTTGCGGAGTTATTCGTACTTAAAGCGATTGAGCTTTGATGGGGTGCGCCGCTCGCTTGTGTGCGCCGCTCGCTTGTGGGATACGTTAGTTGTTGTTCTTATTATATTTTAATGCGTTGTTGAACTATATGCGTGTGAAGGCGTAGAAAGCTGGTGGGGTGGACGGCTCGCTTGGATGGACGGCTCGCTTGTAAACTACGTTAGGCTCTATATCTTCCTACCTCCAGCTGTCGCCCGGTAACGTCATGTCGTGAGCCCTGATTCATTTCTTGTTTGACAAAAACTGGTCAGAAGCTCTCTCAGTCCATCTCTTCGTCAAGCCAAAATCCTTGTTGCTTTCTGCCTCGGCGCACGCTGCTGCTGCCGCCGCTCGCCACTTCAGCCATGACTTCGACTGGACAACTGGGCAGACACCTTGGGTAACAGAGCGCAGGTTAGTGTAGAGGTAAGACGGATGTGGAATACAAGGGCTCATCAGCCACCATTGTAAGAATAACCGCGTCCACCCAACACGATGCGGTCATCACTGCGCGGAGGAACCGTTCTGGTAGCCGTGGCTTCCATTATGGCGTCATTAGCGAGATGCGGCGGTATTCGCTGTCATAAGCAGACGAGGTCGCTTGCAGTCCCCTGGCTTACCGCTAGAGTGCGGTAATGGTGTTTCCGATTCGGTTGGCAAGTCTAATCAGGAACGTGGTGAAAGTATCTAGGATGACAGAGGCAGCAGGCTGCGCGAGTCGCCAGCTTGTCGCGCTGCTGCGTTTGTTGCTTGCAGAAACCGTGCCCGCACAGAGCGTGTCTATAATGAGTATGCCTGCACACTCTATCCTGGCACGCTTTCCGTAGCCACCTGGATGAGCGACTAGATGACGCTAAGAATGAGACCACAATATCATCGATGTCCAGCTTGATCAGAAACTGATAAACTTTCAAAGTTGAACTCGACGATTCGGCCGTAGAGGAAGTACGGGATCCTGTTACTCAGCAGCTCTGAGAGCTTTCGACATCACTAACTAGCTGAATACTTTCATTCTCTAGTTATATATCCTAGAGTCGCAGAAGAAGCTCGTAGAATACTACAGGCGTGCGAGATGATAATGCACTCACACTGTCGAATAGTCGCTTGCATGGTCGCGTAGCCACTGGTCCGCTGGAAAGGCGCGCCGGTTGATGCTACAGTGATCGGGGCATTGGTGGTGGTGGTGGTGATGGCGAAAAGGTTGCGGGGGAGCTGGCGCAAGAGCTGTGCGACGTCGCGTATTAAGGTCATAGGTTCTTCGGCCCTCAGACGGCTGAGAGCACTGCGGGCAAGCATAGTACTGGTGCGGGTGCGGAGGTAAGGGGTGCCGGATGCAATGGAGGCGATCGATGGTACATGATCGGCTGACTAGCAAAAATCCCAACATCACCAATCGTAATAATCGGTCAACATTTTATACCAGTAGCGACTGTAAAAAGCTAGTTCGAGTAACAGGGACAATCTTGCTGTTACTTGTCGCTCAAGTTGATGTTCTGTCGAGGCGGTAAGCTGGCGGACGGACATGCAAGTCGGGATGGGTGTTGAAGTAACAACCGCCATAACACAGTAAGGGTATGTACGTGATGGCGCACATTTCGTCGGGCTTGACATCGCTATGCAGATTAAAAAAATAGTGAAACCATTAAATACTACCTAAATACTACAAGCGCAGGTTATGAAGCTCAATTTCCAGGTCCTCCGCACGGCGTACTCCAGCTGCTGGTTGGTGGCTCCTGCCGCCAGCAGGCTCACCGCATTGAGGACAGCGCGTCTCTTCCATTGGCATGCCGCACTCACCCACCGTGAAAGGATGCCCATTTCCGCAGTAATACCAGTGTCCGGTTCCCCGAAACTCGGTGGCCATGGCAGCAAGCACGTTTCGCCGCTCCTCTGATGTGACGACGCTGTAGAAGGTAGAAGCCCTAAGCATTTTTTCTACCGCTTCCACTTCATCCATCATGCCGCTGGTAGAACCCGGGTTCTTTGCGCAGAGAGTCTTAGCGGCCTCAGTATGGTATACTCCTTGCTCGCGCAGTTGCTCCT
Source organism: Macrophomina tecta (assembly GCA_024180945.1). Taxonomy (NCBI): domain Eukaryota; kingdom Fungi; phylum Ascomycota; class Dothideomycetes; order Botryosphaeriales; family Botryosphaeriaceae; genus Macrophomina; species Macrophomina tecta. The sequence goes on from JAKSGN010000023.1 coordinate 1,018,860, forward strand.
TACTCTCCGGGCAGACAACCGAACGCTCCATGGCGTTGTACTGAGCGTAGAAAACATGAGCTTCAACTGCCTGAAGGGGGTTGTTTGAGTGAATAGCTTCCTTCAACAGTTCTTGACAGCATTCACGGTGGCATGAGAAATCAATTGCAGATTCTGCGCGCAATGAAGATGGAACTTTGTCTTTCCAGATGGAGAGAAAGTCGGAAAGGATAGCCGAATCACAGCGAATTAGAAGTGCCATGGCCATGATATGGGCCTTTGTCTGTAAAACCTCGTTGTTAAAGTCGAACGAGCTCTTCGCATTTCGCCTACGGCGAGCATCTTCACAGAAGTCCCAGACACGTTTGAACGGCTGTTCTTCTTTCTGGACTTTGTTGACGTATGTCTGGATTCGGTTCCGCAACTGGAAAATGGGCTTGTACCGCGAAGTGAGCAGAAGACTACCCACAGCTTGCTTGATCAAGTTGAACTGATGAGAGGCCCGTCCTGAGATCTGCAGTTTCAGTGGAACGGTAAGCTCAATTTGGATGTCCCCTGCTGTGTTGACGAGCTGTTCATGTTGCTTCTGAAAGTCTCCATGGAGTCCAAGATACTCCTTGTGGGACCAGATGATGAATTTCTTGGTGGACTCATCTAAATGAGCGCGTCTCACAATCCGGCCATATCTTGCAATATTCCGGAAGGATCCTCGACAGGTAGGACAAGTCTTTAATTCGTCGTTGGAAAACGGGGGGGCAGGTCTAATTCCACGGAGGTTGCCGTCCGGAGATGTGTCGTAGTGCTTTTCCATATCCATGTGGCCATCCATATTCGCCAAAGTCATAATATGGCCACAACTGGGGAAGATGCATGGGTCCTGGTCCAAATCGACTTCTTTGTATGTAAGCATTTCAATGTAATCGACTTGAACATCTTTGACCTCGTCCGTGGCACAGATCTGACAAAATCGAACGTCGGGACACTGCTCTCCACAGAGTGATGGGCCTATTGATTGGTCAGATAGCGGACATATGAAACGTGCCCTCTCAAACTCACAGTTATGGCCGCAGGACAGAATTTCCTCGCATCTCTTGGAGCACGGCAGCCAATCACAGGGCGCTGCGCATGGCAAAGTGCATTGGCTGTGGGGGCATCTCGAGGGGCACGTCGGTTGAGCGCACGGCGTGCATGGCTCGTTGCACTTCTTGTCGCACCGAGAATGGCTGCAGAACACTTCGCACGGAGCGCTGCAGAGAGGACAGGGCCTCTCACCATGGCATGTGGCTGTGCACCTATGTCTACAAGTGTTGTAGTTCCTTCCGCAGATCTGTTGACAGATTCCATGGTCCGCGATGGTAATGATGCCGTCGCTTCTTCTCCTGCAAGAAGTGCATCGTTGCTTACAGGTATGGCCACACTGCAATATGGCATCGCAAACAGCGGTGCAGTCAAAGTCGTCGGCAGTATGATTGACATGGCATGGAAGTTCCACCTTGTGGCCACAGCCAGGTACGATGCGACCAACCTTGACCTTACAGACGACGGTGGATAGATCTTGAGCTCGCCAGCAAGGAAGGTCCGTTCTCTTGTGCCCGCATGATAATGTCCTTGATGGATCATGGACATTAACGGTGCACTTTTCGGGGCATGGTTCACCACAAGTCCGCGGACAGGAATGGTCGCAACCATTTAGTGATCTGGGACAAGACACCAGACATACCACTGCATCATGCAACATACTTGAGTGGCATCTGTTGATGCAAGCATGGCCACAGCGCAGTCTTTGTTCACACTGTTGGTTGCACCCTCCTTCGGGAGAGGACTGGACAAAGTCATCGGGCCGGTGGACCCTGATGGGCTTGTCAGGATGTCGCGGACATTGCAGTTCGAAATGTGATCCGATGTGGCCTCCGTCTTGGAGAATGCCAATTACGTCGGCCCACATCTGGATCCCGCCGGCCGTTTGTGAGTTTCCGATAATGTACATTCCATGCTGGGCTCTGGAAAGGAGAACATTGATCCTGTTTGACGTTTTCAAGAAGCCACAATTATTTCTTTTATTGGATCTGACAAGGGAAATGATAACGACCTTAGCCTCCTCTCCTTGGAAGTTGTCGATCGTGGCAACCTTCAATGCGGTCAGGACAGATGCCTTGCTAGTCTGTGGCGTTTCGTCCGCCGTCAATCCGGCTTGTTCCAATTCGTCCAGGTCGCGGTCATTCAGGACGAGCTCACACATCTTTCCCAACCTCTTCCGAAGCCGCTGCAACTGCCCCAAGTAGGGGGTGATGACCGCAATGTCGTTCGCATGATAGATACCTTGCCTCATCAGATGGGAAACTAGGCCAACGGCCATTTCAGTCTCGAAATCGTTCGAGTGACTGGTCGAAATCGCTGCTTGGGTATCGTGGGCATTGGCCTCAAACTCGGAATGTTCAAACCAAAACAATCTCTGCCTCATTCCAGGGACTTCAGGGTAGATGGTCGTTGAAGGAGCATCCTTGAGCGCCGGGTAGAGCGTGTCCCGGACGAGCTGAGAAATTAAAGGGTGCATTCGTCGTTGCGTCTCGAGAGTCGTGAATGGTAACTTGACAGCCGACGTGTCACTGGGTTGCACTAGCCTCTCGAAGAGAGAGACATCCAGTGAGTATTGGACACCACGCGGATGCTCTCGTCCAAGATCGTATCGCTGGATTTGCGGACGCAGCTGAAGGTGGTCCCCGATAAGGATGGCATGCTCCACTGAAGGCAGCATCGCTGTGAGAGTGTGAGACTCCAGAACCTCTCCCGCTTCTTCGCAGATCATGACCTTCGTGCGGATGCGGCGGAGCAGCTCAAGATTACGCGCCAATCCGCTTGTCGTTATGCCGATGACGTGAGCCTGCTGAAGACAGCGGAGATCTAGTTCCATCCTATTCCGTTCGTGTAGGGACTTTCGTTCGTGGTATTCTCCAAAAGCAGTAATGAGACTGCTTCGGATGTTGTTTCTGGCTTGCTTCGTCCAATAGCGATAAAGCATGTTCCGTTCCTGGTTTGTCATTCCGTTTAGATCGCTCTCCTGCAAGATCTCGAGCGACCGAGGTTGCTGCCAGGCATATACGTTGACGTCTCCAAGAAGCCAGTTGTGCATTATCTGGCCCGGATGATAGTCTACCCGAATCCAACCTTCTTCGTCGATGCCGTAAAGTTGATCATGATGGTGCGGAAAATAATCTTGGAGATACTCTTTGACTGACATCCAGGAGTCCGCATTGCGAAGCAGTGTAATGAGACCCTGGATTTCGTTTTCGTCGTCCGAAAGTCGCTTCCCAATTTGCCAAGCCTGATGCCTTTCCGTCTTGGTTCTTTCCATCTTCTGTGCCACCAGTCGCAGATTGAGAGGCTGCAGTGTCTCTGACTTGGATCGAGAGCCAACACGGATGATTTGTTTGACGCCGCTGTTGACGAGGTGCTCGAGTAACTGATCTAGGGCATGATTCGTGTAGCAAACACAGAGAATTGGGCCCAGGTTGGCTGAAGTTCTGTTATCGAGGAGCACCTTTATGAGCATAATTCCAGTGTAACTTTTACCCGTACCGGGTGGGCCTTGGATGAGTGCGAGACTCCTTGTGAGTGCATCGACGATTGCGCGAGATTGGGATTCATCCAAGCTCGAACCCTCCTGTAATGCATTCATCTCAAAGGGATGTTGAGCTGACAAGTGCAGGTCGCTATTGTCGCTCATTATGGTCCTCAGGTTGTACCGGAAGCCGGACTTCCTGGAGTACGCAGGAGGTGGGACGTGAAATATGCCATTCGTGTTTTGGTTAGAAGGAGCGAGGAATTCCGGAAAGGGCACGTCTTCGGTTTCGGACATCCGCTGTAGGGCCTTGAGGGTTGGTTGGAAGGATGGCAGCAATACTCCAGGGAATTCCACAAGCGAGAGTTGGTCAGTGGTTGGAAATCGCCGGAGCAGAGCGCTCGTCGATTGATCGTTGCACTCGACCAGACGGAGAGTAAGAAATGCGCGTTCGGCATCTGCGTGGAGGTTGCGAGGCTGTTCAGACATCACATTGGAATCGCCTTCCTGAGTCTCCCTCTGCTGTGATTTCTTCGAGGTATCGCAAACCGAACAAAACAGCAAAAGACCACGTTGGTCGATAAGGCAGACAAGAGCATCTGGCTGAAGGCGCCTGGAGTTGGCCCACCATTCCTGCCTAGAGACTTTGTTGAGTCCGCGGACCTGTTGAGGCTGCATGAAACAGACTTCAAACTGAAGGCCATCACGCCGATTAACGCAAAAATTTGTAATGCTGACGCCTCGGTATGTGTAGGTCCTAATGAGTTGACGGCTCTCTTGGCGAACATCCACGTAGGTGCCATCCTGTTGGATTTTCCTAAGCTCTATCTGAATGACGTCGCGGAGCTGGCCGATGGTGTCCTCACGCAGCAAGCGGAAATGCCTGTCCAATAGGCCCTGAATACCAGGCCGATGCCACTCCGCCGAGTCTTTGACTGGCAAGTACTCAGACCTCAATGACTGAATCTCCTGCCACGTTGGCAATATACTGATGTCGCGAATGTCGGAACAGTCGTTATCATGTCGGGGTCCTTTTTGGGAGAGCGAACCCGGATGGTCCTGAATCAGCGCAAAAGATGCTTTCGTTGCTGGTACAGCTGGCATTTTGGTCAGCTCCGGAATCGCCTCACCAATGCCTAGCCGTCGCTGGATCCTTGCAAGATGTGTATGGCTCAGTTGGAAGGCTGAATCGTCATGAGTAAGAATGACCTGTTCAAGCGCCTCTGAGAATGTCTCCACGATGGACGGAATCCCTGGGTTGATCTGGTGTTGAATAATTGATGAACGAAAGTGATTCATTGATGATGGCATGAAGAGGGAGAGGGTAGGTGACCCGACCGCCTCTTATACGAGCGATTGCGACTAAGCTATCTGGTGTTGCAAAAGCAATATGAAAACACGTGATATCCAACACACCCCCTTCGCGTGGTGCCTGAATGGGTAGTGCGCGATAATCTGCTTGGTGTTGACCTCCTAGAATAGCAAAAAAGGAGCGTAATTACTGAGGTAAATAAATGATGACAATCTGATTTGAGCGGCGTGTGCGCCGCACTCACTGTTGCAGTGGTGAGAGGCCTAAGCCTTGCACGAAGTGGGCATGCTTCTGCTTTGATAACGGCTTCGTGAGTCCGTCTGCGATCATCTGAGCTGTTGGTGTCCATTTGAAGTGAACGTTGCCTGCTTGAGCTTCTTGCCTGAGCCAGTGGTGATGGATATCGACGTGACGAAGCTTCGTGACGAGCTTGCCTACGTTCTCTTCCATAAGACGAAGCGTCTGTGTGTTGTCACACTCGATCTGGATAAGGTGACCTGGCTCAAATTGAATGCCTCTGAAGAAGCGTCTCCACCAATACGCTTGCTTGGCGGTTTCTGATAGGGCTAGGAGCTCTGCTTCCGTTGTTGAGGTCGTTACAGTTGGTTGCTTAGAGGCCTTCCAGTCCACGGGTCCTCCAAACAGCATCATGAGTGATCCTTGATGACTGCGTCGTGTGGCAGCGTCGTTAGCGAATGATGCGTCACTGCTGGGCACGAAGATGCGTTGGTCATCCTCGACGTCGGCTTGATAGACGATTGCAAGATCTTTGGTGTTTACCAGATATTCTAGCAGTCGCTGAGCAAGATACAGGTGTCGCTTGGACGGGTTCGTTAGATACGCAGAGAGGGCTGAACAGGCGTGGCCTATATCAGGTCTCGTGCTGATGGCAGCAAACTGAACAGATCCCATCTTGCTTTGGTAGGTATGAATGTCTTGCGGTGTTGCATGAGCATCATCGTTCGGTGTAGGTGGGTCCTCAGCAGGGAGAGGTGTTGCAACCGATGACTCCTTGACGTTGTATTTAGCCTTGAGGCTGGTAAGGTAGGATTCTTGTGATAGCCACAGCAGTCCTTTGTTGCGATCACGGACGATTCGTAGAGCTAAGAACCATTGGACCTCACCTATCTTACGCATCTCGTAGCGTTGAAAGAGGTCTTGTTCGAATGCATGTGCAAATGCCTCATCCTTCTTGGCAAAGGCCATGATGATATCGTCTACAAAGAAGAACACGAAGAGGTGTTCGTTCGCATAGAGACATGGAGCATCCGGCACAGGTTCAAGTCCCAGGTCTTTGAGTGTAGCTTGAAAGTGCTTTTGCCACAACGCTGGCGACTCTTTAAGTCCATAGAGAGCTTTCTTGAGCAGTAAGATCTTTCCATGAGGAAGTGTCATGCCTTCTGGTGCTTTGCAGAAGGTTGGTTGATCGAGAGGGACATGAGGAAAGGCGTTGACGACGTCGTATTGCCACATCTCAAGGTCGAATGCGCAGACAATCGCCATAAGCGTGCGAAAGATGCGGAAGGCAAGGGTAGCCGCATATGTGTCTTGATAGGAGACTTGGAGGTCACCTCGTACGCACACACGTGCCTTGACCTTAGTGAGATATCCCTTCTCGTCGAACTTGTATTTAAAGACCCACGTAAGAGGAATGACCTCTTTGTTGGCCTTGCGTGATTGATCCTCGTCTACGACGACCCACACCCCCTTACCGTTGCCTTCTTGCAGCTCACGATAGAGTGCTTGAAAGAGATAAGGCTTTAGTTGGTGCTTGAGGATGTCCTTGTAATAACGAGGTTCGGGTGGCAGGTCGTCTCGATGAATGCGTGGCAGAGGAGGAAGCTCCTCTAGCTGATACGAGGGTGGAGGATTCTCGTGTGTAGTAGACTGAGCCTCGAGGAGGCTCGAGCTGCCTGGTGTTGCCTGAGGCGTGCCGATATTGCCTATTGTAGGCTGTTGCGAACGCTCATGATTGCTCGTACAAGCGGTTGTGAGAATTGCGCTCATGCTCGCGGCGAGGAAGGTCTGCTCGCAGTGAGCGTTGGTGATTACCTTTGCGGCATGGGCGGCTCTTCTACGAGTCCTCGGTCCCTCGATGATAAGGTTCGGATTAGGGTCCGCGTTGATACGAGCTGCAAGGGGTGCACGATTGCCTCGTGCTGCTCCTGGGTCAGGCTCAGTATCATATTGAACAGGGAGGAGACGGCCAAGGCGTCGCTCTTGCTGTTGCTCCTCATCCTCACCCCCTAAGGTAGGTGGGTCACTGAGGGCATATGATGACGGTAGCTCGTCATCGCCTGGCGGTTGTGGTGTGTTATCGTCCCTGGTGGACGGTAAAGGCGTAAGTAGATGAGGTTGCTGCTCATCTGGCTCGTTAGGCGGTGTGCCTTGTTGCTGGCGATCTGGTGATGGAGCAGGTTGTTCGATTACTCTTGCGGTTTGCGCATGAGTGACCTCCTCATCTTCACTGGACGAAGAGTCGGCCGTTATGAGGTCTTCTGAGTGTAGAAGGATGCGAGGAACAACCTCCTGAGGCTCCTCTTCTGCTTCCTCGATGTCGTAATAGTCCTCTTGCTCATCTGGGGAGTATTTTGACGATTCGTCGAAGGTGACGTCGCGTGTACGAATGATCCGATCGCCTGGAGGATACCAGATACGATAGATGTTGGTGGAGTCATATCCAATAAGGTAACCGACTAACGCTCGTTCTTGTAGCTTGTCGCTACGGGTAATGGTCTTGTTAAGAGCGTAGGCTTTGCAGCCATAGACTCTCATGTGAGCCACGTTTGGCTTGGTGCCATGAGCAAGCTCGAAGGGAGTCTTCCACTTGAGGACTTTACTTGGCGTCCGATTGTGTATATACGTTGCTGCCAAAACTGTCTCTGGCCATAAACGCTCGGGTAAGTTTGCCCCAATACGCATTGCGCGTGCTTTAATGACGATCGAATAACCAGTTCTTTCGGCATGGCCGTTTTGGGCAGGCGTGTAAGGTGCTGAGACCTCTAACGTGATTCCTCGTCGCTTGAGTTCATTCTTGAACGCGGTGTTGAGTGATCTTTCACCGTCAATTCGAAAGAACGCTGTGAGGGCATCGAAACGACGCTCAATCATGCTTAGAATGTCGAGGATAAGCGTGTTGCAGTCTGATTTAAGCACATGGGTGCGGGTAAAGGCGTAGTTGCTCTTTGTACACTCGATATGAGTGGTCCACTCGTGTTGGTTGTAAGCAGGAGTCATCTGAATGAGGTCAGATGAGACTCGGAAGAACGGCTCGTTGCGAGCTTCCTCTGGTGATGAGTCTCGCGCGATAAGCTGATGAGCTTTCGCACGGGCGCAGACGTCGCAGTGTGTAGGCATAATGTTATTGGTGAATGTTGCGCCAGTGACTGCGGTAGGCAATGCCTTGATGGCATGGTGATTGGCATGAGCAAAGACTCCATGCCACTGTTCAGCTGGGAGACTACGGGTGGCCGCAGCGCTCGTGATAGCCGATGAGGGCTCTGCTCGGTGCAGTTCAAGGAAGAACTGACCTTCAGAAGGTGTAAGGACGCATACCGTAGTGTTGTCCTTGTAGAGACGGGGTCTCTTAGTATCCATATGAACGCCTTTCTCATTGCACTTAGCAATAGAGACGAGGTTTCCCATAAACGATGGGACGTATGCTACGTCACGCAGGGTAATAACCTTGCTCGTTTTACCATTGCTGGTATTGACGGTAACATTGCCAAAGCTCTTGACCGGTACACGCGTAGTGCCACAAATGATAAAGTCCTCTGGGCCTGCATTGCGTGTCTTAGTGAACCTCTTACGCATATGCTTGTTGCACACGTGATGAGTAGTGCCAGTGTCGGCAATCCACGAGAGCTCCAACGTGGTTGGACGTGAGTCTCGTTGAGCAACGAACGACTGTGCAATAATAGCTGCAAAGGACTTGATAGAGCCTTGCTCGTCATCACTATTGTCCTCACTGGCAGGCGCATTAGGCTTGGGCTCCTTGCCCTTACCCTTTTGCTGCTTGTTGCCTTGTATATGAGATGTTGGCGGCGAGCCGCGCTTGAGGGCAGTTTCCACCTGCGCTTTAATCTTGTCATTCTTCATGAGCTTGAGGATCTTGTCCTGGACCTTCTTGTCAGGTTTGAAGTCGGTAGGACGATCAGGCGCGTTCGGGTTAAGGTAGAAGCATAGGTAATACCAGTGATAGTCACCACAGAGGCACTTGAGAGGCTTCTTGGGCTGCTCGTCACCTCGTAGAGTGGCTGCGAAGGTCGTACGAGTCTTGTTCATTGTGAGTGCTTGCTTCTGGCGAGCATGCTCACGATAGTCGACAATGACGTCTGAAACGTCAAGCGTCTTGGTACCCAGTCGTAGCTCACGAAGGATAGGGCTGGCGTATTCTGAGTCGTGTTGCATGATAGGCTTGAGGAATGCGTTTACTCCTCGTGAGCCTTCGACGTCAGAGAGGCCGAGAGAGCGTGCTTTGAATACACACTCCTCCCATTGTGTGAGCCACTTTTCGGTGCCCTGGGCAGTTGGAGGCTTCTCAAGCTCGCGGAGCTTATTGAGAATGAACTCCTGTTGTGTAGAGACGGAAGGTTGGAGTCGTGCCTGCAAGGCACGCAACTGCGCATAAGGATGAGAGTCCTCGATTTTGCGCAGGAGCGGCAGCAACGGCTGTGACACTGAGTCCTCAATGAGCGATGAGAGGTCATTGAGCTCTCGCATCTGCCTATCATACTCCTTCTTGTCTTCCTTATAGTCCTCACGCTTCCACTTGTGCTCCTCACGAGCAGTGTCGGTGATTTCGCCCGTAGGTAATGGAGGCTTGGTGGGCGCGATTGGCGGTTGCGGACGTGAGTCCTTAGTTGGGTCAATGTAGTTAAATACGCGAGCTTTCTTTGCACGCGATTGGACGATGAAAAACCATTCATCCCAGTCTTGTGACGACTTGAGGACGATGATTGGCTTCGAAGACGACATGGTGGGGGACGAACAAGTGTTATTCGTCAAGAGGCGTGGTAGATCGAACCAAACAAGGTCGAGCTAGCCAGGAACATGTATCAGACACTTAAGATGCTCAGCGATGAGGCAAACAGTCGTGTCGTGATGATTGTTGATGAGATGACGCGTGGAGGAAAGCCGTCGCACGGTCGCAATGTGTTACAACGGGGTGCAACAACACGGTGTCCTTCTGGATGCCGCAGAGAGGACGTTATAAGCGTATGAGACGCTTATACGGTGATCAAACGATGAATAACGACTTTGGAAGTGATTCCGGGCTCATAACTGTTGAATAATTGATGAACGAAAGTGATTCATTGATGATGGCATGAAGAGGGAGAGGGTAGGTGACCCGACCGCCTCTTATACGAGCGATTGCGACTAAGCTATCTGGTGTTGCAAAAGCAATATGAAAACACGTGATATCCAACATCTGGGCTCCCCCGTTGACATCGATGATTCTCGAAAACACGAGAAAGACGGCCTCGAATACGTTTGGAAGCGAATGTGAAATCGCATTGCAGTCGCCCAGGAGGTTTATAAGAATCTCAGCCGTAAAAGAAAAGATCCTGATGGCCCTTTGGCCAGACAGACCATAGAGAGAGGTGAATATGTCGCCGAGTGGCTGCTCGAGGATTACTGACGACATGACGTCTGGGTGCGCCAGTGTTTGGAAAAAGGGCAGGTATTGGCTCATGAACCTGCGCATCTTCAGTCTCTCGGGGACTGTTCCCAGGTCTTGATCAGCCAGTTCTTTGATACACAACAAGCCTCCGTCAGAAGCAAGTTCTGAAATTACGGCCTGGCGTATCTCAGGATCGATTGCGACGAGTTCGGAGGCCTTTTGGAAAAATTTTGAGAGTGCAGGACCAAACGGAGGAGTCTGTCCAACATTTTTGGGGATCTGAAATCTCCACTTGCGAAAGTCCGCTTCGGAAGTTGAGACAGGATGGTCTGCCGCGGATTTTTGCCTGGAGAGCTGAGTTGATCCTCTTCCCGTCCTATCACTGCTAAGTGAATTTTGCAAGTCATGCGAAAACTTGCAGGTCTCCCCGAAACGGCAGCCTTCACTCCGTGTAACATAGCGACAAGCCCGTCGTTTCTCCATAAGGATGCTGTCCTGAGGAATTTCGGTTATGGTGCTGTTGAAATGGGAGTAAGGTAGGCTCAAGAATGAGAAGAGACATGAGTACGCTGCCGCGAAGCAAAAACCCCCTGCGCCCCACGGATGTGCTCGTGTGTGCGTGTGAGCTGGTTGGAGGGGGGAGGGAAGGGAAGAGAGGGGGTTTGGGGGGGGAGCGGGATTGCTGTGGCGTGAGTTGTTTCGACGACTGAAACAAGAGGAAAAGGAAAGTTGCATAACGGTGAGACGGCTTTACGCGTCCCGTCATTCTTGTCGAATAAAGCGCGCCTTGGTTTCCGTCCTCAAGCTTTTTTATCGAATCAAGGTCGACCACGATGACGGCGAAAGGAACCACTAAAAGCGCCATCTACTAGTTAGCACCATAGAGCAAGAAAAGGAAAAAAAAAAGCTTCATATGACAATCATTAGCATAATGACCTTGCCGGCGTCGATGTTTGTATATTCATTGGTCAGCCAAAGGTGGATAGCTTAAGTCCACAGTGTGGTAGCCTGGCACCATCTGCGTCGTTTTCAACCTAGTATGATTCAAAGGTTGATAAAGCCAAATTCTCTGCTTTCGTTCCAATTCGTGATTGCATAAATCCATGTAATGGGAGGGGAACCCTGCGTTAGGGCTCTGCGGTTGAATTGCCTTGATGGTAATCCCACATTTAACCGGGGGGAATGCGGTAACTTAGATGCGTTATTCAATTTAGGGCTTCGATTGAACGGGGACCTAAAGGTAGCTTAGTGAAACCCCGGACAGCGGCGCCCGATTGAAGTCCGTGGCACTTGCGGACGTTATGCGGGCTATCTCTCGAGCGTGGGCCAAGGAACTTGATGGCATCAAGGAGGGGCGCTTTACTCGCACACTCGATAGAGCGCTATCACAAAACCACACTAGGAAGCTGTACGACAAGCTCAACGCGGCGGAGGCGGCAGTGATTGCTCAGCTAAGGACTTCGAGATCAAGATTGAATGAGTCGCTCCACAAAATCAGAAGAGCGGATTCCCCACGGTGCGCGTGCGGACGCGGAGAAGAAACAGCCAAGCAATTTCTACTTGAGTGCACTCGCTTGTCTGAACAGCGTGCGGAGCTTCAGAGAGCGGTAAGAAAGAGATTCGGTGATATTTCGTATATGCTAGGTGGATGGTCAGGAACGAAGCGGCCGGACGGAACGTACCTCGACGGACTAGCGGAAAGATGGAAGGCTGACATAGCAACCGTCAAGGCGACGGCGGCGTTCGCGATTGCGACAGGACTGCGGGCAGTCATAGAGTGATGAAGCTGAGGAAGCCATCATGGAGCCTAGAGTCTGACCAGCTGCCACGCCGCTACAGGGACTGGCAGCACTTAGGAGAATGTCCTAAAGATTGGCCAGACGTAGCTTAAAAAAACCACGGCTCATGTTGGCAGACTATCTCGCTTGCCTATTTTATTTTATTCCCTTTTCGTTTTTTTTTTTTCTTTTTCACTTTTTTGCAATTTTCCTTCCTTTCTTTCTGTCTTTGCTCTACCTTCCTTCTCTACTGAAATGTGTGCCCGACGTAGCTTTCTTATGCTCTGGTTTTGTAGTGAGGGCTTTGAATGAACCTGGAAGCAGTATAGGTAAACGTCTGCTCAGCGCTAGCTCTTCCCTATGGCCTGTGGAGGCCGACGGGGTGTATGAATCATCATCATCATCATCATCACCATCATCATCATCATCCTGCTGTGCCGCAATGCTGCCTTCGGGGTCAAGCCCATCATCCACCTTACCTCATGCACCTGTCTCCTCATCTTTTCCTTCTCCTTCTCCTTTTCCTACAATGTGCTGTGCCGCAGAGCTTTCTTCGAAATACTGGCCATCCCCCGCTTCACGTCGCGTTCCCCTCACCTCATCCCTTCGCTCTCATCCCCCCGTGCCACAATGCTGCTCTTGAACTGACCATCATCCATCGCGCCTCACGTGCACGCCTCTGCGCTTACCATATTTTTTGCAGGCCTATGCTTCCTCCTTACAGATTTGTGCCCCTAACCAGAATGACCCCGGCAAGACCCCCGCCAGTGTGGAGACACAGTAGATGTGTTAAGAATATGCTCAGCTCAATAAAAGAAGAGTAAGGTAGATCGCATGGCTGCTCATGTGTATCTGACTTCCACTGAGACGGCACAATGGGCTTAAAACCCTCTCACCGTCAAGCCGAGAATCTATACATGCCTCTGCCTTCTTCATTCTCCTCCACACAAGCTAAATTGACTAAATCGGTTGTCTTCGAACCACCCTGATCCGTCCCCGAATCTCCGTTTCAATCTGCTCCGCTGTCAAGGCATGCACAGGAAAATGCTTTCTCCGTCCAAGTAACCAACCCCAACGAGATGCTGGCCGTCGTAAGGACATACGTAGTTCTTAATATCTACGTTCGTGTGGCCACCAGCTCTGCATGAGAAGTATATCCCGGTAACGACGGTCGAGACTCCGATCGAGTTGACAGAATAGCCCTCAGAAGCTCTCAAAGGTTGTGATGGACGATCGGTGCGCATGAGAGGATGAGGACTGTGTTGATTGTTAACGAGTGTATCTAGCTATCAATATATAGAAAGGAGTGATAGTAGGCAACCGGCCTAGTGTAAGCAGTGGGAGGCAGTAATAGGCAGTAGTAGGCAACTATGCGCACAGACGCCCACATCTCGAAGAAGTTAACAGTATATGTCCTAAAAAAGGATTTATATAAAATCTTACATTTGCTGCTCGATATAAGTCTTTTTATCTCATCCCTCAAAGAGTAGGTGTCAGCAGAACTGCAGCACAGGCAGCTTGACACGACCCAAATGCTGTGTTGCAGGCTACTATTGAAGCCGGAGCGGTCGCTCCCAATGTGGCGCCCCATGTGAAACCTGCGGCCGCATAACAGGCAGCTACAACGCCAGCGCATCCCGCCTGGCATATGCCATATGCAGCCGGACCCGCATTTGCAAAGCTCTGGAGCATAAGAACTCCACCGATGAATTTCTGACGTGATGGTCGCATTGTGTCTAATGATTATTGTTAAAACAAATGTTAGGCAGCAGTATAGAATTGCACAAACCTACGTCTTCGTGCAATTTACAGGTTTGCAGAGACTTTGAGAGTTGAAGGGAGAGACCGGCATCTGCACGCAGAAGGTTAATATATCTACCCGTCAATTGTTGTTTGACATCATGGTGATGTAAAGGTGAGTAGGCTGTGCACGTTGCGGGGTTTCAGGTTGTTACCACGGGATGTAAGTGTAGACTTGTAGCGAGGTGTACGTGCTTATAGAGTACGTGAAGGGACCCATGGTATGACATACTCTACTAGTTAGTATTGTGCAACATTATTTAGAATGCGGTATTCTCATGTGAGAATGCACTCGGGCAAACCACTTCCACACTAGCTCAGCTATTCCACTTGTCAAGTACTTGAACTTCGGGCCCTATCTACGAGCTCTCAATCGACTAAGTCAATGCTAATGGTGCAAAAACATAGTCTGGCTGTTTAAGCGTGGTATAAGAAGACTATTTCGCTCCATGCACATCCGGTATGACACCCAAAATTTATAAATGAATATGCGCGTGTCCAATAACCAAGAGCGTAGGAGAAGAGATGCTAGTCTCAAAAGGCTTAGTGCTTGATAGATCAGCACGAGTAGCGCCGACTGAAAATTCTTAGGCAGAGCATCCTTTGTGTGCAGTATGATTTGCTTTGGGAACTTAGCGCATCATGCAGGCTACAAGGTCGTTGATTGAGAGCAGGCGGAGGTTCACGGCCGAGCCGCCAAATTTTTTCCAAAGTGACGAGGACTCTCGACTCAAAGCAGTCAAGAATAAAGACTTTGGTAACTAGGTAAGATTGCCATGTTTCATCCGCCAGCTGCCAGTGTATTCCATCGACTTAATCTACATCGAAAGGAGAAGGCGTTGTCCGATTGAATATCTTTCTCACTAGCGTGGCAATCAGCTGTAGCATGGGCTAGACCACACAGACGTGGTTGCGTGCATGCGTGCTGACAAGTGTTACCGAGCGTGCCGGGCCCCATGCACTCCAGAATGCACTTTAACAAGGGTACCTCATGCATGCAGGTGTCTGGGCATTCAATTTACGGTTCGGGCTTATGACACCACAAAGCAACTTGCTACAAGTGGTTGCAGCCGGCTCAAATCTCGATTTCTGATGGAAAATGAGCTCAATCACCTCCGTTATGCTATTGGATAAGCCTATTAGCTTAGCCATTAATTCTGAGACGCCTCGGGGCTTCACACCAGAGGCTCTAGGAGAACTATGGCCCGTGGAGGCCGACGGGGTGTACGAATCATCATCATCAGCTCTAGGAGAACCAAGCAATCAAGTCACTCATTCATCAATTTTGGCCGATCAAGCGCAAATTCCATCAAAAACCTATGTCGAGAGCCCGTCTTACTGGATATTTTGACGGAAGTAGCACGAGGAATTAATTTCACAGGCAAATCACAGACTATGACGCTTACACTACGTAATATGGCCTATGATATGACCTGAGCAAAGTCGGTGAGTCGTATAGCGGAACTCGGAAAAGATAGTATTAAACGATTATCGTTGTGTGAAGATGCCGCCCTTCGTTGAATTATGTTAATAATACTAAATACCCACGTAGCTGAATAACAACCTGTTCTTTCAATAAGGCAGTGAAGGTTTGTGTTGAACAGTGAGGAATTGAGGTCCACTGCTGCCTCATTGAACTATGCTGAAGCTACTGATTATATACACGAATGAGGGCCATGAGTGCTCAGGTGCTGGTGTTTCAGTGATGAGGTGATTCTGAAGGATCTGAAACTGTGGCTGTAAAAAGCAAACAATAACGGCAGGCAAGAACGGCAAATGGTGATGATGGTTGACAGTTTGTAACGAATGTGAACCGCATAAGTACTTATATGCAGGGAGTAATGCAGAGACTATAAGGGTCGTATTTGATAAGCATAAGCAAACAAAACAATGATGATAACTAGTAACATTAGGCGATGCTGGTTGACAGATAACGTTAGATGTACTTTATAATAATCTAAACAACTTAGATTTGCAACCAGGGTTTACTGTATTGTCTTTTCCGTTTCGGCGGGTATTGTTGAGAAGGAAGTCTTTAATTACGTTGTATTCGAATATAAAGCGATAATATTAAACGTGGAGCGAGTAATTGCAGTGAATAACCCGTTTGAGACGTCGCGTCTTCAAGAGAGTGGACGCGTTTTGTTAGTGGTGCTGATGCACTCGCTTATCCAACACGTTATATTCCAGACATACTTCTAATAATAGACCTATCGATTGTTAATTTCTTATAGTCAGCGGTCCAAAAACATCCTCATATAATGTAACATTGACGCCTAATGAATCCGCATCCGGAGCTAAGAACAGTTCATAGCAGATGTGTGGTGTTGAAGAGACGATTGCCAGTATCAGTGCTGCCGCTACCAGTAAACTTAGTGTCAGAACGCCGAAGTGCAACAAGACTGATGTTTCTATAACCAGCGAGCGTCTTATAGAGTGCGCCGCTCGGAGAAGTGCACTGCGCCTGGACCACGCCAGCTACAACGACGATGCGAATGTTCGAGTCGAGCCTGCGAATCGCTTGCACAAATTCGAGAATTGTCTTGCCGCTGTTGATGACCGAATCCACCAGTAAGACTTGGCGTTGTCCTTGTAAGTGATGGAGCTTGATGTTATCCGGAACGCTGGCATGGACGAACATAGCCAGCGGGAACACCTCGTTGACACCACTTGCCATTGGTTCCCCGGCTCGCATGAGCGCCACGATTGTGGTCTGTGGCTCATGCAGAAGTCGATAACCGGTGGTGGTATGGCCCAGGACGTGCGAAATCCGACACTCTTCGACACCGATCACGCTGGTCAAAAATTCGGTCGCCAGATACGCTCCAGCGCGATGATGTGCTTGCCTCAGAGCAGGACCAGCAATGGCTGAATCTCGCATAGGCGTCGCGAGCAATCTTGCCGCATTCTTGTCAGTTGCAAGAAAGATTCGAAAGCCAGTAGATTGATTGTGGCGGTAGAGGATGGAGCTGATAAGATCGGCTTCAGTGAACTGAACCAGGGGAAGTGTTGAAACATCAAGCCGTGGCGATACACTACTGGGTAGCAGAACTTGGCGAGCTCGAAGACCGCCTTGATTGATGGCAACGGATAGCGCATCGTCCATGCTCTTGCTCCTGGAGCTCTCGTCACCCACCACGACAACCGCTTGATTTGCTTTCTTCAACATCTCCAAGTCCAGTGGACTGTCTCCAAATGCCCAAACATGCATCTGGTGCACGTTCTGTAGACGGGCAACGATAGCAGCTTTGACTGCTGCGGTGACCACAAGTCCGTCTGCAACACGTCCTCCAGCGATAACTTTAACTGTGCCTGAGAGTCCTTCTCTTTCCAGCACTTTCTCCCAAACACGAAGAAGCCCGCAGCTGACGACAACAACACCAACATGTTTTTTTTGTGCTACCAGCTGCAACAGAGATACGAATTCTGGGTATATAGTGACCCCTGACGCCACGTGTTGACAGAGCGTTTCGTATTCTTCGTGGTCGACGGCTTCTTCGTACAGCAATGCGGCTTGCCGGAAGGCATCATATGAGTAACCCAATGGACTGCTGAACAGAGACTTCAATGGAGAATCTTCGCCCGCCCATTGCCGAGACTCGCAAAGTTTGTTCCAGAACAATGCACCAGTATCCTCCGCGGCCAACGTTCGATCGGCGTCAATGACCAGAATCGTCTCCAAATGGTCTTGGTGAGGGGCTATAATCTCGTCCAGCCTGTTCTCGGCGCGAGATAAGTTGTACTTTTCCGTGTGGAGATGGAAATCTTGAAGCAGGGTGGAAACTTTACCCGGCAAAGACGGATGTGGGGCGAGAAGCGAAAACAGAATGCCGTGGTCTCGGCAGAGCAGGCGTAGCTGAGCCTTTTCGGCCTGCTGCCATTTGATCAGATGAGCTGTCGTTGCGGATGGACGCGTTCGTTCCGCATCGTCTCGATGGCGTTGCTCGATGACCGCAGCAGGGACATCCAAGTAGAGAATGTGCGTAAACGTGGCCAGGTCGTCCGAGGTGTAGACCATCTGCCCTTTCTCCTCTTCTTCTGGCCAGAGTATGAGGTGCCCCGTGACGACCGCAGACTTGCCGCTAGTGGTACATCTTTTCCCGATAGTGTCAATAGCAAGCTGCCGCCAACGTGTCTTGTGCTGTTCGCCCAACTTCTGGAAGGCTTCAAGGCCGCCCGGAACAAGAGTCGCAATCATCTCAGACCCTTCGAAAAATGAGAAGTGCTCATCGCCCAGTTCATGCTTCAGCTGGTTCAGCATAAACGTCTTCCCGGACCCAGGGATTCCGTAGATGCCAATGACTTTTGCTTTGCCGCTGGCAGAAGGGTCATGTCCAAGGCTGAACGGTTGGTTCGAGCAGTGGTCTACTGTCAAGCTAGGCTTGGTGCCTAATACGTTTTTTCCATGTTGAGGCATCATAACGGTCACCTGCGTCCTCGAGAGGGGTTGCAAAAAGAATAATCGCAGATGATGAGACTGTGGAGGACGATTTTGAGGAGTTCAGGAAACTGATATGAAGATTGGTTAGCAGAGTCGCCAAATGGCACCTACTTATCTATTTTCCAGTCAGTTACCTTGACTGTATTCACTTGACTCTATTGAATAACTTACACGAGCTTTGCGCCTCCGTACAATAATGTCTGGATTGGACCATGTTCACGTCCTCATCCCTCCAGTCTCTTAGGTCAGCAATCATCCACCTATCCCACAGTCCACAACATAGTGCTCTGGTTCTGTGGTACAACCAGAATAGCCCCGCAGCTTATTGCCAGGAACAACCTCTATGGTAAAAGAGGCCAAAGTCGTCGCAGCTTGCCACCGACGCGCTTGAATGCGACCGGGTCGATCTGGTGGCGAGAAGCAACCTCTTCAAGCTTACGATCTTTGCTGGGGTTCACGACCTCACGCACCGATTCGTAATAAGGTGCATGACAGAGCAACGCAGCCACCCGATAGAATTGCCAGCGTAATGTGTATTTTGCTAGCATATACACGTATACGGGCGCATGGCGCGGGGTAGCAAAAGGCGGCAGCCTCCGCACCGGAAACCCATCGTGCTGGGCTCGACTGATCGAAAAGAAGACGTCTGATGTCTCGCCAAGCCTCTGCCAGCGTGTTGTTGCAGCGTTGCGTTCCCGAAGCTCCTCCCGGAGTCGATCCCGATACCACGATGGTGGCGATTGTCGTGGAAGGCCCAGCATCTCATGCCATCGACGTAGAAACCCGTAAGCTGTAGGTCGCATTTTGTGTGGTAAACGATTAATCCTGATTGGCTAACAGGTGTGGCCGTTTTATGTACACTCACGCGCAATTCAGGCTCGAAGGTGATGAGGGGTGGGGAAAAAAACCAAAGCTGAGTGGAGAACGAGAGGAAAGCATTGGGCGAAGCAAAGAAAAACACGTTGAGGTAAGCTAGGGCTTCATCTCGGCTCTCTTGCGCTATTCCCTTTTTAGGGGGTTCCGTCTGGCATAATTCGCAAAGTCTCATTTCGGGCTAGCGCTAGCGTCGGCAGATTCCGATCGTGATTGGATCAATTGAGATTGCAATACGTAATCGACGCATTCAATTCAAGATGGTAATAAAGCTCCCTAGATAGGTCGGTGAGATATCGCGAATGTCCAGGATCCCTATTAGGGATCCCTATTAGGGATACTTTCATCACTAGAAGGCCCGGAGGTCTTAGAATTTGTGGCAATAGTAGTAGTAGTAGTAGTAATTAGTATTCATACACCCCGTCGGCCTCCACGGGGCATAGGGAAGGACTGACGCTAAAGCAAAATTTATACCTACACTGATCTCCCGGTTTATCCAAACCCTACTCCAAGAACAAAGCACGAAGTCATGTTGGTCAAAATTCCCGAAATCAAAGGCAGAAAAGGTAAGGAACGGGAATAAAGAGAGCAAAGTGAAAAGCAAAAGGAAAGAGAAAGATAAAATTAAAAAAAGTAACCGAAAGGATGAGGGCTGTAACTTTCTCAAGCCTACTTCGGACCAATCTTTAGGCCATTTACCTAAGTGCTGCCAGTCCCTATAGGGGCGTGGCAACTGGCCGGGTCATAGGCTTTGCAGGAAACCCTCTTTCCCTCATTACTCTGTGACTGCCTGCGGTCGTCCTGTCGCAATTGCGAATGCCGCCGTCACCTTGACCGCCTTCATATCCGCTCTCCACTTCGCAGGCAGTCCATCTAGAGTCCGATAAAGCACACATTCGCTTATCCGGCGCGCATGCATAGGCTGACTAAGCAATGAGTTTCGTTGCTTAGAAGCACGGCGACTATTCCTTCAGGCGGGCCTTAACAGGAAGAATACCTGCCTCCGCCTCCAAGATCATCAGCGCCGTAGTTTTGAAAGCACCAGTGACCGCCCTCGCTGCGATCCTCTGGATGGGCTGCAACGTTTTAGACAGTGATGTGCACAGACCTGGCGCCCACACGGGCGAGGCATAGTCAACGGCGGGAGCCACCCTCGCGGAGAAAAGCTGACGTGTTGCACTCGGTTGAAGCCCCTGCAGCGGTCTAAGGGCCAGGGCTGCTCTCAGTCCTCTCTTCGCAATTATGCCTGCGTGTGCCCCAAAATCGTAGCTGGGAATCGAAAACCACCCCTAAGATCGTAGCTGTCTCTTTCGGATGGATCTCTTCACCATTCACAACCAGAGGTCGATCACCCAGCCGCCGGCTGTTTCTGGTAAAGTGGATCAACCATGTCTACTTGGAGTCGAACGTCGCCCCGCTGGCCCTTTCCCATTCTTCCGCATTAAGGACTATTGTCTGCTGGAGGCGCTGCACGTTCTCGTCCGCAGAGTGCCCTGTCACCCACGCGCTATAGTCGTCGATGAAGGCGATTGCCCCTTTGTTCCTGTTGATTATCGACTGCACCAAGTCGGCGTTGAAAAACAGGAACAGAATTGGCGAGCCCTGAGGCAGGGCAGCGACGGCCGAGGTTTCTCCATTCACAGCAATCGACGCGCTCCGCAGACGCGTCTAGACTTGCATAGGATTAGAAGACTAGCAAACGAGTGTTACGGAATGGCGGCTAAGCGGGAATTAAAGTTTCGATGTGCAACCGATCAAACCAATCGGAAGTTGTCCCCGTAGACCGGGGTTCACTTCAGAAAATGAAGCGAACCCCTAGTTATCCCGCTTTTTTACCTACAAATCCGGAGAGACCGCTTTTCGTCGCCAAACAACTCATCGCCACCTTCTCCAAAATCAAAGATATTGAGATCTACCACGCGGCAATCGTATGCTTAGGGATGGCCGACTCTACCACCGGCAACTTTCATAGTGTTAACAACGGATCTTGGGCTTGTGTCATGGTAGCAGATTTGGAATCAGCTCTTGTCCTGCTCAACAGTGTCTACCCTCGTGTAGTATGGGAGAACCCGGTATGTCGAGTGTCCCCGTGCGAATGAAGTACAAGGGAATTCCTTCGTACTGATTAAATAGCAATTGAAAACTCTCCTCCAAATGTTCTTACCAAATGAGGTGGTCGAGCAGTTCTTGCAATTTTCGCCAGCCTCTCTTGGATACCGTGAAACGTCGTTGCTAGCTTTTTTGGGAACAATACGACAAGGCAGGCCAGTACATGTCGCAACACGATATGGTGAAGACTTGGAACAGGATTGGACATTGGTCCGTCCTCCTGAAACCGTTTCTTCCTTCTCGGCAGCGGCTACTCTGGAGAATTTGTCCTCATCACACTCGACCGTAAGCGCGGTTGATTCCATCAATATTGCTCCTACGCACCAAGATGGTCCCGTGGCACACGATGGCTGTAGAGCCAAAATGAATGGAAACTCCTCAAGGAAAAGATATAGCCGCACAGGACGGAAAACGGAAGCGAAACCAGAGAGAGTCCAGGACGCCATTGAAAGTTTCAGAGGCGTAGATCTCCCCTCAGAGCCACCTATCAGGGAACTCACAAGACTCATTGGTTGCCAGCTTGAAGCTCTGGAGCCTGCGGAAACGTCCAACAGCGCCGAAATCTTTGGCCACCAAGTGCACTCGACGATGCAAATAGTTGGCAAAATCTACAAGAAAAACAAAAAAGACAAACAAGCAGCTGGTTGCGCAAGCCGGATTACGTACTTGCTCCTATCTCATTGCGCCGATTGCTACGAACAATCCCCTGAAATAGCCGCAGACAAAGAGCGTGGTGTTGGTGCTCGATCCTATGCGCTCAGAGCACTCTCAGAAGCGACGGGGGAGAGCGTTGACGACATTCCCCACATTATCTATAGCGCGAACAGATACATTCAGCTCGCGGAGAATATGGGAATAGGACGTCTCTTTGAGATAAGGGGCGGTTGTTCGAGCTTGTGAGTATCATCCTGTCTTCTCGAAATATTAACAGCGCTGCTAAGCACCGTTATTTTAGATGGGAAAACAAATTGACCAAAGCCGACATCGAAGAGACTTGTGCGGAGCTGATCAAACAGATGAGGAAAGAGGACCAGGTTAGGAGGTCTCACTGGGACTTCTTAACCGCCGAGTTCATTATTAAAATTTTGACGAGCTCAGGAACAAGTATGGCGGAGCTCACTGACGCAGACACGTGCTTGACAAGACTCCTACGTATGCATGTGGACTTCGAGACTCTTCGCCCGGGGAATATCCTCCCGAAAAATCAGGACCCGCATAGGACCAGGTGTTGCAATCGCTCAGAGCCATTGCCAAAGAGAATATGCGCCAGAGGTAGACGAGCCCCTAAGAGGCATAATCTTCCGTCGCCAGCATCTTCCGTGACCGATGATGCTTCTAGCGTTGAGCTCAGCACCCCGTCGGAGACCCACCCCATTGATCGTCAGCATAGGCGATGCAGCACTTTAAACACATCGCATTCCGCCATTGCCCCTCAGATCGGTCCCGCTGGAGAATATGACTGTAACATCCGCTTGCGTAGAGATCCGTCTCCTGAGCCGGTCACAGGTGCTGCAGCGGTAGACATTCGTCTCGAAACCTTTTCTCCATGTAAACAGCTGGACGTCAGCTGCCTTGCCAGTGTCGAGAGAGATCCACAAACATTGACTGTGAATGAGCCATCCGCGGCGCGAAGAGCTATCGCTCTCGAGCCTCATCAACCGGCTTATGCGGCCCCTTCCCAATTTTATGCTCAGCATGGCGAATTCAGACAAAGCGGTGATCCCGTTGCGAATCCTTGCAGCTTTGTCCAAAGCCATGGCAAGTAGGAATATTTTCCAGCAGAGCGAGTTCGAACGCTGACCAGCTGTAACTAGCGACAAATGAAGTAGCCTCGCAATGCGATACTAGATCAGCTCCGTCACAGGTCCAGGATAATCTGTTGGGGACATTGAAATCTAATCTTCCGCAATGTATGTCGGTAGTTGCTCCTGGATCTTGCGCTCAAGCAACTCTTCCAACCGAAGAACTCTTCACGACACAGCGTCCGTGGGACCAGCCGGCTCACAGTTTACCGGAATTTGACCCTGCTGCTAGCGAGGTGGTTTCATTCGGCCCGAACTTTGTCGAATCGATCACGCAATCCAGGCTCTCCACGCTCGAGGAAGTCGAGCAGATATTCAACGAAAGGAATTGCGAGAATGAATACTCCAACTCACAGCAGCTGGGTGGTCAGCAGCTTCAAGATTGGTATTTTTTCGGGTCAGGCGTCTAGCTACTAGAGCCGATATGGATATTGGACGTAGCCGCGTGCAGAACAGACCTTATAGCGCCAAAGCTGATATTTATCAACCACAGAGAGTGACATAATATATCAGCTGGCGAGTGGTTATAAAGCGGTTTGATGTAACGAAGCTGGGAGTTCTTGGTAGTACTCGCGAGCTTACTTCTTAATTGAAATGTTCTGCTAAGCGCATTGTTATGGTGTTCAGTAATGATCGTGTGATACAGTCAGTAGTCGTACCTCGGATATTCTATTTGCGGAATACTCTTCCACAGGGCAGTCGTTCCTAGTTGTCTATATATGTTGCCGGCGACTTGTCTCTGCTTCAACCCAGTAAGCTACCGACCCCGTGTTTATTTAACGGGCCCTTACAATCTTACTCTCGACTTATCTTCACGCTCTTTTTTTTTATTTTCAGAAGGGGGGGTTTTTAAAAAGAAAAAAAAGTAAAGGCCCGATGTAGTACAGGTGTACAGCCGAGCCTTTATCAAATGACGGACGTAGAGCTTATATGACCCCGTTTTTCTCTCCCAGCCGAAGGCGCCACTCAATTATATACATATGGTAAAAAGGTCGATGGTGGTTGATCGAAGTCTACGGCGTAGATGATTTCGAATATGGAGGGGAGGTAGCGGAGGATCAATCTTCAAGCGAGCGAGAGCTATATTCGGACGCTAGCTCAGTTGCATGCTTGCGCCGAACTGTTAGGAAAGGTTAGTATTTCATCTATGTCGGCTGTCCGGATGCTGTAGGCATCAGTGTCCAGGAGTCCAGGCGGACCTGGTGAGGGTCACTTGTATGACTCTGAGCCATGGGGGTGGTAATTGGTGGCCTGGCTGTAGCTTGCAATGAGCGAGATGCTGGGAACTTACGTAGAGTCGGGCTCGGCCAGTCCTTTCATTGCCAATATGTTCTAGGAGGCCAGGCAATGATCTAGCGGTGAGTTGCGGTAGTATGATTCACCGATGTTGCAAATTTTGCATGTTGAGTCATCGTCCCTAAGCCTCATGCGGCTCTGTAAAGCTTGGCAATGAGGGGTTCATCACGTGAAGAGGACATCGTGCACAGGCATGTCGAACTCTACCCTATAAAGGTACAGGTGTTTAGCGAGCTAAGACTCACCTTCCGCACGCCGGATAAGAAGGGGAGGAGGCAATGGACGACGGATCTGAGGAAGATGCTGGGCCAGCGCAGCACAGCCATAGCAGCAGCAAAGTTCATGGTGGCAACCAGGCTCCTTGGGTAATTTGGAGCGACATCACACTCACGACATGAAGCTTGACACTGGAGGAAGATGGGATAGTTTGCGGAGGTTGCTGGCGCTGTGGGAAGGCCGTAGCGCCAAGAGACGTGTATGCAGAGGTATGCAGAATAGATAGTGAAAAGGCCTGACCCCACCTGCCTCGCTTAGGCTCGAACGGGTCTAGCGGACGCGGAGGAGCCGGCCGCATGCCGCATAGCTGCCTTCGGCGGCTGGGACGGTCTATGAAGTCATCATCATCATCATCATCATCATCATGTCTCTAGGTCGCGAGCTGGTAAGCCAAGGCAAAGAGATTTCGCTTCATATTTTGAAGCGAAACCCTCCCTGTCTACCCGTGCGTAACATTTATTCTGACAACCTTCCCCGAACAACATTGTTGCAGAGAAGCCACCAAGACCGAGGAGGGCATGCAACACGTGTCAAGATCGCAACGCGGGACACGCGACCGCAGCAAATGCACGTCGACAGCACAGCAGCAATCATTGGTAACGGCAACACATCGGGCGGCAGCGTTCCGGAGGCTGCCATCCCTTGCGGCGACTTGGAATCAATTCTGGACACACTGAATCCTAGTGCTGTTTTGAGCGTGCCGGTAGGCTGATTGCCCGCCCCACTCCCTCTTTGCGTGTCTGATCCGAAGAGAAAAAGAATCACGCTAACTGAGAAACAGCGCTGGACACGTGCTCTCAAGGAGTTCTTTGAAAGAGGAGCGGAGGATCAGTACTTGCAATTCGCACCCTGCTCTTTTGCCCAGGCAGCCAATTCAAGCTCCTTTCATGCAAGGACGGGAGACCGACAGCCTGGCAGTCACAACGTCCAAGCCATTCTAAGTGATGACTCCAGGGTAACCGCATCTCCGAGAATGGCTGAGAAATATGAAAATCCGGATGAATTATGCGGTGTTAGCAAGGCAGCCAACAGTGGCAGAATTGCTAAAGAATCTGCGACTTGCAGAGCCGCTACAGCCTCTGAACAAGATCATGCTGGCGACGAAGCCGATGAAGGAACTGAGCCCAGCGAAGCAGATTACACCGTATATGCAGATTCTGCACCTGCTGAAGACCGATGGATGGATGGATTGTTAACGTCTGTAGTACTAAATCTAAGTACAAATGACGGCCTAGCAGCCGTGCCTCCCTAGGGGCGTATAGACGGGTGGAGTATTACCACCTTTTCGCTGGACAAAGGAGAGAATACACGCGTAAGAAAAACCCCTTCGAATTCTCGTAATAATCTCTTTCCCCCCTAGTTACTTCCCTCCAGAACGGTATTTTGTCTGGGTAATTTTCGCTAGGAAACGATCCCCGTACGTAAGTAATAAAGATTATTAATATAAGGAAAACCCGTGAAAAACCTTAATAAGGGGGGTAACGCCCGCTAACGTGTTCCACCAGTCCTCGGGCCACCCCACTCCTCGGGCCATCCCAAAAACCCACCAAAAATCAAAAAATTCGTACCTCAGTATCTCAACAACGGCTAGGTAATAAATTCTAAAATTTTAATAGATGATAGGCAGTACTTAGAAATAGAGGATATTATATTTCTAAGCGCGAAACTTCTATAGTTCTTGAGATATTAAGGAAAAGGTAAAAATTTTCAAATTTGGGGGGCCAAAACACTACTATTTCAAAAACTATAAGCTTTTAGCATTTAAGAATTTAATGGCCTTTAGTTTTAGGCACTATATATAATGTATTAAAATTTTAGAATTTATTATCCAGCCGTTGTTGAGATACTGAGGTACGATTTTTCCGATTTTTGGTGGGTTTTTGGGGTGGCCCGAGGAGTGGGGTGGCCCGAGGACTGGTGGAACACGTTAGATTATTCTAGCTCTCTAGAGACCGATCTACGGAGTAGATCTCTTCCGCTCGATAGAGGATAGGAATACGGCGTAGTTTTTATATGCGTAAAGAGCTCTAGCGGGAGGAGCGGGAGGAGCGGGAGGCTTCTTAAGATTCGGTTGGTTAAGTTCGTATTATAACAAATTGAGCTTAGTAAGCCGAAAATCATCGTAAGCTGGGAGGGTCGGGGGCTCTTCGGTAAGCCGGGAGAGTCGGGGCTTTGGAATAAAAGCTGGTTGCTTTTCGAGGTCGGAGTAGGATTTGAACCCACACCTTAGGTATTCCATTCCTAAGGTAGCCAGGCGTTTAACCACTACGCCATCCGGCCTGACGCAGGCAGGAGCCAACAGGGGAGACGAAACGGGCGATGCAAGCCGACTGGCGAAGACAGCACTCTAAATTAGAACAGAATTCACTCCTTACGTCAGTTTTAATAAAGAGTCTTTTGGCAAAGTTCTTGCTGATACTGGCTGTGAATACTACGCTGTAATCGACGATAAGTTTGCTAGACGTTGTAACCTCCCGCGCATACAAATACCCTCGAGAACACTAGACGGTTTAACACCTACCGGATGGCGAATTACGGAAGTAGCCTGGGCAGAAGTTGATATTGGCGGCCATATCCAAAAGCGAATGTTTTTCTATATCGTCCCGAGGCTTACCGGCTGTGACATTATGCTAGGCAGCCCCTGGATGGTGCAAGAAAAGGCCGTATTAGACCAAAGCGAGCGGACGATTATCTTTAAGGATACTGGCCTAGTAGTTAAGCAAGATGCGGATCTACCTAGGCCCCAAGGAGTACTAATTAGAGCGCACGCGTTTGGCTCCCTATATCGGCAACGCAAGAAGAAAGGATATCAGATCTTTACCGCAAGCCTCGCTGATATCGACAAGGCCCTTAAAGAGAAAGCCGCGGTCGACGTTAAGGCTAATCTACCTTATTAGATTAATCAGGAACGGCACCGTCTATTCGAAAAGCAAGAAGTAAATAGGCTACCGCCTCACCGGCTTAGAATCGATCACCACATCGAACTAGAAAAGGACGCTAATGGAAGAATACCGGAACTACCATAGGGGCCTCTATATAATATGTCCCGCGACGAGCTCCTAGTACTTCGAAAGACGTTAAACGACTACCTCGATAAAGGCTTTATTCGGGTTAGCAACTTGCCCGCAGCCGCCCCCGTTCTATTTATTAAGAAACCAGGAGGGGGGCTTCGATTCTACTACGATTATCGCGCTTTAAATCGACTTACTAGGAAGGACCGTTACCCATTACCGCTTATTCAAGAGACACTTAACCGGATTAATAAAGCTAAATAGTTTACTAAGCTCGATGTTGCCGCTACCTTCCACAAGATACGGATTAAGGAAGGCGACGAATGGCTTACGGCATTTAGAACTCGATTCGGGTTGTTTAAATAGCTCGTTACCCCGTTTTAGATTAGCTAACGCACCGAGTACGTTCCAGCGGTATATTAATTGGACGCTACGGGACTTCCTAGACGACTTTACTTCAGCTTACGTTAACGATATCCTAATCTTTATGGACGGTTCTCGCAAGGATCACCGCGAGAAGGTTAATAAGGTATTAGCCAAATTAGACGCAGCGGGACTCCAGCTCGACATTAAGAAGTGCGAATTCGAAGTATAGTCAACAAAGTACCTTGGTTATATAATCGAGGCTGGTAAGGGTATTCAAATGGGCCCAGAAAAGGTTGGAGCGATTCAAGTATAGACGGCACCAACTACCGTTAAAGGGGTGCAAGGCTTCCTTGGATTCGCCAATTTCTACAGGCGGTTTATTAAGGGGTTTTCCAATCTAACGCACCCCCTGGTTATGCTCACTAAGAAAGGCACGGTCTTCCAATGGAATAAAGAAGCTAATACGGCTTTCGAAAAACTAAAAAAGGCTTTTATTACCGCCCCAGTACTAATGCAATTCGATCCGGAACGGGAAACGGTTCTCGCTACGGACTCCTCCGGGTACTGTACTGGAGGTGTCCTCTAGCAGTACGACGGTGACGGTTTTCTATGGCTAGTAGCGTTCTTCTCAAAAAAGAATCTTCCTGCGGAATGTAACTACCCAATTTACGACAAGGAGCTGCTCGCAATAGTCAAGTGTCTATGCCAATGGGATGCCGAATTAAAGGGGCTTAACCAGTTCAAGATCCTCATTGATCATAAGAATCTAGAATACTTCACTACCGCAAGGAGACTATCCGAAAGACAGATTCGGTGGTGGAGGGAACTTAGCCAATTTTCCATTATAATCGAATATACCCCTGGAACGACTAACGAACTAGCAGATGCGCTTACCAGGCGGGGCCAAGACTTACCTACACAAGATACGGATAAGAGGCTCGAGCAGAGGATAGCCCAGCTACTACTACCTGCTCGCCAAGGACTTACCCTAAACACTGGACCGTTAGAAGACCCCGAGGAACAAGGGGATTGGGATTACGAAGACCTACCATTACCAAATCAAGGAAAATACGATAGCACGAATGACATAAGGCAAATTCGACTAGGACAGCACGGGTACGAGCAAAACCTCGAGACTCAGTGGCAAGAGGCACAACGCCAGGACGGCGTCCTAAACCGGCTAAGAGAGACGGTCCAACGAGGGGATAGAACGTTCCCCCCGGACCTATCTACTAAGATTAAAGTATCGGTAGCCGAGTGTTCGTTAAACGACCAAGGAAACCTCCTATTTAGGGGAAGAAGATGGGTACCAGATTCGGAACCGTTACGAACACGGATTATCCAGGAGATACACGACTCACCCCTTACGGCTCACCCGGGACGAATCGAGACGGTTAGCCTCGTAGCAAGGCAATTCTTTTAGCCGGGATTCGTTAACGATATCCGGAGGTTCTGCCGAAACTGTGATACCTGCGGCAGAACTAAGGTCTAGAGGGACAGGAAACAAGGACTCCTCAAACCGCTGCAAGTACCGGAAAGACAGTGGCGCGAGATCTCGATTGACTTTGTTGGGCCACTCCCATTAAGCAACGGCTGCGAAATGCTTATGGTAATAACCGACCGGTTAGGAAAAGGGGTTATCCTCGAGGTGTGCGTGAATGTAGAAACGGAAACCATCGCAATGGCTCTTTATTAGTCGCTTCTACCGGGACCATGGGGTACCGGCGGCCATCGTATCAGACAGGAACGCAATTTGTTAGCCTATTATGGCAACGGATCTGTCAGTTACTTAAGATTAAGCGGCGGATATCAACTGCGTACCATCCTCAAACGGACGGCTCAACGGAACGAATGAATACTGTGGTGGCACGAAAACTAGCCTTATTCGCGGATTATTATCAGCAAGATTGGGTAGATTGGCTACCGGTTATCCAGCTGGCATTGAACGGGAGCACGTCAACAGTTACCCAGATAAGCCCCTTCTTCCTCTCGCACGGGTACCACCTCGAGCCGCTCGAACTACCTGAGGACGTACAGCCAAGTAGCCAGCAGAGGCAGTCACCAGTAGCTAGGGCCGAAGCTATCGTTACGAAAATTAAAGAGGTTACGGATTGGGCGCAAGCGTCAATGGCAGAGACTCAACAGGAGCAAGAACGTCAAGCAAACCGGTAACGGAACCCCTCACCAGCGTATAAGATAGGGGATAAGGTATGGTTAAATCTTAGGAATCTACGGACAGACCGGCCAAGCAAGAAGCTTGATGATAAGGCAGCCAAGTTTACTATTACTGAGGTAATTGGCTCTCATAACTACAAGCTAGACGTACCTGGTGCGGTACACAACGTCTTCCACGTAGACCTCCTTAGACCGGCTGGAACGGACCCCTTACCAAGCCAGATTCAAGATGACTACCAGCCCCCACCTATGCAAGTAGACGGCCAAGACGAATAGGTAGTAGAAGCAATCCTAGGTGAAAGAATGGCAAAGAAACCAGGGCAACGGCGACGCCAGCTACAATATCAAGTCAAATGGAAGGGTTACGCAAGGCCTACTTGGGAGCCCGCTACCGCCCTTAAGGATACAGCAGCACTGGATCCCTACCTAGAGGAAAAGAAAAGACAAGCGGTTTAGCCCGGCCAAAGCCAGGCTCGATCCAGGTGACATTGATCCTTCCCATTAACTTACAGAGAACAGCAACCCGTTAGAGTCGGCCCTGCAAGATAGCTACCCGTTAGAGCAGCCCAGTACTAGGTCACCTGGTCGGGCATTACAGACCACTAGACGGAATCCGCTAGTGCCGGACATTCCTCTTCCTGTCAACTGACAGGCCCTCAATTCGACAACCAGCAAACTTGACCCCACGGTCCCTAGTCGACTCCGAGATGTCACCACCTCAACGCGGTTGCACACAACGCACGTATTGCCGGTCAGCCAAGTTTCCAACTACGCCATGTAGCCGTGATTGGATATTGGAGTCGCTGTTTCGCCTTATATACCCCCTCAAATAACGGAAAAAGCGATTGCCCCAATCGAGGATTGAACTCGGAACAAGCCAAAAGGAAAAAAGGGGGGGGGGGAATGTTATGGTCTGGAAGCCCAGTGGCAAAAGAAGCCTCGGAGGAATCCTCGGCAGTCATGTGACGCTATTTCCCTCGTGTATTTAAGTTGATCTTCTTTCTCTCTTTCTTCTTCTTCTCTCCTTAAGTTCTAGCTTCTTGTACGTAGCGCTATAAACCTTTCAGTGAAGATCCTGGGGTTGAGCCTTGACATACCGTAGCTTGCTACGGGTTATTATATTATTATAGTAGATAACGCCTCTATTTACCGAGTACCTATATATTTATAAATCTCCGTATTTTTATTAGTATTTACTAATAAAAGTAGGAGATCCGATAAGTAATTTAAGCCGCTAGGGTACTTATAGTAGTTATATCTTCCTCTATACTACCCTAAACTTAATCTAATTAAATATAGCTTCTATAATATTAAGTAAATTGGCTATAGAGGGTTTATACGTCTTCCTTGTGGGCTATGAGGGCTCGTTGCGCAGGCCCTCGACTCTGCCTTAGAGGGTAGGGCTCACCCTACACCCATATATTCTTTTGAATACGGTATATAGTGCGTGTCGTGCACTTGGCGGCATTGGAAATGGTGTCTGGACGCCATGAGGCGAGCGAATAGTCGAGAATGGTGGCAATTTGGTGTTCAGCAAGGCGTGGAGGGGGCATGGTGAACCTGCTGCTACTCAACACCAAGAAAACGCGTCAAAGACGAGTATTTGGACGTGGATTTGGACGTGCAAGCGTCTGGATTACGCGTTCTCGCGACTTTGTTAGGGCGCGTCGGTGAAAAATTCAGGGAATGCCGATTTGACAGTTAAGGTGCAAAACCCGGTTCTCCGGCGGCTCGCTCGGCCCTGCGGGTCTCCTTCCGATAGGTCAGGAAGAAGTTGATATTCAAGACTAAATTGGTGTGAACGCGGTGGAACATTCACCAGTATCGATGTGTCTGGGAGGTGCGACAGTCACAAAATGCATGCCAAACTTGGGTTCTGGCTGAGGGCTGGATTGACTGAATTGTTCTGTTGTTCGCGATCTCGGATTAATCAGCCGCACACCACGAAACTTGGCAATTGATGACTCACTGCTGATGAAGAGCTGTCTGGCGACTGAAATGGAGGTGGATTTGAGGATAATATTGGCAGGTGACATTTTGATTTGCGATTGGCTACTTTGTTAAGATCGGCGACAGATTAGCCCCTCAATCACATTCATGCAAGGTATGAGCTGCCAATCCGCATGACAGCCACGTTACGTTGCTTTATTACTTGGCGCGTTGTCGAGCCAATGATAATCTAAATAGTCATGTAGATGTGACCCTAAATTATGCAATGCGAACGTTTGCAGTAAATGTCTGCCATTTTATACATTATTGGCGATCTCATGAGGTCTGTGAATGCAGCCTTGTTCATTACGCGGCTTAGAATCAGTGTTGTATTGTATCTAACTAGACAAATCGTCGCAGCATTTTGGTGGTGCTTGCATACGATGTATGATGCAGGACAAGGTTATGCAAATTTCTACTACAATAAAGTAGTGAATTACAAGAGTTAAGCTATGTCTGTGCTAAAAGTTTATAAAGCAGCGGGTGATCCTCCAACCTGCGCTCAAGCTTATGGACAAAATGTTTGCCGACCTTCGAGATGACCTTTTTTTTCCCGATTTTTCAAATTGTCCCCATGAAAACGACATTCCACTGGACTTCTACACCTCGACTGATGGATTTATGTGGATGCCAAAACACCATTGGTGCATCTTGGCTGAAATTACTGAAGTTTTTTACTTTCTAAGATTACGACTTCTTGTCCGGGACAGATCGGGTTCGGAAGTCCCCGTGGCCTTCTACCCTGAAGACCAAGATCTATCTTTCGACTACGGATTGTTTCAGAAAGGCTATACCATTGTGATACTCTATCCGCACCAGCACGATTTCCTTGATCTAACCGTGGGGATACGACAAGAAGCGATGAGTGCTATTAGGGTGAGCGTCATAGTACGTGAAGCG
This sequence comes from Macrophomina tecta, assembly GCA_024180945.1. Lineage (NCBI taxonomy): Eukaryota > Fungi > Ascomycota > Dothideomycetes > Botryosphaeriales > Botryosphaeriaceae > Macrophomina > Macrophomina tecta. Next base: position 1,052,149 of record JAKSGN010000023.1, read on the forward strand.
GTCTTGCACTAATTTTAAAAGGTGATCCCTTTCCCACTACATCGCTTATTAGATCTTAGCGATAAGCTGCAAGCACAAAAGGCACTAAGCGAGAATACCCGAGCTTGTCACACCTGCCAGAAGGAATCAGACACACTCCTAAAATGCACACGATGCGGCATTAGTTGGTACTGCAATAAGGTAAGGGAGATAATTAAAATCGAACGCTATACTCGGATAGTAGTGTCCAATCACTTACTACAACAGGCTTGTCAAGAGATTGGTTGGAAAGATAAGGGTCATAAGGACGAATGTCGGTTGCTGAAGAACGAAACTCTGAAGCAAATCCTTCTCTTTGACTGGAAACACTTTAAGGACTTCGTGCAATTCCCACTTTCTGCTTGAGGGCTGCTCACGGGTGAAGGAGGTTTAAAGGGTTATTAGAAGCGGAGCTTCTTGTATTTTTTTCAACATTATGAAGCTTTGTCATGGACTATCAGATTAGGTATAGTTGATTTATCCGCCGCCTGGCCACTTATCCGCAATAGCTTACTCAGGCAATAATTCGCGGTCAGTCTATCAAGAAAAGTTGCCCAGATTGACTACCTCGAATCCCTAAAATGCCTACTCGTCTATAATAACCGTATAAATAATGATACCGAAAATGGTCGTTCCAAGAGCACTTGTGAACCTTTCAACCGGATCAGTCCCAGTAGTGGAATTCCTCATAAGAAAAGCTCTCTTTCTGCTTGTACTCATGTTCCCAAAATGACCCGTCACCATAACGTGTCCCATAATTTCGTTGGCTACTAGACTTGAATTTGTTCGATGATGTTCCAGTGGATTTCAGTGTCCTCATACACGAGGCACAGGCCATCGTGCTGCAACTCGGACACTCGAAAGCAAATTTGTATAGAGTGGCATTGCAATGGATGCAGTGATGGTGACCCTCAATCTTTGGCCAGAAGAACTTGTGCGTACACGATGACGTGTTGTCAGTTGTCACTGGCTTCTGCTGAGCGCTCTTGGGTCTTTTCTGCCTTGTAGCCTCTCGTGCAGCTTGTCTTTTTTGTGTGGTTGCCTGAGCTGCTGCTCTATCCCTGCCCTCTCTTTGCCGTGCTTCTCGTTCCTCTGCTTCTCTTTGCCGTATCTCTCGTTCCTTTGCCATTCTTTCTTCTCGTTCCTTTGCAATCCTTTCTGCTTGCTCTCGTTGCTTCTTCAACAGCTCCACATACATTTTGCGCTTTTCTGCCTCTGCCTTTTCCTTTGCCTCTCGCTCTTTTGTTTCTCTCCTGATTGCTTCACTCTTCAACCGCGCATTTTCTATAGCTTCCTTTTTATTCCTTTCATTAATCATCGACTCTAGCAATGCCCTAGCTTTCTCGAGTTCTGAAGACTTGACTCTTCTCGCCGCAAGTCTCTGGAGTCTTTCGGTCTCCATGACTCTCTTGTCCTCTTCCGTAATCACTGGTTCTGATCTCCAAGGGTACCACCAGGAATTGGCCGCCTCCATTTTGTCCTGTTGTTCCTGGTCTAGCCTGTCAAATGCCGCTATTTTTGACTCCAACGTCTTAATCTTGTTGCTGGCGTCGAGCATTTTCCCATCCATTGCCTCCACCCAATTCAGCCAGACACGCCTCTTCGCTATGCTTTCCTCTCTTTCACGCCACTCTCTCTCCATGTCGTTTTCCGTTTTCGGTTTCTCGTTGGCTGGTTGGCTCTGTCTCTGCCTTGTAGATTGTTGATCTGTCTCGCTCGCTGGGTCTCGAGGGCGATTGGCATCATAGACACGTCTTTTTGACTCGTCTGAGAGATTGTCCCATGCTGCTACTATCTGAAGGACTGAATGAGTAGCCTGCAACCGAGTAGACAAACGGGATGAGGCTGACCTGTTGGAACTTGACTGTCGCACTTCTCTTCCCTTGATTTCTATCTGGATGATGGCGAAGAGCCAGGGTGCGGTATGCATGCTTGATGTCTTCGACAGAGGCCGCTGGAGAAATCCCCAGGATCGCATAATAATCTGGTGCAGGAGTTTGAGCCATCGCTGTTCGTAAGGCTGCAATCTATCGGTAAATTGTCTTTAAGGCCGAGAAGTGTACAGAGTGCTATGCTCATTTCTGCCTGGTCGGTGTCCAATAACGCACAGCATGGAGGTCAATTAAGGTTATATCTTGTCAACCAGAATCTCCTTTTTTTTTCAGGCAGCATTTCTTTATCTACTACGTTCACTCGAAGATTCCACCGGAGAAAAGGAGGGCATCAGTTTGCCACTGATTGTGCCCAACCCCGCAAGTCTACCCACCTCCATTACGGGAGATAGGCAGAAACACATAGGCAGAAATTCACTTCTTTCTGACCTCACCACGATCGGACCAAGAGGTCCACCAACACCCAATTCTCGACACATCTAAACAACCTACAGAAGGGCAATGTATTCAGAACACTTAGTCAATAGTTTGCCACCAGAACGAACGATTGGTGAGGCTCGTATCTTACCGCAAATGCTATGATGTTCCACAGTAAAAGGACGAGCAATTGATAAGGTCCAATTGCGTTTTTAGGCCTACGCATTCCTCGCTGAGAAGTTTGATGGGTGATGACGGAGTAGAATCAAGCCCTACACTCCTATTGGCACCAACCCTCACATGAAAATTTTTAAAAAGAGCCCTTGCGCAATGTACTATGTTCCACAGCATGATAGGATAAACGTTCCCCGCTCGCCATACGTCATTTGTACGTTAGCCGTAAGCGCTAGCGCTTCTGCATAGCTGCACGAATCCGGACGAACTCAGGCTGGTTGGTTGGTTGGTTTAACAGAGGAAGAGACTTGAAAAGGGGAATATGAAATCAATATGCTGTAACGGACTTCCCCGCATCTTGACCATCCCTGCATCTTGGCCACATTCACCGCCTCCTCACCCACCATCTTCAACGTGGTGCAAAATTGTCGAAATAGATATTCAGAAGGCGCTTGATTATTTGGAATCGCAATAAGTCCCAAATTATTCTGCTACCGCAACCAAATTCAAAATCGATCGCAAAACCCTCCAGCGCAGGTATAAAGGCATTCCAAAGCCAAGAGAGCTCGCATACTCCGAATCCCATATGCTACTTACAATTGAGTAAGAAAGGTTCTTGTAGAGCATGTAAATACTCTTTCGGACCGTGGCCTTCCCCCTACACCTTAATTCTTGCAGAACCTCGTATTTGAGATTGTGAAAAAAACAGCCTAGAAAGAACTAGGTGGCCACATTCTGCAAGCGGCACTAAAACAAGAATAAAAGTGTTGAACAGTGAGGAATTGAGGTTCACTGCTGCCTCATTGAATGATGCTAAAGCTACTCATTATGTACACGATGGCGAGGGACCCTGTAACGTCTCTTAACAGTGGTGTTACGCTTAAAGGTATGAAAAGAGTAATAGAAAAGCAAATCCTAATACGTGTAGTGAGACAGCAAATAATAACGGCAGATAATGACGGTAAATGGTGATGATAGTTGACAACTTATTTTATATCTGTCGGTCATTTTGCTCTGATACCGCAGCCGCCTCTTAAAATGTCTTTTCTCCCCTTTGGGATGCTTATAAGGATGAGTAAGGATGAAGACAGTATTTTCAACGGTGGCAGGAGGGACAAGAGTATCCCTCGATTATCGGAATTTACTAGCACGAGAGGTTCTTTCCTCAATATTAAAGTAATTATGCCGTGAGCGATCATCGCACTAAAAAAAATCAATGAGGATGTCGACGTCCGTAATTTTATAAGCGCGAAGCTAAACCCCAGGGCTGTTGGCCCGTCATATCTTAAGAAAGGCTGAAGAGAAAGGCTGTGCTCAGTCCACGTCCCTCATCAAGCTTGGGGTATAGCCCAATAAATCTCCTTACACAACTAATCCGTTAGCACCAACGAGCAGTGTCCAACACTAGCTTCCGTGAGACTTTAATTGCTCGAAAGGAGCTAAACAGGGCTTCGACTTCGTGTCTAGGGCAGCTTTCGTCCCACGCTGTGATGTAAAGACACTGTAGGACTCTGCTAGCGGCCAACGTGGAAGCTAAGGTAGGAATCAGAGTTGCTGTGCTTTGGGGACAGAAAGTGATGTGTAAAGTCGCTACAAACTCCAGGAACTTGAAGTTAAATCTATAGTTGTTGTCGCATCCGCTGCGCCTTTGTACGTGCACACAGAATGTATTTTGGCGATACAGAAGCTTGCGAGCTTCTCTATAGATTTTTTTTATTTATGCGAAGGACTTGAGCGTTAATATAGGTTTGTCGGCCGTGATGTTTATCGTTTTCTATGCGAATAGGGATGGATGTAGTTAAGCAGTACTCGAGAATCTAAAGTCGTAACTCTGCCGGCAGAGAGAAGATATAAGCCATGTCGTTCCGAGTAAAAGAGCAACAACCGGTCATATAACAGCTATCGTTTCGTATCGCGAGTTTAAATAAATCTGTTAGACTAAAAAAAGCACGGCGCCGCACTGTTATTCAGTGCGAATTGATTGAGTTATATCCCAACAGGATCTATTATAATCTTAACTATTATATATGCGAAAGTTTAAGTTGATGTCGTGAGCCAAAATTTCCTGAAACTGGGAAAAATTTGGAATTAAAGAAATGGAGAAACAGCAAAAATTCTATCTAAGTTATTCGATTTAACGTGTTTCACCAGTCATCCGGACACCCCACCAAACCCAAGACGCGTCACCGCGTAAATATTCCACCACATTGCCTTAAATCCAATTAAAATTCCTATCTCACCGTTCGTTGAATCTCAGAGCACCGGCGCATTGTGTGACCTTGTAAATGACAGTTACTGCATATTAGCGGCGCACGTTGTCGTACAGCTATCACCTCCCGTTAATCAGCCTCTTCCTCCCCATTTTCTATCCCGTGAACTAAGAACTGCCCCTGCTAAGCCTATAGAGCGCCTCCCTGTGCAATATACCTTCGCCGGTATTGCTGCCTTCATTTTCGCCGTTGGTGAGCTATACGAAGCACCGAATTCTCCCTTACAAGTATTACAGCTGAATTCATCGCCATCTAACATCCTTTTACAAGTTAACTAAATGCTTGGCTTGTCGGGCTCTGCGATTGGCGTTAGATAAAATCACGTATAAACCGAGCCTGCTTCTCTAGCTAGGCTAGAGTATAAGGTGTTTCCGACGTCATTGAGGTGCTTGTCCGCTAGCTGTGCCTAGTGGGGAGGGTGTTTTGGTGACGGTAAGTGACGACAAGACGCGTTGTGGGTTATATAGTATAAGCCCCGTAGCTTAAAATCCACTTCTAATATTTTAATCCGTAAAGACTGATGGGCGCACCTTCGAGTATATTGTGAGAAAGTTATCTTTGTCGATATGGTGGATTCCTTAGCGGACGCTTTCTTGAATCTTCTGACCGTACAAGCGCTTGAGAGGCGAGAAGCAGCTTACATTAAGCGGCTAGAGAAGGTGCGATGTATGCGCAGGCATACAGAGCGTAATTATATTATTTAAAATATAGTATTGGTCGAACTCAGGCGTTGCATAGCTGCTATAGCCGTCGAGGATAAGTAGACGGTGGGTTCCCTTGGTGCAAGACTCTATATGCGTATTAAAGTGCTTAATCCATTCAAATCCAAGCTGGTCCGTCGTCCAGCCATTACCACTTACAGCAATTACCCAATCGGCTAGCAGCTCTCGATACCAGTTTAATTAGTAGACCTTCCCTGCTAGAATAATAAACGGCGGAATCGCCCAGCCAGACGCGTTAATGCCCTCGATTACTATTATCCACTCACGGTTCCCTAGTTACACAGCAGTTGCTCGACCGGTCGTATCAGAGCTTATAACGACCTCAGATATCGCAATTACCCCCATCATAAATCCTATCTCGTCAAAATTATAGATATCGTCGTCGAGAACGCCGTATAACTAACGCGTTTCTTAGACACGTGTAAACCACGCGTTAATCGTGCTGGGGTCCTCGCATTTGGCGCGTTGTAAATGGAATTTTCGATTCCATTTCGTTTTAAGCTCAGGCTAGTTGTTAATAAAGCGAGATAACGTGTTTCACCAGTGAGCTGCGCACCCCAGTGAGCTGCGCACCCCACCAGACCCAGGACGCGTCTTCGCACAAATGTTCCACCACAACGCCTTGAATTTAATTAAAAACCCTATCTAACCGATCTTTGAATCTCAGGACAGCGCCGAATCGTGTGGCCTTGTAAATGACAATTACTGCACGTCGGCGGTGCACGTTGTCGTACAGCTGTCGCCTCCCGTTGATCAGCCTCTTCTTCCCTATTTTCTATCCTTTGAACTAAGAACTGCCCCTGCTGAGCCTGCAAAGCGCCTCCCTGTGCGACATACCTTCGGCGGTATTGCTGCTTTTGTTTTCGCCGTTGATTGGCCGCACGAAGCTCCGAATTCTCCTTTGCAAGTATCACAGCTGAATGCATCGCCATCTGACATCCCTTGAAAAGTTGGCTGAATGCTTGGTTTGTCGGGCTCTGGGATTGGCGCTGGATGAGCTCCCGTACAAGCCGAGTCTGCTGCTCTAGCTGAGCCAAAGTATGAGGTGTTTCTGACGTCCATTGAGGTGCTTGTCCGTTCGCCGTCCCTGGTGGAGAGGGTGTCTTGGTGACGGTGAGCGACGATAAGACGCGTTGTGGGTCGTACGGTATAAGCCCTGTAGCTCGGAATCCGCTTCTGATGTTTTGATCCGTAAAAACTAATGGGCGCACCCTTGAGTATGTCGTGAGAAAATCATCTTTGTCGATATGGTGGATTCCCTGGCGGACGCTTTCCTGCACCTCGTGACCGTACGAGCGCTTGAGAGGGGAAAAGCAGCTGACGTCAAGCGGCTGGAGAAGATGCGACGTATGCGCAGGCATGCAGAGCGTGACGATATTGTTTGCCATGCAGTATTGGTCGAATTCGGGCGTTGCGTGGCTGCTGTGGCCGTCGAGGATGAGCAGACGGTGGGTCCCCTTGGTGCGAGATTCCGTGTGCGTATTGAAATGCTTGATCCATTCAAGACCCAGCTGATCTGTCGTCCAGCCGTTGTCGCTTACAGCAATCACCCAATCAGCCGGCAGTCCTCGATACCAGTTTGACTGGTGCACCTTTCCTGCGAGAATGACGAACGGCGGAATCGCCCAGCCGGAGGCGTTGATGCCCTCAATCGTCGTCGTCCACTCCCGGTTTCCTGGCTGCACGACGATCGCTCGGCCGATCGTGTCGGAGCTTGTGACCACTTTGGATGTCGCAACCATACCCATCATGAATCCTGTCTCATCAAAGTTGTAAATGTCGTCGTCGAGAATGCCATACGACCGACGCGTCTCTTGAACGCGCTTGAACCACGCGTTAATCGCGTCCGGATCCTCACATTTTGCGCGTTGTGAATGGAACTTTCGATTCCATTTCGTTTTAAGCTCAGGCTGGTTGTCGATAAAGCGAGATACCCAGTTCTTACCAACTGGTTGAGGTGAGGGATCGTGGCCGCGCGCGGCGAGTAAAGAGTCTGCCATTCTTCGCACGTCGATTATCTGGGGAGGAAATCCTCGTCGATCTAGGCCTAGGATCCACTCAACTAAAGCTTGCTCTTCGGATGGCTTTAGCTTTCGTTTTAGTGAAGGTAACTCATGTCTAGCTTGGATGCCACGAAGACGTGTCCGTAGGGTTGATTCCGGAACACCGTACGACCGTCCTAGAGCGCGCCGGCTTTGATTTGGGTTTCTTTGCAAGGCTTGGGAAGCAAGAGCTAACCTCGCTTCTTTTTGGAGTGATTGAGAAAGTTGTGGTGGTGCCATGTTTGTTTTCGTGCGAAGACGCGTCTTGGGTTTGTGGGGTGCGCAGCTCACTGGGGTGCGCAGCTCACTGGTGAAACACGTTACCCAGTTATTACCTACTAGTTAAGGTAAGGAATTTTAGTCGCGTATAATAAGTAAAGAGTCTGCTATTCTTCGTACGTCGATTATCTAAGAAGGAAATCCTCGCCGATTAAGGCTAAGGATCTACTTAATTAAAACCTACTCTTTAGATAGTTGCAGCTTTCGTTTTTGTGAATTAGACGCTCTCCGAGGTGTTACTCTATTGAGTCGATCGTAGAGTATAGACTTCGGAATATCGTACGACGTTGTAGCCTTACGAACACTTGAAATTCCCATTTTTCTAAAAGGTCTATTTAGCGATAAGTAGTCTACCTTCTTTCTGGAGCAATTTGAGGTTCTGTGTTGATGCCATTGTTGATTTTCGCGAAGACACGTCTTGGGTTTGGTGGGGTGTCCGGATGACTGGTGTGGCCGGATGAGTGGTGGAACACGTTAAACTTACTAAGTTAGTAAGCTACGCCACTTATTTTACCCTTAAGGCATCCCTCTACAAGATATGCCAACTCATCTTCATCAGTTGCACTAAGGCTGTCAATTAGACATTTTTCAACAACTGGCCGGGTTTGTCGTGTTGCTCTCAAAAATGAGAGCAACGAAGTTTCACGGTACCCGAGGGAGGTTGGCGAAAATTGCAAGAAATGTTCAACTCACTCCTCTCCCAAGAACCTTTGGAAAAGATTTTTCAATTGCTGTTAACTTAATATGAAGCGATTTTCTTAATTTCCTTGCAGAGAGCTACTCGGCCTACTGGGTTTTCGGATACTACACAAGGGTAGACAGCGTCAAGCAGGACAAGAGCTGCTTGGACATTTGCTAAGTTGACATAAGCATGGGATCTGTTGCCAGCTCTGAGACAATCGTCGGTGGTGGGTCGGCCATCATCAGTCAATACGGTTGCCGCGCGGTGGGTTTCAATTCTTAATTAAAGAAGATGGTTGAGATTTTTTTTTGGACAGTGGTCTCTCCAGGTCCATATGTGAATCTGGATAAGTATGCGCAGAAATTGCGGAAAGCCTGAATCACTAGAATGACCAGGGGTTCGCTTCATTTCTTGAAGTGAACCCGGGTCTACCGGAATAACTCCCGACTGGGTTGATCAATGCGCACCGAAACTTTAATTCCCGCTAGCCGCCATTCCACAACGCCCATTTGCTAATCTTTTAATCCTATGCACGTCTGGACGCACCACCGATCGCAGTAGCAGACCTAAGAATGCTCGGGGCCTTGATTTAGAAAACCAATTTGCTACAGGTTCTGAACGTCTGGCCTTCTTGCAGATGAATAGTGATCCTTCCACATTCGCGATATCTCACCGACCTGTCTAGTGAGCTGCATTACAACCTTGAATTGAATGCGTTCATGACGTATTGCACTCTTTGGCCTAAATCTGTCAATTCTCCCCGCAGAACTATAAACTCAATGGAATGCTTTTTCAGCGCCTTGCAAAACTCGTCGCTGAATCTCTGCCACTCACTAGTTCCTTCATAGGTCATCCGCACATCATCTCCGCTTAGCCATTCCCGGCAGCCAGGCGCACAAAGAATGACTATCGACTTTTGCATCCGTTCCCGTAGGAAGATCCATTCTGGTAGCAACAGAAGATTCTCCGCCCACGGGTTTCCCAGGTAGACTTGTGCGTATACGATTGGATCGATCGCAGATCTGTCAGATATATACCAGCAATCCCGGAGATTCTCTTCGGCGTTGTATTGGGCTATCAGGATCTCTTTTTGGAGCTCGAAGCCCCTGTCGGGCTTCGTGATGTCTGCGGAATTGAACCCTTTATCACGCATAACTTCTCTGGCGACCTCTCGAATAAGGCGGGGTGATTCGCAGCAGTGATCGCGATTCTTGGTGTCTTTAAAATGTTCCAACAGCGACTCGAGAAGCGTTGTTTTTCCAGTGCACTGCGCTCCAACAAGGTAGATGTTCGGAGGTTTCGACAAAGCTTCGTCGGCCATGTCTTTCATGTTTCTGAGGTCCTTTTTCGGTACGCTAGGACGCGGGGTGAGAAATCAGCACGCAGCACATGCTCTAGGCAGAATGTCTATCTTTATAATGAAAATTGTTAGATACTGATACGTCATTGCTTCAGTTTCGTCCGATTTCGGAACGTGTAACATTATGCTCTGCATTTCAGCCCATTCTCCACATACTAGATTCTCTCCCTTGCACGCGAGGATACGCTGCACATCAGCTGCAGTCCACGAACTGCGACAAAAATGAACAGTGGTTAATTGGGCCCAAATCTGTCCTCTGTTGGCCCATGGCTGCAGACACGCCTTACTGCCCTGCATGGATGGTGAAATGTGATGGATTCCATGTAGATCGGTGCTCCCTTGAAGAATACTTTACATACACGCGGAATCGAGCAATCAATCAGCGCGACTTAGAGCTTGCAGCGCGTTCGAAGAATGCTGTCAGCTTGCCTTTAGACATTCCAGGGCAAAAAGCCCACGAATAGTGGTTCATAAATCGGGCAATTCTGTCGTCCATCTCCTTCATCTTTGCTTTTTTCAGTTCAGCGATGATGGACTCAGCTTGAGGCTGAAACTGCATCGAGCACTGCAGCTCGACTTCCCCGACCGTGTGACCGAAATCCGTCCGATCCAGCACGATGGTGAACTCGCCATCTGCCAGCCAACTGTGTCGCACAGTTGTGAGAGCCGCTAGCTTTTCCAGCCCGAAAGAGTCGCTAGGCTCCCCATTTCTGCCCATAAGCACCCGCAAGTGTCGTGCGATATCGATCGGATCGCTCAACTCTTCGAACTTTGAGTTGCTGAAATCTCCACCTTGCTTTATTTTCGCCTGCCACTGGCCATCGCGTTGCCTCAGCCATACACCGTTGGATGATAGGAGGTTCGATTTGTCATAATAGACGTCTGTGAACGTTCGAGGGCGGAGACCTATCAGGGTTTGAAAAGGGGGATTACCCCCGTTCAATGTCAAATTCTTAACCGCAAGGCCGGTGAATTTCCGCTCGACCTCAAGAGTCGTACGGATAAGAGAGGATGCCGTCATAACTCCTTTGTGAGGATGAGTTCGATGCTGCTGGAACCTTTAGAAATCGATCAGAATGAAATTGGGGAAATTGAAACCTCGCACCCCGCTAGATATTTTTTTTTTTTTTGGTGAACTCTTCTGTCCTTTGCGTGCAACTGTTACTGTGTTATGGGAGGAAAGTTGAATCAGCTGAACTTTCCGGATTATTGCAGTTTTCTGCGGGGGGGAATCCCGCCCTAGCTACTTATGAGACGCTTGGACATTCTTCCGTTCCGATCCGAAAACCCATCCACTGTCCCCGCAATCAAAGACAATGTGGCTGATTTCACATGGATGCCGGACGTATCCACTCTACCACCCGTGTTGGTAGCGTAGCGAGTCCAGCAGGGCTCGGTAGGAAACTTCAGTCTCCAGTCTCGTGTCAAACTACAGCATTGTTAGGTTCAACCAATTTAACAATTAAGCGCTTGGCTGCGAACCTTGAGCAAGATGCCTCTTGATTCGTAGAACTCGACAATTCTCGGGTTGAGCTGAACGAACTCTCGGTATCTTTTTTCGAAGGTTTGTCTGCCGTCGTCGCGACCAGGAATGTTCCTGGTCGAAAATCTATGCTCCGCAATTTCTTTCGGGCAGTCAAAGAAGAACACAAGTGTAGGCATCCCCACCTAAGCCGCTTAAGCAAGAAACAGCGACAGCGAAGCCTATGAGAACTTACCGAAGCCTGAAAGGCGTGCACCTGATCCAACCTCCTTGGAAAACCATCCACAATGAATCTACGACAGCCTTCCCGTTTTAACCGTTCTATAGCTCTCATCATGATCGGCTCCAGTGCCTCGATTGGTAAGAGTTCGCTTTTCCGTATATGGTCGATAATGACTTCGTGCACGGTCGCAGGGTTATTGTCGACGGTTTGTCTTAGCAAATCCCCAACCGACAGGTGATGAAGATTGTAATCCCGCGCCAGCCTTTTGCACAGTGTTCCCTTGCCAGACCCAGGTGCACCTATTGCCGGTCAAGTACGGCGGACGATAAGGACAAGGTCGCTCACCTACGACGTAAATGAAGGTGCATGGACTGTCTTCATTCGACATAGCAGCTATGAACGTGATGGTATAACAAGCTGCGTAGATCTTCACGCGAAAGTCTGGGCTGTCCCTTATATCATGCCGAATTGAATTTAAGAAATCGTAGGGACGGCTGCTCGCACTATATATGCCTCGCGACCAGTTTATTAGCTTACCTCGGACACCTTTTGACTTTCTTGAAATCATCATGGCTCTTTTGCTCTCCCTGCTTTTATTGGCATCAGTTCTCCTCCCGGGAGTGTTTTGGTGGGCGCTGTTCCATCGCCACCAGAAGCGTCCTATATCGGTTAATTATCACTTTACCCGTCGATGCAACAAATCTTGTGGGTTCTGCTTCCACACTGCCACGACTTCCTACAAAGAAAACACAGAACGGGCCAAGGAAGGCCTTCGTTTACTTAAGACTGCTGGAATGCGAAAGATCAATTTTGCTGGCGGCGAACCATTCCTCTACCCAAAATTTCTTGGAGAAATGACCAGGTTTTGCAAAAAGAACCTGTTGCTCGAGTCTGTTTCGGTTGTCACAAACGGCAGTCTTGTTACGAGAGATTTCCTCGCAAAGTACGGACGACATATCGACATCTTAGCTGTCTCCTGCGACTCATTTGATGAAGCGACGAATATCGAGATCGGCCGCGGATCCGGAAATCAAGTGGAACAACTTTACCGAATCCGGAACTGGTGCAGGGAGTACGGCATCAAGTTTAAGATCAATACGGTGGTATGTAAACTCAACTACGGCGAAGACATGAACGAACATATCGATGAGTTGAAGCCGTTCCGCTGGAAATGCTTCCAGGTCCTCTCAGTCTCAGGCGAGAATGAGTCGGCTGAAAGACTTCGGGATGTACGGCGCTTCCTAATCACTGACAAAGAGTACCAATTTTTCTGTCGGAGGCACAACTACCAAAAATGTTTTGTCCCGGAATCGAACAAGGTTATGGCGAAGTCGTATCTGATTCTGGACGAATATCTAAGGTTTTTGGACCGCGACGGCCGTCAGCCTTCCGCCTCCATTTTGGAGGTGGGCGTAGAGAAAGCGCTTGCCAGCGTCTACTGGGATGAGAATAGTTTCAGGGCAAGGGGGGGAGTCTATGACTGGAGTAGAGAACCGCAGTCGGTCTCCAAACTTGCGCGAGCGTTGGAGTGGTGAAGGCTTGCCAATCGTGTAGATTAGGTCAGGGGTATCTCTCTCTCTCTCTCTCTCTCTCTCTCTCTCTCTCTCTCTCTCTAAAAAAAAAGAAAAGGCCAGTTTGAGTATATTCCAAGCCTGCATACGAGCGTTACGGTCTTTATTGCCACCATGGCAAGAGCTACACATGACCCATAACCAAGCGGTGAAGCGGCCTATAGCCATCGAGAAGGCAAATATGTTCGGTATCGGATAAAAAGTGTGGCCTTTCCTCCTAGCGTTGTTGCTGACCTTTCTCTAACCGTTTGCATGGCTCGGACCCTCCTTAATGGTCACTCCCTTCCCTTCCTGCGCAAGTGGCTCGCGCATGGAGTCGCCTGAATTGGTAGTGCCGGTTGTAGAGTCGGGATGCCATTGGGACGGACTACTGCATTCTGAAATCTGACGCAGTGCTTCCCTTCTCAAGATAGATATTATTGAATTCAGAATATCGCGCTGGTGAATGCGTGCTTTCTCTTGGTCCTGCCAAACCAGATCCGGTGGCCGCCAGTTCAGGTAAATCTTTTGATGGGATGCAGGTTCCACGAATCCTCCGGGGTGATTTCGTACGTAAAGCGCACAGCAGTAGCATGCAGGCTTACTGCAACCGATGTATCTATCCGAATCGACAAAGGGAAGATTTTTGGTGTAATAATGCTCAAGCAGGGCCAGCTCGCAGTGAACGCGTGGGCGAAAGTTCGGATCCTTGTAAGAGGACATGAATCGAGAGTAGAGGCCGAATTTCTCGTTCATAGAAGTAAGCTTAGACTGGTAGCGAAGCACGTCATCCGTGGCATTCGATGGAAGCATACGAAGAATGATGCTGTCGAAAGTCGTTTTTGCGTCCGTTGTGGGAGGATGATACGATACGGGCGGCGTTTCTACGCAGCGAACCTCAAAGTCCTCAAAAAGATAGGGAAGCCGCCTTGCAGCAGCAACTAAACAAGCTGTGGCCCGGAAGTGGTAACCCAGTCGTCCAATGTAATGCCTGACCTGTTGGAACGGGCTCGAGCGGAAGCCATTGTCGCTGCGGGATGTATGTTCCTGGCTCCAAATGCGAAGATATTGCATTTGAGGCGCTTTTCTCGTCTCGTAACACCATTGGCAAAGAGTAAAAGGATTCGCGGGGTCGAAACTGATGCTTTTCAACCAGTGATAAAGCTCGCGGCCTATAGGAACCATTCAGCCGTTGAAACACGCTTAGTTGGGTTAGAATTTCAATCGTACCTTCGCAAGAATCCTGATTCGAATCCTGACTCGAGAGCGTTGCTAGACACTGTCGGAGTAATGGAGTAAGGCATGACCAGTACTTCTTGATCCGATTCCGACCGAAATTGATGCAATCCCTGGCTATTGACTGTACCTTCTCTTCTATGTTCTTTTCTGGCTTCCGTGATATCTTCCTCAACTTCTTCAAAGTGTCTTCTAGAAAGCATGTTACTCTCGGTCCGGGATTTTTGTTCGCACTGATCCAAAATATTGGACCTTGAGGTCTGCTCTCTAGCCCAATCGCCGTAACTGTATCGCCGCCCTTGTCGTAGTCACAAACGTACGCGAGACTGTCAAGAAATGACCTGCGAAGCTGGCATGTCGACAAATCAGCGAGTTCTCCATTGAGTGGTCGAGGGATCCGTTCGCCCCTCGTACGGCCTAGCGTATGAAGCAAAACGAGGGGCTCGTAGAAGCGACTTAGAAGACGTTGTTGCGGATCTCTTCGAGGCTTGTCCGGAGTTGATGCTCCTGAATCGTAGAATCCATGGAAGTCTCCGGATTTTGACTTCTTTCGTCGTGGCATTTCTGTATTAAAAATAAAAAAAATATGAAAATGATGGGTTCAAAGTATCTATAAGCGACATGGAAGAAATGGTTCTAGGAGAGGCAGACATTCGCTATTTAATACAGTAAGGGTTGAGACACCCCGCTCAATGCTGCTATAAAAGACTAGGCTTTTGCTGCCTACGTGCTGCTCCTGTTTTTCTCAGAGTGGCCACGAGCTCATCCTTGAATAGTCGCGCTTGAGTATGCATAAAAGTGGAACATACCACCCATGTGGATGTTTAAATATACAGGTAGAAGTTCTCCAGTAGATGCTATTGGGGGCGCCCGTTAAGTTGTCAATGCTAGCCTGCTTCTAGACCTATCCGGCTCCAGTAACGCCTACAACTAGCTATCAGAAACTTAAGTAACGTTACAATTTTAAGACGAACACTAAATTGCAGCTTACGGATGTCGCGGATCTGTGAAGGACCTAGTACGAAAATGGTTTAATGTTCCACAGGTTGACGAGGTAGTCTCAGCAACCTCAGACCGTCCCCCGCTTGGCCGTCCGCGACAAAGGAGGAAGAGGAGAGAATTGCACAGTTGGATAGATATGGCTTGTGGGAAGCTTTGTCAGACCTATTTCCCCCTCTATACCTCTCCCAGAAGTTTTATATATCCAGGTCGGCTCATCGGGCTGACCCTTGAGAAAATTTTGCCGATAATTCACGCGGAAGAACCTATTACTCCATTCATCGATACAGAGTCAACTTGGCTTCGACAAAGGTTGGGAAGATGGAAAATTATTTGTCGAACAGCGCAAAGAAATAAGCACTGCTGCTTTTCTAGATTGTGTGAACTACAGGAGATTAAGTATATGAGTAGTAGGGGGCTATGTAGGGATTAAACAAGTGTGAAGTATGGAAGTGTATAGGGGGCACGACCTCTGACATAATTCCATTTTTCTGAATGAAAGATCCAAACCGCCTCAGGCCAGCCTCCATCGGAAATCGTGTTTATGCGGTTGATTGGAAAGCCTCTTATAAAGCTCTTTAATTGCAATCTGCTGTACTAGGTTATTGCAACCCTGCTTATCTCCGAGCCCTCGTAAGACATCGTGTAGTTCTTGATCCTCGAAGCGTTCGAGTATATTGACGCAGAGCTCCTCAAGTGAGAGCTTCGCGTCTTTAAAAGCGGTGAGAGAGTTGATATTGAGGTCAATAAACTCGAAGACAGAGAGATTGATAATTTCG
The DNA here is from genome assembly GCA_024180945.1 of Macrophomina tecta. Taxonomy (NCBI): domain Eukaryota; kingdom Fungi; phylum Ascomycota; class Dothideomycetes; order Botryosphaeriales; family Botryosphaeriaceae; genus Macrophomina; species Macrophomina tecta. The sequence continues at coordinate 1,068,275 of JAKSGN010000023.1, forward strand.
CCTCCACGGATTCTTTTGAACTCCTCCCAGCTGAGTTCTCTAATCTCGAAGGATGAGGCCATAGACGCTACGACTTTGATTGAAGAATTGATAATTTTGGCGCAGAGAACTCGTAGATTATTGTTTTTTTGTCGCCGGGGAGCTATTATAGCTTAGTCGACCTGGTTGCAAAAGGCTGCTTAGAACATACAGGTGTCTCACCTAGGCGTGGGGCAAAAAGATTTAGGCGTTTCCTCTGTGCGCCACTTCTGGTGAAACTATCCTCGCGTAGGAGGGCGGCGTGCGCTCATTGTATTACTAATCTCCGGAAAAAGCTGGCGGCTGGCGGCACTATGTGGTTACGAAAGTGTCGTCGCTTTGACGATTATAAGTAGATTACATAGCCTACAGTAAGCTCGGCAGACTGCTCGATGCCTTGTCAAACGTTTCACAGTCGCACGCACGGTCCACGTTACCCCGCTCGCCGCCCTCCATGACTCCGTGCTATTAGATCGCCCTGTGACCGTGAGAAGCAGCGTCTCAGGGAGATTCCGTCGCAATCCATCATTTTACTCCCCTTTCGATAGAGCAGCCTTGGGTAATATGGCAATAAGCAAGCGCAACATTATCGGTATCACCTCCAGCATTGTACGTGATCATCCAGTCTTCTATTTCACTCCCAGCTTACTGACAGCTTCCTGGCGGCTTTTCTAAGTTCTTCCTCGCCTTAATTGCAGTTGCATGGCATGTACTGTATTTGAAAAAGCGATCAATTCATTTACCGCTAACGTTGCTTAGTTACACCCATTATGTGATCCAGCGGCTCGCGCTTCCGATACCCACAGCCCTGAGCTTTTTGGTGTTAATACTCCCCATGGTTCAAGGCCTCAGCTCTTGGTACCTGACACGGCCTCTCGACACTGCCCGCTTCCTCACTCTTCCCATTTCTTCATCGTCGCGCGAAACCGGTGGCTCAAACGATGCTCCGATGCGGCCCTCTGATTCCAGAGCCGAACTACGTGCTCGTATAGCAACGCCGCTGGTCTACGGCCTTGTTGTCGCGACAACAGTCCTTGCCACTCTCTCCGGCACGTATCTGGCGCCGGCAGACTCGCTTAACTGTACTCTCCATGAACAGTGGCTGGCGCTATTTCGAACCAAGAACGGAAAGCAAATCAGAACAATCCAGGATGCACTGCAATGTTGCGGATTCCGCTCCGTTTACGATATGGCCTGGCCCTTCCCGCAACCCAATGGCGGGAGAACGCAGCGAAGCACATGTGCGAAGACATACGAGCGAACTGCAGCGTGTTTTGCGGGGTGGAGGAAGGAGGAACAAAAAATGGCCGGGCTGTTGATAATGGTCTGCGTCGGAGCTTGGGCGTGCCAGGTAAGTTGGTTAAATGCGCTTTGTTCCCTCCGAAGCTCGGTTCACTGACACGGAAGCTCGATTGGGTTCGGCAGATGGTCGTCACAACAGGCGGCTTCAGTCAGCCATCCTGGCTGCAGCACTTCTTATCGAGGAATTCAAGATACAACTCAGGCGAACAAGATTCTAGGCTTGATTCTGGTGGCGAAAGGTCTACCCGTGCCATTGACTTTCCTAACGACGGTCGATACACGGACGATCAATCGGATAGATTCGGAGAAGCTGAGACGAGGCAGGCGACGGAGGATAGGAGTAGGGTGACTAGCGGGGATCCAGGGGGCACAAACCCTCAAGAACATCACACGTTGTTTCCTTCAACCTAAAGCAACGGCCGTAATAGCGACAATTGGATAATTGGCCAGCAATAGGTCGTAGGTCTTCCAAGAACCGGCTCTATTCGTATCTCTCTACTCTATTATCGACGAAGGTTCCAGTCTTATAATATTATCGATGGAGGTTGAACCATCGCCTGGGCTCCACGGAGGTTGATCGAGGTCTTAAATTAAGCCCTAATTTCAGTCTGGAAAACCGGTACTGGGGACGAAGAGACTAAGGAATTCGGTTGATGACAAGGTTCCGGAAGCGGTATGCGACTACTTTGGTAACTCTCGATCTCTTTTGGAATTTATCCAAGCAGTATTATGATAGCCCCCCGTACAGAGGGTTGACGAAAGTCGATCCATTCATAAACTGGCTCCCACATCCTCGCACGTCACAACGCTTTTGAAAGAAGCTTCATACAGCCTGATTTGCACCGCATACTGTATATGATGTGCCACGGTTCCTACAGTGACCTGACAAAAGTTCTGGCCACTTAAGCGAGGCGCGCCAAAACGCGTCGCACGCGCGCACCCCTTCAATCTTCTACACCACCCAATGCCCCCCACAACGCACTTCTTTGAACGAGCTCTTTGGCAAGCATACTCCTAATCAACCCTACTCTCCACATCAGCGCGGTATCCTGTTTGCCTGTAAGGTATTGGGCAAGAAAAGCGCCTGGTTTCGCAAGGAGCTTGGCGTGCCCAGCTCGTCCGTTACCAACACCAACCTCCTCGCTCCGCTACGCAACGATGGGCGCACGCAGCCTCGCTCTGGCAGTCCTAAATGCCTCTCAGACCTCGAAACTCGACATATACTGCGCGTCGTACGTGCGCACCAAAAATTACACGTATAGAGATGTGCGGGAAGCTACAGGCGTTACCTGCCACGACCGAACCATCGCACGTCTCTTAGACGTATATAACATCAAAAAATGGCGGTGTGCCGGCCGTTCCTGTCTGCTGTGGATGCGTCGCGCGTTTTAAGGGTTTGGTACGAGCCGCTGTAGAAGTAGTGCACCAGCGTGTGGGCGACGTCCGTGTCTACGTTGGGGAGCTCGATCGTCGTGCTGGAGGATGTGTAGTGGTTGTTCAGTGTGCCCAAATATGTGTAATTGTTCCTTGAAGTGTTGCAGTATGTGGACTTTTTGCTCGGTATGCCCGGGTGCTTGATTAGGAAGCTTTTAGGTATTGTGTATCTGGCTCGATCTTCGCCGATGGCAAGCACAACCGCATCGCTAGTGTATGGGCTTTAGGGATTTCTGTGTTAGCACTTACACCTTCAAGGCCCAATATATAAAAAAAAGGCTGGTTTACGAGGTTTCCGGCCGGTTGTCATTGTCCAGCAAAGGCTCTTCGAGACAGAGGTTGGCCAGGCTGGGACCCTCCTCGCGTGCGCAAGGTTCGCAGGTTTCGGTCTTCTCTTTGCTACCCTTCTTTTCCCCTTCTTTTTCTCCATTTTTTGAGTTGTTGTAGTAACACTGGGGGACTAGTTGGAGCTGGAAGGGCTGCGTTGAATACAATTTAAGGGGGCTTGCGCACTCTCGATCCAGAAGATGGCTTCTGTGTTAATGCAGCAGCGGGCTCCAGATATAAATACTCGTGGCGCATGCGGCGCAACCCAATGACCATGTGGCACGGCATCGAGCCTGCATACGTCGAGCGGGGTCGACGCGATACTATCTACCTAGTCTACCTGCTCTGCTTGACTGCTCTTAGATCGACGCAAGGAGTGCCAGTAGCCACCAGCCTGGTAATCGAATAGGCCGCTGCAATCACCCAATCACCGGCACGCGGCTGGCTAAGCCCCAAGGCGCAGTGGCAGAAACGGACAGGGGGCTGGTGCTGTCGGAGCTGTTTCACAAGGGTTGCGGTAATTATACTACTGTAGTTACTGCACACCAGCACTGATGCTCTTCACATTGGTTAGAAAGCTTCGCTAACGCAACGGAAAAACACGTTCTTATTCAGCTAAGCGGGTATTTGATTATCACTAGTATAACCCAATGACGCAGCGACATCTCCCAGAACTGTGACCATTCAACGAAGAACGAGCTTTTCCCGATCAGTTCTTCATACATTGAGTAGCCGTGTCGCGATTCACGGAAGAAGCAGTCTCTGCTTCTCTCACACCATCCAGCTTGCTTCTAGCCTCCTAATCGAGATGTATGTACAACTCTTTCAAGGTTCTTCTTGGTATGTCAATATTTTCGCCCTTTCACTGCTTAATAAAGCTGACTTCTCCTGTCCATGTCTTGGAAGCCCTGGCCTATGCGCGTGTAAAATCTTGTAAACTGATTTATCACGGCAGCTAGAGCAATTTCCATTTTGTTGCCCTAGTAAGCATTATAAAAAGGAATAGAGAGCCTTTCCATCGGCTAAATGAAACTCTTTAGGATGGTAACTCGCAAAGGCAGCTCTCCAAAATCTAAAAGACCCCAAGGACCGCCAACGCCGCCAAAACATGCCTATGACCAAAATTTGTTACATAAAGTGACAAATTTCCTCAAAAGCAGCTCAATAATACTAGCAAGTCACGATGAACTTCAAGAACTACAGCAAGATCTTCAGAAAATGGGATTTTTCAGTGCAACCCCTCTGTGGTACAAGGCCTTCTATAGCCGTTGCTCAGAAATCAGCCTGAAACTCGTTGGTAGTTCGGAAAACAATACGGAAAAAAAATGTGCTGGACAAGGCGAAGATATATCACAAACTATTATTGGGTCGTCATCCTAGAAGAGAGTTCCTTTTGGGCTATTCCCCTCTCGAGCCAGTCGATCTGAAGGACCCCGAGAATGATTTTCTGGTTGACCTTTGCTGTTCCTTTTAGGGACAAATAAGAGAGAAAGTCCAGAGAAAATCATAAAAAAATTAGAAGGGGGCATAGAAAAACCGGCATACCAGGATATGTTAAGGAACGAGCCGCAAAGATGGAAAGAAATCGAGGAAATGCGTGATCTCGCCACGGTATTGGGGGATGAATTTCCGTTCGGACCAGAAGACCCAGACTTTAAAGGCAAGGTGGAGCAGCACATTAGAGATATCCATAAAATCGTTGTTAGCTATCGTGGCAGGTCTTAGGTAGATTGTCAACGATGGACGATTTTAGTGCAAGTAGCCACCGATCTTTTGTCTTCATCCTTCTCAACGTGCCAATTAAGTTGAAGACTACCAGTTTTCCTGGTCTTGTTCGGCTTCTTGGTTCGGACGATTTTCTAGAACGCACACTATTACAAAGATTTCCTGAGACTGTGACAGTACACGAAGCGTGTGTCCTCATGCTTCCTATTTAGATATCGCCACTCTGCTAATAACTATGTAACGTCCGTCCCTGCGCCGAGAGACGCCCCCCGTGGCGAGACAAATCTTTGGTACTTTACATTTAAGCATTTCCAGTTCTATCAGCGAACTAAAATTTTGTATATTTTTATATTGATTATATTTTACGGCCCTTTTCAAGCACTCTATACTAGAGCTACTCTAAAAATTACAATCGCGTCGTCGCCTTCGCGCATAGTTACAAATAGCATCCTTTCATAGCGTATTAGGACCACTTAGTCCACAGCATCACTATCGAGCTCTTTTTACTTACTAAACTTATAGAGCGGTTTGAACTACGTTTCCTAGTCTCCCTGCAATGCTGAAAAATTATTATCTACCCTGTGGCGGTCGTGGCGCTCGTAATGTGCTGGGCAAGGATCCCTGATCAAAGCGAGACGACTTAGTACATAGTATAGTTAGTCCTAAGCGAGGCTTACAGCCTTAGCTAGTATGTAACGTGTTTCACCACTCATCCGGACACACCAGTCATCCGGACACCCCACCAAACCTAAGACGCGTTACCGCGTAAATATTCCACCACAACGCCTTAAATCCAATTAAAATTCCTATCTAACCGTTCGTTGAATCTCAGGGCACCGGCGCATTGTGTGACCTTGAAAATGACAGTTACTGCACGTTGGCGGCGCACGTTGTCGTACAGCTGTCGCCTTTCGTTGATTAGCCTCTTCCTTCCCATTTTCTATCCCGTGAACTAAGAACTGCCCCTGCTGAGCCTGCAGAGCGCCTCTCTGTGTAATATACCTTCGCCGGTATTGCTGCTTTCGTTTTCGCCGTTGGTGAGCTATACGAAGCCCCGAATTCTCCCTTGCAAGTATTATAGCTGAATTCATCGCTATCTAATATCCTTTTACAAGTTGACTAAATGCTTGGCTTGTCGGGCTCTGCGATTGGCGTTGGATAAGATTACGTATAAACCGAGCCTGCTTCTCTAGCTGGGCTAGAGTATGAGGTGTTTCCGACGTTATTAAGGTGCTTGTCCGCTAGCTATGCCTGGTGGGGAGGGTGTTTTGGTGACGGTAAGTGACGACAAGACGCGTTATAGGTTATATAGTATAAGCCCCGTAGCTTAAAATCCACTTCTAATATTTTAATCCGTAAAGACTAATGGGCGCACCTTCGAGTATATTATAAGAAAGTTATCTTTGTTAATATAGTGGATTCCTTGGCGGACGATTTCTTTGAACCTTCTGGCCGTACGAGCGCTTAAGAGGCGAGAAACAGCTTACATTAAGCGGCTAGAGAAGGTGCGATATATACGCAGGCATGCAGAGCGTGATTATATTATTTAAAATATAGTATTAGTCGAACTTAGGCGTTATATAGCTGCTATAGCCGTCGAGGATAAGTAGACGGTGGATTTCCTTAGTATAAGACTCTGTGTGCGTATTAAAGTGCTTAATCCATTCAAATCTAAGCTGGTCCGTCGTCCAGCCATTACCACTTATAGCAATTACCCAATCGGCTAGCAGCTCTCGATACCAGTTTAATTAGTAGACCTTCCCTACTAGGATAATAAACGGCGGAATCGCCCAGCCAGACGCGTTAATGCCCTCAATTACCGTTGTTTACTCACGGTTCCCTAGTTGCACAGTAGTTGCTCGACCGGTCGTATTAGAGCTTGTAACGACCTTAGATATTGTAATTACCCCTATCATAAATCCTGTCTCGTTAAAATTGTAGATATCGTCGTCGAGAATACCGTATGACTGACGCGTTTCTTGGACACGTGTAAACCACGTGTTAATCGTGCCTGGGTCCTCGCATTTGGCGCGTTGTAAATGGAATTTTCGATTCCATTTCGTTTTAAGCTTAGGCTAGTTGTTAATAAAGCGAGATACCCAGTTCTTACCCACTAGCTGAGGTAAGAAATCTTGGCCGCGTGCAGCGAGTAAAGAGTCTGCTATTCTTCGTACGTCGATTATCTAAGGAGGAAATCCTCGCCGATCGAGGCTAAGGATCTACTTAATTAAAGCCTGCTCTTTAGATGGTTGCAGCTTTCGTTTCTGTGAATTAGACGCTCTCTGAGGTGTTGCTCCATTAAGTCGATCGTGGAGTGTAGACTTTGGAATATCGTACGACGTTGCAGCCTTACGAACACTTGAAATTCCATTTTTCTAAAAGGTTTGTTTAGCAAGAAGTAGTCTACCTTCTTTCTGGAGCAATTTGAGGTTCTGTGTTGATGCCATTGTTGATTTTCGCGAAGACGCGTCTTGGGTTTGGTGGGGTGTCCGGATGACTGGTGTGTCCGGATGAGTGGTGAAACACGTTAGCTGTAACCGAGCCCTACCGCACCTCAACTCATTTACCTTTCCCACAAGGTACGTTCCTGTCGTCCTAAGATATATAATTGGTTGGGTTCAACCAAAGAATTGGGTTTAACACGGGCTATATCGTATTAAACAATAGAAATTAATGGAATTTAAAGAGGATAATAAGATAACTAGAGAACCAGAGTAAGGTGATGTGCTGGGGTAAGTACTTCGTGTTTTAGAAAAAGAGTGAAACACAGAAATAAAACATGAGGTTTTACAGAGAATAAATAATAATACGCAAAATACGCAAGAGACATCTTATTATGCATCTAATAGCCAAATCCTCACTAGTCTTACAACTACAACGGTGAAATCATTGCCCTAAAATTTATATACGTGTACTTCTATTTCTTCTCATTCGTCCTATGTAGTTTAAGTTTCGATAACTTCTTTAGTTTTTGCGTAAAGTGAAGTAGAAACAGAGGTCTTTTTTAACAAATATCGAGCGGCCCTCACTTAATGTGCCGTTTTAATTTTCGTCGACAAAACTAAACTCTTTTTGATTTTTGTCGATAAAACTAAGCTACTTTCGATTTTGGACAACAAAACTGACCCGTTTCTAAATTTTGCGAAAAGAAAAAGCTACTTTTAGAACGGAGGTGCTCTGCTGCAACCTAAGATGTATGGATTGGATTGGATTGGATTGGTCTAATCAGGCTACGATATCTTCTATGGAGACATAAGAGCCGTCCTATATTCAATACCACGCCTTTCATCCGTTGCTGCCTTGACTCACTTCTCAGTCCAACTCCGTTCAGTGGTCGTGCAGCGGCTGTACCGCCCCACCCGTTCTATCCCGGCCGGATAGCCGAGCGGTCGACTTCAGGAACTGCACCGCCGCCTTGACCACCCGCACGTCCGGCCTCCATCGCTCCTTTGGCCCATCAACCGGTTGCCCAGTCCGCCAGTCCTGCCTCCTACTCCAGCCTCCAAGCATGTAAGAAACGTCTCCCAGCCTTTTACCCGCGATACCAGCCATCTCGCTGCGAGCTTGCTGCCACCGCGGACAGACTAAGAGGACGTGTCGCACAGTCTCCATTCCCTGCCCGCATTCGCACTGCCCTGACTCCTCTTTCCGTAGCTGGAAGAGGAACTCCTGGAGAAAGCTATGGTTAGTTCGGCATTGCATGAGGATGGCTGCGCTCTTCGCATCGAGGGTGTTATACAACCGCAGTGTGTGCATGGCTCCGGATCAGCGCGTTGGCAGGCCACTGAGCAGGAGCCGGCTGACCAGGACATGGCCCTCCCATCGGTTGCATCCAATGCGCTGGTGTTTCTACAGGAGTGGATCACAGCGGGGAGAAAAGGCAAGAGTTCACGCAAACCCCAATGGGATATGTTTGTGAAGGGAAGGCATTGAGACCAGAACATCCCTTTTTCTCAGGGACATATGCCGTCTCCTTGCCAATGGAGTCAAGTGGAGGTTTGGCTGAAGGTTTCGCGCAAGAAATCGGTAGCTCGGATTCGGACAGTTATGATGAGTTTGAGGATGGTGATTTTTCTCCCGCTGGGAAAACTTCACCCGGAACGTCCGCGGTATCGCCACAGCATACATTCAAACGGCAATATTGGTTGAGAAGCTTTCATGAAGTCGCGTAATCGATGCTAATATGTGGCTTCGAAAGGCTTTGCAGCTCGTAGACAACGTTGAAATTGTTACCGATATTCTGCAGCACGTTGGAGAGACGCTTTGGTGTACATTTGCCAGATTGGTTTGTTGTTCTAGCTATTTCTCGAACAATTTCATCAAAAGTTGCCCATCACTTTGATGATCAGCATATTTCGTTCCCATATCCACCCTTCCAACGTGTCATCTACAAGTAAATATTCAGTCTCGCACGAGCAGCTACTAGCTGCTTTTAGCATCTAGCTAGTATTATCCTCAACTATCTTGGTCTTCTGAAAAAGTTTATGTAGTGGAGTTGAAATGTTACAGGCCTTTCGGCTTAACGAGCGGCAGTGCTTAGAACATGATAGTACCTGGTGTGGGCTTTAGCCACCATGTACGCCAAAGCTCAGTAATATCAAGTTATCGACCACATTGCTGGTCGGCGGCTAGATTATTCTATCCCGCGTCCGGATTTTACACAAATCGCTGGGCCCAAAAAGCACGAGGCCAGATCTGCATGAGAATGGAATTTGCATTTGATCGAGGAAAGGTTTGGTGTTGGATTTTGGAGCGAATGAGTGAGGTCAGAAAAGAGACTAACTTAGATTTTGCCTGCCTGCCCAAGAGGGAGGTTAATAGGCTTGCTTATATACATGAATGTGTGCTAGAATAGCTGAGGAGAATGGAAGCCGATATTTCTATCCGAGGCTTGTGACGATGAGGGGTTGTGAGGAGGTTGCAAAGAGTAAGTTAGGATGTTCTAGTACAATCTGTATGCAGGTAAATGATGGGGCAGAAAAGTGAGGATTTGGTGCAAGAAAATAAGAATTTCAGGCAAGAAAATGAGGATTTGGTGCGAGAAAATGATGGATTGGGCAAGAATATGAGGGTCGTAGAGCAGAAAGTGGGGATTTGGAGCAAAAAAAAATTTAAATTTTTTTTAACGGTTCAGCGAAAGAAAACAAGAGCTGTGGAGGAAAATGAGGTTCGTTAATTAGACAGGCATGGGCCGTGCTTTAGATAGGGGTTACCGGTCCTAGTCTTAGGTGCGTGAAGATAAATAAGCTATGATTGTCAGTAATTGTTTTTGCGAGCTGTTCTCTGTGCCGATAGAAAAGGGTTTGCGCCTGGTGGAGTTCTGCAAAAGTTCATTTAAGTTGGTATCTCCGGCCGATGCGATATCCTAGTACACATTTGTTGGTGCAAATTTGTTGGACTGTTCGAGTCTTAGCACTGTTGCTGGTCAAAGGAGTAGATATTGCAGGAGATGGTAGGTGGTGCTACGGGTGCCCGGGGTATATTAATCTGTCAAGTAAAGAATGCGCTAACTAACAATATTAAATACAATCGATGTGTTGACATAGACGCACGAATACTTAACATGCAAGTCAGATACCGATCTTCAATGACGAGGCCGACAAGAACACGCAACTCTCAACAACGGACACATGACTGCAATGGAGCCCTGCACACACACCGCCAAACTTACAATTAACAGCGTCCCAAACGAAGTTATACATGATATTCTTGCACATGCAGCGGAGATGAACTCCCACCAGACGGTATCCTACGCATTCGGCCTATCATGCACAACAGTATCTCGACACAAGCCAGAGAAATACGTCAAGGCACCGCTTGCCCCAGATATCCTCCGATGGAACAGCACGTATGAAATCAGACAGGTCTGCACTCTGTGGCATGCCTGGGCTCTCGACTACGCCCTAAGAGAAATATATTTTCAAAAGGCTCGAGGGTGTGAGAGATGGGCTGAACTGCCCTGGAAACGTGGTAAGCAATGCAATCTGCCAATGTACGACTCGCAGAGTGACTCTGCTAATTTTGATATTTCCTTCAATGTCTCAGACACGTACGGAGTGTATGAGCTCGTCCAATGGCCATCTGGGGCCGTTGTAAACCGTAACCGAATGGCCCCGCTAAGCTCCACGCAGAACCTGCTGTCGCGCTACCCTCAAATCGCCGCAAGCATCCGTCGTGTCTTCATCCACGGGTTTTACGAATACTCAGCTGATATGCACATCTACGCAGTGCTAAGGCAATGCGTCAACATGACCAAGCTCACAATTCCGTGGACGCTGCTCCGACGGTTAGACGATCGCCAGTGGAAGATGCTCCTCCGCGCTGATAGAGCATGCGCACTGGAGTCTCTGCACATCCATGCATCGTACTTGGGAAATGATGCTATCTCGGAGCCGTGCAGCCACAAGGACCTTAGACCCTGGCATTATCCAAGAGTAAGCCTCCATAAAATCAGGTGTTTGAGGCTCTCCGGTAACACAAATGCTGTCCCATTCGACGACAAAGATCTTTGCGCGGTCGGACGCACGGCGACTGGTCTGAGAGAGCTTTATATAGATTCTGTGGACACGATTACCATCGAAGGTAAGTTCTAATTATCTAGGAGTGGCGAGCAAGAGTGTAACGGGTAGTAACTTTATTTCACACGCAGGCGTAAAGAGTCTCGCGCACACATGTCGCTCATCCTTACGCGTAGTAGAGCATCCTCTAATAAATCCTCTTCACCCCGTTGTGTAACATATAAGAAATAGTAGAGGTTAAATGGAAGCAGATAATAACAGCTGGTTTAATGTGTCTTGGCGTCGCTCCATCTTATGTGCATCATCTTCTCAAAGAGACAATTTAACTTAAAGCGACTCATTACGCCCCTATAATCTCTTCGAAGAGAGCACGACACATAGATTCTAGGCTAACTGCTAGTTTCTCTCTCTCATCATTCTTCTGGGTAATTGGTCTTTATGCTGGCAATCATTATCAAACCATCGGCTCTAGCGAATCATCGAGCCGTTGGCCAACTGTACTAACAACCTCATACACCCTGGACTCATTAGACAGTTCGCCTTAGGGCGCATATACCTGTCATCGTCGGTTGCACTTATAACTGAGATGTTGTTCCACCCGTCTACTGCTTCATGAACATGGATCAGCAAGGTGAGAGGCTGTGCGATAATTCAATGCGGTCAGTCTGGTGACTGCATAGGGCTGAGCTTGAAACAGTGACCTTTTCGGTTTAATTTTTTTTTTTTTTAAAAAAAAGCAACTAAGTTATTGCCGGGATGGGTTTGCGGACAACAAATACGACGCCTCATTCCCTTTCCACCAGCCGTCCAATGCGTTTAAGCTGCTTAGCCTTCGCAGTTATTTTGCATGATCGTGGTAGAGCGCGGCTGTTGAAGGCGAATGCAACCGCGGGGGTCCTGAAAATAGACCTCGAATACGACTGGATCCTCAAACGGTTACTCCAGACCAATGCGGCGGTACTACTTTGTCGATTTGGCTATATTTGTGGCAGTCGTACTCTAGACCGTGGTGCGATCCAGACGCTTGTCCGTTGCTTATATCTGGGTCTTCTGCTAGATGGTCGTGCACAGTCAGGGCTTTTGTGTCTCGCCAAATCATCTGTATATGACCTTGTAGGAATAGTTCCCAGTGAGACACAGTATGTCGCTGCTCATGAAATATCGGAAGCTAGAGCATGTCTTTTCGCCCAACCGATCTCCCTGGGTTTTAATCGCCTGTTTTAGGCCCACATATGTGTCGAACCCCAATTTGCGGCCCTTTCGCAGGCTTTTGATGTGGCGGAGCGTTTCTATCGGCCCTATTGTCAGGACGTAATTGAAGTACCACTCAATCTCTGGCAGTGAATCGCTCAGAGGACTCTGACTAGTGGCCTTGAAAATCAGCAGGCGCAAGGCGATCCATATGTCGCGGACGTTCGAGAGTATTCGGACTCTTTCGCTCGGCATTGCTATCTTCTGTAGGATATCAGCCATAGCAGAGGCTCTGCTTTGAGACCCGCATTCGGAGTAGAATCTTTTATCCCTTCGTAGGAGATTCGACCCTCCGAAGCGGCCACAAACGTAGGCGATGACCCATAAGGCCTTTTCTTGTGCCTGATCGTCTTCTATTATGGTAGACTGAACTGTACAGCCGCTCGCCAGCCTTCCGGACACCGGTCCACCGCTTGTAATTAGACTACGAATCTCGGCGAACTGCTGGAGTACTCTCCGATACTCCTCTGAGCTGACGAGGGCCGAAACCGATGTCAAGTATAGCTTAGCGACCGAAGGTATCGAATTCAGCGGAGGCGGCGGCAAAACTTTGTCAGTGTCGCTCGCGCTTGTCCTTTTCTCCGGGAGAGATTGTGACATCCCTGTAAAGTGCAGCCTCAATCTCTAGATACGCGAACGAGGCTCGATGACTCCGATATAGTAATTTAGATGGTATTCCTATCGTTCACGAGCCCTGTTGAAACACGTCGTCACGTAGAGAAACAGTGGGTATGATGGAGCATGGCTTTTGGCCTCAAATTATATGTCCACAGCAGCATTTATCTTGTCAGCAGGCGCGCAGTTACGAGATGTGATTGGGTATAATCATCCTTATATTATTTATCTGGATTTGATTACGGTAGCTTTGGAAATGACTTTAGAGTGTCAGCATATAGCAAGCTCAATGATTTGCCAAGTATATGATTTGGGATAGGGTATTGTTGGAATATCACGTGTGTGTACAATAAACTTTATCTCAGTCGCGGAAGATGGCGGGTCTTTAGGCCACCCATCAATTGAATTATCGATCATCATCACAATCCAATAATTATTTGGCGTGCTTCACCAGTTATCCGGACACACCAGTTATCCCGACATCCCACCAAGCCTAAGACGTGTCTTCGCTCTTGTGCTTCTTTCAAGGGGAAATTATATATTTCCAGGCCAGACTATCTGATGGAAAATGAGCTCAATCACCTCCGTTGTATGCTATTGGATAGTATTCATACACTCATTAATGTATATAAGCAAGCCGATCTACCTTGCTTTGAGGAGACAGGCAGAACCTACTCCTTCTCACCTCACAACTCGCCTCTCAACAGCCCGTGAAATTACCTAACTGCATTCTGCGTGACAACAAAGATTGACCCTAGTTAAAGATCATATACGTATTTACGAGTTGCTGGATCTCTGGAAGATGGGGCATTCTAAGAACCCTGTCTACTACATGAGTATTAATCCTTTGCTTCTCCGGATCAGAGGCGCGCCGAAATCTGGGAATGCCCCACTGGCTGCGTACACGGTAGCATAGTTGTAAAAGGTTGCGTGCTGTTCTCGCTTTCAATGGGTAAGTTGGGGGGAGGCCAGGCTCTTGATGTCGACGCTTCTGACCCGGTGGAAACCAACGCCTGAACTCGCTTTCGATTTCACGCCAGTTCATGTTGCGGATTGCCGCGCAGATCATGACGAACGCGCGCTCGTCCTCACCGTAGCCGCACCGTTGCGCACGAATGGCGCCTGGCAGAGTCGATGTCTTTGTTTCAGGCTTTTCGTGGTTGTAGAAGCGAAAGACAGGAGAACGGGAATAAGATCGACCAGTGATGTAAGATTCGCCTCTCGGACGGATTCTTTGTATGACTGCTGGATGATAACAGCTTCGAACGGGTCCGCAGCGGTTCGAGACCGCCTCAACGGTCTTGCACTCATGTTGGTATGCCATATCTCTTCCGCCGTTCGTTTGAACGCCCGTGCGAATAATAAAGTTGAGGTCGCGGCTGGCGTTCCGAGAGCCCTTGACTGCGTTTGTCGAGTGATCATTTCGCGCGTTCGAGCGTTGCACGCTTGGTGCGATAAAGTCGAGAGACATTCTGTTCTGAAATTTGTGATGGCGCATGGTCCTGCGAGCCTCAAAATGGGAACCAGTTCGCGAAAACTGACGGTGGAAAATCTGGTTGTTCTTCTACTAATGAGTGGCGCTGGCTATAGATATTTACACTATAGCCGAGGTAAGCTTAACTAAATCAGGCATTAAGGCATTGATCAGCCAACGATTGGGCTCATGTTCCATCAAATAACATTAGTTCTAGCTAAGGGAAAAGCTCGGCTTGCGCAGAATCAAAGAGATGAATCTCAAAGCTCACGAGATGAAGGTCGCCCACCGAGGCAGGTGTCCTATTACACAAAAATGAAGGCGACTTCATTAAAATTCGCTTTGTCGCCATTTTTTCTCGGGTTTAGTATACTCCCATCCTCTGTATTGAGCACTTTCTGCTTCTCGGTGGTCAAACAGATTCTAGCCCCAAACTTCCTTGTCCAATCTTCTGAAATGTCTATTGATAGCTTTGCTGTTGCATTTTTAAGTATAAAAGGATCTTCGTGTAGACAGAGATACGAAATAGAGAATCGGTTCCCATCTTCGAATGCCACGAGATCATGGAGAATATTGTCAGGTAGTTGTTGTGGTACAGCCATGTGATCAACCGGGTTGGAATCCAAGTTGCGTCGTAGGTTTGCATCCAAGTCGAAGAGCTTGATTTTGGAATCCGCTATCGGCCACATTAAGACAGGTTTCTTCTCTGAATCAAATGTTAAAACGGGTTCTGGCTCTGTGTAGGTTGCGCTCCTGAGAAATATTGCGATGAGCTCATTATCTAGGGCCTCCTCTTTGCTGCTAGGGCCGATGAGAGTTCCGAAGTCAAGAATCTCCCCGCTAATACCTCTCGCGGCGAATCCAATAACGACGTCGTCCGACCACCTGCATCGGTCTGAACCGGGTTCGGTAGCTCTGGCAAGCAATGTGTCCAAGCCTCGGCCAACAAGTGTAAAGGTAGGAACGATTTTGCATAGGTTTCGGATAGCCTCTTCGCCCCTAAAGATGCGCAAAATCTGGTCCATGAATATTGACGATCCGCGAGGTGTCAGGAAGTCCGAAAGCTCATACGAGTTGCTTGAAAACGCGGTGGGATTACTTTGCAAAGCCTGCGCTTGACCGCAAGAATGTCAGCTAGATTATGCACCTTTTATGAGCGCGGGGAAGGCTTATAGAAGTAGAGTAGATTGCGGGGTGGCATACAGTGTCGGTGGAAAGAGCAAAACTCGGACTTGATTACGCCCTTCGAGGCGAGTGAAAGGTTTTATACCCTTCTATCGGAAAAACCTTTGCGCTACGGTACGCTCTTGGCTGTAAGGCGATGATGGTAAATCGGGGATCCGTTCCTCAGGAAGCTGCGACGCAGCCGCCCGCTCAAGAATTACTCCGCCAAGACAGGTCACGTGTTGTACGAGGGTCAGCGCTTGAAGCACGGCTTGGCAAAAGTGCCCGCCCATTTAGAGCACCTCAAGGAGGGGAAGCCTTATAAGTTCCATCTTCCCACCTACTTACTTCCTCATCCTGCTGCGAACTAGAAGACCGCGCAAGCCCGCACAGATTGGACTCACAATGTCTGGAGACGAAGATGATGGGGGCGGGTACGCGACCGTTGGCGCGTCGCGACGCGCTGCGCGGCTCCAGGCTCGCCAAACCGACCACCGCGCCCTCCACACTGGTAAGACAAACGGGGCAGCGAAGGGCTCGCTCGACCACCGTGCCCGAAATACCTAGCGATTCGACCCTGGACGACGTGATTAGCCTGCTCAATGTCATTGTTACGCAGAACGACCGGCTTACCGAGCGCAACGAAGAGCTTGCAGAGCAGGTAGCCCGGAACGAAGACGAGATTAGGCGTCTGTGCAGCGTGCTCGAGACGTCCGAGGAAACGCAGGCTAAGATGGAGGAGCGCATGGCGAAGATAGAGAAGCATATTGCCGCGCTCGTGGAGTCGACACGCAAGAATCTGAGCTCACAGTCCCAGATCAGCGCCACGTACGCGAACGTGCTCCGAGGGGGATCGCCGAAACCTGCGAACAGCCGTCCGTCGTCCACCGCCGCTGTCCCAGTACGTGCGACCCACGCGACCGTTTCTACGACTCGAATGATGCCGCCTACAATCGAGCTCGATCTCACGAATGCCAATATCGATAACGCGAGTCCTGGGGATATCCGCGCGCGGCTGCAGACAGCGCTGGAGATTCAGGAGGCTACAAAGGAGGTCAAGTGTTGCGCAATCACAAGGAATCCGAACGACGCGGCCAAGGTGCGCGTTTTCTTCAGGACGGAAGGGGACGAAGAGCTCGTCAGGTCGAACCTCGGATGGCTGGAGACGGCCTTCCGGGGGGGCGAGAATCCGGGGTCGCCAGTGGCACCCGGTCGAAGTAGACAATGTCAACAAGCTGGCCATTCTGAACGATGACCGCACTACTGTGCGCACCGATGCAAGCGAGAAGATTGGCGCTGAGAACGACGTCGAAGTAACGCAGGTTCGTTGGCTAAGTAAGCCGAGCAGCCGTCTCTACGGGTCGGCGGTGATTTACCTCGCCAAGAAGAGCGAGGCGGACGCACTTCTCGCTAGGAGAGTGGTCGATGTAGGCGAAGAGGCGGCGTATACTAACGTGTTTGAGCACCGTCCGCGGCCAAGGCGCTGCTTCAAGTGCCAGAGCTACGACCACCTGCAGTTCCGCTGCAGGGGAGAAGAAAGGTGCGTAAACTGCGCGGGCGCTGGCCATAGGGAGGACAGCTGCTCGTCGATGACGGTAAAGTGCGCCGCTTGCGGTGGTCCGCACAGAACAGACGATAGAGGCTGCCCAGAGTATGACAAGCTCTTACGCGAAATGCTACGCCAGCGGAATAAATAGACCGTTAAAAGTAATTCACGCGAACTTAGGAAAGAGCGGGACAGCGCAGTACAGCCTACTAAACGACGAAGACCTGAGCGATTTTAGTGTTATTTTCATCTCAGAACCTAACTGTTTTCGCGAGTCTGGCGGTGAGACCGTGGCAGCACCTATTACCCATCCATATTGGAAGCAACTGCTGCCCACGATATCGCGGCATAGTCGCTATCCCGTTCGTTCAATGTTGTGGATCCGTAAAGACACGCAAGCCAGGCAGATCGCAGTACCCTCAGCCGACATCACAGCCGCAGTCGTTACGCTGCGGGACCGGATCGCGTTCGTAGCAGCCGTGTACGTCGCCAAAAAAGAGAACGTGGACGATCCGGAACTCACCAGCACGCTTGAGCACCTGAGAACGGCAATCACACAGATAGGAAGCCAAACTAACGGGGTACTGGAGCTCCTCATCTGCGGTGACTTTAATAGACACGACCAGCTGTGGGGAGGCGATCTTGTGTACGGCTCACCTCGCAGCGGAGAAGGCGCGCCGATAATCGACTTTATGGAGGACTTTCACCTGCAGAGCCTGCTGCCTAGAGGCACGGTCACGTACGAGTCGGCCGGACACAGCTCTACGATCGATCTTATCCTAGCGTCGCCCCAACTAACGGAAGAGATGAGCAACTGTAGTCCTACTAGCACGGCATACGGACATGATCATCTGGCTATCGAGACCTACTTTGAGGCTGACGTGCCTTACCAAGAACTGGAAGCGCAATACAAGTTCCGCAGCGCCAACTGGGAGGCCGTTAGAAGCGAGATGAGAAAGACACTTGTTAAGGAGCCTCCTCCAGTTGCCCAGGACATGGAAAGCTTCACCAACTATCTATTAGAAACGGTTTCGGCAGCACTGCGGCGCTGCATCCCTAAAGCGAGACCGTCACCATACGTGAAGAGGTGGTGGACGGCGGACCTCAGTCAACTGCGAAGGTCATACACTTACTTCAGGAACCAGCGAGAGGGCGCCGAAGGTGGGGACAGCCAGATATCTGGTTAGAGGCACAGGCAAGGGAAGCGGCCAAAAGATCCCATGACACGATGAGGCGTCAGAAGCGAAGGTACTGGAAGGACTTCCTTGTGGAGCGGACCAACATCTGGAAAGCGGCCAAATATCTGGCCGGTTCAGGAAGCAGCGGCTTCGCATATATTGCGCGTCTTCAACACCAGGAGGGTTATGCGGAGTCCTGCGAGGAGATCTCAGAAACATTGATCAAGAACTTCTTCCCGGAGCTCCTAGAAGTGCAGAATGCTCGGGTTGAGGCGGCCCAGAGCTTTGGGGAGCCGATCAAACACGCACCACTAACTATAGACGAGGTAAAGGAAGCCATTTTCCGGGCCAGTCCATTCAAGGCACCAGGAGCGGACGGAATTCCCGCGGTCGTATGGCGCGAGCTCTGGCCGGTGGTTGGCAAGTATGTCTATCAGCTGTTCAACGAATCTTTATTGCAGGACCGCTTCCCCAGCCGCTGGTGTGTCGCGAAAATAGTTCCACTGAGGAAGGCAGGCAAGTCAGCGGAAGCTCCGCAAGGGTACAGACCGATATCGTTGCTCTCAACGCTGGGGAAAGCGCTGGAATCAGTGGTGGCAGAGAGGATCTCTGCCCTGGCGGAAGAAAACTCTGCTGCCCAAGAACCACTTCGGAGGTAGAAAGCAACGGTACACGGTGCAGGCACTAACGGTCCTGCAGCAGCGCATCTACGACGCGTGGCGGGAAGGCAAGGTTCTCTCGCTCCTGTTGTTCGATGTTAAAGGAGCCTACAACGGCGTGGCCCGAGATGTGCTCCTCCAGCGGCTGCGACAAAGAAGGGTTCCGGAAGTGCCAGTCAAATGGGTGGAAGCATTCTGCTCCAACAGCAGTGCCTCTGTGGTGGTGAATGGCAAGACGTCTAGGGTGATGGACCTACCGCAGGCAGGACTCCTACGGGGCTCGCCTCTCTCACCGATACTATTCCTATTCTTCAACGCCGACTTGGTGCATTCCGTAACCAACAGGAACAAAGGAGCCATCGCGTTTATTAACGACTACAGCGCCTAGGTGACCGGCCCTTCCGCAAGCGATAATGTTGCGAAGCTTCAAAGACCGGTGGTGGCTCGAGCCGAAGAGTGGGAAGCGACGAGCGGCGCGACGTTCGAAGCAGAAAAGACGACGCTCATCCACTTAACGCGGAACGAGCAGAGGCGGTCCGACCGGCCGATAGTGGTTAAGGGAAGAGAGGTGCGCCCAAAGACTGAAGCAAAGATTCTAGGCGTCATCTTCGACCAGGAACTTCGATTTAAGGCTCATGCGGGGAGGATTGCGAAGAGGGGGTATCCAGGCAGCCTTAGGGGTAAGGTGCAAACGCCAGTAACGTTAGCGTCAAAAGTTTGGCGAGTTGGGCACCATTGTGGGGATAGGAACGTACGCTTTGAAGGTGGGAATGTCTGACATTCTTTCATCTGCCTGGAGCCACCCATATGCATCAGCGGGGCGCGAGCCGCGCTATTGTAGGTCGTTATACGCTCGACACGATGGCCTCGGGAGATATTCTCCGTGGTGACAGCAGCCCGGAGCATCGGGCGCAATGCAGCGGACTTTTGGCACTCTAGCATTTTCAAGTCACCCAGCTCAGTTTGCAGTACTCGCTCGACGTTTTGCCTGTCGTAGATTCTGCCCGAAACTGCATAGCGCAACAGCCGTTTCACTGGCGTATACCACCCACAGCAGTACTTGTCGAGTGCGCTCTCAACTCTACTAGTTGCTGGGGAAATCGACCGCGCGATCCTCGTGATTTTATTTTGGCATTCCTTAATAGACTATTGTTTCACGCTAAGAGCTAACGCGACTAGCCCTCCTATGATGTATAAATGTCAGCAAAATCATGTCGTTTTCTTTACTTTCCCACATCCATCGATTAAGAGAACGGTGTTATGTGGGCCCGCTACCTACCTGCACTCGTCCTAACCACGAGGTCGAAGAAGGACGATATGTCTGACGATATATCTGACGAGAAGGAAGATATGCCTGTTATGTCTGTGTCTACGTAGATTGTTTTCTCGAGTAGATGTAGCACTCTTAGTAGTACGATTACCTACTCCGCCTGCGTCTAGCGATAACACCCGGCCGCCGGTAGTCGGGGGGCTTGCTGAAGTGTGAAAGGTGTTGCTGAAAAAGGTTAAGCAGACCGGACAAGACTTAAACCTTAAGACCCTACTCTGCCTCTAACCGCTAATCAGCCGGTTCGAACAACGGTGGCAGATTCCATGGCCGCATGGAAGGATGTCGGCCCAAGCGTTGAAGAAACACGCGGCACAGGCGTATCTAGGGTGGCGAGTTTGAAGTATAAGACGATGGTCGTTGAGGCAAGCGACATGGCTTTCCAAGGGACTTGAGCCGAGCGTATAGGATTGGATCCGCTGCTTTACCTCGTACCCGAGCGCTTCGATAGCGGAAGGGCTGACTTCGCCCTGCCTATTGTGAAGATAACTTCGTAGCTTCAATACCCATGGTTGGTACCGACGCTCTATCACATGATCAATTAGAGAAGAGTCTCTTTCAGTAGCCCTGCTGGTACAGCTTTCTATCAGGCCCAAGTAGCTATTCTCGCGGATTATGTGATGCGCGATATATGACGCCAACAAGGGCATTGATCGACTGCTTCCATATGACTTGAGCAAGTCCTCCCAAAAAAACTGTCATCCACTGATTTGACGACGGAATCGCCTACGAAAGCATCGAACAAGCTAAACCTCGCTGCCCCGCCACTGAACGCCTGTATGCCTGCTTGAAGGAGCTCCTGAAGAGCATGGGATGTCCACCTCTGGCCGAGATGCCGCCGTCTTACCAACCCGCACCTCGCCGTCGTTAACGGCTAAAGCCAAGATGGACTGCAGGCTCTCAACCACGTGGAATTCCAGTTTGGTGCCAGCGTTTCCAGGCAAGTCGAATTGCGATCTGAGGTCATCATAGCTGCATCCATGTCCTCGATCTATAAGTATGACTCTTGTGACGGGCGGAAGCTGCTCGTTCGCTAGTCTATCCGTACACTCCGCCATCCAAGCCGTATACTGCGCCTCCAAGACGTCTACTACACTCCCAGCAAAGTATACGGCATCGCTCAATAGATGCGACGCTTTCATCAAGACACTGGCACCTGAGTGACCTGAGCGCTTGCCATAAATCTTATGGCTGTTGTGGTCTGGGATCGGGGAGTTTACAGAGAAGAGCGGCTCCTCTCTCTCGAGCCCACTTAGCGATCCGAGGCATTTTGCTCGAGTAAATATATTCTGCTCAGCAAATTAATTCTCCTCATTCACATTAAATTATATTAATATGTTTTTCGAGGAAAACACGGTCTTAAGTGATCTTCTAAGCAGCTTTTCTCTACATTCCATAAGCCTTTGAGGATATACAAACACGGTGAAATGCACAGTTGGCTGCTCTTCTCCACTGTAAATTGAGGCTCCAGGGTACGATAGTCTTACATATGACCTTACGACTACGCTCAGTTCATCCTTTACGAATTCTCGAGTTAGAGCTTCAACTTGGCCTCCGCATATCCCAGGTACTGCTATCCATATGTGTCAGACTATTTTGCCTTACTGCCTCAGATCAGCATCTACTCTTTGCCACCTCCTCACTACTCCTCATCTTCACAAGCTTCGGATAGCAATATCGGCTTCTACTCTCCTCGGTTGTTCAAGCACTCATTTATGCATATAAGCAAGCCTACTTGCCTCCCTCTCAGGGGACAGGCAGAATCTACTCTCTTTCTGACCTCACTACTCTTCACTCAACAAAATCCAACATTTCCCCTTATCCTGGAAAATGCTACTTTTTTTCCTTTCTTTCAGAAGACACTTGATGGCATGACAGACACAGTGCAGGACTTAGCACTGGTATAATCGACTTTGCCCACGCTATCAAGCGCGGCATCATGCTCATGCACCTAAACAGTAGGCTAATACGCTAATGATTGTTGTCGAGAAAGCGCATAGCTGCTGAACGAACCCCGTCCCTTAATCTGAGTCAGTTGTCGGCGTGCGCTCATATTATTCTATATAATAATTCTCTATTAAGCTGCGCAACGTCATCTAGAACGTACTCAATCTCAGACACCTAGATCGGTTAGCCTCTTAATGTGCATTTCAATGTTGCTCCGGTATGTGGAAGCTGTAGATAGGCCGAACCCATGCTGCCCTATCGTGAGAATTACGGTTCGCGACTGTGGCGAATCTGCGATATACCAATACAAGCTTAAACTTTGCGATGCTCGAAGCAACGAAGCTCTTATTTCCATCACCAGCTAATTGATTCTGCCGCATGATATTCTAGCTCCATTATTACATTGGCGAGTTTGATTTTAAATTTTTTTTTTCTTACAAATGGCTGCTAGTTACCTTCGCTTCTTTTGATGTCGTGAAGGATTTTGCATCACGCTTTTGGTCGCTTGATTTGGGGCAGTGCCTAGTAATAATACGACCCACACTTATTTGCGGAGTTTTTACTCAGTAAATTAAGCATCAAGACGTCCTTGTGGAAGGCATAAGGCAATCTTCACTTCATAAACCTAGTCGGTACGTCGAAAAGGCAGCGTAGGCTCCGTGTCTACTATTTATACACTGGATCTCCCTTTACCTTTCTACACTATATCTGTCAAATAAAAAGGGGGGAAAAAAATTCTGGGTACTGGTTTCATATTTTTTTTTTCTTTTTAGCTCTGTGTCCTTTTTTTTTTTTACATTGAATCTTAATTCTGAACTTTTCCAGACGAGTGGAGTTAAGGGATGCAATTAATGATGAGAACGGTGCCTTCGCCACCGTGGAATGATATCATCATCAATGACCATCGCTATTATTGACAGCTTTTTCTTACGTGAATCCTCGGATGATGGCGTATATTGCTAATATCTCGCAATAACTGTGCTAGTTCAACAGCGTCGGGCGTAATTCCATGGAATTACCCGTCAGCGTTGTCAGAAATCATCGTTCGCCATTCACTTCGTACATAAGGAGCTGCATGTCAGCGAGAGGCCTCGCAACATTATGCTGCACAGAGAATACGAAATTTCAGTCACCCTTGTCCTACAGTAACTTGTCTGGTTAGTGTCCATCATGCAACGGTCTGCTTCGGTCTTCACAGGAAAGCACCCCGGCTACGAGAGTCATTCGCTTTTCCCCAGCGTGGGTGCCACCAGCAGCGCACCGAAACCCCACGCACCGGCTTCTTACCCGCTGAATTCAGGCATTTCGCACTGGTGCGTGACTTTGATTCAAGAGCTGCGATCTGCAAAGCGAGAATTCGACCAAGCTATTCAAAGCATCAATCTGGAGAGCACGGCCAAGCTTAAGGACTTGCAGTCGGATGTGCGGTGCTGTGCGGCCGCAGCTGCTCGCGACCATAAGCAGCTTCGCGCGATACGCAATGACATCCACGGGCAAGAGCAACGGTTGCTGCAGCTTGGCAGCGATACCAGCGCAATCAAGAAACAGCTATCGTCCATCGCCCAAATGCTCGCTCTCAGCGATGCAGAGCAAAAACTACACGCGATCGAGATTCGCATGATGTCAGAGCAGATTCAAACCCTCCCTGAAAGCGTCAACCAGAAGCTGGGGAGAGGCAGTAGGCCCAAAATGGTCCGAGAAGCCACGCCAGTCAGGTGAGTCGGGTGGTCACATTTCCTCTTTTTCTTTTTTTTTCGTTTTCTCTTTTTCTTTTTGCTTTTTTGTCTTTTTTTTTCTTTTTTTCTTTTTGTTTCTTTCTTTCTTATTTCTTCCTTCCTTTCTTCGTTCGTTCTTTTATTCATTTATTTTTAAAGCGTATTCGCTGAGATTATAAAGACGCTCGCTGCGTTTGGCAACAAGAAAGCGAGGGGGGGCGAGGTCGAAAGCAGGCAAATCCCGAACCAACGCAAAACACCCCACAGAAAGGGAAAAGTAAGCAATGCAAGCGGGGAGTTTAGATATGAGCAAAACAAAATATTCCACATGGTATCGTTGTCGACATGATGGATTTTTATAACACACTCATTCACCTCGTGCATTAAAAGACAAAAGATCTCAGTGTGCGGAGCATCGTCTATGTGTCTATGCGAGCTTCCACTGGGATTTGGAACAGCTTACCAACCTTTCGGTACTGTATCGGTTGAAAGCTTTGGAGGGATAATTGGGACATGAGTCAGGCATATGCGAACGGTGGGTAACATACTTGACAGTAGCATCAAATAGAAACAAGTCCGCTGCCAAGCCGTGTGTCTTAGTGACATATGAGGCATACCCTGAATATCTCGTTTGTGAAAAGAAGTGATATATCATCAACAGTTGCACTTGGGTATTGGCGTAAAAGATGCGTATGGGGCTATGTGACGGAGCTCTGATGAAAGAAGACGTACCGCTACGGCCTTTTGTGACATATTAGTGTTAGATTACTTTGCCTTACTGCCTCACAGGTTACATTCTTTGGGCATCAAGGTCAGTATCTGATCCTTTCCACCTCCTCACCACTCCTCATCTTCACAAGCTTCGGATATCAACATCGGCTTCTGTTCTCCTCGGTTATTCAAGCACTCATTAATGTATATAAGCAAGCATCTCTCTCCCCCTCTCATGAGACAGGCAGAATCTTCTCTCTTTTCTGACCTCACAGCTCTTCAGTCCAAAACCCAACACTTCCTCATCTAATCAATGATTTTCTGATCGAAATAAATTCCGTAGCGCAGTTTGTTATGATGGTTGCTGATCTAGTTAAGTATTCCATTATTTTTTGCAGAAGCAGTAATAAACTCGACAAATAAGTTGCGTTGGAGTTTTCCTTGCGTTGTTGCTTGTTTCTGTGAAACTTTTGTGACGTCATAAATCACATTTGAATTGACTTGAAAATTGGAGCAACGCAGGAGAAGGCCCAAGTATACCTATCTTCCGTCAAAATGAACTCCAACAGTGCGACTGAGGTTAGGCCCTAAGTCGGTGATGGCATGGGCACGCCAGAATCTGAGTTCAAAGTATTGCGCAGCTTGGGAATATTACCACAAAGGGCTCAACACATACATTTGTAACCAGATGAGGTCTTCTCAACCAGAAAAGCCATAATGTGACTTCTTCTCGAAGATAAGAGAGTTTTTTTACTATTATTATTATACGTCAGTCGATAAAGCAACTACAGGGATTATTCATGTGGCATATACCTCGCGGAGTCGTTCTGAAAGATAATTTATTATGCCCTTAAAGACGTCATAATAATGTACGGCGGCTATTTAATTTAGCTCTTGACAGCCATCAACTAGCCATTACATATATTTCTTTCTGGGGTTCTCTTAGTTTACTACCGGATAGTCGGCCACCTTAAGCGATATCTTGTACCGATGGACGTTGAGCAAAACCAGTTAAGCCCTACTGAGCTGAAAAGAGAGCGCAACAAGCTTCTTCAGCGGCAGTATAGGGCAAGGCGTAAGCAACAACGAGGACTGCCTCCAACAGAGCCGAGAAAAAGAGGCCGGCCAAGGAAAACCGGTACTGAGCCCCGATCGCAATAATGAGAGACCTTACACTGACCTGGAGTTCAGACAAGGCCGGCAATTCGGTCAGCCTCGACCAGAACGCAGATTCCAATAGCGAACAACGATCTGCTCCTGTACCGATCGCCCTAGAAGACCCGAACGACGTTCGTAGACAATCCACACGGATGCATGATCAACGGGCCAATACGAGCGGGACCGAGGGTCCGCATAACAGCCCTGCCGTCGATAAATCGGCTACACCACACGAGACATCTAATCCGGATGGAAGTATCCAATTACCGGCACAACAGAGTGACACATTGAATCCGACCGAAGCTTTCGTCTGGGATCCTCTTCTATTCGAGAGCAGAGAGCCAGCCATCGGCCTCGCTCCCCCATCAGGTGGTTCTACTGCGGCACAATCGCCCCTGCCTCCAACACCAGTCTCAGCTCCAGACGCCAGACAGGAACCGCCTCAATTGCCTCCGTTCGCGGACTTTTTCCCGACAGAAGAGTTACCTCGGGCTCATACGAATACTCCATTCACTGCATCGGTCAACGGTTGCGAGACTGATCACTGCGCTGGCTCTAGGATGCATGAGCAGCATTTGAACGGGGCGTCCCATAGCAGGCCACGACCTGCGCAGTGTCAGCTTGCACAGTCGATGATAGCAGCTGGCATAGGAAGAGGAAGAATGATGTTGGTTCCTCACACGACGTTGTGTTATGTTCCTGTCCAGGTTCCTTCAATCCCACTGACCATGGACTGTCCACGTTGTCATTGGTGATTACCCAGGGAAGCATTGGTTTCAGTAGATAGGGAGCTTCAAAAAGAGATACTGGAGTTAGTAGTGTAGAATCGGCTTCTTGTGTGGATTTCACGTCATTGGCAGGGTTCCGAGCAGTGCGGATACCTCAGATCATTCTTACTTCACGAATAACGCTATTCAATGTCCTTTATTGCTGCCGACGTCTATTCTCATAACTCATGCCATGCAGACAGTGTCTTTTTATCACTGAGTACCTTTTGCCTTGGTTCTCACTTGATAGAACAGGGGGAATAAAGCAGCAACAAGTTTACCTTGAGTTAGCGGAAGAGATAAAGCTGCCTTACCAACTATGCCCCCTGAACAAATTCATTGCTGGTCCTGCTGTAACTATGCTTCCTCTGTTGTTTGAAAATATGAAAAGACAAAATGCCAAAAGAGAAAATAGTTACCGAATAATTGTAGCCCATACAAGTCCCAGGAGAATTAGCCTCGTTCGTATCGGCCTTAAATACACGTGTCGTCTGCGCTCGTCCCTTCTAATTGTTGATCGCTGTTGCGCACTTAGAGTTCTAAGACTTATACTCCAAAAGGCCCAACACGTCTTTTCACATTATCTGCCAAATCCTTTACAGAGACAGGCTATTCCGAAATGTTGGACGTTTTCCCTCAATTTTGGTAAAGTGAGGCCCTCCATTAGCACTGGCTCGGCGGAAGCTAACAGACATACGTATTCAGTGGAAGCTGCGACAAACGGATCGATGCGACAATACAGAGGCTTTACTGTTTCAGCCGGTATGATCTCTTGAAACTGAGAGGGGGGGTTGAATATTGACGTTCAGAAACAGGTGCATGAGAAATGAGCTTTCCCTGAATTTTTCTCAGAATAATAATATCGCGATCGTTTATTATCATTCCCTTGAACCCAATTTCAGGGCTCCATATGTTGCTCCTGTGGGCAGGAGAGGGACGGCTTTCAATGTTTCGAACAGGAATGCACCTCAACTTCCTGCGAAAGAGCCATAAGGTAGCGTCGCTCCAATGGCGAGCGCTATGTACAGCCACCTACAGAAAGTCAATGGCCACCTGGTCCAAAATACAGGACTTACTATAGCACCGAAAGCACTCTAATTTACCCAAAATTGGTCGATAGTATATCGCATGTACATATTTTACATACTCTGCGCTTTTTAGACGGTGAGAAGTGTCTCTGATGTCATCCTGGCCGTGAGAAAGTAAGAAGGATGTTGGCGCACGAGCCAGGTGGCCATTGACTTCTTGTAGATGGCTGTATTTGAGACGTTTTCCTCGGTTTTATCATTAAGCGAGATTCTAATATCAGTGGATAAAATCGGCTATAGTTCGGCCGTCGGCACGTCTCTGATTTTGCTACCGTCATGCTGCCGACCACCATACCAATTTGGTACTAGATCCATTTGCCGAACCCCCAACAACCCGCAGGCTTAGGCGGTTCGGCGCGACGCTTAGCGGGCCTATACTGTGTAAGTCATAGGCCCTAGGCTGGTCCCCTCCTCCACTGGGCGCACACAACGCACATGATTGGCTGAGAAGGTGCGTAAAGATAAGCGTGTATGCATGCCAAAAGTAGCGCGGGAGCGACCCAAAAGCAATTCGGCGCTTAAAGACGGAGCAAAGTCTGCCCGATAGAAAGGCACATAAAGCCAGTTACTCGCCTCTAAAATCCACCTCATTAGAGTGTTTTTTTTTTTTTTTTGCCTCTACCATCAAAATCACAGGTTCTTCATCTCTGAACATGATCAGGCCTAACACGGTGGAAGCTATATATCAACTCAAGAACTCCATCAGTTTCCTTTCCGATATCATCAGCAGGCAAACCCCAGTCAGACGAATCCGAGAGCTTTATGAAGAGGTTACTCAATTAGCAAGTATCCTCTGTAAACTACTCGACCGCCTTGAAGGGGGATATAAAGTGCCTACTCTCGCCAATCTCGCCTTGGTGCAAATTTTGGCCAAATTCAGGGAACTTGAAAAAGTTCTCGGCACGTACACCCCTAGCCTTACTCCCTCTAAGAGCAATATCACTCTGATCCGACATAATATCGCAACTTATAGGAGTTTTGTCACCATCATTTGCCAGTAAGTTAAATTCTAGACTAGTTAATTTAACTGCTAATTACTGTAGACGAAGTGCGTTCCGCAACTCTGCAGCTTACGTCGAAACGATCAAGGATACAAAAACCGATTTTCAATACCTTAACCAGGAGTTGAGGGAGAATATGAAAGACTTGTGTGCTCGCGGGTGGAACCAGGCAATTGATATTATTATGGAAGTATATTATACCGAGAGATGCTTACAGGCGTGTATCGTGCTTTTAGAATTTAAATAGGAGTTGGAATCTCAACTGGCAACAGAGTTTCTGGAGTATCCCTGATGGAACATCACGTGTATTTTATTTCCTGCCAAGTGTAGTCTATGCCGGGGAGGATAAAAGGCTACTCCACGGCCCCTCCCTTCCAACACCATGCCAACCTATGCCAATTGATCCCATTACTAGTGAATAAGCTGTTACTGCACTTGTTCCAACAGAAAAGTTGTGTTGGATTTGGTGGTGATACCATCAATTGAGAATGAGTGGCATGAGGCGTGAGAGGGACGCTCAGGGGAGTCCTCTTATCCGTCCTCTTCCGTGAGTAAGCTGAAGTTTATTGTACACACACGTGATATTCCAACAGGTACAGATGACGCTAAGAGCCTATCCCACTACCAGATACTACACACACATAACTTGGACCAGGGACGTCCTACTAGAAGCCAAGCGGGTACTACTTTAACAAAGCCTCGCAGTCCGGTACCCAGCCGTGGTTTCCCGGAGCCAGATCACTCAGCACCCCGCGAGACGATGTCAGCCGACAAAGGTCAGCAGCCGTAGATCAGCCATCGGCACACTCGCGAAAGCCCTCAAAGTGACTCCTTTACACTACTGCAACGTAGGGAGCGGTGCTTCTTATAGCAAGTTCAGAGCGAAAATTCAACGAGGATGAACTCTTCCTGGCGTCGACGACACTAGGCCGCATACTGTCGACAGATACCTAAGCGAGTACTTTGCCAGCGACCGTCAGGTAAAAAGCAGTGGTCTTGGTGGATCCTCTAACACAAAACGAGTCGGTTTCTTGATGGCGTTATCGTCTTTTGCCATGCTTGTCTAAAGAGGGCTCTGATCCGCATCGGAGGGATTGCCTGGGATGCATAACCAGCTTATGGAATATCGCTGAGTATGTCTTGAGACGGACTCGCATCACCTAGCGGCGGCTTACCGATTCTGGGCCACATCTCAGACGGATGATGAGGTACAAAGTATATTTAGTAGTAGTAGGATCCGGAGCCTGAATATCAACCAGGTCAACCATGACAGCCGCTGAAAATAGACATTCGGCTCTACTAGCCTCTCTGCGCCGCCTTGAAGAGAGCCGCAGAGCGGTGGCATTGCAGAGCGCGCGGCATCGGCTTGAGACATACTTACGCCAAGAAAAAATTGCTCCTACGTGTGAGTACTTATTGAGCAGACTGGCTGCTTTCCTTCAGGACCATGTGGATGGTGAGTATCTCTGCAGCGGAGCTTTCCACGGCTAATGCTGAAGCAAAGGTACACGCTTGTGGATAATTCCTTCTCTAGAGGCGTACGACTTCGACGGCTCGTTTGACTTTAGTGAAGCAAGCGACAGGCTCGTGACGACCGAGGACGAGATATTCGAGTACATTGAAGCTCTAGAAAATGTGCAAAGAATAAGTGGTCCGTGCTGATACTGTGGGGAAGCCGAGGGTGCTCAAGCACGAAGTGGGAAGACCGGTGAAGCTAATAAATACCGAAAAGTTTGGAGTGCTATCGTCATTACCATCACTGCAAAAATCACTTTTCCTATTAATTTAGTACGTTTAACCTCCCCCCTAGTGTAACGAAAAGCCCTGTGTGCCGAAAAATGTCCGAGGTACTTTAAGTTCTAAGTAATATAGAAGGTGCGACTCTGCTAATATACTTGAAAAACTACTATTAATGAGCTCTATAGCTATATCTCCCTACTTTTAGCTCGCTGATCTATTAAATTATACAAAGTTTGTTATTCTCTTGCCGGGTTTCTACAAAGCACGCGTTGATGCCCTAAGCGATATTTCCCTTCTACAACACCACCATCGCTTCTTTCTTTTCTAGAATATCTCTACAGGACACTGATTTATTCTGGAAATCATGTCATGATGCCGGCATGCTATCAGTAATAAGGTGTGTGGTGCGGAAGGCGAATCCGCCACGCAGGTCGGTACCTATTAGCGCATTTTTGGCCTGTTGCAGCCTAGCAGTGGTGTAGGTAAATTTGAGTCAGCTTGCTTTCTTACGTACGCAATGGCTAATTTTCATGTTCCGCTCGCTTTGCGCGCACGGTTCAGCTCACTGCCACCCAATGAAATGATCAGCTGTTTACAGCCTCTACACTTAGTAACTACTTTTCAGCCCATGTAGCTAGCCGCAACTGGCCAAAGCTGCGCTGACAGGTACCGACCTGCGTGGCGGATTCGCCTCCTGCACCACGCATCTCGTCTCTAATGACATTCCAGCAGAGTGGCGTGATATTTCTATTGATCCGTCTCCTGTATGAGTTTTTCTAGTAATAAGAAGCTATGGTGGTGCTGCGCGAAAAAGAAATCGCTTAAAGCATCAAAGGGCACTCTGCAGAAATTAGGCAAGAGAGTAACAATGCTCGTTGTAATTTTGCAAGTAGAAGGGATTTTGAATGACCACAGTAGCCATTGAGCATACCAACAGTAGTTTAATAAGAATATTCGCATGGGCGTAGCTTCTACGTTGCTTAATGTCCGAAGTACCTCAGTCATTTTTCGGTACACAGGGTTTTTCGTTACACCGGGGGGGAGGTTAAGTGACTGGAACCAAATAACTTATCTACGTACATTTGCGTACTACGTTTAGCATATAGTGAAGATTTAAGATAGAATTCTGGTTACTATTCATAACATCCCTCACTTGCCGGATATGATCACACCAATCAAGCGCCATATGGGAGGTGAAGTCACTTACGGGCAATGAATATTGGTTAGATGAGCAATGAAATAAATTAATAACTAGACACTATTGTACACTACGGTCAATTACTACGCAGTCTGCTTCGATCGAGTCACGGCTTCGATCGATGTGTGTGGTTAAGCTGACAAGCCCGTTCCGCTTCACAAATCGTCTGAACGAACATTTAAGTGACGCGACAAGAATTACGACGCTTCGCTGTATGTTTACCAATAGACATTAACGGGCAAATACGGCGCTCTTGGCCGCGGCCGAATAATCAAAAAACGGAAATCGTTGCACTAAGTTAATAGAAAAGAACTGATCGATCCAAGTAGATAACACCATCGCCCGTATGAGCATCACCACATACACGAATCATCACAGCTGCGTGAATGCGCTCTTGCGATAATAGATATTGTCTCGGTGAAGGACCGCAATGCAGATTTTGATTGGCAGTATGAGCTACACGAATTCAGTTCGGCCCATATTGCCACGAGCGAAGCTATACGGCTATAAGTGGATCCGCATTGTTTGCCCTTAGCTTATAGCTTCTCAGCCCAGTCAAAAGAGCCGATACAGCTAATCCCTGCTCGAACAGCCAGTCCATCAAAAAGCTGGCGAAGATAGCAATAGTCTGGCTTCTGCTCGAATTTCATGGAGCGGACATAGTCTAAGTAAGCTGCGAACTCGTATGGAAGACCCTCACATACGCCCGTTGTTGGCGTCAGCAGCTTCTCCCGTAGTATTAAGCTATTTTTCTGTCCATTCGTCTCTTTCAAGAGTTCTTGCCACGGGAGCGATCCTTTGGCCAAGTACACCAGGATATACCCCAGAGACTCCATGTCGTCGCGTCGGGACAGCTCGATTCCAAGGTGGGAGTGGATGCTGGCGTAACGCGCCGTGCCAACGAGGTTTTTCTTATGACTGTACGGGATGTGCTTCCCGGTCGTTGTGTCGCGATAGATGTCCGCTAACCCGAAGTCAATGATATTAACCTGATTCCTATGCGCTCCGGTGCCCACGACGATATTTTCAGGCTTCAGGTCGCGATGAAGGATGTGATGGGCATGGATATACTCGAGACGGGTTATCAGTTGGCCAGCCAGCATGACGACGGTCCGAAGAGAGAACTCTCGTTTGCAGCAATTGAAAAGGTCCTCCAGGTTCGGGCCGAGACGGTCCATGACCATAGCGCTGCTGTCGAGGTCGGGGTCGGTCCCGAACCAGTGAACTCGAGGGATCCCGGGCCCTCCAGCAAGACGCTCGTACGCAATGACTTCGTATTGCAGTTGGCTGTGCTTTGCATCTTTCCTCTCGACTTTGACTGCCACTTCGTTGCCGGTCTCGTTGTCTATGCCTGTTCAATTGTTACGACAGCTGTAGTAGCTATTGGTTGAGACACTTCTGAATTGTAATCGTACCAGCATACACATGGCCAAAGGCACCACGTCCTATTTTCCTCGTCGTAATGTACCTTGAAGCGTACATGTGCGTCTATTAGTGTAAGCAGACAACGATGCAAAGGGATAGCGTAGTAAAGGGAAGGGTGGCTGTCATGCTCAATTACCATTTCGAACATGTGATGTACGCAGGCAGTGAGACGAGTGAGCGGCGCTGCGAGAAATACGTCGAAAGACTAGGCAGCTAAGCAGAGAGTCGGCTCAGGCAGTTATTAATATTTCGCAACGCTTGAAATAGTCTAGGTAAAACGTAAATGTAGAGCTTAATCTGCTAACTACTATTACTCTTATTACGTCCCCATAAATCTATGACTTGCCTTTATTGCCCAGCAAATTCGACTGATTTGTCTTATACGGAAGAGAGCGCTGTTTTGTTAAAAGTGTAGGATAATTTCCTACTTGAAAAAGGAAGAAGAAAAATCCAATTGAAGGTGCGAAAGATGCAGAATACTACCGAATTCTCAAGTAAGTCGCTGGATACCCATCCAATATTTTGTGATAATAACGTAGCAAAATCGCGCGGCGGATTTTGGAAATTAAATTTAACATCTTATTTGTACACACATACATAGCACTTTTCGCCTCCTATTATCTGAGCCTGCCTTAATCTACGTCTAAAATATAAACTGTCGAATGCTTGCGGATATTTGACTTTATCGATTCCATTAGTATAGTTTCCTTGCAAGAGGTATAAAATACAGGGTGCCTTTACCACCTCCCTCGACCTCATGCAAATCAACACCTTCTTCAATAACACCAATGAACAATTTCCAACACAAACACATGGACTTTTTACCCGCGATCAGAAGCAAGGTCGAAGACAGTGAGGCGCCTTTAATCGGGGCATAAATGCTCGATTGCAATAATTTATGCATATATTAATCTGCTTCTAGACAGCTTTAGATCTCTTGAAAACGAAATGTCTCGAGCAATATGCCATGATGATGGTGAGTAAACAGATAGTTGGTGCGTTCTTCCAGTTGAAAAAGCTGCCGACTTGACATTATTTTAGGCCTGCATTTCTATTGTGGTCTGCAAGCTGTAAAGACGCAGCAGATGACAACGAATTGCTT
The DNA here is from genome assembly GCA_024180945.1 of Macrophomina tecta. Taxonomy (NCBI): domain Eukaryota; kingdom Fungi; phylum Ascomycota; class Dothideomycetes; order Botryosphaeriales; family Botryosphaeriaceae; genus Macrophomina; species Macrophomina tecta. The sequence continues at coordinate 1,102,665 of JAKSGN010000023.1, forward strand.
AATCAACCCCCTGTATTGGTCGCGGCGGCGGTTGGAGCAGGATATTAATATGGAATAACTGAAGTAAGCTGGAGAAGCCAGAAGTGGAGTTGCTCTCTTGCAAAGCTGTCAACAGCTTGCGCAAGGAACTGCCTAGGTGTACTGGCATCCGCCGAAAGGCTTGTTCGCATGGTGGGCAATCGTTCAGACACGCACATTATGAACTCCAACCACCGCTGTTCTGCCAGCTGTGGGATGGCACGTGTGGCTTCCTGAAGATCGTAGCTGTCAGTAAATAGCTCAGAAATCGGGTGGAAACGGCGTCTAGAATCGTCTTCCAGCTTGACCAGAGCACGTCAGCCAGGATGTCGACCATACCACCGACGACCGCTCTTCTTGAGCAGCCGAAGCTTTCCACGAAGCTGTACGCGCTGTTTTCAAACCTGCAGGTCCTACACCTATTCAGAGTATATTTCAGTCATACAACGTTATCACCAAAATCCAGGTGTCATGGAGACAGATACCACAAGAGATGCTTCGGATCTATCAGGAGCAGAGACACACGAGTCCAAGGAGCAGTTAAAAGAGCGTGTGAGCAAACAGGAGTGTGCTGGCTGCCTATTTCATCCCAAACACGGTGGATAGAGCTATCCTCCGAATAGTGGATATGGCCCAGCGACCTCGCCGTGCGGTCTGCGAGACAGATAGTGGAACTTCTCTGCAAGTCGTTGCGGCTATTCAATTGTTGCTTGATCGAACCTAGATTCCATAGTCAGTTTTCAAACGCCGCCTATTGGATCTAAAAATGGGAAAGGAGGTATCGGTTTGGTAGTAGGTGATTAGTTAGTAACACCATTGCTCACAAACCATATTTCCCTAGGCCTGATACAGTAGGAAAAGGGATGCAGAATGCTGCGGCTAATACTAATGGCTAAAGAAGATCCTGGGCGCGAGTTTTAGTAGCATTTGCGCGAGTGTTGAACAGTATAGTAGTTGCGAATTCCGTGAATCCAGCGAAAGTGCGAGATACGAGGCGCTTTTCTTTTCAATGAAGCGCTTGCGTGAATGACGACAAGCCGCACATTGCTGGCCGTATCTGTCGTCCCGGTACACCCAGCACTGTCTGAGCGTGTCTTCTCCGTTGATTGATCTGTCGAAGGACGCTCATCACATTCTTTGCATTTTTTTTTTTTTTTTGGGGGGCGCCTGCTGCCCGAAGCCTCCAGACATTACTCGAGCAATTTGCCAGGCGCGTATCTGTTCACGGACACTCATATGGGCCCAATCAGCCTCCTCAACCGACCATAGATCCTCGGGCCGTGCTGGCCGCGAAATTTTAACTCTACTAATGCTCTTCTGCTTAGAATGTGTACTCTGGACGGCATCTTTGCTCGAGACGGGCGGCGTTGGAGGGCGCGAGTTGGACGGCTTTTCCTTTCTGCCGGTCCGTATAGGCCTTGGCCCACATCGTCGGCTGCGACGCTCGATACCATCCGCAGAATCGACATCGATTGTTTGCAAAGGATGTGCAGCCTAATTGGTAGGTATAAATTTAGCTTCTGGCCTGGAGAATCATGGACGGAGTGGAACAGGCCGCGAGGCGCGGTCATTTGACTTACAAAGAACGCCATCCGCGGAGTGGATGGCCGAGTCCATGTGGTAAACTAGATGAAGGTGGGGCATCTAACAGATCGTTTGAGCTGTTGGCATTCATGACCACGCTGGACTCATGTCGCAAGTCCGTGTGAGTATTATCGCACAAGGGCGACCGATAGAATCGCAAGCGTGCGACAAGCGGAACGGTGGAACGGCGTTTCCCCGCCAACGAAAAAAAATCACGCGCTGCCTTTCTCCTCATTCCCCTCTCCCCGCATGTTTCACCTTCCAAGCGACAAACCTACGATGGCTCCGCGGAGACCCAGGAAGATTTCAACAGACGGTATGATTATCGCTCTACGCTCCCTCGTTTTTGACATATGGCTGACTGCTCAAGTCGCTGTGAAATTTACCATCGTAACTCACGGTAAAGTGTTCAAGACGAAGGTCCGTGGGCAGAATTTGCGGAGCAAGAAGTGGCGCAAGACCACTTCCGCAAAATGCGTCACACATAACAGCAGAGAATATCATGTCGGCGACATGGTTATCGTCCAACTGATAGATGGCCGGGAAGAGCTAGCGGTGATCGCGGAATTTCGAGAGCCTTACGTGGCCCTTGTCTGGGTCTATGAGACGAAAAATACAGCTGAGAGGAGGAGAATCGTCGGGAAGGACATCGCTTCCAAGTGTGACCTCATCTTATCGATCTACTCCGATGTCGCCCATGTATCCGCCATCATATCCGCGCATCAAAGCAAAATCCTATGCATGGACCACGTTCTTGACTTAAACAAACCTCGGGTAATTCCTATAACCGAACCCCGCGATGGCTGCTTTATGCGCCTGTTGTTTGAGAAGATCAATGCACGGAAGCCGATTGAAGGGTCTGCCGCTAAAAGAGAACTGTTCGACAGCGCACAGCCGGAACAAGACACCGGCTATCCATCCGTGCCAGAGCTGCACTCACCGTCTCCCACACCAGCGGAGCAGGTCGAAGCCATAGCTCCAGGAGCAGGTCTCGATGCGCTTACTACAGAAAAAAGCGGCAATGTGAACGACGGCATGCTGACAGAAGATCAAACACACGATAGCCCCACCTCTCCATCTTTCAGTCTCTCCGCCAGCGGTGGTGGTCACAATCCAGGGGATCAAAGAACCGGCTCCGCTCAGCCACACCATGGCAGCGCATCAGAGAGTGAGTATCACCTCCAATTATTCCTCGAGGGAAGCATGAACAGCTAAATCTACAACAGCCAGCTCACCCAGAAGCCCACTACCAGCCAGGACGGTAGACGCGAACACTGGGCCACAGGGAGAACAGCAACAGCCAAACCCTCTTGAGCAGAGATACAACCAGACTGCCGACTCTGTGCTATCTGGATTGGAAGAATTACGGCTGAATGTCAAAGCCGATGAGCCGCAACTGCCTCAGCATTTCAAAGACGGATTGATAGAATTTCTCGGCTCGTTTGTCCCCAAAGTGCCTGTTTTCGATCCGGAATATCTGTGGGATCGCAGCCGGGCGGACAATTTCTCAATGCCTGAGGGCAGGCATCTCTTGGTGACCACTTTGCCGATATTCCGGCAACTATCTCTCCGCGAGAGGCACGGGATGCCGAAGTACGTTCTAATCAAGAGCACGGAGCCATGCGACGCGATGGAGGCCCATTGGCGGGAATACATGTACGGATTTCTCCGGGAACATCCGAAAACCAAGCTCGAGGTCCAGGATGTCACAGATGGCAGCACACTCACATTCGCGAGGAAGGCTTCAGACGTCTACGAGCGATTATCCAACGCGGCCTCGAGCGGTTCAATCCTGCGGTCGGGCGGAAACTCGCAGTTCATGATTCCCTGGAATCTGTTGAATATCCATGGAGGCTACTTGCAGACCGTCGGCTTACGTGCCATTCAAGGGATTTGGCGATTCCGTTACCTTGCGACCTTGTGCGAACGAATCGAACAGCCGGATGTGCCGTCAGTAGGGAAGCATCAAGGGCCTAAGTCAGGCGGCTCTGCTTTCTCAGGCTGTCTAGACTTCGCCCTACTCGGAGAGCGGGGGTCCTACTCGAAGACTCACGTTGATCTTCTCGGATCGACCGGGATCGAAATTCTCTTCGGGAAGAAAGCGTGGTTCCTCCTGGATGGAGACATGACTGACGAGGAAAGAGACGAGTTCGCTGCGGAAGGGCAGGACTGGCAACCATCACCCGAGCGGATGAAAATGGTACCGTTAGGGCCAGGCGACACGCTGCTTATGATGCCGGGCTATCTTTCGCCTCACCTGGTAGTCACTGTGGAAACCTGTCTGAGCAGTGGCGGGATGTTCTGGGATGAATTCAAGCTATCGCGTACGTTAGAAAACCTGTGGTGGACTTTTCAGCATCCCGGCGCTACGAACGAATACATTGACCCGGATGTAACCAAGTTGGTCGATGCCATACAAGAACGAGGAGGGCCCGCGTTACCCGAAGCTCAGGAGCTAAAGGCTTGGATGCGGCAGAAGTTCAGCTGCACGTGCATCACTCATTGTGGCGCCGAATGCGGGTGCTTTCAAGAGAATCTTCTGAGGACTGCAGGCTGTACGACTTGGTGTTCGTGTGGTTGTGAGCAAGGCGGTCTGTATTAAAAAGATAGGAGCAGTTATTGATGAATATGTGGTCCCTGCGCATGCCCTGTCTGCAGTAGTTACGATTTACTACAAATAAACCCCAGGTATAGCTCATAATGCTGTGATCATGTGATATGGGAATAGTTCTGCGTGCCTATTCTACAGCGCATGGCTCAGTGCTCAAATGTAATGCCCCCTCTCTCGCCCACCCGATGACGGCCAACAGCGGCAAATAAAAGGGCTGTAAATAGCTAGGACGAGTCTAGTTCGATGCTGTTGGTTTACAATGCCTCGATGTATTCACCGAAACTAGTACCTTGAAAGAGCTGAGCATAGGAGCTTACTTATTAAGGACGATGATTAGGACGAGGGAAGCAATTGCAAGTAAGAGGCCTCAGCACCTCCGCCACAGGAGGTGTGCGACTGGACGAATGGGGCACCTAGGCTACTGTGGTCGCGGTCGATGACATTCAATGACCCCCGAGGATTTTGCAGCCATATACATAGATACGTCTCTCAGTTTGGATGTTGAAACGATCTTTCAAACACTCCTCCGGTCTTCCAACGAGCCTATATAGGCCGGTATCAATGTATCCACAGCCACTTAAAGTGTTGGGTAGTACCGACGCATTGTGTTGTGTTCATCAGGCATGCTGTCAAGAGCCACTAGCACGAAGCCTTCCACGATTTAACCAGACAAGTGACATTAACATGGTATGCGCTTTGTCCGCTGCATCCGTCATGTCACAATTCACTGCTGTGACCTCTCCATCGTGTTCCTTCAATAAATGCCCGCTCTTGTAAAGAGTTTTTATACAACTAGGTCAGTAAAATGGTTGGTGACTAGGAAAAGCATTTCTTTTTCTAAGAAGAGCTGGAAATCATGCTCGACTGGCTCATCGACAAAGATCTGCAGGCGGCGGATATCTGCGCTGGTATACGAGTAGTAATTGCTCGTCCATGTGCCATACTTCAGTTCCTGAACGGTTGCTAGGATTTTGGCTGGACCCCGTGAGCGGATATATTTCCAGTACCAAGGAGACTCCAGCAAAGACCCGCTCAGGGGAGTTTTCCGCAGGGCAGCTAGCAGCAGAAACTCGAGCCTTTCCCAGACACACAGCACGTTCAGGACCGTCTCGATTCTCCCTTTCTCCGGCTTCATCACTTTCAGTATCTCTAGGATATGTCGGGCTCGAGCTTCTGTACTGTAGTGACAGCGCGAACCCGAGTTCCTATCCCACAGCGACTCCCCGCCAAATCGCTTGCAAATGTACGCGATCATCCAAAGCGCGTCGTCTGCTGCACGATCAGCCGAAGCCGCGGTGTCCAGACTGATCTTTCCATTCTCTAGCTTCAGCTCGAGCGGTCCCTGCTCCGACAGATGGCCCTTCAAACGAGAGATTGTCTTTTGTACATGGCAGTATTCGGCTAGCTTTGCTTTCTGATCGGACAGACTGAGTGCTCCTTGCAGCCATGTTCCCAGATAAAGAGGCTGGAAGATTCCTAAGTACAGTTTGGCGAACGGTGGCAGCGATTCCAATGCGCTCTTGTATGGATCGTCTATTTGTCTGCTGTTATGACGCAAATATGTTAGTATTGCTAGGTTTTACGCTTTGACGAACTCGTCCACTAACTTGATCGGGATGGAACCATGGCCGTATAATGTCGAGGTCGTCATCGGTGAAACGTCGGACAACGGCAGCCGAACGGGATCGCTCTTTTTCACTCCTACAGATATGGCTGCCCTCTGAAACAGATTCCCAACGATGCGCAAAAATCTCAAGTTCGCAGAAGATGAAATTAAAAAGGGGGCAGCACGGTTAGGCATAGTATGACTGCTCAATTAAGCCTTGGGCGTACATTAAGTTGCAGATGTAGGACAGCTCATCGCGTAAGCAATTCAATTAAAAGTGGCACATTTTAGCTGTGCAGCCGTCATAGCGCGCATTATATAAGAGGGTAGTAAGTAGTATCATAAGGTTTATTATGTCAACTCTCAACCTATGTTCGCTTGTGTCAATTATAATTCTTGTCTTTCTTTTTTTTTTTTTTTTTTTGCAAATTGCAGGCGCGACAGGAGCAGAAGAACGGCTTCTTGTGCAGGCGAATAGTGCTAAGCTGATAGATGCTGCAGGGTGTTCAGATACAGCAGCAAATTTCGGTACAGTAACTTTACGAACTTCCGGTACGGATGTCTTTGCGAGAAAGGAAAGGAAACAGTCAGGATAGAGAAAACAGAAAGACAAAAGGAGAGTAACTTTCTCTCTCTCTCTCTTTATTTGTTTTGTCACCATTTTACGCCCACATGCTGGGAACTGCGGTGAGCTTACTCGGGCGGTTGAAACTCCAGAGCTATCTTGTAGTTAGATCTAACTACCGCGAGCGTAATAGTTGTGGTACAGTATTTACACAAGCGTCATACTAGACAGCTTTGCTTCCTCAGCACGAGCTTCTGTAAGCAGGTCTCCTGGATATGGTGTACTGGTAACGGAGAAAACTACTGCCAGATAAATGTCATTGAACGGGGGCGATGTCCCTCTATCGGTCTTTGCCTGCAGTATTACTATACCCATCGAAAAGGCTCAAGAGAAATAACGAAAGGTAGCCACAAGCCTACGGCATTGAATTGCAGTCGTGGCGTTTTGTCCTCAAATTCAAAGAACTCGGGCAGCTCGCTGCAACGATGCCGCAATCTCATAAACGGAGACCAATAAGCGAGGATGCCGTAGACAAAACCTTACCACCTCCCCCTCTTAACTCGATCCCTTCCATCGCAAAGCTCTGTTTAACAACACTGTCGGTGCAAGTCAATCCAGACGAGTACAGGAGAGTACTGCGGAAATTTGCAGAGCTTCGAGGACTAATTTCACGCGTCGCACTGGCGTCTGGAAGATTGGCGGCCGGCTGCACGGCTCAGTCAACCACGAGACAAGACGAACAGGTACAAGAAAAAGCCTTATGGATCATTGCCTACGTTTGCGGCCGCTTCGGAGGAGAAACGCTCTTGCGAAGGGATGAAAGGTTCTATGTCGAGTGCGGGTCTCGAAGCAGAGCCTCTGCGATGGCCGACATCCTCCAAAAGGTTGCGGTACCGAGTGAACGAGTCTGGATACTTTCGAAAGTCCGCGAAAATTGGATTGCGTTGCGGCTTTTGATTTTCAGGGCTGCTAGTGAGAGCCCTCTGCGGGATTCGCTGTCAGACGTAGGGTGGTATCTCAACTACGTCCTGACAATAGGGCCGATGGAAACGCTCCGCCACGTCAAGAGCTTACGCAAAGGTGATAAGCTAGGCTTCAACACATACCTCGACCTGGTTCGGTCTATCCAGCATGGAAGAGAGAAGCTGGGCGAGAAATTGTGCACAAGTTTCCAATATTTTATGAGCAGTGACTTGCTATGCCTCACAGGGAACCACTCGTGCAAGTTAATGAGCAGTTGACGAGTGTCATCACCCTTGATTTTCTCCACGCTACGGAGTGGCTTCGCGCCCGGGTTCTGGCGGCCAGTGAGATACCTGGGTAGCCGGTGTTTTCTGATCCAAGACACATCAGTGTCGATGCACTGCCGTTGGCCGATGGAATAAATTGACGAATTGATATACTCATAGCGGATTTGAACAGCTATTGGACAGCCTATCATACTCATCACCTCTCAGCTTAAACCTTGAGCAGCACCGATCTCCAGTAGCCACGCTTTTCCACATCCATCAACAAGGGAATCGAGACCAAGCAGCTTAAATGCATTCGGCAGTAGCTGCAAGTGCAACGATATTGCTCCAGCTGCAGCGCGAAAGACCTCATCTATGGTACGACATAGCTGCGGAAAAATCAGTTCCTTCAATTTCGGGCCTACGTGTTGACTGAAAGCATCCGAGCGTGACTGAATCCAGTCATTGCGCAGCTTCGTCACTTACAGACCCGAGTAGGTGGGGGAAATACTTGACGCAGTCGATAACGATGGAGAGTTGTAGCTGTCTAGCGCTCCCAGCTCAGAAATGTCGCGGCAGAAAAAGACATTCAGCCAATCCCAGGTCACAGGATAGCACCGTAGATTGAACTTCTGTCCATTCAGCAGGAACTGTGGTTGGGCATATTTTTGCGTTGAAACATAATGCAGCTGGTTAGTGTAGCGACCACTTTCAACTAGTCGCCGATTCCTAAAACCTGTCCATCGTGCTTATGGAAGATTTAAGGCAGTACGTCGTCCTTGCTAAGAACCTATATGCCGTACCTAATGTCCGTCGGGATCGGCCTTAGAATCCACCATTCGCGATCCGAGGACCGTTTCACTGCGTTACGCTTTACGAAAGGCGCATCCCACACTATTCCATCTCTTCAAGAAGATCGCCAAGTCTTTGCGTTCTGGTATTCAACTGTGGTCACCAAGTAGCCTTTCCGGACAGAAGCGCTAACGCTACGGTAATATTTTGATCGCGGGGTGAACGGGTTGACGCGAACGTGGTCAAAGGAGTAATCGACGCCATTCATAAACTGGAGGTAAGGGAAAACGCACGGAGCAGATCATCAGGTGTCTGGATGAACGTACAAAAAAGATATTTTATTGCAAATCAATCTCTTGATGCAACCAGTGATCTTGCTATGGGGAATGAGTTTGACTTTAGCGCAGATATAAAATGATAACATTTTGTCCATATAAACAGAAACTCGCGTGCAACTGAACCCTGGGTTTCTCTGAACAGCTTGAACCTGCTGAAACCTATGTGTACGAACAGTCTAGTTTCTGCATTCAGGGTTATGCCTAATTACGCCTTAGATGAAGAGTCGCATAGTTGAAAGGATTTTGCGCGGTTTCCCTTTGCGTTTCTAGACTTCGTCATCGCCGTTGCTCCATGCCAATATTGATCCTTTTAGCCATTTCCTCTACCCTTGATTCATAATTTCGCTTTCAGCTCGCGGCTCCACATGTTTCAGCATTTAGGAGTAATCTTTTTTCCCCGTAAGATATCTGGCTCCAAATCAAGCATAATTTATGCTAGACATCGACCCTCATCTTTATTAAAAGCCAATATTCTACAGCGGTACTGTTTTCCTATCATGCAGTAAACAATCCTTCACACTTTTGTGTGAGCCAGGGTGTTATTTACTATTTCTTCTTCTTGCTGGTGTCGAACTTTCTACTCCTCCCAAGTGGTATATCTTGCGCTCTTTATCAGGTCATGGCATGGTTCGAAAATAATTCTCACTGACGTATGCAAGGCATGAAATTAACTAGAAGGACAGGCGTGATCTACATCAATTGAAGCACAGGGAAGCGGAATAAGCTGTTGCGCTTTTCTATAAGCAGTCCGTCCGCAAAATTGCATATGAATAGGGAATCTTTGACGAGCTCGTAAAGGATGACCATAGTACATCGAGAGGCACACAAACGTGAATACATCATCTTCTCCTGATGTTGAAGTGCTGGGCTTAGCTTCAATCGGCTATAACTCTCCGCTTTCGATCTTAGATGGGGCCAAATAAGAAACGAAGTTTTGATACTGCATTTCTGGAAGAAATGTTCTGATGGTAGCAGGGAGAATAATGCGTGATCTATGACCTCTTTGCCCCCACAAAAAGTGGGCATTCCGTCAGAGCTATAAAAGAGCTAGTGGAGGAACGATTAACGCAACTTGTCTTCAAGTTCAACCAACTTTCTCGTTACTTCGCGCCTGGGAAGTGGAGCCTAATCGCAAGCCCTCTCCAGCCCTCGCAATCACCATGAATAACAACCAGACTCGAAGGTTCTCATCGAGCAAAAAAGACCATCCGATAGTTGATGTAGGATGCCAAAGTGATCTGATAAGAAGTCTTATCGAGGATGAGAAAATTCAGTTCGCTCCCGCTACCTTCCGCAGAACGGACGATGCGCGATTGGCGCAAGTACAGTTGCTTGGGAGGAAGGTCTGTGGTTATCCGGGGATCATTCACGGAGGACTAATTGCAACACTGTTCGACGAGGCATTCGTGAAATGCGGCATGCCTTGTCTCCCGAGCGGTGTAGGAGTGACTGCATCGCTCAGTATCAGCTTCAAGAGCCCTTGCTATGCGGATCATCTAACCATTATACATGCCAAGGTGGAGCGTGTCGAGGGAAGGAAGGTTTGGGTACGGGGCACACTAGAAACACTGGGGAACGATGGAATCACGAAAGTCCTCGCAGACGCTCAAGCGCTGATCATCGAACCGAAACAGCCAGAGGTGTGTTGTCTGCCCCTTCCCATGCTCTGTTGTCGTCGTTGCTCATAGACGTAGGCCTTCGAGAAGGTGTTTAACTAGTGAACGTATCGGAATTTAGATCCTCACGGATAATCTCTCGAATAAGGCGCACATATTCATGGAATTTGTTGAATTTTGGGGTGAACATTAATAGTTTGGAGGATTGCTGGCTATCTGCAAAGACTACAAGGAAAGGCCTCATGAAAAGAACGTCGATCCTTATTAGCTGATGATGAAGGTGTTGTTGATAGTGGTGATGATGAAGACGTTTGCTGATGATGATCGCTGTACACAGGAGAACTATGCGTTCTCCCCCATCCCATGATCGAAACACTGATGCAAATAAAATTACGACTCGGGGAAGCTGGATTAAACGCGGGGAATCGAAACGCGAGGGAAGGAAAAGAGACTTGGAAAAGAGACTTCAAAAAGAGCTATCCTTTCTGAACTCCTTGTGCAATCCACTTTGAGAACCCTTCTCGAGTGCTATAAGTCCTTGTAACGGTTTGACGGCTGATTTGAGAAGGAACCGATTTTCCTGGGAAATAACTGTGCTCTCGGTCTTCGGCTGCAATTTAACCTTCCAGTAACCAGAGCAAATGCTGCTGATGATTTAATCGCGCGCATATCCGCCCACCACTTCTCTGGTGGTCCATCTACGTATCTACCGCCAGGCTTTTTTGTGCCCAAACATCCGCCATCGTGAATGTAATATCACAATACCTTCTTTCAAAACCTAATTGCTGCCGCCTAACTCGGAGGTCCACCCAAGGCGGGCACTATAGCAGGAAGTGCTTGACGATTTCCTTTTCTACTCAGCACCCGCAAGTAGGCGATTCTGCCCGCTTAATTTTGTACAGCCGCTCGTTTAGGTTCGCTTTTGAGGTCCTGAGCTGTGCAATCGCTGAGACGTTCTTGCAGTTCCTCAGTTTATAGAGCGTCTTAGTGTGGAGATGCATCGACGCGCGGGCAAGCTTACGGATCGACTCGCCAACTTTACAAAGCTTCAAGGCTTTCCTTCGTTGTTTGGAATGACCCATTTGCATTGGGCCATCGAAGATGACCGGACTAACATGTTTGGGAGGTGCTCTCGATCGTCCCCGTGGCTTTTAGTGCCTGGAGGCGCGTCTTCTCGTAGCCTTCAGTACCTTGGTATGCAGGCGCCTACCTAAACCCGGCTGGCGGTCTTTTATTGCACTTGATTGCATCCAAGAAGCGGAGGGCGCTTCCAACAAATTCCTGACGCGGCAGTTGTCGTAGCCTGCGGAGGAGACGAAGGACAGTCTTGCTGCCGCTGTAGATGGACTGTTTTACCTTAGCTGCTTCAGGATATTCGACCATCATGGCGGTTGACCACGTGCCATGTATCAGCTCTACGGTTTGGCGGATTTCCTGGAGCCCTGTGACTAATGCGTCTACTGAGTCAGGCTTGCCGACCATAGACAAATGAGCCATGATGGTCGTGCCCCTTCTGTTCACAGACAAGATGCCGATGCCAATCTTTCCGCTCCTTTGCAAGCCATTCGCGAAGATGGCGCCCTCTGACTCTGGCGGAGAGCTGGCTTGGAGCTTTCCAGCCCCTAGATACACGATCTGAAGGATAGGCTTATCGGCCCTCGGCATTATTATAAATGGGTGGGCCGTTTCTAGACGTTCAGCGTCGATTTCTCTAGCTATTACCATAGCTCTATCCTCTGCAGCGGGGGTGCGAACCTCTTGTTTGCCGGGTTAATCGCATGCTTTAGTTTGCAGAACGTACTTACCAATACTAACTAGAGCGAGACTGGGTCGGATACGGAGAGGCTGCTCGGGCTTATTCCTGTTCGTTGAAAAAAAAAATTCAGTCTACTAACTATTCGTTCTTTGTAGTCCCCGCAGCTTGGCATTACCAAGATAAGTGGCAGTACTCTACGAAGATCCGCGCTCAACCCACATAGTGACTGGATTGTTAAGGACTACGACATGACCCCGGCCCTTGCAAGTAGTGGTGAATATAGTTTAGAAGATGCTATGGAGAATGATGCTCCATCGTTTCCTTTTCCATCGGAAGCGACTTTCCTTGCCAAAACCGTCAGCTCATCACTCTATCCGGTCGGTCATTACCTGTGAAGCCGGTTATGTCCACAATATCACCTTTTACAGATCAATCGATCACAGTGGATCTTGACAGCTGGCTCTGAGCTATGACAGAAGCCAGATATTTACCGCTGTTTAGACTATGATCGGCGGATTTCCCTCGCAGAACTCGCGTAAAATTGAAATTGCTTCTGATACACCTGTCGGTGCCGCGCTATGTACTTGGGAATGGTTTAATATCAAAGGCAATCGAGAGACATACATGAACAGGGCCGACATTCCTATAAGCGGCGGGAGCGGCGACAGCGTCGGTTTCAGGCAACGCCCACAAGATATTTGTCACTAACGTAGGGAAGGGATGTAAACCAACCAAAAACGTCGGAACGGCATTATCTGCGGCATGTGACAGGGTGATATTTGGAAATGGTCTCTGAGACGACGGTTCAGCTAATTCCATCTTCAAGAACGGTATTATTTTAATATCGTCAGCTATATGTTAATTTAGTCACTTTCGAGATTGGAATATCGGCTTCACATGTGCAGTTATCCTCAGTTCATACTTGTTCAGGTGCATTTCGAACTTACGGGTTTAAGATAGGCCTTACCTAGTTGTGCCTCTACCACTCGGATCTTGACAGGCCTTTGCTCACCGTCTCTATTCCAAACACGTTACCTTTTTAGTTTGTGGGGCTTGGCTATGATCTACGTATATCCGACAGCCTAGAGCATGTATCTATAATCCTCCGGAGATATTATCTTTGTATAGTCCAAGATTTCCACATTAGTTGCATCACGTCAGTCCATACAATTATGTTCTACTGCAAATTCGCTCTAAGACTAACTAGATAGGATAAATCCAATAGGTAAACGAATTAAGTGTCATAATCACGTATTTTGTAACTTAGTTTCAGAGGATAACGAGGGGTCTCCCCACCCCTCCCCACCTCTTTGCCAAGGATCTCATCACTCAGTCGCAAAGAAGGTACTAACGTTAGGGCTAGTAATATGGTAACATATCTAACAATAATGTAGAGACAAGGAAAGCAAATTTGGCCGTAGTGTGAGAGCTCTAGAACGGTGGGGCCCACTTTCATGATGGTGGGCTAACTAGTTACTCCAACATGTTCGGTATCATGCAGTAATGAATTCCATTGTATCCCACGTATTCGTCACAAATAGCTCGTTCCTTCATCCTGCATATAACAATCACTTTTCCATCCCTCTGGTCCGGTCAAGCGATTGCTTTAAACCTGTTCAGTTTATATTAACTCTTTTAACGTTACTTATGCATTTGTTGATCAATAACTGGAGCATGGACTTTCTCTGAACGGAACCCGGTCACGGGGCGACTCCAACTAAGCTTTCGTTCAAACCCAAGCTCCCATCCTCCTAACCGCTACCACTTGACGATACATCATTGCCCTCAGGAGTTTGCTATTCTATGAATCCGTTTAAGTCTACTTGATACAGCAGTCAAATACCCTCCGTTGGCGTATGCTTGCGTCATGTCCCACATCATGATGCCTCCGAAGCTTGCGAAACTTCTGGCGTATGAAATGACTGGCTGGAGGTCTTCAGCGCTTTTATAGCCAGAAGATGCCGCTCCTGTACTAGCAGCAATCCCCACAAAAAGCTTGACGTTCCCATTTGCAGATATTTCTCTTGCCCACTCGTCCCACGTATCGAAATTGAAGTTTCCATGGGAAGCGTCGCTACTGTATGATTGAATTCCACAATCCCTGTTGTAAAATTGAATGAACACAGCGTCCATCGGCACGGATCCTTTGCCATCACTGTCGGGGCCTGACAGGAACTGATCGTCAAAAGGATCTGGAAAAGGACATTGAGGTGCGGCAGTGAGCAGCCGGTGTATTCCATCGACGTCTTCACTCTGGTCCATAAGTTTCCGGAGTCTTCGTGCAAACGGCGCCAGATTGGTCGCACTGGTCTCGAAATCCAGGTCAAAGCCATCGACTGATACATTCCCGAAAGGGCGATAAGCAGTCCCGCCGTCTATTTCGGGGCCAAACATCGCCCAGACGAGATCTGCTGCAGCCTCTGCCTCTGTATCAGAGTGAAAACCACCATCCGCATATGTAGCGCCCCCGATCGATAGCAGAACGGTCTTGTTGTAAAGTTTCTGGCATTGGCTGATGTCTTCCCTTCGCTCACGTTAGCGCCGTAGCATCGATGGACCTTAGCAAGCCTACTCAAGCTCAGGACAGCTGAGGAGATTGGTCCCAGAGATGGTTGAACAATTTGCCCCTTGGTTTGCAAAGTCCAGCCGAGGTTGCCCAGTAACATCCCTCAAGGCAACCATGAACGCCAGCGGGATAATCTAGTATCGATCTCGTAAGAACGTGTTTTCCCACTTATTGCATTTCAGACGCACATCAACGTAGGTATCTACGAAATGAGTGAGCTCAAATACCACAATCAAGAACAAGGTGATCACCTACTTGAGCAATAGTATGACAGCCTTTGTTGAGCAAGATCGCCGGTCGGATTTCCATAAGAATTCTGTCCTATAGGGTGTCATTATGTAGTTCCTGGGATTCCACATTACTTAGTACTTGCCCCAGTATACAGCGACGTTATTCTGCGCACTGCTATCGAACCCAGCATGAATGGGTTTTGAAAAAGAAGAAATGTATAGCACAGTCTTAGTGAGATCGAGAAGCCTCATTTCGAAAGGGATCGAGTAGCAATAGGCTCTAGAAGCAGATTGGGGTTCTTTGTTTGTACATATATACATGCATGTCCATTTAGAAATGCTCTCGTAAGGTTCTGTCTAATCTCTTCTCGTGTTGATGCTTAGTCATAGGTGCACCTACATCAGCGGTGTCTGATCTCGCGGAGACCTATGGGCCCTGATTGATCATACTATGGAATCGAGATACACAGTGGAAGACTAAGTTAGCCGATACATATCGAATTTGAGTGGAGTATAACGTGCCTAGCCAATCAGTATACCATCATTGATACACGTCAAGTGTATATCGCAGTATGGTTGCTAAGCTATTATCGAGAGGGGAGCTACAGTGAAAGAAGAGGACAGTATCACGCCTTGCATAATAATTTTGGATTTTATTACTAGCCCGGGAATGAAATTCAGCACCATTCGGAGACCGCAGGACATACCTCGCTTTTCCGTATGATATTCGATGAGGAATAAATCGGACCGGCGTGAGGAGATAATTTAGGTCTAAGAGAAACGTCTTTCTCATATCCGAACTGCAGGGCTTAAAAAATGCTTGATTCGGGATATTCTCCTCTGTGCGCCTTATCCCCGAAACGGTAACAAAGATCTTCGGAAGACAACTATGCAACCGGGAATGGATCAGCCTTGTTCGTAATTCATTCTTGTCTACTCCAACTGCACTAGTATGTGTGACGATGAAAGATGGACGGGTCTTAGAGCTGAATTGGCGGGCCTGCAGTAGAAAAGTGGGTCTTGAAGAAAAGCCTGATCCTGAGCTTCAGAAAGGTGCATAGCAAGACTAGTTACGGTCGACAGCACACCTGCCTAGACGGGAATGCCTTACGCGCACCGCGAAAGCTGATGTTATGACCTGATACGTGTCGCCTTTGACAACATTGCTCTAACAGTCCAAAGCACAGACTCGGAGACTCAAAAGGGTGGCCTCCGCACGATTATTACACGGTGAGCGCAGGCGGCGAGATGGAGGAGAGTTTCTTATGGCTAGATATTTGCATAGTTTAGCAGTTCTCGGAGGCCATAGGTTGCCTATGTGTTCATAACAGCTATTGCGAAATGCTTGGCTTTCCACATATACCTCCTTGATCTAATCCAAGCTAATAGCCAATGCGTCTAGAGTTGGCGTGGTGTTGGTTTTGGGTTCGGCTTGCAGTTATAGAGTTTACACGTGATGTCTGTTCGCAAGAGAATCGGAGAATTTCATGATATGTACAGTATATACGTTACAGTACATACTTCTAGAAGGGATCAAGCAGAATCGCTATCATCCGTCGCATGCTTCGGCAGCATAGACCACTAGGTATCTACAGACTCCTTTCACCACCTCTTTCTCAACCATAGCCGACTCCTGGGTACCCTTTAACTCGACCGTGGTAATCAATGTGGGTGATTCCAAATGACAAGAGACTGCAAATTTATTTCGAGATTCTGGTCGCTTCGGCATGGTAGATTGGGGTATCTTCGAGGAGTTGGTGTCCAAATCAGCATGGGTCTCGACTATCTTGCACACGGCTGAGATGTCAGATGGACTGACGCGCCAGTCGAATTCGTCGTGGTAAGCCTTCCACCGCGCGAGCAGCTGCGTATCGAGCAGTTTACGCGCCCTTGGAAGGGTTGCCAGTTTGGCGAGGCTTCTTATCCAACCTATGACCTGTTGCGGCCATTCTCTAGGATCGCAGTCCTCTTCTCCAACAACGTCAACGGCATACGAAGGAAGGCGATTCTTAGTTGGGTCTCTCAGACAGTCTTGTATCTGCCGGCCCCATATCTGTTCAATCTCTTCTATCATGAACTCTTTTTCTTGGATCGACAAGACGCACTCGTTGGGCCAATCCATGTTGTGACTAGCCTCGAACCTCTGAGAAATCGGTGAACTATGCACAAATTTTTCGGTACCTAAGAGGAATACTTCCACTTATCTTTTCTCGATTAAAGACCCATTACACATGTGCCAGCCGGTTAAGTCACACTTTTGAACAATGTGCAGATCTGTGTTCAGCAGCGTCATCTGGTCTATGTAACGAATAATTGGTCCTGACAGAGCAACAATAATGATGAATAAGGATACGTCCCAGGCTATAGGCGTCCAATAGAGATATTTGCGAGGAACAGCTGACTAAAGTAATAGCGAGGGCCAATTCGCAGAAGATGTGTTGACTGGATACGAGAAATATCTCGACTATGTACAATAGTCAATTGCGTGTGCATTAAAAAAAAGACGTGTTAAGTGAAGCCGTATCTTACGCTCAAAAAATGTCTTCGAACTTCTATAGGGTTGATTCGGAAGGTGAATATAGCTCGGAATTTACTGCAGTCGGTACGGCTGACCACGCAGCAAAATTAAGTCCAACTATTTTTGCATCTAAATACGTCTAAAAATGTGGGTTTTGCCACCGACGTATTGGAAGTTTCGTGTATTTAAGGTTCAATAGCGTAGCTTGGCCGTAGCAGGTATACAGTAAGGCGGCCCCCGCCCGCCTGTCACGGCTCATCATCAGGAATCTCATGCTTCACCACCAAGTCCAACAAGAAGATACTTGATTGGCATGAGGCTGAAGGAGCTGGTAGAGGCACCCTCTATTTATATTTCTTGCAAGGAAACTACACTAATGAAATTGATTAAGCCAAAATACCCGCAGTCACCTGAAAGAAGAACATTAGCTAAGATGAAAGACAAAGCAAGCTCGGTCATTGAGAGGCAGGCACAGACGCACGCTCCTCCCACAGATGTGCGTATAGCATCAGGTTTGACAAGTTAGCTTCTGTTGCAAAAACATATAGTTACCATAGCAAGCTCGAAATTGAGCGTGGTGGCCACGCTTTTTTCGACGAATGCGAATAGCTACAAGTCAGATGCAGCCGAGAAGATACCTTTAAGCCCCTGGATTGCTACATAGCGACCTTGCGGGCTCAATTGAATAGCTTGCACATATTGATATATCGTTTTACAAAAAGTACGGCGGCCTGACCTTGAAAGCTGGAAGGTGCTGGAGATGCTCGGTATGGTGCCGAGTTTTATCAACTTGTGGCAGAACAGAAGGCGGTGTTGTCGGGGAGGACGCTCCGCATAAGAGCGTCTGTTGAGCCAAAGGGCGAAGGTAATCAGAACAGTTTACAAGGCAAGAATGAGTAAAAGAAGAGTCCAGAGCGAGCCCATTACTGGCCAGCCTGGTAGGCAATCAAGTAATAAACAATAATCCAGGTAATCGTAGCCAGCTCGAAGAAAGAACCACTCCCACAAACCCCGTGAGTGTGCCGCGAAGTTATTGTTCTTCTTCCGTTCCGTTGCACGAAAGAAAATCCGTACCTCATACCCCGTAGCTTACTTAGTCTACGTTCTGCCCCGCAACAGCGGGCGCTATCCTAACCGACATTGAAGGAGGAGACTTAATGCAGTAAAGTAGCCGAGCACTCAAAGAGCAGCTTTCAATCTCGGGGCATTCGTTAGGACTCGACTGGCACCACTACCGATATGACGACGCAGACACGAAGGCGAAGAGCAAGAGAATTGATTTTGGGCGGCCATAAGGGCTTGAAAATGACAACCAGTTTGCGAAGCTGATGATGGATTCCAGGCTGGTCCTACAATGGCCTGACAAAAAGTCTGCGCATGCCGCTTAGCGAAGCGACCACCCTCATACCGCACTAAACTCACACTTCTCAACGCAGCGTATAAAAGTGAATATAAAGCCTTCTTGTAAGAGAAGAACTGAAGTGTAAAGGGCTATTACTTTGGAGAATTAAAATATTACTGTTGTAATTGGCGTAAGCGGCGCGGTATGATAGAGCGGAAATCCATCGTGCGGGTCAAACATAATTTATGGCTTAAGAGACCAAAGGTTCCCTTGTTAGGCATCTATTCTCATGCCTTGTACGTATATCTTCATGTTAGCTTTCTGGATACTGTTGTATGTCTACCATCTGTACGAGATTACCATATGTATCAATTCAACTCACCTTCTAAGGGTATCGCTACGCGAAAAGACGGAATCACATCTTTGGCAGCGAAATTCATCCCCCTCATGTTTCTAATAAGCATAGTCAGATATAACGTGTCGCAATCGAAAGCCACAAACAACTTTCAGGATGACTGGTTGCTCACACTCTTCTTATGCCGCGTTAGTTCTGACTTTCGAAAAAAGCTCATATCGCAGACTTCACAGAAGTGAAATGGAGTGCGCAAAGGATCATGTGTCTGCAGGTGCGCTTTGTAGTTGAACAGTCTTGTCGTTTTAGAATTGCACTCGTTGCAGGTATGTGTTCTTCTTGTACTTCGAACTTTCCATGTCTTTCAGTGAGTTAATATATTTAAGTAACTGTGGAGCTGTGCCGACCTTGATTCCCTGCCCGCTTCTTAGAGCTTATATCTTCTTCGTTACGCGTTGTATCTGCATGGGTGCTTTTTTGAGCCAAAGGGATTAACCGAACGGGAATCATTTGAGGTGGTGAGAATTCCTTTAATTAGATGCCGGAATCAGGTCCTCCGCACAAGCCTACATAAATAGTAAAGTTTGACTGGATTTTTTAGAACTGATTAAGTGTTTTACAGCCGGCAACCACGTAAGCTTATTCATATTTCGTCACCATTGAATTAATAGGTGTAAGGCTAGTTTTGTCGTCTGAAATTTGCGTTCCGAGTATGTGGAGTTACAGGCGGCAACAAAGACAATGCATGAAAATTGCCGATGCCATGAAGCTTTACCATTACTAGATGTGTAACTTTATCAAGAAAAGAATAATTTGCATGTCGGTAACAAGCTTCGGCTAAAGATAGCTACTGACCTCTCAAATAAGAATTTAAGAATTCAGAATCACGCAACATAGCGTTAGTACTACTCTATGTATGTAGAGTTTCCGCTGGGGATGCGGCAAAACAAGCTCACTAGGCACAGAAAACATCTGTTGGTATCCAATCAGCATGTATTTGTGGAGAATAATCGGCCACGATAAAGTTATGGATATCGAGAATTTTGGATGCTTCTGAACCTATTGGTCTCTAGGATATAACGGGTTTTTGTTTCGAAATAAAAGCGCAGCTTCAATTCCAAAGCTGAAGGTGCCATGGCCAACGATGGTTAGTAGTAGAGGGTCTTATTGATTGCTTCCATGTTTCGACGGCATATCTCATTACTCTTGCAGAAGCAGTAATTCAATTCGACAAGAAAGTTGCGACAGACTTTTCCCTGTGCGGTTGCTTGTTTCGTTGAGACATTTGTGACGTCATTAATCTTATTTGGATTTCTCTTCACGGATTCAATTTCCTGACCTTGAAGACTGGAGCAACGCAGGTGAAAACTCAGGCTTGTCTAACTTCAGCCAAAAAGAGCTCCAATGGTGCGACCGAAGGTATTCTCTAAGCCGTTATTGTCTCGGGCACGCTAGAATTCGAGTCTAGAGTACTGCGCAGCCTGGAAGCATTACCACAAATGGTTTGACACATACGTATCTAATTAGACAAGATCTTCTCAACCAGAATCACCATAATGCAACCTCTTATGGAAATGAATGCGTTGTCTGTTCTACGTAAGTCAATAAAGTAATTTAAGAAATTCTTCAAACGACATAAGTATACCTCACGGACTCGTTATCAGAGATAATTTATTACGTCCTTAACGACGTCATAATAATGAGCGACGGCTAGTAAATGTGCTTTTTGAAAGCACCTGGCTATCCACCATATATGTATTTCTTCCCTGGGTTTTCCAAATTTACTCCCGTACGGTCGGCCACCTTGAGCGACATTTTATACCGTGATGTACGTTGAGCAAAATCAGTTAAGCCCTGCTGAGCGGAAAAAAGCGCGTCAGCGGGAGTATAGGGCAAGGCGTAAGCTGCAAGGAGTGCCTCCACCAGCGAACAGAAAGAGGGGCCGGCCAAGGAAAACCGGTACTGAGCCCCGGTCGCGAAAATGAGAGACCATAGACTGGCCGAGAATTCAGACAAGCCCAGCAATTCGGCCAGCCTCAATCAGAACGCAGACTCTAATAGCGAACAACGATCCATTTCTGTACCGATCACCCTAGACGAGCCGAACGGCGTTAGTAGACAATATACCCGGATGCATGACCAACAAGCCGATGCGAGCGAGACCGAGGGCCCGCATGACAGTCCTGCCGTCGATAAACCAGCTACCCCAGACGAGACGTCTAATCCGGACGGAAGGACCCAATTATCAGCACATCAGATTGACACATTTAATCCGACCGAATTTTTTGACTGGGATCCTCCTATATTCCAGAGCGGAGAGCCAGCCATCGGCCTCGCTTCTCCACCTGGTGGCTCGACTACGGCACAATCGCCCATGTCAGCAATACCAGTCTCAGCTGCAGACGCCAGACAGGACCGGCCTCAATTGCCTCCTTTCGCAGACTTTTTCCCGACAGACGAGTTAGCTCGTGCTCATACGAATACTCCATTCACTACATCGGTCAACGGTTGCCAGCCAGATCGCTACGCTGGCTCTGGGATGCACAAGCAGCATTTGAATGGGGCGTCTCATAGCAGGCCGCGGCCTGCGCAGTATCAGCTTGCACCGTCGACGGTGGTAGCTGGCATAGGAAGAGGAAGATTGGTGTTGCTTCCTCACACGACGTTATGTTTTGTTCCAGTCCAGGTCCCTTCCATTCCACTGGCCATAGACTGTGCACGTTGTAATTGGTGACTACCAAGGGAGGCAGTGATTTTAGTGAATAGTGAGATTCAAAAAAACAAAAAAAGTATTGTTGGAACATAAATCAATCAATTCGCACTGGGGCCGCGAAATCCTACTGCACGCGTCCTCGTCGCCGCGGCTGGTAATATTCATCAGAGCAGCGTCTCTGATGGGTAGCCGAGTGCAGAGGTGATGGATGGCAGCCTGCAACACGCCATTGCAGCCTGTTGGGGTGCGGCTTCGACGCGATGAAAAATTTTTCATCGACGCGGCGACCGCAACCACAACCGCGCTACCTACTGCCTCCGCTTGGGCAACGCGACCATCTATCCAGGGAGGCTCATCGAGGGAAACTGGGATACGAAAACCACCCGACGTACGACTACCTGGCTCGTAGCCAGGCCCGACGCTGGCCCTATCCAGCCAACCGATGTGGACGCGCCCTAGGCGTACGACAGGACACCCTTGGGCTTGCACCGGCTCTGAGATCGCTGAGAATGCGGCGAGGGCGCAAGGGAACCTCTTTTCTGAGAACTTGTTAAGGCTAACGTGTTGTAGACCCTCGGTACGAAACCTGTTAAGGCCTCGAAGCCTCCGACCGCGAAGACCTTGTTAAGGCTCAACCTCGAGAACTCGTTAAGGCCTCTCCGAGAGAGCCGATCCGGAGAGTGCACACAGGAGACCTAGTGGAGGGTCTTAATAGGCGTGGTGCTCGCAACCTGGTACGATGCGACCGGTCGGCTCGACGAGACGGAAACACGGGCAAGCTCTGGGGAAGGGAAACACAGGCCAGCTTCGACGGCCCTCAGCGAACCTGTTAAGCGGGCGTCTAGGCGACTCATTGGAGGGTCTTAATAGGCGTGGAGCACGCAACCTACGACGATGACACAGGCCAGCGGTGAGGGGAGGCTCTTGAGGAATCACAGGCCAGTCGTGCAGAGACTCAACTCGCTGGAGACACAGGCCAGCTCAGAACAGGAGGGGACACAAGCTTGGTTAGTAGGAGAGGGTGGAGCAGGTCGCCCGGCGTGGGATCTGGTCCGTTACCCCTTCTGCAAGACACGGTCGGCCTGTCATGGGGAGACCCCTACAGGCAACGCGAAACGGGGACCTGGTGAGTGTAGGGTGTTGCGCCCCTGCACAACATCTAGGCTTCCCGCGGGGCGTAGTGCGCAGCAGCCACTGCTGGCTCCGAGGACCTCACCCCTTCACTGGGCTCTGACTCTCGGTGCACCTGGATGGCAGGCAGGATCACGTCCTGGCCGGAGAGACTGCTGCGTGGCTCGAGAGAACGGATGCGCGTGTCGGTATGCGTAGAGACGGGACTGTTCGCCTCCAAACCCAATGCTGAAGCAAACGAGAATAAACAAATGGGAGGTTTTAGGACAGAACGCCGGCGATGCATGCTTAAGGAGCAAACAGGGATCACTCAGGCAGGAGGGGTTTGGCTCGGCCCTGACTGTGGAGGCCGCAATGAGAGAAGTCGGCTGAAAACTGAGGTAGGAGCCTGGGTAGACCTTTGGGAGACTGGAGGTTATAGGCATGTCGAATCCTACTGCAACTTGTATATAGATACAATTGTATGATTTCCTGACCAGACCGGCCGCGGCTCTGGAGCACCCAGGACTCCCACAAGGCTCCCCGCTCTCCCCCATCTTGTTCGCCTTCTACAATTCAGACCTCGTAGACCAGCCAGTTGATTTTACAGGAGGGGCATCTGCCTACATCGATGACTACTTCCGATGGAGAACAAGCCTGTCAGCCCGCAAGAATATCGCTGCACTACAAAGAGAAGACATTCCAAGAATGCAGCGGTGGGCGGAGCAGACGGGATCGTGTTTCGAGGCTGACAAAACAGAGCTCATCCACTTCACGAGAAACGCGAACCAGATCTGCCCGGCAACAGTGGCAATGGGTAACTACGAAGTAAAACCAAAGGGTGAAGTAAAGCTCTTGGGAGTGATCTTTGACCAACAGCTCCGGTGGAGAGCCCACATCCAGAGAGCAGTGAAGCGAGCCACTAAGACCTGTCTAGCCATCGGCAGGCTAAGACACTTGAGACCGAAACAGATGCGACAGCTTTATCAGGCATGCGTGATTCCCCAAATGGATTATGCTTCTACAGTCTGACACTCCCCTAAAAGGTGTAAATGGCAAGTGGCAGTGCTCTCGAGGATTCAACGGATAGCAACAGCAAAGGCCATCTCAGCATTCCGAACTGTAGCAACAGAGACGCTAGACTATGAGAACTTCCTCCTGCCAACAAAGTTGCGCCTTCAAACCAGGGCAGCGAGGGTAATCACAAACCTGAGAACACTCCCAGCCTCACACCCATGCAGGAAGCTGGTCGGAAAGGAGGTCACATCGCTGAGCCCGGCAGCCAGCTCCACGAGCCCTCTGAACGCATTCCTTAAGCAGCACGACCCGAAGCAACTAGAGGAAGTGGAGGTAGTTGATACCTGCCCCCAGCCACTTTGGCAGGCGCACCCAATAGAGAAGATTCAGCTACGGTCGCCTCACACAGAAGACACGCTAGCCTTCAAACAAGAGCTACAGGAGTCACCTGCCACAAGAGTATTCGCGGATGCGTCTAAAACAAAAGACCAGCTAGGAGCAGCAGCAGTGATTCTCAACCAAGAGCAGAAAGTCCAAAGGAAAGCCCAGAAAGGAGTGGGATCTGGTAGATACTACAGCATCACGGCCGCAGAACTCATCGCTATTAACACCGGGATGGAACTAGCGGCTGTACAACAGCTAGAGGAAGCCAGCCAAGAACCGAGCACCTACACCATCTATAGCGACTCCAAGGCAGCCCTCCAGGCGCTGGCTAACCCTTACAAGCGGAAATCAGGACAGAGCATAGTCAGGTCTATTTTAGCAACAGCTCAAGCCCTGAAAGAAAGTCTTCAAATCACATTCACCCTCCAATGGATACCAAGCCACTGCGGGGTCCACGGAAACGAAGAGGCAGACAAGCTGGCCAAGGAAGCGACAAGGCGTCTAAGAGAGCACGATTATCAACCACTAGCATCTCTCCTAACCCAAGCAGCCGTAGAAAGAGCGCACAAGCAATGGGCGGCACAATGGACAAGCTCAGAGAAAGGACAGCACCTCCGCAATATGGACACGGCGCAACCAGGACCCCATGTCCGCCACCTATACGACAAGCTCTCGCGCAGCCAGGCTGGTCTTCTCGCCCAACTACGCACGGGCCATTGCTGGCTCAACCAACACCGCAAGCGGATGGGCCGCACCGATAATGAGAAATGTGAATGCGGAGAAGTTGAATCGGTCTCCCACGTCCTCCTCGACTGTCCACTGCTACAAGAAGGCCGGCGAAAGATGTACGAAGACAGCGGTCTCACAAAGAACAGCTTATCAGCTCTACTTGGCGGCAAGCCCCCAAGAAACACCGAAACCACTCCGGGAAAGGAACCCAAATGGAAAATATCCGCGACACAGCTACAAGCTGTGCTCAAGTTCGCCAAAGAATCACAGCGGTTTATTAACAGAGACGAGCACACGGAGTAGAACTCCGCTACACCCCTACAATCCTTACTGCCCGCCCTCCTAATTACCTAATTACTCTCCCAATTTGACACGTACCAATGTATTACTAGGGGAACATCTTAATAGTCTGTAGCCTGCATATCGCTTAGGGCGATGGGTCAGGGTAAATGAATTCAACTCAACTCAACTCAATTCGCACTGAATCTAAGTGCGGCGTCGTGCTTTTTTTTCGGTCCAACAAGTATACAAGTCACTACTGTGGGACCGGCTTCTGTGGATTTCACGCCGTTGGCAGGGTTCTATGCAGGGCGGATACATCAGATCACTCCTACTTCGCCAGATCATGCAAACACATATCAGCCATCTGCGTTCTTGCTCACAGTTCATCGCACGCTACCATTGTCTTTTTAATTGCTGGTCACCTGTGCCTTGGATCTCGCTTGATAGGCGAAGGGAATAAAGCAGCAAGGTTTGTCTTGAATGAGTGGAGGGGATAAGCTGGCTTACGGACTGTGACAAAAAAAGAAAAAAAATTGATTGTTGCTCCCGCCTTAACTATGCTTCCTTGAAAATAAGAAGAGACAAAATGTCAAAACAGCAAAAAGCTACCGAATAATTGTACCCTTTACAAGTCCCACGAGGATTAGCCTCGGTGATCTCGGCCTTCAATGCACATATAGTTAGCTTTCGCTCGTCTCTTGCAATTATTCATCGCTGTTGCGCATTTAAATTTCTAAGATTTATGTTCAAAAAGGTCGAAGACGTCCTCGCTTCCCTCAAACGCATGTTCAGGGCTCCAGGCGTTGCTCCTGTAGGTAGGAGAGGGTCGGTTTTCAATATTTCTGTTGGATCAATCACGTGTATTTGGCTTTCGCCAAGTGTAGTCTATTCAGGAGAGGATAAAAGGCCACTCCACGGCCGCCCTCCTCCAACACCATGCTAATTCATCCCATTACTACCGAATAAGCTGTCACATCACTTGTTCGAACAACATTTCATAGGGCTTAACAGGTCATGCTTTACGACAGGCATACGGAAACTAAACTGCTTTAAAGATGGACGGATTCATATTCAGTAAAAATCGTAGTTATTGGATTAGCGTCGGGTTGGGTTGGGTCGCAATCGTTGGTTGAGGAGTGGCATGAATTAAGAGGGGAGAGGCTCTGGAGCCGTCCGCTATCCTCAGAAACTAGGCTCACTACTTTGGGATACATCTGTGCCCTCGTGGATAGCCATATTCCAAAATGTCACCACTGTATTCTCCAAAGTCTTGCTATCATGTCCATCCGCTGTCTTTTCCGATTGTTCTGCAATGATACTCGTTGCCGCAACCTCAAGCCACCGCCCTACTTGCCAGAAATGAACAGGTGAGATTCACGTTACTGCGATGTTTGAAAATTCTAATACGGGGCAGGGGGTATATTTTGGCCATTCGTGTGAGACAACCTGCCGCAGCTTTCCTAATCCATAGCGTCTAAACTATCATAGGCACAAGTTTTAAATTCGTTTCACGACTGACTCACTCTTATGCATGTACTCCGTGTACAGAATAAGTAGGAGAATGTCAGACTTGAGAATCATGTGACTTTCCGGTGCATCCGCTCACCCGTGTGGGGTATATAGGACCCTCTCCCCCACCCTCTACAGATAGCCAGCTGCTGCACAATTCATCACTTTTCTCAAAAGTTCGACAGAGAAAATCTCTTTTTTGTACACACAGTTATTTATTTTCTCAAGTACAGTAGAAACAGTGATCTAGCTCACCTCTTGCATCTTCATGGCAGCCGTGGACGTCATGCTATTTTGTCGGTTGAATTATTTCGCTACGCCGACTCTTTTCTCGTTGATCTCATGTTTCCTCTCTGTCGTCTAATGGTACGACGGGACCTTCTCGCTCGCAACTCTCTAAGCCTGGCTACCGCTGTCACTGGCCGTTCAATAATCGGTTGCCTGGAGGCTATTGGTATCTCCGGAAATGTCTTCTCGTATGGTGCGACAGCTGTCCATGGGCTCCAATGTGGGTCGTAATTGAGCAAAAGGTGTGCGTGACTCATCTTCCGTTGGACATAGGGCTAAACAGCATCAAATGAAAGGGCGGTTGGCTATCTGAGGAAGTTGGAAGGAAAAGCTAGATACCCTCATGATCCATCCGTGACCAGATATTTATAGTGTAAAGTCCTTCGGAGGTCGAATGAAGCCAGGCCACTAGCCGATGGTGGATGACATAAGAACGATGGATCTTAAAGCTGACTGCTGTATAGTCCAGAAGAATTACCAGTAAACCATTCACAAGCAAAGCAGGCGGGCGAGCGCATCTCAGTGTTTTTTAATTTTTTTTTTTTTAATTATTTATATCGAGGTTTTGCAAATTGGCTCGCGCAGTTTTACATGCCAGCCGCTGTACGACGTGGCTGCATCCTCAGCTTCCTTGGAGCGGAACAGAAGCCGTTCCTTGGCCGGCTCATTGGCAAAGCTGCAGCATTCGTCTCTTTGCTGCTTCTACATATTCGAATGCTCTTTTGAAACATGCGCGTATGTCCTAGCTCTATGATATCGATGTAATTAAGGGGCAAATAATGCACAATCAGTGGTGGTAGTGACTGACAACGGCTCGTTCGTGTGCGCAAGGCACACTCGTGCGGAATGTATCGGCGCTGTGCAAGTGCTAAGTATGTACATAAAGGACATTGGACGGCGTTTTTGTATGTTCTTAAGGCCGTTCGCATGCCTCGTGTTAATCTGCGACTATGACTTTCATTGTCTTAAGTAGCGAGTTCATCTGCTCTTTTCTCTTTGCTCCCTCTATGGATTCGCGCTTCTATCTTCGCCTGCAACTTTCTAGATGCTTCAATCGCAGCGGTAAATCGCTTATTTTCATCCTCACTTCTGGTGCCCCGTTCCATGAGAACTGCGTTCCGGTTGGCGAACTCTTTGTTCTATTCTGCGACGGAACCCCGCGGAGCTACAACATCGTCCAGCTTCGTTTTCTTGCATGGGATATACGTAGCATCGTGCGTTTAGCAATTTGCGTGCCTCTGTAGAAGGCGCGATAATCGGTTCATTCTGTTTGGCGGTGGCCGCATGACTGCAGGCGCGTCATCCGCATCTTCCGGCATTGTGGGGCAGAGCGCAAGATCCCTGGCAAAAGCTTTGCGTTGACCAAATTTGGCCCATAGTTTGCTCCGCTTCGCTGACGTGAGATACGGTTTTTCGTCTTCCCATTCTATACAGTCAACGACATGCAAGAGTTGAACGGCGGAGTGGCCATGCGGTACGCCGTTGAGATGACCGAACTGACCAGTTCTTCCGGTCCGAAGATTTGGTAAGAGTGTTGTAAGAGCATCCATGGATTTTAATCAAGCGGATTAGCAAGCGCCGGTCTGTTATGCCTAACTGCGCAGGTAATGCAGTTCACAGTAAGCTCCAGTGCCGCTGGACATGCAACAGCGCTGCTGGGTAAGGGAGCGCTTAGTCGCGAAGAGCAAGCTATATCGTCTACGCCTGCTGGGTTGCTTCAGGCAGCCGCGAGTGTTTCACACGAAAACATGGGTGACGCAGCTGAGCCAGGCAATGATCGGCAGGCTCACTCTTTCTTCAAGGGTGTTGCCAAGGTCCCCATCGACGCTCTGAAATTCGATAATGAACTTTTCATACAGCAGCACAGACCGGTGTCCGAAAAAATTGTCACGAGCTTGCGTGATATCTTCCGCAGGGAGGGCTGTCTGCGCTATGACAGTGGCAACTGGCTCGATGCGCTCGTAGACCCTGACCACCTTCAATCCGTCCTTGCCAGGAAGGGCCTGACAGAGGAAGACCTTCGCGCGGACGCCGAGAGACTGGAGCTGCTTGAGTTGAGCAGAGTCGACTGCCTCCAAGGACTGCACCGCATCCTGGCAGCCTCAGATATTTTGGACCCTAACGATCGTTGGTGGACCGTGAAGCTTTACTCAAGAGGTGCGGTCCCCCCCCCTCCCCCCTCTTTTTTTTCCGTCGTTCTTTGGCCGCGACTGACCCACAGAGAAGAGCTGCCGAGAGATGCCTGCATCAGGAGCATCGAGCGCAGTCTCAACGAGCAACCCTATTCTGACGGCGAGATCTTCCGGAAGATCCTCCTGTATCGCAGGGAGCGCGACAAGAGCTCCGAAAATAAATGGTGGGCTCGGCTGACAAAGACTAAGCAAAAGGACTTGCGGCAGCTCCTTGGGAACTCAGACTTGACGCATGCCTTTGAGAACCTGACAGATATGCCTGGCCTCTGGCACCCCGTGAGACTCGGGGCACTGCATAGGCTGCTGCCTCTTCGCTGCGATGAGGTATATGGTGCATGTTGCGTATGCGAGTAGGGCTGACGGGGCTGCAGGAGCTGCTGCGCTATCTTTGCCACGTCTCCGAAGTCTGGAAAAAGGTCGTCGGAGAGTCGGACGTGCCTCCAGAGGCCATCGATCGGGACACGGTAGAGAGACTTGAGTCTCGCGCGCCTTCCGCTTCACATCGCGATCGCGAGATTATCGAAGAGTGGATCCGGTCCGGTGTTCTGTTTCGAAGCGTGTCGGAGCAAACGCAGCGGGATAAGCTGCTCACCGCTGTCGTGGCAATCCCGGGGCTGATTCCATCCTTGAGAAGCTTCTTCGAGAACCTCAAGTACATTGAGCCTTGCTGCAACATCCTCAAAAAGCTGCTCCCAGCCAAGGAGGGGCGCTCAATTTACAAGAGCTTCGCGGGGTCCTACTTTCCTCCAGGCGAGCAGACCGTCGAGCACGCTGAGAGAAAGAGGAAGAAAGTGCCGAAACGAGGGCACGAAAACGACTTGTGGCTCTCTTACGTCCAGCTCTGGGCCTTCTGTATGCGCCACTTCCCGTCCATGACGCAGTTCGCGCCGCGAAAAGAGTTGGGAAGGGACAAGCCCGCTAGCTGCTCTAATACCTCGCTGTGGCACTATCTCGGCGACTTGGCCGTTGTGCTGGGCTTCAGGACGGAGCAAGCCCTAAGCCTCAGGACGCAAGACCCATATGAGGCTCTTGTCAAGCAGCTGTTGAGAAGCATACGTCCGGAGTGCTCTCCGGACGCAGCCTTGGTAACTCGGGTAGCCTCCATTCTCGATAAGGTAGACACTGTACCTGTTGTAGGACGGAGTCCAAGCCTTACACGTGAAAACGACTTACCGATAGAGAGAAGGTTCGGGCGACCGTTCGAGGATGACTTTGCCGAAGACAAAGATTTCTTGTTCGTACCTTTCATATACGAGAGCGAGCGCTCCATTGGGCCAGATATTAGCCCCTTCTTTGTGAAGCAAGATATATTCTTGAGCTTTTTTGGAGACAGATATGATAAGGTTTGCTGCAGTACGCGCTGGTTACCTTCGCCTCTCGTGAACTGACTGATGCGCTAGGCAGAGGAAAGCACGGATGCAAGTAGCGATGATGATCCCGCTTCGCCTGCCCACGTCACACCATCGCCAGAGGAACCCTGCTTAGATCAAGCATGCGCGGCAAAAGTTCGAAAGCTCAATCAGACTCTGCGAAGAGGGGAACATCAGATCAGCAATCTGAAAGACGAGAGCACAGAACTCAGGAAGGAGATCGATAGACTCACGAAAGAGCTGGACGTTCAGAAGGAGAGGGCGCGGGAGTCGGAGAAAGCGGAAGATGATGTACGGAGAAAGTATCATTCTCTGGAGAGATCTTCGAGGGCCGAGACGGAACAGCTTCAGACAAGATTGGCAGGCATTGAAAAGGAGCTTCAAACCGTCAGAATGCAGTTTGAGAATAAGGAAAAAGAGTTCGAGGAAAAGGTAAAGGAACTCGAGATGGTGACAAACCAGTGCAACGAGTGGATCGATAGGAACACTAAGCTGGCAGAAGAACTGGATAGCACAAATTTTCTCCAGCGGCATCCCGACGAGATGGACCTGGAGCAAGAGGTAAGAAATATGAGCCATAAGATATCAGAGCTCAACGTGGAGCTCTCGAGGTCACAAATGGCTGCTGCAGAGGCTGAAAGAGTGGCGAAAGAAGGCGAGGAAGCCCTCAAAGAGGCAGCAAGAAAAGCTCGCGATGACTGGGAGGCGCGCGAAGAGGCACAAAGAAAAGCTGGCGAGCTCGATGCCGCTCTTAGGGGAGCACAAGAGGATTCTCTTCAACTACGTGTAGCTCTTGCTAATGCAGAGAAAAAGGCGGAAACCCTCCAAAGCAGGCTTCACGAAGCGTTGAGTGAGGCTGAGCGGAGCCTAAAAGCTTTCAAAGAAGCAGAGTCAACCGCGGCTGAGCAGAAGCGTCGGCTCGATGAGGCAGACGAAACCATTTCCGGACAAGCGTCTGAAATATCCGGACTACGCAGTCGACTTAATACTGCGCAGGAAAAGTGCCAAGAGAGACTTATTGAAGCGCAGCAGAAAGAGAACGCGTGTCGCGAAGCAAATGAGCAATTAAAGAAAGCTATCGACGAGGGCGAGAGGCAAATAAAGAACATGGAGAACGAAATGCTGGGCTTAAGAAAGCTACTAGAAGGTAGAACCGACGCTCCGAAGGATCTGCCCTCGGAGGATAGAGCTCTCCTAGACCTTTTATCAATGTCGATGAAACAGCCCGCAGAGTCGTTGGGGTTGTTTTTGATAGACTCGTTAACCGCTATGATATTAATCAGGATTCCAAAAAAGGACAGCGAAGTCGCAATCGAGCGAGTCTTACAGGCCGTCGACAAAACAGGCAAGAATGGAGAGCTTCGGGTCATGTTCACGGAGGTGATCCGAAGTAACTGGACTTCGGAATATATCAAGAATGCAATGCTCCAGGGCCATTACTGCAGCTTCACAACTGCGTCTAAAGTGGATCTACTTTCTATTAGAGAAGACAAGGTTAACGGGGAGAATAGTAGCGAGGCAAGGAAAAGACAGCCGACGATGGAACCCAATGAGTTCCGTGTGGACTTGCTTGGAGGATGGACATTGACAGACAACGGTAAGAGGCGAAAGCTCAGCAACAGAAGGCCTTACCAGCACCGAAACTTCACTGAATGGCACACCGGGACAACGGAGGTGAATGCAGAAGCCGAGAGGCAATTCTTTCAGCACGAACCAGAAGTCAGTATGGAAGAAGATGAAGAATTATAGCAGCAGGTCTCTGGTAAGTCAGAAACGGTATTTACATCCGGGTTTCTCTACTAGCTTTAGGTGGCTTCTTCGTAGGTTTTTGTACTAGATTTAGGTGGATTTTTCGTGGTATGTTTTACCTGGGAAGTAAGGTTAGACCCTTGATCCGAACCCAATGAGGTGTGTAAAGGGATCTTAATGTGTCGGAGCTTAGAGAGAACAGTTGTTGCGAGTGCAGATGATCAAAGTTCATTGGGTGAGGCTTGGCAAAGTTTTACATGATGCTGAGAGGAAGGGGAGGGAGGCGTCTCATACACTCTTGCTACGCGAGCGGGCTACATATATAGTTTCACGTAGCATCTCCTTTTTGCAACAACTTAGGTAAATGGGCTCTACATGTTAATGTATATTTGCTAGCCTCTCAAAGAG
The DNA here is from genome assembly GCA_024180945.1 of Macrophomina tecta. Lineage (NCBI taxonomy): Eukaryota > Fungi > Ascomycota > Dothideomycetes > Botryosphaeriales > Botryosphaeriaceae > Macrophomina > Macrophomina tecta. The sequence continues at coordinate 1,135,539 of JAKSGN010000023.1, forward strand.
CAGTTCCTTGGCAGAGTGGAGAAGCAAAAAGAAAGAATGAAAAATAGAACCATTTCCAAGGAAGACGAATGGAAATTCCCGATTCAAGCCTGTGTCCGTACTACGGCATGCAGAGAAAAACGCTTCCTCCATCCAAGTATCCCACGCCGACCAAGTGCTGACCGTCATAAGGACAAGAATAATTCTCGGTGTCCACGTTTGTATCGCCGCCTTTCCTGCAAGAAAAATACACTGCGGCCACCACAGTAGAAACGCCTATGGAGTCGACGGAATAAGCATCCGGGCCTCTGAGACAGAAAGATGAAGTGGTATCGTCCGGCATAACGCTCCAGCACGATTGGTCAGAATCCTTAGCGACCGTGTACTTGAGCTGTGTCGGCTGGATAGTGCTAGCTAGCTTGAAATACGAATCTTCGTTTGCATCGAAATGTTCTCGGCCGGCGCTCATAGAGCAAGCGGTACTTGAGATGCCGGGCGTCTTGAGGTTCGCATTTGGGGTTGAATGTCCAGATTGGAAAAGAGCAGCGACCGCAAGGGCGGCTGTGAGGGCCTTGATACCCATCTTTCGGTACTTTTGTGTTCGCCTTCTCAACGCGGGCGGCTCTTCAGCGGATCACTACTCTCTCTCTCTCTATATATATATATATATATATATACTTCCACGATAGTGGTTCAAGTCCAGGGCGTCTCGTCATTTTTACAAATCATTTTCGGATCTACCATATTGGTATGTAATTGCGCATCATTCCATGCGTCGCTGGACATACATGCAGTACTGAACGAGTCATCCTTTTTTGCTCTTTTTCTTCGTAGAGCTAAGAATTCTTTTTATCGTCTCGTGAACATGAAAACTAACTTATAGACTCAAGATTTTGGGAAAGGCAGCCCGATCGGGTGTCAGCCGCACTCTTTAACCCATACGACAATATTTGTAACGCGAGAGATTATTTACGTCCCGCTCAAGATACTAACTAATATATTTCGTGAATCATCTGGCTGGAAGATGGAGCGCATCATTGTATATGACCATTCCACACGCATTTTTAAGTAATAGAAGCCGTTCAATAAGCTTACCGTGCGTGTATATGTGTGAATTTAGGCACATCTAAAAGCGTTTACATAATTTATTTTAATAGAATTATCACCAATAAAATATATTTACATCTCGCTAACGGCCTCTCACACACAATGGTTCAGAATGATGGCGTTTATGTGAAAGGAATTAATTCCATGATTTTCTAAATTATTGAGAAATCGAGAATATCTGTGCATTTACAATGGAAGTGCTGGGCTTTTTACTGTGATTCCTTGTGGTTTCTCTTCTCTCCATTTCCCCTCACTTTTCTCTTGTCAGGATAATTCGGATAGCCTGGTATGCTGCAAGTCTAATGCGACATAGCATCATTCATTATTTTTTTTATTTTCCGAACGTGTGGACTATAAGTATTGACATGCTCGTCCTCAACCCCATTCTTCACTAAGCAGCCGTTCCTCAGCCAGTTTTCAGACCATTCGGACCTCACCCGCGCCCCAACATGAAGCCTGTTTCATTCCTCGTCGCCATGGCCCTCTTATGGGTAAGCCTACGTCATCAAGACGCATGGCATTCTAACGACTAACAAACGGTGCCAGACGGCCTCGGCATCCCCGCGTCGACGACCCACTAGGGATGAGTCCACGTCACTCAAGCTTCTGGAAGAAGCGACCGGGCAGAATATGCATGCTCAGGCAGCCGGCATGGAAATTATCGAGCCAGTGGTTGTTTGAACTCGCCCGGCCTGTCCAGACATGTCATTTTCGCAGTCCTTGACCACACGTCAGTCGGCATGGAGGGAGTAGTGCAGGTCCGTGATTTGGAAGCATAGGTCACAGTCTTTACATTCGTACCGTTGGAACGCGATTGCTGCGACGGACGTAACATGGAGTAGAATTAATATAGTCCGATCTCTACCTTCTATTTTCCGACGTGGCACAGATCCAAGGAAGCTGACCCGCCATCGTATTCTAAGTTCACGGCTTGTAGGAACTGTGCTAGCGGGCCTCTGGTGGAGGGTGAAGATGGTGAAGAAGAAGAAGAAGAAAAAGAAGAAGAAGAAGATGATGATGATGATGAGTCATACATCCGTCGGCCTCAATAGGCCATAGGGACACGGAACGCCATTTTACGCTACGCTACATTAAGATCCCGGTTCATCCAAGGCCCAGCACATCTTATGCGAAGAAACCATTCCTCCCTCCTGTTCCACACTCTGAAAATAGACTGACAAAAGCATCAATGGATAAAGCTTAACAAGACACAAGGAGAAAGAAAGGAAATGTGAAATTATAGCTATCGATGGACGGTGAACGTACAACCTCGGAGTATTTCTCGCCTGGTGCCAAGTATCACGTTTATTTAGCTTTACTGGCATAGTTAGTTCTAGCTAGGCATGAGTGAATCTACCATCACCTGAGTCAAAACTTGACTGCCAGAAATCCAGCACTTTGCGCATGAACATGCGAATGAGGCCGAAAGAGACGGACTCGAGGTCCTGTTGCTCGTTCACTTACGATATCCGTCCCCTTGTCAAACGTTGGCGTTCAAATCAACACAGCGTGGGGTGCGAGCCACGATTGCTATCCTATGACGGTTTGTCGCGTTTGAGCGAACCTGATAGAGTACGGTGAGGACGAATCAGCACCCCCTGCCACACAGCACCACACCACACCACACCGCGCCACACCTTTGCTACTCCAACCATCCTGTTTCAGCACCGCCTATATGGATTGTGCTGATAACAAACTTGTAAGAATACAAAACGAAGAGTAGCATCATCGAGAATGAAGATAGTGATATGTTATCGGACCGTGCTAGAATCAGTGCGGTGTCACACCTTTTCCTCAACTCAACTCCACGGACGCCTCCTGTCGGATGCTTGCGGATATTTACACTTTATTGATTCTGTTAGTGTAATTACTTGCAAAGAGGTATACATACGGGGTGCCTCTGCCACCTCCCTCGACCTCAATACCTTCTTCAATACCACCAATGATCAGTATCCAACACCTCCTAATGAATTTTTATACAGAGGCGTGTTCGTGTCGGTAATTTCAAACTTAATCCTACAGGTAACGTTAACAATGAATTATTTAGATAGATCAATAATTGATGGAACATGGTCATGCGAGCCTCAAAATGGGAGCCAGTCCGCGAAACTGATGATGGAGTTCTGGTTGTTCTTCTACTAATGAGTGGCGCTGGCTATAGATATTTACACTATAGCCAAGGTAAGCTTAGCTAAATCAGGCATTAAGGCATTGATCAGCCAACGATTGGGCTCATGTTCCATCAGTAATTACTCCTACGCTTTCTCTAGTGCGTTACCTAGCTTCTCTTTTATTATATCCATACCCCTAGGTGCGTTGTTTAGTTCTAGATAAAGTTCTAGAACCTTTACTTTTAAATAAAACTAGACGTGTTCGATTAGATTTAAATCCGAACTATAGACTAGCTAATAAGTAACGTTTATACGCTTTTCTTTAGACCAATTACGTACTTTAATAGCCGTATGTTATTCTATAGAATAGTATACCTCTGCGCTAAATAGTTAGTTATGAGAATTTGAAGGAAATATTGATACGAGATATAAGTGTGAAAAATGCGACCAAAAATTTCTACGGTCGTTCAACATCAAGATGCACGAAAAAAAGCATAACCCTGTTCGCATCCGGTGCGAAAGTTGTTCAACCTGTGGGGAAAGCTTTTTCCGGAAAGCAGATCCCCGACGACATTATCATAGTGTACAAGATCCCTTATCAGATGATTTAATTTACCCCTTAGATGAGCAGAGCTTGGTACTGACTCAAACATGCAGGTACACTGAGAAAAAAAAAAATTCAGTTGTGATAAGTGTAACGCCAAGTTCCCGCGAAATGGCAGTCTCTCAAGGTAATCCTCTCCACAAAATTATAAATAAGTACCTTCAATGTGATTTAATTCTTCATGGAAGAGCAGCTGACATTTTTAAAAGGCATAAGAGGAGTTACTGTCCTCGAAACCGATCATGAAGACTTAGGGCCTAGCCTATGCTTAATAAATCCGATCTCCTGTTGATACAATCGATCCGATGTGTTTAGTATAACTAATTAAGTAACATTATTGTTGACTTAGAAACGATTGAACGTCTTATACGCATCACACTATGAAAAGCTGATTGGGAAAGAATTTCCTGGATGTGTTACCTCTCATCCCAACCTCTTTTCCCAACCTCTTTAGAGAGTGTTGGAAAGATGTGATGCGGATTTCTAGAAGTAGGATTGGCCTGGTCAGTAAGGAGGAGGCCTGGGAGCCTCTCCTTATACTAAGGCTAATTGCGCTAGTTATATTGAGCAAAAGAAAACACGTGATAGCTGAATATTCCAACAGAAAGGAACACTGGAGAATCTAGAGAGGTGTAGATTCGATTAACATGAGTTAGAATCTGTGAAATTTGTAAAATCTGGGACACTAAAAAAAAAAATAAAAAAAAAGCTTAACCCGAATTATAGGTAGAAATAAAGTCAGGATCGAATTCTATGATTAATGTAATATTGATCGAGTAGACAATGGAGGTAGAAACGATGAGAGGCCCCCATCTCAATAAGCCGGATATCTGTTGGACCGAAAAAAGCACGACGCCGCACTTAGATTCAGTGCGAATTGATTGATTTATGTTCCAACAATATCTAATTCTTCTTTCCAACTTTAAATTGCCATGTAGTTAAGTTAGTTGTTCACTGCTTATAATCCAAGTTCAGAAAGATCCGCTGCTCATTATGACACATAGAACGGACGAGCTGGTAATAGCATGATTAAATATGTGAAAATATTTGATCACCGCATGCGTCTCACGTGTATCTAGCTCTATGGCTAGGTGATAAGAGGCGCCTCTCGGGCCGCTCTCCTCTAAAGCATGCCAATTCTTGCTTTAATTAACCGAATGAACCGTCAATGCATGCATTCCAACACATATTAACCGTGGCCAATGTATCCCGCTCAATTTTACCACATTTAAGGAAATAAACGCAAGATGCGAGCGAAATAATGCGCTGTCGTTGTTCCACTATCTATCACCTACAGCAAAATCTAATATCGAGGTTAATATATAAGTCAGCAGAAGTTGTATCCGCACTATATGCTGCATTTACGCCGCCAATTCCTGCGATTTTCCATGCCTGTCGCGAACCATGCTAATACCACAGGAGATCGCAGATCGTGTCGTTTCTTATCTTACAGTCATCGATGCCGGACGCCTGCTCCTAGCCGCGACTAGTGGCTGCGGCCAGTTATGCCTAGACAGCCTGCACTTTCTCTGCTCAAGCATGCTAGCCCGCTCGGTAAACCGCCGCCTCGACCAGAAGGCGTTCTTGAGAAGAGAATTGCTTAACACGAAGCAACTTGTCCAGTGCATGAGTCGGACCGGTGCTGCCCTAATAGGCCCAAGAGCGTTTTCCTACTTCACGGCCGATGACATAGTCGGAAATGTGTGGGACTTCCTGACCCAGTGGAGCCCTATGGAGATACTCGACGTTTTGGTAGCGTTTGAGAGATCAGGCGTCGTATGGGAGACGCCCCGTCAGCGAGCAGACAGGATATACCGGTCGTGCAGCGGCTGCCGAGAAAAGCTCGCGGCGGAGGAGCACGCCAACGGCGGTCATGCACGTGAGAACGAACTGGATCCTACGGGGTACGCCCACAGCTTGCTGCGCGTCTTCTCCACTTGCAAGCGAGACCTACTGTTAGGAACTTGTGCTCTGATATTGGGAAAGACTAAGGATGGAAAGGCCAGTATCCGACTGCACATCCAGAACCTGCCGGAGAGGCATGCTTCAGCCATCACGGCACCATTTATGTTCATCTGTGGCGGCAGCATGAGCCACCTGCAATGTCTCGTGTCCGGGTTTGCCGCAGTCCACATGTACCGTTCATCGATTATGAGCGACACAACCTATCTGTGGGACAGTGGCCGGGAGCAGCCAAAGAGAGCGCACTCGGAACTCATGTCCGAGGAGCGAGCGATATCTCATCCATTGCGATCGCACCATAGAGTGCGGAGCCTGAGTGACGAGGAGAGCCTAGTTGTCAATCTTGCACGATTTTCCGAAATTGACAAAGGGGTGGCCGATGTTGCCTGCAGCACGCTTAAGAAATCGCTGTGGTACGAGTACTGCAACGCGACGGCGTATATTGATAACATTGTCGACTACGCATCGGCGCGGAGAGTCATACCATTCATTCAGTACATGTACGGAGATCATTCTTCCCGCAGCCACGAGTCTATAGTGGGGCTGCGAAACCATATGTTCGATACATCAGCTGCACAGCTTGTTCTAGAAGACAAGTACGGCGTCTTCCTGCCAAGTTAGCGAGGGGCTCTCATTGTCTAATGGATTTGAGATAGCAATTTGCTCATTTTATCAGATACCTGCATTGTAAAGGTCTCGTGTCACGGAGGGCCTCCCTTGCCTGCTTAATGAAAACGGGAGGGTAGAGTAAGAGCGACGTTGATAAATTGATTGCTAGGGAGACAATGACGGGCGCTAGACATGGAAACGTGGGCAGGGCACTGGTGCAGAGAATGGGACTAAAAAAATGAAGTGGGCAGAAAGGAGTCGGTAGAGCAGAAGCCTAAAGCTGGTTCCTTTGGTACTTTCCAAATGCTTTGCAATATCACCCAAATGCTACATTATTCTTTTTCTTCAAACTTATGCCTAATGCCATCGGTCGCGGTACTCGCGACATAGTGCAAAGCGATTATCGGACACCCTTTTAATAATTGTTGTAGAATTGAATGAGAACAGCTTCCATGAACACGGAGCCTTTCACCATCGCTGTCTAGGCCTGACAGGAAGCCATCGTCAAAAGCATCTGGAAATGGACATTGGGGCGCGGCAGTGAGCAGTCGGTGGATTCCCTCGACGCCTTCGCACTGATCCATGAGGCTCCACAGTCTTCGTGCACATGGTGCGACATTGATACTCCCTCCGCTGCAAGCACCGGTCTCGGCGGTTTCAACAACTGCATGCTGCGAGCCTCGATCAAAAAGAACTATCCTCCATTTGTTCCAGGAAGTCATGCCGCCATTCTACGACAGTCAATTTAGATCCGTTACAATAATTAGAGATACACATATATTATCACATCGTTACTGAACCGTACACTTGCAGTATCCCGCCAGCTCGTGAGGCAACTTTGACCGAATCCCAATGATGCCAGAGCTTGCTGCGGATTGACCAGTAATCCCAGATCCAGCATCTGTCAGGGTGCGGCACACGGAGCCTTATTAACCTTATCACCCTTGAGCTCGACAAAAAGGCGCAGAGGCTCACATATTCTACAGCACTTCAGGTTGAGGTCCCTTGGTCCCGTACCAAATGCGATGAGTAGAATTGATCTCTAGCTCGTCTTAGTGAAACCTATCTGATAGTGCATGGTCATGTGAGCATTAAATGGTAACCAGTCCGTGAGAAAACTGTTGATGGTATTGCTTTTATTTTTTTTTCCGCTCATTAGTTGCGTCAGCTACAAATATATTTATTCTATAACCGAGGCAGACCAAACTTTTAAGCACATCAGGTGTCAACCATTACGCCCATCATTTATCCATCCATTATTTCCTCAGGCACTACATTGATTCCTTCCTGGGTCCTCCCTACACCTCGGCATTCTGCTCTTCCTCGGATCTATTCTTTCATCGGTTATCATTCAATCCAGTTTATATAAAGACATTCACTTAACGGCTCTCAGAGTCAGGCAGGATAGAATCCACTCGTTCTGACCTCAAACTTCGACAGGAGATATTGTGGAACCTAACATCCGACGGCAGACGTATCGTAGCAGCATTGGTGTTCAACAGGTTGAGAAACTCATCTGCAATACCCACAGCATTTGATACCCACCGTACGGAATCGAGAAGAGTTAGATGGATGACCTACTCGGCTTGCGCTCTAAATGGAGAAGCGCAACGAGAGAAATTAAATCAACCCGATGATTATGTAGCCCATATCTGTTGTATTTGCTTAACAGGCCGAAGAACTCATGTTGCCGTCGGCGAGATGGCCAAACGATTATCTGGATGAAAGACTCGAGATTGAGCAAGAAGGCCTCTACCGGGACCATTTCAGGGCGATGTCTCTGAAGACAGTTGGAGGGTAGTCACGACCCAAAGGCGGACCAAAACCACGCCCTAGTCACACTGTCCACTCCACAAAGTTCATGCCCTTGCAGATGATCATGGGCCTCTAGCTGACGTGGGTGCCAACCTATCGGGCTCTCTGTATCTTCCACCATTTCTGTGCGTACGGGCTATTCGGCAACCCATAAAGGATAGCCGCTTTACCGAAGTGGGAGCCGTTTCCTACCCAAATTAGACGAGAACTAGATTCAGGAATGGAAAAGGAGCTGAACTATAAGTACCTGATGAGCGCGGATACTTTCGCAACTAGAGAGATCTCAGATGCGGCGAAGTATGTTTTTTACCACGACGGCTATGGAGAAGGGCAGTTTTTGCATCGCACCAACTGCGACAACGGTCATACCATTCACGAGATGCGCAATGAAAAATCATCAGAAGGGTATCGTTAGCGAGCGGCCGCAGAAGTCTACAAAAATCAGTTTTTAAATACAAGGGTATCATACCATGTAAATCAAAAGAACCTAAAAACGCCTTTACCATCCAAAACCATCATTCCAGTGAAAAAATCACGATCACTCTCACAGTCTTTGGTCCTCCCGTGCTTCCCGAAGTATGCTCATCATGTGTGAGTACAGCTTGGGCTCTTCCTGCTCCCATATCCCACCGTTTGGAAATACTACCTTCCGCAACTCATCAATCCAAGGTATGAGTGGTTGATAGTACTCGGTGAAGTTGTACGTTACTGTCCTCAAAAATATGCTGTTATTCGCAACCACTCCTAACTTCATCCTCGCAAGCTCTTCTGTGTTCATGTAGTTCCACTTGTCAAACTGTTCGACCACTCTCCCCTTCCCTGGCCCCTCATAATGAATGCAGATCCAGAAGAGGACCCAGAAGAAGGACTCAAGATCGTGCATGAAGGAGTGCTCTTCCCCTAGCAGCACGCCGATCGCCATGAACGCGAGCGTGCCGGTCTTGCCTCGCGCCCCCGACACCCCTTCCCTCTCTTTGCTGATCGCGAGATCGAGGTCAATCAAGAACGCATCCCAGGAAGGGTTGCTGCTATCCTCATTGATCATGAGGTTGTTCTTAGAAACATCGCGTTGGAGCATTTTCCCCTGCTTGTACAGAGACTGATGCCCCTTGATGCACCCCTCCATCGCGGCAAGCAGGGCGGCTCGAGAGCTCGCCTTGTACATGGGCTTCCCGTAGTCAAGGATGATCACGCGACGATGTACACGGTTCTTCGGGAGCTCGCCTCTTATTACAAGCTGCGAGTCGGAGCAGATCCGCTTTCTAGCCGGCTCTGATGCATCTATGTGGCTCGATGACCTCTTCCGCCCCGCTGAGCTAGTGCTTCGGGTGTTTCCCACGATCCCGGACGTGCTCGGAGGCGGCATGGAGTCGCTCGGCCGGTAGTTGGTCGCCTCCGAAACGTCCAGACCTTTGCGGATGTTATTGTAGACATCGTCCTCTGTACCGGCCACGCGGACTGTCTCATGGTAATAGTGCCTTGCCACGTTGACGACTTCTTTCTCTGTTGCCTCCTTTAGGAGCTCACCCTCCTCATCGCGCTCGAGATACTGCCACGAATCTTTGATTACGTAGGGCCTCCGCGACCGATCTCCTTGGCGATACGCCTTCCAACAGGTCGTCGCCCGACCGACAACGCATGGCGCCCGCATGATTACTTCATCCAAAACAAGGCACTCTGTTCTGTTGTTGCGCTTGATGTCGATCCACCGCTTGCCGCCCGCTTCCCGAATGGTCGGGTCGAATCCGAGCTGCTCTTTGTCCATCAGGAGATATCCCATAATTACCGAAACGAGCCGCTGGCCATCAATGTTGACGTCGAACTGCTCTGATGCGATACCTCCAAGTCGGTCAAATTCCCACAGCCGCATGGTGGACCCGCACAGCGTGAAGCCGAGGACGAAGCGACGGGTGTCTTGGGCCGTGAAGACCTCTCTCGCGTATCGTGCGAGGTCGCGCCAAGTCTGCGAGTTCCTGTCCAGGGCCTGGTTGCTCTTCATCTCTCCCACAACGAGAATCTGGGACCAGCGAGGCCGTCCGTGCACCCTGGTATCCGCGAAACCGAGGTCCATCTTCCTTTCCGCTACGGATCCTTCAACGGGTAGATCAGGCCGCGCAAGTGTTCTCCGTTGGATGTTGCCAGCTGAACAGTGTCCTTCTGCGAGTCTCTTCAGCTGGTGTACCAGCTCTGTAAACCACTCCAACACGTTGTTTTGCGTCGAGTTTTCCGGCCAATTACGCCAGCCACGGTCTCCCGTATACAGTGGACTGTCTCCTTCGCTGCGTTTCTGAAAGATCGTCTCACCTATCTGCTCGAGGCTCTCGACTTCGCCGAAGAATGTTTCGAAGAAGTTAGGCACTCCGATGAACAGAGGGTCGTCCAGCTCAGCCTTGAGCACATCATCAAAAAGTTTCCTTTGTTCTGAGGAGTTGACAATAACGCTTGTTGTGCGCGTGTTCGGAGTCTGCTTGACTATCGAAGAAGTGGACGGAGTGCGTTGGGGGGTTATCGGTCCGGCTGTTGAGGCAGGGGCTCTCGGGAGAGAGAAGATCGGAGCAGCGGGCTGCGTCTGGCGGATGAGGTCGTACACGGCTGCCCACATCGTGGGGTCGTCCTGCACATCTATGATATTTTTCACGAGCTGGGCGGTGTACTTGACGTCCGTTTGATTTGTGGAAAGACGAATGTATAGCATGGCAATATCGCTAAGCAGAGGACCTTGTTTGCTATGGGATGGAAGATTTAAAGCAGCTGGATGTATTTGGAAGGTATTTATGACTTGAAGCACGAAGGTTTTCCTCGCTGCTTTGATTAGCGTGTGCCGTAGGGATTGGATGTTGATACTCACCTGGCTGGGCGACCAGTTGCTGGAAGTGGTCTATTCCGCCTCGAAGACTTGTGCGAGGAGTAGCTGACTTGAATGCAGCTCGAAATGAGTCCAGTGCATCTCTAATTGGATGATCTCTGACGGTGGCGAGCTGGCTCTCCGAGAGCTGTTGCATGGCGGGGGACCTCAACTGCTTGACCGGGCGATCAAACGGAGCACCAAATAAGGCCAAAGAGTCTTGAGGAAGTGTCTGAAAGGCTTTATGTCGTCAGAAGAGCGAGTCGCTGCGCGTCGGGAGAGCAGGCGCTTGTTGTAGAGCGAAGGGAGGGGGCGTGTCGTCGCGTTTCACCTGAAACCGCCTGGGATAACATCGGCTTAACGTGTTGGCGGCGCAACCACGGTGAGACAGAATCCAAATTCCTACACAGTGCCCTTTGACGCCTCAAGCTATATTTCTTTCGCGCAGCACCACCATAGCTTCTTATTACTAGAAAAATACATACGGGAGACGGATCAACAGAAAAAATTATGCCAATTACTGAAATCTTATTAGAGACGAGATGCGTGATGCAGGAGGCGAATCCGCCACGCAGGTCGGTACCTGTTAGCGCAGCTTTGGCCAATTACGGCTAGCTACACGGGCTGAAAAGTATTTACTAATTGCAGAGGCTGTAAACAGCTGATCATTTCATTGGGTAACAGCGAGCTGAACCGTGCGCCCAGAGTGAGCGGAACATGAAAAATAACCAGCGCGGGTGTAAGAAAGTAAGCTGACTCAAATTTACGCACACCACTACTAGGCTGCAATAGGCCAAAAATACGTTCACAGGTACCGACCTGCGTGGCGGATTCGCCTTCCGCACCACGCACCTTATTATTGATAGCATACCGGCATTATGACATGATTTCCAATATCCATCAGTGTCCTGTAGAGGTTTTCTAGAGAATAGAAAAGCCAATAGTGGTGTTATAGAAGAGAAATACAGCTTGTGGCGTCAAGGCGTACTTTGTAGGAACCCTGCAAGAGAACAACAGCCTTTCTGTAATTTAATAGATCAAAAAAGCTCAAGTATTGAGATGTAGCTATGAAACCCACTGAAGGTAGTTTTCCAAGCATATCAGCAGAGTCGCATCTTCTATATTGCTTGCAACTTGAAGTACCTCGGTCATTTTTCGGTACATAGGGTTTTTCGTTACACCCGGGGGGGGGGGGTTTATTTGTTACTATATTTTCATATTCGATAACGTGTTTCACCACTCACCCGGCCACACCAGTCATCCGGCCACCCCACCAACACCAAAACGCTTCTTTGTACAATTATTCCACCACAACGCCTTGAATTCAATCGAAATTTCTATCTAACTACTCCTTGATTACTAGGACATCGGCGGATTGTGTGACCTTGTAAATGGCAATTGCTGCACGTCGGCGGCGCACGTTGTCGTACAGCCGTCGCCTCCTGTTGATCAGCCTCTTCCTCCTCATTTTCTATCCCGTGAACCAAGAACTGCCCCTGCTGAGCCTGCAGAGCACCTCCCTGTGCAATATACCTTCGGCGGTATTGCTGCTTTTGTTTTCGCCGTTGATTAGCTGTACGAAGCTCCGAATTCTCCTTTGCAAGTATCACAGCTGAATTCATCGCCATCTGACATCCCTTCACAAGTTGACTAAATGCTTGGCTCGTCGGGCTCTGAGATTGGCGCTGGATGAGATCCCGTATGAGCCGAGCCTGCTTCTCTAGCTGAGCCAAAGTATGAGGTGTTTCTGACGTCCATTGAGGTGCTTGTCCGTTCGCCGTAGCTGGTGGAGAGGGTGTTTTGGTAACGGTAAGCGACGATAAGACGCGTTGTGGGTTATACGGTATAAGCCCCGTGGCTTGAAATCCACTTCTGATATTTTGGCCCGTAAAGACTGATGGGCGCACCTTCGAGTATATTGCGAGAAAGTCGTCTTTGTCAATATGGTGGATTCCTTGGCGGACGCTTTCCTGAACCTCCTGACCGTACGAGCGCTTGAGGGGGGAGAAGCAGCTTACATCAAGCGGCTGGAGAAGATGCGATGTATGCGCAGGCATACAGAGCGTGACGATATTATTTGCCATACAGTATTGGTCAAATTCGGGCGTTGCGTGGCTGCTGTGGCCATCGAGGATAAGGAGACGGTAGGCTCCCTTCGTACAAGACTCTGTGTGCGTATTGAAGCGCTTGATCCATTCAAATCCGAGCTGGTCTGTCGTCCAGCCATTACTGCTTACAGCAATTACCCAGTCAGCCGGCAGTTCTCGATACCAGTTTGACTGGTGCACCTTCCCTGCTAGGATGATGAACGGCGGAATCGCCCAGCCGGACGCGTTGATGCCCTCGATTGCCGTTGTCCACTCACGGTTCCCTGGTTGCACAGCAGTTGCTCGACCGGTCGTATCAGAGCTTGTGACGACCTTAGATGTCGCAATTACACCCATCATAAATCCTGTCTCGTCAAAATTGTAGAAGTCGTCGTCGAGAATGCCGTACGACTGACGCGTCTCTTGAACACGCGTAAACCACGCGTTAATCGTGTCTGGATCCTCGCATTTGGCGCGTTGTAAATGGAACTTTCGATTCCATTTCATTTTAAGCTCGGGCTGGTTGTTGATAAACCGAGATATCCAGTTCTTGCCGACTGGTTGAGGTGGAGGATTATGGCCGCGCGCTGCGAGTAAACAGTCTGCCATCCTTCGTACATCAATGACCTGGGGAGGGAATCCTCGCCGATCAAGGCTTAGAATCCACTCAACTAAAGCCTTCTCTTCGGACGGCTGCAGCTTTCGTTTTTGCGAATTAGACACGCTTCGTGGGGCTGTTCCATTGAGATGATCTTGGAGAGTAGTTCGAGGTATATCGTACGATGTTGCAGCCTTGCGAATGCTCGAAATTCGATTGTTTTGAACAGCCTGCTTAGCAAGAAGTAGTCTGCCCTCTTTCTGGTGTGATTCTTGGTTCTGTGTTGATGTCATTGCTGATTTTCACGAGGGCGCGTTTTGGTGTTGGTGGGGTGGCCGGATGACTGGTGTGGCCGGGTGAGTGGTGAAACACGTTAGCTTCAGTATCAGTGCCAAATTTTTTTTTTTTTTAAAAAAAAAAAGGAAAAGTCAGCGCGCTTCGAGCGATGCAACCCTGCGAGTCTATGAGGACTATTGTAACGGTTATGCGCTATATCTCATAGGGTTCAGGAACACCGGTACTCGTTTCGTTCATGAGAATTGTGAAATAGTCAAGGAACTCCATAAGCCAGCTCTTAGATCGAACCTCAAAGATAAGCATTTAACCGCCGTAGGGGCCAAATACTCTCATATGTACCTTATACCATTGCTTTGAAGTTTCCAGGAAAATTTAGGAGTAATAGGATCTTATCTGAATGACGACTAGGCAATAGCTACCAAAATGCCAGCTTCTTGGAAAAGAATCTTTAGACTGTAGGCGAATAGCCCACATAAAGCCGGATGATTCTTCATCAAGTAATGCTTTTCTGGTTTGGGGCCTCTGAGCCGTTGGCAAGCTTCTTGCAGCGGATTTGTCCAGACCCAATCTTTGATTCGACCCTGGATACTCCTGAAGTTTTGATTATTGATTTCCGGCCAGTTTTCGATGCTGAGAGCCTTGTGAAACTGTCAGACTTGAGAATCATGTGACTTTCCGGTGCATCCGCTCACCCGTGTGGGGTATATAGGACCCTCTCCCCCACCCTCTACAGATAGCCAGCTGCTGCACAATTCATCACTTTTCTCAAAAGTTCGACACTTTCCTTGTAGTCTTTGCAGATAGCCAGCAATCCTCCAAACTATTAATGTTCACCCCAAAATTCAACAAACTCCATGAATATGTGCGCCTTACTCGAGAGATTATCCGTGAGGATCTAAATTCCGATATGTTCACTAGTTAAACACCTTCTCGAAGGCCTACTTCTATGAGCAACGACGACGACAGAGTATGGGAAGGGGCAGACAACACACCTCTGGCTGTTTCGGTTCGATGATCAGCGCTTGAGCCTCTGCGAGGACTTTCGTGATTTCATCGTTCCCCAGTGTTTCTAGTGTGCCCCGTACCCAAACCTTCCTTCCCTCGACACGCTCCACCTTGGCATGTATAATGGTTAGATGATCCGCATAGCAAGGGCTCTTGAAGCTGATACTGAGCGATGCAGTCACCCCTACACCGCTCGGGAGACAAGGCATGCCGCATCTCACGAATGCCTCGTCGAACAGTGTTGCAATTAGTCCTCCGTGAATGATCCCTGGATAACCACAGACCTTCCTCCCAAGCAACTGTACTTGCGCCAATCGCGCATCGTCCGTTCTGCGGAAGGTAGCGGGAGCGAACTGAATTTTCTCATCTTCGATAAGACTTCTTATCAGATCACTTTGGCATCCTACAGTACTAGGACAAAAGTTCTCGTACGGGCGCTTCCGAAGCGATAACCCTCGCACCCCATCAATTCACTAATTCTCAACGCATACTTCCTAGCTCTTATACTAAGTCATTTTCTAGTCAGAGTTGAGTAGGAAGAAGGATGATAGTATTTTTTCTTTACTAATACTTGGTGTGCCAGCCCTCTGCTGCGATAACTGCCTCACATCTACGCTTCATACTACCTAATACAGAGTCAAATAAAGATTGTGGCAAAGCCTTCCATGCTTCCCGCAATGCTTCTCCCAGCTTCTCTCTAACAAAATCTGCTGATCCGGTTAAGTATTTAAGCTCTGGATGTAGCTCTAATGCCTTAGACTTTAAATGAAACCAGATATGTTCAATTGGATTCAAATCCGGGCTATAAGGTGGCCAATCTAATAGATTTATCCGCCTTCTTTCAAACCATTCCCTAACTTTTATTACAGTATGAATTGGAGCATTATCCTGCATAAAAGTCATACCTCTTCTATGCACTTTTGGTATATTTTCCTCAAGAACCTTAAGATAAGAGTTGGCTAAATAGCCACCCCTCTTAGCCAAAGGATCACGTACCATTACGTACAAAGGAGACCTTCCTCGTAAGCCAGAAAAGCCTACCCATACCATAACAGATATATTTATTCCTTTTTTATATAGTTGGACCATTTGGAGTTCCCATTTTTGGCTAGGAGTGCGAAAGCACCACTCCCTTTTTTAGCCCTTTCCTCGCTCCACAGAGCACTCATCTGACCAGATAACTTTCTTCCATTGCGCCTCGGTCCAGTGCACATGCTCGAGTGCCCAGGCAAGTCTGATAGTAGCATGTTCTTCCGTAAGTTCCGGGCGGCCAGCTGCGCGTCATTTCTTTATGTTGTAGGTGTCTAAGAGTCGAGAGATAGTCCGATCATGGCAGGTCACACCTGTGGCTTCCCGGACCTCTTGGTACGTGAGTTTTGGGTTGGCTCGCACCACGCGTAGAATATGTCGCTTGTCGATTTCTGAAAGACATTTTGGCCGCCCAGTTCGTAATTGGGAGCGCCCTTCGTTGCGTAATAACGCGAGCTGGGTAGTCGAGTGTAGCGACGATTTCGGCACGCCCAGCTCCTTCTGAAACCAGGCAGGCTTCTTACCCAGAGCCTTGCAGGCCAGCAAAATCCCTCGCTGGTGCGGAAAATAGGGTTGATTAGGAGTGTGTGTGCCAAAGAGCTCTTTGAGAGGAGTGCGTTGTGGTGCCATTTTGGTGATGCAAAGATGGGAGGTGTGCGCGCGCGAGACGCGTTTTTTCGCGTCTCGCTTAATCGTCCGAGAACTTTTGTCAGGTGATTGTACATCAATTATCGGATGGTCTTTTTTGCTCGATGAGAACTTTCGAGTCTGGTTGTTATTCATGGTGATTGCGAGGGCTGGAGAGGGCTTGCCATTAGGCTCCACTTCCCAGGCGCGAAATAACGAGGAAGTTGGTTGAACTTGAAGACAAGTTGCGTTAATCGTTCCTCCACTAGCTCTTTTATAGCTCTGACGGAAGGCCCACTTTTTGTGGGGGCAAAGAGGTCATAGATCACGCATTATTCTCCCTGCTACCATCAGAACATTTCTTCCAGAAATACAGTACCAAAACTTCGTTTCTTATTTGGCCTCACCTAAGATCGAAAGCGAAGAGTTATAGCCGATTGAAGCTAAGCCCAGCACTTCAATAGCAGGAGAAAATGATGTATTCACCTTTGTGTGCCTCTTGATGTACTACGGTTATCCTTTACGAGCTCGTTAAAGATTCCCTTTTCATATGCAAATTTGCGGACGGGCTGCTTATAGAAAAGCGCAACAGCTTATTCCGCTTTTTTATGCTTCAATTGATGTAGATGAAGCCTGTCCTTCTAGTTAATTTCATGTCTTGCATAGGTCAGTGAGAATTATTTTCGAACCATGCCATGACCTGATAAAGAGCGCAAGATATACCACTTGGGAGGGGTAGAAAGTTCGGCACCAGCAAGAAGAAGAAATAGTAAATAACACCCTGGCTCACACAAAAGTGTGAAGGATTGTTTACGGCATGATAGTAAAACAGTACCGCTGTAACTAGAACATTGGCTTCTAATAAAGATGTGGGTCGATGTCTAGCGTAAATTATGCTTGATTTGGAGCTGGATATCTTACGGAGAAAAGCGATTACTCCTAAATGTTGAAACATGTAGAGCCGCGAGCTGAAAGCGAAATTATGAATCAAGGGTAGAGGAAAAGGCTAAAAGGATTAATATTGGCATGGAGCAATGGCGATAACGAAGTCTAAAAACGCAAAGGAAAACCGCGCAAAATTCTTTCAACTATGCGACTCTTCATCTAAGACGTAATTAGGCATAACCCTGAATGCAGGAACTAGACTGTTCGTACACATAGGTTTCAGCAGGCTCAAGCTTTTCAGGGAAACCCAGGGTTCAGTTGCACGCGAGTTTTCTGTTTATATGGACAAAATGTTATCATTTTATATCTGGGCTAAAGTCACACTCATTCCTCATAGCAAGATGACTGGTTGCATCAGGAGATTGATTTGTGTTGGAACAAGTGATGGGACAGCTTATTCAGTAGTGAAAGGCATTGATTGGCATGAAGAGGGAGAGGGTAGGTGACCCGACCGCCTCTTATACGAGTGTGGCTAAGCGATGCGGTGTGATAATAGGGAGACCTTGAAACACGTGATTGATCCAACAGTTTAACTCCCCCGTGTGGCGTGAAATAATGCCGAAAATATATCTGTTGGATTTAAGAAACGCCTGCCAGCTCAGATTCTGAGCGTGGCGTCGTGCTTTTTCGTTCCAACAATATCCAATTGTCAACATCTTGTGTCTTCCCTCGTGAGACTGTGTGCTTATGATTAGAGCCCAGTTATTTTAACCATTTTCTATATGTGACCCTGTCTATATGCATTTTAATCGGAAATTGATTTGAGATGTTGTGGTAATAGCAGGTTTGAAAATGAATTTCTGGAAGAAGACCGCTGCTAATGTAGCTAAAAGCTACTTAAGGCAACGAACAGGGATGTACAGTAATAATAATACGAAAGACACAGAATTTTGACGCCTAAGCTGTCATCGTGCGGTGAATTTCCTATAATCAGCAAAGTGGTCTAGAAGCCTCCAGGGTGGATCCGGATACAGAAAAATTGCTGGCCAGAACTGCGACAAAAGTGGTGTTGTAGTTGTGCTCCCTCAAACCGTGCAAGTGAAATCGAGCTGCTGCTTCCTCCAGCTTACAATCTATCTCTTTGGCACCCAGTCAAATCTGCCGTCGTACGCATAACCTTTGCGGTCAAACAAGCCGTGTAGTAGTCTCCGAAGATAGCAATAGTCTGGTCTGTCGGTAAAGCCGAGTGAACGGACGTAGTTCATAAGAGTCTCGAACTCTCCCGGAAGCCCTCGACAGAGGACTTCCGTGGGAGTGAGCAACTTCTTTTGCAGAATCAGGCTCCGCTTCTGTTCCTTCGTGCTGGCCCGAAGCCCTTGCCACGGGAGAGATCCTTTGGAAAAATATACCAGGACGTACCCCAGAGACTCCATGTCATCACGGCGCGACTGCTCAATGCCGAGGTGCGAGTGGATGCTGGCGTAGCGAGCTGTGCCAGTCAGTTTCTTCTTATCGCTGTATGGAATGTGCCGGCCAGTAGCTGGCTCGTGGTAACTCTTAGCCAGCCCGAAGTCGACAATGCTAATGCGACCGCTCCGCTTCCCAGTTCCCAGAAGAATGTTCTCCGGCTTGATATCTCTGTGGATATATGACTTGAGATGAATGTACTCGAGGCGAGATATTATCTGGTCTGCCAATAACAGGACGGTCTTGAGTGAGAATTTGCGGTTGCAATAGTTGAAGATATGCTCCAAGTGTGGGCCGAGGAGGTCCAGGACCATCGCAATCCTCTTGTGCTCGGCGCCGTACCAGTGGACAGAAGGAACCCCCACGCCCCCAGCGAGAGCGGAGTATGCCTGGATTTCGTACGCGATCCGTGATTGTTTCGCATCTTTCCGCTCGATCTTGATCGCAACTTCCTGCCCCGTCTTTATGTCGATGCCTGTTTGATCGCATCAGGATGACCGCAGCCGGTACTAGTAAGGGCAGCTGGACGCTCACCGGCATACACATCTCCAAAGGCGCCACTGCCGATCTTTCTATCTATGCGATATCTCGCGCCGAAGGTAAGGTCCTACACGCGCCGAGTTATATTCTGCAGGCTGTAGATATGGTGCTTATTTACTCTCGTGTCCTGAGCGGGCATTGAGAATGCTCGAGAGACGAAGAGAACGACGTACCGGTGTTTCCATTTCTACTAAGCAGACGCCTATAGGCAAGACCTCCAAGGAAATGAGTCTAATTTATGCCACTTTCAAAAAAAAAAAAAAAAAAAGGTGATGGCAAACATTAGCAGCCGTGGCTAGGCGCCTTTTAAATCTAATAAAAGTGATTGGGACTAAAGAGGAGAGAGAAAGCTGAAGCAAGCTTACCATAATTTTGGCAGCGTGGGGAAGAAAATATGACGCAAAATATGAGCGGTCGTGGTTAGACGCATTTTTGTTCTTATAAAAGCGATCAGCACAAGCAAGGAAGAGAAAAGCTGGAGCTGACATACTGAAATTTCGACGGTATTTCTAGATGTATCTGCGTGGAAGAGAAAGCGACATAGGAACTGCTTGAATTTTTACGTTTCTTTCAGAATTCTAGCACCACTATAGTCTCGGGAGGGGTTTTACGGTGGTGAAGTAATTATTTTGGATAAAAAAAGCACGACGCCGCACTTAGATTCAGTGCGAATTAATTGAGTTATATTCCAACAAATTATTTGTGTAACTACACGTGTTAGCAAACTTCGAGTGCAGTTTCTCTTCAACGATCCGGCATCTCGTTCATGGCACATGAACCTAGCGGTTAGTACTCCATAAAAATTTGCGCATAAAAAAGGAAAGAAACAAAATAGGCGTTCCACAAAGGTTATTTACCAGGGAATACAAAACGTATAGTATGATGTACAATAGCATCTTCCGGGAGCTTTGTGCATAGAGTCAAAAGTGAGCTAAATTAATAAGCGCATACTACGTGATAGTTGTTAATGGACAGTGAATATGTCTAGTGCTATTAAAAGAATGGACATTAAAGCACTACTTTTATGGCACCTAGTTATATTATCGCCTTTTGAACGTTGCTGTGACTCAGGGTTTATCATCTCAGACGCGTACTATTATATTGTGGACAAGAAAAGCAGATAATAGCGAGAATGGCCAAGTAATCGCGCGGGACGATGTGGCTTTGGTTGCTCTCTGAACCTCAGGTATCATTCTTCATACAGTACTAGGACAAAAGTTTGCGCGCTTCGCCATTTTCTACCAAAAACAGCCAACTTCCCACAGCAAAATCTCCACATCACCAGCTAAATAAATTCTATAAATTCGATCACTTAAAATACAGTCACTAGCGAAATCGGCTTCCGCCCAAGCACAGCCGAGAACATTATTCTAGCCCTTCTGCCAAGCTGCTAGCGCTGAAGCTATTTCTTATGTAGTTGGATTGATCGAACATTCTAGAACACTGCTGGAATTTTTCAACCCCAGCTATCAGCTGCATATGAGCCGTGCTTATGCCAAGACTATTGTCCGATACGTGTCCGAAGCGGGCATCAGCACTTAGGAAGATGTCCTGATGATTGGCCAGACGTAGGCTTGGAAAACCCACGGCTCGAGCGAGGAGTGTTCCTTTCTACTTCTTCTACCTTAGCGTTCTCTCCGCTCTTTTCTTCGTCTCTTTCCTTTTTCTTTTTTTTTTTTTTTTTTGCTTTTGATAACCTTGACTAGCGTGGTTTTCCCCTGTTTTGTTCCTGAGAGTGAGGGCTTTGAATGAACCGGGAGTTAATGTAGGTAAACGTCTGCTCAGTGTTAGTTCTTCCCTATGGCCCGTGGAGGCCGACGGGGTGTATGAATCATCATCATCATCATCATCATCTCAACTAACTGCACCTTCCGCAGCACTGGCCACAGGCCGTCACCATGGCACCTAATCTCGCAGCATCGCAGCACGATCTTATTCGTGACATGATTCTTAGTAACTCGCTAACGACTGCCCGAATGGCTGACGCAGCAGGCTGCAGTGAGCGTTCCGTTCGACACATCTGCTCCAACTTACGTTGCTTTGGCACTACCAGAGCTCCCTTCAACGGCGTCGGACGACCGCGAAGCATTACGCCTCAAATGCTACGAGCGCTTTGCGAACATTTGATCGAGAAGCCAGAACTATACCAGGAGGAGATGGCTGTTTTCCTATGGGACGAGTTTGAAGCCCAGGTGACAGTCCATAGCATCGGCAGGGCGCTGGCCTCTGTTGGCTGGTCAAAGAAGGCCGCTCGTCGGATAGCAAGGGGGCGAAACGCGGACCTACGAGACTTTTACCTCTACGAGCTATCGGGTTTCCGATCATACCAGCTGGTCTTTGTAGATGAGTCCGGATGCGACAAACGGATCGGATTTAGGCGGACAGGCTGGTCGCCTGTCGGGGTAACCCATGTACAGATCGCCCAGTTTCAACGTGAGCAGAGATATTAGATCTTACCGGTGTATGCGCAAGATGGTATTGTGCTCGCACGAGTGTTCCAGGGAACGACGGACGCTACTATCTTTGAGGATTTCATTGGGCAGCTCCTTCCCTACTGCGGCAGATTTCCGGAGCCTAAATCGGTTATAATAATGGATAACGCATCCTTCCATCGGTCTGAACGTGTCGAGCAGCTTTGCTGCAACGCGGGGGTTAAGCTGCTGTACTTACCGCCGTACTCCCCAGATCTTAACCCGATAGAAGAGTTCTTTGCTGAACTTAAGGCATTCATTAGGCGAAACTGGAAAGAGTATACGGAGAATTCTACGCAAGGGTTTAACTCATTTTTAGAATGCTGCGTTGATGTGGTCGGAGCAAGGGACCGTAGTGCCAATAGTCATTTCCGCCATGCGGGAATTACGGTCGAGGATCTAGGCATCTGACATTCTCCAAATTACTTTATTACATCTTAAGTAATAGAATAACGGAAGGCTATACAACGTTTCTATAATCCTTAGGATCAAGCTAATATTTCTTCCCCTAGCGACTAATCTTATAAAGCGTCAAGTAATACCTCCTTTCACCTATTCTAAACCTTGCTCGAGATTAGAGCCTTCCACTAATATCGCATCATAAACTTTTGGAAATTCACCCTCTAGTTTCAGTGCCGACCTTTCACTACTGCTACTCAATGTACTCGTACAGCAGCACCTCTCGGGCTAGAAATATCAACACGGTAGACGGGCAATGAGTCCGGAAATTGCATCGAAACAGGTGTTCCGGCATACAAGAGGAACAGGTATTCATTTAAAGTTTACTAACAAAATGTTGGTAATATCGACAGGAAAGTAACACTGCGCACCACTTTTATCTTAGAACGTAAACTGAATGGTTTTTACAAGGCCGGAATCATATCCCAACGCGAATGTGTTCTCATAACAAGCCATGGTGTCGGGCCTATAGTCGGGAGGAAGCCAGAGGACTCTTCTCCCGTTGTGAGTCACCCAGTCTTTTGCCAAATATAAGTGCGTGGCCCGAGGTCGCATGTAAGGGGGAGATCTCCTGAGAGCCTGATTCAAGGCTTAGTAGACCTCGATCCGTCTTCAGATGCCGAGAATCCGTAGAGAACGATAGGCTCGAAAGGGCGTGATCGACTTCGAGCTTCTGCCTCTCTTCGCCCGTCGCCGCGTCCCAGAGCCGCACCGTGTTATCGCCCGAACCAGATACCACCGTCTTCCCGTCCGGCGAGAAGGCTACGGCGATAACTAAACTACCGTGGCCCTCGATCGTTTGTCGGCAAGCACCCCACTCCAGATCGACTTTTAGTAAGACTGAGATCCATTTTAGGATATCTTCCTGGAAGGTATTCCTAATTACACTTGTCTTCGGAGCAAAAACTATCGCAGAAGAATAGGCTTGGAGAGGAGAGATATCGATTATAGATCGGAAGTTGAGGATAAATCGGCTCGCGTCACGTAAGAAGGAGGTAACTTCGGCATTACTTTGAGACTAGATCACGAATGTTAGCAAAGTACTGTCAGACTTTCTTGCCTTACTACCTCAGGCATCCCATTTATCTCGAATATTCTATCCTTTAGGCAACAACACTTTTTGATGTCCAACCCCGCATCGACACTCTCCCTCGGATCTTTAGTATCCTCGGTTATGTAGCTATCACTCATGTATATAAGCAAGCCTACCGGCCTCCCTCTTAGGAGACAGGCAGAATCTACTCTTTTCTGACCTCACTACTCTTCACTCTAAAATCCAACAAGTACATAAGTCAACTCGCTATTACCTACGCTGACGAGAGCTTGTAGATATCCAATCATAGCAATGCTTTCGGATATTTTTCCCAAAAGACTCAATGCCTCCAGCCAGTGCAAAAAGTAACGTTTGAGGAAGATGTATGCTTGATGATCATCTGTTATGCAAGCTTTATCCTCTGCCGAACGACTCTGGTCCAAGTGAAAGACCCAATAGAGGCACGCGTATCGAACGTCTGCGGGGAGGTGCGAGTTGATGACCGCGGGGTCAACATCTGCACGGGCCATTCCGGGCATGTCGAGGTTGCAGATGTCTTTTCTTAAGCGGTCGCCCGAGGACAGCAGCTCTAGACACCTGTTCGCGATCTTTTCGTGGGTTGCTCTCTCATCTATCCAGAATGGGTTGGTGTCGCGCTTATTTGGATCAACGAGAAAGTCACGGAATGATAGATGGAACATCCTAACGGGAGAGTCGTCGGAGGGCGGCACACTCAAGACAGAATGGAGAGTTGCGAGCCTGCGATCTATGACGGGCCCAGGAATATCGAGAATACAGGCCAGCGACGCTATCGAGAGAGATTCGGCCAAGAGAATAATAGAACCTACAACAACGTGGAATTCGTGTAGGATGGATTTCTTGGCCACCTCGGTCTTTCCAAGGACAAGCTGGTCAAGAATCGGGCGGTATGTCGCGTCAAGCTTATCCATCTCGGCGTTCTCGGCCCTTGACTGGTACCGCAGGAGCTTATCCAGTTGGCCGTTCGGGTCCGACCACGTAGGGTCTTCAATAAAACGACAGATTGTGGCAGCAAAAATGAAGAGCGGAATTGCCATCTGGACCAGTGTCTGAATAATGTCTGGGCTTGGCCAATCCACCGAAAGCTGTCGCCTGCTAGGATACAGACCATTGTAGTCTTCCCTGATACTTGAGAGTCTGTACTCTAGAAACGCAGTAATGTCGTGCTGGATGATAGGCCTCGGTATCTCGTGTAGGATCAGATCCTGGAATCTGCCATTGATGTCGTTGAAGCCAAGTCGGATCGGCAGTTCGGGTCTACTTGTCACAAAAGTCCTCAGCCGCACCGAACTCAATGTTCTTGCCTGTGATAGCAGCCGGATAATGACTCGAATGTCGTCATCTCGCTCGCACTCATCGAGGGCGTCAATCACGAGCACAATTCGCTTTTTGTTCTTTGAATCACTGCCCAAACTCCTCAGAGGCGCTAAAATGAGCTGCTCGAACTGCTTTTTCAAGGCCTTTCCGGAGATAGCAGGATCGGCGTCTCTGATAGACGCTGCCAAAGCAGGCTCCTTGACGATAAGTTGAGCAGCAATGGTTGCGAACAGCAAATTCGCGTTACCACGATCTCGCTCGCCTCGCTTGAAGAAGAAGCTACCGCCAAGGACCCCTTGGTCGGCAAACGATTGGGCGACCGTGCGTGATATTGTAGACTTTCCGGTGCCCGCCATGCCGTTAAGCCAGAAGATACACTCTCCTTGAGGGCTCCCTGCCCACTTATTTATATCCTCGCGGAGTTTAACTCGGGTCTCTGGATGACATCGCGCTTCGTGCTCGTCGGCGTATGAGTCGAAGGCTGCGTCTCTCGCGGTCGGCAATTGAGAAAGATCGAGTTTATGGCCAATATTAAGTATCTGCGTACTGTGGAATTTGTTAGCTAGAGAAAAATATCTAATTGAAACGCTATAACGTACGTCTGATCCACGTTGAGAGCCGCAGAGAGAGTATCTCGACACCGCTCGAAGGTCACGATAATGCCGTCGACATCCTTGCCCTCAAATGGCCATTTCAAAGCGCGGAAACCAATTTTCCTCATTGCCTTACGCGTTGTTCCGGTATTGAGTTTGGTTTCCAGCTTTGTTTCCAGCTCTGTCAGTTGGAATGAACAGCCGCTAAGACCATCACGCAAGCGTTGCGAAGTCTGCAGCCTCCCGCCATTTGGGCTCTCAAGAAGCTGTCGCGCACCTTCGAGAGTGACCTTCAGCGTACCAAGCTCATGCAACAAGCGCTGTATATCGCTTTTGGCTCTCTTGACGGCGCGAGAGTATTCCAAGCAAAGCGACGCAACCTTCGCAGAGAGCTCGATCACGGCAATGACATTTGCAGCGATTCCTAGCCCTCCCATATTATCACGGTGCGGATTGGAGGATGGTTGCCAGAGATTTTGAGGATGGAATGATCTGGTTTCGTAGGATTAATGAAGCAGTGGCTCTATAGAAAGAGACATTCCGCAAGGCTGTAAGCGGGGCAAACACGTTGTAGCACAGCCATCCACGTGAATGAGATGGTCGGACACTTCCTATACAGAGGCATATATACACGGATTGAGATGCGTCTGGAAGTTTCATTACTCTATTCACATTGACTAACGTGTTCCACCAGTCAGTGGGACACACCAGTCAGTGGGACACCCCAAAAACCCACCAAAAATCAGAAAAATCGTACCCTAATATCTCAACAACGGCGGGGTAATAAACTCTAAAAGTTTAATGGATTATATGCAGTGCTTAAAATTAGAAGTTATTAAATTTTTAAATGCTAAAAGCTTATAGTTTTTAAAATAGTAGTTTTTTGGCCCCCAAATTCAAAAAATTTCACCTTTTCCTTAATATCTTAAGAATTATAGAAGTTTAGCTCTTAGAAATTTAATGGCCTCTATTTCTAAGTACTATCTATCACTTATTAAATTTTCAGAAAATATTACTCCGCCGTTGTTGAGATATTAAGGTACGGTTTTTCTGATTTTTGGTGGGTTTTTGGGGTGTTCCACTGACTGGTGTGTTCCACTGACTGGTGGAACACGTTAATTAGTACTAGTCGTTACTAAGTTCGGTAGTAGAGGAAGGGAGATTAGGGTATATAACCTAGCGGAGCCCGTATATACTACCTATCTTACTTCTACTACGCCTTTTTAACTATCTCGGATAATAATTAACGGAGGGATGAGACGATTATAGCACTGATAAGTTATGCGCCGCTATACTGGCAAGGCCGCACTGGCAAGGCCGTGCTAGCAAGGCGTAGGCCGGCGTAGGTAATGGCTAACCTTACCCTTACCGGCCTCTTGGCCGCAATTATGACGCGCACGAGCCTGTGTACAAAATACGATCTTTTCGGTCCAGGCTCGTCAGAATATACGCGAACCATGGTTACGAGCCGTCAGAAAATCACTCCTCGCGTCAGAATCCATATGGCGTCATAATCCGTGCACAAAACGCAATCTTCCCTCTGGAGTCTGAAAAGGTCGTAAACTCCGTAAAGACGAATACTCCGTCTCCGGAAAATAGCGACAACGATGTGAAGAGGAAGACGCCTGGTTCGGTGAGAGGAGTCCGCCGGCTGGCCAAAGAACTCCACAAGGAACAAGCCATGCACACAGCCAAAATGGAAGAAATTATCCGAGCGTGTGGGAAGCTCGCAATTCAGAATGAAATTCTTCAGCATGAGAATACTGGTTTGCGTGCAGCGCTTGTGGAAGAGAAGAAAAAGCGGAAAAGAGGGAAAGGTATGGGGCTTTTCGAGAAAGAACGGCCTGGAGAAGCGCAATTCTTTTCGCCGGCGAAGGTTGCAGCAGTCAGACAGCGAGCGGAAGAGGTTGAGATTGAGAAGCGACTGCAAAAGTCTCTTGCGGAGGAAAAGAGGGTCCAGCAAGCGCGAGAGAAGGAGGAGAAAGCACGTGCAAAGGCGGAAAAGGCACGAGAAAGAGAGGAAAAGAAACAAACCAAAATCGTAGAGCGCGAGCAGCTTGCAAAGCAGAGAGAAGAGCGCAAAGCTGAAAGGCTTATTTTGAAACAAATTCAGCTGAAGAAAACGGCTCAATTAGCTGCTGAGCGGGAGGGTCGGAGAAAGCGGGGGGGGAGAAGATCTGGGAAAACCAGGTGTGAAAAGGCGCAAGATCGCAGTCCAGGAACAGGCGAAGGCGCCTGGAAAAGCGACTCAACAGCAGAAACATGCTTCAAAGAATTGGCCTATGGCAGCAAATTCATCTGCAGAGGTTTGTGGATCAGGTCGCAATGGGTCAAATCAGAATGGGCAGGTTTTGAGAGTTTCAAGGACTGGGCGCAAAATTGCTCCCCCACTGCGGTATCTAGACTAGAGAATATAACAAGGAGCTTCTCCAGATCGTGTTCTATAAGGCTGTAAAGTTTTATATAAATTGACTCATATATTGTGGAGTAAGACCATTTTAAAACCCGGTGCTTGATTTTTGATGGGGTGGTCAAGTAGCAGGGATGGTCAAGTAGCCGGGATCTACGTTATCGGTTCCGGCGCCACTTTAAAGTTGCCGCCCTCGAGAGTTCCCTCGCCAGAGCCTCTGCCACTCCTCTATCACCACCTGGTTGATAGATTTTTTAAATGGCGCTATCGAACTGTCGGGTGCGCCTGCCCTTATAGTGCGTGATGATGATGATTAATTCATAGTCCGTCCCAGCCGCCGGAGGCAGCTATGCGGCATGGGGCCGGCTCCTTCGCTTCCGTTGGACCCATCTGAGTCCAAGCGGGGCGGTAAGAGCTGGCCTTTCACTATCTATCCTGCATATCTCTACAGAGATGTCTCTTGGCGCCACGGTCTTCCCTCAGCACAGACTTCTCCGGTGAACTATCCCGTCTTTCTCCAGTGTCAAGCTTCATGCTGTGAGTGTGGTCTCGCTCCAAATTGCCCAAGGAGCTTAGTTGCCATTATAAACTTTGCTGCTGCAATGGCTGTGCTGCGCTGGCTCAGCAGCTTCCTTAGATCCATCGTCCAACTCCTCTGCCCCTTCTTGTCCGGCGTGCGGAAGGTGAGTTTTAGCTCGCTAAATTTGCTACACGAGTACAGCACGTGGCTGACTGTCTGTAGTCCACGCCCACAGTCGCACTCGCCCGACGTCACGCTTGGCACCCGTCTTAGATAGAGGAAGTGACTTAGCCCGATCTTGCCTGTTCTCATCTGCACCATTAGCTAGCTTAATGCCCTTGGCGTGCCTCGGTGAAGTGTTAAGATTTTCCTGCTCGGCTCCGGAGCTACCTTGAAGAGCTGCCGTCCCCGCTCGCTATCCTTCCAGAGCTGCTTTCACTTGTCTAACACGGCCTGTTTGATGGCTTGCTTAAGTGCTGCTACCAGGCTCGGCTGCATGTGCGGTCCTGTTATACACCGTTCGGCCTCTAGAGTGCGCCACTCCTGCGCTGCCGCCTTGGCAAGTTTATCCGCTTCTTTATTCCCTAGCAAACCCCGGTGGGATGGGACCTAGTGGAACTTGATTGACACGCCTTACTGCTGGAGGCCTGTTAGCTTTGCGGTGATTAATCTTAATAGGTCCTGTCCGGACTGCTCGCCGGGTGTCACTAGTGCACGTAGCGCTGCTTGGTTGTCCGTGAAGAGAGCTATTCTCCGCTTACTGTGGGCCGTCTCCACTTCTGCCAGATCAAGTGCGATTTCTATGCCCCAGATCTCCGTAATAAACACCGTCGCGGTTCTAATCGTACCTATATACCTCGTGCGCCTTATATTGGTGGCGGGCGCAGTCGCTGCGGCACCGACGTGACCGTCTATTGCGTTACCGTTAGTGTATATGGCTAGCGTCCCTGTGTCCTTACTGATCTGGTCGTGCTGAGATATCGCTAACTCGCGTGAATTGGCTATGCACTCGTCAGCCGGCTTCTGCCATGGGGGGAAGAAGTATGGCAGCCTCTGTTTAATGTTCGTTAGTAGGCCGTCTAGCCATTTATTCCAGTGCTCCCTGATTCTTAGTATCGGGCTGCGCATGCTTACGGAGTCTCGCTTTCTCGAGTCCCACGTGCGTTCTGTAAGCTGGATTAGTTGCCGGTATAGTGGCGTCGATGCTATCCGCAGGAACGTCTCGCCTATATGCTTTTTAACTATCTGCGCTGCGGGAAGTAGGAACAGCTTAACGTTGAGAGCCGCTTTTGATGTGGCTTTGTAGGCACCAGCTATAATCCGAGCCGCCCGATATTGGATCGCTTCTATGGTGTCTATAAGCCGAGCCTCTATCAATTTGCTGCGAAAGCTTCCCATGCCCCAGACGCTGCAGCAGTACAGAGCCCGTGGCAGGATGATGGATCTATAGATCTGGCATAGTCCCAGAGTAGGGATCCCCCACGTTGAGCCCGCGATGCTTGACAATGCTATCAGCGTTGTGGTTACTCGGGCTTGCAGCTACTGGATATGCGTCTTATCGCTTAGCTTCTAATCGAGGAACACTCCTAGGAAGCGGCAGTTATCGCTGGGGCTAAGGTATCGGCGTTCGAGAGTAATGCCTTAGTCCGTCCTAAAGCGCGCAGGAGTCTTCGCGAAATACGTTAGTTTATATTTCTTTACGGCAAACACTTACGTATGCTTGGCTGCCCATCTCTCCGCCTAAGCATGGGCTTCGGTAAGGAGCTGGCAGTTCTCTTCAGTAGACGAGCGGACTGCGAGCAGGTTTACATCGTCGATGTACCCAATTACTATAACTCCATGTACCGCAAACATCTCGAGGAGGTCTGCGTTGTAGAATAGGTATAGCATTAACGAGAGCGGCGAGCCCTACGGGATGCCGGTCGGGGTGTCGTAGCACGCTTCTAATCCGTCTCTAAGCTTAAGCCTTGTCTTCCTCCCGAGAGGAAGCTTCGGATCCACTCGAGTACCCTACCGCCTATGCGTCTTTTGCGCAGGTTATACAGCAGGGGGGTGGGAGACGTTGTCGTATGCACCAGAGATGTCTAGTTGGAGGAGGGTTGCCACTCGAGGCTGCGCGCAGTTCCAGGCGCTCTACACCGCTTCCACAAGGTGAACCGCATGTTCGGTAGATCGACCGCGGCGGCCCCCAATGTGACTTTCGGGGAGGAGATCGAAGCGCTCGACGAGGTAGCTCATACGCTTCGCTATAATGGATTCCAGGATCTTGCCGATCTTATTAGTGAGCGCGATTGGCCGGTAGGACTTAGGGTCCGTGTAGTCGTCCTTGTTGTGTTTGCGAAGCGCCAACGTGGTCGACTATCTAAAATGGCCTGGACAGTGTCCCAGCCTCAGGCTCGCGTTGTAAAGCGTTGTGAGAGTAGGGGCTAGAGCGGGTCCAAGCTGCTGGAAGATCCCATTTGGGATCCCGTCCGGACCCGGTGCCTTCCACGGCTTCGCTCTCTGCATGGCCAGCCTTACCTCCTCTACCGTGATGTCTGGCCAGGGCGTCTCTTCTGGGTAGACAAATCACTCTATATTAGACAGGTCCGCTTGCGGGAGTTCCGGGAAGAAAGCCTCCCGAAGGGTGTCGAGTTTCTCCTTTGACTGTTCTGCGTATGTCGAGTCTAGCCTCTTAAGAGCTGGCATATGGCTTGATTGATTCGTTCCCCGGTTCTGCGCCCACCTGGCCAGTCTCTAGATGCCGTTGCCCTTCGTGGCCGCAGCCTCGATCTTTATGCGATGCTACTGTTGCAGCGCTTTTTAGATTAGTCTTCCTTTCCTGTTCCTTATCGACCGGTATCTCTCCCAGTCCTCCTCCGACCGAGTCCTTTGCCAGACCCTGCGCAGTCTCTGCGTCTCCATCTGAGCCTCTTTGCATTCCTTGGTCCATCCTGGTATTAACCGCGGCGACACTCGCAGTGGTGGGTCGAGATTTCGATTGCTTGTTTGATGGCTTGGGTCAGGCCGCCTGTGAGGTTTTCGAGTGCCTCCACTGAGTGAAGAGGTGTTATTGAGGGGAGATTTTCCTCAGACGTCCGCTTGAGCTTCGCGGTGTCGGTGCTCCTCCAATTCGGTCTCACTTCCAGTGGGCACCAAGGCGGGGACAGATCCACGACCGTACTTATGGGAATGTGGTCGGAGTCTTGCTGGAGATCCTCTCTTACTTGACACTTGACTAGGTGCTCCAGGATTCCTGTCGTCATGAGCACCAGGTCTATAGTAGTCTGAGCGCCGTTTCTTGCGAAGGTGGGGATCGCTGGCGGGGAGACTAGGTGCAGTAAGAAGCGTTCCAGAAGACCGATAAGCTCATCTGCCTCCCGATCCTGATGGCCGTGTTCAGGTCCTGTCCAGAGGGGGTGGTGGAGGTTAAAGTCACCGAGCACAATATGTTGGTCTTTTGGATGCTCTCGTAGGGCTGCTGCTAGTGGCTGTAGTGAGCTCGCCGCTCCCGTTCTCCGTGGCGGATTGTAGACGTTGCGGATATGGATCGTTCCCCCTGCACTGCTATTGTTTGTGGCCTTGAGGTGCAGCGTGCACAGGTCGGATGTGTGGTAGGTCACCGTCCAAGATGAGGGCGCTATCCGTCTGTGCACAAATATGCATGTCCGGGCAGGGCCGTCCGGATGTAGCAGCTCAAACTCTTTCTTGAGTGGATAGTGTGTTGTACGCCGGAAAGGGTTTTCCCATGGTCCTTGCATGGCGATGATGTCAAACTCGCGCGTTCGTCGGTCCCGAAACAGGGGCGCCATCACTTTGGTCCTGGATCTCATAACATTGTACTGCAAGATGGAAAGCTGCCTGCCCTTAGTCATCAAGCATTGTGATCTCGTTGCTAAGTGGCTGTGTGTTGGCTTGCTCTGATCAGGCTATCGATCTCTTCTTGCCGCTTTCCCCTCAGCACAGTACCTTCGGGTTCGGCGTGCAGTGACCTCGGTCTTCCGCGCTTCCTGGTCAGGCGTTCTGCCGGGACCGCTGACGTTTGATTTGTCGTCTGTTCAGTGGGTTGAGTTGTCCGTGTTGGTGCTTGTGTCAGTGCTGGTGGTCTCTTGCTGATGTTTTCCGGGTGAAGAAATGGCCTCATGGCCTTAGCTCGTTCAACCCTCTCCTTGTCTTTCTCTCTAGACAGGCAACGCTCCACGCCGTGTGAGAACGCTTGCACGCAGCGCACCTGCGCTCCGCGCTTGGGTCCTCCTTCTGTCCGCAATCTTTGGAATTATGCTGGCCTGCAAAATTGCCGCAGGCTTGCGGTGCTTGACACTGGGTTCCTATGTGACCGTACTTTTGGCAGTTGAAGCACTGCTTGGCTTTGCAGGTTCGATCGTAGAGCTCGCACGAGAGCATCTCCGCCTGCCACGCCATCCCTCCGGTGATCGCTACGTTAGCGTCCTCCGCCCTGCTAAACTCCACCACTAGCGACGACACCTTCTTGTTGGTGGAAGCCTTGGTTAGCCAGCCTACGTATCTAATCTCAGCATTGGGGAGTAGCGGCTTGTTCTCCGCTTGGAGCAGTTTGGCATTTTCCATATCTGAGAGGTCTATTGACTTGGTATGTACGCCATGCACAATGACACCATACGTCTGTGTCACGATTCGCGCTGTGCCTCAAAACGTCTCCACCCAACTGTGTGCGCTTTCCTGCAGTATCTCCTTCTCTTGTTGGTTCCTTGTGTATGCCGCAATATCCCGCTTCGAAGCTGCTTCGCCGCGACTACCTGGATCTTGTTCACCCCGGGGTCCGGCTGCGACTTCAGGGTACGATTAATGCGTTCTTTGAGGTGGGTCGGGGGCTGCGAGCGGAGGTGGGCTGATCATCTGCGGGTCCGTAAGCTTGATCACTAATTCGCGACACCTGTCATTCGGGCTTGGCGAGAGGTTGGGCTGCATCTGTGCTGTCGCTGTTGCTGTCGTTCGCATCGCTGCTACTCGAGCCCAGGTCATGGGGCTCTGCTGCGCGGTCCGTTGGATTTGGGTGTCGGCTGTATTGATGGAGTCAGTGGTACGCTTGATGGCACTTGTGTCCTTCTTGATGTCGTTCGCAGTCTGGAGGACTGAATGCACGACTGCCTTCAGCTCGGCCGGCGTCGGCTGGCTGAGGGCTTTGTCGCACAACTCGATGGCGCTTTTGATCAGCGGTGCGATGGTGTGGTAGCGGAAACTGCGTCTGTGATCGCCTGCATCGTCAAGAAGCTGCTTTGCCTGGGTCCTCAGCTGTGCGGTGTGCTCGTAGAGCGAAAGGGGGTTATCGCCGGGTCGCAAGGCGTCGGCGACCGTCAGCGGACAATCCGGTATTGGGCGCTAGCGGATTGCCAGTAGAGCGGCTTAGTACGCGTTGCAGAGCGATTACGCGTGGTTGTAAGGCGTAATTCCAGGAATTCGTTCTCGCTGCAGGTGGTTATTTTCCCTGTAACCAGGGCTCTCGAGGGCGACATATAGGGAAGGTCACGTGCAGTAATACGTGATCCAGCCTTTATAAGTAGGATCTCTTCCGGGGCTCACCCGCCTTCCTTTCTCCTGGACCGGGATCCCAATGTAGCTTAGCGTAGAATAGCGTTCCTTGTCCCTATGGTCTGGTAAGGCCGACGAGATGTATGAATCGTTATTATTATCGTCATCATCACCTTCCTTTCTATACTCCTGTGAAGACTGCGCCGTAACAAGTAAATACTACTAACCACTATGTTGAAATTTGCAATACCGATCGCCATGGAGCAAAAATAACAGTAGCTATCTATAGTATTGATGATTTCGAAAGCCACCGCTACAGTTCCACCAAAACACTACTATCATATCAATTTGGTCATCCGAAGTGCGTTTCCATCTCTAGTCCCAACTCAGTGTTTAGCGCTGTTGACAAGTTCGTACCATCTTCAAGATTCAACCACTGTCCCATGTCCATATCGGAGTAGTATTTTTTCCCGCCCACCACAAAGCTGTAGCTTTTCGAGCTTAAGCATGGTGAAGTAAGCAATATCTGCCGACTGGATGGCTGACTCCTAAGAACATATCTTCCAACAACAGGATTTGTTATAACTAAAACCTCTTTCTAAGCAGACGAAACAAAACAAAATTAGCATTTTCTACGGCTTAAAAAGCGGGGTGACCTGACAGTTTTTCGTCAGGCACATGAGTATGAGTGGTGGTACTTACACTACGTTCTACAGTGACATTCATAGGTTTATCGAAAAAGTCCGCATATTTGTCGTGCTCTTCAATGGCTTCAAAGTAGAGGTCTACCAATTCACAAAATTCTTCGTCTGATAAAGCTGTTGCCTTTGGGAGATCCACGTGGTCCGAAAGCGTTGGAGCCTGATGTTTTGATTGAACACTCTTCGAAGCAGGGTTGGTGGTATGTATGAGTCGACCAGGAGACTGTCGAGAACAATTTAATTCAGGGAAGAACTTTCGTGAACTGTTTCCTGCAATCCAATTTCGGGAGATTCGAGTAGAAAGTGTCTTGAGAACATGACATGTTCGAAGGCGCATCTCGTTTCGTACTCTTGAATGATGTTGAGTTGGAAATCGCTGGAGCTGAAGACTCTGCCACGGCATAGTCTTAGGGAATTAAGCTTCCCAGAAAGTATTTTGAGCGTTGAACTCAGAACCAGTATATTCGCCAAATGAAGAATTCGATGACCTTACTCATTTATAATGGGAAATGCAAGGAGGGAATTGATAAGTGGCACACTTAGCTTGCAATTGGCCAGGAGTAGCTCAGTTGCGCGCATGACCGATCGCTATGTGACACTAAGAATGAAGGTCAGTGCCGGACCACCTTACCCCGCTTTTTTCAACTTAATTGAGCCACTGGCTACAGTTCACTTTAACCCAAAAAACCGGTGTGGTACCAAGACTCTAGAGCCACAATATGAGCGATCCATAGGAAGCAGTTTTATTGGTTAGGAGAGCCACCAAGGCGAAGAGCTCTGGGACTCATTGCGCAAGATATGTAAGAATTACATTTCTTACCATAGAATCTGTTAGAATTTATTGGCATCCTCCCTCGGTTATTACATTGTTCTTGAATCTCCTAGCAATTAACGGGTGAATGAAGACTCTTCTTATTGATGCCCAAACACTCATCGGCATTGGTTATAGGATTACCAACACTCTTAATAACACTATGCTCTCCCTTATGGTCTCCTCCGAGAGCAAACGATGCCTATACTTACAGGCATTAAAAGCGCTCACAAATGATAACCTCCCCCCCGGTGTAACGAAAAACCCTGTGTACCGAAAAATGACTGAGGTACTTCGGACATTAAGCAACGTAGAAGCTACGCCCATGCGAATATTCTTATTAAACTACTGTTGGTATGCTCAATGGCTACTGTGGTCATTCAAAATCCCTTCTACTTGCAAAATTACAACGAGCATTGTTACTCTCTTGCCTAATTTCTGCAGAGTGCCCTTTGATGCTTTAAGCGATTTCTTTTTCGCGCAGCACCACCATAGCTTCTTATTACTAGAAAAACTCATACAGGAGACGGATCAATAGAAATATCACGCCACTCTGCTGGAATGTCATTAGAGACGAGATGCGTGGTGCAGGAGGCGAATCCGCCACGCAGGTCGGTACCTGTCAGCGCAGCTTTGGCCAGTTGCGGCTAGCTACATGGGCTGAAAAGTAGTTACTAAGTGTAGAGGCTGTAAACAGCTGATCATTTCATTGGGTGGCAGTGAGCTGAACCGTGCGCGCAAAGCGAGCGGAACATGAAAATTAGCCATTGCGTACGTAAGAAAGCAAGCTGACTCAAATTTACCTACACCACTGCTAGGCTGCAACAGGCCAAAAATGCGCTAATAGGTACCGACCTGCGTGGCGGATTCGCCTTCCGCACCACACACCTTATTACTGATAGCATGCCGGCATCATGACATGATTTCCAGAATAAATCAGTGTCCTGTAGAGATATTCTAGAAAAGAAAGAAGCGATGGTGGTGTTGTAGAAGGGAAATATCGCTTGGGGCATCAACGCGTGCTTTGTAGAAACCCGGCAAGAGAATAACAAACTTTGTGTAATTTAATAGATCAGCGAGCTAAAAGTAGTGAGATGTAGCTATAGAGCTCATTGATGGTAGTTTTTCAAGTATATTAGCAGAGTCGCACCTTCTATATTGCTTGGAACTTGAAGTACCTCGGACATTTTTCGGCACACAGGGCTTTTCGTTACACTGGGGGGGAGGTTATGTGCAAGATAATGGAGGCTGCTGCGAAGCAGGATCTAGAAGGCCGGCTGGGTTCTGCTCGGCGAACTATTCCTGCTGATTCAACTGCAGGAATTTCTTCCACGGGCTTATCCACTGCATCTTCGTTTGGACCAAATACGCCTTATGTAGATCCATCACAAATGCCACAGGCAGATACATCTATTTCTACAGTCTGGAATGATGAGGCTTCAAGTCTCGACATACCCTTCGATTTTCGGGTGACACACGAACCGAACACTCTCGTTGTTTCGGATTATCCGCACGAGAATCGACATCAGTATATCCCTCATTCGGTCACTTTTACTTAGAGCTCTTTGATGGTATTGTATATTATAAGAGTAGATGATTCTATAAGACAAGACGTAATTAGCTTAAAAGATCATACGGGACTATCAAGTGAAATTTTTTTATAGGCTAAATTAATCAGCATTGTCGCGGTAGAAGAAATGCATGGGTTGTTGTTCGAGGGGAGTGATTATTTCATGTTTGAAAAACGGATACGCGTAGCCAACGAAAGGCAGTTTCATGAATGTCTCTAGTATCTGGACAGCCTAAACATCCTGGGCTCCGGGGTTTATGTCCATAGCTCTTCAGGCATCCAATTGATACAGGGTTCTGGGAACAGCACTTCTGATATTTCGGAGGACCAGGAACGGCCATCCAAGAAGCACAGGGCAGATAATAGGGATAGGAAATGATAGTATATTGGCTTGATTGTTAACTGATTAATTTCTTTCTGCCTGATTTTATTTAAGCTTTCCGCCTGTATCACTTCTGGTATAGAAATATTCACTCACTATTGAGGAGTATACCAAAAAGTCCACCAACAGTTTCGCGGAATGGCACCCATTTTAAGGCTTGGATGACCACCTACCATCAGGAAATGGGACCTGACGACTGTTTTAGATGAAATGATCTGATACCTGTAACAAGTGGCGAGTGCTCTCAATATTAGTATGCAATGGAAATTGAGATCAGCTGTAACCTGATCTGTAATACTCACGTATCAGGTTTCATACACAAGTTCGACTATCATTGTATCAATGCTGTTTTTGGTATCTGTCATTAGTCTGGTTATGAACGCATTTAACACCGCTATTAATAACTTCGGTTGGCTGCAATGCAAATATGCTAGGTTTTTACTTGGCGTTCCCAGACAGCGCGGCTATCTGTCCCGCATATTGTGTCGCTTGCGATGAAGCACTTGTGCGATTGGCAGATGACACGATAAATCGGCCATAGCTAACAAAACCCTCCCCTCAGGCCCAGACGCTACTGTATACAATAATGCGTAGATTGTACGATTATCACCCGTGTGTAATATCGATAAGTAATACCACATGCTCCGAAGGCGCCGATTCTCAATCGCGTTACACTACATAAAAGTGTAAGAAACGCTAGTTTAAGCAGTGTAACATCGAATTTCCAAATCCCCTGTATCTATGGTTATATTAATATCACACTAATATCGGACTGTTTCCAATTTGAGGCTCGCAGGACCATGCGCCATCACATATCATCCCTACGTAATGAGAGGGTGATGTACAGCCCAAAGATAATTAAAAAAAAAAAAAAAAAGGTATTACGGGCTGATCTGCTCGATTGGATTCGAAATCAACCACCAGCGCACTGCTTTGGGCTAGATGCTGGGCTGAACGATTATGCTATTAAGTACGGACTATATCTTCTGAGGTAAGATGCTTGCACAGGTGGCCTTCTCACATAGCTATTACAGGAGACTTCTAATAAGTATTATCAGAAGCATGCATGGCTTAAGAGTAGGCGGAATACTTAAAGCGATATTTTAGTGCGAAGACTATTTACTGTGTTGGATCAATCACGTGTATTTGGCTCTTGCCAAGTGTAGTCTATTCAGGAGAGGATAAAAGGCCACTCCACAGCCGCCCTCCTCCAACACCATGCCAATTCATCCCATTACTACTGAATAAGCTGTCACATCACTTGTTCCAAC
Organism: Macrophomina tecta; assembly: GCA_024180945.1. NCBI lineage: Eukaryota > Fungi > Ascomycota > Dothideomycetes > Botryosphaeriales > Botryosphaeriaceae > Macrophomina > Macrophomina tecta. The sequence continues at coordinate 1,174,170 of JAKSGN010000023.1, forward strand.
ACTATGCTTGCTTTCTTCAGTTGCATTGGTTACATGAAATAATAGAAATCTTTTCTTAGCATAGAGCTTTGAGATCTCATCAAATAGAGTCTTAGGATGCCGCTACCTGGCTCTTCCGAGACGCTAAAAAGCGCTCTCTTTTGTACGTAATATACAAAATATCTTTGCCATGCAGCCTAAAGGCTACTTACGTAAATTATTAAATTAGCTGAGTGCTCAATTATCACATGTCTTTGTGAGATTTTGCACTCTCAATTAGCTCGAGTTCACTGAATCAGAAGCTTCGATCGTCAATGGGCAAAGTATTACTAGCACGCAACCATAAGTGTTGCATACGGCGGATTTCAAGTAGCTTAATCGGAATTCGCTAAGGTCTGAAAGCAGAACTACGCCGACGTGATTCCAAGCACTTCCCATGCCCACCAGGTAGATACGCTTATACCGTCGAATGGTACTCAGCTTGTATATCCATCTTATTACTAGAGGTGTGTAACTACCGTGTTTATTGGAAAATTCACGACGCTAACTACGCTCGGGACCTCAATTAATTCCACCACACAATATCTCTCTGTTAGATATATGCGTCAGTTCCACCGACCCTAAACATCAGGGGGTGGGGGTACAAGAGGCCTCCTAGCAATATGGAGTAACTGGACGAGTTCCGTCCTTTTGCTCCATTGCCAACACTCTCTTATTTTTTTTTTTTTTTAGCGATGTTAGTATATATTCGAGGCAGAATAATTTGACTTAAGTAATATTGTATACCTTATTCCCGGTTTGATGGCCTTTCCATAGACTAACCTCCCCCCCGGTGTAACGAAAAACCCTGTGTACCGAAAAATGACCGAGGTACTTCAGACATTGAGCAACGCGGAAGCTGCGCTCATGCAAATATTCTTGTAAACTATTATTGGTACGCTCAATGGCCACTATAGTTATTCAAAGTACCGTCTACTTGCAAAATTACAACGAACACGGTTAATCTCTTACCAAATTCCTACACAGTGCCCTTTAACGCCTTAAGCTATATTTCTTCCGCAGAGCCCTACTATAGCTTCTTATTACTAGAAAAAATTCATACGGGAGACGCATTAACAGAAAAAGTAATACCAACATGCTAAGATCTTGTTGGAGATAAGATGGATGGTGCAGGATGCGAATCCCCCACGCAGGTCGGTACCTGTTAGCGCAGCTTTGGCTAATTACGGCTAGCTACATGGGATGAAAAGTAGTTACTAAGTGCAGAAGCTGTAAACAAATAATCGTTTCATTGGATGACGATGAGCTGAGCCGTGCGCTCAGACCGAGCGGAACATGAAAGATAGCTAGCGCGGGCGTAAGAAAGCAAGCTGACTCAAGTTTGCGTACACCACTGCTAGGCTGCATTAAGCCAAAAATGCGCTGACAGGTACCTCCCTGCGTGGCGGATTCATCTTCCGCCCTACACATCTTATTACTGATAGCATGCCGGTGTGACGATATAATTTCCAGGATCAATCAGTGTCCTGTAAAGGTTTTGCAGAGAATCAAAAAGCCAATGGTGGTGTTGTAGAAGGGAAATATAGCTTGTGGCGTCAAGGCGTACTCTGTAGAAACCCGGCAAGAGAGCAACAAACTCTGTGTAATTCAATAGATCAAAAAGTTCAAGTATTGACATGTAGCTATGAAGCTTACCGAAAGTAGTTTTCCAAGTATATTAGCAGAGTCGCACCTTCTATATTGCTTGCAACTTCAAGTACCTCGGTCATTTTTCGGTACACAGGGTTTTTCGTTACACCGGGGGAGGGAAGGAAAAGAGATACGAAGAAAAGAGTGGAGAGAACGCTAAGGTAGAAGAAGTAGAAAGAAACACTCTCCTCGCTCGAGCCGTGGGTTTTCCAAGCCTACGTCTGGCCAATCATCAGGACATCTTCCTAAGTGCTGCCAGTCCCTGCAGCGGCGTGGCAACCGGCCAGATCTCAGCCTCTATGGTGACTCTCTTAGTCTTCACTACTCGATGACTGCCCGCAGTCGTCCTGTCGCGATCGCAAATGCCGCCGTTGCCTTGTGATGCGTAGCGCGTCGCGACGCGCCAACAGTCGCGCGATGGACCGCCTTACTCAGCTGCCAAGCGACACGGCCGCGTCTCCCAAAACGCGAACCGGTCTGGCTCACTCTCCGCGACATCTCCGACAATCAACTACCAAGACTTGTAAGAATAACAACATCCGTACTCGTACCCGGAGTCAAGTAACTGATTCTGAAATGTCGCAGGCTCTGCATTCGCCCGATACAACCAGTAGTCGACATAGCGCACCAGCCTCACTCAAACCGGCACCGTCCAGAGTAGCATGAAACATGAGTTTTGGACCGCTGCACCCAACGCGAGCGCCAATACCGGGTTATCATTCCAGGACGGCGTACATTGTTTCTCCGGCGCAAGCCGAAGCTATTGTACGGGTCACGGCGTACCACCGGAAGGACTTTGATCTAGCAGTGGTGTGGTTTCCGCCTCGCGAACACGCCAAAATCGCGACGTCCATTTCCTCCACCTTCCGCGACCCCACAACTACACTAGGACAGCTTGACAGACTGCCTCTCGAGCTCGTCAACGACATCTGCCTGCAGCTGGACATGGCCTCAATATTTCGCTTCCGGCAGGCAAACCTCCGATCGCGACAGATAGTTGATTCACTCCACGAGTACCAGATAATTACCACGTCCTCTCTCAACTGCCTTTGCGCCCTGTTGCGAACGGGATCAGCTTCTCGCATCACATTATTCAACTTCTACCAACGCCTCTGTGAGCAGACATGCTCGGTTTGTCGAGACAGGTACGGTGACCTTGTCAGTCTTCTTACTTGGACCCGATGCTGCTCAGCTTGTCTCCGAAAGCGGGCTCTAGAGCTTCGTGTTGCCACTGCCGCATCTGTGAGGCGAATACTTCGGCTCTCCAAAGAATCAGTGAAGAAGCTTCCATCGCTTATAACCCTTCCGGGAGTCTTTTCAATGGATGAAAAGCCATGCAAGGCTCGAGTTGAGGTCGTCGGTGCTCAGTCTGCTCTTTCGGCCTGCTGTGAGGGAAATTCCGGAAGCGGACAAATTTTGGACACGGTGAGCAGGCCCGGTCTTGAGTTCATGGCCTGCTGTGCATTACCAAACTACGACCCACGGACTAAACGAATTCAAAATGGGGTGTCCTGCGCTGGCTGTCAGGTTGCCGTGGAAGATGGCATCGACCCTGATGGAACGAAATGGCTTTTTGATATTCGCGATATGGTTTATTCGATAGATGGGTTTTTGAAGCACTTTGAATGGTGTGAACAGGCCCAGCTTTTGTGGACGTCGAGTGAATGTGGAACGATCGAGCCTGCGAAGTACCCGCAAAGCTGTAGGAACGGTGGCTATTTCAACTGCAGGGTATGAATTTCTGGTCAATTTTGAGCATCCTTCCTCCCGGGCTCGCACTGTTCTGCATTAACTACCTCCGAAAGGAGAAAGAATTGTTTTCAATGATTTTTGTGTCTTCAAAGGAGCCGAGGAAACGTAGATAATCCTGGATTGGCACAGTATTCAAATACACGAGATCTAGAGAAAATGGATGATTGAATGCCGAACTTTGCAAATGATCTCAAGGTGATGTGTAATCCGAGAAAAAGTTAAGTTCGCCTCCATCCGGTTGCAGGCGAGTGAGCAAGGAGGCCACGACATTCCAACCAAAACGTGTGGCAACGACATCAGACTGCATCGTCGTTCTGATCGTAATACTTGACTGGCGCGTCCGGCTTTACCAAGTGTTTGGCGCAGTAGTTGTTGGAATCCTTGCCCCAAGTCTTCTCTACAGGATTGCACTTGACATTGCTGCCACGTCGTGCTTCGCACTGGATAAATTCCATTTCCTTCTTACAGCCGCACGTGTACTTAATGAACTTGGAAGCGCACATGGTGGACAACCTGTAATGTGCTACGTTTAGTTGTATTTCTGTCGATGTTTAAATCGAAGCGAGCTACCTTGATTGAAAGCCTGAAAGACGCTGCTACGGGGAGCTGGATATTGATTATAAAAAAGTACGACTGAGTTGAGATGTAGCAGATCAACGTAACAAATCGAGCGAGGTAGAATGATGGATGATAGGTTTAATTTTCTAAATGTTACGTTGTCGTGTTGGCAGGAGGTTTAAGTTGGTTCTAGGCTCTAATGAGGGTTGCCCTCTCTTATATATGCATCTTGGGTGATCAGAACTCAATTTGTTTCTGGAATCTAAGGTTGGCGTTGATAAGCAATTTGGGTCTTCTGATCAGGTCTCAGCCAATATATCGCTCCTTAGCGCCAGAATTAAAACCCGGTAGGTCTTGCCAAAAACAATCGAACCCCTGTAGTTAAGCGCCGTATGATAGCCGCTGAGAGAGGAGCGGTCGAACTCGGGTCCGCAAAACTCGTGGCGCCGGAATGTCCCCTTCGGGTTAGAGTGGGTCGGACGAGCCAGCTGTGCCGCGTGCGCTAGCGGTCTAGATCCTACGTATTCGTAGCTTCCTTCAAAGTCACGGCATATACGGTGCTTGGAAGTCTCCACGCCTATGCTGACTGGTAATTCCTCGAGTTATTTTTGAGTTGTGGGCGCGCCTAAACCATGCGTATAATTGGCCAGAATTTTGCCTTGGTGATGGTGATAAGACCAGGCTCCACTCACTTCAGTCTTGAGGCTTCGCCGCAATCCATTATCAACCCGAAACTCGACGTCCGCGTTCTACACAATTGCATTGCAAGATGCCAAGAATACAGGACTCCGTAGTTCCTGCAATCCTCTCTATGGAAGTCGACGATGAAGACGAGTGTGACAGCGAGTACCGCCTCCGAATCGGCAACCAGGTCAAATACCTTAACATCGCACCGGCAACCTTCGACAGAGACACACTTTCCTTTCCCCTCGCGTCCCTGCCTCCACTGCCATACCAGGACGATACCTGGACCGCTGCACACATTTCTCGCGACGCCAAGTCCGGCGAGCTCAATATATCACTATCCAAAAAAACATTTGCAGGGGTCCGAAGCATCTGGCACAGCGCTCACATCGATGTTCTCGACCTGGCACGAACGGAGCAGCTAACGGGTGCGGTTTTCGAGGCTTTGGTAAGCAAGTCCGCAATTCCCGGTCTGGCAGTATCACAACTGCTATCAAACGAGGACAAGGTGGCGGTGATTGCCAAGATTGCAAGATTTGAGTGGGAGATATATCGCATCGAGCAGGAGACGCGGGCGTACTTAGTGCTGCAGCAACATGGCGCCTCAGACGTCGCTCCCCGCTTCCTCGGGCACGTCCATGAGGGTGGGCGTGTGATGGGCTTGTTGCTAGAGAAGTTGGAAGGTCGACGTAACGCGTCAATTGATGATTTGAGCGCCTGCGAGGCAGTTCTGGGAAGATTCCACGAGTTTGGTCTTTTGCATGGTGATACGAATCGGTACAATTTCCTCGTTGGGCAAGACGGGGTCAAGATGATTGATTTTGAACATTTTCAGGAGGATACCTCTGAGCAGATCAGGAATGACGAAATGCAGGGTCTACGGGATCGGCTGGCGGACAGATCTGGGAGAGGAGGAGGTTTTCTTTTCAGTGGCGACGAGTAATGATGGATTCCCTAAATCTACCGACTGGGGATACATTTTGCGTTCTTTCTTTTCCTGTTTTCCTTATTTGTATTTTCTATGCTCTTTACGCTTTCTGATCCTTCTTTTTAACAAATTTTTTTTTTATCTCGAGACCCACCGCAAATGATCTTCTCCTCTAATAAGATGTACGAACCGTAGATTTGTGATTCTTTAGCTGTCATTTGTCTCTTCCTCCGATTACACGATTTAAGGCAGCAGCGAGCAAAGCGGGCTTGCGCGACTCGCGCGGTGAGGGATGCGACATGTTACTAATGTGTCGATTCGTATCGTTTGCTGGCCGACGATGCAACTATTTTCCTATTATTCCTCGAAGGCGTCTAAACCTTTTTTGCCTCATGATTGTGAGGAACTCGAAAAATTTCGGCGGCCTTGTGGACATCCCGAGCCTGAACTTTCCTGTTTGCTATATAAACCTTATAAATATATTTCTTTTCAGGCGATCACGATGCAGAAATATTTTAACGTTAGTTGTTTGGCTCTGTTGCTGGCCGACCTGCTTTACAGGGTAATAGCTCGGCTGTGTTGCCTTCTTGTGTACGACTAAGTAATAATTCTTTTCTTTTTTATTTAAAAAAAAAAAAAGATTCCCTGTGGACGTAAGTTAGTTGCGACTAGAATGTCTCGTAAGCGGACTCGCATGAGCGGACTTACGCGACCAGACAACGAAGGAAGCGAAGGAAGCGAAGGAAGCGAAGGAAGGCAGGGCGGAGAGCGAGGCAACGCACCTCATGGAGTACTGATGACCAATGGGCACGGGCTGCCGGTCAATATCGCCAACGGAATAGTGAGAACGGAGTCACGGGGAGTGCATATGTCCGGGCTGCCGTATGGAGTGTCTGAGACGGAGATCCGGGAGCTAGTGCGCCCCTACGGGCGGGTGCAGGGAGTAGAAATGAGGAAAAACCACTGTGTTTTCCATTTCGGGTCGGTGGCAGAGGTCAGACAGGTGATTGAGGGGCTTGACAGGGTGATATGGAACGGGAGGTAGATCTTGGTAAAGGAGGATCGGGACTCGACATCAGTTTCGGAACCAGGGATTGTGATTGCCAACGGGGGGGCTGCGGCGGGGAAGTGGGTACCGGACATAGCCACCTCTTCATCCACACAGAGGCTGACATACATATGCATATGCCATAGAGGGACTAGCAGAAAGGCCGCTAGATCGACGGACAGCGCGAGAACAGCTTCGACACAGGTTAGCAGGAGGTGTAGGCGTAGGTGTAGGCGCAGGCGGGGTTTTTTTTTTTTTTTTTTTTACTAGGCCAATGAAGGTACAGCCGGAATATATGTATCACGGATGATTGATGGAAATGGTGGCAAAGAAGCGCAAGAGAGACAAGTTTCCCGGCAGCCCACAGCGGCATTTGCATACACTCACCAGCCAACGCCATTTTGCGTATGCGCTGTGTAACCAGCAGTGCACTTAATTGCGATCACTCACATGTGCGCGCAGTGGCGCCATCAGCCGGTCTTCCACTCAACTAACTTGACGCCGCGCTCTTCCGGCTTACCCCACCTGCTGCTGCTGTTGCACTTGAAGCTCCATTTTAACAATTCCCGCTTTGCCCGCCACGCGGATGGCCTGCACCTGGGCCTGGCATCACATTTCTTACCTGCATCCCTAGCTCTTATTTATACTTACCTCCCTAACGCCATGTCTTAGCTGCACACCTATGGTGCCATCTGCGAGATAAGAGAATGTCTCCAAGTTTCGCGAGGCAGGCTCCAACTGGTCCATGTGCATCGGTTACTCCAGTCGCTCTAGATCGAAACAGCATTCCTCTCTGGCACTCGCACTTTATTGCCTTCGTCCGCCCCATTCCATATCGCCCTATAAAAGAATGATGACCTGTCAAACATTAAGCGTTACAGGACTGTCCGCGGCTTACTAGCCCGACACTGTAGTATAAAGGGGATCCTCCCCCACCACTCGTTACACTCTTCAGTAGCATCGTCAATTCATTCTCTACTCATTACAAAGTCTCACATGACCAATGACAAATTTCGGCCCATTCTTACTGATGGAAAATGAGCTCAATCACCCCTCAACAACCAAGCAATTAAATCATTGATTTATCGATTTCGACCGATCAAGCGCGAAATCCATCAATAACTAATACTTGTGTTCTAAAACTATGGTCAGCTCTGTCTTCTTACGTGGGTTACGGGCCATGAAACTGCCTTTAGCTGTTGAACTCAAAGGTTTATCGCGGTACTAATACCTCCTGCCCTCTCTACAAGGACAAATAGCGGTCTCTCTCATGACCTAGAGATGAGTTCGTGCCCTCATGCCCCCGCCTTTAACTACAAAACTGTTCTGCGCATAGTTCGACAGCTAAACCCGCATGGTGTCCTTAACAACGAGCAGATCGGATAGAACAAGGATGAGGATGTCAAATACTCGGCTAGCGACCCTGCACTCAACGTCGCAGGCAGCAGACCTGGGGAGATATGTAAACTTGGCGGTATGCAAAATCTCCTCGGACTTCCCCAAAATCGATACTGGAGGAAGGCTGGTCTCATATATGACTGGGGTGGATTCCCCTACGAGTCGGGGTGTTTCGTTTTCTAGGCCATCAATATCAGTTTGCATCCAGATGCCAACCCGTTCGTTTGCTTGACTGTCTGCCACTTCATTTTGCATTCTGGAAAGTTGTAATCGAGCTAGGTGCTTCTAGTTGATGCTCTACCGAAATAAGATGGCGCGGAATACGATGTTACGGGTCGCTTTATACTTTATACAAGATAACCGCTGGAGCGGACTGCTTGCTTAAAGTCTGGATTAGGAGCTCCAGCCATGACAAAGGCACCAGTCGGTAGATTCAGGTAGAGATGAACGCGTAAAATTACCAACTTTTGGCTCTTTAGGACACTACTAAATCTTCTGGATCATGCATGCATTAAAGATTGTATCTGGTTTTGACAACGAGAACGAAGGGACTACCGTAGACGCTTAAGTAACGATGTAATACCCCACGAGAGGCAATTACCGCCGATAAGCGCAGCAGTAATATACGGCAAGAGTCGTCGGGAGTTCTGGTTACCGCCAAGCGCTCCAGAGGATCTATTTTCGCAGGTATATAAGTCATTCTTAGATGGTGGTCAATGAACACAGATCCAAATCAATCCTCACAACTATCAATGCGAACATCATTGTACGCATAATGGCTTCCAGCAACTCTACTCGTTCAGCAGCCGCTCGGATGCTTAATAACAACCCTTCTTCTATACCCTCTACCAACCCAGCGACCCTGACGGTTGCTGATGCCCCATCTACGTCCGCGCGGCGCCGCTGCGAGACCGCCGTAACGATCCTGAGCGCTCCATCCAGGCCTTCAACGAGGCCAGCCGCCGCGCATTCAACGCCTACTTAGCCCGCGGCGAGAAGCTTCATCGTCACTTCAATGGGGAGCAGTATGATGAGTACGTCGCATGGTGTACGGGCCGTATTGCTCGCGGCGAGGCCCAGCGGAGCGAGAAGCGCTCAATTGAGGGTAACTACGTCTACTTCTCGCGAGAGAATGACGGCAAGCAGGGCCTCTACAGGCGCCCGATCAAGGAACACAGGAGAAAGGTACTGAAGAAGGGAAAGGTATTCGACGCCATTGGACAGGCGCATTTTGACACGGGGCATGGAGGTAAGTACTCGTTCAGTCGAGAACCCGGAGACGCTTGGAGATACCGCGTAATATTTTACTGTGTATCTCCTCGTCTCCCTTAAGAATCGTATGTATCCCGTCTAACAACGTACAGGCATCGAGCCGACATTTAAGGACATTCAGGCGCGACATTACGGCGTAACTCGCAAAGATATTGAAGTAGAGCTTAAGCTCTGCCACATTTGCGTTCGTAGACGCGATTAGCACAGCCCACGGGCTCCTATTCATCCAATTGAGGAACACGACGCCTTCGAGAAGGTCCAGATTGATCTTATTGACTATAACAACCGTCCTGACCCCGTCACTGGCGATCGATACGTTCTACACCTACGGGACTACTTCACCGACTACACGATGCCAGTACCGCTTCCAGAAAAGACAGCCAGAGCCGTTACGGCTAGAGTTCTGCGTTGGATTCTTGTATCTGGGCCCATGAAGACGGTCCAAAATGATAATGGTGAGAACCCTGGAGATTCCTTACTAATTTCGGTAGAAATCTCCGCCCCTCCCCTAGCAGGCATCAACGCTAATTTCGTTTCAGGAAATGAGTTTCTCAAAGTGGCTAAAGACATCTTCTAGATGTACTGTATCACCGTCGATGTTGGCCGTCCTTATCATCAACAGTCACAGGGCAAGGTCGAGCAAGCCAACGGGGAGGCAAAGGCTGCTATTGAGGCTGCACAGATCGAGTAAGACCATCCAGGCTTCGCTCATGCATGCATTGACGCGGCTCTTTCTCTCAACAACCGTGTATCAAGAAACCGCCGTTGCACGCCCTACTTTGCGTTCCTTGGACGCTCCATGTGGCAAAACAAGCCGCCTCGTGTTGCTCTTGCATAGAGGAATGAGAATTAGGTGCAGGACCCGCGTATACTCGAGGATGACGCACCTCCCATGCCTGGAGAAATCCTCGAGGACTCCCTGGCAAACGACGGCTACGAGAAGCTTAAAAGTGATCCTGAAACAGCTCTGGATAATGGCAAGCCCTGCCTAAGCGGTATTTTGTATACAGATAAGCCATAGGCTCCATCCCACAAGCGCAAGGAGCTATTGCGAACGTCGCCCAATAACCCTGAACTCACTGAGATACTGGAGAGGACTTGGGAGCAGCATGACGAATGGGAAGTCCTACCATCACCCAACCACGACTTTTGGAAGCCTGTTATACTTCAGCCGTTGATATTTAATAATCGTCCTAGCAGGTCCTCGCCTGGCGAAGCCTCTTGTGCGCTTATGGATAGATTCTTCGCAAGTGGCAACCGAAACGGTCGCAACGAGTCTCCCCCGCTTCCCATGGACTCCTCGACACAGCCCCAAGCAATGAAGGGGTAGTATCGTCTTCTGAGTCGTCTTCGGAGGAAGCTGCGAGCGAGGATGAGCGTGTGGTAAGAGCGCTTAGCGTTGAAGAGGCTCCTTCAACGTATGACTACCTCTATCCTGATAGCCTTCTAGGTGGAGGTGCGGAGAACGCACAACGTGATCCCCAGTGTGATCCCCAGGCATCGGGTTCCGCCCCAGTGGTCAGTGCATCTACTTTCCATGGTGTTGTTACTAAACCAGCACCTGCGGATGCTTCTGCTAGTTCATTAGAAGCGTCTGTAGCTAAGGAAGAAGGGGATTCAGCTGCTGGACCTACAGTTCCTGTACCCAGGAAACGGAAAAGGGTATCATTCGCCGGAGAGATGGCTGGAGATGCCTATGGGGAATCGCTTATCGATGACACTTCACAACACCATTGAGGGTAACCCCAGGACGTTCTAAGATCGGCTTTGACCGCACAGGATATGATTAGGGACTCCGTCAAGGTCATCGGAAGGGGCGGGAACACATGACTCGTCGCTTCAACACGCCACTGACGCCTATCCACTACAATATCGGCGACGTTGTAACAGCGACGGTCCCGCCGGAGTATAAGGGAGGTAAATTGGCCGTAATTCTGAGTTTCATCTACCGAGTAATATTCGAGGCCGTAGACGACGTCAGATACTACATTTTACAGACTCCCTTTGGCGTAGTTGACCGTCCCTTTGCAGCGCATGATTCCGAACTTATGGATGGCTCTCTACGGCCAAAAGACCTCGATTCTCTCGCTGCTAATACTAATATCTGATGGTGCATGGTCCTGCGAGCCTCAGAATGGGAACCAGTCCGCGAAACTGATGATGAATTCTGGTTGTTCTCTTAGCTAACGAGTGGCGTTGGCTATAGATATCTGAGACTATAACCGAGGTATACAGAAAGCTTAAACAAATCAGGCAACGATTGGGCTCCTGTCCCATCACAAAGTAAGGTCTGGTGCCGTAAACATAGCCTGGAAAGAAGTGTGTATTCGGCAATGCTCCAAGCCTATCCGTGTTTTCGCTGTTCGGAGTCGTGCAGTGGAGTCTGAAATGCGGTTTCTGATACTTTTGCGCAAGCGATGCCCTCCCCACAACGCAAAACGCATTCTTGCGCTTGTCCGTAACCCGCGTGCTAAGCAGTCCAATGACGAGCCAGACGCGCTTTGATTGCAGTAGGATTGTCTCACATGCCGTAAAGAGGTGAGGTATGCAGTGTTGTATCTGCTTTGGCACTGTTCTGAATCTGTGGCCTGGTGCAAATATTCGGAAGGAAGGAACATCCCGGAATCGACGAGCGTGCTTTTGTGCGGGGACGGTGGGAAGGGGATGTAACTGGTCCTGATCGGGATGGCTAAAATATAGCAACAGGACGAAAGAAACAGCTCCAGGGACCAAGGCTCTCATCGGCTGGTTTCCACGTGAAAATAAGGATAGAGACCATGATTTCAGAGCGGTTTGCAAGCATGTTAGACTTCGGAATACAGCAGAGGAGATTACAGACGTTCTCCCGTATGTGATGGCTTAAATTCTGTGAGGGGTATTTGTCAATCAGTGTCGCCTAATGTTGGTGCTTATTCATCGTTGCTTATCTGCGTATTCTCATCAAGCACGGCTCTTCCAGTCTCAGCATTACCCCTCTGCACGTAAGCAATTATGCGCCTCACATTCGCTACAAAACTAAACTGCCTCATTGAATGGACACGTTGCTATTCGGAAATATGGGTATTCAGCTAGCATTGTTCGCATCATTCAATCGAGCATGCGGCGTCTTCATCATTGATGACGTTCAGTACATTCCAACAGTATTCCAAACGAAGGTGTGGGGTAGTTATATCTAAAATATATTGGCAAGTGTCAATTTCGGGAAACAAAAAGACCCTCGGAAATCGCATGAGATTTAGATGCGCTCTGAAAGGGCAGTCTACATGCAGGACTGACCAGGCCATAAAGCACGCTCGCACCCTACTTTCGACATAGGGCATTAGCATTGATCCACCTCATCTGCCGTTATAGCGCCTAATGATGCGAAAATTCCTTCAGCACACGGCCCGTTAGAAATATATTTATTCCACGTTTTTTGAGAGCGAGGGTGAACTAGTTGTTCTTGTGTGACCTTAACCCGTGACAAATTTGACTGCTAGTGAAGGAATACTAAATGACTCCATAATAAGTGTTGGAACAAGTGGTGTGACGGCTTGATCAATGATAAAATAATCAATTGGAATGAGTGGCATATCTAGTAGAGGGAGGCCGTACGGGCTTCCCTTATACCTATTCTACCTACTAGGGTAAAACGGGTATGTAACTTGCTTACCTGCTGAGACAGGTGTGCAACGATTACGAGACATAGCTGAATTCAAAACACTACTGAAAGTAAAATACACGTGATTGATCCAACAATAAGAAAGTAACGCGTGGCAGAAATATCTGATTATAAAAGGGCGTTGATAAATTCTTCCTGAAAATAGACATGTTTATGGAAGCTTTGTGACTGTAATAGCACGCTAAGGTCCTATGGTAATTTACACCTGACATTGACGACATAGACCTCGTTTTCTAGGGTGGTAGCGATTAAAGACTGCACGATTTTTCTTATATGCATCCCCATCTTCTTCATCACTTCCGTGATCTTTGCTGTTTCCATCCGTATCGCTACTACTATCATATACGGAGCTTCCTTCACTTTGCTCGCTTTCATCTTCTTCGACGCCATCACTACTCGCATCGCCTTCAGCCTCGTTTGCTAGATGATTCATTCCACCTAGGCTTTCAATGAGGTCCTTTATAGTCTTTATCGCTTTCCGTATTTTTGAAAATTCTTCATCTATCATCTTTTGGGTGCTCAGCGTGGAGTACTTTGGAGTTGAATGGACTGCCCCTTTCCTGTAGGCCGTCAGTTGCATTTTGGTGCTTTTGGAACTACTGTGTTCAATAGTCTCTAGGGGCTGCTGCCCTGTCTTTTATCTTTACTTGTATTTATATAGTGCACATTTACCAATCTATAAGCTCAGACACCCGTTGTCTTCTTGCTAGATTACCTCTTGGTCTAGTTACCATCGGTAAGATAGCTCCTTCTTCTGACGAGAGATGTGTAGCATTGTATCATATGCATAATAATTAGGCTCTCTGCTTCGATATCAGCTAAACAGGCCGGAGAAATTTTACTAATACTAAAGCGTGATTTCTATTGTGGGTAATAGCTGTGCTCGCTCTGAATCTAAATCAATTTTTTCATCGCGATAAATTTATGCATCTCTAGTTGCATAGTATATTAGAATAATTACGTTACTGCTTCCGCATATTAGAAGCACTATTATCAGCGAAAGGCGATATTTATATCTAGTACACGCGTGCAATCTCGCTACCACCAGATTCAGAGTCTTTCGTATAAAGAGGATCATTGCATGACACCAGTGTTGGAACATAATTCAACCAATTCGCACTGAATCACAGTGCGGCGCCGTGCTTTTTTCGGTCCAACAACCAGTTTCCTCATAATTGGTATACTAGAAAGGCCCATGTTCGGCCATATCACTAGAGGGATGCTCTGATATCGAGAGTGGCGGACAATCTTACACAGAGTAGGATAGTTCTGTGCTTAGCACCAAGCTGATGAATCTATTATAAACGCTCCGAACCGATGCTTATACAAGCCCACGCGTACGGACCAGCACGTCAGCAGAGCCCTGCAGCGCTAGCCGCTTCCTTACGCTAGCATTATTCGTGCTTCGATCACTGAACCCGAAAGTAACGCGTGGGATTCGTCTCCAATAATGTGCCTTAATTCATCTCCTACGCTGACCTATACACTCAACCTCTAGTCCACAAAATTAAGCTATATACTCGACAGAGAAAGAAGTGATGCAGTTTCGTAAAAACACATAAAATCTAAAAATTAGCTCAACCACCCACCGGTTGCCAGCTTTCTCTGCCTCTTTTATTCTCGCTATCGGGCATCGTCAAGCCGCCGATAAGTCATCTCTGGAAAAGTCCGCACCCATCAATTGCAGCCTTCTACTAAGCCGCCTTCGCAAACACTAGTTACTATGGGTCTCGTGCTAGGAGTTGGCTTAGACCCAGTAAAGTATATCGAACTACCCTAGAAAGGCGCCATTGTCGCCGAGTACGTTTGGATCGACGGATTAAACGGCATTCGATCTAAATCCAGGACCCTTAGTAAGAAGCCTAGCTTTGTTACGGATCTCCCTGAGTGGAACTTTGATGGCTCGTCGACCGGTTAGGCGGCCGGAGACGACTTTGACGTCTATCTCCGCCCTGCCGCTTTCTACCCTGACCCCTTCCGCCTCGGCGACAACGTCCTGGTTATGTGCGAGACGTGGGGCGCTGACGGCAAGCCGAAGAGAAATAACTTCCGCCACGACGCTTAAATCGTGATGGAGGCGCACAAGGCCCGCAAATTCTGGTTCGGTCTCGAGCAGGAGTACACTCTGCTGGACCTCGATGGCTGGCCGTATGGCTGGCCCAAGGGGGGGTTCCCTGGCCCCCAGGGTCCTTACCACTGTAGTGTCGGTGCCGGCAGGGTCTTTCGTCGCGACATCGTCGAAGCTCACTATAGGGCCTGTTTGTATGCTGGCGTTAACATCTCCGGCACAAACGCCGAAGCCATGCCGGCTCAGTGGGAGTTCCAGGTCGGCCCCTGCGCAGGCATCGATACGGGCGATCAGCTTTGGATCGCAAGGTTCATTCTTTGTCGCATCGCCGAGGAAGCTGGCGTCAAGGTTGATTTCTCTTCCAAGCCCGTAAGCGGTGACTGGAACAGTGCTGGTCTTCATAGCAATGCCTCCACAGCAGAGACTCGGGCCGAGGGCGGTTTAAGGTATATCGAGGCAGGTATGGAGAAACTTGCCTTGAGGCAGAAGGAGCATATGGCTGTCTATGGCGAGGAAAACAAGCTTCACATGACTGGGAGGCACGAAACTTCCTCTTACGACAAGTTCTCCTGGGGCGTTGCCAACTGAGGCTCATCGGTACGTGTGCCGCGCGCCGTTGCGGTCGAGGGCAAGGGATATTTCGAGGACCGCCGTCCTGCCTCCAACGCCGACCCTTACCGGGTTACCGCCATCATTGTCGAGACTTTGTGCGGCAAGGTCGAGGGCGCCGGCATGACCAAAGATGCCAGAGGGTAACAGGTTTGAGGTTGTTCGATAATTATTTCTTTGCCTTTGTTTTATCTACAGTAGGGGTAGCGGTAATTTTAGTATGAAATTGATTGTCAAACCGCTACATCTTGACGCAGTGAGAAGCAAAGCACACACACGACCTTTATGCATCTGCGAGGATTCCTTACGCCATCCGACTACGGTTCGGGGTCAGAAAGGGCATAAAGGCCAATAATTAGAGCGAGAAAGGCAGAGCGTCAACAAGGGTGTCCAGATCTTGCGCGAATCTATGAATGACTATGGAAAGACCCAAACTGCAATTTGTCGAACTTATACTTCTTTTCCCGTCGCATTAAAAAAATGCGGAGATGTCATACTTCATGACGCTAATGCAAGCTACCATGGGAAAATCCTTTGTCAAGAGAGCACAGACTTCAATAAAGAGTACGCACGTAAGTTATATTGTAGCTCACAATACGAAGCCTCCACAGCCCTCGTAGTCACACTTTTCCCCGCAGTAGAAATGACCGTCCACTGGGTCGCTCCTTTATCTTCGCTTTTAATGTGTCGAAGAAAAGGACTTGTTGGAATATCTAGTTATCACGAGTTAGCAAAGATTATGAAATTAACTTAGTTAAGCTCTATTCAGCAGACGACAATAGGCATCTTCGGGTTCTCCACACTTTCAACCACCCTTTCGGTATCATGCTTCCTCATCTCTTGATCATTCTGACCATCAAGAAGTTCAACAGGAATCCCCCTTGCAAATATACATCTGCTAGCAACCCGTGCACACCATTGTCTTAGCTCTTCTACTCACGCCTTAGACTCACCTGGTGCCCCAGCAACTGACGCAGTACCGTGAATCCGATCCCCTCGTCAACGGTGTAGAATTACTTAGATACAAATACGCTTTAGAAGTAGAGGTACGGATTTTGAATCCATTCATGCTCCGCCATCGCCCTCTCGTACACGCTAACAGCTTCTATCGCTGGCAGTTTGCGCTTGTCCACGTTCACCTCATCAGTGAGCTTCCAGATGTGCACTTCAGAGAGCTTGTTCCCGTAGAGAAACGTAACGGTTTTGTTATGCGGCCCCAATAGAGCTTTGGCGAACGATCGCGCATTGGATCTGGCTTTTGGTATAGACGTTAGTCCCGGCAGTATGTACGATCTCGCGTGAAATTCTCTCAACATTGGATGCACTTTTAGATAATCCTGCTAAACGTGAGCGTCCCGAATTTTCTCATCGATCTTCTGGTCCATACCTTCATATACTTACAAAGCTCCTTGCCCACTCCGTTCAAGAGCACGGGAACGCCAAGGTGCTGAAGCCGAGGGAACGCGTTCATGGTGTCGACGACGTCCTGCACGGAGTAGTGATAGGTCGATAGGTACGAGTCTCGGTTCTGCCTGCATTCTATGGTAAGGCTCCGCAATGACAGGCGGTGCGGTTTGAGCCATGCGATTGGTATACTACAGCTACTCTGCGCGAGGAGAAGCGCTACGTGGGATAATGAGGTATAGTTGGCCAGGTCGGAGAAGAAGGCGCCGAGGTACGGGTGGGGCTCGTACGAGACGAGCTCGAATTTGCTCAAGCTCCTCTTGGCGCGGGGCGAGAGCAGAAGCCCGTTGCAGACTTGGTGGCAGTACCGGAAGCTGATATGCTCCACTGTCTCCAGCGACTGGCCCGGCCACTGATCTATGTCTACGTATTCGAGCCTTAGGCACTTCAATGATGGGGCCTGCAGCTGGTCGGGGATGAGCCTGGTTACGGGCATGTTCGGAAAATCCCTCCCGACACTGAGACAGGCAGTGTGGAGCGAGCGTGCGTGGACGAATTGAAGCTTCACCCAGCTCGCCTGGTCGAGCGATGCTATATTCCGACACTCGAAGTCCCTCAACAATGGGAAGCAGACAGACAGCGGCGCTTGACTGGCTTCGATCACGAGGCTCGTCAGGGTGGTCGGGGCGTCGAGAAGGATGTTGATCGGCAGGCCTGAAGCCTCTCCACCAAGCCGCCACCGGAATGATCGCAGGTTAGAGCGAATTTGGGGGTTCTTCAGCAGCAACGCGCCGATAATGAGCAATTGTGTGTTTGTTCTCCTTAACCGCGCCTCCCAGACCTCATGCACAAACTCGAAGGTCAAGGCGCGCACGAATGCACACAGTCTCTCAGTGCGCAGCAGCTTTTCTAGTAGTAATGTGGATTTGTATGTCAAGTCTAAGGTGTATGGGTTGATCTGGAAGGTGAGAACTGAGTACAGCTTGGGAGCTGCAAAGTGGTAGAACCATTTGTTGAGTCTGTTGACGACAGCGAGCTGGCAGACATCTAGAAAGTCGAAGATATCAAGGAGAATCTCCACTGGGAGGTTTTCCATCTTGCCTTGACCAGAAGGCTAGGACACGCTTCGCCGCACCGCTGCAGCCGTGGAAATATGCAGGAGAGACGCGTTCGAAGTCGTACAAGCCTAGTGATCGCAATGTCGAATCTGAGAATGAAAGAACTACCACCACGATAAATGTTCACTCATATAAAGTACAGCGTGGTGAGTCCTGTCTTTGTTGATTAGGCCATTGAATTTCCTCTACATGCTGCATTCCCTCCCAAAGCAGTGAACTCTTCGCAGCGGTGGTCTATAGCTTTGTAATGGCAATTACAAAACCTAGCAATATTCATCGCTCGGACTGGACAGTGCGCTTATAATAGGCTCTCTGGCGCGCCTTCCTCTACGGGCTAGGTGGGGCATGTTAGAACAGTCGCGTACTTCCGGAACCAGTCGCACGTAAGATGCTATTCTTGTGATAACTATCATCAGAGATTCATAAGTGTTGGAATATTTGGTAATCACGTGTTTGCGAGGATTGCAAAATTAGTTAAACTTTATGTAACGTTAGCAGAGGGGAAAAGGCACCTCTGGGGCCTCCCATTCTGAAGACATTGCCGCTCATTCCTTGATCATCAGGATCCATCAGATTCCAGCAGTAAGGCTCTACGTTTTTGATTCAGCGCTTATTAATACTCTTATTTAAGTCGCTCCACTGTCATCCACCGTGCCTGTTGGTCTGGATAGGTTGGTTGCCGTGGGTACCGCATAGGGCGTGTCTTCCGTGGCCGTCGATTCGTGACTACTCTCCAATCGTCTTCCGAGGCATCGTCCTGAAAATACCAACGGTAGAGGCCCTCTTCCTGCTCGATCCTGAGCCTTTCATCCACGTAATCGTTTGGCCATCTCGCCGACGAAAACATCAGTTCGAGCCCGTGGTGCCTGACAAGATTCCTTCGGCCCGTTACGCAAATACAGCAAGTATGGACTACATAATCATCGGATTGATTTAATCGCTCCCGTCGCTCTCCTCCTTTTAGAGCACAAGTCGAGTACGTCATCCATCTCACTCTCGTCAAATCCGTACTGTGCGCATCAAATGCTGTGGGTATTGCAGATGAGTCTCGCAATCTGCTGAGCACCAATGCCGTTACGATACGTCTGCCGTTGGATGATAGGTTCCATAGTATCTCCACATAGGCTGATCTTATTATCTCGTCGCGGAACGTGTTTACGTTGTCGAACGTGGGGTCGTTTATCGCCAATGGAAATGTTTTGCTAAAGGCCCGTACAGTCAAAAACACGGGACCGTGGACGGATAGCAATGAATATTCTGCATCCCTGAAAAGCATATCCTCAAGATTCGCATTCTTGTTGGGCGTCACACAAATGTTCTCCTGCCCTACAGCAGCT
The DNA here is from genome assembly GCA_024180945.1 of Macrophomina tecta. Classification (NCBI taxonomy): domain Eukaryota; kingdom Fungi; phylum Ascomycota; class Dothideomycetes; order Botryosphaeriales; family Botryosphaeriaceae; genus Macrophomina; species Macrophomina tecta. The sequence goes on from JAKSGN010000023.1 coordinate 1,193,675, forward strand.
ATGAGCGAGAGCAAATCCAAGGAGCATATCTGCGCTTTGATGGTAGAGGCCACCGGGTAGGCTCTGAGCATCTTTGCGAGGAGGAGTATAGGTTTGACTTTCGTCCCCATAATCGGCTAATGAGTTGATTAACCAGGTTAGCTTATCTGTTTTAGCTTGGCCGACGTGCAAATTATAGTTATTGAGATTCTTTCCGGTAAGTTTTTGTTGGATTTGGGTGAGTGAAGAGTAGTGAGGTCAGAAAAGAGTAGATTGTGCCTGTCTCCTGAGAGGGAGGTAGGTAGGCTTGCTTATTATACATAAATGAGTGCTTGAATAACCGAGGAGAGCAGAAGCCGATATTGCTATCCGAAGCTTGTGAAGATGAGGAGCAGTGAGGAGGTGGCAGAGAGTAGATGCTGATCTGAGGCAGTAAGGCAAAAATAGTTTGACAATTTTCGATGCAGTTCGTAGTTGGATCCAACGATCTTCGTTGCTGATAATGTTGACGTGTTGTAATTTTATGGTTTTGAGACAAGGAAAAAGAAATCCTCGCCGTTGATTATGGTGCGGCCTCGTACGGGGTCTGATGGTGAGGCTCTGCTTTGTTGTATTGTCAGACTGGACGAGATGGGAAAACAAATGGCTTTCGAAGATTCTATCCAAGATGATTAGGAAGAACCTTGAAGATCAAGACGGTATGGTGGAGCCCGAAGCGGACTTTAGTTTTCAACAATTCAAACAAGTGATGATTCCATTCAAGGGTTGTCTCTAGTGTGAGCGATTTCTGTCCCTCCCGGCATGTATTTTCAATGACCTTATAGAAAACACCAGGCATCAGACGCTTATATAAATGACGGGTTTGCCTCCCCATGCAACAAATAAATTTATATTACATGAGCACAATCGTTAGCTGATCTATTCCTTATTGCCTGATCTGTTAGCTGATCTATTCCTTATTGCCTGATCTGTTTAAGCTCTTATTGCAAACAGACACGTCCAAAATTCTCTAAGCTGCAAGCAGAACACAAACTGCAAGCAAAAAATCAAACAACGCCAAGATAGCTCTATAATTGCTTATTGAAAGCTTCGATTGCACCATGAGGGGATATAAGACGCCTCAGGCGTCTCCTCTCAATCGATATCTCTATCGTCAATAGTCATTACCCAGTGAGCTGTGATCACCAATCGCTTACGAACCTTAAATTGCGTTAAAACTTGAATTTTGATCTTGTACAATCCAAAAATCGTTCCATGGACGTATGAAACTACGCTTATCTACTCGGGTTTATGTGTGGTAAGCGCGATGCCGATTTCAAGTCGGTCCATTAGCTCATTAAATTCAGTGTGATAGACTCAGAATGTGCTTCCCACCAAATCTAACTAGTCCGCTTGTGAAGTCAGGTTATGCGGATTCGCTTCTTCCCAAGAAATTTGTTGGCAGTGATTCATTGGGCCGTGGAAAATAACGATACTAGCAGGAGCGAACTCTTTGGAGGGTGATTCTGTCGCTGGAATCCTACTGTATTCGAGTGACCTTCGATCTCCGCGAATAGGGGGAGAAGCTTAAATCGTTAAGATGCGGGCGCATTGGAAGAGATCCATAGTTGCACCGTACGTACAAAAATACCTTTGAAAGTATTGTAGGGATTTGAGATGTGATAAGGACAGAAAGGGGCGAATTCTGCCCGTCCACGCGAGTACAACCAATCAGATCTCCGCCATCGTATTACTGTAAGACTTCTTACATGAAGGGAGCCTGGTGGTTTATACTAGCGCCTGCACTTCCAATAGCGTCAAGATCACAGCTTGCACAACTCAAATACGGCCCCATGGCTTTATTCGAGCCTCATTCAATAGTGTAGACAGTAAGGAGCTGCCAATGCTGAGATGGGGAATATAAGGAGCCTTCCTTAACACATATCTTAGGCGCATGCCGACTTCACAATCAACAAAAAGCCTTTCCCAACATCATCTTACAGTTAATCAGGAACTACTGTACAGAAATCTAGGCCATCATCCAGTCCTCTGTAGGCCAACAGCCCCTCAATGTATTGCAGTTCACCCAGAAGTCGACGCCCCGCCCTTCGTACATGATTCACATTGATCTGGCGTATACCCCATCGAAGTACTATACTCCAAACTGCTTTCGAAGGTCTAGTAGCTATAGCAATTATACTCTTCCAAAAATCAGTGTTCAGTAAATACAGAGTGCTCTACCACGGCAATCAACCTGGGCTACTTGCGCTTTGTAGCTCCACAAACGTGGTCCCTGAATTCTGATCGCGTGCGACTTTGGTTACTGCAATCGTCGCACTGAAGCACTGAACTCGGTCCAAACATCTTCTTAAAGAAGTTTCCCATCGCCTTCATCGTTTCCGCCCAGTATAAAGTAAGCTTCATGTGGTAGGCTAGTATGTGTAAGTCAAGGTCGTAGATAGAACGAAGCAAACTTACTCTGGATATTGGTTTCGCAAATCTGCAGGCCGCATTCGACTAGGTATATGAGTGAGGTCCAGCCGGCTGGTTATTTGCAGTAGGAATTTTAGATTCGTTGCAATGTGATGACACTTCCTTGACTCGGCAACTGAGTACTATATACGCTCACAGACGAGGTAATTGCACATCTTATATAAATCTGTTGGAGCATAAATCAATCAATTCGCACTGAATCTAAGTGCGGCGTCGTGCTTTTTTCGGTCCAACATCTGGTAACATTAGTTTTCCTTTGAGAGTACTTAATGTGCCAGCTACCTTCTTGCTGCGATAGCTGCCGACACCTGCGCTTTATGCTGCTTAGCACCGACTCAAATAAAACCTACGGCAAATACTCTCATGCTTCCTGTAAGGCTTGTCCTAGCTTCTAACTAATGAATTCATCCCCTAAATTTCGGTAGTTATTTGTTTTGTTTTGTTTTTGTTTTTGTTTTTTTGTTTTCTGTTTTCTGTTTTTTTTTTGGAACGGGGTCCACTGGATACTTAATCTCTAAAAGAGAACTACGAAGTAGCGCATGCCTTCGTTTAATCAGGAGTCTGCATATCGCTTACGAATAATGGTTCAGAGAAAGTGAAAATCGATTCAATTATTATTGAGCAGTCCAACCACTGAGGCCTATCTACTATAGCTTACGCGACTTGTCTAGTAGGAAATCATGTCCATGGCCTTCTCCAGCGGTCTGACCTATTTTTCCTGCAGTGGAAGATGTAAGCAGCACCTCGTCTTATTTGCAGACACAGGATTCGAACATAGTCCGTTCTTTGATGTGCCTAAATTCCCGTTTTCAAGCTTCGCACGACATCGGACTGGATCCTCCCGATGCCGCCAGCATGCATCATCGCTCACGATTGGCCATCGGCAAGGTTTATTGTAGCTATTTGCTAATTCAGGGTACGATTTTGGACATTAGTTCTGTCAAGGCTGACTTCGGGGTTTTCTCCTGCAGACCCTGATTTATTCCTTTCCTCCTGAAACTTGGGCTGGGTTTGAACGTCGAATTGGCGTCCCGTTGAGAATTTTCCTGCTGCTTTTTGCCCCGGCTTTTGTTACGAAGATCATTAGAACTTTCGCCTGAGCCACCAACAGTAGACTTTCGCAGTTTCCCTTCACCAGTTCCGTTATAACTGCTTGAAACTGGATAGAAAGGGAGTAGGCACCTTTCCGTGCTCCTTGTCATCCTGCTTAGCAATCGGTGTAGTAGTGCTCACGAGAATGCTCACTTCAGATTACACGATAACCGTACGCTATATATCGATGCAAGAGCTAACTGCACATGCTTGGTGCCAGCAAACGAGGCATTTTTTCCGCGAAGAACTTTCCATTCCTTAATGAGCGCGACGTATCGCTGTTCTCTCTGCAAGAGACCTCGGTCTCGCCGATTTCACAAAGAACAAGCGTCCGTTCGGGGCATGTCTCAAGCGTCTTCGATATGCTCTCGAACATCCTGCAGAGGTTCTGGACAAAACCTTTCACGGAGGCAAATGCCCCATATACTGGAGGTGCATGTGTATCACCATTACGTGGACCAACTGGAAATTGCTCTACCGCAGAACGACAGGCCCATAACGACGATTAGCCAGAACCCACCTATACCTGAGCTTCCAGGTGAACAGGATATGGGAACTGAGAGCCCACCACTAGTTGCAAGACAAACAAAACCTTATCGTGCGTATAGACCGTGCAACAGGCCCGCCGCTTCGTGAGTGCGTCTACTATCATTTGTTCGAGTATGGGCAGATGGCGTTATTTGACATGATAAATTCAGTGGAGAAAAAGACGTGTGAGGGCTTTTAATGCGTCTTATTTTCGAAAGCGTGGAACCTCAAATTACTGGTGGCACGTCATACGGTTGGAAACCACGTTCATTACTATTTTGGCGAGCCGGAAGGGGCCACCGCGTTGACGCCAGTAATATCGAGTAAAAACCACTAAATCCAATCTTTATTTGAATCTAGTCTCACAAATTGCTTTTGTTCCGTAGTATGACTTCCTTTAGTTGTGCCTGGCAAACAAGACTTCGTAACTAACTGTTGGAATATCACGTGTGTGTACAATAAACTTTAGCTTAGTCATGGAAGAGGACGGATAAGAGGACTCCCCTGAGCGTCCCTCTTACGCCTCATGCCACTCATTCTCAATTGATGGTATCACCACCAAATCCAACACTAACTAATATCTACACCAGGTCCCCAAATATAGCCTTCTAAGTGTCCGTGCTCGTTGCCAGCAGCACTGTCGTAGTGAGAGAACATATGTTTGATCAGCGTCCTGTGTGCTTGGAAAGCAGAATCGGCGCGATGCAATAAGCAGCGGCATCTACGCTTTTCACGGCCGGTCAGCAAAACGGATTCATCGAAAATGCTTCTTTAAACGCTCGACGTTCCGCGCTAGACGGTCATTCTTAGCCTCGTGCTACTCGCAGAATATCCTATCAATAGTTGGAGCAACATACAAGAATCTTCATGCAATCTTTCTGTCTAGCAGCAATGTCGGACTGAGGATAGTCAGATCATGTAAGGCGAAACCGCCTATTTTTGCAGCGACATATTTGACCCAATAATCGATAATAGAACATTGCATGTTTGTGAGCATACTCCTATTATTAGTCAGTAATTACCAACTCGAAGCCGAAAGGTAGAACTGATTGAGAAAGTGGCTCGTAAGCAGAAAAGAGATGGCAGGACGTGTCTGTACATAAAGCGAGCCCATTACACTCCCACCTTTCAATTGATCCAATTGTTCCAATTGAAATCCCCTGTTATCTCCTCTCCCAAATATGCAAGATCCTGTCATCTGTCGCAGGATATCTGCCAGCACATTTCTTGACTGTGACACCCGGAACGATGACTGTGCAGAGGCTGGTTCCGAGCTAAGCTTACGGGTAAGTCTTGGGGGGCTGAGCCAATCCAGCAGAGCTCCACCTAGCCTTGGCCGAGTTCTTCGTGCTTCAGTTCGAGAGACGTACGGTTCTGGACGGCCTACGCGTAAGCGTAGCCCCTACTCCCTGAATACGAGCACCTCTAAATGGTAAAACCGCAGCAATGCTGTTGGATTTGGGTGAGTGAAAAGTAGTGAGGTCAGAAAGAGAGTAGATTCTGCCTGTCTCCTGAGAGGGAGGTAAGTAGGCTTGCTTATATACATAAATGAGTGCTTGAATAACCGAGGAGAGTAGAAGCCGATATTGTTATCCGAAGCTTGTGAAGATGAGGAGTAGTGAGGAGGTGGCAAAGAGTAGATGCTGATCTGAGGCAGTAAGGCAAAATAGTCTGACACTAACTAAACAAGATAATTCATTAAACAAGTCCTACTTCTCCTACAAAGTTATGCTACTGAAAATCTATAGCCTAATTGTCCCTGAATAACAATCCAGCCCGACCTTACCACGCCTCCTCTCGCCTTTACTCCCTTTATGCGGAGTATTGTGGCGCGGACCTTGAATAAAATTTCACACCCTCCGACAAGGTTCTATAGAGGTGATGATAGCTAAAAAAGTTTTTATTATGGTGTACAATCCATGGAAGCACATAAATTATCAGAAAAATCTGTAACATTTATCTAAGTGAATTTGTTACGCTATAGCTTAAGGCTTTTATCATTTGTGCAGGTGTTCATATATTAGTACTTGCCCCCCTCCTTGGCTTTCATCCACCAATTTCCGAGGGAGAATTGTGCACTTCATGCTCGGAGAGGAACATGAGCGTCGAAACAGACGCGCTCCTCGACAGGAAGTTCAAATGGGCCACGCCAAATCCTCTACAAACATTCACACGCCGTAACGATGCTTGAAATCCCAGATACTCTTTTTTCCTTAGGGTAAACTTTATCAAGAGGACTCCGAAACCATTGCGAT